>CM065776.1:145888248-147111998 GCA_033296515.1 Macrochelys suwanniensis
CACAGTCTGCGGAAGTAAGCCTCCCAGCTCAGGTTGACATACTTGGGCTCATGCTACCATGCTAAAAACATGTGGTGACATTGTGGCTTGGGCTGGAACTCGGACTCTGAAGCATAGGGAGGGGGGTGGACTTCAGAGCCCAACCTACAGCTTCAAAACACTGTCTACATAGCTATTTTTAGTGCAGTAGTAATAGCCCAAGTCTGTCAACCCCGGCTGGAAGACTTGTTGCCGTGAGCCATGTAGACATATCCTCTGCCTTGATTCATAGGGCAAAAGCCTCACCAATCGCTTCTTGAGACAGTCTCAAAACCCCAGGACACCCACTGAAGAGAGCTTTGGGTGCACAGAACAAGCTGCATGATTGGAGTTTTAGGCCCCGATTTAGAAAAATACTTATGGAAGTGTCTAACTTTAATCATATGAGCCATTGAAGTCAGTAGAACTACTTATGTGCTGAGGTAGGCATTAGTTTACATACATGGCTGAATTGAATTGTTAGATTGTAAGTTCTTTCTTACAGTGACCCGTTTTCTTATGTCTGAATTGTACCAACACACTTTTTGAGTGCTATGTGAATAGTATGTAATTGCTATATCAGTGTTTAAAGGAAGGGCCATGGAGCAAAGAAGTGTGTACCCTGTTTTTTTTTTTAAGATATATAAAATAGTCTTGAAAGCTTAAAAAAAGTCTTTTCTTAGAAAAAGGAAAGTCATGTTACTCCCTTTTTGGAGTGCTTCTTTGGAAGATACAGAAATGTGTGTTAGGAGCTTTTATCATGCCCTCATTAAAGGGATGGAAGTGTTGAATTCTTAAGAATGGCCCTTCCTACATTAAGAAAACTTATACCAGCATGTCTACACTGATTGTAGTTACAAATGTGGATACACTGCATTGGTGCAAAATGCGGCTTATTTCAGTCCTGGTTAATTTGATGCGTTACTAGCTGAAGCCGCACCAGTGCAAGCCCTGCTTGACTACAGTACACCATGTTTATGTTAGGGGTTTACATGGGTGTACCTATAATGATATGGTTATACCAGTGCAAATTTCCTTAATGTAGATGGAGTAAAAGAGTGTTTTTCCCCTCCCAAGTGGGCATAGTTACATAGATATTTAAAAAAAAAAAAGCCACCTAAGACTTTAAAATAGTCTGAATAAAAATCACTTATCCTCAGTAAATCATTGATACTTTTATGTTCTCTTCATCCTGCGTGTTTCAGTGTGAATGAGATCTGAAACACCACAAATTCCTCCCCCCCCCCCCCCCAAAAAAACAACAAACGAATGTCTTAATCAAAAATACACTAAAAGTGTGTCAACCCATTTTTATCTCTTTTTTTAGGTCATGTTTTAGACTAATATTTGCATCATACTGTTCAAAATTCCCTCATCCAGTTAATTAAACATCTTTCCCAAAGCCAGCAAAAGCTTTTTTAAAAGTGGAAATGTTTTCTTAATTGAGTCAAATGCAGATTCAAGTCCTTTTGAAAACTGATGAAGTTGAGCTCATGATTTATAAATCTTACACAACTGCTCATTTTTAAAGAGTATCTCATCTGTCCAAATGATGAGCATGCTTTGACAAAAACAATTTGTTCTACATGTCTCAAGTACCACAGACAGTTCTTAAAGTTGGAATTTTGCAATCATATCAATTAGCATTACTCAGATGTAATAATTTAGCTTTTGTGAAAGGGTTATGCACTTTTCAGTACTGCTTACAATCTTAAATCAGTGTGTTTCATCTTGAGTATCTTGCATTGCTAAATCCATTCTGTGTTTAGGTAGTACAAGAAATTTTGTAGTATACAAAATAGTAGATTTGCAAATACTTAAACACTTATCTTGAAGCACTTTGCAGGCTCAGTTATTCAACATGCTGTTGTTGTCATCACATACATTCGAAGGCCTATACTTTAGTTTCAGAATTGCTGGGCATGAACTTCTACAGTCTCTATTTGTGCATATGCAGGTGCAAGCACAGCAGCTGATTTTTTTTTTCTGGATACCTAGTGATGTGCTCCCCCTTTTCTAGAAATGTAAGGCCTTATTTTCAAAGGAACCTCATCTAGTCTCTATCACACCACACACACATTCTCTCAATCCAACCCTCCCCGATAATAGTTCCTTCTTTAATCTTGAATGTGAATATTAATGACGAGAAAAGAGATGATGGTACAATCAGAATATAACTAGTACAGGAAAATACAGTAGATTGGTGCTTATGATGTCAACAATGGTTGCAACAGAAACACAGCATTGAACTAAGATCTTGACAGATAATTAAAGAAGGAACTTGGTTTCAGGTACCTTTATTGGAGGAATAACTAAAGCTACATATTAATGTTTTGTTAACTATATATATTGTCTATTTCTGTTCTTTTCTTTGGTCAGGTAAGGCTTTGCCTCCACTAAATTAGGAAGGGAAACTGCAAAGCTTGTTCTAGTTTTCAGTGTAAATATCTCTCATTTAAAAATCTACTAGTTCTTTAGATTTTTCCCCCTAAGAAGTACAGAAAAGGTTCTTTATGATTAAACTTTGCTGTATTTTAAGTTTTCAGTATGTCAAGTCTGAGCTGCAATCTCTGGACTTGGTTTTACAGATATCTTTCTGATCTCCATGCTTCTGGGGACCCTGCGTGGCAATGTATTGGTGCCCAGCACAAATGGATTCTTCAACTCATGCACAACTGCAAAGAGAGCTACGTTAAAGATCAAAAAGGCAAGAATGTTTTTCCAGTTTACAGATCATCTTTGGTTTGACACTTTAGGGTTTGACATGGTTTCTTATATTTTATTTGACAAGCTGTGGTGTATGTGAAATGTGGTATATGTGAAATGCTTTCTACCTTCTGTTTCACCAGTTTTACTTAAGTTGAGGTTGATTTAAATATTCATTTGTGTGCAGTTCTCATTCTCCAAACCTGTTATATGTAGTAAAACACAAAAGCAAAGGTTAGAATTAATTATTATAACAACTTTTTACTTTACTTTAATGGCATTAAATAGTGAAAATATTAAGTTTCATCCACTCAGCTAAAGTTAGATCCAACCCTCGAAATATTTCTCCATGTTGTGTTTAATAATTCCCATATTAATGTTACTCCATGTGTATCCCAAACCAAAAGTATCTCTTCTTTGGAACGACAAGAATTCCATTGAACTGTATCCATTATAGAAGTGTTCCACAGAGCTGGTATAGGACTCTTAGATGTGTTTCTCTTTCCAAAGAGGTTACCTGGCGAGATCCAGGGATCAACAGGTATTTAAAGTATTGAAGATAATAGAACCATGAATTCATGAGATCTGGTTAGAACATGCACAGCATATACCTTTAGCCTCAGTCCACCCTAGCGGGTGATTCTGTGTGCCACTATGCCAGCAGTGACAGCAGGGGAGATTTTCATTCAGGAATTCACCAATTTAAGTGCAAAAAATAAACAAAGTAACAAGATCCACATAAAAAAGATAGCTGTAGGCTTTCTTTTTCTCATCTCACCTGAGGGCTTATTGAGAGCAATCATCCTTTAGCTTCTTACCCAGAGAAATAAAACAGGAAGATAATATGAGGTTGAGACTATTTTTTTCTGAAGCTGTCTAGAAAAGTGTTTCTCAATGACCTGTCTATGGATCTGAGATCTCTCTGACACAGTTTAGGAAGGCAGCAAACTGATCCCTGGTGTCAAAAAGGCTAAGAAACACTGGCCTGGAAGACTTAAAGACATGTTTAATGAAAATTAATAAAAGATGCATGTCCAAATTTCCTAGCTTGCCTCAAAAATCTCAACCTATTTATAACACTTCTCCTTACTCCTTATTATCTGAATTGTTAAGGCGTGGGACTTACAGCAATTCACCCCCATCCCAAATGTTAATATTAAGCAGTTTATTGTATTATCAGCCTTTCTGGGAACCAAACAGGAGGAATTTCTGTAACTTTAGTCTGCAGAGCGAATACTTTTATACATGGATGGAACAAGCGATACATATATACATACATATATTAAATGAACTTAAATGAATGAGATCAGAGACGTAAAATAGATTAAAACACAGTATAATAAATATGTCTTTTAAGCGGGAAGTGTGTCTTTCCATTCTAGGTGTAAAATTGGTTATGCATGAAACTGAGAAATCTAATCAACCTATAGAAATAGAAACGAGGCTTTTGACAGAAGAAAGTTATTTATATTTATACTGCATTCAGAGGCCATTTCGTAAGTGAAGTTGGTAACAGATTTTCAGACTGCAGTCTTCTATTAAAAGCTCCCTTTTCCAAGAAAGATTCTTTTGTATATCAAGTATTTGGCAGCAGAGGTGGGTCATAAAAGGTTGATATTTTCTTGAACACTGTATTACATCTTTCTCGAGGTTTCAATTTTTAACAGGCATAGCATGCACTTATCCTAGCAGATGGTGCTCTTCATATTGTAAACATTGGGTTACAGAGCTGAAGATTACTGCTGCACCTTAAGCACACCAACATTAATCATTGGATATTCCAGACTGTTCTTCCACTGACTGATTATACAACACAAATTTGATACGTAGATTTAAATTGAACCAGGACTGACTATGTTAAAACTCCAGTAAAGATACCTCAGATACCAGTAGGAGGTGGACAGAGAGACGTGTGTATGATGTATTTCCCAACTTTTTTGTGAGTTAACGTCACAAGCAATTTGCAGCTAAACTGTATCTGTTTCAAAGCAGACCAGTGCTCTGGATTGTTACACATGAAGAAGTTTCTATTGCCTTAATACAAGTCTAATTCATCTCTTAAATTCCTGTGAAACAGGTCCAAAATTAGACCAAAGCCTTTGCTTTTCCTGCCAGGAAAGCCTTTGGTTAACCCCCCGCTGGCATCCCCAAACAGGATTTTTAGAAGTGATTATCAAAGATGGTTGGGTTTTTGGTTTGTTGGTTTTTTGTTGTTTGTTTGGGTTTTTTTGGCAAGTTGTTGTATATGCGGGGGAAATAGTTTAACACTACAGTTATTTGTCAATGCCCCAGTTAACAAGGAGGAGCGAGACATTTAGCATGTCAATTCTGCGACCTGTCCACAATGGGGATTTTTTCTATTTCAGCTATTGGTGATCAACCATCAGTGTATCTGAGCCAATAAAAACCTGTAGTGCATGGACAGTGTCAACTGCTATAAGAGCTCCTTGTGTGTAAATACTGGATTTGCCTGTCTGCAATAGGGAATTCAATGGTGCAGCTACACCAGCCAGGCCACTGGTGGCTGTAATCAGGACAAATCTCCAGTGTAGACAAGGATTATATTTACTTCCCCACTATGCATGTATTTTTTTTTTAATTTCCTTAGAGTTGCCCTGACAGTCTACCCTGCTGTCAATTATCAGAATCTCAAAGTCCTCTACTAAGCATAACTGGAGAAGGAAGTTAGTCAGTATAGATGCTCATGTAGTTGGCTTTTTTAGTGTATGCTGTAGTTTAAATAGATATTTAAATATTATTTTGTTTCCCAAATGAGAGTGGAGGATTCACAATAGTTCCATAATAAGAAAAAAAATTATCTTTACTTGGGCACTGCTGGACAAGCTGCATCCTATAGTAATGGTTAGTAGTAGCTAGGATGTGCTAGAATTCTGAGCCACCACAGCAGAGCGCAGAGCTTGCAAATGCAACTTGGAAGTGCTGAAAGAGGGAAAAGATGGCAAGCTTAGAACACTATATAGGTCCTGAAGTTTACTCCTGGAATTTGTAAGTAGGGCTAATTAGAAGTCCTGCATATTTCAAATGTTCTCCGCTCAAATTGTGAATTTATATATTTTACTGTCCCATTGAAATTGAAAGTTATATCAGGCTCTGAACTGTGTAAAACTATTTGGCAGCCTGACATGGATGAAGAAGCTAACAACTGAAATAGCAAATCAGTTGTAATAATTAAAGAAATCTTTTGATGGGAGAGTCCAGGCTCCATACAAACTACACAAATCTGGTGATTAGGTAAATTGTTATGTTTATTTTCTGAGGGTAGAGATAAGGGGAACAATGAGGGAAAGAGAATCCTTAACAAAATATGTGGGGGAGGGGAGATTTCTAAAGTACTTGGGTGCATTTTTGAGTTCATTTCTCAGAAATGATATTCAGATGGAGAACAAGAACATAAATAAATCCATGCAACTTAATGGACTAATCTTTCATGGCTGGCACCAGTACCAGTGCAACCTTCACAACAGCTTTTACAGAGCTGGGAAGGAGATTACAGGACTTCTCTGCTCCCTCTCCAACATATAAAGACCAGAACCAGTGCCCTCTATCTCAGTTGAGGAGCAATTCTAGATGCATGAGACAATGATCCTTATCTCAAACTGAACCCAGCAATGATTCACTCCCACCAGGTGATAGAGCATTGTCTCTACTACCAGCAGGTAAGACAGTTCTTGGAGATCAGAACTTCCTCTTTGCCCTCTCAGACCAAAGTGAGCTTGCCATCCACCTATCCTTCTACTGCAAGGAACCACAATTCTCATCATCCTATGTTCCTTCAACACTGATCAGATAATCCTCAGGTATAATTGATAAAGTGGTTAACAGACATTGCATTAAGCCCAGACACATCTCCCGCCACATTTCCAATGTTCACAGAAGACCTGTGTCTGATGAAGTATGCAGGCAGAAACTAGCATAGGTAGTACAAGAATTTATTAGAATCCAACATAAAAGCTTAACAGTATAACAGTGGATGAGACTACTCTCCTCCTCACCATGTACTCTGAAAAATACTAGGCCATGGAACTTTTCCAGATGGTGAGCCACATACTCCAGATTATTTTTTTCCAACTGCAGACCCTGCTACAATGACAAGACCCCATGATTCTCATTAACAGTTTTGTACAGCTGTGGAAACAGAGTTTCTGAAAGCTCAGAGAGATGTCCACATCATCAGGTGTAAGGTGTACCCATGTTTTTAATGACTAGTGCATGCAAGTGAAGGTCACCTTTTGCCTACTGTTGAACTGAGACTGTCGGTGCCTCCATTAGAAGGGGAAAATCTACTGATCACCTTGAAAACATGGAATAACACAATTTGGTACTCAAGAATCCAACAAATGAATAGGAAGATAGATATTTAGGCACATTTGAAAATTCCCCTAAGTATCTAAAGACCTTTGACAATCTGGCCTTAAGTGACTTACCCATCATCATGTAGGAAGTCTGTGACAGAGCAGTGACTTGAACCCAGTTCTCTCAGATCCTGGGTTAATGCCATAACTACTGGAGTATCCTTCTTCTCACCTCATGCCCACAAACAAATTCAACCTCTTCCAATAAGTTTTCAGAGATGGGATGTAAACATGGAACTATGCCCCTGCTAATACCTTCTAGACTCATTAGGAACTTTTGGCCCAGTTGCCCATCAAGGTCGTCTTATCTGCTTGTGAAGTCACTTATTTCTCTGACAGATTTGAACTTAAATTAACCTTCTGGGCAGTCAAAGCCCATATTTTTTCCTAGGCTTTTGGGAAGGGGTGATGGTTGGAGAGGTTTGGATTTATTTTATCATCTTCATGATATTTGCTAGTGAAAAGTTTTCTCTCTGAAGGTGGGATGAGCAGTCCTTTATATTTGTTTTTTTATTTTACATTTATGGAACAATTGCCCAAAGCATTGGATGGACCCCTTTTATAAATCTAAATAAATACTTGCAGCACTGCATCAGGCCAGTGATTTGTCGAAAAACTGATTGTAAGTAGAGCCAAAGTCCTTCCCCTCATTTAGTTCATAGGCTCATCCTCCCCAAGGAAGATTCTCCAAAATAGAGAGAAATAGAATTCTGGGAGCCTTTTAATTGCTGTATGAATTTAAAATAGCTTGTGAAAAGCACTGTGAGATCTTAATGTCTGCTGAAAACAGACAGGACTTGCATATCTTCTGAAAGGCACCTGAACAGTAAACTGTATAGTACTCCATTTTTCACTTTGAGATGGATAGTCTGAGTTGATCCTGCTGTGATTTGGAGGAGTCTAGGTATTTTCAAACCTGGTGCTTAGACACCTTAGTTACCCCCTGCAGCTAAAACAATATTTATTTAAATGCATTTGGCCACTCCTTTACATTTGGCACTTTTTTTGTTTTTTCACAATTTTTTCAGGCTTCTCTTAGTTAGACTCACTGTAGTACAGGAAACATAAGGGATATTATAATGAAGTAAAGTGGCAGGCAAATAAATGCAAATAAATAAACTTTAGTTTAAAATTTGCCTAGGGGCACCAGGAGCAGTGCCAAAATAGTGAGTACTGGGATTTCTAAAGTGAATATGAGGGAAAGGAACTGTAGAGATTAAGAATATTTTCTACATGTCTGATAGTTATTGCTGGATCTTTGCTATTGGTTATGTGGGTCTTGTGATCCTGTGAGCTAAAACAGGGAAGGAACCTAAAATGTTATCTTAAATGACTGTAGCTAATATCTTCATTTTATCAAAATATCTTCACATAAGATGTTGTTCAGTATTGGAGCAAAGATATAATCATTTTTCAAACCCCTAAAAGAGAATCTTATGAAAATGCTAAGACAATTATAGCGTGAACTGCCTGCTACAATATGGGGGGCGTGGTTGGTATGTAGATCTTGTCTACGTTGTGTGTTGGTTTTTTTAAACAAAATAAACACATTTATCTATCTTAACACAGAATAATGTGTCACTTTTAGCCAATTGTTTAATGCTAAAATTGTATCATTTTGTCAGCATTTTGAGTATGGTGCTCAACTGTGGGTGCTGTCTTAAGGATATATGTTTTCTTTTGATGCCAGAATAACAGCAGCTGTACATAGTGTGAAGGAAGGAGGCAGATGCTTAGACCACTTTGCTCTTTCTTCTGTACCATACTAGAATTCTATTCACCTTGCAATGAATGATCTATCTTTGTTAGAGCAGACAGGCCAGCAAGGCTTGTGTCAAAAGGGCCTTTTCAATTTGTTATCCTAGCAGCTGGTTCTCTTCTATTGCCTTCACTTACTGTACATCTGGAAGAAGACTTCTTGCAGCTGGGAGCCATTTCATGTCTAAACCACATCCCCTGTCCGTCGCAGAAATATTCTTTTGACAGTGAATGTCCAGCAAAACTCTTAATGAGTTATTAATTAAGAAATTAAAATATTAATCATTACAGAGCTTGACATTGGGCTGTTTTTTTGTTTTTTTTATTTATTATCTGTTAGTCTGCTGTTGACACTTGCTGCGGACATCTTGCGGGGGTGGGGGGGGAAGTGTTCCTTTATATATCAGTTTAAATAATTTAAACCTATGTTGCAGGCAGTAAAGGTCTGACAATAAAAAGAGACACAATTAGATCAAGGCAAACATTTACAAATGGGTGAAATGCTGGCCACGTTGAAATCGGTAGTAAAAGTCCCATTGGCTTCAGTTGCTAGAATTTCCCCCAGTGCCAAAATTAGTCTCCTAAATCCTTATTTAGGTGACTAAATGAAAGTGGGCTGTCAAGGATGCCGAGAACTTCAGCTCCACTAAAATAGACCAGTAAAAACAAAGTCACTTTAATGTAGGTGCCTAACTCTAGGTACTGAGTTTTGAAAATGAAAAATATTTGTGAAGCTCTTATTTGTTATGCCAAATCTGTTTTCTTTCTGTATACAAATTGCTATTTTAAATATAAAACCTTTTTGCACCATTTGTTTTTAAACATATTCCAGAAATATCAGTGGTTGTGATGTATGAGAACCCCAATCTACTAAATGCTAGTTTTTCCTGTTTTGTTTGAATGGAATGTTTTGGTTTTTTTACTTATTGACCATGTGAAATCGGTCATAGTTCTAAATATATATGAGAGAGTATTGAGAGCAAACAAAACAGAGTAACTTATCTCTTGATACAGGTTAATTTTAAGGGAATTTGTAGTACTCCCTTAATTTCTTGCCTCAGCAAATTGAAATTCTTCTATGCGGTGTGCTTGAAAGGAATCCTATCCTGGTTGTGTCAGTGCAGGCTCCAGGCACTGCATGTTTGGTCAACAAGCAACAGTGGGTGGTCGGGCTGTAGCACAGGACAAGGGCCCGCTGTGCACAGGAAAAAATGTTCAAAGGTGTTTAAGGGTGGTAAGGAAGTCTGCCGCCCTTCAGAGAGTCCGGAGGCTATAGATCAGTATACCCTCACACTGTTGTGTCCTGTGAGAAAGCTCGCTATAAGAGACATAAAGGATGAGAAAATACAGTAACTGTATTCACCTAGTTACACATGTGCAGAGCCCTTTTAAATTTTGCACATATGCATACCATATATACAGTAGTCTGTTGTTTAAGTAGAGTGTAGCATTTTGGCTTATAAAGGAAAATTGTAATTCTTCAGATTGAAAAATTACTAAAACTGAGCTGTAACATGTCTCATTAGAAGTTGCTTTTTCAATCCAAGAAGAAATAATATTCTTCAATAGGGCCAAACTTCAATCAATACCTCTTCTGAAATCCTTTTAAAGAATTTTAGTTGAATTTTACTTGAATGACATGCTAGGTACAGTTTGATGCAGAAATGAGGCCCCATTTAAAGGTGGCTCAGAGACAAAATCTCATTATTTGTTCTTTTTCTCTATAACAAAGTCAAGGTACAGAGAATTTTACAGAACAGATGTATGCTGCAGAATAGTTTCACAAATAAGTTTTAAAATACGGAAATTAAGTCATTGTTTACAGGGTTTAAATTGTTGACCAGTTTGTAGACTACAGCAAAACTACTTTTTAAGTATATTGCCTGTAAAGCTTCAATGAATTTACACATAGTAACATGCTGGATATACAGTATATATGCATAATCCATATTGCGTACTGTATGTAAATGTGTTTATATAGCATATATGTATATGTTAATATATATAGAGAAAATTCTAGTCCCAGTTATAGGAGCATGCACAGAAGAATATATTCATAATTACTTACTCTACAGTAAGCGTATGCCTAAGTGTAGTAGATGTCCTCACAAGACATACAGTTACTTTATATGCAAGGGCCTGATTTTGAGAGGTGCTGAGCCAAAGAGTGTGGATAAATTTCAAATATAACCATTCTAATATTCATATTTTATGCCACTTTATCACTGTAAATATATGTAATATAAAATACATAATATAGTATCTTTTATATTCAAATAGCATAGGAAAATATTAAAAAGTGACTTTAAAAATCCTGGAGTAATGAATATAAAAATCTTCAGTTACAAATTCTGCTTTATTTGATCTTTTCATAGTTTTACAGTTGTAGATATAAAAAGGCTTCAATTACGTTTGCAGTCTGTTAGCATGGTTGGGTAGATGGGGAGAATGTAGTAAATTTTAATTTAAATCTTTATTTTTCTGGGTTCCTTTAGTTAAATATACACCTTGGCACTGTAGTCACTAATGAATATGCTCTACACAGATACTGTGTTTTGGAACAAAATATTTCTGTGCCATCAAAGATGTGATGCATTAAAAAAAATTGTATGTCAGGAATGTGTGTTTATGCTGCATATACACTATCTTAAAACCTGTATCTGCAATGTGAAGCCCTTAATTTCTTGAAATTCAAATATAAGATACTAAGAATCTCAGGTTAAAAATTGTAGAATGTATGTGAAAAAAGTAAACTTTTAATCACAGTAATTTCTTTTGGGGTTTTAAATATTTACGAAACATTAATATCTCCATTCCATACTTTGCTCTTAAAATAATTCATTGTGTTATATTCCATGGCTACCCTAGTACTTGTGCTCCTAGAGAAAAGGAGTTGAATATCGAAGAAAACTTGTTTGTAAGTTAACTTCCCCTTTTCAAGATTTATGTTTAGTATGCAGTCTTCAAGCGCTATCTTCTGGTCAGTTCAGAGCAAGATCGGCTTTGCTAATGTACTCCAGATGTTTATTAGTCCTGGAGGTATATGTGCTGCTGCTGTTCCCTGCTGCTCTGTTATACTTGCTTATAATGTCAGACAACCAATTAAGAAATTAGTTCATGTTAAACTTTCTTTTCCTGGTACCACTGCAACCTGATGATGTGGTTTCTAGTGGAACAAGAGAGTATTCTTTACACTATCTTCTGTTGGTGAATAAATAAATCATTTGGGTTTTTGTAGTGTATCAGTGGCAATAGAATTTTACAACTTTCAACCATATCTGTGTAATGGCACACTATTTTAAGTGAATTTGCCTAAAGATCATTTTGCAAATTGTCTATTTTTCTTAAATAATTATGCCAATTGAATAGGCACTGTCGTTTTTAGAGATTACCTATTTACAAGAAATTCCTCACATTTACAAGGTGTGTGGATGGTGAGGGCAGGAAATCTATTTCAATATGTTAAAGCATGGTATTTTCACTTTCTCCTGTACATGAAAAAGTGGTTTCTGTGTTAGAGAAAACAGTGTTAATTTTAAAAATATATTAAAAAGCACGTTTAACTGGAAATATTTATGCCAACTAAATAACTTTGAATTGTCTTACCTTCTTGACATTTCAGAAAATTTTTATTTTATTTGTTTGAATCCTAGAAGTGTCAATGGAAATGCTTATACTGATACCAGAGAATTATGTTAAGCTTTTAGAATTTCACAACGTCTTCTGTGCTATAGCTTACATCCTTTGGCCTTGGGGAATAATGTATTACATAATGTGTACTTACCCCCTTTATATTGTTTGGGTTTTCATTCTGTGTGAGAGAATAAATTCACCCCATTCAGATTATTTAATTCCAAAAAAGTTGCTAAAATGTTATTACAGATGTCAAATATCTAAATATTCTAAAATTAGAAAATTTGGATATACCTTTTTTAAAAAAGTAGGCATATAAGTTGTTAATGCAAAAATCGCATATCCAGGCACAGATCGCTATTGCCTGTGCAATTGCATATTTTACATGCATGATTAACTGTTTGCATTTACGTTGTACGTGCGTATTTTAAAACTGTTTGCCCTTGTATCACACACATTTGGATACAAGAATTACTCATCTGCCAGGTCGCACATGAGAATAGCCAATTACCAAGCCATGCTGGAGAAATAAGACTAATTAAATTATGATATCTCTAAATTTTCTGATGAAATCTCACAGGCAGCAGGGAAAGAAAGTAAGTGTTTGATTTCAGAGAAGCAACTTGTAGCACATACATCAAGAGTTGCCTGTTTAGAAGTATCTGATACCGTCTCCAGGTCCATGACAAATTTTGTTGCCATCAGAATGTCCTACTGGCTACATGCGTCCAGCATACCTTAGGACGTACAAGTTACCATAGAGGGCCTGCATTTTGAGGGATGTGACCTGCCTTTTGAGAAATGTGACGTATTCACTTAGAAAACGGATGAGGCCTTACTTTCCTAAAATGACTTGTGAGCAACCCTGAGATTTTTGGGGGTGTATACACTTGCTTTGACAAGGAAATTAGCTAGGCCTCAGTCTTACCCTAGGAAGTCTTATTGCCCTAAACACAGACATTCTGTACCTCCAAGAAAGCATCAAAGGTTCCAGATGAGGAAGACATTAACTTCCCATGCATAATCTTCACACCTGACAGCATCCTCAAGGCAGCAAATTTTACTCCTCAGCTGGGAGTTGTGAATGACTTCTAATAGATCATCTTATTATTTCAGCCCCATTTGGAGGCCATCTCTTTCATTTTCATGGGGTTTAGAGTACCATAATGACAGACTGTCTACGGAAGTAGTAGAATTGGGATATTCCATTCAGTTCCACACTTTCCTCATCCCTTGTCAGAGACCCCTTGTGACTTCTATCTCTTGGACCAGTACAAGTAGTTTCATCAGAATTCACAGGGAAGAGGTTACATTCCTACTGTTTTCTGTTACCAAAGAAAAATGGGAAATGGCACCCAGTTCTGTATTTGAAGACATCAGAGCAATTTCATCAGCAAATTCAGGATAAAAATGATAATTCTAGCTTCTATGATTCCCTCCCTAAATTCACAGGACTGGTATGCAGCTCTCAACCTTCAGGATGTTTATTTCTATATAGCCATCCATCCCGCCCACAGAAGAGATCTAAAATTCCAAGTGGGCAACTGCAATTACCAATTCAGGGTTCTGCCATTTGGACTATCAATGGCACTAGGGGTATTCACCAAATGTCTAGCTATAGTGGCATCTTACCTGAGAAAGTACGGAGTCATAGTTTAGCTGTTTGTGGATGACCTGGCTTACTCAAGGGAAATCCCATCAAACTGCTGATTCCATTGAGCAGATTCTCTGTCTCTGTCTCTTTAGGACTTAGAGCCAATAAGGAGAAATTGCTCTTAGCTCTCACTCAAAGGGCATGTCTACACTACCAGCCGGCTCAACGGACGGCAATCGATCCAGCGGGGGTTGATTTATCGTGTCTAGTATAGACAGGATAAATCGATCGCTCTAGCGTCGACTCTGGTACTCCACCTCAACAAGAAGCGCAAGGGGAATTGACGGGAAAGCATCTCCCATAGACTCCGCAGTGAAGATACTGCGGTAAGTAAATCTAAGTACATCGACTTCAGCCATGTTATTCACGTAGCTGAAGTTGCATAACTTAGATCGATATCCCCCCATGGTGTAGACCAGCCTAAAGAAAACAGTTTGTAGGGGGGTAATCTTGGACACAGCCACAGCAAAAGCTTACTTACCTCAAAGAAGATTCTGCAACATAGTAGAGAGTCAACTGCAGGTACATCCTTCAACATCTGTGAGAACTTGCTTCAGGCTTCCAGGGCACATGGTCTCCTGAACTTACGTAACTCAGCATGCCAGACTTTGTTACATGGAAGAATATTTGAAGTCCGTATATCCGCTCATCACATATCACCTAGAGAAGAAGTTACAGGTCACCCTATAAGTCCTACTGTCCTTAAACTGATGGAAGTATTCTGAAAAGCTTTGCAAGGGAGTACGCTTCTCTGCACTGTTACCATCCAAGACTCTAGAAACAGATGCCTCCAGTATAGGATGGGGAGCTAGACAACTTACAGACTCAAGTCCTCTCATCTCATCAGGAAGCTCATCTTCATATAAATGTTATGAAACCAAGAGCAGTTAATCAGGCTTGAACAGCATTACTTCCAGTTCTCAGAGGATTATCTATTTAGGTCTTCATATGCCCCCATGAGGCAAACCAGAGTTAAGGGCAGTCTGAGTAACCATGAGGGTTTTAGAGCCCTTAGAAGATTCGAGCTTTAAACAGAAAGTTAGTCTTAACCTTAACTATAGTAGACCCGGCAGTCTGCTATAATTTGGTAGCACCCACTTCTGTTAAATTAGTCACAGTGGAATAAGTATGGATAAGCACTTAAGAAGAAACAGTTCCTTATCTTACAGTGACTGTGGTTCCTTGAGATGTGTTGTCCAGATGTATTCCATGGCCTGCCCATCTTTCCCACTGCTACAGAGTCATAACACCTGGATTCTGTAATGGTGAAGGAATTGAAGGGAGGATTAAGATTGCCCCATCCTTTATTCCCTAGGCATGATCCTCAACAGACACTGCTAGCCAAAAGAATCTGAACTCGATTGCACAGGGTGCATGTGCACCAACAGTGGAATATATGTGGACAGCACATCTTGAAGAACCGTTACTGTAAGGTAAATAATTGTTCTTCTTTGAGTAATGTCCCTATGGATGCTCTATTCTAGGTGCGCTTGCGCCCCCTACTCCTTTGATCAGAGATTTCTCATAGCAGTGTCCATTCATCCTGCACATGTGTGCTAGTCAGCCTCCTGCCCCGTGCCATTGTTATATAGCAGTGCACAGGTGAACTGCCCTCAGTTCCTTCTCACTTGCCTCAGCCTGAGATGGAGCTCTGGCAGTTGTCCCCGTTGAGATTGCCTCAACTGCGTCCCAGTTTTTATTGTAGTATTAAGTGTATAGTAGTTCTTAGTGTAATTAGCAGTAACATTAGCTTCCTAGTTTAAAAAAAAGTATTAAAAAATTTTATATATATATATATATATATATATATATATATATATATATATATATATATATATATATATATATATATAATATACATAGATATTAGTAGATAGGGTTGTTCTTATTCACTGAGAGGTTATGCCTGGTTCTCCTAGTTTCAAACGTCTATTGTGCCTGGAGGCAATCCTGGTAAACAACCAACACTCCCCATGCATCCATTGCCTCAGGAAATCACATATTCCCCAGAAGTGTAACTTCTGTCTCGTATTGAAATCTAGAGCCAGAAAAAAAACAGGGAGATCAAACTTAGTCTCTCCATGATGGAGAGCTCACTGTGCCCAGCTTCTTACCCAGCCAAGGGACCCCTCTTGTACACCAGTTTCTGAGCAAGTCTCCTGCCTCCACTATCTCTGAGCCACACTTCTCGAGGGAATCTAAAAGGAAGACCCACGACTCCTCTCAAGTCTTCCAAAGCCCATGTCCTGTGTTTACCAGGTATAGAATCTACCTAAAAAAACCCAAGGTTATTAGTGTCTTCAGTTACTTCAGCACTATCTGCTCTCCAGTCTGATCCCCATGAAGCTGCTGCTTCCTCAGGTACCAAGGGCACTGTTAGACTGAAAGAGGGCAAAGCCTTTGGTCCAGCGAAATCATCAGTGGACTGAAGCAGCAAGAGGAGCTTTTCCATTGCTTCATCAGTACTGAAGAAGCCTACATGGGCTCCTACCATGTTTCCCTCAGAGTGGCCAAGATTCACAGTACCATCAGCTCCCTCGGCCACTATTATCTCTGTGCACACCATGGACTCAGTAATGACAGCACACTTGATACCACTGGAGTTTCGTTTTTCCTGAGACCTGGTTGTACCTAAGATGGCCGATTCTCCACTGCTTGACTCCAACATAGTTTCAGTACTGAGGGTATCAAGATTGCCGGAAATTCACCTGGTACTTATGGTTTCACCCCAAATTTCTCAGGCTGCTCCACCATTTTATAGTGAGTTTGAGAAGGGAGAACTCTGATGAAGGCCTTGCCTCAGTTTCCCAAATATTGGTCCAAGGCCCTCCTCACCCCTACAGAGGTCCCCTTTCCAGAAGTCTCTAATAGGCCTATGACCACTTGTGACATAAAGGCGCAACCACCAGCTTGCTGGTCTGAGCACCCATGGGTGTCCCCTCCTATGCCTTATGGACCACCACCTTGTCTTACTGGGACGGTTGGGTGGCCTATCATCAATTTTCCAGGGTTTTGAGCACCACCCTCACAGATAGCTAGGCAGCCTTCATTATCTGTCCTCTGTAGGAGACCTGATCCTCAAGAAGAACCCTTTGAGGAGCAGGAAGCTAGAGCTGATGAAGAGGTCTCTCCTTCGGCCATCATCTCCTCTTCATCTCTGGATGAAGCAGTTACGCCTCCTCCATCTTTGCAGATGGTTTTAAGCAGTTTCAGAATCTGATCGGGAAAATTGCTGACTCCTTGCAGATCTCGCCCATTCAGTCTCTACAGCAATAGTTATGAGATGGACTTCCTGGCTCCAGCTCTCTGGATTTCCACAGGAGATCCAGAATACCGTGGAAGACCTCCTTTTTGATTGGTCTAAATTGTTTGCAGACAACATGGATGAATCTCTGTGCCCATTAAAGAACTCCAGATCTACTTTGCATTCTCTTGGGATCTATACATCTGCCTACAAGAGAAGGTTTAGCAACTCCCATACGGCTCAAGATCCTGTCCTACCCAATTCCTTACCTCCTAAACGTCGTATGAGCCACATCAGAAGAGAGAAATTCCAGAGAAGGAAACCATCCATCTCTCATCCTTCGATCTCACACCCTTCCACCTCCAAGCGGGAATTCTGACAGGCTGGTCAAGGGTCTGTATTACCATCCTCATCCTTACTAGTTGCACCAATTCACCTGCATTCCTCCCTTCAGAAACTGCTTTTACCACTTAAGGCAAGCTTGAGAGTCAATCACTACAGAGAAATAGGTTTTGGAGATCATCTCCACAGTGTACACCATCCACTTTACTACTCGTCCACCGACTAACCCCACTTCTCCTTCCCTTTTCAGAGACCTCTCTCACAAGAGCTTGCTTTGTCAAGAAATAGACTCTCTCCTACGCGTGGGTGCTATAGAATCAATTCCGACACAGTACACAGAAAACGTGTTTTATTCCAGGTACTTCCTGGTACCAAAAAAGAATGGCGGGTGGAGACTAAGCCTAGATTTGAGGCTATTCATCACTTATATGAAGGCACAAAAATTCAAAATGGTGACACTTGCACCAATAATTCCGTCACTAGATCAAGGAGATTGGTTCTTGGCCCTCAACCTTTAGGGTGTATATTTCCACATTGCAATCTGCCCATCTCACAAACAATTCCTACATTTTACTTTTCGCCAGGACCATTCTCAGTACAGGGTGCTCCCTTTCGGTCTATCATCTGCCCCAAGGGTTTTTTCAAAGATCGTGTCAATAGTAGTGGTGCAACTCCACAGGCAAAGTATTTTAGTGTTCCCTTACCTAGATTATTCGCTACTGCAGCATTGCTCCCTGGAACTAACTTCACACGCTACTTCCAAAGCCATAAAACACTGCACAGGTTTGTGGCTCATTCCAACATAACCGATACAATCCAGCTCAGCCCTCAAAGCCCGGTCAAGAACTGTCTTCAGTTGTTGGGGCATGTGGCAGCTGGTATCTTTGTCGTAGACCACATAAGACTACTTTCAAGGATGGCTCAGGACTGTTTATTCATCAGACACAGTTTAAATATTCTGCATTCCATACCTACCTGCATAAAGGAATCCCTCAATTGGTGGAAAGACCATCACAATGTTTGCACAGAAGTCCCCAGAGATCATATTAACGATGGAAGTGTCCTTGCTAGGGTGGAGAACGCATCTGGACACTCTTACAGCCCAGGGCAAGTGAATGTTGCAAGAAACCACACTACACATCAATCTCCTGGAACGCCGAGTGATCAGATACGCCTGTCTCCAGTTTCTACCACTAATCGGGGGCAAGTACATAAAGATCTTGACGGACAATATGTCACGCATGTTTTGTATCAACCAGCAAGGAGGAGCATGATTCTCCCCCTTCTTCCCCCCCACCCCACCCCCCATTGCGCCCAGGCTCTCAAGATTTGGAATTCATGCATATCCACCTGCATATGCAATCAGATCATCATCACAGCTGCCTATCTTCCCAGGGTTCAGAGTGTGACCATGTAAATACCCAGCAGGTACTTCTTCCAAGACCACAAGTGGGAAATAGATTCCAGCAAGTTACTCCACATATTCCAGCAATGCCCTTCCTCTCCCCCCCCCCCAACCCCGACTTATTCATCACAGTGATAAACAAGAGATGTGCCCAGTTTTGCTCCAGAGGTGGGCTGGGTCCCCAATCCCTAGGGGATGCTTTTCACCTTCACTGGTCATTGGATCTACTGTACACATTTGCACCGACTCCTCTAACAGCCAACGTTCTACTCAAAATAAAAAAGGACAAAGCCAGAGTCATCCTAATAGTTCCAACCTGGCCCATACAAACACGGCTTCCTTACCTGATACAGCTGGCCGTTTGCTCACCAGTCCCTCTCCAGGCCTTTCCTCATCTCCTCTCCCAGGAAAGAGGGAAGATCCTTCACCCTAGTCTCGGAGTGCTTTGTCTCAAAGCGTGATTGGTCGATGGTTCATGGGGTTAGAAATGACCTGCTCAGCAGAGTTAAAGAGAGTGTCTTCTGCTGTGTAATAATAGTCTACTCACTACATATACTCTCAAAAATGGACCAGATTTGTCTGTTGGTGTGACCTCAAACATATTTCACTGATGACCTCATTGCTACCAGATGTACTGGACTATATCCTAACACTAAAAAGTTTGGGGCTATCAGTGAGCTTTGTTAGAGTCCACCTGGCAGCCGTCATGGCTTTCCATTCTCCAATAGAGAGTTATTCCACTTTTGCCCACCCAACGTCAGTGAGGTTCCTCAGGGTGATCGTAAATCTTTTTCCCCAGTCAAGCGTCCTACTTGGGTTTAGGGCCTGAGTTTAGTTCATAAATGCCTTACATGACCACTGTTTGAACTGATGGTTACCTGCTCAATTCTCCATTTATCAGCGAAAATGACATTCCTGATACCCATAATGTCAGTGTGACGGGTTGGGGAAATAAGGGCCCATATGTCATGCCTCCCTTTCACAGTATTTTTAAGGACAAAGTCATGTTGTGGTCACACCCCAATTTTTTAGGTAAAGTCTCCTCTGAGTTCCATATTAACCAACCCATTCACCTGCCAGTGTTCCACCCTAAACCTCACCTAGATAAACAAGAGGCACTGTAGTATGTCCTTGACATCAGAACAGCCAAGGCCTTCTATCTGGACTAAACCTTCAGAAAGACCCCCAAATTGTTTGTCTCGCTTGCAGTTAGATCAAAAGAGTCTGTAATTTCTAATCAAAGATTTTCCATGTAGATAACTGACTGCATTAATCCTTGCAATGAATCTCATAATATTCAAGCACCTTTGGACATATGAACTCTCTCTACATGGTCCATTTCCATCTGTATGACATGTCTCAAAAACATGCCCATTATTACTGAAATATGTCAATCTGCTACTATATATACGTTTGCTTAACATTACACAATAACTCACAACTCTGCTTCTGATACTGTGTTTGGCTCAGTTGGACTGTTTCGTACTGGACTCAGCTACAAAACCCCCCTCCTCCTTAAAGTGGAACTGCTTGGTAGTTACCTAGAGTGAAGCACTCATAGGGACACTACTTGAAGAAGAAGAAATGGTTGATCACCTTGTGCAGTAACTGTAGTTCTTAGAGATATGTGTCCATATAGGTGCTCCACTATCCGCCCCACGTCCCCTCTACTTTGGAGTTCTCTGCTATAGGGGTTCATGGTAGAGAAGGAACTGAGGGCGGTTCACCCACACAGTGCTATACAACAATGGGATGGGGCTGACTAGCACACGTGCAGGCTGAATGAACACTGCCATGAGAAATCTCCGATCAGATGCGCAAGGAGCGCAAGCACACCTAGAGTGAACACCCATAGAGGGAGACATCTCGAAGAACTATAGTTACTGCACAGGGTGAACAATCATTTCTTTCTTAGATTGACGACATATTTTTATTACATAATTTTGAACCTGACACGGTCCCTCTGCAAATAAAATTGGAGTTCTGTAAGAAAATAAATATATTAATAACTGTGTCACTGTTTTTCAGGCAATTCATTGCTACATAGCCCCATGCTAGACCTGGACAGTGATGTGCGTCCGTCTCCACTTGGTCATCTCGGTCAGACTGCTTCACTGAAAAGGGGCAGCAGCTTTCAGTCGGGTCGTGATGACAGTAAGCATCAGTTTCATTTATAAAATAAAAAACTACTTCTGATAAATCCCTAGGCCTGGTATATTTTACTATGTGTTCCCCAAATATTAAAATTTGACAGAGGGTAATCGTATTCATTGTTTTAGTGTGTTGACAGAAAATGAGCCACCAGTCCATAACAGAATAATATATGTGTATGAAAGTTATTTTCATATTCTGTCTCAACTACTCTATAAAGACATAGAAGTTTCTTAAAGGTAAATTGCAAAGCGAAAAGGGGGTGTGCTTATTATAGGATGGGATCAGTCAAGGAGGAGTCCACAAAACTGGACAGTTATCCTCCCATTATAGATGAGATCCTAAATAAAAATCCCCCTCCTTCTGAGGCAAAAAACATCCTACCAAAGCAGTCCTCCCCTTGCTGAGGTAAAAATTAGGTCCAAATCCAACTCTCCTTTTCCAAGTTACAATCAAGGCAACAAAGTGTCAAGTTCAGTCTTTTCCCTACACATTAGGAACTACTTTCCTATTTTTATTATATCAGTCTCTGTAATATGAGCCCATGTTGGTCTCTGTAATATGAACCCCAGCTACATTTAAATGTTCCCGTTACTTAACACTTCCAGGCCTGGTTCTCTGATCCTATAAACCCAACAGGGAAAATAAGATTGCATGACTTCGTTTTAGCTGGCTGTCCATAGCCACGCTCCCTGTTATCTTCCAGGAACTGGATGGGCAGCATGAAAACCAATTTTTTTTTTAAG
This sequence comes from Macrochelys suwanniensis, assembly GCA_033296515.1. Taxonomy (NCBI): domain Eukaryota; kingdom Metazoa; phylum Chordata; order Testudines; family Chelydridae; genus Macrochelys; species Macrochelys suwanniensis. The sequence continues at coordinate 145,910,279 of CM065776.1, forward strand.
TTCCCATGATGTAGGAGTCTAAGTCCCATTGAGCCCTGGGTAGTGAGATCACAGGTGGCTGAAACTTATTTACGTGCCAGATATTCTAAACATTCATATGCCCCTTCATGCTTCGGACACCATTCCAGAGGATATGCTTCCATGCTGATGACACTCGTTAAAAAATAAGCATTAATTAAATATCTGACTGAACTCCTGGGGGGAGAATTGTATTTCCCCTGCTCTATTTTACCTGCATTCTGCCATATATTTCATGTTATAACGGTGTCGGATGATGACCCAGCACATGTTGTTCATTTTAAGAACACTTTCACTGCAGATTTCACAAAACGCAAAGAAGGTACCAATGTGAGATTTCTAAAGATAGCTAGAGCACTCAGCTCAAGGTTTAAGAATGTGAAGTGTCTTCCAAAATCTGAGAGGGATGAGGTATGGAGCTTGCTTTCAGAAGTCTTAAAAGAGCAACACTCTGATGCGGAAACTACAGAATCCAAACCACCAAAAAAGAAAATCAACCTTCTGCTGGTGGCATCTGACTCAGATAATGAACATGCGTCGATCTGCACTGCTTTGGATTGTTATCGAGCAGAATTAGTTTTCAAGCAATGTGGGATAAGGCAATGCATTGTCTTTCTCTTTTGCAAAATGGCTAGCACACTCTTGGTTACTATAAAAATAGTAATAAATTCTGCAGGATAAAAGTCAAGATGCTATCATTGCTTACATATTTTGCAAAGGACAGTCTGTATGGTGGACTGGTCCCATCAAGCCGCTTGTTAATCTCATATAAACTCAAGAGGAAAAGCCTAAACTTCTTTTTGATTTTGTTACCAATAGGAACTAAAATATTTTCCAGCCATACTATAATATATGGAGATATGCCTATCTCATAGAACTGGAAGGACCTTGAAAGGTCATCGAGTCCAGTCCCCTGCCTTCACTAGCAGGAGCAAGAACTGTCCCCTGACAGATTTTTGCCCCAGATCCCTAAAGATAGCTCAAGGATTGAACTCACAACCCTGGGTTTAGCAGGCCAATGCTCAAACCACTGAGCTATTCCTCCCTCCTTAGCCTTACTATGAAACTGCCAAAAATTCTTCCATAAGAATTCTAAAATAATCTTACCCCATTCCTTTTACTTTTGTTTGCCTGTGCTGCCTGATGTTCTTAGAGAAAAGGCTTTTGATTTATTTTATTTTTTTGCACTTTGAGATCCTGGAATGGAGGCACTAAGGACTATTATACTTTTCTTTGCTTATTTGCCTTGTTTACATCTAGTTTATCTATATTTACATCATAGAAAGTTTGATATTAAAGGGCATATTTAGGCCAAAACTTGATTTCATTGCTCAGAGGATTCGTTGATCCATGTTATTCACTAGCATGATGCATCATTATGGCTGCAGTGAATTCTAGAACAAATTCAAAGTTAAATAAAAATAGCTAATTCAAATTACATTGACTCTGGCTTGAACATAGGTTTGCAAGGAATTTTGAACTATGGCTGCAGTTACAGCTTTAACTCCATAATACCTTGGTCCTACAGCATGCAAAAAAGGACATCATGCACTGATATAGCATATTGTGCAGCCTCAGTAATGGCTACTTAAGGTTGTTTCTATTATAAGGTAGATTTTTGAGCCTTCTAACTTCCCACACCAGAAATCCCCACCTGAAATTTTTCATCTTTTGTCCCTTGGCAGCAGAGCTGGGCCTTCACACTCACCCACAGTGTTGTACATTTCAAACATAAGCCACGTTCTTCAGTTAAATTCTCTCACTTGTCACACTAATATAGATCACCTGTCTTAACCAATTACCTGACGATACCTCTTGTTTAAAAGACATTGCAGGGTGATTAGCTCTACACCACTCAGTTCCTGAAAAAAAAAAGGGACAACCAGGACATCTCTGCTCTAGCTATCCTCTATTGCTGGAACAGGCCTTTGGGCCACTTGGCAGCTGGCCATAGATTAGAGCAGCATGTGGGCTACCACAGCCAGGGAGATCAGCATAGAGCCCAGTTTCCTCCTTATTCTGGCAGTAGGGATAAGAGTTTCTAATCTGTCTGTTTACTACTGGAGGATGCTGACCTGATTATCCAGGGGTTCTATGGCCAGAATTTGCTAGTGTTGAGAGATAAAGTAGCCTCACCCCATCACCAGCCCAGTGCAGACTCAGATTGAGTCATTTTCTGAAATTGGGTAAGAACATATTTCTTTGAAAAGGTTCAAATATATATGTAATTTATATTATGTTTCAATTCATTATTTATAAGGAGTTACAAGCATTTATGGTATAACCCTTGTGTGAGGGCTGGGCACTGCGGCAACATGAAGATTGTTGGTTTGCTGAAGCATTCAAAATATTATTTCTGTTACAATTTAGTTATGCCAGAGTAATGCTCCAGACAATATTAAATGGTCACTGTGCTCTCTTTCCAGATGCCCTATACCTCTAAATTCCTACTTAGGTTGTTATCTCTTTACGAAGGAAGATCTTTATACATTATCGGCAAAATGAGAACTTTAGAAGGAGGGGGAGGGGCAGAGAGAGAGAGAGAGATCAGATGCACCTCACCGCCAGCAGTTGATCTAGAGCATCAGAAATGGATGTCAAAGGAAGCACAGCTGTGTCCCAAGAAACTTCATAACTCATCACCAAAACATTTAAGTAATTGCTGGGACTCTGACACAGCGTGCTAATCAGCCAGTTTTATATGGGTTCATGTTTGTCTAATTGGTGACTTTCTATGCTATATGACCAATATTTTTGTAATAGATTAAAGACAAATACCATAAGCTATCCAATAGTATTCCATGCTACCGTGGAATCATGTAAAGTAGTTTCACACTCTTTAACTGTGTAATTTGTTAACTTTGTAATTTAACTGTGTAATTTGTGAAAGACCTAAGACTATACAAGAAAATCTCAGGTCCTCTTTGTAATCAGTTTAAATGTCTTTGACTTCTTTGTGCCCACATAGTTTGCTGGAATCTGACATAAAAAGCATGCAGCATTTATTTATTGATGCAGAATAGTTTGCTAAGAAACAAAGCTGTGATAATCAAATGGAGAAAGTCAACATGGGGAAGACCAACATGATTGGAGACGGAAGTTTCCTATCTCACCTCCATTTTCTATGCTCATCCACCCTCTTCTGTATTTTCCCTTTCCCATCTTTCACCTGACAAGAAAAAGGGGAAGAAGTGGATCTTTTCCCAATGTTCCCAAAGTTGTGACTCTATTGCTGTCTAGTGATGGGTAAGGTGCCAGGCTTGTATAGAGGTTTATGCAACTTCAGATAATTTTTCTCTTCTTTTTTGGTCTCATGTCCCAAGTGAGAAGTGCTATATACTTACTTTTAATATGATTTTTTGAACTTCTAATAGTACTGGTCATCCAAGAGTCTCAAATTGCTTTACAAATATTAATGAATTTAGCCTCCCACCTACAATGTCAGTATCCATCCCCATTTTACAGAGAATGAAACTAAGTCTTCGCTAATGCTGGTGAGGTTGATCAGTGAAATCACACTGGAAGTCTGTGGATGATCTGGAAATAAAACTCAGATCTCCCATTTCCCAGTCTTTTTGCCTTAATCTCAGGACAGTTGTACTGCCTACATTCCACCCCCTCTCCCACCCCATCTTTTAATGGCTAAGCTTCTGATCCTCCCTGTTCAGTTATCATTTATCCTGGTTTAAAGACAGATTTATGGAAGTGGATTGTTAGGATGTACAACATAATTCAGTGGGGCCATACGAGCACCTCTGCATAGAAGACATATTATACTTATAGTACCAACCCCCTCAAAAGAATATATGGAAATAAATCTTGCACGTACACAAGCTGTATGCCATATGGACCAAGTTATAAAATGTTGCCATTCACACCTGAGAAATTATAGATATGCATGATAGATCCCTTTTTTTTTTTTAGATCACACTGTAGCAGCATGTTAAAAATAGCTTTTATCATCAATTCAAAGTTATTTATTCTTTCTCTTTTCCTCTTAGCCTGGCGTTGTAAAGCTCCTCAACAAGTTGCATTTGTTGAAAAGTTGACAAAACTTGTTGTAATTCAGCTCCCCAACTTCTGGAAGCTCTGGATTTCTTATGTGAATGGAAGCCTTTTCAGTGAGGTATGGGTTCATGCATACACATAACCAAAATGTCTTCAGATAGACAAAGCTCATAGGAATTACTTTGTATTTGAATTTGAGTTTGAAACTGCAGAAATATAGTACCTCAGTGGAGAAGATGCCTGACTAAGATGTCTTTGCAGCTTTTGGATTACAGAGATTTATAGAAAGAACGAGGAGTACTTATGGCACCTTAGAGACTAATGAATTTATTTGGGCATAAGCTTTCGTGGGCTAAAACCCACTTCATCAGATGCATAGAGTGGAACATACAGTTGGAAGATGTGTATATATATACAGAGAACATGAAAAGATGGGGGTTGCCATACCAACTCTAAGAGACTGATCAATTAAGATGAACTATTATCAGCAGGAGAAAAAAATCTTTTGTAGTGATAATCAGGATGGCCCATTTTAAACAGCTGACAAGAAGGTGTGAGCAACAGCAGGGGGAAACTCAGCATGGGAAAGTAGATATCAATTTGTGTAATGATCCAGCCACTCCCAGTCTTTATTCAAGCCTAATTTAATGGTATCCAGTTTGCAAATTAATTCCAGTTCAGCAGTTCCTCATTGTAGTGTGTTTTTGAAGTTTTTTTGCTGAAGAATTGCCACTTTTAGGTCTGTTACTGAGTGACCAGAGATACTGAAGTGTTCTCCTACTGGTTTTTGAATGTTATGATTCCTGATGTCAGATTTGTGTCAGTTTATTCTTTTGCGTAGAGACTGTCCGGTTTGGCCAACGTACATGGCAGAGGGGCATTGCTGGCACATGATGGCATATATCACATTGGTAGATGTGCAGGTGAACGAGTCCCTGATGGCGTGGCTGATGTGATTAGGTCCTATTATGGTGTCACTTGAAAAGACATGTGGACAGAGTTGGCACCGTGCTTTGTTACGAGGATAGGTTCCTCGGTTAGTATTTTTGTTGTGTGGTGTGTGGTTGCTGGTGAGTATTTGCTTCAGGTTGGGGGGCTGTCTCCCAAGATCTGTGAGAGTGAGGGATCGTCCTTCAGGATACGTTGTAGATCTTTGATGATGCGCTGGAGAGGTTTTAGTTGGGGACTGAAGGTGACGGCTAGTGGCGTTCTGTTACTTTCTTTGTTGGGCCTGTCCTGTAGTAGGTGACTTCTGGGTACTCTTCTGGCTCTGTCAATCTGTTTCTTCAGCAGGTGGGTATTGTAGTTTTAAGAATGCTTGATGGAGATCTTGTAGGTGTTTGTCTGATGGACTGGAGCAAATGCGGTTGTATCTTAGAGCTTGGCTGTAGACAATGGATCATGTGATGTGTCCTGGGTGGAAGCTGGAGGCATGTAGGTATGTATAGAGGTCAGTAGGTTTCCGGTATAGGATGGTGTTTATGTGACCATTGCTTATTAGCACTGTAGTGACCAGGAAGTGGATCGCTTGTGTGGATTGGTCCAGGCTGAGGTTGATGGTGGGGAACAGACAACCCGCCAACCTGAAGCATATTCTCACCAGCAACTACACACCGCACCATAATAACTCTAACTCAGGAACCAATCCATGCAACAAACCTCGATGCCAACTTTGCCCACATATCTACACCAGGAACACCATCACAGGACCTAACCAGATCAGCCACACCATCACCGGTTCATTCACCTGCACATCCACCAATGTAATATATGCCATAATATGCCAGCAATGCCCCTCTGCTATGTACATCGGTCAAACTGGACAGTGCTTACGCAAAAGGATAAATGGACACAAATCAGATATAAGGAATGGCAATATACAAAAGCCTGTAGGAGAACACTTCAACCTCCCTGGACACACAATTGCAGACCTAAAGGTAGCCATCCTGCAGCAAAAAAACTTCAGGACCAGACTCCAAAGAGAAACTGTAGAGCTTCAGTTCATTTGCAAATTTGACACCATCAGCTCAGGGCTAAACAAAGACTATGAATGGCTAGCCAACTACAAAAGCAGTTTCTCCTCCCTTGGTGTTCACACCTCAGCTGCTAGAAGAGGGCCTCACCCTCCCTGATTAAGCTTACCTCATTATCTCTAGCCTGAATCTTCCCTGCACATTTATATCTGCCTCTGGACATTTCCACTGCTTGCATCCGAAGAAGTGGGTATTCACCCACGAAAGCTTATGCTTCAATACCTCTGTTAGTCTATAAGGTGCCACAGGACCCTTTGTCGCTTCTATATAAAGATGCTATTTAAAAAAAACAAAAAACCTGAAGGCGTCACAATAGGGACTATTTTGTACTGTAGTATAGTTCTCTGAGTGACCTACTCCTAACCGTTAAAATGTACATAGTTTCAGTCCTGTTTGTCGAGTTCATAAACCAATTGTCCCATGTTGGATCTTACATTTAGCAACATCTAAGAAAGGAGACAAGATGTTTGGTAATCTTAAGAAATGATAAACTAGATGAATCTTAAAGATATGAGAGACAAAGCCAGAGGGATAGTGTTTGACTCTGGAATGGGCATACATATTTTGTGACTTTGAAGAATTTAGATGTGAGGATAGATTTAACCCCAGAGTTTCAAAATGACAGAAGCCTAGAATTGTGTACACACACACACACACACACACACACACACACACACACACACACACACACACACACACACACACACACACTAGTGTGCCCAACCTATGTGCAAAATAACTGTAGTAGCATATGTCACAATTGTATGTGCCCCTCATCCAGTCTTATGTTAAGTAAATCTGGCCCATTAATTGTGTAGCATTACTGTATCGTGCCCAGAGCAACAGAAAATATTTTTCAAGCTATATCATCAAAAGGAATCTAACTCAAACCAGTGATCATACAAAACAACTGTGTTAATGACTTAGTAATTACTTGGATATGCATAGCATACAGCAAGCATACTGTCATATAACCATTATAACTGGAGAATATAATGATATTTTTTTATTTGTATAATTGCTAGTCACCAGTTTACAAAACTACAGTGTATTTGGCAGAAAAGATTCGGCTGAAAATGGTCTGGCCAGTAGCAGGATACTAAGGGTGGGGCATCCCTAGAAAAGGAAGTATAATTATGCCATTATTCAATTATGATGAAAGTCATTGTCTGGTAATAGAATAGGGAACCTTCAATTGCTAGGTCATCAGTTCACATCAGAGCCTGATCTGTGGTATTTGAAGTTCTTACCAATATGACAGTTGATTTCAATGTAATTCCTAGAAAAATGTCATGTGCCATATTTTTGGAGTTTAATGTACCAAACCTACACATCTACATTATATATCATTTGAAAGCTTATTTTAAATGCATTTAGATGAGATATGATTTGGAACTGTCAAGTGCTGTAAACCTTAAGGCAAGGTGAAACAATGGTACCCAAAACGATAGTGTCATGTTTGCACAGTTGCCGAAACACTGCAACATGATTATGACCACAGTTTTTACTGTTTAAATTAATTTCAGCACCTTCATGTAGTGTTTATTGGTCAAAGCTACCAAATGACTGTATTAAAAGATTGTATTGGTTTTGCATGAGCAAATTTTTTTTTTCCAGGAATGATGAAGCTGTTTAGCATGTGACAAAAGTGCAAAATATTGATATTCGACAATCTACTAACATGAAATGTTTTCACATCGCATATTCTTAATCGTCAAAGTATCTCACAAGTGATTATAATAGTTTTCTATATTTTCAGTTGAAATGTGCTGATCAGATCAGTCTCACGCTGAAGGTTATGCACCATTAGCAATAGATTGCATTCTCATAGTTTGTACTGCCTACTGGGTAGATATAACAATATGTGAATTCCTAATGTAAATGCTTCCCCATTTGTAAGTGTTTGTACAAAACAGTGTAGCATCTAGTCTGCCTGGTAGAACGTTTTAATTTGTACTGCCTATGCATGCAGTCCTAACCTTTGAAATATTCTAGAAACTAGCTTTTTAATTCAGTGATATTTATGTATGGGTCAGTACTAGTGTTAGAGAGGATGGTACAGAGCTTCATATTATGAATATGCAAAATCTATGAGAGAAAGAAGGGGCCTAACAAGAAGTAGTAAAGACTAAGTCCACAATTAAGTCCTTGCCTCTGTACTGAAGAGGGATGAAGAGCATGTTACAGCTCTTATGAACTATGTAATCAACAATATGAGAAACCGATTTGACCCTGAATCACATCCAGAGGCACTTATCAACACATCTACAGGATTGCACATAACATCAGTTGTACAAGAGTCTCTACTGAAAATAGCAGATGGTGGTAAAGATCAAATGGAGAGATTTGTGAGAGGTGCGCTTGATTCTGATGGCACACAAAGCTTCTTCAGTCCAGTCTAGAAATTTGGCATCAAAACATTTGCTCACATAGCCAAGAAGACTAAATGTAAGTCTGGCAAGGAGGGACAATCATAACGGCTCTCAGTCCCAAAATTGTTTTCCCACAGAACCCTGTCCTTAGCAAGATGGAGAGATGATGTTGCAATTGCAACTGTTCCTAGGGCTGGTCTATACTGAAAATTTATATCGGCACTGCTGTCTCTCTCAGGGGTTTGAAATATCCACCCCCCTGAGACAGACAGCTATGCTGACCTAGTACCCAGTGTAGACTTCTTGTGGGGAGGTGGATTAACTATAGTGACAGGACAACTTCTCTCATCATTGTGGTGATGGGAGAAGTTGTTACTAAAGTGTTACAGCAGCGCAGCTGTAGCCTTTTAAGTATAGACATACCATCAGTCACCCAATAGGATATGTGCCTATGTCCCTTTTTCATGGTGATAGAACAATAAGAAGAACAGACAGCGCTGAATTAGGGCATCTGTTGAAAGCTCAAGCTGAAAAAATCCATGAGCTAAGAGCATACAACAAAGAAACCATAGTGTACCTCTCAGATGTCATACAAATGATAGCGGGAGACAAAGTCTACACATTTGATAAGTTGGTTGCTGAGTACCTGAGGCAGGTCCTAAAAGGATTTGAAGCTAATTCTTTAATTGGAGTCTTTGACGGGTATGACAATAGTAACTCTGAAAACTTCAGAAAAATAGCTCCGGACAGGATCTACGGTTGGATGCAAGAAATACCAGGTGATTGTGGACGCCCTGTGCCTCCATGGGAAAATGTTTTAAAACATAACATCCAACGAACACCCAGTTGCAAAATTCCTCTGTGAATATATGGTTCAAAATGCACCTGAGTGTAGGAGCACACCCAACACAAATACCACCTTTCCAGTGGTGAAGCAGCAAAGTCCATCACCAGTTGAGCTGTTGAAGATGCCCAAGACCTGTACAGTATTCAAGAGAAAGCTGATACAATGATGCTTCTGTATGTTGTATGTGCCAGTATGGCTTTTGGTGTCAATGGAACCATTGTAATTAGGTCACCTGATACAGATGTTTTGGTCCTTGCTGTTCACTACTTTCCAAAAATGGAACACGTAGCTAACATGTGGATTGAAACAGCCATCATTACCAGCACAACAAACAAGTATCTCTTCATATCTGTGCATGACATTTGCGATGCACTCACTCCGGACATCTGCAACATGCTTCCTGCTCTACATGCCTTAACAGCATGTGACTCTGTGACATACCTATTTGGTATGGGGGGGTGGGGGGGAATCTGTGTTTAACGTTGTCAAAACAAAGTGATCATACCGCTTCCGAGCCTCCCAAATTGGGAGATTGTGGTGGACAATCTGCAGATTCTGCAGCAAGGAAGTTGATAGCAGTCTTGTATGACACCAGAGTGAGAAAGAAAAGGAGACCCACAAAGACCTGACTTGTTTGCCCCTCAATCTAGCTATCAGAAAGGACAGCTCACTGGCCAGAATCCCACCATGTGAGGAGAGTTTTGAAGAGCATGTCACAACAGCATCTTGGCAAACAAAGGTTTGGATGTCTATGCACATAGGTAAAGCAAATAATGGATCACCATTACAACATGGAAGGTAAAATGAGGATGATGAACAGCTTCCTGTATTCTTCAAAGGTCCAGTGGCATCTGAGCTTCTACAAGACCTTATTTGTGCCTGTACTAGTAAGAGTTGCTGAGCAATCAACTGTCTGTAGTCATAACATTCTTGCTTGTACAGAACTGTGTACATGCCAAAGCAACAAAGACAGTGGTAGCCCACTCACTCTTTGACAGAGACCATAATGATGTACAAGATGATGATAATTGCCCAGTAATGTCACCAGCATTATCACATTTCAATTATAAAAATATAAATGTATTACTAGATTTTGTTTTAGATTGTTTAGATCAGCGGTTCTCAAAGTTTAGCAACCTGAGGACCCCCATTTTGATTTTAAAATTTGTGGGGACCCCAAAACCCACCCGCTCAACCCTTGCAATGCCCCTGCCCCACCGTTTTGAGGCTATGCACCCCACTCATTCCATCCACCCTCCCTCCATCGCTTGCTCTCCTCCACCCTCACTCACTTTCACCAGGCTGGGGCAGGAGGTTGGGGTGTAGGAGAGGGTGAGGGGTCCAGGCTTCTGGGAGGGAGTTTGGGTGCAGGCTCTGGGCTGGGGCAGGGGGTTGGGATGCGAGAGGTTAGGGCTCCATCCAGATGGTGCTTACCCCGGTGACTCCTGAAAGCCACCGGCACATCTCTCTGGCAGCGGCTTCTAGGCTGTGGGGGTGGGCCAGGGGGTCTCTGCACGCTGCCCCCGCCTGCAGGCACTGCCCCCACAGCTCCCATTGGCCACAGTTCCTGGCCAATGGGAGCTGCGAAGTCTGCACTCGGGGCAGGGACAGTGCACGGAGACCCCCTCCCCCCAATCAACCCCACCCCCCGGGGCCTCAGGAACGTACTGGCTGCTTCCGGAAGTGGCACAGAGCTGGGCAGGTAGAAAGCCTGCCTTCGCCCTGCTGCACAACCAGACTTTTAGTGTGCCTGAGGCACTGGGAGGGAGGAGGAAGAGTTGATCAGCAGGGCCTGCGGACCCTCTGGGGTACCCTCGGGGACTCCTAGGCGTCCAAGGACCCCAGTTTGAGAAACACTGGTTTAGATTGTTGCGGTGGTGCTTTGAGATCACACAGAAATCCAATTTTATGTCTTTGAATAAAACATAGTGTCATTAAACTAAAGAAACAAATACAAATTATTTCAAAGTGATCATTTTAACATATTTATGGGGTCATTTTTAGCCCCCATTTCTATGGTAATAGCACCACATGATGGCTCCATATCATACCTCATCTACAAGTTGACCTAATACGCTTCCAAATGATGTATGATGTGCATGTATGTGCGGAGGGTACATTAAGTGGACCAAATTGGTGGTGTCTGCCACTCACCTAAAATCCTCAGAAGTGGATGCATTTTGTTTTCCCCATTTCATAAATGGAAATACGAGGGAAAAAGAGAACATGCATTTGTCAGTGCCATACAGTGATCCAGAAGTAGAGGCAGTATTAAAATGTAGGAGTTTGACGCCTATCCAGTGTTTTTTCCATAGAGAATCATGCCTTGAGTCTTGTGAAAGCGATGAGAATCCTCCTGAAGCTTTCAATTAGAAAATAACTACGGTTTTGGTAATAATGTATTTCTGGTTATTAGAGATTGGATTTGGACTTTAAAACCTCAACTGTAAATTAATGTAGTTTTCTGTCTGTGAGAAATTTCGAGAGACACTGACACCATGTTTATAGTTGTAAACAAAGTTCAGCAGTTATGCTTGTGAGAGTAAGTGCAAGAGAAAATGCAGCAATCTTGTATAATGCATGATCAGAACATTGTTTCCATTTCAAAAAAGTTGGAGTTAATTTGCATGTTATATTGTAGAGGTATCTATACTGTACTTACATAGGGCCAGATTCTGAGTGATTCATCCTCATCCCTTTGCTCCTTTATTATCCATATGTAGGAAATGGCCAAAATCCTGTGGACAGAGCAGGTTCTTGTTGCCACTAGCTGTCCGGAAATGGATGGGGGTCTAGGAAACCTCCTGAGGAGCTCCTGAGGAGAGCTTCAGCCACAACACCCCCACAAGCTGTAGAATTATGCCATTAGTACGGATTTTAGGCATCATTGAAGGTGTCCTTACTACATTTCCTTGCTATTTATTGACATGTGAGAAACAAAATATTGTTCACCATAGCTTGAGACAGAGAGAGAAAATCATGAAAACAATGTACAGAGAACCATTTAAGTGAAATCCAGAAGCCTGAAATAGATTAACTCTAATACAAAAGAAAAACCCAGTGATAAATAACAAGCTGGTTTTATTTTCTGTTGTGAAGTTATATATATTTTTCTTGGCATAAAGGTAGGCTGTTTGTCTTAGAATAGTGTCAGTTAAAGATTTATGTGCTATTTCTAACAGCTTAAAAAGTTTGCAACTCTTTGAACCACTCAGATCCATATGAAGTAGCATATGTGAAGTCAAAACAGTGAAATATAACCGTTAGTCTTACCACAAAGTAGTTTTGGTCTGTCTGTGCAGGAAAGGGTTAAAATTTTTATTCAACGAAATCACTAAGGGCAAAAATATCTTAAGATCTTTTCTATTTTTACTTTAATATAACTTCACATCAGGGCATTAAGGGAGCAATCAAAGCTGTTTTAAAACTTTAACATTTTAAAAGGTACCTGCAGCATAGAGAAGTTTATTCAATATGATTGATTTTTTTATCAGTAAAAAGCGTAAAGAGGACAGTACATATGAGGCTCATCAGTAATATGCAGGAATTGTTCTAATTAATATAAGATGGTACAGTTCAGAATAATAAAGGAAAACAGAATTTAAAAACTCTAAAGTGTTTTTGATTAAAAACTGCTTTCTGTTTAAATTGCTTGTTGGTAATTTTATGCTAACTACAAAATTTACTTGGCATTCATAAAAACAATCTGAAGAACTTCTAACATGATGAATTATAAAAAAAAACCATGAAACTTATTTAGTCGTTTAACAAATATATTTATTATATACTGCTTTGAGGACAATATTAACAGTATCTTTTCGAAACTACAATTCTGCTAATATATCTTTTGTCCAGTAGGTGTCACAGTGCATACATTAAATTAGCAAGTGTTTTTAGCTATACAATTCAACCCACTTCTCTAATCCAATCTTTTAAACAGCTTTTTCTATTAAACTTGCTTTCTGTTATGGCACACTTCACACACACATATATAATTATCACTTGCATTTGAAAACTGCTAAAAGTAAGAGCACTGTTCAAGCCATATTCTTTTCTTCACACAACTGTAACCAAAGTTGCTAGTGCAGATGTGTTTTCGTGCTTCTAAATTTTCAGAGACGTGAATTGTCCAGCAAGATGATGATAAATCTTCATAGTAAGTCCATTACAGATGATTTAGTTCTTCACTTTGGAGAATAATGGCCTCTGTCTTCTGAAACAAAGTACTAAGCCAAAAGAAAAAGGGGAACACGCAGTACTTCTGCACTATCCATCATTACAAAGAATGTACTTTATTTTAAAGACCCAAATTTTCCTCCAGGCACCTCTCACCTACTGGGGACTTGAAGATTCTTTTCCTGCAGACTTACTGCAGGATTGAGCCATGGATTTTAGAGCTCTTTTAACAATGTTAGTGCAAAATCATAATAGGAAAATATTGCTTGACTTCAAATAAACTTATACTTCTTACACTGTTGTTTTACTTCCACTTTTTATTTTAGGTTATTATGGCACATTGTGCCCCACACTTAAACACTAGCAGCTTGATAGCTACTATAAGTAAATACTTGTTGACTTGTGGAGACTTTGCTTGTAGATGTGACTTGAGTTAACTTCTTTTATCCCATTATAAACTCACTAATCACTTTTGACCCCTTCGCCTTGATACACCATTTTTAGAATGGTTTTAAAATTGAAAGCCGTGGTTACCAGATACTGATACTTTTCAATTGTTTCTCATTTTTACAAGACTGCTGAAAAATCTGGTCAAATGGAAAGATCCAAGAAGAACGCTAGGCAAAGACAAAATGATTTCAAGGTAAGCTTGGTGTGCAGACTTATTTTTGTTTAGGCGGTCCTTCAGATTAAGACACCTGAAGAAGGCTTAATTTTCAAATAGTGATGAGTGTTGACCCTGTAGTAATCAGGCTCCTTTAAGCTGTTTTAGGTTCAGCACCCAAAAAACAATAGTCACTTTTAAAAAAGCCCTGATCCTTGCTCCAGAAGAGACTACAATCTAGGTAAAAGTCAGACATCACCAGCCATTTAAGAACCTGCCCTCACATCTGAAGCCTCTACAGACAATCACACTTGGCTGTGGTGGGCGCTGCATCTAGGAACTCACTTGCTTTATGTCCAACCCCCAAAATCCATTTTATTTTATCCCTCCTTTAAAAAAAAAAAATCTTAAATCTTTTTTATTTTTCACTGTTGTTTTTTGCAGTGACCCTTATTAGCCCTCTGTTTATTGCCTTCCCTTTCCTAATTTGGACCATGTTGTTTGTGTTTATGTTAAAGTGATTTATTTGTTTTATATATTGTATTTGTTTTAATTATGTTGTACAGTGCTGTAGTGCTTTGTTTTGTGGGTGCTTGCTATTTAAGTAAAATTATATTCCTTAGTGAAATTTGAAATGTAGGCCTGCCATTTCAGACTAGATTATGTGATGAATACATAACTGGTTAATAAAATTGATGCAGTTTCTAATTATTTATTTTTGTGGTGTTCTTTTATGCTGTGACAGAAAATGATTCAGGAGGTGATGCAGTCCCTGGCAAAACTGATCCGTGGAGCTTTGCTTCCATTCAGCCTCAGAGAAGGAGAGTTGAGACAGTATGGTGGCTGGGAGATGAAATCTGAACTCTCTGGACAGTGGCTAACACATGTCATCCAGACTGTAAGGTAACTGGGGCTATTGGTCTGTATGGTATGAGTCTTTAATATGTATAATATAGTCTAAACCAGGCCTGCACAACATGCGGCCCACGTGGGCTCATTGTGCGGTCCGCGGGGGGGTGAGTAGGCAAGGGTTGCAGCTGTCTGGAGGTGCCTGCCTTCCACGCCTTCCTCATTCACACCTCATTCATTCAACAGGGCAATTGAATACAAAGTGGAGGGAAGATCTTATTCTACTTCTAGCAAAAAGACATTTTTCTTTTACCTTAATTATACTACCTAAGGGGCCCTCTATAACATATTACCAAGGTTCAATACAAAGTCATATAAAAGTTATACAAAAATGCATAATGCAGAGATTTATCTACAACTGCATTGATTGACTGTTGTGTGCAGTAATATAGTGACCCCTGGGGTGGGGGTGAAGAGGGGTGTGATGGTGGGGCCGAGCGGGGAGGGGGCGGGTCCTGTTTTACTGCTGTGATCTGGTCACCCTATGCACGCTGTTTCTTTCCCCTTCTACAGGCTTCCACACCCCAGCACTGGGGAAGGAGGGGTTGTTTCCGTGGGGCGGGAGGCGCTGGTGGGGGAGGGTGTTTCCGCGGGGCCAGGAGGTTTCGGCCCTCAGCTGCTTTCTTTGGAGTAATATGGCCCTCGCCGCTTTACGAGTTGTGCAGGCCTGGTCTAAACTGTGCCTCTTTTTTTTTTTTTTTTTTGCGTTCAACTGAAAGATCATTAATGTTGCAAAGTCAAGGACACAAAAGTTAGGAAATGTCAAAATTAACGTTGCCTGTGCAAGATTAATTCAGCCTACTTGTGCATATGTGCATTATGATACAGTCTGTAATTACATGATCACTTGCTATATTTTTTCCTCAGGACTCTTGTCTCAGTGCACAGGATGGACAGTGCTCTGTAGATGAATCATGGTTGTGTAGTGAATGAGGCTGTTGTCTGTAGGACCTCTTTTTCATTTGTTTTAGAAGTTGAAAGGTGTGTAGTATATGAGGCAGGAGACCACAGAAAGAGACGGGATGGCCTCATAAATAGGGCAGCTAAATGTCATCTTGGAGAACTGGATTCTATCCTTGCCTCTTCTTAAATTCTGATGTAATGTTGGGCTAGTCACTTAAACCAGAATTTTCACAGGTGACCACTGCTTGTATTCCTCATTTCCTAGATGGTTAAGTGAACTAATGATGGCTTATAATCAGCTAATTAAGTGGTCGTGCTGAGCAGACAATAGTAGTGGTGTGAACAAAGTTGTTGATAGTTACCAGATGACATTCCAGAATCACAGGGCAGTGATAGTGGTACATAAAGTGATGAAAGTTTGAAGATTTGTGGCCACCCCCTGCAGATGGCTGCTTTCAGTGCCTGCACTCTGCTCAGAAAGAGGAGCAGAAAAGATGATGGCTTTGCAACCCCACAAAAATCCTGGTTGTTGGTGGAGGGTTATCAAGTGCCCATACTTGGAGCCTGGTTCCTGCTGCTAGCTATTCCCGATACTTAGGCCCTGCTCAAGATTAGGGGTAGGGAGAATGGCAATGACTCCATAAGCAAAAGAAACTCCTAAGTAACTTTTTGATATTTATCAGTTTTGTCTAGAAAACTGTAGGTTTAAACCTAACTTTCATTTTATTTTCTTCTCCTTCCAGGCTTAGTTATGAGTCCCTTACTGCACTTGAAATACCAAATGATATGCTTCATATCATCCAGGATCTTATTTTGGATCTTCGAGTACGTTGTATAATGGTCACCTTACAACACACAGCTGAAGGTAATTAAAAAAAAAAAGAGAGAAATGTGCAGACCTACATGCATATGGTTAGGATTTTTTATTTTCTCTTTGGTTAAATCAGACTGCATTCTAGAATAGATCGTGTTCACTTTAGGTACTTGAATCAATAATAAGGTCACCTGTAATTCACAGCGTCACAACATACAAGCTCTATTAGGTTATTCCATCATTTCCCTGACAATACTTGCTTGTTCCCTGTATTGTGAGCCTTCCCCCCGCCCCCCTTTAATATAAGGCAGCCACTTTTTTCACTAGGTTGCAGTCTTTTTTTTCCAAATCAGACAAGCTTTAATTTATTTGTACTTTTTGTCATGACATGGCTATTCCATGCAATGAATCAATATTATTATTACTCTGTTCTGTAATTTTAGCTCAAGCTTGGATTTTCTTTAAGTGAGCAAATCTTAAAAACTTTACACAATATTTTAGTTACAATTTTATCAGGGATACTCATTGTTTGTCTCTAGAGTCCTATTTAGCTCTTTGGGGTCGTAGATTCATAGATTTTAAGGCCAAAAGGGACCATTAGTTCATCTAATCTAACCTGTATAATACAGGTCATAGAATTTCAGTGAGTTATCCCTGTATTTAAACTCAATAACTTGTTTGACTAAAGCATGTTTTCAAGAAAGAAATCCAGTCTTGAGTTGAAGATTTCAAGAGATGATGCATTGGCAATATCCCTTGTTAGTTTGTTAATCATCCTCACTGTTTTTTTAAAAAGTGTCATATTTCTAATTTGAATTTGTCTGGCTTTTAACTTCCAGCTATGGGTTTTTGTTATGCCTTACTCCACTAGATTAAAGAGCCCTTCATTACCCAGTGTTTTCTTCCTCTTTCCTCTTCAAGTCTCTTCTTGACCCTTTTTATAAGTTAAACACATTGAGCTCCTTCAGTCTCTCACTGTAATGCATTTTTTCCAGCCTTCAAATCACTTTTGTGTTCTTTTCTGCGCCCTCTCCAATTTTTGACATTTTTTTAAAAATCTGGTCACAAGTACTGGATGCATTATTTCTGTATTGGTATCACCAATACTATATACAGAGGTAAAATCATTTTCCTGCTCATACTCACTGCTTCCCAGTTTATGCATCCAGTGATCGCATTATCCCTTTTGGCCAGAACATCCCACTGGGAGCTCACGTTCAGTTGTTTGTCCACTAAATCCTCATCAGTCGCTGCTTTCCAGGATACAGTCCTACATTCTACAGGTATGGACTGCAATCTTTGGTCCTAGAAGTATAACCTTGCATTTGGGTTGATTCAAACACATTTGGTTTGAATGGGCCCTGCTTACCAAGCAACCCAGATCACTCTGTATGATTTTCCTCTCCTCATCAGTATTTCCCACTCTGTCAGTCTTTGTCATCTGCAAATTTTATCCACAACGATTTTATGTTTACTTCCGGATTACTCATAAAATATTGAATAGCGTCAGACCCAAAACTGATCATTGCAGAACCCTACTAGAAATTCCCCTATTCACTGATGATTCCCCTTTGACAACTACTTCAGCTAGCCTGTTCTTAATCCAGTTATCATGTGCTTCGCTAATACTGAATAGTGCTAATTTTTTTAATGCAAATGTCAGGTGATGCTAAATCAAATGCCCTATAAAAGTATAAGTATATTAGACCACTATGCAGTTACCTTTATCAACCAAACTTGTCATCTCATAAAAAATGAAATTTGGTTT
Organism: Macrochelys suwanniensis; assembly: GCA_033296515.1. NCBI lineage: Eukaryota > Metazoa > Chordata > Testudines > Chelydridae > Macrochelys > Macrochelys suwanniensis. Next base: position 145,928,731 of record CM065776.1, read on the forward strand.
GTTTGACAAGATCTATTTTCCATAAAACCATGTATATTGGCATAGTTATAGTTCCATCCTTTAATTCTTTATTGACTGACTCCCACAATCATTTTTCCTTTATTTTTCCTGCGATTGATTTGAGTCTAGCAAGCCTTATAATTACCTGGGTCATCCCATTTGTCCTTTTTGAATATTGGTACCCATCCAGTCCTTTGGAATTTTCCCAGTTTTTCAAGATGTATTAAAAATTAACATCAGTGGGCTAGAGATCTCTTTCCCCAACTTCTTTCTTTCATATGAGGCTCATGGTGTCCACTGCTTTGATCAAACTTCTTTTATTCTGTGATGGGCAGAATGCTAGACAATGTAATGATGCTCATGCTGACTGATATATTCAAAGCAATACAGGGAGCATCGAGCAAACAAACTGGAGCAAGCAGGGTCTCATCCTGTTCCTCTAAACAACCTTATTTCTGTTTGTTACTCGCCTTATGCCCCAGTTCTTCTTCGAGTGCTTACTTATATCAATTCCAATTAGGTGTGTGCACGCGTCGCATGCGCTGTTAGTCAGAAACTTTTCTATAGCAGCTACCCGTCAGGCCGGCTGTGGAGCCCCCTGGAGTGGCGCCAATATGGCACTCTATATACGACTGTGCCGGACCGACCCCCATTTAGTTCCTTCTTACCGCCAGTGACGGTTGTTGGAACAGTGGTCTCTTGCTTGCAAGTCTCCCACTAATCCCAAGCTCTTCTGCTTATCTTTGTATATAGTTACCCATTGTTAGTTAATAGTTCTCTCTTAGTTGTTAATTGTAGTCTTTAGCAGTTGGGAGAAATTCCCCTCCAACGAGTGCCCGCGGGTCTCTGGGGCATGCCATCCCAGGGCTTCAAACCCTGTAGCTCCTGCACCAAACCTATGCCCACAGGTGACCCCCGCAACTCCTGCCTCCGGTGTCTGGGAGAAGCCCATCCGTCGAACAAGTGCAAGATCTGCAAGGCCTTCAAGCCTCGCACCAGAAAAGAGAGGGACATTTGATTAAAGCAACTCCTCATCGAGTCTGCCCTCCGTCTGCAGCAGGACCCGGCCCCAAGCGCCTCAGTGCGGAGCGCTTCTCCGGTGTTGCTGTCTGTGGTACCAAGAAAGGACTCAGCACGCCTATCTAGGGGCCGGTGGTCTCACGGGCCCCAGAAGCATTCTCCCCGGCACTGCTCCCACTCACCGGCTGCCCGCAAGAAACAGGCTAAGGGCAAGTCTCCCCAAGTGCCCGTCACGGACACTGCACCCTTGGCAGGGAACGGTGCAGAACACGGGCCTATGGCCGACAGACGCTCAGGCCGGGCTCAACCCTTGCGGGCCCCCGTCTTCCTGGAAATCCCCGCACTCCTAGACTCACCGCGGCTGCAGGTGGGGAAGGTCATGATACCTTCCACCCCGGACACTTTCAAAGCCGCTAGGGGGCTCATTGAGATGACGGCACCCAAGTCTCCAGTCTTGAGACCTCCACTACTTCGAGGCCCGGCACCATCCAGAGGGAAGCCAGCCATGTTCGGGCCATGTGCCCCCTGACCAGGATCTCCACACCACTCTGAGTCCCGGCATTGCACCTATGCTTGGCACCAGTCTGACTCGCGGCACCGGTCCGACTCACGGCACTGGTCTCGCAGCCCCGACCCTCAGAGCTGCTCCTGCTCGAGGTGGTTGTTGGCGGATAGGTCATGGTCCCGCTCGAGGTCCAGGTCCCACTCTGACCTCACGGCACCACTTGCAGCATCGACCTCAGCCTGCACTTTCTAGTCATTGCTCAATGGACCGGCACCGCTGTATGCAACGGTGCCGTTCTACATTGCAGTACCGCACCCATCTCGGCGCTGTTCTATCTCGCGGCACCCCTCTACCTCGCGGCACCCCTCCCCAGCATAGCACTGCTCCCCAGTGTGGCACCAGTTCTGCTTGCAGCACTGTTCCCGATCCCACTCCAGGCACCGCTCCCCGCTTTGGTACCATTCTACATTGCGGCACCGCTCCCCACCAAGGCGAAGCTCCACGTCGCGGCGTCACTCGACCTCCCGGCACCGCTCCACATCTCGCCATCGTTCCCTGCAGCGGCGCCGCCCTGCACCACACCACCGGTCACCATCTGGACCTCACTACCCTTCGCAGCACCCATCCCGTCAATTGGAGGGAGGAGGAGGCCTCCCCAGTGCAGTCTTGCACCGCTCCCCCTTGGCCCTCCCTCAGATCAGGCAGGGCATCGGAAGCGCCCCGTCTCACAGACAGTTCCTCTGCTTTGTGGTGAACAAGGTGCATCATCAGTTCACGGCCTTCCCATTTAGGCTGTGCACAGGTCTTCGCGTCTTCACCAAATGCATGGCAGTTGTGGCAGCCTTTCTTCGCTGCCACTATGTGCATGTCTACCCTTACCTGGACGACTGGCTCCTTCGAGGCCGCTCTCGCCAGCAGGTGGAATCGCAGGTGCAAATTGTCAGAGACCCATTCGAACGCTTAGGTATCATTCTCAACGTCAGCAAATCCATCCTAACCCTGACTCAAAGAATAGAGTTCATCGGGGCAGTCCTGGATACGAACCAAGCAAGAGCGTTCCTTCCAGAGATGCGATGCCTGGCCCTCTCTCAGATAATCAGCGGCCTTTGCAGCTTTCCCACCACCACAGCGAGGCAGTGTCTCAGGCTGCTGGGTCATATGGCGTCCTGCGCTTATGTGGTTCAGCATGCCAGGCTACGACTCAGGCCTCTGTAAGCGTGGCTCGCGTCTGTGTACCGCCCAGGCCGCGACAGTCTGGACATGGTGCAGACCGTCCCAAGTCACACCCTCGATTCCCTACGTTGGTGGCTAGATCCCCACCTGGTGGGCGCCAGGGTTCTTTTCCACCCTCCCCAGCCCACTTTGACTCTGGTAATGGACGCGTCCGCGCTGGACTGGGGAGCGCATCTCAAGAGCCTGGCGACTCAGGGCTTCTGGCAGGTAGAGGAGCTGGCTTTGCATATCAACATCAAGGAACTCAGGGCGATCCGCCTCGCCTGCCAAGCGTTTCTGTCCTGCTTGCAGAGCCACTGCGTAGCGGTCATGATGGACAATACCACGGCCATGTTTTATATAAACAGGCAAGGTGGAGCCCAATCGTCTCCTCTCTGTCAGGAAGCCCTCCTCCAGTGGGAATTTTGTCTAGCCCACTCCATCCTTCTCCAGACTTCATACCTCCTGGGCGTTCAGAAAGTGCTAGCGGACAGCTTGAGCAGACGGTTCCTTACGCATGAGTGGTCGATTCGTCCAGACATCATCCACTCCATCTTCCGCAGCTGGGGGTTTCCCCGAATCGACCTGTTCACCATGTGGGCCAACCTTCTGCTCCTTCAGGGGCCACAGCCAGGTCTCGATTGCAGATGCATCCATGTTTCCATTGTCCGGTCACGTGCTATACACCTTCCCGCCATTTCTGCTCATCCACAAGGTGCTCCTCGAGGTCCGCAGGGACAAAACAGATGTGATACTGCTGGCCCCAGCTTGGCCTCGCCAGTGCTCGTACCCCACCCTCATGGACTTATCGGTCCAGTCACCGGTACGGCTACCTCTTACTCCCGACCTCATCTCACAAAATCACGGTCGCCTTCTTCACCTGGACCTTCAGTCGCTCCACGTCATGGCCTGGAGGATCCATGGTTGACCCAGGCAGAGCTCGCCTGTTCGGACCCGGTGAGGCGGGTGCTTCTGGAGAGCCATAAGCTGTCTACTAGGGCCACATACAGAGCGAAATGGAAGAGGTTCTCTATCTGGTGTGCCCAAAGGCAGGTGCTCCCACTCCAGGCTCCCATTCCTTGTATCCTGGATTATCTTCTATACCTGAAAGACCAGCATCTGGCATTTGGTTCTCTCAAGGTCCACCTCGGGGTCATCTCGGCGTTTCACCCGGGCGTTTCCGAGCGCTCGGTGTTCATGCACCCCATCGTGGGACGTTTCCTAAAAGGTTTGGAAAAGATGCATTCCCTGATGAAGCCCCCTGTTCCAGCCTGGGACCCCAACCTAGTCCTCTCCCACCTCATGGGACCTCCCTTCGAGCTGCTAGCTTCCTGTTCGCTCCTCTACCTCTCTTGGAAGGCTGCTTTTCTGGTGGCTATCACCTCGGCACGACGTGTGTCTGAACTGCGGGCCCTCACGTCTGTACCTCCGTACACTATCTTTCATAAGGATAAGGTGCAATTTAGGCCTCACCCGGACTTCCTTCCTAAAGTGGTGTCCCGCTTCCATGTTAGCCAGGACATCTTTCTGCTGATTTTCTACCCAAAACCACATGTCAGCCCCCACGAACAGCAGCTGCACTCGCTGGACATCAGGAGGGTGCTCACTTTCTATATCGACCGCATGAAGCCGTTCCACAAGACAACCCAGTTGTTCGTTGCCTTGGCAGAGCGGATGAAAGGTTTGCCAGTCTCTTCCCAGCGGATCTCCTCCCGGATCAAGGTGTGTATCCGCGCTTGTTAAGACTCGGTGAAGGTTCCTCCGCCTGCCATCACAGCTCACTCCACAAGGGCGCAGGCCTCATCGACAGCCTTCCTGGCCCATGTACCTCCCCAGGAAATCTGCAGGGCTGCCACTGATCTTCAGTGCATGCTTTCACGTCGCACTACGCCGTCGTCCACCAGTCTCAGGACGATGCGGCCTTTGGCAGAGCGGTACTTCAGTCAGCGATACCTTGACTCCGACCCCACCTCTGAGGTAAGGCTTGAAAGTCACCTAACTGGAATTGATATGAGCAAGCACTCTAACCGTTTTTCTTCTTCCTCACCCTTTTTGTAACTGTTGTTCTTCAAGATGTGTTGCTCATATCTATTCCATTCCCCCCACCTTTCCCCTCTGTCGGAGTTGCCGGCAAGAAGGAACTGAAGGGGGATCGGGCTGGCAGGGTCATATATCGAGCACCATATCGGCGCCACTTCAGAGGGCTCCACAAGCAGCCCGACTGGTGGCTGCTAGGGAAAAGTTTCCAACAGCCGTGCACGCAGCAGGCGCACACACCTAACTGGAATAGATATGAGCAACACATCTCGAAGAACAACAGTTACGAAAAGGGTGAGTAACCGTTTTTTCAGCAAGGTACTTAAGCCTAACTTTAAGAACATGAGTAATGCTATGTGAGAAGTCAGTGGAACTACTCAGTTGCTTAAAGTTAGGCATGTGCTTCAGTGCTTTACTAAATCTGGACCTCTCTGAGAACAACACCAATAATCATATCTGACATTTATACTGTATAATATTTTTCATTTTCAGAATATTTTGCAAATATTAATGATCATTTACGGCCCTTAACTGACTCTTGATTTCTCATGTAACATTCACATTGTTGCCTATATTTGTTAATTCACACTAACTGTCCATTTAGTGCCCCTGAAATCCAACTAGAACACTTCCCTTGTCATGCCTTCGTTGATTACTCTTTCATATTCTTGTAAAAAGAAAACCAATCCTATTTATTACATTTAATGGCTTTAATCTATTTGTTTTTCTAATCACCGGCCCTGTAAACTCAACCTGGGCTCTGAGAGTCAAGCTGGTTTCTTTCCTTCTCATGCATCATCACTGGCAATAGAGGTCGTGCAAACTAAATTATGCTAATGCCAAATTAGACAGTGAGGGTTGTACAAGTGTAACTGACTAGAATTTAGTAAACAATTCTTTTGAAGATGCACAAGAAGGAATGTAATTCAGCTCCCTCTTTTGCAGTATACGTTTAAAAGAACTATTTCTATTTTACACCAATCATAATTTTATTCCACTGATGCGTCTGCATTAAAGAAAAAACATTAACTATAACTCTGTAATTTTCTTGCTTGGATTACACTTTGCCTCGTCTTTGTGTGAATAATTTTTAGTTTATTCATCTTCATGGATGAAAGTGCTTTTATAGTGCTGCTTAATTTTCAATTCTATAATTTTTTTAAAAATGAATTTTTTTGAAAGAATGTATCCACATGATACAGTGGTGATGGAGTTCTCTTTTTTATGTGAGCTGTCTCCTAGCACTAAGCTGTACATTATTTTGTTGTTGACTTGCAAACAAAATGTCAGCGATAAATGCAATTTAAACAATAATCTAATGGTTTAAAAAAATCAGTTTTGAAGATCATTTTACCCTGTATTGCAGCTCTTACTTTCAGGGATACAGCCTATGGTTATTTTGCAAATAGATTTTTGCTGGAATTATTTGCTAGAAGTGACTGTGGGATGCTTATTGTCTTTCAGTGATAAACGTGTTCAGTTTACAAGTAAATGGAAGAGGGTTTTTCTAGATGACAGCCTTGTAAACTCAGCCTGTGCCCTGATAGTCAAGCTGGTTTCTTTCTTTCTTATGCATCATCACTTGCAACAAAGGTCATGCAAACTAAATTACGCTAATGCCAAATAAGGCAGTGAGGGTTGTACAAGTGTAACTGACTAGAATGTAGTAATCAATTCTTTTGATCATGAATAAGAAGGAATGTAATTCCGCTCCCTCCTTTATATCTGTGTTGGATCTGAAGGTCTGAAGGGAATAAACCAGCAGTAAAACCAAATATAAAATTGGCAGATTCAGGAGATCTGTTGGTAACAAGTTGCTACTTTTGCACAGTCCCTTTTCAGAGTATAGTGCTTCTTGAATGTACTTCAAGACGCTCCTCTGCCGCAACACCCATCAATCAATCAAATCTACCAATTAATGATGATTAGGTTGAAGGGTAAATGGGGCAACCTGCAAATGCATATAGGTACCTAAATTGTACATAGCTAATTGTTATACTTCTCTTCTTCCCCTCCCCTTTCCTACCCTTCTTATGTCACTTTCTTCTTATAAGCTCTCCAGAGCCTGGATGGATTTTTCATATATGTTTGAGCAACACCTAGCACAATGGAGTCCTGATCCTGACTGAGGACTCTCAATCCAAACATATTATAAATATTTAATTTAATTATGTGAGTTTTAACACTTGTCCTGATCTCAGATTAAGTAATCTCTTGATGGTTTTTTTTTTAAACTGCATTGAGCAAAGAATAATAAAACAAACATACATTTGAATTCCCAAATACAATGCCTATATTATGGGTATACAGCCATGATATGTCCATTTTTTAAAAAACAGAGGACTGTAACAATATTTCTTTAACCTCAAGCTTTCCTGTAAAAGGTGGGCTTTATGCAACTATTGCACTGCACCATAAATGTTACTTCTGTAGGAGAAAGCAGCAGCAAACTATATGTGTGTGCCATTCTTAGTCATTTGAAAAGTGGCTGAATCTCTTGTGGAGTTCAAGGAGTTTTTTATAATGAAACCTAGCATTTTAGCACCTTTTCTTTTTACAGATGTGAAGAGGTTAGCTGAAAAGGAAGACTGGGTGGTTGATAATGAAGGTTTAACATCTCTGGTGGGTACACTTTGTGTGTTTCCGGGCACCCATTTTTTTGTGCATGTGGTGTAAACATGACTTGTGTAAATTTCATTTTTCTTTTCATAAATATTAAAAGTTTTGCAGTATGTTATACATTTACTTATATTTACACATGTGTGTGCATATGTATTTATAAAAGAATAAAAATATGGTACAAAATAAAACTCATCCGTTCCCATCTAAAGTGGGTTAGAATTTAGATGGAGGAGAGATTATACTCCTAAATGAATTCTTTCTGCCCTCTGTCTGCTCACTTTCTCAAATATTCATGGTGGTATAAATCCTATCACAAAATCAAAAGCTACTTTTTCTCTTCTTTCACATTTTCCCTCTTTCAAGAGTTATTTTTCTCCTGGTGGATTTTCTTACATGTGTCAGTGAGCATAAGCACAGTTCAAAGTAGTTTTAAAAACTAGATAAATTTCAGTTTATAGATGGGGTTTCAAAAGCAGTCTTCGGTCCCAGTGCTGCAGAGCCATATGTGAATAATCTTTATTTATGTGAATAGCAATTTATGTCAGTGGGACTACTAACATGAGTAAGGACTACTCATGTGAGTAAAGCTCTGCTAGATTCAGTCCTTTAATATGAGTAGAATGTAAAGAAGGACATAGGGAAGAGGCTAGTATTTATATAAATTGAGAGGGTTGGGGGGGGGGTTAATGTGCCCCCATAAAGTTTTTACTGACCTTCCTTAGTAGGATTGTGTTGAGATTTTTTTTAAAAAGTTTCTTTTTTAGCTATGGATGTCCTGCTAAAATACAGAGTTTGTTTTCTCAGGTTGTGACAAGTTCAGTCCACGTCACAGTGCTTCATAACTTAATGGGTTAGTTACCATGGAAGCTGGACTGTAGTAGATATAAAAAGTTGCTTTTCTGGTATAATGAGAAATTTAACTGAGAGCCAACTAATTTAGGAGGTTGCTCACAGACAAACAATAAATTACTTGAAACCATATTCAAATAAATTAGCGAGTGCTTTCGGGAAAGAAATAGTAATGACTAATGGCTAAAAGATGACAAGCACATTGTAGGCATGACTTAAAAACAATCTGAGAAAGCAGAAATGGCTGTGGGAGGATTAAGTTTTGCGTGTATTATATAAGAGTACGCCTTAGGCCATCTGTCTGAAGTTGTTTGTTACTATAAATACATTTGAATGAAGTTGAGTAGGAGTGTGTGAAGCATTCCAGATATACATAATGTGGGAAGGAGTGTTGTCTGGTTATTAAAATAGAGTACTGAGAGTCATGACTTCTGGGTTTTATTCTCAATTGCAACGTTCTCTGGTTATTTCAATCCAGACCAGTGCCCCATTTCCTTCTTCCAGCTAGATTTGCATACATCATCATTCTTTTGTAGAACTAATAATTCTAAACAAAATCTTTAGTGCTTCATTACCGTGCTCCGGAGCTATTGCTACGCTAGGATTTTTTGCAGAAATTTCCCACCAGTTTAGCTCTGCCAGCAGCAGAAACAGTGGGAGGATTGCTAGTGTCTGTTGGTCTTTAGGGAGCTGCCACCGTCTTAAGTATGGTGTCATCTAATCTTGCTCAGAGCATGACATGGTGCTTAAAATATTGGCAACTGCTGATGCCTTGTTTATATGAATAATCCCATAGTTGCCACCACTGGTGGATTTGAATCAGTTGTCATAATGATGGGAAACCTTAGCAAAATTTCCAAGGGTAAATATGGCCAGAGAGGCCCTTTGGAGACAACTTAAGCTTAAACTGTATGTGTAAAATGCATGCAAGAAAATTTAGTTATTAACATCCTTGATATTTATACAGCTGTTAAAACATATATTGGGATACTGTTGTCAGAAACCTACAGCCATGGGGCCTGTAATGCACACAGGTTAATGTACAGAGAAGCTTTATTATTTTCTTCGCAGGCAATAAAAATCTACATGAGAACAAAAATAAAAGGAGCAGCTTTTTACTTTTCCACTGAAAGTATGCCCTTTTTCTGCCCCTTTAACTCTCTTTCTCTGCTGTATGCCTTCAGGAGCTTGTTCTAAAAATGAATAAATAGCATTTTAGTATAGTGCTTTAGATTTTCAAATTGCTCTACAGACATGAATCAATCCTCATGACACCTATGTGAGGTGGCTAAGTGTTATCCTAATGTCATAGTTTGGGGAAACAGAAGTGAAGTGACTTACCCTAAGCTACACAAAGGGTAAAGGGCAGAATGAGGAGTTGAACTTCGAAGTTTCTGGTTCCCATTTTTGAGCCAAATCAACTGGATTGGTGTCCCTTTTTCTAGCATGGAGATAGCTTTCTCACTTTCATGTTCCCCTCTGGAAACACAATTTCCACACTAGTGCCATCAGGTGGTCTCAAACCAGAGTGGCACAATATCGAGCAAGAGAGGAGGATAAGAGGAGATTGGCTAACAGGGATAATGCTACCAATTCATTTGCATCTAGATTTATACACCTTAAGACCTATGTAACTTTATTTTTGTGGCAAGTTTCCATGCCTTTTTTTTTTTTTTTTTTTTTTTGCGATGTATCGAAGCAATTTCTGAATAGACAAGGTAGCCTGACTTCAAACCAATCTACTCCTACTTGTTCTTGTTGATTTCATGATAATGAAATCATAATGGTGAATTTGTGATGTCCTAGAATGGCCCTATTAAGTTTAAATCCTGGCCCTGTTAGTCAATAGGACTTCTGCTATTGACTACAATGGGGCCAGGATTTTACCCCCAGAGTTTTCCTGAGTAGCCATATGTGCACTCACATACAAGGTATAAAAACTTCACTGCAGGCTTAAGGCAAAGGAACCGTTCAGTGGAAGAACCCCTCAGTCAGACACTTGCAAAGAAAATTGATCTGTGTAATTATTTTTGTTTGCTTCAGTATGAAAGTACATCATTAAAACAAGGACTTTCTGTAGTATATGTATCATGAAATTTGTGGGGGAGGGGTTCCATTTTGGATCAGTAAAAAATGAGTATCTTCTCTGTTATTGTAAAAAATGTGTATATTAGTATTTTGTATAGTATACATTGCACATTCATTTAGGAACTCAAAAATCTTTTTACTTTCAGCCATCCCAGTTTGAACAATGCATTGTGCATTCCTTGCAGTCACTCAAGAGTGTTCTGGACTGCAAACTTGGAGAAGCTAGTGTAAGTCTTGTTATGTACTTTGTTTTCTTTCCTTGTATGTAAATTGTTATTACATTTAAAAGCAATTACTGTATAAATATGTTTTCATTATGTATTATTAGTGTTAGTGGATAATACAGAGAGGCTGTTATAAAATGAATTAAGAAATTACTCAAGCTTCACAATATTTTTTCTTCTCTTTGACAAAAAAAAAGCCCTTGCAATATTGAGTCAGTTTTCAAATTGCACTCATATTGCCTTTTGTTGGGGGGTGGGGGAGAGGAGGAAAAAGTGAACTGTTCTTAAATGTAATTTTTTTGTAATAAAGGCTGTAACCTGTAGCTTTCAAATGGCAGCAGGTATGATTTTACAGTGTAGGTACCCTGGAGAGCCAATTACAAATACATATCACATGTAGACTTCATTCGGGACATAACTCAGCCCTTTGTTTTCCCTACTCCAGTATGCCACATGATAAAGTGTTACCCCCATTCATTTACTGCCTTTGGGACCTGATGCCACAAGATATGAGTAACTTCCATTGACGTCAGGAAGACATAAGAGAATTCTTCAGGAGATGCTCAGCATCTCATAGGATTGGGAGCTGTTGTCCCATGTATGACGAAGGTATCCTATTCCCTCAGTGAGGGTTCCCCAGAAGAACCCAAAAGGGATATTTCTTTATGATTAATCCCTCCCCATGAGATGAATTTCACATGCTAACAAAGATGATCTTGAGAAGTCCCAAGAGCTTCTATCATCGCCCTGTTCTCTGTTTTCTCTTCAGCTTCACTAGGTTTCCCCCATCCTACGTGTTGCTACAAACCTTTTTCTCCAAGTTTCTGTGACATACGGGACGAAGGAAATCTTGCTACTACTTTCCCTTCCACTCACTTATTCTTTCTCCCACCTTATTTTAATCACAGTTTCACTTTCATGGTATAGATAACTGGAATTATCCACAGCTCGGCAGCATCATGTGCCAATATTGTTCCCATCATTATGTTTCCCCTTCACTATAGGATGCCCACCCCCCTATCCATTGTGTTTGTACATATGATTTGTTCTACCAGCCACTCTTCTTTCCCTGGGGAGTCTCACAAGAGCAGTATATACAGAGAAACTAGGTTCGATATTTATAACTCTTCCCTTTCCTCACTTCCTTTGAAAGAAGGCCTTCTGAAGCTATTCCACTGAAGTTATATGGTTGTTTCTTCAGGTTTTCCAGCAACATAAAACACAGGAGGATGTGTGCCAACTAAGCATTGGTATCATGCAGGTAATTTTAAACTGGAATTGGGAATCATTAATGAGTGATTAAGGGCTTACTTTGTATCCATTCCTCCCCAAAAAGTAATAAAAGGTGATAAGATGTCAGATACTGTTTAATTCAGATCATCTAGACCGAAGTGTTATCTTAACATCAAATTACAGTAACTCTTAAGGATAATGATGCTTAATGCTTCCTGGGGTTTCTAATTCATCAGGGCACCTAAACACTTCAAGCATATACTTGAAACACTAGCTTAACTTCAAACATTTTCTGGGTTATTAATGATATATTTAAAAGATTAACTTAAAATTTGGTTCTAAAGAGCACCGGTTTCTAATACGAAACCAAGGGCGAGCGCCTGAGCTGGTATAAATTAGCATAGTTCAATTGCAGTCAGTGGAGCTATGCCAGTTTACAGCTGAGGATCTGGCCCTTAGTTTCATATTAGAAACCAGTGCTCTTCGCAACAAATTTTTGAGGTAATCTTTTAAATATGTAACTAATAACCCAGAAAAAAAATTTAAGATAATAAAGCAACACCCAGCAGTTTTAACAATTGTTTGTATTGTGTTATCAAGTGAAATGTCGCAAATCAGACCAAAGAAATGATGCGTAGTGGCGCTTAAGAGATGATTGCTTTGCGGTCTCTGTTTAAGCACGTTAAAGCCATTAAAGATCCATTCCTTGTAAACCAATGGACCCCCAGTCCTATGATTTCAACTTTGATTTGGGAGGTCATTTAGCAAGATCAGAGATAGTACAAAGAAATAGCTCAGATCTTTTTTTCCCACAGGAAAACAAAGGCTAACAAGATAATGAAAACATTTGCTGGACTTAATTTAAAATGCTACTGTTTTCAATTATTTGAGGTTTAAGAAAATTGAGGTATTTGTGATTATTCTGCTTACATGAGCTGCAGTTAAAAATTCAGTTAAGAAAAATTAAAATATTTTACAGGTTTTGTACCAGTAGTTCAGCTCTGATGGAAAATTCAGAATTTTTTTTTTTATTATTATTTGATAGGTTTTTATTGATTGTCTGGAACAACTGAGCACTAAGCCTGATGGTGATGCAGATACCTCACAGTAAGTAAAATAACACAGTTGGAATATTTGAAGTTGCAAATTTCAACATAAAATTGTCTGTTTTTTACTACAAGGTTTTCCTCACCAGTATTCCTGTGGTATTTGTAATAGCTTTTGTGAACAATTTTGGCTTTGACCAAAAATGCCATGGAGCCAGGTAGAGTGTTTCTGTACCAAAAAAAATGAATAAGATAATGAAATATGATGAATATTAAAAAGTTGTTTTCTTAGTGGCTATTGTAATGCTTAATGAAAGCTAGCTTATTCAAAATCCCTCTGCTTGATTCCCAAAGAGAATCATCTTTCTAAAGGTTGTAACTGTTACACCAAACTAGCCCATTTTTTGTTTTAATGGTAATATCTGTGCTTGGTGGTTTTTGTCACAGCTATAGCTTCCAAGCAGTTTATATGAAAGAAGTTGCCACTGTCACTGAATAACATCTACCAATGGGGAATGGTATTTTCCTTGCTTTGCCCTCTGTCTTTGTCATGTTCCTAACTCTATCAACATATCTACTAAGTAGTTGACAACTTTGCTTTTATTCCATCAACCACTAATTTCAGAGATCTGAGGAGTCATAAGAACCTGAATTTCTAAGGCAAATTAGAAATTTACCTGGGTAAAACAAAGAACCAGAAAATATTGCTTGGATTTGCCTGGTTGTTGAAGGCAGGAATTAAAACTGACTGTATCCTGAAAGACCACCTTTGTTTTTCTCTTTAGTCGGTTGACCTTTAGTTGGTGTATAAGAGTAGAAAACAGAAACTATTTTATTGCAAATCAAAGAGAGTGCAGAAAGGTGTGACTCCACCTTCCACCCTCCCCCCAACATGATTGCTGGAATAGCAATACCTGTTCCCAAAGCTCTTGATCAGTTTGTAGGTGATTGAGAAAAACTCTACAGCTCATTCTGCCTTCTATTCCATGGTATGAGACGCTCTGACACAGCACTCCAACTTTTTCTATAGTCTTTTCAGCTGAACCCAGCACTACAGCCGGTCAGAACATTTTCGACTAAATATTTTTCATCAAAGCCATGTTGATTTTGATGAGTTTTTTGACAAGATGGTCTCTGAGGTCCAGGTTGGTCTGACTGACTCTTGGGGAGAGAGACCCAAATTGAAGACCAGATATTTTTGATTTAAAAAATGGAATTTAAACCCAATTCCATTTTGCAAATATATTTGAAAGATTTTGGTTTTGTTCCATTTGGAACCTTGTTCCGCATGTCAAAACCTCAAAAGTTGTTGAGAAATAGAAATGTTGTTCTCCAGCAAGCACACATCGTAGCTGATTTGTAAATGCTTAGAGTAAAAAGAATACTCGCCTGTTCACTTTTTTTCAAAATATTTTCAGTCTTTCAGTTGACGTTTCATCTCCTGATTTATTTGGAAGCATTCATGAAGACTCTAGTTTATCTTCCGTAAGTGCAGCTTCTAGTTAAAATGTCTTATTGGTAAAATTAAATGTTGACTAAGGATTTTATCTTTTACTTTGTATCTTTTGTAATGCATTTGTGTATTCCTAAGTCACTTTTTTTCAAAATAACCTTGCAGTTAATAAAGTTTTATATTATCAGAAAAGCTAATATTAATGGTACCTCAAACTTTGGATTGTTGGGTATTCAGTGTACTTGCTACAGATTCTTACTCATTAATTTTATTTTAAAAAATAAGGGTTGGAGACAGATCCTCAATGGGTATAAACTGGCATAGCTCTATTGATGTCAATTAAGATAGCACTAATTTATACCAATTCAGGCTCTGGCCCTTGATGTTTAGTTAAAACTCAAGTGCGAATAGCCATATCCCTAAGATGGGTAATTAAATTTCATTATTATTTTTTTTTTAGAACATAGAGATAAATGTGTAAAATAATGTAATTTGCTTTGGTAAGTCATCTTCCTTACAGTAGAATGTGTTGTGGTGAATGAAAGACTAGAAAAAAGTTGCTTTTCCATAAAACTCCTAATGTTGCATTTTTTGTGTGCAAGTTGGGCTCCCAGTTATTTGAACTAATGCATTCCCATCAAGTACATGCCCTCAGCACAAGGGTTATTGAAACACATAAAGTTATGCCCCTCAAAGAATGAATTTGAAGCTCTTATTATGTTTGTAATAATCTATTTCCTGCAGGATTTAGAAACTTTTAAGGGTCCAACCTATATCCCTTACTTTCGTGAGTAGTCTAACTGCAGTTAGTGAGCAAAGACGTGTAGGATTAGACCCAGAGTTCTAAATTCTGAAATGTAATAATAATTTAGTATTTATATAATTTTGATTCTCCAAGTACTGTGTGAACGTTAATTAACTGCTATCAAGCTATTTTATTTTCCTGCATTATTGTCCGTGTGACGTTTTGAGGTTTTTTCCTCCCAAACAAAAAATCATTGCCAGTAACCCAATACTTTTGACCAGCCAGATGGCTTATACAATGGAAAAATAAATTTGGTTAAGAATTATTTTGTCGCTTCAAATGAGATATTAATAAACAAAAGTAGGAAAGAGTATTCATTTCTATAGTGTAATGTAATTGGCACTTAGAAGAGTTTTAATCTGTAGATTTCAAAATACTCCAAGTATCCATAAAGATTATTATCCCCCATTTACAAATGGAGTAGTTGAGGCACAGAGAGTATTAAGTGACCAGCCTAGGATTTTTCATTGTATTTTGACAGTTTGTGTTTAATATTGTATATACAAATAATGGTAAATTAATCAAAGTAGTAGTGGTCAGGTTAATGGGTACACATTGATTATACTAGTCATTTTAGTTCATTGCTGGTTGATGAGACTTTGGGGAATTTATCACGAATTGCAAATCTCATTCTTAATAAGATATTGACTTCCTTCACACCTCGCTATGGTAATTTATCCTCAGAAAGTTTTCATTTTTAAAGCACTTTGCAAATGATCGTCCTGAACTCTCTTCTGAGGTAGGAAAGTATTTTCCGCATTTTTCAGGTAGGGAAACTGAGGAATTTAAGTGACTTGCACACAGTTGCACAAAAAGTCACCCCAGAGCTGAGTTTATAATTTGGGAGTTCCTATATCCCAATTACCTCCTGAGAAAAACTAGACCTTACCTCTCTCCCAGGTATCATATTGTTGCACCAGTCTCATGAACCAACTGTCCTGATATAACCTAATTCAATATCTGTTTTGAACCATATTTGATTTTTAAAACAAAATAATTGAAGAACAGAGATGACTTACAATGTTTCAAATTATATGCAGAAATAATGTTGAGTTCTGTCAGTCTTTGATTTAGTTTAATTTGGAGGATGGGAATGCATTTGTTTAATATCTGTTTTGCTTCCTTTGCTTGAATGTTAAAACCGAATTCTTCAGCCAGTTTCATATGAAAGTGAAGATTTTGGTTTTATTTGATGGTGGTCATCATTTTTAACAGGTTACTAGAAAAAAAACAGTAAAATGCAGAAACTACTTCTTGGAAAGCTGTTTGTGGCTTACTTTTTGGAATGGGATCTGAATCACAGATCTGTATTAGTCACAGTTATTCCACTGAATACTTTCAGACAACAGAGCCCATAAGAAAAAGTGCCCTTATTGAATCATTGCACCCAGTGTTAACCAGTTCTTAGGATTTTGTTTACAAAACTATTTGTTAGCTTTACTTTATTTATCAGCATGCTTATCGTATGACTGTTGTCATTCAAGTCAACAAAACATTTTCCATGATCAAAATATGTATAAACATAATAATGCACAGTTATCCCAGATATTTCCTAATTACTGTTCATTTTTCTTCCTTAAACATCTCTTGATTTAGGAGCAAAGGCTTTTAATTGTACTCAGTAATTGCTGCTACCTGGAACGTCATACTTTCATAAATATAGCTGAACACTTTGAGAAACATAGCTTCCAAGGAGTTGAAAAAATAACTCAAGTAAGCAAGAATATTAAAATGAAATTGCTACAGATGTATCATTACTTTGGGTGGAAAGATTTTTTTTTTTCCTTTTCACAGGTATTAAATTAAGTATTTGTACAATCACCCAGAATAAATATTACTTGACCCTCCTACAAGTGAGTGGAATTTTAAGCATAAATTTAAAAACAATAATAATAATAATAATTAATATGTCTGTGTGTTTTTGTGGTTTAAATAAATAGTGTAGCAAATGTGAGCACTTGTTAAAGACTTGTATGTTCATAGGCAATGTTTATCTGATTTCTAAGTAAAGCTTTTTAATGTCACTGTGTTTTCTTGATGCAAAGAATAAAAAGATCATAATCTCAAAATACATTTGATAGATTAAATAATCTAGTAATCTCTACCACTTGACAGCTCTTGTTCATAAACTAGATCAGGGATTTTTTTTTTTTTTTCAAAGAACGAAAATGTCAAGGTGGGCGGCTATAGATGTCTCATTTTCCTGCATTTTTGTAATGATTAATCATTTTTTATGAGAAATGTTATGACTTAGAATCTTTATGGCCATATAGTTGGTTTATTTCCAGAAATGGTGGTTGTTTGAAAGTAAAATGTTATCTCTTCCAGTACAGAGTATTTCTCTACAAACTGATGCTTCTACTACACAATGAACTCTCATAGCCGTTCCAGTGAATGTGTTTGAACTTTCGTGGCTGGACTAATTTTGAATATCATTCAAATGGGGTTTGAAATTATTTGCATTGTTAGTATAGTATACAAAATTGCTCTAGATTTCTCCCTTCATGCTCAACTATACTGAAATGCTTAATAAAGTGCTGAGTTAAGTACTAGTAGTGTGGTGACTATGTAGGCAAATGAGGTGCCCATTATATATTCAGCAATTGATCTTGAACAGCCACATAAAATCTGGTATTTTTATAAAGAACAAAATTCAAATATTGAAGTAATTAAACAATTTAAAATCTATATTAACCCTTTAATGACTGTGGACAATGCAGTACTGTACATACAGTACATATATACAGTACTAGATGGTATTCGCCCAAGAGTTTTGAAGGAACTCAGATGTGAAATTGCAGAACTGATAACTGTGGTATGTAACTCATCGCTTCAATCCGCCTCTGTACCAGATGACTGGAAGATAGCTAATGTAACACTAATATTTTTTAAAGGCTCTAGGAGTGATCCTGGCAATTACAGACCAGTAAGTGTAACTTCAGTACCAAGCAAACTGGCTAAAACTATAGTAAAGAACAGACTTACCAGACAGAATGATGAACACAATATGATGGGGAAGAGTCAACACGGCTTTTGAAAAGGGAAATCCTGCCTCACCAATCTATTAGAATTCTTTGAGGGTGTCGACAACAATGTGTGGACAAAGGTGATCCAGTTGATGTCGTGTACTTGGACTTTTAGAAAACCTTTGGCAAGGTTCCACACCAGAGATTTTTAGGTAAAGTAAGCAGTTGTGATAATAAGGAAGGTCCTCTTATGGATCAGTAACTGATTAAAACATAGAAGAAGAACGGTAGGATTAAATTATGAGTTTTCACAATGGAAAGAGGTAAATATTGGGGTCCCCTGGTGATCTGTACTGGGACCTCTGCTGTTCAACATATTCATAAATGGTCTCAAAAAGGGGGTAAACATAGAGGTAGCAAAGTTGCAGACAATACAAAATTCCTGAAACAGTTAGGTCCAAAGCTGGTTGTGAAGATTTTCACAAATTTGGGTCACTGGGCAACAATATGGCAGATAAAATTTAATGTTGATAAGTGCAAAGTAATTCACATTGGAAAAAATAATCCCAACTATTCATATAAAATTATGGTTCTAAATTAGCTGTTACCATTCAAGAAAGAGTTCTTAGAATCATCATGGATAGTTCTCTGACAACATCGGCTCAATGTGCAGCAGGAGTCAAAAAAGCGAACAGAATGTTAGGAAAGGGATAGATAATAAGAGAGAAAATATCACAATGCCACTATATAACGCCATTGTACACCCACACCTTGAATACTGTGTGTAGTTCTGGTTGTCTTATCTCAAAAAAGATATATTAGAATTGGAAAAGGTATAGAGAAAGGCAACAAAAATTATTAGGGATATAGAACAGTTTTCATATGAGGAGAGATCAAAAAAGATTACTTAAGAATAGAAATGACTGAAGGGGGTTATGATAGAGGTCTATAAAATCCTGAATGGTGTGGAAAAAGTGAATAAAGAAGTGTAATTTACCCCTTCACAGCACAAGATCCAGAGGTCACCTGATGAAATTAATAGGCAGGATGTTTGAAACAAACAAAGCGAAGTACTTCTTTACACAACGTGGAATATGTTGCCAGGGGATGTTGTAAAGGCTAAAAGTATAACTGGGTTGAAAAAAGAATTAAGTAAGTTCATGGAGGATAGGTCCATCAAAGTCTATAGCCAAGATGGTCAGGAACACAACCCTGAGCTTTTGGTGTCCCTGAACCTCTGATTGCCAGAAGCTGAGACTGGCTGAGAGGGGATGAATTATCCAATAATTGCCCTGTTCTATTCATTCCTTCCGAAGCATCAGGCCCTGGCCACTGTCAGAAGATGGGATGTTGAGTTAGATGAATCATTGGTCTGACCCAGCATGGCCATTATATAAATGTTCATAGGGTGATCATGAGGGCCATATTAGTACCTAGATGGATAGTTAGATTATCGTTCTAAGGCTACATCCACACTACCCGCCAAATCGGGCGGGTAGCGATCGATGTTCTGGGATCGATTTATCGCGTCTCGTCTAGACGCGATAAATCGATCCCAGAGCCACTCCCCGTCGACTCCGGAACTCCAGCTCCGCTCGAGGAGTAAGCGGAGTCGATGGGGGAGCCTGCCTGCTGCGGTGTGGACCAACGGTAAGTACTTTTGAAATCGATCTAAGATATTCGACTTCAGCTACGTTATTCACGTAGCTGAAGTTGTGTATCTTAGATCGATTCTCCCCCCCCCCAGCCCCCCAGTGTGGGCTAAGAGTTCATTTAGTAGCCAGTTTAGAAAACAACAGTGTTTAAAACACACATTGAGTGCTAATTGAATAACATTAATGTTTCATATTAAGTACTGAACAGATAACTTGTAGGAGGTCAGGCAACATGCTGCTATTGCACAAATACCATGAAAGAAAATAGAATAGTATTTTGGCTGCAGTTATAGTTTTTGGGAGTTGCTATGTCCACTAATTCCTCATGGACAGATTAGAGGTCAGATTAGATGATCATGATGGTCCCTTCTGACCTTAAAGTCTGAGTCTATGAACTGACTCATCGAGTCATATTTCCATGTGAATGCCATAGGGCACTCAACATTTATAGTCATTTCTTTTTTCTGTTTATTCAAAGTACCTTCAGTCTTTCATATCTCTTGTAATAGGTTTACATAGATGCATTATCAGATGAAGTTTATTTTCAGCCATCCATTAGTGAGTTCAGATAAACAGAAGTGTAGGAAGTGACAGCTACTGTCTGTACTGACAAATCTCCTTTCTCCTATAGTTAAGTAGAATTACACCATTGTGTTGCAGTATCACAGATAAGCTTAAACAGAGGGAACCAACAACCACAGCCTGTAACCTTATTCTTGCACAATCTGTCTTTGCCAAATACAGGGAATGCATCATACCTTATTGTAGATGTAATCAAACAATTCCAGGGAGAAGTTTTACACATATTAAAACACTAAACACTTTTTATGGGGAACCTGCCAAAGCCCTGAAAGATTTTTTAACTTAACAGTTCTAGGAAGTACAGACCAGATCCTGACTTCAATCAAGAGTGCAAGATATAACCTAATTAGCATTATCTTCTTGATTGACCCAGAAATATTTCATTTTAAGGTGGAAATAATCTAAAACATTTCTGTCCACAAGAAATCCTCCTTTTTTTTATAAAAGACCAAAAGATTCACTAATCGCAGCCATGGTGACCTCATCACTAATGATACGAGTTGAATTGATTTCAAGATGCATCTCTTTTTTTATAGGTTAGTGGGAATATTAATGCTTCTTTCTGGTGTTTGTGGGTCAGGGGAATTCCCTTGTGTATTAGATACTGATGGAAACCTTTCCATTAAGTTCAGTGGGCGTCAGAGAGGCCCTACAACATTCATTGCCCATAGAATGACTAAAATCAAATTACTTGACCACTGTTTTAAAAACCTGGCTCTGCATCAGTGATGTGCAAATTTTATAGCACAGAGGGCCGAATTGGCAGCTTCACAAGATCCTGAGTGCCACCATTAATTTGCATATATATATTTATATATAATTTTAATTGAAGATGAATGCACACATCTCTTTCTTATGGAGTCTTGTAAGTGTACACAGTGCTTTCCAAATCACATAAACCCAGACTTGAACTCTTGAGGACTCCAGAAGTGGGAGGGCATTTGTAATGGAGAATTCATGGCTGAAGAACCAAACATAGTCATATGGCTAAAAACAAACCAAAACTGTACTGGATGTGGAAAGAAAAGAAGAAAACAACTAATATATGGAGTCAGTTAAGGCTTGCATAATGAAGATGAGGGTGAAATAAAAGGCAGAATGAACTAACGCTTGAGAAAGTGGGAATATAATTTGAGCTGTTGCTCCCTACTTAAAATTACAAATGAGTTTCCATTATAAACCCCAACTCCCCGTACCTCCACCCTAAGATCCACACTAAAAAACTATATCTGCCTCATAGTTAGTGGTTTGCAGTGTTGTTGTATCGATGTTGCTCTGAGGATATGAGAGAGACACGGTGGGTAAGATAATGTCCTTTGATATCGATATATGGAGCTCTAAAGTTTCTCTCTTTCACCAACAGAAGTTGGTTCAATAAAAGGTATTATCTCACCCACCTTGTGTGTCTCATATTTAGTAGGTTAGATCTCGTGCTGAGGTAGAATTTTTCTATACATTATGAACTAAAGTGGAAAAGGGGCTAGGTAAGTACGCCATTTTGTAGCCTCCCCAAATCCAGAGAAATATAAAACTATGGGATTTATGCACAAGACCAAACTTTTGTTCTTTAGATTCTAAACTTCCTAGCTGACTCATGGACATGAAAATAGAGACCTTAGCTTGTATTTTAACATAAGTAAATCACTATCCCTTTTCCTTACAGAGATAAAGCTGAAAATGTAGCCTCTCACTAGGAGACTTGTCCACTTGTCCATGGGGGCGTTGGGGGAGATTTTTCTATTAAAAGACTCATGAGGGAGGCTGCCAATCCTAAGACTCACATAGGCAGGAGCAGAAAGAGGTGGGGTAGGTCTCTGTGAGGGTTCTCCCCTTTGCAGACTTCAGAAATTCCACAGAAAGTGGTTGGTGGGGAGGGAAGGAATTGCATCCCTAACCTTTTCCTGAGGCCCAGTTCTCACTGCGCTCCTGAATGCTTCCTTCCTGCCGATCTCCTGAGCTCCTTTTTATGATTCTTTGTGGTTCTCAGCTGTTGGACTCACTTCTGACAAAGCTCAGGAGGTTCACTAAGGAGAAAGCAGGAAAGCACTAGTGTAGTGCTCCTGAGCACTAATTTCTCCCATTGGACTCCTCTGCTGCTGGGAGCCTCCATGCCCCCACCAATGTACCTGCTTTCTTCCATATTCACATTCCCCTACAGAACTCCTGTTTCTCTCCCCATATCTAACTCAAGAGATCTTCTCTCACCATCTACATCACCATCAGGACCCAGTGATTTGTGATTAGAGTGCTCAGGAACAGATTAGGAGTGTAGGAGGAGAAGGCAGAGCAACAGAAGCATCAGTGATTTCCTCCTTGCTTCATTCAGTGAATCTTCAAGTGGTTTTCTGCACAGGGACTCCTATCTGATAAGTCTCCATGGGAAGAAGGCAATGAAGTACTAGGTCCCCTGTCTCCCCTGTGCCTTTTACTTCGGTTCTCCTGGGTTGGTCTTGAGCCTTCCCCTCTCACCTGAACACCTCTCATCCTGGAAGTCCCTAAACCTCACAGTGACTGAGAAACGTGCTGAGTGACATTTAAAAAGTTTTACCTTGATATCTGATAAGCTCATATCAACAAGTGGTCCCATGTCATTTTCTGCATGACTTGTTTAATTAGCATTCATGGTGATATCAGGATGTTAACTTTCTACTAGTTTTAGTATTGTCTACATTTCAGGTTTCACATTATGTTCTGGAATTGCTTTAGAAAATGTATCTGTCTTGTGTAGTTATATTAAGAAGAAAATACTTGTACAGTATTGAAAGAGGTACAGTCTTTAATGTAAATATAGCGAGCAAGTGAAACGTACACATACATGTATCTCATTGACTAATCTGTAAGAGTGCTTCATGGTTTAGTTACTTTCTTTGGAGGTTTCAATAATTGTAGTGCTTGTATTTAGCTGTATTCACACAAAGGAAAGAAGAGCACATCCTTGCTCCAAACTGTACCCAAAAGAGCTGCAGCGTATTGTTTTGTTGTACAAGGATACTTTAAAATAGTACTTGCAATGAACTTTGAATAAACTGCTAGAAGGTCACAGATCTCTGTGGTGAAACTGAATTTTTCAAAAGGATTAAACTCTATATACAATGAATAATTTTAAAAAATCCAGTTACATTAGGTGGGTTAAAAATATAAGGATTTTAAGCATTCATGTTTCAGGACATAAGCCAACTGCTAAAGCCTTGATCCTGCTCCCATTGAAGTCACTGGCAAAATTCCCATTGCCTTCAGTGATGCAGGATCAAAACCTAAGTTTTGGTCTTCCAGAGTTAGGAAGAAATTATGCTTATGGGAAGGTTATTCCATGATTCTCCACTATGGAGTTTCTTACATCTTTCTCAAGTATCAGAGGGGTAGCCGTGTTAGTCTGGATCTGTAGAAGCGACAAAGGGTCCTGTGGCACTTTATAGACTAACAGAGGTATTGGAGCATAAGCTTTCGTGGGTGAATACCCACTTCACATTTCCACTGCTTGCGTCCGAAGAAGTTTAAAATTATAAGGTTGTAAGCATACAGCATGTTTCCTAAAAATCAAACAGAAGACGAGCCATAAATTGGTGATTATTATTCTTGCTTTCATAATTAGTGGATAAATGTGCTTTTCTTTTTGCTTTGATTTTAGATTAGTATGGAATCCTTAAAGGACTTGGATCAAAGACTGTTTGAAATTTACATTGAATTGAAGGCAGATCCTATAGTTGGCTCATTAGAACCTGGCATTTATGCAGGATATTTTGATTGGAAAGATTGTCTCATTCCAACAGGTAAATATCTGTTTAATAATTGTTTAATAATTATTCTAACAGAGGCTGAGATGAATTGAGATTGTAATTAAACATCAGATTTTTAAAACTGTTTTCTCGTCTGTTTTTTCTTAACATTTACCAAGAATTCATTTAAAGTTGTTTTTCAGAGATTTTACTTTACAATTCCTAAATCTCTTTTCAAATGCCCTCAAATGATTATAGCATGTTTTATCATTGATGTTTTAATGCTTGTTTTTCATGATTATTTTGCTTCATTGCTAATATATAATGGAATGATTATGAAAGACTTCTTTGCCATTTTTTCTTTTGAAATTCATTGGGATTTTTTGGAATTCTTTTGTAAAGAATCTGGTCATTTTTTAACAGCCTTAACTGCAATTCTGAAAAGGTGAAATTTATAAGAAAACGTGTAGGTGTAGCATTATAACAGTAGTTCAGCAACAAAAATTAAACTGTAGAAGGATTCATAGATTCCAAAGCCAAAAAGTGCCATTGTGATCATCTAGTCTGATATCCTTCCTGTATAACACAGGCCATCAGAGTTCCCCCAAAATAGTTCCTGTAGCATATCTTGTAAACAAAAATCTAGTCTTGATTTTAAAATTGCTAGTGATAGAGAATCTACCATGACCCTTGGTAAATTGTTTCAATGGTTAATTACTCTCTGTTAGATATGTTCCCCTTATTTCCAGTCTGAATTTGTCTAGCTTCAGCTTCCAGCCATTGGATCATGTTATACATTTCTTTGCTAGTCTGAAGAGCTTATTATCAAATATTTATTTCCCATGTAGGTAATTCATTGGCTATAATCAAGTCACCCCTGAACCTTTTCTTAGTTAAGCTAAATAGATTGTGCTCCTTGTGTCTATCGCTATAAGGCATCTTTTCTGATTCTTTAATCATTCTGGGATAACTAACATAGATGTAATTATTTATAATGGCCAAGATTTTCAAAAGTCACTAATGATTTTGGGTGCCTCCATTTTTGGGGCATCCACCTTTGAGATACTTTATTGAGGTCTGCTTTTCAAAGAGTGTGTCTTCAGCACTTTCTGAAAACCAAGTCCCTTGAAGATGTCTCCAGGTAGGTACCCCCAAAACCGAGGCACTCAAAATCATTGGTCGCTTTTGAAAATCTTGGTCAATATCTAATGGAAACCACTTGAAACAAGGTACTGTGCACAGTTTAAAAAGTGACTCTTTAGTTGTTTTCAGTAAATCAGTGATTGATGACAGCGCTGTTTGGAATTTTTGGATAGCTGAGTATTGTATACAGATTTTGTATTAAAATTGAAGATTTTAGTAGGATTTTTTAGTAGTTTTTCAAGTTTGATAGACTAACAGGAAATTACAATGTTGTCATATATGAATCAGGAGTTGCAACAGCTGCTCACTGAGCTCGGGAACCTCTGAGGTTATAGGGTTCTCTCTCTTTCAGCGTGACTCCCTATTTGTCATTTGTGGCATTGCTGTACTCAGGGCATTTGTACTGGTGTAGTTTATAGCACAAATAACTTGGATTGGACTCTTGCAAACTAAGATTTGTTAAATTTGTGAACTAAAATAGTGGCTGATCACACTAGGAGTGTGTTATACTTGACATTACTGTATGTCCTCAAAGCAGCAGATGGAGACAAGAAGAAAACCCAGAACATTTGTAGTGCCATACCCCTGCAATGGGATGGGTTGCTATAAATGCTAAGTTCTTAGCTTTCTTTAGCACATGGTGCCCTACTTGTGGCTGACTGAGCTCAGTTTGCTGGTGGGGTTGTCCTTCGGTGCTTTTGGGGGGGGGGGGGAAGAAGGAGGTGGAACAGCAGGATTACTGAGTTCTAAATTAGAGTGAGCTGCTCTCCATCCCTTTTCTGCAACATTCATATTGGAGCAGGCCACCAGGCCTCATATGTTCTGCTTTCTTTTAGAATCAGGGATCATCCTGCAAGTGAACAGTCTCCTATTTTACCAGCCTGAAAGCTGGAAGTGTTAAGGAATGTACAGTAATTCCTCCTTCACCCGCTCCAACTCAGTGGATAAGACTCAGCATGTTGCTGTGGTTTTCACCCACTCCTGTAATGCCTTTTTTTGCTAGCAGATAATGTTGTATTTCTTCTGGAAAAGTGGACCATATTTACTGTTGGTATGAGAAGGTGTTACTCTGACTTCAGCAGAATTTAAGAGAATTTTGGTTCTGTATTTTTTATCCTTGAAGATAAAATTAGGAGGTGACCAGGAAAAATACCCTCTTAGAGATGGAGAAAAATGCATAGGTAATGAGAACTGAAAAAGAAGAAGCTGCCCCTAAAAGGACAATATGAGTACTTGACATATCCACTATTCAAATGCAAAAATTCTCTAACTTACACACTGTAGATTTTCAGTAATACTAGTGGGTATTTTTAAAAGTTGAACAATGCCAAACAATATAGAGAAATACTAGTCTAAGGACCTTCCCTTTTACTACTTACGAAGTATTTAATACTTTCCAGTTCATCTCCAGGTATGGGGGTAAAAAAAAAACCCAACAACTGCGTGATCAGAATAAAATAACAGTACCTAGTTGACTGGGAACAGGCAAGACACATCTTAGTGTTCAGTTCTGTTATACTGAATCATTTAAAAAGTCCAGTTAATAAATCTGGTGATTCATGAGAGAAATGTATTTGTGAAGCCATCATGGTACTTTTTAATACCACATTTGGTTGAAATTAATATCTGCTCTTAAAAGTAATCTTTTACTAATGCAGATTTAAAAAATTGATTTGAGTCATTGAACTGAATGTGTAGATTTGAACTGTTTTACTCAAGATTGTCACAAAAGTTGATACCATTCCCGGGGGGGGGGGACTTCAGCAGTGCAGAATTATTTGTCTGTCTCAGTAGAATCATGGGAGGAACTGATAGTGTCATCTAGTTACGGTTGCTCGACACTTCCCATTAATTCAAAATGATCTGGACAAACTGGAGAAATGGTCTGAAGTAAAGAGGATGAAATTCAATAAGGACAAATGCAAAATACTCCACTTAGGAAGGCACAGTCAGTTGCACATATACAAAATGGGAAATGACTGCCTAGGAAGGAGTACTGCAGAAAGGGATCTAGGGGTCAGAGTAGATCACAGGCTAAATAAGAGTCAACAGTGTAACACACTTGCAAAAAAAGCAATCATTCTGAGGTGTATTAGCAGGAGTGTTGTAAGCAAGACATGAGAAGTAATTCTGCCTGTCTACTCCGCACTGATTAGCCCTGACTCAGCTGGAGTATTGTGTCCAGTTCTGGGTGCCACATTTCAGGAAAGATGTGGACAAATTGGAGAAAGTCCAGAGAAGAGCAACAAAAATGATTAAAAGTCTAGAAAATATGACCTATGAGGAAAGATTGAAAAATTTGGGTTTGTTTAATCTGGAGAAGACTGAAAGTGAACATAACAGTTTTCAGTACATAAAAGGTTGTTACAAGGAGGAGGGAGAAAAGTTGTTCTCCTTAACTTCTGAGGATAGGACAGGAAGCAATGGGCTTAAATTGCAACAAGGGTGGTTTAGGTTGGACATTAGGAAAAATTTCCCAACTGTCAGGGTGGTTAAGCACTGGAATAAATTGCCTTGGGAGGTTGTGGAATCTCCATCATTGGAGATTTTTAGGAGCAGGTTAGATAGACATCTGTCAGGGATGGTAGATAATACTTAATCCTGCCATGAGTGCAGGGGACTGGACTAGATGACTTATCGAGGTCCCTTCCAGTCCTATGATTCTATTATATTTTATTATTATAAACTCTGTTTTCAGTTGCTTATAATTTTGCCAAAATGTAATTGTTTGGGCTGAATTTTCTACTCTGCATGCTTGCTTCAGGCTGACTTTTTACACAGACACAGACACACAGACAGACACACACACACACACACACACAGACACACACACACACACACCCCTAGATTAAAAGAATGTTAAGGTTGCAAAGTTAAGTCCTCAAAACTTTAGGAAATTCCAGAATTAAGATTGCCTGTGCAACATTAATTCAGTCACTTTGTGCATATGCATTATGATACAGCCTCTAATTTTATGATCACATGCTATTTCCCTTCCCCCCTCTCCACCCCCCCACCCCAAGTCCCTGCCTTATTCATTGTACAGGATGAATGGTGCTCTGGGGATGAATCAGGGTTTTGTAGTGAAGAAGGCTGTTGTCTGTAGGACTCCTGCCTCATTTGTTGGAGAAATTGGAAGGTGCATGGTGAACAAGACGGGGTTGCAGGAGCAGGAAGGACAGTCTCGCGGTTAAGACAGCTGAGTGTTGCCCTGGAGAACTGGATTCTATCCCTGTCTCTTCCACAGAGTTCCTATGTGATTCTCGGAAAGTCACTTAAACCAAACCTTTTGCAAGTGGCTACTAATCGTGTGTTCCTTTTTCTTTCTTGGTGCTCTGCTTGAGATCCAGGGGATAAGTACTCACAACTGCAACTGAAGTCACTGGAAACAGTGCTTTGAGTATATGAAGTTGTATAAAATGCAAAGCATTCTGAAAAAACCAGGCATTAGGCATCTCAAATTGGGCATCCAGTGTACACTTTTGATCTTTCTCTCTCTCAACTTCAGTTTCCCATCTGTAAAATGGGGATAATGCAGCCTCATTTCAAAGAAGGTTGTGAAAATAAATTCATTAATATTTATCAAATACTCATAGTATTAGCTTCATAGAAGTGTTCAGGAGGAAATTAATAATTCAGCGCAGGGTTTGACTAATGTGCAAAAAATAAGGCCTGGGGGCACACATTGATCAATGAGGAGAAAGCAAAATATTGGATAGCTGCTTATTCAGTGAGCACCATCCATTCTGTGCACGGCACGGGTACTGTGTTTAAAAATAGCAAGTGCTCATGTAATTAAAGACTGTATCATAATGTATATGTACGAGGAGGAGGATTGGGGGATTAAGGTTTCACAGGCATTCTTAATTCTGGCATACCTTAAATTGTGTGTCTTGACTTTGCAACCTTAACAGTCTTTTAACTGTAGAGGGTATTTTTAAAGTGTCATCAAGTAAAATTGCATGCAAAAAAGTAACTACATATTAACATACTAATTTTGATTACGTTGATGGCCTGATCAACCTTCTTTATGATGTAAATTACAGCCAGTCTTTCAGTATGAAGTAAATCTTATTAAATTGACGGGATTTGTTTACAGTTTTACTGTTAATTTAATGATTAATTCAGAAGCCTTATATTATTATGCAGACTCGAAGGACAGAGTTTTCTAATTGACACTAAATATTGAAATTGAATATACTAGCCTAGAAAAGACTGGCTTCTACTGCGGTAACATTGCTGCCAGTTTAATCTAATGGAGTTTAGATCTTTACACAGGGCACTCTAGAATTGATTGTCCTAACAGATTTTTAATCTAATGCAGTTGCAGAAGGAATGAAAAGAGAAACATATGAACTGGGGGAGGGGAGATATGAATGTTCAGCAGTTGCTGTCTATGATTAAATATATTTTATTCTCAGTGTTCTCCATCCACACCATGGAACCCCTTCTAATCCATCAGTTTGCTTGCATTTTCACTTGAGGCTAAAATATTTTTCCTGTCTTGATAAAGAATCCTATCCAATTTGTTATACTTGCCTTGCGTATCGTTTACCTAATCGTTAATACTGGCTTTCCTACTCTGGATTCAAAGTTCCACATTCTTCTAAGAAGCTAATCATGGTTACATGATTAAATATGTTGCGCGTGGATCTGACAATTCACTGCTGAACATTGAAATTGTAAAGTAGGAACACAAATAATTTGTTACAAAATGACAGACTTCTTCCTGGACTAGTGTGAACAGCATGTTTAATTTTTTTATTATGCATTGCAAAACTACTCATATTTTGTTTAGATATACTATAAACACAACTTGGGATTGTTTGGGGCTCTAGTTAGCTTGGATTTATTTACTTCTTAGAAAGTCAATGGTCCTTCATTTAGTCTCCAACTAAACCATTCTAGACTATCCAAACAGCTGTCTCCCTTCACAAATTAGCTTTGAAATACAAGCATCTATACAATAAATATTTAGCCAACATTCACCCAAAGCTCAGGTTGTGTTGCTGAGATTAGTCTAAAGCGCAGTTAAAATTTTCTGTTCCATTGTATTTCACTGGAGTCAGCATCAGCTACTCTTTGTCATACTTTAACTTCTGTGCAAATTGCATTGGAAGTGTATGAGATGGCTTCACCCTACCAAATGGAAGACACATTCTCAGCTCCATAATGCTTGTGCTTTAGATATCCATTCTGAACCTGAAATAGAAATCTGGTTAAAACAAAAAACATTTCTAGCAGTTCTATCTTTTTCATCGGGCTAATCAACAGTCTAAATATGTCAGTATTTCAGCTTTATTACTACTTACTTAACCAGTGAAGTACTTGTCAACCTGAACTTTGTGTGTGTGTGTTTAAGCTGGGTCATCAGCACTCTGTGTTTACATTTTAGATGACAAGCAGACTTACATTCTAATGTGTTTAAAATTTAACAGCAAGAATGCACTTTTTCAAAAGTAGGTAATTACATTTTGACTAAAATGTACAAAAGAATACTACTGTTTGGCTTGAAAATTCCATTACCTTTAGACTGCTTCGAACAGGCCATTTCTGGCAGCTAAATGAATGTTTTTAGTTATCTATTGGAATTAATAATTGAGTTCGAATCAGGGATGACATCCTGGGTGTTTGTGGGGGGAGGGTTTGTAATCTTTAACAGAGAAGAGTTGTGCCACTTTGGGCAGGGGAAAATGTAAAGGAAACAATACAGTGTATGTGAACAGTGAAAACTTATTTATACCATTCTCTGGAATTTAAGAAATAAATGGCCTGATTTTCAAAAGTGCTTTGCATTCACAAATCCCAGTGAAGTTAATGTGATCTGCAGGTGGTCAGCACCTTTTGAAAATCAGGACCAAAAGCTTCTTTCTTATGATGATCTGGTAAGGAAGGGACTTCAGGAGGGAGTTAGAGGCCTGAATATATGAAATACGCAGTGTTTGATCAGTAGCTAGTCCTCTCTCTGTTTCTTGTGATGTATTTATGGCTTCCAAACACATAATAGGTTTCTTGACCATTTTGCTACCTTAAACTAAAGTGGTCATCGTCTTAACTGGCAGTTGCATTGTCTGATACCCAACTACGCATATATTGGTGGTTTAGATGATAAACAGATAATTTAAAATTGAATTACTCAATGGATCATCCCTTCTGATTCATACTGAGAAAGTAGGGCAATTGGCTAGTTACCTTAGGTGCCTGTACACTAACGCAAGAAGCCTGGGAAACGAGCAGGATGAATTGGAAGTCCTGGCACATTCAAGGAACTATGATGTGTTTGGAATAAGAGACTTGGTGGGTAACTCACATGACTGGAACACTGTCATGGATGAGTATAAACTGTTCAGGAAGGACATGCAGGGAAGTAAAGTTGGAGGAGTTGCACTGTATGCAAGAGAGCATTAGGATTGCTCAGAGATCCAGTATGAAACTGGAGAAAAGCCTCTTGAGAGTCTTTGGATTAGGTTTATAGGTGAGAGCAACAAGGGTGATGTCATGGTGGGCATCTGCTATAGACCACCAGACCAGGAGGAGGAGATAGATGAGGCTTTCTTCGGACAACAGAAGTTTCCAGATCACAGACCCTGGTTCTCATGGGGGACTTCAATCACCCTAACATCTGCTGGGAGAGCAACACAGCAGTGCACAGACAATCCAGGAAGTTTTTGGAGAGTGTTGGGGACAACCTGCTGGTGCAAGTGCTGGAGGAACCAACTAGGGGCCGTGCTCCTCTTGACCTGCTGCTTACAAACAGGGAAGAATTGGTAGGGGAAGTAGAAATGGGTGGCAACCTGGGAGGCAGCGACCATGATATGGTTGAGTTCAGAATCATGACAAAAGGAAGAAAGGAGAGCAGCAGAATACGGACCCTGGACTTCAGAAACGCAGACTTTGACTCCCTCAGGGAACTGATGGGCAGGATCCCCAGGGAGCCTAATATGAGGGGGAAAGGAGTCCAGGAGAGCTGGCTGTATTTTAAAGAAGCCTTATTGAGTGCACAGGAAGAAACCATCCCAGTGTGCAGAAAGAATAGCCAATATGGCAGTTGACCAGGTTGGCTTAACAGAGAAATCTTCGGTGAGCTTAAACACAAAAAGGAAGCTTACAAGACGTGGAAACTTGGACAGATGACTAAGGAGGAGAATAAAAATATTGCTCGAGCATGGACGGGTGTAATCAGGATGGCCAGAGCACAACTGGAGTTGCAGCTAGCAAGGGATGTGAAGGGTAACAAGAAGGCTTTCTACAGGTCTGTTAGCAAGAAGAAGAAGGTCAGGTAAACTGTGGGACCCTTACTGAATGGGGGAGGCAACCTAGTGACAGATGACGTGGAAAAAGCTGAAGTACTCCAGTGCTTTTTTTGCCTCACTCTTCACAGACAAGGTTAGCTCCCAGACTGCTGCACTGGGCAGCACAGTATGGGGAGGAGGTGAGCAGCCTTCAGCGGTGAAAGAACAGGTTAAGGACTATTTAGAAAAGCTGAACATGCACAAGTCCATGGGTCTGGATCTAATGCATCCGAGGGTGCTGAGGGAGTTGGCTGATGTGATTGCAGAGCCATTGGCCATTATCTTTGAAAACTTGTGGCGATTGGAAGAGGTCCCAGACAATTGGAAAAAGGCAAATATAGTGCCCATCTTTAAAAAAGGGAGAAGGAGAATCTGGGGAACTACAGACCAGTCAGCCTCACCTCAGTCCCTGGAAAAATCATGGAGCAGGTCCTCAAGGAATCCATTTTGAAGCATTTGGAGGAGAGAGAGGTGATCAGGAACAGTCAACATGGATTCACCAAGGGCAAATCATTCCTGACCAACCTGATTGCCTTCTAGGACGAGATAACTGGCTCTCTGGATATGGGGAAAGTGGGGGATGTGATATATCTTAACTTTAGAAAAACTTTTGATACAGTCTCCCACGGTATTCTTGCCACCAAGTTAAAAAAGCATGGATTGGATGAATGGACTATAAGGTGGATAGAAAGCTGGCTAGATCATCAGGCTCAACGGGTAGTGATCAACAGCTCGATGTCTAGTTGGCAGCCGGTATCAAGCGGAGTGCCCCATGGGTTGGTCCTGCGGCCAGTTTTGTTCAAACATCTTCATTAATGATCTTGATGATGGGATGGATTGCACCCTCAGCAAGTTTGCGGATGACACTTAAACTGCGGGGGAGAGGTATACACACTGGAGGTTAGGGATAGGGTCCAGAGTGACCTAGACAAATCAGAGGATTGGGCTAAAAGAAATCTGATGAGATTCAACAAGGACAAGTGCAGAGTCCGGCACTTAGGATGGAAGAATCCCATGCACTGCTACAGGCTGGGGACCGACTGGCTAAGCAGCAGTTCTGCAGAAAAGGACCTGAGGATTACAGTGGATGAGATATGAGTCAACAGTGTGCCCTTGTTGCCAGGAAGACTAACGGCATATTGGGCTGCATTAGTAGGAGCATTGCCAGCAGATGGAGGGAAGTGATTATTCCCCTCTATTCAGCACTGGTGAGGCCACATCTGGAGTACTGCGTCCAGTTTTGGGCCCCCCATTACATAAAGGATTTGGACAAATTGGAGAGAGTCCAGCGGAGGGCAACGAAAAGGATTAGGGGGCTGGGGCACATGACTTATGAGGAGAGGCTGGGAGAACTGGGCTTATTTAGTCTGCAGAAGAGAAGAGTGAGGGGGGATTTGATAGCAGCCTTCAACTACCTGAAGGGGGGTTCCAAAGAGGATGGAGCTAGTCTATTCTTAGTGGTGGCAGATGACAGAACAAGAAGCAATGGTCTCAAGTTGCAGTGGGGAAAGTCTAGGTTGGAAATTAGAAAAAACTATTTCACTAGGAGGGTGGCGAAGCACTGGAATGGGTTACCTAGGGAGGTGGTGGAATCTCCCTCCTTAGAGGTTTTTAAGGCCCACCTGACAAAGCCCTGGCTGGGATGATTTAGTTGGGGTTGGTCCTGCTTTGAGCAGGAGGTTGGACTAGATGACCACCTGATGTCTCTTCCAACCCTAATCTATGATTCTGTGAAATAACCGCAACAAAATGCTACATCACATATTGTGATCATCTAACGTAATTCCTTTGCTTTGGAATCTACATTATTTTATGGTTACTCTCACAAAGATGTTAGAGTCCAATAAGATGATAGCATTTGCTGAAACATGAGTCATTTGAGTGCATGTCATGTATTTAATTTTCTTGGAAACCATGCTATACTCAGTATGTCAGAGGGAAATAGAGCCAGCTATATTTGTGCTGTAATTAATTAGTTTCTTCCCAGCCTGAAGGGGACAGACTAACGAGGGTCAGGTGATAGATTAATGGACACCTTATAAAAAGACTGAGAGTGAGCTCACTCTGGAGTGGGAACCACGGGAAGCGTGTAGGGTCCTGAGGAAGGCCCTGAGCCAGGGTCTGCAAGAGGCTAGGTACTCCAGAGGAACCATCTTTGGAACCCAGAGCTGTATACCAGATCATGGAAAGATGTAAGAGACAGAGCCCAGAATGGGGCTGAGAACAGTAATCTGGTGGAACCAGCCTGTGGGTCAAGAGCTCTATACCAGAACAGGGGAAGAGACTCCCAAAGGTAGCCCAGGAAAAAGGGGCTGGGAACAAGGCCCCAGTTGCCAGGCTGAAGAGAAGTCCTGAAGGGCACAGGAAAATGTTTTTGTTTGGGATTTTTGGATTTAGTTGGATTTTTGCTACCCTGCAAGGGATTATGTTGGTTTATCACTTGACTGGAGGCTTAAGCCACGTCTCCAGTAGTGATGTGTATGGGGAGAGCTGCGGAGCTCCACCTTGGGGAGGGAAAATGAGGCAGGCAATGTCACGCTCAGCCAACAGAGGTGGTATAGGGCAGCCATGCCCCACGACGCAGTACCACAGAATGCTACAACCACCTCCCATATTCTGTTGTACTCTCACACGTGGCGTTCTGGAAGACCTAAGTACAAAAAAAGTGGTTTCTAATTCATACTTGTAACTAGTATTACATCATATTTTAATAATGACATTAATATTGTGTCATTACATTGAAGAATTATCTCTCTTCTGTAAGTTACAATTAAAAATAGTGTTAGAATGAGTTTAACTGAATAATTAGTTTAAGGTTTCCAGGTTCACCAATGAACATGACTGTGCATTGTCTGAGCGCTAGATTTTGCATTTGGATCACTGCCTGCAGTACCTGGCAGAATAGACCTCTTAAAATGTGTGATTGTTTTACAATATCTTTTCAAGTAATTATTTTTAATTTTGATTTAGTTTTCTGAGTGAATTTGCTTTTAAAATACACAAGCACAAATTTCTTAAAAGAAGAAAAGACTGTATTTAGTTACAAGATGAGATGACATTTTGACTAAAATGTACAAAAAATACTGTTCACCTTGATACCATGACTGTGACACAGTGAACACCATCTGTTGGACTTGCCCTATCATTAAGTAGCAGTTCTTGAGGCTTTTGTTACCTGATCAGCTTTACAAAATGCACCATGTGAACCATTACTTCCACTTCTCTGCAACTAAAAGCATTCATCCTGTGCATCAAAATAGCTCTCTTTGGTTAATTTCACTTTAACCTCAAGTTCTCTTTCTCTAACTTCACTTTCAAACTTGTTTTAGAAGATATGACATAATTTTCTTGTATCTCTCATTTCTAATAAGGTAATATGGAAATGTTGTATCTGCATTAGTGGATAATTAATGTATAGTATATTAATGCAATAACATATGTACTATCTAAACAATAAACATTATGAACTGGATTCACTCCAGCAGGTGCAAAGAGATGTACGTTATACCCTCTTTGCCCACAGGGGAAGCAGTTCCAAAGAGGGGGAGAGGGGTTTCAGATTCAAGGGCAGACACAAGGTACTACCACCACGCTCTTCTGTAGGTTCTGCCAAGCAGAGCACCACAAGAGTCCCAGCAGAAACCGTCTTCGAGAGGCACTTCATGATCATATTTTCCAGGTCTCCTTTCCCTGTCTATCCAGCCCCACCCATTTCAAAGGCTTCATTGACTAGCTACAGAGCTCTTGGCAGAGCAGAACTTGTGGCCAGCTTACTCTTCTACACTCCACCCATTTCTATGCAGAGTTTCTGCCACTAAGAGATTTGAGCCTGATTTCTGTTAGTTTGTGCCTCCAGAAGCTATGCTCTATTAGCTATCATTTCATTGCCACTTGGCAATCTTCTTCCACATCATTTCTTATGGCTGGAATAGTCTTCCACTTCTTGTGCACCTGTCCATCTTCATTCAAAACCATTCTTGAAACATCAAGCCTATCAGTGATAATCCACTAGAGAATGTCACCCTACTCCTGCTAATTTACATCTCCTCTGTGGCCCTTCAGCTTTTCCCCTGTATTCGCCTGCCACAGCCCCCAGGCAAAATATCTTATTAGGAGAGGATGCTTCTGTCCATGTCTTTTGGCAAACACTGTGTCGTAGGTCAGGCTCCTGGAACTCTTCACATTTCAGCACCTCTCCTTAGAAGCTGAAGAACTTTGCTTTCTTTGGAGGCACTCTGTGTGAAATAACCTAGTCTGTGAGTCATATAATCACATTTTAAAAACAAGATTCATTTAAAATAGGAAATGGTAGCAAAACAAAATAAACTGTTTTCTCCCCTGAAAACTTCACAAAGCCTAGTGAGGCAGGCTTCCTTTATATTAGTTACAGAAAGAAAGGGAAAATCTCGCATCTCTAAAAAGCGAGTGCCTCTTATGACTGTACCTTCTCAGCTTGGCCCAGCCGTTCTTTCTGTGTCCAGAGATCTTCTACCTCTTCCAGCCTACTTATCAAGTGGTTGGTGTAGAGTTGATTGTCATATCAGCGTGAGGTTACCTTAACATTTGCACAAGGAGTGTTTTATCGGGAGTACCATCTGGAGGGAATACAGAAGTCTTATTTTGTTCCTCATGCAAGAACTCTTGTCCCCTAATCGCTTTGGGGATGTTCCCCTACTTCTTGACTCCAAGTCTAAAATGTCACGGGCCATCTTGACCTTCCTGGACTCTCCTCACAGTCAAGATGATTGACTTGAGATTTGCATGTCTCTTTTTCTTATTTATAGTAGTTGAATCACTCCCCTGCCTCTTAAAATCTCAGTTTTCCATTGCCATGAAATTGTCCTGATCCTGCAGACTCTTATGCTTTACTGCCGTGAGTAACCCCCGTGAAAATCAATAGGATCAATCACATCTGTAAAGTTAAACACATGCATAATTGTTTGCAGGATCAAGGCCTTAGATTGCAATCTTCTTATGTCTTTTTGTTTTCCTGTAAAGCACCATGCACACTTACCGGGCTACATAAAGAATAGTTGGCAGTATGGTAGATCTGCATCTAATCAAACAGTTCAAAGCTGTTTCTAATAAGGTGAGCTTATTACAAAGCCAGAGTTATTCATGTTTGTATAACTGAAATCCCCAAAAAAGGTTTTGCTTTTGGAGGGCGGGGGGTTTCTTTAGTGTTACAGCAAATATTTACAACCAGAGAGTCAATTTTCCATGTTTCATCTAGAAGACTTTTGTTGCTCAGAAATCTAACTTGTGTTATTTAGTCATATGCTTTCTTCAAGAACAAATGCTTGTGGTAGTGCATTTTGTCTGATAAACTAGATTTTCCCCAAAGCGATACACCTGCTTTCCAGAGCAGAAAGAAGAGCTTTGTTGTGCTAAGCCTAGGCTTCAGTGTATGACAACGTGTGTGATTGTCACCTTGAGCCTTTTTTATACTCTGTTCTTGTATGTAGTTGTTAGGCATTTCTCATGCATCATGTGGGAGGATCACATCCTTGTAAGAGACAAGGCCACTTAAGTCCACATTCTTTTAGACTAAGAATTGTGAGTGAGTGATTGCCTGAAAACACCACTTGATATACCCTTCAGGTAGGTTTGATCTCTTTCACCCTCTTCCTCAAGTTCCCCTCTCACTCAGATATTTACACATGTGTGCTCTGAGGATGATCTGATTGTTTCTCATGTAATGTCCCTGGTATATTTCCCAAATCCTTTCAAGATTGTGGTTGCTGTTTAGGATAAACAATTTGAGATTACTGTTTCTTCTGCCCCCTTTATACAGCTTAAAAAATTCCTTTCCTGTATGGATCTCTAAGTGCTTTACAAACATTAAGCGTTATAATACCCCTCTAAGGTGGTTGTTACCCATTTTGCAGAGGCGGGAAAGAGAGGCTGGGATTAACCCAAAACCACACAGCAGGTCAATGTGGAGCCTTATTAAAACCTAGCAAACTTGATTACCCCTACTCAAACCACTAGACAATTCACTTCCCTGGCAACAACTGTGATGTGACAAACACAGGATCAAGCAGAAAGCAAAACGTGGGCTATCAGTGGGAATACACCCTCATTCAAGCACAAATATTCTGACCATGTACAGTAGCAACTTCATGTTAAAGATGGTTTCTGTTTTTAAATACTCAGACACTAATCAACGTATCAGTATAAAAATATGAAAGTTTGTTAGTGGGTGGGAGATGGGGGGCATACGGATAATCACTAATGTCTCTCTTAGTACTTTAACATTTTCTGATCCGTATTTTTTGGGTTGAAATTTTTGGCTAAAAACTTTGGCTGGGAACTTTTATGCAAAGTTCAATGTAGAATGTGTTCTTTTTACAGCCGAGTTGTATACTTTTTAAAAATAAGGGTTTAAATTGGAAAATCTGATAGACCCTAAACAATACAGCAGGCCTATTGTAATAAGTGTTATATTAATTTAAAATGTCTTTACACTGTGCAATTTAAATTTAATGAAACACTTAAAAAATTTATTAGTGTTTGGATGGGATTAGAATGCTGGACTTGTTCAGAGAGAATCAGAGTAATTCAACATTATTAAAACACTTTACTTTGAACAGTGAAAAATCTTAAGCTTTCCAGTTACTTTAGATCTCTCCTAAGCTCAGATAGTTTCCAAATGTTAAATTTTGGCTTTAATAATTTTTAAGGCTTCCTTGTACAGTATGTGCTGAGAAATTCCGGTCACTTTTAAAACCATACCACTCGAAATATAAAGGGCTGCAATGGAGGTTCTCTGAAACTAGAAAGTGGGGGGGGGAATTCTTAACCTTGGTCTAATTATGCAAAATACATTTGTAACTTCAATGAATACTGCACACCTAGCAACTTTTTTTTTTTTTTGAGGAGCTGGTGTGGAGGGTGTAAAGGATCATCTGTTTACTCCAGTAATATAATACAGGTCTACAAAACTGCCACAATCTGTCTATTGCTGTCTGGCATAAAGTCATTGTTGTCTTTTCTTAGGCACGTAGACAAAATTGAGAGCTGTTTTTATGACGCTGTTTGTCACAAAATATAAAGCCTGCACACTTGAGAATAATTATTGCTGGTGTGCCTTCTATCTGGTACCATACATTTGATTGCAACACAGATTCTACATTTTAAAAACATCATATGGGGAAATCTGGAATAAAAATAGTTGTCAACAGTGGGTGAAAGTCAGAATAATTGTTATCCTTCCAGTCATCGCAGTAGGGACCATGTTTGTATACAAAGAAGTTAGGTTTTACCAGAGAAAGTTAAAATGTTAAATGCTCCAATCTGATAAACAAAAAAAGGGAGTATGTGAGACATTCCCCTCTGGTGTTATCTGGACCGGTGATCTGCTAGGTCACTCCAATCCTCGACTCTGGGAGCCAGCCTTACGCTGCTCAGCTATGAGAACCCCCACTCCTGGGCTGTTCATGCATAGCCTCTGGCATGTAAGCTGCTCGTTGGATTGTGCAATCGAATGACACCAGCCAATATCTCCGGTCCCAGACACAACCCTAGGAACCTCCATCTTGCAGTGTCCAGTTATGCCCGCTGGACACTGCAAGCTTATGAGTTCATCAATTTAACAAAGAAATTGATATGTACCAGACTTGTTATCCCAAGGGGAGTCTCTGACATGCTTCAAACCAAATGCACTGCTTCAGGTAGAATAAACAAACAAATTTATTAACTATAAAAGATAGATTTTAAATTATTATAAGTCAACGCATAACAAGTCGGAATTAGTCAAATTAAATAAAAGCAAAACGCATTCTAAGCTGACCTTAACACTTTGAATGCCCTTACAAACGTAGATGCTTCTCACCACAGACTGGTTGGTTGCCCGTCAGGCAGGCTCTCCCCTTTGATCAGCGCTTCAGTCGCTTGGTGGTGATGTCTGTAGATGGAGGTGGAAGAGAGAGGAAGAGCTTGGCAAACATTTCTCCCTTTTATCATGTTCTTTCTTCCCTGTTGGCTTCGTGCCCCCCCCCTTCAGAGTAAGGTGAGCATTACCTCATCGCAGTCCCAAACTGACCAAAGGAAGTGACTCACTCAAGAGTCCCAACAGATCCTTTTGTTGCTGCCTAGGCCAGCGTCCTTTGTTCCTGTGAGGCTGGGCTGGGTTTGATGAGGTGTAAACTCATAAATGCCTTGATGAGGTATGAACTGCCCCTCTGCTCTTAGAGAGTTTTTGCCTGGGCTTATTTGAAGCCACAAAGACACATTTTCAGCCTCATAACTATATACATGAAATTACAACCTATAACATTACTGTAACAACAATTACTATAACATCACCATAACAACAATGCTCAGTACATCATGAGCCTTCCAAAGACACCCGACATGACACACTTTGCATTAAATACAACACAATCATACTATAAGGATGAACATGGGGGTGAGGGTGTTCCCACGAGGTACAGAACGTCACAGTATGGCCTGCTGCTGCAGTTGCCAGGGGACCCAAATTCAAGACCAGGATCCTTATCTTCCTTCAGAGTCTCCCTAAGACTCCGTTCTTCCTTAATACACACAGAACACTGCCAACTGATAATGGCTAGACACCTGGTGAGACTACTGACCATGGAGACAAGTGACCAGATCAGTAACAAACAAAATAAATATAGAAATTGTGCACAGATCCAGTCTGTGAAAAAATATGCTTACTGTTGTCTCCCTTTCCTTTGTTTACTTGCTTCATCTCAGTGAGGCTACTCATGTTATTAAAGTTAAGCACATGCATAAGCCATTGTAGGATTGGGGCCCAAGATTGTAAATTCTTGGGGCAAGAATTTGCCTTTTTTTTACTACATGTGTATGCAGCACCTAACATGAAGGAGCCTTGACTTGTTCTGGACCTTTAAGTGCTACTGTAATAATGAAATGCCATCAGCACAGCCTTCAGAAAGTATGTTGGATTGTTCAAATGGGATATTACTTAGACTACCCAGTAAAAGACAGAACAAGCTGTAGATACACGCCTTGCAATGTTGCTGGAAAACCTTGCCTCTCAAGAAGAGACAACTTTTATGTTGCATATTTAATAAATATACTAAAATAAACCCTTCAAGAAATCCAGATGACTCTACTCCATTTCTTTTTTTGAGATCACCTCTATTTCTTCACCACCTGGGCTGTGTATCTTAAGTCATGACAGTGAGTTTAGCCAAAAGCAAATTTATCCAAATGTCTTGGATAGTTTGAAGGTCAGATGTTGAGGTGGCCTCATATGCAGGAGAGAATTAGACACCCAGTGTTAGTTCCATATTGTTCCAAACATTTTCTCTATGATGTAGGTCTTTTTTGCATCAATTGGCTTCAATTTTCTGATAATGTCTTATAGTAATATTCATAATGTTTGAGTGACAACCCAAGTAAATTCATAAACATGGGATATCTCTAAACTCATTTTTCATTTTTGAAATTGCTGTCATTTCATCTTACAAAGGCTATGACAGGTTGTTATTACTTTAACGATGACTTTGGGAATTGTAAGTAGAATACATACCACTTTTGAGCTTTTTGTGTATTGAAGGGTTTTAATAATATTAGGTTTTATAAAATCATGAAAAGACACCTTCAGGGTGCTTTAAAAAACTGATGGATTTGAAAGAACGAAATGAATATTCTTGTATTATATGGTTGGTTTGTGTTAATGAAAGGAAACATTGGTATAGATTTCTGGATTCTTGAGTATTTTTGTTTTTTGGTAGGGAGAGGTGATGGTTTTTAAATAAAGTAATTGGGATTTTTTTATGTTGCACCTCCAGTGTCTTCTAGTTATGTGTGTCTGCAGCTACTCTCTTTTGTCTATGAAGTGCTTTTGAAAAAGTGACAGGGTTTACATTGCACTGAATCCATTTGTATTTTATAGAAAAAAATTTCATGGAGGCAGATTTGGGCATGGGGTGTGGGGGAATCTGATCCTGCACCATAAATTCAGTTGGAGTTTGCCACTGATATCAGTAGGCTCATGATTGGGCCCTAGGTCTTCATTTTCCAAAGTGGTGTTGGGATGGAGAGAAGTATGGAAGATGTGCAAATTAAAAAGTGTAGGCCTTTGACAATTCATGGGAGAGCTGAAGTGAGGGGTGCAATTAGCTTCATTTTCTTGAACGGGATCAGCTTTGAAAAGTTTGGGAAATACTGCCCTAGGTAATAGAACAACAGAAACACAGTAGCTGCAGAAATCATATTTGACTCCTAAACTCTCTGAAGCCAGGCGTCTACCACTACTGCGTTTCCTATTTTCATTTTCAGTAAAAGCCGACATAGGACACACCAAATGCAATAATACAAAGGGATTGTAACACTTTGTACTGAGGGAGAGTCTGAAATTATAGCACTTTTCTTATACCTTCTAAAATCGATGACAAGACTTTTGAGTATCACAGTGCTTTTATAAAGCAGTCAGAACAACAGACTGATAGCACAACAGAAAAGAAAATTAGAAGCCCCTGTTTCTTGTGTCTTAAGCAGTGTGTTCAAGAAAGATGGATTATTAATAGGGAATTGGTGCTCAGATATCTAATTTACATGTTAGGATGAGGATTGGTTACATGTAACTATAAACTTGAAATTGTGAAATTATTTGAAGAATATATTGTTGCACATAAATGCATATTTTCCCCAAGTGCATTCCTTGTTGCGATGTTAATAGACTGAAATTTGGTTAATTCTTGGGGAGGGGGGTGTCTGAGAGAGAGAGAACACACACGAAAGAGCGCGGTTCTATGAGGTACTGAGTGTCCTCTACTCACGTTGACTTCAATTCACTGTTAGAGTGCCCTCCATTATCAAGGCCTTTGCAATTTCCCTCCTGCCCAAACAGATGGAAATAAACCTCCTTAAACAAAACTAAATTCTCTCATAACTAGTGCCCATTCAAGTGCCTTGGCCCCCCTCCCACCGGCAGTGCTTTTCAGATTCCTACTCCAGTGATCTCATTCCCTGCCCACAACTCCCATACAGAGTCTCCCAGTGCTGCTTTTCACTTCAAATTGTAGCACCCTCATGGTGCTGCTCCTACCTCCCTCTATCTAGTGCTGTTTGTCCTACTCCTTCAGTGGCGGGAGCAGGTCTCAGTCAGGTAGTGATGGTTCTCCTGGTGACTAGTCAGGATCTAGTAGTAACAGCTGGTCTGGCTCTGACTCCTCCAGCTCTCTCTGG
Organism: Macrochelys suwanniensis; assembly: GCA_033296515.1. NCBI lineage: Eukaryota > Metazoa > Chordata > Testudines > Chelydridae > Macrochelys > Macrochelys suwanniensis. Next base: position 145,972,360 of record CM065776.1, read on the forward strand.
CAGCACCCATGAGTCAGATTTGAGGAGTAGGAGGCAAAGCCTTTTATGAAGCAGCCTCAGCAGCAGATCCTGAATAGTTCCAGGTCCATGTTTTACGGCTTCTGGGTTTGGGCTATGCACCGGGGAACAGAGCCAGCACTTTCACACAGCTGCCTGGCTCTCTCCACAATTTGGAACCTCTGCTCTAGACTTAAGCACATGTTCAGATTAGAACATTAGCTGCAACAATGTCACCACTTACTGTTCCCTGGTGCTGCCAGCCAGTTCAAGCACAGAAATATGCAGACTCTAGTTTGTGCACCCTGAAATAATCATCTGTTCATTTATTGAACTAAAATACAACAAAACACATGCTTAATAATAGTTTTCATTTTTATGTGTTTTTAAAACTATTATTGTGATAATGAGGTGGTAAATCTCATCAGCTGATGTCCACAAGGTGTATACATATTACATCAATACAAAGTGTCATAGTTTAAAAAAAGGGGAGTGGAGAAGAACTAGTTCAGGAATATAGCACATTCAACTTCAGTTCTGGAAATCCTTGGCTATGTTTTCCCCACATCCCTGGCCATCAGAAAGGTTGGAATCTATTCCCCTTTCCCTAATAACTCTCTGCATTCTGATTGTCTTAAAAAAGCCTTTCCCAAGCAACATACTCTTCAAATCTGTTTGCTGGTAGTTGCACCTTCTTTACCTTTCAGCTAGTAAGTATATATATCCTTCTATATCCAGTTATTTCTGATGGGTTTTTCGCGTTCATTTGTGAGGAGACAGCATTTCTTCATGCTTACTGTCAATTATGTTGAGAAGAATTTAAAGGAAACAAAATACAGATCCTCAGAACATATGCAGAGATCACCCACGCTCAGCCTTCGATTCTCTTGGCCTCTATCCCAAATTCATTCTGAATCTCTGATCTTTGAGTTATCATCTTTTGTTTCCCCAAATTATGGCAAAAACCAGTGCACCTCCAGCAGTTTATGTACCTTCGATAACATTAATCAGTGTGCTATTTAATGTGGACCTGCTGTGAACAAAAAATTGATAGATTTGCAGACCGTTTTCGTTCTTACAAAGAGAATTGCTAATGAGCTATTTATAGCACATTGTTGTATCTATTTTTTGTCAGTAGACTAGGGACTGATTTAGGACAAATGGGTTAAAAACAGGAAGTGTGGTTAGATAAGTAGGTAGTCTCTCCAAAGAGTTTCCAGAGCTTACCCACACATTCACATTTTCTTCTGAAACTACTATCAAAACAACACTGGGTACAGTACCTTGAAATCCATCTCTGTTTAAAGGAGGAATATTTTTCAGCAGTAGCAGGAAATAGCTCATAGAAAAGTTTTACATTCTTGTAAAAGAAAGTTCAAACGATGATCTGGAGTCATTGTCTGTAAATGTTTTTTCTCTGCTTTAATTAAATTGCAGCACTAACGGCATTTTAGTTGATTCAGGTGTCTCTTGTGAATTCCTACAAGCCTGTAAATAGTACAATTATGTATAAAGTAGTTGTATTTTCAAACCCAGATTAGTTGTGAGCACTGAATTTCTTCCAGCATTGCCTTTCCTTTTAAATGAAACTATGCTTATTTATAGTTCTATCATAATTATATTTTAATGAATTGCTGTCACAATTGCAGGTGGCAAATTGAGTAGACTAACAATACTATTTGTAGAAGAAATTTTATACACCATAAATCTATGGAGTACTGAGTCTGCTGAAGACACTGAACATGATGCCTTTGTGGTGCTCTAGACTTGTAGTAGTTTCATTGGTGATACAGAAACAGCATAATCCATTGCTTGTTGCTGTCTTTCTGTGGTATAATGGTCCTGGGACCTCAGATTAAATTTAGATTTTTCCACCTAAAACTATATGGTGGGATTTTCAAAAGTACCAGTGATTTAGGGGCATAAACCCTTATGCTCGTAGTGCAAGTACATTTTTGTATGTCATTGAATAAAGAAAATACATTTTTTCTAATAATTTGTAATAGAACTATGTTTGTCCATCATTAACCAGGCACTATTGTCCTGTTTAAAAATTTTCAATCTCTGAGTAAGGGAACAGAAATAATAATATGTGACTAGGGTGACCAACCATAGAATGCAACATAGTGAATAGTCAAAGCAAACAATTAAGTGAAAATTATTTGCTAAAGTATTTGGTGCGTGCTTGTAATTAGCATATTTTTAAAAAACAGGGTCAGTTTGCAAATAATTAATGAATCTAAAGGGGGCCAAAACAACCAAAAAAAAATCTTAACAAATAGCTTGAGCAGTTTTAGTTAGAGTAAAGTAGGTGCCTTGATTGAGATTCCTGTGTTACTTTTATAGTCATTACCACATGTAATTATACCATTTTAAGCTTCTCATATCCCTCTTGCTTCAAATGCATGGTTCTAGAAGAGTTTGTCCCAAGAAACTATTTAGAGAGGAAGTCAAAAAGCATGATGACAAAATGGATTTTAAGTAATTAGAATGAAGCAGGCCTATCTACCGGGGGTAAGAAAATAGGCTGCTGGTGGTGACATATTGGTTGAAGCAGATTTCCCATCAGCCCACTTTGGAGGGAGAAACCTGCATGTTGTTGTGGAGCGGAGAGGTGAGCTGCTTTGTTGTGTCCATGGGGAATTTCCAAGTCAGAACTCTTAACTTTTTTTTAAATCAAGCTGCTAGGCTAGCGGGTTAGATGATATCACTGTGTGGGTGGGGACACTTCAGTCAAATATCATGACATACTCATGTACTCATGTACATACTACTGTGCAGGTACTGTAGTTCAGGAGAGGCTTATGACTGCAAACATTTAGGGCTCATTCTGTTCTCACATTTGTAGAATACCTTGAAAGGTTATGGGTTTTTAGAAGAAAAAGTTATTTTAAAATAAAACATTAACATTTTTTTAAATCTACCAGATCCCTCCTTGAGAAATTATAAACCAGTTTCTTGAAACTTGAACTGCTATTTTTCTAAAAGAGGGTATCGGAAGAAAAATAATCTCACAGTCAGTATGGGAAATGGGTAACTATCTTTACATTTGATCTCCTAAAATATCATACTTAAATATTTGAAGCCAATATATGCTGACGTTTCTTTGAAAATGTAATGTAGATTTCTAAATTTTAGTAGTAACAATACATTAAATCCCTTTCAATTAATACTTTAGTTTGCATAAAATGGATATATACAGATCAGACACATTAGACAGATACTGATGCAAGTGATGGAGCTCTAAACAGCACCCTGGTAAAAATCTTAGCACCCTCATCCTTCCCAGCAGCTTGTGCGGGCAGGGTGTCTGGTCCTCTTGCAAGGGCTTTGTCCATGGACTTCACTGATAAAGAATCCCACCCTCATCTTTCACATCTGCCTTTGTCTGATTGGTTTAATCCCATAATGAAGATAGTTTTCAAACCTTGGATAGTGCTATGAAAGAGGTAAGAATAAAACAAATTTTACTTAATTATATTATCAGAAATGTCCAACCTTTGCAACACATATAACATCTAGTAGTTCTGTATACTGAGTCCATAAAGGTCATTTACATGAAAAGTACACTAAACCATACTTACTCAGCATGAAATGAAATGGAAACATGGTGGCATATATAAGATGCCCCAAAATTATGTCAGTAGTTAGCCACTTCATCCCATGAAGTGAACCAAAGGTTGGCTGTGCTGCTGATTGAAAAGAAAATAATATACAAGCATTAGAGAGCAGAGTAAAAGGTATTTCTGAGGTATTTATTTTAATAATTTTTTCAACACTTTATGCTATACATTTTCTTTTCAATCAGCAGCACAGCCAACCTTTGGTTCACTTCATGGGATGAAGTGGCTAACTACTGACATAATTTTGAGGCATCTTATATATAGAGAGCAGAGTAAAAGTTAGTTGTATAAGCAACCTTAGTTGTGGCATTTTCTGATTTTTGGGTGTCTGACAGTGCAACTTTAATTTTCTCTGACCGTAGGAAGTTTTGGGAAGGTATTTGGAATCATATGCAAACACAGGGAGAAAATATATTGAATAATTATAATGTAATCATAATAAACCACAAAAGTAAACTTCACAATTTTGTGGTGTTAAAAAGGACCTCCAAAAGAACTAGATGCATTTATAGTCATGTTAATTTTGTTACTTTATTGCAATAGACAAATAGTTACTCTTCTCCCACTCTGACTTTATTCTCATGAAGTTCTGCCATCCCCAGTCAACGTCTCCAGCTACCCTGATTTTCAGTATTAAACCATTGTTAGTCCTTATAATGTATGGATGTGATAGCAATGCCACAAATTACACATCATGTATGAGAAGTGACTGTAAACTACAAGACTTTAATAACATTGAGGGATTTTTGGTAATAACATCAACCATGAGAGTGAACTTCAAAAAATGTTGATGCCACCAGAAACTCCAATGTGGCAATATAGCCTTGGGCTTTTTCTGTTTTTTTCTTTTGGATAATATAAACAGCCAGTTTTTTACAAGTATCTAATGAAAACATTTTCCATAGCCATCAGCCTGCTCTTCTTTCTTTTCCTACTCTTTACACTTTCTCCTTTATAGTGCCACCTGAATTTTTTGCCTTTGATCATGACAGGACTGGCTTTAATTTGAACATTGCCATCGCTTTCAACCACAGCAGATTCATACATGTTTCAGAATTTGTATAAGTGAGGCCACTCTATGAAGTGAAATATTTTGTATAAGAATGTGTCTCTACCATGTATTGTGATTTTCACAACATTGCCTGTCATTCACTTATGAGTACATCTACTTTTTTTTACCTTCTATGAATAGGCAGAAGTGTTAAAGTGTATTGAATTATATAAACACATAACTGACTATTAGTACTTTGGTATAAAGGACAAAGGTCTACATGTTAATATTGTAGAATTCAGTTGATTTTGAATTTCCTTTGTCATAAAATGAATGAAAAATGTTTAAATAAAAAACTGTTTTGTTGCTATCCATGCAGTCTAGTTTCAAAGAGATTCAGATGCAAAGAATTTCAAAGCAAGTTGTGCTTTATAGTTTTGGAAGATGTCAAAGTATCAGTATGAGCCTATTCACTGCTTTGTGGCGTTGTTCTGTAATGCCTGATCATTCTTTATGAAGCAGTTGTGTGGAGATGGCTGAAAATTAGATGTCCACATTGTGATTAAAATTGTACGAGCAACCTCTGTATTAAAACACTGTTGACTGTCTGCTGACCTGCTGTGACCTAAGGCAAGTCATTTTAATTTTCTGTGTCTCTGTTTCCCCTCCCACCTTTTGTCTGTCTTAACTAGGTAGATAATAAGTTTTCTAAAAGAGGTGCTCCAGCTGAGCCAGAATTTATGGGCTTAATATAGGAATACTGAGTGAAATTCTACAGCCTGTATTATGCAGGAGGTCAGACTTATCATAAATGTTTCCACCTGGCCTTAGACTCTATGAATAAGCTCTCTGGGGCAGGGACTATCTCTCAGTATTCACACTGCCTAGTATAATGGGCGCCAATCTCAGTTGGGGCCTCGAGGCATTACTGGTAATATAAACAATAAATAGTAGTCTGCCATGCTACAGACTAGCCTATAGTACAGTTTTATAACAAGGAAAACAAAATGCCCTGTCCACGGGGATCAGATGGTCCAAATGGTACCAGCAGCAACCATTTTTAGGCATTCATTACTATCACCATTTGAACTGCGAAGCAGACAGTGTCTAAAGGAAATTCAACTCCTTTAAACAGTCTGATCTTAACTGTTACATGGCTTGTGGATACCGTTCATTGGTTTCTATTTAAATGTCAGCTACACAGCAGTGCTTAATGACTGTAATAGATATGTTCATTTTTTTCCAACGGCTACTTAATGGTTCCATATAACACACTGCAAATGCTTAGAGCCGGGGTACAAAATCTATTTGTACCCCAGCTCAAAAATCTATTTGAGGTCTTTGGTATCCTCAGGATCTAAGTCTTCATAAAAAATATCAGGGAGTTTCAGCTCCATTTAGCTTGTGTGGCATTCCTTCTGCATATCAACACAGCAGCCATGTTCTATGTAAACAAATGGGGGGGGAGGGGAAGGCATTCCTCAAAGTTATGCCAGGAGGTGAACCCCCTTTGGAATTTCTGCATTGCCAGTTCCATCAACCTGAAAGCTGCTTACCTTCTGGAAGTTCAAAACACTCTGGCAGACTGCCTGAACAAGTTGTTCACAGGTCACCACAAATGGTTTATTCACCAAGATGTGTCCAGGTCCATTTTCCAGCAGTGCAGAACACCCCAAATGGACCTGTTTGCAACACCAAACAAGAAATGTCGTCTTTTTTGTTCCTAAGAGAGTCACTGCCCGGGTTCACTGACAGATGCTTTCCTTCTGCCATGATCAAAAGGCCAGCTGTATGCCTTTCCTCCAGTTCCACTCCTGCCCAAAGTTTTGTCCAAAGTCAAGGAAGATTCCACCCACCTTATTCTAATACACCCAGCGTGGCCCCATCAACACTGATTTTTGACTTTACTAGCCCTATTGGTCAGATCTCCGCTGCTGCTTCCAGGAGATGTGGATATGGTCTCCCAGAACCACTGCTGCCTCTTTCACCCCAACCTTCAGACCGTCCACATGACAGCATGAATGATTCATAGCTGATAACTTGGGAATGAGTTCTCTCTAAGGAGGTGCAGGAAGTTCTGCTAAATAGTAGGAAACCTTCAACTAAGTCTACTTACCTTGCTAAATGGAAGAGATTCTCCATTTGCTCCATACAAAGAGGCATCCCCCAGCTCAAGCTCTGATTTGCCATATCTTGGACTATCTTTTATTTCTGAAACAACAAGGGTTAGCTCCTAGCCACCAGATGAACTTTGATGGAACTATCTCAGCTTTCCACCTTCCCACGGATAACCGATTTGTTTTTTGAAACCCTATGTCCATTCTAAAAGGTTTACTCAGATTACATTCTGAGATCCACAGCCCAATTCCACAGTGGAGTTTAAATTTAGTTCTAGCAAAGTTGAGGTTCTTCCCCCCCCCCCCCCCCCGCCTCCCAAATGAGCTGCTAGTGACGGTTCTCTGTTATACCGGTCTATGAAAGTGACCTTCTTGGTTACTATAACCTTGACCAGGAGAGTAGGGGAGCGGCAACCTTCAGTATCAGAGCCTTCTTATACAATTTTCTCTAGGACCAAGGTTTTCCTTTGACCTCACCCAAAATTCCTGTCGAAAGTGGTTTCCGATTTTCACATTAATCAAGCAGTTTATTTATTGACTTTTTTCCCAACGCCTCATTTGAGTAAAGGGGACAAAATGCTCCATACTCTAGATATTAGAAGAGCTTTGGCTTTTTACCTAGATTGGACTAGGTCTTTCAGGTCTTTTTCTAAGCTCTTCGATGCAGTTTCAGACAGAGTAAAGGGCCATCCAGAGGATCTCTTCCTGGATTTCTAGATGTGTATATGCTACCAATTGGCTGATATTGCACCACTAGTAAAATGGTGGCTCTCTCAACCAGGTTGCAGGCAAATTTCTGTAGCCTTTCTGGCTCATGTAACCATACCAGATGTTTGTAGGGCAGCAATCTGGTTGTCAGTCCATATGTTTGCCTCTCACTATGTCATCTCTCATCAATCTAGACACAATGCCAGATTTGGACAGGTGGTCCTTCAGTCCCTGTTCAAGTAAACTCCACGCCCACCTCCAGTTCAAACTGCTTGTAAATCACCTATAGTGGAATGGACATGTGCAATCACCGAAGAAGAAAAAACACTTATCTATCTTTCTGTAACTGTTCTTCGAGATGTGCTGCACATGTCCATTCCACGACCCGCTCTCCTTCCCCTCTCTATTGGAGTCTTTCCAGAAGGAACTGAGGGATTTGGGGGGGCAGCGTGGTCCTTTATACCACTTGTGCAGTGGTGTGAGGCACCAGTGGGTGCTCACGCTACCCCGACAGGTATTGTCGAGGGAAAAAATTTCCAGCAACTGTGCACAAGGTGCACACATATCTACAGTAGAATGTACATGTGCATTCAATAATTACAGAAAGGTAGGTAATTTTTTTTCCTAAGGTCCTTCTCTGCTGCTTATCTTTCTTCTCTATCTTCCTTCCTAAAGTTTTGACTTTACATCAACCCTCATCACTAGTATGGTTTACTATCTGTGAGCAAAACTATTTAATGATGCCACCTACTTTTTCATAAAATTTGTTCACCTTAATCCCTTCTTTACACACACCACTCGTCCCACTGCTTACGATCTGACTGGCTCACTTGGCAAGAGACAACTAAAATGAGAGGTAAAACTCCTAATTGTGCCAGTATTATACATCATTTCTAAAGCAACTCAAATCTTAAAACATTTAAAATATGTTAAATCTAGGCTGAGTTAAAAAATTTCCTGTAGGTTCCTGCTGTCTTAGCTGAATTCAAACTTCTTTGAGCTTTGAGTTTTCTAGGCTGTGGAAGAGGTTAAAATGTTTGATGCTCACATCCTCTTTCTGTATCAGTTGACACTTGAATATGTTTGAGCACTTGAAGAACTAGCTTGCTGCATGCAGATAGAGAAAATGTCCTGATGAGGTCAAATATACTCTGTATGTTCAGGTGAGCACTCTCTGTGCATGCAGATTTTTGTTGCTTTCTTTTTAAAATGTGTTAAAATTGCACACACAAATGTAGAAAAGTTTCAACATTTTCATGTTTATTTGATCACTTTAAAACTATGTACAACTTGTATACACATATACATTCCACACAAATTGTACCTTTCAGCAGTTTTTTGTGGAAGACTTACACTAGCTGAATACTTTTGGAAAACCCAACTCTCAGAACCCAGTTGATTTGATATGCAATATTGTGTGTGTTTTATGGTTGTTTGTGGAGGATTCAGTAATATAGTTCTATTACAGCTAAACCTGTATACCCAAGTGCAGAACATTTGGTAGTATAATACTTTATCTGACCCTCTCCTGAACTACTACTCCATTGAGTGACTGCAAGCTTAGTTTCTGTTACTTCTCAGAACCACAAATCTTTCCCTTCTGTTTTTTGTATAGTTTGTACAAGTCATTGCAAAAGCTTTACATTCTTTGTTAAACTTTCTTCTAAAAAGTGAACTTTCTGGGGGTTTTTGTTTGCCACAAACTAAACTATTTAAGACAAAAAATGGAAAATTGTATTTAACAAATAGTAGATCGTCTTCCCAAATGTTTCATCAGTACAAAACTGCTGTGGTTGGCCCAAAATGGGAAGGTTTTTTTTAAAACTTTCTATCAGCCGAAGTATGGTTGAAACTGTCCTACACGTCTGTGTGTTTAAATCTTCCCAACCAGCTTTTCTCTGCATGTCTTTAGAACATTATCAGGAATGTGTGTTTTTTATTAAGTCATTTTGCCAATAATTGCTCGTGGCAGCTAGGATTCTGGCAAGTTTAAAGACACTGGGAGTGGAATGTACAGTATTTGTACAATAGGGGCCGATAACAATTCTGTGCGAGAATTTCAAGGGTTTATTTGGTTATTCTTTAACACATTTCATTCAGAAGCTGTAGAAAAGTACTGTGTTATAGAATCATAGGACTGGAAGGGACCTCGAGAAGTCATTTAGGCCAGTCCCCTGCACTCATGGCAGGACTAAGTATTATCTAGAACATCCCTGACAGGTGTTTGTCTAACCTGCTCTTAAAAATCTCCAATGATGGAGATTCCACAACCTCCTTAGGCAATTTATTCCAGTGCTAAACCACCCTAACAGTTAGGAAGTTTTTCCTAATATGCAACCTAGGAAGTTTTTCCTAATATGCAACCTAAACCTCCCTTGCTGCAAATTAAGCCCATTGCTTTTTGTCCTATCCTCAGAGGTTAAGAAAAACAATTTTTCTCCCTCATCCTTGTAACAACCTTTTACGTACTTGAAAATTGTTATCATGTCCCCTCTCAGTCTTCTCTTTTCCTGACTAAACAAACCCAGTTTTTTCAATCTTCCCTCATATGTGATGTTTTCTAGACTTTTAGTCATTTTTGTCGCTCTTCTCTGGACTTTCTCCAATTTCTCCAAATCATTCCTGAAATGTGGCGCCCAGAACTGAACACAATACTCCAGTTGAGGCCTAATCAGCCCAGAGTAGAGTGAAAGAATTACTTCTCGTGTCTTGCTTACAACACTCCTGCTAATACATCCCAGAATGATGTTTGCTTTTTTTTGCAACAGTGTTACACTGTTGACTCATCATTTAGCTTGTGGTCCACTATGACCCCCAGATCCCTTTCCGCAGTACTCCTTCCTAGGCAGTCAGTTCCCATTTTGTATGTGTGCAACTGATTGTGCCTTCCTAAGTGGAGTACTTTGCATTTGTCCTTATTAAATTTCATCCTATTTACTTCAGACCATTTCTCCAGTTTGTCTAGATCATTTTGAATTTTAATCCTATTCTCCAAAGCACTTGCAACCCCTCCCAGCTTGGTATCATCCGCAAACTTTATACGTTTATTCTTTATGCCGTTATCTAAATCATTGATGAAGATATTGAACAGAACTGGACACAGAACTAATCCCTGTGGGACCCTTGTTACATCCTTCCAGCATGACTGTGAACCATTGATAATTACTCTCTGGGAATGGTTTTCCAACCAGTTTTGCACCCACCTTATAGTAGCTCCATCTAGGTTGCATTTTCCTAGTTTGTTTATGAGAAGGTCATGTGAGACAGTATCAAAAGCTTTACCAAAGTCTCAAGATATCCCACATCTACCACTTTCCTCCGATCCACAAGGCTTGTTACCCTTTCAAAGAAAGCTATCAGGTTGGTTTGACACAATTTGTTCTTGACAAATCCATGCTGACTGTTACTTATCACCTTATTATCTTCTAGAAGATGTTTGCAAATTGATTGCTTAATTATTTGCTCCCTTATCTTTCCAGGTACAGAAGTTAAGCTGACTGCTCTGTAATTCCCTGGGTTGTCCTTATTTCCCTTTTTATAGATGGGCACTATATTTGTCCTATTCCAGTCTTCTGGAATCTCTCCCGTCTTCCATGACTTCTCAAAGATAATCGCTAATGGCTCAGATATCTCCTCAGTCAGAACTGAGTATTCTAGGATGCATTTCATCAGGCCCTGGTAACTAGAAGACATCTAATTTGCCTAAGTAATTTTTAACTTGTTCCTTCCCTATTTTAGCCTCTTCTGATCCTACCTCATTTTCACTGGTGTTCACTATGTTAGACGTCCAATCACCACCAACCTTCTTGGTGAAAACCGAAACAAAGAAGTCATTAAACACCTCTGCCATTTCCACATTTTCTGTTAGTATTTTTACCCCCTCATTGGGTAACGGGCCTACCCTGTCCTTGGTCTTCCTCTTGCTTCTGATATATTTGTAGAATGTTTTGTTACTCGTTGTCTCTAGCTAGTTTGATCTTGTTTTGTGCCTTGGCCTTTCAAATTTTGTCCCTACATACTTGTGTTATTTGTTTATATTCATCCTTTGTAATTTGACCTAGTTTCCACTTTTTGTAGGACTCTCTCTTTTTTTTGTTTTTTAGATCATTGAAGATCTCTTGGTCAAGTCAGGAAGTATGGCAAGAGACCATGCTATCTTTCCTACACAGTGGGATAGTTTGCTCTTGTGCCCTTAATAATGTCTCTTTGAAAAACTGCCAACTGTCTTCTATTGTTTTTCCCCTTAGACTTGCTTCCCATGGGAAGTTTTGTCTCCATACTCTAAATAAGAACTGTTTTAAATTTAAGAATATTGTTACATTTCACTTGATTGGCCTAATAGTTACAATCTATGGTTATACAGTACATTTGCTTTAGTGCTATAGTGCCATATAATAGGACTGGCAGCATGGTATCCCAAAAATACAGTTGTGTGGGCCGCAGTGCAGGTATGGAGAAACCTGAACAAAAATACATTATACATAGAAATTTTACTTTCTGAACAGAATTTCCTAACAAATTTACAGTTGGATGATGTTGCTCATATTTTTAATTAATTATACTACAAAAAAGCTAATGCGTTGCTTCCACGAAGGTGCTCATTAAAAGCTGCAACGATATAAAAACTAGTAATCTGATTTTTTTTTTTTCAGAATATACTGTAGCTGTTCATTATGCCTGCAGGTCCTGATTTGTTTGGTTTTGTGTATCCACATGGAAAAATAAAAATCCTTCCTGAAATAGAAGAAAAGGAGCACCCCTTTTACATTAGTAACTGCTCGTGCTTTGTGTATGGTTGGAAATTGACTCATTGATGACAGTGGTTGTCACAACAAGTCTCCTTGAACAGCTATTGAAAATGGTCTTTACTAGTGTAAGAGGTGCAAAACTGTTTGTCATCTTTCCATAAGAGTTTTGAAAAATTTCAGTACTGGTTTAGGGGGACCAGTTGCTAACAATATTTGTCAAGCACCATGTCATTTCCCTAGTTTGTACTGAGATCACGTAACTCAACTGTGCCTACCTATCCTGTATATTTTCTTCTGAACTTTGTCTTTGCTTAATGCAGCCTGTTACTCTGAATAATGTAATGTATAATTTAATTCAGAAATACTTTATGAAAAAGAAATAAATTTTTCACCCAAGTCTTTATGGTGTGATGGGACCTAAATCCCAATGCTTTGATGCGGCTGGTATTCGTTCTTCATGTTTTTCCATATCACTGATAGCTATTATTATCAGTGACAATGTCTATTGCAAAAATGTGTCTGCCTCTTTATTTGCTAGTGGGTTTCCTAAGGCAGAACTGATGCAGTATGCTAAATCATCAGACTATATTTGGTGGTATGTGATTGTGTTGTCTTCTGCTGGATGCAACCTACAGAGGATTTAAGCCCTAAGAAAGGAAAGTAAGGGATGAGAAGGGAAAGGAAGATGAAGAGGGAAAGAGGCGAAGGGAATATGGCACAATCTCACATCAGCCTGAGAACTTTTGACAGGGTACAGATAGTGGTGTGTAATATCCCCATTTTAGTTTGCTAATTACAAGGAAAATATTATTTTAGCCAGTTTCACAAATCATAAAAACTTTATATATTGCAGGGTTTTCCCCTCTCCACCTTGTAATAAAGAGAAAAAGTGGAGAGGGCTTGATAAAATTCTGGAAATTTGGAAACTTTAATGCGCTACTGTTTATGTTTTGTTTTTTGCTATTTGTTTAGTTTAAATGAAAAACTTTTCAGGGAAGAGAATGTGTGGAGGTACGAATAAAAGCCTGATGGCACTTCTACCTTATAGAGCTTATGAGAAGCCCTTTGTTTCTAGGCACATCACTAGATTGAAGTGTAGTGATGTGCCTAAATAGTGACTATGTAAAAATGGAATCTTCTTCCTGAACAGATCTGCTCCCTGTCTATGTTCTGAATCCTGTCTACTGACTTTAGTGACATAAATAGATTATCTTTTTATTCCTGTTAACCTTTCAGAACCAACAAACAACAAGTGATTGTTCTTTCCAGTGCCCAATTAACATAATTGTCTCCTAAGTTTTGATTATAGAGGTTATTGGTTACTTTATACTGGTGCAAATACATTAAGAGCGATGGTATTGCACATGTGTGATTCAAAGCATAATTTGAAGACTCTGGAATTATACAGATGTGACCAAAGGTCATAATTAAGGGTACAATTTTGTCATGGGTATTTTTAGTAAATGTCATGGACTGGTCACGGACCATAAAAATACACCTGACTAAATCTTAACTGGGGAGCCGCTGCTCTGGGGTGAGCCCCAGGGGGGCCGTTGCTTGGGGGAAGCAGGGTGCCACTGCGGGGGGGGGGGGTCGGCGCAGAGGAGTGCCCTGGAGCCAGCAGCACCAGCGGCCGGGGACCTGAGCAGCTGCTCCGGCCACCTCCAGGACTGCTGCTCAGGCGGTCCCCAGGGCCAGCCGCACCGTCAGCTGCTTGGGCAGCCCTGGGGTCAGCTACACTGGCTGCTGCAGAAATCACAGAGATCTAGTCATAGTGGATGAGAAGACCAGTCTTGATGTCCAGCAGACTCTGCAGTTGGGAAGTGGCCTTGCAGGAAGCTGGAGTTAGTTTTCCACGTGCTTGCTCTGCTCCTCAGGAGTCCATGTCAGTGAGCTCAGCTCAGCATCGCTCTCTGCCCTGGAGAACCAATGACCTTAGGGCCTCGCCAAGAGTTTGGAGCTGCCCAGCACTGTGAAACTTCTCTCCCCCATCACCATGCTCCCCCCAGTGAGATTTAAAGGGTATGGGAATGTAGGAGACCTGCTCTTGTCCTAAGTGAGGTTGTTATCCTCCTGGCGATCACTCCTGCCCCCCGAACAGGGCTAATTCTAGGTCCTTCCCCCAGTACCAACTCCTTCCCTAGTCAAGGGGCTTCTTCCCTCAGCAGCTTCATGCTGCTTCCAACATAGGTTTTCCTTCACTTCTACTTGCTGCCATTTCATGTGGCATGCAGTTTTTGTCCTTGAACCCCTTCTTCTCTTAATCTCCCAATCTCCAACCTTCCTGTATCTGCCTCCTCTCAGCCTTCCTAGCTCAGTCCATCTGTGAATGATGGAGAAAATGTATAGATTTGTATATGTACACAAAATACAGATTTAATAATAAGCTGTGAGTGACAAGGATTACAGGAATGAGTGCCGGTGGGACTCGGTGTGTTTGAACTAGCTTTGATGGGAAGGAAAGAGTGCAGCCTGATTTTTAAATCTCAAGCTGGATTTGCAAATAAAATAAACATACAAATATATTTTATAAACTGAGTACACTTGAAATGACAGTTGAGAGACCATGCACTTTGATTCCCTCAATGTCATTTTTAGAGTCACTTTTCAAAGTAGAATTGTGCTGTAACGACTGAGGTAGCTGAAGAGAGATGGAGTAAATGAGATGAACTGATTACAAGTGTATCTTTGATGTAACTTTTATAATAGCAATATTATTATCTGTTGTAACTCACAATCTGAGGACAAGATTCTGATCTCAGGTACATTTGGAGTATGTACAAAGAAGTAGTGTGGGGTCTATGTACTCTGGATTTACGCTAGTGTAATGAGATCAGAATCTGGCCAATCACGTACATCTACCCCTTTTCTCTCTCTCTCTCTCTCTGCTGCTTTTGTGCTTTCAACAATTCTGCTTGCCTTTATGTTGCAAATTAACTACCCTTAAAAAAAAATAGTCCCTATATTGCCATTGCTTGCAAAGCAATGTACACAAAGAGCCAGATTTGTTCTGTTACTCTAGATTTACTGAACAAATATTTTATATGCTATTGTAAAAGTTTTGTTAGAAAATAAACTGCTTGCTTGAACTTTTTCCCCAAAGAAACTTCTCCTATATAAGCATAACATCTGCTATAAATTGTCATGAGTAATATCTTCTAAAACCACTTCCATAGAAACAAGAATTCTTATTTCCATTTATGATAATATTTCACAATCAAAGAAGCTGCAAAAGAAATAGGAATGAGATCTTCTGCTTGCAAGCTATGTAATCCTGTTGTCTACATTCGCTTCTTAAAACATCACTTGCCTGTTATACATGTAATATACCATATTGTATGTGTATCAACAGGACCTTTAGATTAAGGGGGTTTTCTTTTTTCTTTTTTTTTTAATATTGGATCTGTGGTAAACTGAAAGGTTATCAGAGTCAGGCTGTCACACAGAAGAAGAATACTGAAACAGGAACCTACTGGCTTCTTTAACCTTTTGCTGTAAGGAAATGTGCCTTTCTCCATTTGATTTTGAAAAAGGAAATAGATTGTGGCGATGTGGCTGTGGAACTTTCTCTTTCTGCCTCTATCATTGCAAATGTGTTAGTTAAAGAAATGAAAAGAAAAAGTCTACTATTGAGCAGTAGAATTGAACAGTAGAATATCTTAGCTCTGTCAGGATAACACAGTGAAAGTGATTGACTACCCTTTTTGTTTTGTTTTAGGTGTCAGAAACTATTTGAAAGAAGCATTAGTGAATATCATCGCTGTGCACGCAGAGGTGAGGTAACTTTAGATTCTTCACATTATTACAAGGATCAAACAAAATAAGTTGGCTGACTTCATTGGAAATGAGCACCTCTGAAAATCAGGCCACTTTTATTTACATGTTTAAATACAAATTTTATTCAAGAAGTGGGGGTGGTTAAAAATTGTATAAACTTCCATCAGTAACACCGTATATCACATTTTAGGGCTTGTTTACCCTGAATGCAGGGCCGGCTCCAGGCACCAGCCGACCAAGCATGTGCTTGGGGCAGCACCTGGAGTGGGGGCGGCGCTGAGGGTATTTAAAAAAAAACAAAAAAAAACAAGAAAACACCCTTCCCGGCACCCCGAGTGGGGAGATGGGCATGCCACCCTCCCCGCCGGGGCAGCGGGGCCACGGGCGAGCCGCGCTCCCCGCCGGCGCCCCAGCCGAGGGAGCGGGGGGCGGCTGTGCCGCGCTCCCAGCGCTCCCCACCGGCGCCCCAGCTGGGGCAGCGGGGCCGCGGGCGTGCCGTGCCAGCGCCCCGGCCGGGGGAGCAGGGCGGCCAGCGGCTTTTTTGCCTGGGGCGGCAAAAAAGCCAGAGCCGGCCCTGCCTGAATGAGAGTCCAGAATAAAGTAGCGTGTGAATTTTAAGTGGATTAACTATTCCTGATTAATTCTAGGTGTAGACATTCTTATTCCGGAATAAGAGTGCCTTATTCTGAATTAGCATGGATTAAACTTTGGTTTACTTATGTGAACAGTTAGTATGCAGCCAGCTGGGAAGTAAATCTACTTTGTACTATCCTGCTATTATCCTAACTGTGTGGATCCTGCTGTCATGCCCCAAAAGTTCCCTAGTGCACTTTAATCTACTCCTGTTTCAAAATAGGGTAGGCCAAAGCACACTAAGGGCTGGTCTACACTAACCCCCCAATTCGAACTAAGATACGCAACATTCACGTAGCTGAAGTCGAAGTATCTTAGTTCGAATGAAAAGGTACTTACCCAGGGTCCACACGCGGCGCGCAGGCTCCCCCGTCGACTCCGCCTACTCCGTTCGCTGAGTAGGATTACAAGCGTCGACGGGGGAGCACTTCCTGGTTCGATTTATCGCGTCTAGACAAGACGCGATAAATCAAACCCAGAAGATCGATTGAACTCCTCCGACACGACGCGTAAGTATAGACGTACCCTAAGAGTAAATAAGAGTGTCTTATTCCAAATTAGTTTGGTTTAAACTAATTCAAAATAAGGTACTCTTGTTCTGGAATAAGTGTCCACGTGTAGAGTTAATCAGGGTTAGCTGTTTTGGAATAACTCCCTGTGGAGACAAATCCTTGGTGTGTGCTTTTTATTTTCTTTCAACAATCTGAAGAAGAGGAAAGTCAAAGTATAAAACTCAATTGTTCTCTTTCCGTGCATGTTTTTAAAAAATGCAGTGCTCTTTCTATGAACTGAGTTAGTTTGTGCTTCAAGAGATGGGCGTGTGGGGGAAGTGTTGAACATGTGCTGCTTGAGGGGGAAAACGTACATCATGTTGCATGGAAATTCATCAAGCACAAATAGAAAATCTGGAGTGGATGCATAGTATATATTTGCCTGCATGACCCCATTTTGAGACTTACTGTTTCCTGTGACCCAGACAACAACAAAGCAACGTAACAACCAAGGAATCCAAGGAATTTTAATTAGTGCTCTCTTATGTGAGCACATGGACTTGTGTGTTGCGACACGGCTTCTCTAAATCCAGCCGCGTAGTAGAAATTGCACATCTAATCTAATTGTGACATCAGTGGCAGATCGATACTGAGACTTGATGGACACAAATGTGCTGAATCCAGCTTCACATAAATATGTGCTTACGAATGGCACCATCAGTTTCAATGCAAGTGTTGAGAGTGCAGGATATTCATTCTTGATGGTGAACCAGAACTCTGGGAGAGAAAATTGGGCATATGTTCCTCCCAAGAATCAATCTCAGGAAATGTTGATGAGCTGTTCAATTTCAGCTGCTTGCAAATCCATGGCATGAGGCTTGCAAACAGGTTTCACACCCAATCATACTTGATAATGTTCCAGGTCAGGGAAAAAGGATGCAAACCATTACTCCATCTGGCTAAGATGCTCAGGCATCACGTGTGTTGGAGGCCAAATAATTTCATTGTCCGCCAATAACTTACAGTACAGAGACACACACCATAGGTGTGAGGTCACACTTTGTGGAGGTCGCCATTTTGTAGATCAAAATAGCGATCTCCTGGTGTGGCACTTGTGGAGCAAGTCCGGACATGTTTGGGGGCAGACAGAGTCAGATCGCAAGCCGAATCTGACCTGTTGGACCCATGACCCCATCTGCTGAGGGTACGATCCCCAGTTTGGGAACCGCGGCTATGTAGCATCTAGACTCCCAAAATGGGCCATGGCTTGCAACAGAGAGGAGGAGAGTGTGTTAAAAAAGTAAGCGTAAAATACTGATGAAAATTGAAATAATTATTTGCAGAGCTGCAACTTGCAGATGCATACCTAAGTGTAAATAGACTATTTCAGGAATTTTCTACAATACTTAAGTTATAGCACCTGTTCTAAATAATCCCATCCCTTGCCATCACAAAATGTATTTTCTCATTAGTATTACCAAAACCATTCTTTCACATAGCACAAATAACACTGGTCTGTCTTTAGATCGTCTTTACTTGTTTAAATTGGCTTCTGAGTATTCTAGGCTCCTTTAAATATTTTCTTTAATTAGAGACACTAATGCTAATTGAAATATTATCATGACTTTTGGAATTCCAATTAAAACAGATATTTGCTTTGATGCAGGTATTACTTCCAGTGTATGTAGTACAAATACTGCAGCATTGTGCCAGTACCTTAGAATGAAGGAGTTAACATAACTATAAACCACAGTGAAAATGATTAGTCTATTTTCATTTTCCAGGTTGAGTAAATTACGTGAAAGGAACCAACAAAATAAGTTAGATTTTTCTTTTAAATTCAGTTAAAATAATCTAAATTGTTTTTAATAAACACAAGTAAGGACATTTTTTAAATGATTTTTAACTTGGCTGTGTCCTTTTAAGTAGGTATGATGATTAAAGTCCTGATTCAGCCAGGGAGTTAAGCATATGACTAACTTTAACAAGTTTGTTGTCTCATTGACGTCAATTGGACTACTCGTGCTTAAAGTTAGGACACATGCATAAATACCCTACTGAATTGGACACTAGTTGTTTCTCCCATGTTCAGTTTTGCCTCATGAATTTCTATATGTGAAATTATATTTTTGCAACTACTTGCAGAAGTATGTGAGTTTGATCACTGGTGTGAAATTTTAACATTTCCACAAGAGTAACACTGTTTTCTGCAGAAATTTTGCCAATCTGGCTCAGTCTGAGATTTTGCCAGGAGCACTGATGATTGCTGTAGTTTAAACAACAATAGTTAACCATCAGCTGTGCAATAGGCAGGTTCTGAGGTTAAAAAAATTGTTACTTTAACTACAAGTCAAATTTGAACTGAAACCAAAATAAGTATAGTTTTTGCAAAAATGTGGTGATTTACTATAGCTGAGAATTTTTTTCCTGAGTTCTAAAAAGTAACGTTGAGAACGGCCATTGTGAGTACAAATACTTTCTTCTTAGTAGAAGGTTTTGACCGTTTTCTTGGTATGCTTGTGTTGTATTTCTCAGCAACACCTGCATGAAATGGCTTTTTCCCATTTTGCTTTTACCATTTTTCTCTGTATGAGACCAAAATTGTTGGCTTTTGTGGGTCAAAGCAGTTAAAAGCAAGATGATTATTTGTACTAGCCGGATGAGTGACTGATAGCCAGCATATGTGTGTGTGGTCAGCATGCCTTGGCTGTGTGCAAATCTGTTATGTTACTGTTTGTCTAGTCTGTGAAATCCATGACACATCACTCTCACATATATCGTGAAAAATCGGGTACAGTTCCTAAATTCATATTTGAGTTTTACTCATCCATATACTGGTGTTTCTCTAAATATTTTCCACTGATTGTGCATTTGTATAAAGCAGTTTTTCACTGTGAAATAAGACACTCTCCTAACTTTCACATAAAGCAAAGGTCCTGTAGCAAAAGTGAGACCCAATCATTTGTTGTTGATTGCTTTTTTTTTAAGAAATCTGAATAAATGAATAGTGAAATTTCTAGCCAAAATCATCATCTTTTCCCATGACTGATCACATCACTTCCTCCTCAAATCACCATCCCTTTTTTCCTTCCCCTCTCTTTTCCACATGTAATCCACACTGCTCATTTTCATCATCAAGACTTAACACAACTCTGCTCTACTTATAGGGCCAATCTCATTTCCTCTTACCCACCTCTTGCCCCGTGTTCTGCCCAATTCTCTCTCCTAATTATCTGAGACATTATCCCTCTTCCGGTGAACTAACATTCTCTTACTGTCTTTAAATCTCTCCTTAAAACCTACTTTTTTTGCCAACCTTCTGGTCTCTGACACTGTTTGATCTCATTTTGGTACCTGACTGTTTGTTTTATTACTCTGTTATTTTGTAAGCTTCGTAGGAGGTGGATCTTGTATTATTATTATTAAATTGAATTATGGCAGCAACTATGGACCTTAATTGGGACTCCAGGCTCCATTGGTCTCAGTGTTATACAAGCAAGTAATAAAAAAGACAGTCCAAGAGGGTTTTAGTCTAGGTTTATGACAAGCCATAACAGGTGAAACAAACTGGATGAGCAGTGGGAAGTAAATAAGGTGCTTCTGGGAAAAGCGGCGAAACATGCAATCAGGGTTAACTCTTTGCATGTCCATACTAAGGTGCAATATAAATATTAATACAGATACCCAATTCATAACTCTGATTTAAAACCTGCAGGTATTCACCATCTCTAAGGAATTAGTGCCTCGAGTGTTGTCACGGATTGTGGAATCTGTTGCTGAAGAACTAAGTCGACTGATGCAGTGTGTGTCATCGTTCAGTAAAAATGGCGCTTTACAGGTAGATAAAGACTGAGTTTCTGTTTGAGTTGGGAAAATTGGAAATACTGTAGCTAGAAAGTGAGAGAGAGAGATTCCCCATTGTTATTGGATTGTAGCATAATAGCCTGTACTCAACTGCAACAAACAGCTGTTGTAGAAGTTATATTTTTACCCATTATTTTACAGCAGCCAATTAAATATTTTGAATGTGTTCTTATTTTTGTCTGCAAAGATTTTGGTTTTAATAATGTTTTTAATTGTATTTTATAGCTTGTTTTTAAATCTATTGGTATTAGTGTGGAAAGGCCAGTGTAGTGATGTTTCATAGTGGTATATTATTCCACTGTTTGGAGAGAGATTAAAAACATTTCCTGTATTGTACGACTCCAGAGGAAGGCATAGCTGCTTCACTGAAGCTGCAAAATGACATCACTACGGAAACACTTGCAAAAATTACCATTAAAAAAGGTCTTAAAGATCCATTTATCAAAAATCCTGCCATTCCTGTTTCAGATTAGATGAACCAGTACTAATAACAATGAGCACATGAACTGTAACCAGAGTATTTTAATAAACAGAGGTGGGTGGGAGGGAGTGTGCTGGCCCATTGTTTCTAACAATTTATTTTGAATGCTTTTCTTGTGAAATTAAAATTCCCAAAGAGGTTCAAGGAAGGGTAAGTTTTTAGGGTTTTGTAAATAACTATAACCCTGGTGCTTAATTAGTAAAATATTTATAGAATACATGGTTTAATCACATTCTTCATAGAATCAGATCCAATAGTCCTTACTCAGACAAAACTCTTAAGTCAATGCTTTTGAATCTTTCGTCTGAGGAATACCTATAGGCTATATATGGCCTGTGAATTGTTTGTAGTCCAATCAATTAATTTTACATCTTCAGATATCTTCATATTCAGGTTTTACTTCAGTTCTTCCATGTCTTGTATTTAAAAAGCATGTTTAGCTTTTAAAATCCATTCTTAATAATGCAGATAAAAGAAATGGAAATCTGCAGCCAACATCCATCTTACTGTTTTTTCAGATTTATTTTAGAATTCTAACGCAACTGAAAATCTAAACGAAAATGGGTTTATTTTTAAAAATATATTCCACTCTTTGTAATGAAGATACAATGTAGAGTATTATCAACTTAACGTTTAAAGAGGAGGTCCATAGACTATTTATGCTTTCTAGTTAGCAATTAAATTTAATTGGAGCAGAAGACTCCATAGCCTAGTGAAATTACAAGGGTGGAATTAACTAGTATATATTTAAAATGTGATTACATGTAAATGTATTAAATGCATATGGTATTTCACAAATGTGACAAGGAGAGAGGAAAACATTTGAGACCAAAATGGGATATGATGTCATCCACAGTGATCTGATACAAAGGAGCTTTGTGTTCCATATTGGCATACATGAACATTCTGGTAGTTTACCTACTATTAATTGTGCATATTTTCCAAAAGGGATTTTGGAGGGATGAGGAGTTTACTCACAATAGCTGTATAATGTTATTAAATGCAAAGTCTCAGGAGTATATTCAAAGATTTGGATTTGTTTTTAAATCAAGCTTATGATTTTTTTTTAAACAAATGAACTATACTGTGTGGCAGGGTCTTTCAGATTGTAGTAGTGCCTGATTTGAACTCAGACCATGCAAGTGGTGGCACTTTACCAACCCATGGTTAAAACAGATATTTTGCACTACTCACTCCTGATTGATCCATTAGTTTGAACTAGTTCTAAAGAAGTCTAAAGAAAAAAGAAAGTGCCCTTTGACTCAACAGGCACGCTCTCTGACGTACAACCTCTCTAAGGCCTTTGCTACACTTGCGAGTTAGAGCATATTAAATCAGCCCCGGGCACCCTAATTCCTGAGATATCCACACTGCCAAGGCACTTAGAGCGCCTGGACTCTGCAGCTGGAGCGTTCCTGGTAATCCACCTCCACGAGAAGCGTAATGCTTGTTGCGCCCCGGCTGAAATGCCCGGGTGTCAGTGTGGACAACGTGTTGCATTACTGCACTGTGATTGGCCTCCAGAAATGTCCCATAATCCCCTGAAGTCAAGTGGCCACTCTGGTCATTGTTTTGAACTGGCTGCAGGCATGCAGATATCCTCTTTCAAAGCTCCGTTTCTGACAGCCGGAGTGCTTATCTGCTCCGGGACAAAGCAACCATTACTGTGGAATGCTGCTGCTGCCGAGGCAGGCGTCCGGGGGGGTAGGGGGCTGATGTCGGGGTTTCCCCCTGCTGCTGTCTGAACTTACAAGACAGCATGCTGACACACTCTCTGCCCCCCCAAACACACTGTCTCTCCCCCCACATACACACAACACACACTCTGTCACACTCCACCATCACCCCATTTGAAAAGCATGCTGCAGCCACTTGAACACTGGGATAGCTACCACAATGCACTGCTCTTTGTGGCGTTGCAAGAGCTGCTCATGTGGCCATGCCACTGCGCTTGCAGCTGACAGTGTAAACACACGGCAGCACTTTCCCTGCTGCTGTCTCCAAGGGCTGGTTTAACTCCCGGCGCTCTACATCTGCAAGTGTAGCCATGCCCTAGGACTTGCAGGAACTACCAGCTGCCATTTCATATTCTCTCCAGCAGTCTTGGCATCTGGTGGGGGGAAACCTAAATATTAAATCCCACCATATTATAAACCTTATGTACAGTCTTGATTTTAAATATATTTGTAATACTTTCCAAGTACTGTTAGTAGAGTAGCATTTGAGGGAGAATTCATGTGGGAAGGACTTCTTGTCACAGCCGAGTAAAGTTGGTAAATAAAAGCTCTACACAATTAACTTTTGAGTTGACTAAGTAGCCAACCTTTTATTGAACTCACTCTCTAAAACCATAACTGAAAGAATTGTCTCTCCCAGGAGAAAAATGTGTCAGTTGTGGTCCCTTTCTGTCATTCTGGCCATAATCAACCCTCACTATTGGTAGGTTGAGTGTACCAAAACCAGTAGGCTATGGACCAGACCAAACTCCTCAAAAATGCCTATTCCCTGTGAAAAGAACTGAGCTTTGACAAGAGATGCCTCAATCTATATTTAACAGCCATTCCTCTGATCCAGACACACCCTACATATCCAGGGTTCACTCAATCCCCAGCCTTAATATAATAATATATGGAGATATACCTATCTCATAGAACTGGAAGGACCTTGAAAGGTCATCAGGTCCAGTCCCCTGCCTACACTAGCAGGACTAAGTACTGTCCCTGACAGATTTTTGCCCCAGATCCCTAAATGGCCCCCTCAAGGATTGAACTCACAACCCTGGGTTTAGCAGACCAATGCTCAAACCACTGAACTATCCCTCCCCCCTTGTGCTTGATGTTAGGCATAAACTATGGCTCCTGATAATGTGCCACTACCACAGTGGGCTTTTGCCTCTTAAAACTGAAACAAAACTACACAACTTGGTGTTACACTAAAACCCAGTAACTCAAAATTTTATTGGTGGTAGAACTGGGGTCTAAAAGCCCCTAAGGCACCCAGCTCTCAAAAATCTGAACCCATTCATCCTGAAAGAACCTACAAGATGTTCAAGAAAGTTGAGAAGGCCCATCTATGCTTGCCATTTTCCCACAAGGGAAACATTTCTCCTTAACATAAAATTGGTGGTCAGATAAATCCTAATGTTTGCCAAGAAGTCCTTCACCCTTAAAGCACAAACCTATGCTGGCTACCTATCTGGCAGAGAAAAATAAAAACTCTGTATATAGGATATATGTATAAGATATTCCCAACCAAAAGCCTTCATTACAGTTGAAAATAAATATGTATGTTCGAGTTTTAAAAGCTTAATTCGAAAGTTGATGTGGTTATATTAACTTTGGTTAAGTTTGGATCGGTCTCTGCATTTCATGGCTGGATCCACCAGAATCTCTGTAATGGGCTGAACAAAAGCTGATTGTGAATTATGGTGACGTTTGTGGCTCTAAACCATTTCTAGAAAGAAATGTGTAAATGGGATATTTTTTTAAGTATTAATCAAATTCATGATGTTTCCATCTTCACATAAAATCCATAGTGGAAATGATTTCAGTGAGAGCAAAGATGATCTTTTAAACCCTGCTTGATTCACTTTTACCTTGGAAATGTACCCAAACTTCATTTTCCATTATAGCCTGTTTAGCTGGAAATTGACACACAGGTACATTGCTGAGGTAAAATCCCCAAGCCTATCTACCCAGCGAGGTGACAGATGAGAGAAGTGGAGCAGAACCATCTACTTCCTCATCTGAAGAAGAAAATAAATTCAGCAGCAAAACCCAGACTAAAATGTATATTAACCGATTTTTGTGCTCTTGTGTTTTCTTCCTCTCTGGCCAAGCTGTGCTGTAAGGAGCTAGTCTTGCTCTGTAGAAAGCAATAGCTACAGATAGATAAGCACGGAAATGCTATCTCAGAGCAGAAAAAGAGCACCAGTGTTCATGCGTTGGTACTGTTACTGGGAGATGGTTCTTTGTTTGGAGACAACTTCATAGTGATTGGATAAACAATTTGACTTCAATTTCACAAATCTGCAATCGTTCCTGTAGCACTTCCTAACTGACATGGCAGAAATACAGGAAACAAGTTATTGAAGTTATTAAGGCTGCTTAGAGTTGCAGTGTGCAGTAATATTTTGCTTCTGAAAACAGGCGAGAGCTTTGTGACATATATGTTTGTTTAACCAAATAACGTTTTAAATTTATAACAACGGTTACATTCTGTCTCTAGGCAAGGCTTGAAATTTGTGCATTGAGAGATGCTGTGGCCGTATACCTAACGCCAGAAAGCAAGTAAGATGCTAAGTAGCTTGTTCTGTTGATTTAAAATGAAATGCCTGATAAATATGAAAAAACATGAAATATAGCTTAAATATGTGTTTAAAGACATTTTATTTCAAATTAATTTCAAACAATGGCATACTTTGAGAACTCTGTTATTAAGCTCATCTCTGATCATGGGAAATATTGTTACTTTTATGATCACATTTTGAGCAGTATCTTTTCATCTAATTTTGGGAGTACTGCTTCCCCGCTCTCCAAGTGTCTGGCAGAGATAGGGATCTGGATGGAAACAATTTGGCATAAACACAGATTGGATAAGATGAAAATGCTGCTTGTTGCAATCAAAACAAAGCAATTCACAGTCTCTGGGTCTCATTAGGCTCCTCCTGGTTCCTGGACTCCCCACTAGAAGTAATAGCCAGGAATACCTTCATTCATCTTCTGTTGGCCAAAATGTATCCTTCCCACTTGAATGCAGATTTTGACACTGTTACCTACAGCTCTGTCAATTTAGTACTTGACTACTGTAACACCCTCCGTATAGGGCTCTTGGAATGCCAGTCAGCTGTTCAGCTAGTATAGAATGCAGTGGCCTGTCTCTTAAGTACAGCAAGCCAGTGAGAGCATATACATCTGTACTTTGTACTCTTCATTTTATTCCTGGTCAATTCTGGGTGGAATTCAGATTAACTATTGTCTATAGCACCATAAATGACTAAGACCAGTTATTTCAGAAACTTCCTCTTTCTCTATGGCCCCTCACAGCAAATGTGTTCAGCATAAATACCTTTGCTGTCAGTCTCCAGGGTTTATCTGGTATCAGGTATTTTCAGTGGCTGTGGAATTTGCTCTGGCTAGAAGTCTACCTGATCCTATGGCTGGCTATATTCAAATTATACATAAGCCTGAGGTGTTTAGTTGATGATGTGTTAATTTAGCTAAATCAAAACATTTCATAAATGAAAGTTTATATTCAGCGAGATACGGAGGGAGGCTGAGAGAGAGAGCTGTTATACCTGGGAAATATTAAATGTGTTTGCATTACAGCTCAAGCTTTAAGCAAGCTTTGGAAGCCCTGCCGCAACTCTTAAGTGGAGCAGACAAAAAGTAAGTGTACTTGCACTTTCTCTAACATTTATAATACCACTCTCAAGAGTACCAGTTTTTTAGTGCAGTACCAAGATAGTGGTGCTGAAGAATAAGTTAGGGCATTTGACTTTTGTGAGTCACTGAATGGCAGTGCTGATTCAGGACAAAGCCCTGATTCAGTGTGGCACGTTAGACCTAAATTATCAAGCAGAAACTTTGGCTTTATGTGACACTGCTCTGCTCTGTTTCCTAGTCTAGTCTAATCAATACAGTATTATTTTTGAATTACAGTCTGTTATAGCTTTCCACACTAATTTTCAAGTTTCAGTGTGCTGCATTGTCTTATTCCTGAGGGCCACATCGGGGTTCCGAAACTGTATGGAGGGCTTGGTAGGGAAGACTGTGCCTCCCCTAACTGCCTGGCCCCTGCCCCCTATCCACCCCCTCCCACTTCCCACCCCCTGACTTCTTCCCTCAGAACCTCCCACCCATCCAACCCCACACACTCCTTGTCCCCTGACTGCCCCCTCCCGGTACCCCCCTCTCCTAACTGCTCCCCTGGGACCCCACCCCCTATCCAACCCCTCCTGCTCCCTGTCCCCTGACTTCCCCGAGCCCGATCCACACCCACTGTCCCTGACAGGGACCCCACCCCTTATCCAACCCGCCCCGTTCCCAGTCCCCTGACTGCCCCCCCAAACCTCCGCCCAATCCAAACCCCCTGTTCCCTGTCCCCTGACCTCCCCCCTGAACCTCCGCCCCATCCAAGTGTCCCTTGACCACCACCCCCAGGACACTCTGCCCCTTATCCAACTCCTCCATCCCCTTACCATGCCGCTCAGAGTAGCATGTCTGGCAGCCGCACCGACCGAACGGAGCCAGCCATGCCGCCGCACTACCTGGCAGGAGCGCGGCCCCGCTGCCCAGAGCGCTGGCAGCATGGTGAGCTGAGGCTGCGGGGGAGGAAGGACAGCAGGGGAGGGGCCGGGGCCTAGCCTCCCCAGCTGGGAGCTCCTGGGCGGGCAGGACGGTCCTGCAGGCCAAATGTGGCCTGCGGGCTGTAGTTTGTCCACCTCTGGCTTATTCTGTTGAATACTAATAACTGCATTAGAGAAATAGCCAGGGAGGAAAACTGAAGGTTTTTACAATTGGTGTTTTGGGGAACTTGGAAGACAGTTTTGTTTGGTTTTGTAATCTAAAGGCTTTAAATAAGAGGGGAATGTAGCGCTCCTTTAAATTTAGAAGAGGAGGAAATTTAATTCCTCTTTCCCCATCCCAGCAGCCCTTGAAAAAGGCAGTCTGCCTTGCTACATCTAAACCAGTATCTATATAGCAGTGGTGAATAAGCACGTTAGCTTGATGTTTATACTAAAATCAGAAATAGTGCCGACATTTAAATTGTCATACAGTAACTCCTCACTTAAAGTCGTCCCGGTTAACATCGTTTCTTTGTTACGTTGCTGATCAGTTAGGTAACATGCTCATTTAACGTTGAGCAATGCTCCACTTTTACATCGTTTGGCTGCCTGCTTTCTCCACAGCTGGCCCCGGCAGACCCCAAGGATCAATGCCTTCCCCCGCCTCCTGCCCGCGTCAGTCAGCTGGCTGGCGGCGTTTTGGAGCAGGAGGGATGGGGGGAGGAGCAAGGACTCTGCGCGCACAAGCTCTCCCTCCCTCCCCTGCTGATTGCTGATTGTCGGGGGGAGGCGCGCTGAGTCCTCGCTCCTCTCCCCCCCCCCCCCCCCAACCAGCTGACTCGCGGCGTTTTGGAGCAGGCGGGAGGGGGAGGAGCAAGGCCTCGGCGGGCGCAGGGTCCCCCTCCCTCGCCAGCCAGCTGATTGCCGCGGGCAGGGAGAGGGGGGAGGCGTGCCGAGTCCTTGCTCCTCCCTCCTGCTCCAAAACGCCACCAGCCAGCTGATTGCCCTGGGCAGGAGGGAGGGAGAGGAGCGAGAACTCAGCGCGCCTTCTCCACCACCTCCTGCCCACGGCAATCAGCTGTCTGGCACCGTTGAGAAGGCAGGGGAGGGAGGGGGAGCCTGCACGCAGAATCTTCACTCTTCCCCCCCTCCCTTCTGCTCCAAAACGCCGGTAGCCAGGTGATTGGTGCGGGGGGGAGGTGCGCGCCGAGTCCTCGCTCCTCCCTCCTGCCTCCTAAACTCCGCCAGCCAGCTGATTGCCCCAGGCAGGAGGGAGGGAGAGGAGTGAGGACTCAGCACGCCTCCCCCCACCACCTCCTGCCCGCAGCAATCAGCTGGCTGGCGGAGTTTAGGAGGGAGGCGCGAGGACTCGGCGCGCTCACCACTGGGGCTGGGGGAAGAGGAGGAGGAGAACCTAACCCCCCCTGTTTACATTAATTCTTATGGGGAAATTGGATTCGCTTAACATCGTTTCACTTAAAGTTGCATTTTTCAGGAACATAACTACAACGTTAAGTGAGGAGTTACTGTAATTAACTTTCAGAGTTAACACCCATTGTGGTGAATGGACAGATTCATGTCTCCTGACCTATTGTTTCAGGCTATCAGCAAATGCAAGCAAATGTTGCCATGTTAATTTGCACTGTTTTTTCCCAACTATAAGGGCTAGAAATGTCTTTTTTTTTTCTAAATGAAAGCTTAAATTCTGAAATATAATTAAAAACTAACAACTTTTTTTTCAAATAGCCACTTATACCATCACCTAATTGTATTATACAAGGGCCCTTGAGAAGGATTCAGATCTGAAGATGATGGCCACTGTGACCCCAGTCTAGGGAAGAATTTAAGTATGCACTTAGATTAAAGCATGTTAGTAATGCCATGTGATAAATGGGCCTACTCACACACTTAAGGTGAAGTATGTAATTAGCGCTTCACTGGTTTGGGACCAGAGTGCTCAGCACCTCACAATGTTGAGCCCATAACGAATGTATTCACACACAAACAAACACACACATAGTGGGGAGGGATAGCTCAGTGGTTTGAGCATTGGCCTGCTAAACCCAGGGTTGTGAGTTCAATCCTTGATGGGGCCATTTAGGGATCTGGGGCAAAAATTGGGGATTGGTCCTGCTTTGAGCAGGGGGTTGGACTAGATGACCTCCTAAGGTCCCTTCCAACCCTGAGATTCTATGATTCTATGCTATATACATATCTCAGAAAAACAAACTTGGTATCGGTTTGTGTTCTGTCTATGAAACTGAAACAAAAGATGTGTGAAACATTTGCACGGAATCCATTCAGACATCACCTTAGTTCAGTATTCTGTAGACACAAGCAAAGGATGCTGGCACAGCTGCAAAATTTGTGAACCCCGCCTCCCTGCAATGGGCCTCCATCCATTTATCCAACAATTACTCCTTGCTCCTGCCATCCACAAGCCTCAAGACCTCTCCCCACCTTTTAGAGCTCTACAAGAGAGTCTGAAGATAAGGAAGGAGCAACTTTTGGGGTATGGAAGGTTTCCCTTTGCAATTGGAGTTCATCGAAATTAAACTTTCAGACAAACCCATAGGGCTTGGTATGTTTCCAACCACTGTGCACTGAACTACAGAGGGCGGTTCACAAACAAAGCACTGTACAGTTTTTACAGCTCTACCTCCATCCAGAGGGCAGCTCTGAGGCCCAGAGAGTTAAGGATGTGTTCTATACCATAGGTTATTTTCTCAGGTATGTTACCACTACATCTGTAAACACTGTTCATGACAAAATTACAATTTTTTTTTATGGAATGATTTAGAGCTGCTGGTGTTACCAATAACACATTCCATGTAATATTGAAATATAGCCTGCATGTTAATGATGGATCTCCTCAGTAGCCTTTCCCAGAGGGGCTGTTGGGGAACTGGGTGTTAATTTGTTTGTTCTTTCACTTGCTGATCCTGGGAAAGAGACACACCTGTTAATTTTACAGCGCATAACGTATTATTTGTTTTTGGAAGGAAATGATTGACAGCTGCTTAAAGGAAGCCTGCAAAGGATTTTATAAAATTGTGTGGGTTGCCCTTTCTTGCTTCTTTTGATGTAGATCTAAAAGTTTTGGGGTTTCCCCCCTCCTAAAAATGCTTAATCTTACCTTAGAGCAGGTCTACACTACCTGCCAGATTGGCGGGTAGCGATCGATCTATCGGGGGTCGATTTATTGTATCTAGTCTAGACGCGATAAATCAATCCCTGAGTGCTCTCCCGTCGACTCCGGTACTCCACCGCCGCAAGAGGCGCAAGCGGAGTCGATGGAGTAGCGTCAGCCGTCAACTCAGCACCATGAAGACGCCGCGGTAAGTCGATCTAAATACGCCAACTTCAGCTACACTATTCTCGTAGCTGAAGTTGCGTATCTTAGATCGATCTCTCCCCCAGTGTAGACCTGGGCTTAGAAATATGAATTCTGATTTTCCCTGGTTTTGCTGGAGGTTTTTTTGTCAATCTGAGATGTACAGAGTGACCTAGTTAAAGGTATGGGAGCATTGAATCTTTAACAAAAACACCCTTTGTCACAAATACTCCATATGCATTGTAGCTGAAGAGGAAAGATGGTCTGTGGTTAAGGCACTCGACTACTGTTCAGGAGATCTGGTTTCGATTCCCAGCTCTACCACAGACTTCCTGTGTGACTTGGGACAAGACACTTAACCTCTCTGAGGCTCAGTTCCGTATCTGTAAAATGGGGGTACTTCCTTTCTCCCATCCTTTGTCTAGTGTTAGGCTGTAAATTCTTTGATGCAGGAACTGTCTCTTATTACATGTATGTACGGTGCCTAGCTCAGTGGGACCCCCAGTCTCATCTGAGGCCTCTAGCCATGCCTGTGACACAAATAGTTACATTGAGTTCAATAGCTGCTAACATAAACAATAAAGCGTTTAAATAGCCTGATGGAAAAATCTCATCACCTTGCATTTTCTCAGCTTTCAATCTCTTGACTTTTGTGATGTTGCCGTTTCACTAGTTCTTCAGGCACTTAGAGTCTTCCAAACACTCATAGAGTCTTCCAAAGTAGCAAACCAGGCTTTAAAAAAAAAAAAAAAAGTTCAGACCACATTATTTTGTGTGTATGTTTGTGTTTTCAGGGTGGTAGGCACTGTAAAGACACAGAGAGAGAAAGTTTCTGTCCAAAAGAGTTTACAGTCTAAATAGACCTAGACCATAAGGGGGGCGAAGAAGCGGGAATGTGGAAGGCTGAGAGAAACAAGCCCACTTTTTCTTTTGCAGGTCACCTTTTAAATGAACATTTATTTTTGAAGATAGTATTTATATGAAGGCAAAAGCATACAGCTTGATAATACCTCTGAGGCTATGTTCTTCCATGAGCACATAATTTTTACTGTCCCGTTATACAGCAGGTTAAATATAATATGTGCTTGCTGTACATCTAAACCTCAGCTATATATGGATTTGTAAACAAGTGCCAGCATTTGATGTGATTTAAGTTGACCGTGTATTTGAGAACACAGAAATAATTGCTAAAGGTTTCAGTAGGGTTTTCCCTTATCATCCTATTCAACCACATAAAAACAGGCTCTTTGTGATGCATTCTAAAAGAACAAGCTTGTGGGACTATAAGAAAAAGTTAACACAAGTTAACACAATCTGGTCCTAACATTCCCAATGCTCCGCTACTGATTCCCTGAAAGCTGCTGCTTCCAGTATGTGTCTGTTGGTGTCACTGCAGTGGAATTTGTCATTTTCCTGCTATATTGTGAGAAATTATCAGAATGTTCATACTAGAACGAATCAGCAGTCCCTCTGTTCAATTATCCGGTCTCTAACAGTGGTCTATACAGGATCTGTTACCAAAGGATGTAAAACTACTTCAGAGCACCCAATTGTCTGACACGATACTGTGGGAGGATAAGAAAGTTCTAGAGGAACTTGAACACAAAAGAATAAGATTTTCCTTGCATTACCCACAATAAGTAGATTTTTTAAAAAAATATACAGATAAAAAATAGGTGTGCATCTACAGTACCTGCTTTTGTAGTAGGGCATGTTTGTTCCTGATATGCTATATTGGAGAAACTTAACTATTTAATGTATACAAAAATATTCCTTCCTTAATGTGTCCAAGGTCAGAGAGCTTGGGATATATGCCACATTAATTACCTTCTAAATAAATGGATAAACCTAACTTGAAACACCCCAAATCTGTAAACTCCAAACTGCCAAAGTTATAAAATGTTTTCTTTTTTACAGGTTATTAGAAGAGCTACTAAACAAGTTTAAAAGTAGTATGCACCTGCAGCTCACCTGCTTTCAAGCTTCTTCAGCAATGATGAAAACATAGACAACAGCAAAATGCAAGCATCCCACAAAAGAACACAGATAAACATACTCCCATTACTCCCAGCTGTTTTCGTTTCCTTTAAGCATTTAGCAAAATACTTAAGTCATTGGAGTGGTGTTTCAATTTACTGGCAAGCAATGGTGTGATTCATGTGCTGTATCCTTCAAAATAAGGAAGATTATTAGAAATCTTAATTTCTAATAATGCCATAGTAAAAAAAATGCCATAGTAAAAAAAAATTTTCTATTGTTTTTCATCCTATCAAGGCTGTTAGAAGAACTTTGCTCTAATATCCTCTTCATAGCTGTATGTTTATAGAGAAATCTTCATTTGTGTACTACAAAGTATATTTCATTTGTTAGAAATATATTTTGAAAATGGGGCATGTTAGACATTTCTGAATATCTCCGTTTGAAACTCCCTGGACGCACAGGAATGCTGATGAGAACGGATTTGTATATTGGCATGTTGTAAGATTCAACTGATATAAACTATCTAGATTCATACTACAAATGTTACTACCTGCAGATGGCTCTAATACACATTCAGATATAGTATGCTGGAGAAAGAGCTGCATGTTTAAAAAATGTAACTCTTTAGGTAATTTCTCTGCCATTGTCTTCAAGTGCTCAAAAATCTGACTTCTTGGTGTTTTTTAAATTCAACTGATCTCCTGGGCAGGGCAATACTATGTTCTCTATTCCAGTTCAGTCAGAAAGTCAAGGTTAAATATATAGCCGAAATATAGCAGTATGGTTATCTTTTTAGTGGCCACTTAACAGTTAGTGGCTACTCTGCGTTGTAAATGCAAGCATCGCAGTATTTTAAATACATCTAAATCTTCACTAAATCAATTATTCTTTATTGGTTAAGGTCCAGAAGAGCAAACAACTTCTCAGATAGTCAAAAAAAAAGCTACTGATAGCGTAGTGTAGGCCACTGGATTTTGCTGCTTCCTTCCCACTTCCTCTCCTGCCTTTCCTCCTCCTTTTAGACTTACTCCCTCTGTCTGCCATCCCTCCCTGGTTGTATCATTCTCATCAGGAAATACTGAATTCCTATTGTGAGTGGGTGGAGATTAAGCAGACCAAAACCAAATTCTGCTGTTACTACCATAGGTGTGTAACCCTAGAAGCTGTGTATGTATTGTGGTTTCTCTACTGACCCCAAGGACTCTCATCCTGTGACTTAATGTAAAGTATAGGAAATAAAGATGCCATAAACTAAAACAAATATTAGTATAGGCTGTTTTGTTGGTTTTTTTTTGGGGGGGTGGGGGTGGGAGGGTGTTTTTTCCGATCTACTAAGCAAATAATGGCCAATAATTACCTACTGTTTATGTATTTAAAGTTATTTTGGCCTGGTTTACAGAAGCTATAACGTGAATTCACAAAACATTTTTAATTAATCACCAGAAATTCTTTATCTTGCCAATATGGTTAAATACTTTAAAAATAAAATATAGAGCTTCAATAATAAACTATGAAATATTGTAAGAAACAGTTTGATGCCTATATATGTGGCTAAATAAGCATTAAGAGGATTTTAATAAAAATCTGAAACGTTTTAAGTGTATATGCTTATTGGGGGAGTATTAAACAGTTACCTGGACCACTGTTGTTTTCCTAAATATGTTATCTAACGTAAGATGAGTATATAAATTTATAGACCCATTTTCTGGTATAATTGTACAGTTTGTTAGACCTGTAAAGGCACTAAATTCAGAATAATAAAGTGGTGTTTAAGCAAGATGACCATTAACTTTTTGTGAATTCATTGTTTTCGAAGAATTTATGACCTTCCTTACATAATATGTGAGGTTTTATATTTGCATCAGCTAAGTTGCAACATTTATGAAACTTTTATGCTCAAGTAAGAAACCGCTCAGAGTGTCATTATATTGGTCATTTTATGTAACAAGAAATTGGTTGTTCTCTTCAAAACCTAAGCCAAGCCATTTGCTTTTAGTTGAGTCTTTCTACAAGAATGCTAAATGTTACTGACAGAGAGGCTAAGAATAATGGGAAAGGGATCGCATGCTACTTGAATTAAATGTGGTGAGGAAAGGGGTCATGAACCAGTGTAGTACAAGAGTATTAGATTTCAAGAAAGCAGATTTGGAGAAAATGAAGAAACCTAGTGACCAAGGTGCAATGGAAGAAATTATTAAAATCCATTTGTGTGAAAGAGGGGTTAGGAATGCTAAAATACCATAATTAAGGTACAACAGACTACAGTTCCTCTGAAAAAGAAGATTATGAGGAACAAGAAGTGGTCAATGTGGCTTCACAAGGACCTGTTCAAAGTTATAGTGAGTAAAAAAAACTTTACTGGAAATGGAAAAGCATTGTGGGGACCACACCAGAATATATAGTCAGATAAGACTTGAAGAGAGCACACATGCAGATACACACACACACTTCATGATAGCAAACGTGTTTTAAGGGTTAAGAGAATTTATAAAGATGTACCGGTTAATGGCATTACTAGAGAAAAATTAAGCCAATTAGTAAATGGACCTAGATACTAAATGGGCCTTTATAAGGGCAAAAATCAGCAAGGTACTTAAGAACATGCCTGACTTTAAGTGTCATTGGGACTGCTCACATTCTTAAAGTTATGTACATGCATATGTACATCCCTTCTGAATCAGCATCTAGATACCTAAGAAAGATTAATGATGACTCTAAAAGAATGAGCTGGGATTGTTGGGGTTCTTTTCATCTACCATTTAAAAGAAAAATAAACCTGCGAAATTAGGAAGTGACAACAAGCATGTACAAATAGATCTTCATTAAAAATAACAGGTGCAGGAAATACACATCCCAGTGCATCCAGATGTGATGCATCTTGAGGTGTTAAGGAATTAGCTCACAAAGGGCTTGGCCACACGAGAAGGGTGTAAATTCCCATGCATGTTAGGGTGGTTTGCATTACCTGTTCCTTGTGGACCCTGCTGGTGCACAATGGAAGTTCCCTAGTGCATACTAATGCAGTCCTGTTTCAAATAGTACTATGTTAATGCACACTAGGGAGTTTTTATTGTGCGGCAACAGCATCCACACATCATACCAGTTAGTGTGCCCCAAATTAGTGCTCACTAGAATTTACGCCACTCTAGTGCGAACTAATACACTGGGTAGAGCCCTAATTTACTGAACTACTGAGAATTACTTTTTGAAAAGTCACTGATGATTGGGGAGGTACCTAAAGATTGGGGGAAAGCAAATGGGGTACTGATATTAAAAAAGAAAAAAACTATAATCAGGGAGGAGTGACTCAATTAAATTGAATGTCAGTCCCTAGTAAAATAATGAAACAGGACAATCCATAAACATACAGAGGATAGTGTCACCAAAAGAAATAAGCAATGTGTGGGAATGAAGAACAAATCCTGGCAAACAAACCTGAGTTTTTAAAACATCATTAATAGGCTGTGGAAGATATAGAGTACGTCAATGAAATTTGCAGATAATACCTGATAGAGCATTGTTGAACACTCTTAGGGGCAGAGAAATAATACAGAAGAACCTAGAAGATTGGAAACATGGACCAAAATCCTACAAACGTTTACACACTTAACTTTATGAATAGGCAGGGGACTACTTGTACTTAAAGTGAAACTTGTGTGTGTAAGACTGCAGAATCAGGGCCGTGATTTGTGGATCAAGGATGTCGAGCAAATTCTGCCCACCCACATGCATCAAAAGCCCTAAATATACCAGAACCAGGACAAATTCACTATCTGACAGCAAGGAGGAGGTGAGATGTTTGTGCTGGGGGGCTGGGGCTGGACATTTTGTAGCTCTGTGGGGCTCTATGTGCTGTAGCACAAGGGGAGGGGGATGACTGAGGGATTGTATTTACCCACTTACCAAACCATTGCCAGCCTACTGCATCCCTGAGAAGTGTACTAAAGGTGAGATTTTTATTCACATACCCCATTGCCATGCAACTATTGAACCATTCATTTCTGAGTACATCCATTACCAGAGAGAGAGACTGGAGGGAATCAAAGAAGTGACACAAAATGACTGAAGTACAACATAGATTATAAGGAAAACCCTAAAAAAAAAATATATAGCTAAGGTGAGCAACAAGTATGGGGAAACAGAATGCATGCCTGCAATACTTGGAAAGTCTAAACGGTTATACAGCAGGTTAAATATAATATGTGCTTGCTGTACATCTAAACCTCAGCTATATATGGATTTGTAAACAAGTGCCAGCATCTGATGTGATTTAAGTTGACCATGTATTTGAGAACACAGAAATAACTGCTAAAGCTTTAAGTAGGGTTTTCCCTTATCATCCTATTCAACCACATAAAAACAGGCTCTTTGTGATGCATTCTAAAAGAACAAGCTTGTGGGACTATAAGAAAAAGTTAACACAAGTTAACACAATCTGGTCCTAACATTCCCGATGCTCCGCTATTGATTCCCTGAAAGCTGCAGCTTCCAGTATGTGTCTGTTGGTGTCACTGCAGTGGAATTTGTCATTTTCCTGCTATATTGTGAGAAATTATCAGAATGTTCATACTAGAACGAATCAGCAGTCCCTCTGTTCAGTTATTATTGTTCAGAGTGATGCAAAACTAGGTGAACTGGGGATTAATTAAAAAGAAAAACTGGATTAACACAGAAAATTTCCTGACAGAGAGGTCTATGACTTGCCAGGAACTTGCTGGAAGTCCCCTGCCTGCATACATTTAACACTTGACTGGTTAAAGCATTAGAAAATATAAAAACTATTTCTGAACTGACCCCCTGGGGTTTTGAATTAAGTGGTTCAAGTGTTTTCCTTAAGTGTGTGTGATTTTGTGACATGCAAAAATGACATGTTCTAGAGATTATTCTGGCTTTGTAAGAAGGGCAACATCAAGACCATAATTTTGCTGTTACCATGATTACATTTGATCTTCAGTTCCTTTTACAAAAGACAATATGCAAACATATCAAAACTCCTGTTATATTGGGCCTGATCTAAAGCCCATTGTAATCAATAGAAAAACTCACTGACTTCAGTGGGTTTTGGATTAGGCCCATTGTTAAATTGTACATGAAAACCTATGCGCACGCAGAAAATTTACTTCCTAAGAGACAGAGTTAACATCTGTCCCAATCTGGGATCTCGCTAGGGAATGAGTGGGCCCTGAATCTTTTGTATTTGCTATAAGCGTGGAACCGTTTTGCAATGTGAAATCTACACTGACCTTTATCAGAATAAATGAAAATTTGAAATGCAAGCAAAATGGTATTTCATCCTACAGATGGGCTCAAACCCTAAAATTCAGATCTGGATCTTGAACACTGCACAGTTTTGGGTATTTTGATCTGAGGGTTTGATTTGGACCCATCTTGATGTGTGACAATAAGGGAACACTTATCTGTCAGCAAATCTGCTTCATGTTATGAATTGTGGCACACATGGGCACTTGGAATTGTAATATTTGGCTAGAGCTGGTAAAAGACGTGACTATTGTCAAAACAATTGGCAGCGCTTGTATTCCTTGGCGTGCCAGTAGAGCATTGTGCTGTAGAGCATAAATATGATTTGGAGCGTCCCGGTTTCAGGACTCAATGTGAACTGCATCTGCGGCTAGCCTTGTTACACTGATTGCAGACCTCAAATGGGACTAGAGTGATGGCAAGTCTGTTAGCATTTCTGATGTAAGCCATGTTGTTGAGAGGTTTACATGCTGTCACACAGCAGTAAAATAATCACTCTGGCATGGTGATTAACTTAAAAGTTCTTAGTCCAGGATCAAATTTTATACCCAAGGAAAAAAGCTAAGCAATTTTAAAACAATATCGAACAATTAAAAAGTTGATTAGATAGGGACTCTTATTGGCTCCTTTTTATCTCAGATATCTTTTTAAATGGGACTGACACATTTGTTTATATCTGTCCAGGGGACAGAATGGCTTAGAGGGAATTAATAAGGGGGTTAAGACTTTGTTACCTCTATGCCACTGCTTAATATCAAGGCAAGGCAGGTAGTGACCAAAAGTTGTTACTAGCCAACTGCTATACCACCTTGAGTAACGATCATAAACTTTTCATATATTAGGAAGTTTTGGGGCCTGGCCATCATGTGGATAGTAAACAAAACAACAGGTGCTTCAGGAAATTGTGGTGATTGTTTAGCAAGTGGCAATCTATACTGGAACAATGTCTCAACATGTTAAGGGGGCACGACGTGTCTATTGAATGACACAAAATCGAGTTTAAAAAGGTTCACACTGCAGTTTCAAATGGATATTATTTTTATTGTTAATGGTTTATAATATGATAGGACCCTCAGTGTTGTAGACACTGTATAGACAAGTGCAAAGAGCTTAATTTCTTTCCCTAAACTGTTGTGCAGTAATGCTGAGCACTAACAGCAGCTGCATTTCTTTCCAGAGGTGGCTGCTTTTCTTCCAGTGGTAAGCGAAGTGATTTTCTTATTAAATGCAAAATCCTAGCATTAATGCATGGTTAAGCTTCAAATAACATGCATGCAAATGTCAGGCGATTCCTAAAGTTAAGGCTGCTTCTGTATATCCTTTCACTCAATGGGAACAAAAATAGAAAATGCTACATAATGTAAAATGTAGAC
The DNA here is from genome assembly GCA_033296515.1 of Macrochelys suwanniensis. NCBI lineage: Eukaryota > Metazoa > Chordata > Testudines > Chelydridae > Macrochelys > Macrochelys suwanniensis. The sequence goes on from CM065776.1 coordinate 146,012,022, forward strand.
AAGATACTTTTGCAAGAGCAACATTATCAGTTAGAATGTTCTGACTTTTGCATGCTTGATATTTCTACTTGAGCATTTCAGTAAACAATAGTCTTTTGCTTTTTGTTTCTTTGGATTATTGAAGAACAGAAAAAAAATCCAGAGCTATTTTTCTGAGGGGAGCATTACAAATATTTGTCATCACCTTTGTAAGTTCCTTCATCTAGAGCTACCATGTGGTAAAGGCTCTGTGGTGCAGCAGCCTTCTTGTCCTCTACGGCTCATGAGCACCATTAATTCCAAGTGCAGAGCTGCTAAAAGACCTTTAACTGAGATGTTCAGAACCCATCCATCCTTAATTGGCATAAATTCTTTAATACAGAGCTATTGGCCTGTGATTGTTTTACAAGTTCTTCCAGTTTCCCCGATGGAGTAGGCAGGCCTTATATAAAGTCCTGAACAAACCCACTTAAAGGGGTATGTTTACACTGCAATTAGACACCAGTGGCTGGCCCGTGCCAGCTGACTTTGGCTTGCTGGTCTCTGGCTGTGGAACTATTTAACTGCGGTGTAGACATTCTGGCTTGGGCTTCAGCCCAAGCTCTGGGATCCTCCCACCTTGCAGGATCCTAAAGCCCAAGTCCCAGCCCAAGCCCAGATATCTACACTGCAATTAAACAACCCCACAGCCCGAGCCCCATGAGCCTGACATCAGCTGGCACGGGCCAGCCGCAGGTTTTTAACTGCAATGTAGACGTACCCAAAGTGCTTAAGTCCTTTAAAAGAAGATAGTTGTGGGCAACTTAAATGAAGTAGCTAGCTGCCTCCTTCCATTAGTAACAAAAGATCTTGGTATGTTGGGACTAATGAAATTAACAGGTAAGACAATTTTTTCTAAATGCAGCTGTTTTTCGGTTGTCAAAGTGAACCTTTTCTGATCAGAATATATGGGCAACGTGTTTTCTTTTCCTCATGTTCTCATTACATAAAATAGTGTAACCCAGGCATCGGCAACCTTTGGCACTCGGCTCACCAGGGTAAGCCCCTTAAGTATCCTCACACCTTTGTGTCAACTGTCCGAAATGGGCCATCTTGATTATCACTTCAAAATTTTTTCCCCTGCTGATAATAGTGCCTCTTAATTAATTAGCCTCTTACAGTTGGTATGGGTACTTCCACCTTTTCATGTTTCTCTGTATGTATAAATATCTGCTTACTGTATGTTCCATTCTATGCATCCAATGAAGTGGACTGTAGCCCACAAAAGCTTATGCTCAAATAAATTTGTTAGTCTCTTAGGTGCCACAAGTACTCCTGTTCTTTCTGGTCTGTCTCAGTTTCAGTGGCAGGGGGTTTTGTGCTTTAACATTTCTGTTAATTCAACAAAAGAATGTTGAAATTCTCACTGTGGTAGAAGATCCTGCTTCAGCAAAAAGAGCACTTTCCTCAATTTTTTATTTTTATTTTATTTTACTTGGTCATAAGCAGATTTTCAGCATATACTATCAAATCAGCATATAATATAAAATTAGCAAAATGAGAAAATCCTCATCACTGCTCATTACTCACATTTTCTGATGAATTTTGTTCATTGAAGTGGCTTGCATTTTTTATATTGACAAAGAGGTGATTTCCCCTTTCAGCTAATCTTTTAGATATTCAGTAGATAATTATAAAATCGAAATGCTAATGTGCTACTTAGCACTTTTGGGTTGTGAACTAAATAAGTAGGTCCATTCACAGAGAGATTTGGGAATGAGTTAATAAAGCCAGGACAGATCTGAAACGTTATAAGGTAAATGTTTGAATGTAACTTTTCTAATCACAAAAGCATGGCATGCATGGGGAGACAATCTCCAAATTTTTCTGTTCAGGCATTTGAACATCAGACTTTCAAAGTGGCAGAAGGTGATCCCTCCATCCAATCTGCACAATGACATGTTAGCTATGATTATCTGAGTTTATAAAATGCCACCAGCCAAAAGATAGAAGTAAACATCAATAAAATCCTGCATGTTGTAAGAAGAAAATCTGTCATGCATTCTGAAAGCTCGCAAAGTAATAATGTCCTTGAGGAGAACACCTTAAATTCTTCAGCACAAAGAGAGAGGTGCATCACATGAAGAGTGCCAGGTGGGATCAGACCTGTGGTCCATTTACTATCCTGTCTCTGACACTGGCAAATACCTGCTGCTTTAATAGGTTATGTGCTAGCAGCTGTGGTCAGCTGCTTATACCCTGAATCACTAGGACTCATATCCCTTCTTTTAAAAAAAAGCATTCCTCCCCCTCACCCCCCGCTATCTAATTTAACTGAATAGTCTCCTTACCTATATAAACACTGAGTACTTTTTTGATTCCTACTAAGCTGTTGTCCTCGATGATACCTTTTGACAATTAAATCCCACAAGTTAAGGATGTGCTGCATATTTTTTTTTAAAGTATCATCATAAAAGAAAGGCAGTATCATACCTGAATTGTGTACTGTGATGTGACAGCTGGGGTCAGTGTGCAGGCGCTGGCTGGTGTTGGTGGCCTGTGCCATACAGGAGGTCTGACTAGATGACCTGGGGGTCCCTTTTGGCCTTAAACTCTATGAAAATACCTCTGAATTCTTTTCAAAAGCACAGCCCTAGCTCTTGATTTTAGTTATTTAGGCCCCCGTTCATGTAGTATCTGGGCACCTGACAATCCGTAATGTATTTTCCATCACAGAAGCCCTGTGAGGCAATGTTCTATTATCCTCATTGTCCAGGCGTGGAGTTAAGACACGGAGAGGGGAAGGGACTAGCCCAAGCCCAATGTCATTTTAAATGTCGGTGGCGGAGCACCAACTTGAATCTAGGTAGCCCAAGTCCTAGGTTACTTGAAGGGTGGCTGTACCAAAGTGTCAGCTTGTTGACACATGTTCACATAATAACCTGTGCCTGTGTGTGTAAAGACATTATGCTCTTAATAGTGCAACATCCACTGAGACCAATGGGAGATCTGTCTGCTTGCAAAATAAAGGGAGAATGTGCCTCTTTGAAAAGACTCTCTTTTCTGTGTGGCCATTGACTGAAATCTGCAAGTGTTTTGTATTAAGAATAAGTCTTGGATGTTACTAATAAAACAGATATGTTAAACTCAACTTCGTATCTCTAGCAGCTGGTTCAATGACGTGTCTTTTGGCAACATTAGACTTTCTGCGATTATGCTTTGGAGAAGTTTCTGATTGTCTGATGTCTTGCAGCTTTATGTAATTCAGTTGCTGGTTCTGTATTAAACTTGGCAATGTAGGGTTTTCTGGACTCTCATTGAAATCAACATCATATAGTGGTGGTGGAAAGTCTGGGAGGCCTGATTATGTAGAAAAACCTTGACATCCCCCCATCAGTGTTGGTATTAGTAATAGATAAATGTATAATGAATATATGGAGAACTAATGAGGGCTCAGAAAAATGTGGTGGTTTCGTATGAATGGTTGGGTGTTTTTCCTCTGTATTGCTGCAAAAAGGCATATATACCAAGAGAACTTCCTGCCAGAAACTGTCTCCACAGGAAGCCTGAAGAATCTGCAATTTCTCTTCATACATAGTTTCTCACTAAATCTGCCCATAACTTTCTGTGGGAACCTGAATCCCTCAGTTCTTCTTTGAAGAGAGTCCCTGGGGGTGCTCCTCTTTAGGTGATTGCCTGTAATTGGAGATTTGTAGTAGCAGTGCCTGGCTGGGTCACACATGTGCTGTCCCAGTCTCGTGCGGCTTCAGGTGGCTACATAGTGCCGTGTAACCCCCGTTCCGTCTCTACAGCCTTTGGCTTGAGTCCAAGCACTTAGCAGCACCTCCGTACTTTAACGTAGCTAGTCTAGCGATTTAGTGAATAGCTCATTGTTGGCTAGTTTATAATTACCTCTCCTTCACTGTTTATTTTATTTCTCTTTTAAAAAAAACCCTTTTTTCTCTTATATTAGGATATTAAGTTTCAGTTGTTAATGAACCTTTAGATTAGCATATTGTCCTCCCTCATGGGAGAAAACCCTTCTCTGAGGGGCATGCCTGGCTCCCTGGGTTTTAAACACTGCTTTACATGCAGAGTCTCTATCCCACTCTCTGATGGGCATTCACGGTGTGTCTGCTGCCTTGGCGAGACATCCATCCCGCAGAAGTGCTCACACTGCTGTAACCTGAAAGCCTGAGCTAGGAAGGTGAGAGACCTGCAATTGAAACTCCTTATGATGGAGCAGTCTCTGCACTTCGCATCTATCTGATCCTGGATCATGGACAAACCCCCAGATGCCAGTCTCCCATAGCAGCCTCTGACAGAGGCTCCCTTTCACAGGCTCAAGCAAAAGAGCACTCCACCAAGAAGGCAACTAAAAAGCGGGCTCAGACTTCCCCTCCACAGGAATCCACCAAGAAACAGCATTCTCCAACTCAGTAGACCCTATTGGTACCAACTGCACCGGGACCTTCCACCTCTGAGGGACCATCCAGTATCGTGGGTACTGCACAAGCAAAGACCCTAAGCAGGCTAGCTCAGACAAGCACAGCAATGGGAAAGCAAAACCCTCTGCCTCAGTACCATTGGAGCCGATGAGGCACTCGACATCGAGCAGCTCGACATCACTGCAGGCTATGGTGCCACCTTCCATCTCCACAGCGCATAGAGCCCTATCCTTGGCACCAACAACTGCACCCCAGATGTCGGTACCACCACCAACACCTTAGTCGATACCGATGCTCTTGGTACCGCTGCAATTCCTCACCACAAGAATCTCCTAGGCTCCTCGACACTGGACTCTCCTCTCTTCGGTATCGACCTCACTCCAGCAGGCTCCATACAAGCCATCTCACAACACCATCTAGATTTGTTCCTCCCTTTTCAAGTGATGAGGATGACGAGGATGAAGGAGAAATCTACTCCTCTCATCATTCTTCACCTCCCCATACATCTGCCAGAACAGGTCCATTGTAACAAAGGGACTATCACCTGGGACCTGAAACTCAGAACTGGTATGGACACCCCTGGATGCCAACACCCATGCCTTTCCCACCACAGCTATACTGGGACCCAGGGGCAGCATACCACTGCAGATGCACTAAGCAGAAAATTTTCCCAAGACTGGAGTACTATGTAATATAGTCAAATAGTTGGAGTCCCCAACTATAAACCTCTTTGCGACAACTCAAAATGCCAAGTGCCCACATTTCTGCTCCAGAGTGGGATTGGGTCCCCGTTCCCTGGGCAATGCTTTTCTCAACAAATGGGGGACCTTCCCTCTGACCCCTCTTCTACCCTCTTCTAGCACAGGTCATACACAAGATCAGGACAGACAACTCTAGAGTCATCTTAATAGGCCCCACGTGGCCCAGGCAAACATGGTTTCCTTACCTCCTAAAGATGGCCATGTGTCCTCATGCACTCTTCTACCTCCTCTCCTCTCCCAGTATGTGAGCCAGGTTCACCACCCAAATCTGGCAAGACTTCACCTCCAGGGGTAGCTACTCTATGGCTCCGAGAAGCCAAAATGACCTGTTCAGAGGAAGTAAGGGACATTCTGTTAAATAGTCGTAGACCAACTACTCAACATACATACTTGCACAAATGGAGATGTTTCAATACATGGTGCCAAAATGGACAAATCATGGTAGTTTTCTCTACTCTACTATTGGTACTTGGAATTTAAGAAATCGGGCCTCTCCATGAGTTCGGTCAGAGTACATCTCACAGCTATCACAGCGTTCCACTACAAGATGGATGAGTTCTCAATTTTCGCTCACCCAATCACCAAGAATTTTCTCAAGGGCCTTTGTAACATCTACCCCAAAATACGAACCCCTACTCCATCATGGGACATCAATCTGGTGTTACAAGGCCTTACCGGACCCCCATTTGAACCACTAGCAAAATGTTCGCTACTCCACCTTTCGATGAAGGTGACCTTCCTCATCATCATCACGTTCCCTCAGTGGGTAGGGAAATGAGAGCCCTCACAGCACACACACAATTATATACAACATTCTTCAAAAATAAGGTTACCTTAAGACTGCATCCCAAGTTCTTACCTAAGGTTGTCTCCTCATTCCATCTGAATCAGCCCATTCATCTCCCATCGTTCTTCTCAAATCCCCATAGAATAAACGAGAACCAGCACTCCATACCCTGGACATCCAAAGGGCGCTAGCCTTTTACATCGAGAGAACAGAGACTTTCAGAAAGTCACCAAAATTATTCCTTTCCATTACAGAACGATCAAAAGGAGATGCCATATCTAGACAGAGGCTATCTTCATGGATCTCCAGGTGCATTAACTTTTTTGTTATCAACAACAACAGCTGCAGCAGTACAGCTGTGCCACAGTAAGGTACATAGTGTAGATGTAGCCTAAAACCCTCCTCGGGGACTCACACACATTCCACCAGAGCTCTGTCTGCTTTGATAGCCTTCCTTAACAATGTCCCCACTATGGACGTCTGCAAAGCAGCAACTTGGGCATCAGCCCACACTTTCACACAACGTTATGCCATAAAGCAGTGGTTCTAAACCTTTTTTTTCCACGGACCACTTAAAAATTGCTGAGGGTCTGGGCGGACCACTTAATGATCTTTTCAAATGTTGTTTGTACCATTAACTAACTATTGTAAAGTGCTTTGGATAAAAGCACTATATTAAAAAAAAAACTTTATAATAATTAACTTTTTTTTATTCTACAAATAAAAGCACACAGCTTATATTTTCATATCAGTAGTTTTACCTTTCTAATGCAATGGATGTGCCTTCTCTCCCCCACCGCAGCAGTCCCCGAGCTGAGGCTGGGAAGGAGGGCCGTCTCTCCTCAGCAGCTGCAGCCCTGGAGCTGGGGAAAGTCGCCTCTTTCTCTGGCTGCCGCAGCCCTCCACATCCCAAATTCCCCCCACCCTCTCTTCTCACCCCACTTCCCCCTCCCACCTACCCCCTATTCCCCTCAAGGCCACCACCTCACCTTACATGTGCGTCTTCTCCAGGGTCCAGGCACCTAATTAGTGGAGCCAGGCCTGCGCGGCTCCGCTAATTAGGTGGGTGGCCCTTCATTCTCTCGTGTGTGGCCGCCCAGGAGTGCACCTTAGAGGCAACTATCCGCGGACCACCTGAATGGAGCTCGCGGACCACTGGTGGTGCACAGACCACAGTTTGAGAACCTCTGCCATAGAGCATTCACCATCAGATGCTCTGTTCAGACTAATGGTTTTATCATCCGCCACGATTGCAACTCTTAAGCCCCTCCCTTCCACTGAGGGCACTGCTCTACAGTCACCTAAAAGTGGAGCACCCACAGGGACACTCCTAGAAGAAGTTACTCACCTTGTGCAGTAACTGATGTTCTTTGAGATGGATGTCCCTGAGGGTGCTTCACTACCACCCCCCCTCTACTTCAGTTTTTTCACACTAGATACTTTAAGGTAGAGAAGGAACCCGGGGGGGTGAGGGGGTATTGCACAGTGCTACGTAACCACCTGAAGCGGCACAAGACGGTGACAGCACATGTGCAACCCAACCAGGCACTTCTACCACAAATCTCCAGTTACAAGTGCAGGGGCACTCCATCACCTCAAGTGGAGCACCCACAGGGACAACCATCTTGAAGAACCTCAGTTACTGCACCAGGTGAGTAACCTTCTCTTCTCTGCACCTGTAGAAAACACCTAGAGCAGTGAGCGTTGTGTGTCATATGTACGCTTGGAAAATTAGATTTTTATCAGCAAATGTCGGTAAACGTTGATTTCACCATACTCACACAGTCTGACAAAAAAATTTCCATTGATAATAACTGACATTTACATATAGCCAAAGTAAAAAAAAAAAAAAAAAAAAAAGCTGCTTGAGAACATATTAGAGTTTGAATTAATGATATTTACTTTCTATATTTTGGTATGTGATGTTGACAATTTGTGTTTTAATGGTTATTAAATTCTCGAATCCCAATGGCTATTGTCATTAAATAATTATTGTCTGCCCCCACCTGCCCAATAAAATTTAAATAGATAAAAATCAGGGGGGAAATGCTTAAAAATAAACGCTGATATTATCTGCCAAGATTCTCTATACAAAATTGAATACTGCCAAACCCAATCATATGCCACCTTCATCTAGTGGATTCATATTTCAGTGCTGTAATGAGAACTTTCTACAGCTCCTCATACGCTTGAAGAACAGAAACAACTGGTCCCTGTCCATATAGTAAAATCACAGCTGGTCAGGATTGTCTGTCCCTGCCCTAGCTTGTACGTTGCAATAAATCACTTCTGAAAAGTTGAAATAATTTCTGCAAAATGCAGTTATTGAATCTCCAGTTTTCTCTCTCTTCACCAGGTTTCATTGTCCCAGACGCGTTAATAATGGCATCACTCATGTACATGCATGGTGTAGCCGGGAAGGGTAAAGTCAAACCACCACCACCATCCATAGTAGACTCCATGTCCGTGTACTAGTCAGGGGTGTGAGGAACATTTCAACAAATCTGACCTTTTGTGTTTGTGAGGCTGTGCCCTGCTATTTATAAGGGACCTAAACCTACGTTTTCTCTCTCCACTACCAGTAACGGAACAATATTTAAACAACTTGGCACTTCTGCTCGTGGCCCGCCATAGTGAAGGTCACAGAACTCAGTCTATTTTGCTCTGGGGGGGCCACGAGCAGAAGTGCCAAGTGGGGGGGAGATGATTATGGTAGCATGATGCCCGTTACACTTGAAGAGAGAGAATGAATGGAGTAGAATGAGGGTTGCAGCAGAGAAGAACAGGGTCACAGACCAGGACCCCGCTGTGCTAGGTGCTGTACAAATACAGAACAAAAAGACAATCGCTGCTTACAAATCTTAGGCTACATCTACACTACACACCACTGGTGGCAGTGCATAGGGTACGTGTAGCTACACGCCACAGTGAAAAACAGGCTATGTCCACACTGCAGCGTGTAGCTACAGGCGTCCGTGAAAGGCTCTGACTGCAGGGAGGCAGCAGAGAAAGGATCCCCGCTGCCAGAGTCTCTCTGTGCAGTGGGGGAAGGCTCCAGCAGTGGTGGAGAAGGGCCCCAGGAGCAGGGAGTGCCAGAGCCTTTCCCCTGCTGCCTCTTCACTGCTTTAATGGGGAAAGGCTCCAGCAGTGGGGAGCTGGGTGAAGCCTTTCCCTGCTGCCCAAGTCTTGCCTTGCAGCTGGGAAATGCTCCAGCAGCTGAGAGATAGCAAAGACACTACATGGCTAAAAACAGCAGTATAGACAGGAAGGCACAGCTTGGGCCAGTAGAGAGCCATGCAGACCAATGGTTCTCAACCAGAGGTACATGTATCTTTGTGGTACACAGAGGTCTTCCAGGGATACATCAACTGATCGAGATATTTGCTTAGTTTTACAATAGGTTACATAAAAAGCACTAGCGAAGGCAGTCCAAGCTAAAATGTCATACAGTGACTTGTTTATACAGCTCTATATACTATACACTGACATGTAAATACAATATTTATATTCCAATTGATTTCTTTTAAAATTATATGGTAAAAATGAGAATGTAAGCAATTTTTCAGCAATTGTGTGCTGGGATACTGTTGTATGTTTATGTCTGGTTTTGTAACCAAGTAGATTTTAAGTGAAGTGAAAGTTGAGGTGAGCAAAGCAAAGCAGACTCCTGAAAGGGGAGCAGTAGTCTGGAAAGATGGAGAACCACTAGTGTAGAATATGCACATTGGTACATATTCGCACCATTCAGCATCTCTGTACTCTGCTTGTGTGTACTCAAGCAAGGGAAAGGGGGACTACCTGAGTACATACTCTGCACGCCACTGAAAGAAGCATGCAGCACAGACATAGCCTTAGTATAAGCCACAAGAGAACCGATGACATTGAAGAGGAAGACAACATGGAGGGATATTTTGAATACTAAGAACTTGTACAGCATAATCAGAACTGGTCAAGATTTTTTTTGTTTGTTTTATTTTTTACAAAAATGAAAGTTGTTCATGTTCATTGAAATATTTCTTGGAAATTTTTCAGGTTTTTGTGAAAAGCAGAAAAAAAATTTTTGTTTCTGACAAACACTGACATTTTAAAAAAGAAGTTTTGATGGAAAAAATTCAGTCAGCCCTAAAGATAATGCGTTCCGTGCAAAAAAAAAACTGTCGTCTTTACTTGGAAAGCCCATGTCGCCTTCTGTCTGGAGACCATTTGACTTTAGTTAGTTGCTAAGTGGAGGGAGCGCTGACACAACCAGTTGTGAGAGAGACCAACAGTGCAAAGCTTCATAATTTGGAGTTGGTTCTTGGCTAGACAATCTAAGCAATCTAGCTTAATTGTAAGAGTGCTCATAGCCCCCCTTATTTCAGTGGAACTACGCATATGCTTAAAATTAAACACATGCATAAGTGGCAGCAGGACTGTAGTTCCAAACATATGGGCTATGCCAGAGACAATATTGTTTATGTATTTGGTCATATGCTACATTAAATGTGTATTCGTGTATCTTTTTCTCCCGTGTAGCTCTAGAGCTTCTATTTTAACTTTAAAGTTAACATTTTCTCCTCTAAGCTTTGCTTATTGTTCCTCCTCTAAAATTGCATGATTTGGAATTGTATGGAAAGAATGGAAAATACCATAGATGAGCATTATACTATGAGTTATAAATGACCATGTATGACCAGGACTTGGTCAACTTTCAGAGAAATCAGCGCCATGCTAGTTAAACAATACCCTAACATGAAATCTATTTTCACGCAAAAAAACTAGTTTACAAATTCAGAGAAACAGAATTATAATAATGCCAAAATGAGGCCTTTCAACTCAGGACCTCAAAATGCTTACCTGGGTGAACTCCTGGCCTCCTAGAAGTCAATGACAAAACTCCCATGTGTTTATCAATTAAAAGAGACAGCTCTCCATGTCAGCATTATTGGCCTCATTTTATAGAAGTATCACTTGAGACATGGAGAAGTTGAGTGACTCATCCAAGGCCACACAGTGAATCAGTGACAGAGTCAGGGATAGAACTAAGAAATGCAAATTCCCAGTTCTGTGTTCTAACCACTAGACATACACCCTCCCAAGTCTCCCATAAGCAGGAAATCATGTCAAATATCCGGTATAAACCCAGTCATTTTTGTTATCCTGTGAAAATGAGCTTTTAGATTTTAAAATCACTTTCTTTGACTGCAGTTTTCCCAATGCCACCAGGATTAGAGTGTCACTATAGTAGATCAAGAAACATGTGTTCTTTGTTTTTATTGTCTTAAACCTTAATATCTTGCTTTTGAGAAAGGTATTCATTTGAAAAACACGCTTCAGATCCTCAAACAGCCTTTCTAGTCTTGTGGCCATTTCATGCTGAATAGGTTATATATTTTATTATAATGATAAGTATGTGACCACTGCAAAAAAATAAAATAAAATAAAAGGTGTATTTTTATTTCTGGTTAGCTAGCCTATGCTAGCCAACTCTGGTTAAAATAGCAGTTAATAGTTAACTTGGATTAGCAACTCAAATTAAAGCAGTAAAGTAGTCAAGGTGTGAGTAAATGGAGTTTAGCCACTTCTCATTTGAAGAATACAGAGTTTAGATTAGTTTACCCACTTCAATTTTTACCACCACACCATTGAGTTAAAGCCTATAGGGGCCCCTCAGGTTGAACCTGAGTTAACAGCTGAGTTGCCATTTCTTCACTGCTGTTTTAATCCAAGTTAGCTAACATGGGTTAGCTAGCCTGAGTTAAGAGCACACCCTTTTTGGCAGTGTAGACACGCCCTGAGCTCCATATCAGGGTTGGAAGGGACCTTAGAAGGTCATCTAGTCCAACCCCCTGCTCAAAGCAGGACCAATCCCTAATTTTTGCCCCAGATCCCTAAATGGCCCCCTCAAGGATTGAACTCTCAACCCTGGGTTTAGCAGGCCAATGCTCAAACCACTGAGCTATCCCTCCCCCCACAATATGACTCCTATAACTGTTCTAAAGTCATAACATGAAGATTTAGGTTTTTTTTAAAAAGGTGATTTTAAAGTTATATTTACTACTAAGTGACACTATGGGTATGACCAGACATCACATCATATGGTCAGCTCCACTGACCACATAATAGTAAATACTCATCTGGAAATCAGCTTGCTGCTTGCTGTTGGGTGTTGCCTGAATTCATAAACTGTAGACACTACATTTCCCATCAACAAGGTTTAAGATGAAGCATCTATACCAAGATTGTACTAGCTGGGTTAAACAGTTTGTTCCCTTTTTATCTGGGCTTATACTAGTATGAGTGAATCTCACTAAATGACTCTTAAAGTTTTCAAAGGGAAGGAACCTAACATGCTTCCTGCTCTTTATCCCCTGCTTAGCGTGGGGAGGGGAGAGTAAGGCAGTTCAACTACAGTCCCCCAACTAACTGAACTTCCTTGCTGTTAAATGTTAAAATGGTTGGAATACTAACCTTCAGGTCTCGTTTCCTAGCTTCTTTCAGTGTTGAGGTTTGCTCTGGGGTTTTTTTAATAAGCTTGCACCTTTCTCGAGCCGTGAGTCTGATTTGGGTTTTTTGGCCGTGCCAGTGTTTTTTATAAAACCCTTTAATGCACTAAGCACTGATACATGATTTCAACCTTGACAAAGGTTTTGTTCATTTTGTCACAGGAAAGTGCTTTGTGTTTTGAAAAGGTAACATGGTGTAAGAGAATAGGGTCGAAAGGGGAAATTCATTTTATGTTTGGGAGCTAAATTGTGCCATTTGGACCCCAGCCTGGGTTAGGGTAAGGTTCGGCTTGACCCTCAAGGAAGCACAATAGCATGCGAGCTATGCTGTCCTTTAAGGTAGTGCAGCCTGCTCCTGCCCTGCAACCAGCCCACTCCAAGGGTAATGGGGGCGCGCAGGACCATGGTCCCACCTGCTCCCCACAGCATTTGGGGTAATATGCATCCCCAGGACTGCACTGCAGCAGTTTCTGTGGTGTGCTGGAGCAGAGAAAGCACGCAAGTGCCCACACCCTGTATGGGGCAGGAGGAGAGAGTGTTGGATGAATAATTTTATAGATAGTAGTTGGTGATTGGCTTGTGCCCTGAAGCACAAGGGTTTACATTAGTTGCCCATTTTTATCCTATCTAACTGTGGATATTCTCATTATCCATATAAATGTCCAGACCCTTTTTATTCTACTAAACTGTTGGCCTCAATAATACCTTGTGACACTGAGTTCCACAGGTTAATATAAACAACTGTTTCCTTTTAGCATTGTCTTCCTTTATGTATGTATACCATATAGCCTATTCTGAGTACTACCACAAGATACACGAAGAATAACCATAATTATTATTAATAATTTATCATTAATAAATATGTTGTTTACTTTGAGGCAGAGTCCAGATGATCTAGCCAGCAGTAGATAACCTAATCTGGCTTTTCCAATTTAGGCCACGTCCTCAGGTGGTGTAAATCAGCTAGACTGATTTAAAGCAATTGAGGATCTGGCCCAAAGTTTCCAATGAGTGCCTGGAACTCTCCTATGGGACTGTGACCTCCAGGTACCCGTTTGACTTGTGAGTCAGTCTTATAAAATGTGAAGTATTTTTGAAGGCTCTTGTGCTGTCTGTTCCAATGGAAAAAACATCTCTGTAGCTTTTCTTTACTCTTCTCTAGACATCTCACCTCTGCCACAGGCAACAGAGGAAGAGAACGACAACAGAGGCTTGGCCACAGAGAGATGTCATCAAAGGAGGGAGAGCGAGAAGACCCAGAGAAAGGAGCAAGCATGCAGCTTCTGGGAGTGTGCTGCTGGGGAGAGAAGTCCTACAAGTAGGAAAGAAAATTAATGGCAAAGAGCATCAGCAATAAGCAATCCTGGGAGATCATCTCAGCCAAGGGGTTGTAAGGCTTGTGATGTGATAATCATTTACACCCAGATCCTCGACGGTATTTAGATGCTGGACTCTGGCCCAAGGCCCTGATCTAACCACATGTAGCTTGTGTGGACTGGTGTGCCCATTCAGAGTTGCACCGAAACTGGCGCCCCATGTGACTGCAGTGGGTCTCCCTACTTATTGTAGGACGCGGGCTTTATGCTTTTTAAAATTTTATTTTCGTTAAGAAGCAGCCAATGAAAAGTACAAAAAGGTAAATGACAGCTTGTGTCTGTTTCCAAATGCTGCACACGTCACAGAATGGCTAACAGAATTATGGAATTAAGCAGTTTTACAACGGGACAAAGCTACTCAAAGAATGCCAGACCTCCATACCACCTAACCCCTCCTCTTTTTCCTTCTCCCACCGCTTCTCTCCCTATTCATGTATGTCTTTTCTTGTTTTATTACTGTTACCTCCCACCTTCAGTCTATCTAGTATTATCTGGGTTTGTATTGTCTAATCTTGCAGCTTTGACACTTCTTTTCATTCCACAAAATGTACCATGCAGTGTTTGCTATTAATTTGGAGAAGGGAAAGAAATGCTGGGAAAGAGGGGAGTGATCAAAATGTTTTCAGTTGTTTCCTTATAATCATCTAGAACTTCTTGACAAGTTTTAGAAAGTACTTGAAACTCAGATCTTTTTGCTGCTAAACCCAAAGACCAATGACTCACTTGCCAACCTGATTTGGACAGTCTCTTGTGCCTCCATAACAATTTCAGTGATAAGAGTAAGACGTTCTCATGCACTTTTCATAGAAGCCAGCTCAGAATAAAAGACAGCTCTTCATTTCAGGAAACCTCATTGTTCATTTGTAAAATGGAGCAGTAGACACTTCCATTCAGTCAAAAAGAAGTTTGTTTGGGTTTTTTTAAGAAAGAGGGTTAGTTCCTCACTGTCATGGCAAATAAACTGCAGACAATAGCTTTAATGCTTTGAAAATGTAAAGACTGTATTATAGTCAGACTGATTGCAATACCTATTATTCTGATTGCACTATCTATTATTAAGGTTGCTTGGCACTTCCCATTATAAGATCCTGTTTTCAGTTGATTATAACTTGCTAATCATTAATTGTTAGGCCTAAAATTTTCCATCCTGATTGTCTGTCTCAGGCTGAATTTTTTTTTTCCCCTCAAGATTTCAGCCAAAATTATTCAGCTGCTTCCAAGAATGTAGCTAAGAAAAAGTACTTGCTTTCATGTTACAAAGTTCTGGTGACCTTTTCTTTGCAGCAGTGACTTGAAATTTGATGGGGGGGGAAGGGGTGATCTTTGTGTCGGGGATGTGTGTTTTGTCATTGTAGTGAAAATCTGCTCAAATTTGCCCAAGTTATAAGCCTTTGAAAAATCAGGTTCCACATGCTCAGTGGAGATTAGCTAGAGCTTAACAATTAAAATTTCCAAAGATTCTGTCATCACTGACCATGTTCTATCTCCTCACAGCTCTTTCAAGTGACCAGACTGTGCATACACCCCAGAGCAACTGCACGTGCTGCCCCCAGCTAAAGCCCACAGGTGTAAAGCTGGATTTTCCCTGTAATAGCTGCTGTCAGCTGTTCCAGGATGAGGTGAGACCAGGCACTGGAACTAAGAGTGGGCAAGGCCGGCACTACCATTAGGCAACCCTAGGCAGTCGCCTAGGGTGCCAGGATTTGGGGGGCAGCATCTCTGGTCCCTCGGCGGCCGCCGGCGGGAGAGGCTGCCACCGAAATGCCGCTGAGGTCCCCAGCGGCAGAAGAAACTGCCGCCAAAGTGCCACCAAGAACCCTCGGGAACACTTCGGCAGCAGCTTCTTCAGCCGCCAGGGACTTCGGCGGCATTTCGGCGGCAGCCTCTCCCGCCGCGGCAAAAAAGCTGGCGCCACCCCTGAGAGTGGGAAGCCTGTCCCTGCAGTGCTCTGTCCATACATACACTCACCGCACCCCACCCCACCCCACCCACCTAGCTACCTACCTCAGTCAGTCTCTCTCTCTCTACAAACACACACACACACCGACCGCTGCCACCCAAGCAGCATGGAGGAGGAAGCCATCTGATTTGAATGCATAAGGGATACGAGCCCAACCAGGGGGAGGGCCAGGAGTAGGTCAGGTCAAAGCTGAATAAGGGTTGGTTTGGTTTGTTTATCAGAAGGGCTGAATAACCACGTGTTCAGTCAATTGCTGCTACAGGTGCCCAGTGCCTCTGAAAGTCAGGCCCCACATGCTCTAATTCTCTGTGTAACATCTGAAACCTCTTGCTCACGGGTATCATATCCCTGCTACTCTTTCCTAATCAAGCACTGCAGAGTTTCATGCACTTGTGCCTGAATTTCTCCTCCCACCTCCCCTCCCTGGTCCGAGTGGGATTGGAAGGGAGGAGAGATGCTGACTGAGAATGGGGGGCAGGTTTAAGATTGGTTGGGCAAGGAGACTGGGACTGTAAACCATGTGATGGGGAGACTGGGAGATGGTAAGGGAAACTGGGGATGTGGGCGGGGAGACACTAAGATTGGACAAGGTGCTGGGGAGAAGTAGGAAGAGGGAAAGTGGCTAGACAATGGGACTGGAGACAGAAGGGAGGACAAGGATCCAGGGAGGGGGTGGGAAGGACTGAGGAGCTGAGAGAGGGAGATTACAACTGGAAGCTAGAGGCGGGAGCGGGGAGAAACAGATTGGATGAGGGGTTGGGGAGGGGGAACTAGGACTAGCTGGGCAAGGAGACTCAAACTCAATGTGAGAAGAGGGAGATTGGGACTTGGACACTGAGCACAGAGGACTGGCTGGGCATGGAGCCTGAGACTGGGATGAGGATCCTGATGGTTGGAGAGGCGGGGATCCAGGCCTGGGCAAGAGACAAGACTGAGACAGGTTGGAGAAGAATGGGGGAGAAGTGATCATGAATGTGGGAGAATGGGCAGAAGAGGCAGTGCCCACTAGAGAACTCTCCCCTCCCGAGCCTGGAAGGGAACTCACGATTCCTGATTCTCATCATTCCTCTGCTGTCAGCAAATAGTGTTGAAACTCAATGGCGTCTCATCCCCAGCAAATGCTGGATAATATAGGGGATGACAACCTGCTACTGCTACCAGTCGCTCTGTTAGCTCAAGTGACGGAGGACTGTGCAGTGGATCTAAAGGTTCCATCCTTGCTGCTGATCAATTGTGTGTCAATATGATGCTACCTGAAGGAATTTCAGGCTTTTTAGATTGCTTTTTCTTAAAAACTAGGAAATTATGGACGTGCACGCACAATGAGGAAACCTTAATTCTGGCATTTCCTAATTTCTGAGCACTTGAATTTGCAACCTTCATATTGCTCTTTTAATATCGTGTTCATGTGTAATACCATGTATAAAGTAAGAAGAAGAAAAAAAGCAAATAAGAGATCTGAAACTTGTGCGATTAGAGACTTCCTATGAGAGTTCAAGTTATTGCACTAACTTTTCAGCAACAAAGTGGGTTTGTAAATAATGAGTGGGTTTGTAAATAAGGGTTGGTTTGTTTATCAGAAGGACTGCACACCCACGTGTTCAGTCAATTGCTGCTACAGGTGCCCAATGCCTCTGAAAGTCAGGCCCCACATGCTCTAATTCTCTGTGTAACATCTGAAACCTCTTGCTCACGGGTATCATATCCCTGCTACTCTTTCCTAATTAAGCACTGCAGAGTTTCATGCACTTGTGCCTGAATTTCTCCTCCCCCTGTCCCCTCCCGCTCATCTGCATCTGTTGATTTAATCTGTCTCTCTAGTATTTCTTAGACCAGGACTTCCCATTCTTTTGGGGCAACTGTGCCCATTCCTCAGGCTAAGGTCCTGATGCTGCACTAGTTTTAAGCAAGCAGGCCTCTCCACCTGTGCAGATTCCCGACTGCAGTCAACGGGGTTCCCTGTGTCTGCCTGGCTCTTACTGTAAGAAGCTTGGCATAGATCCTTAAATGTAGACAGATGCCTAATTGCCATGTTAGGCACCTAAATACCTTGGAAGATCTGGGCCCTTATGCTTAAGGC
This sequence comes from Macrochelys suwanniensis, assembly GCA_033296515.1. NCBI lineage: Eukaryota > Metazoa > Chordata > Testudines > Chelydridae > Macrochelys > Macrochelys suwanniensis. The sequence continues at coordinate 146,029,877 of CM065776.1, forward strand.
ACTGGACTGGGATTCAGGAAATGTGGGCTTTATTTACAGCTCTGCCCCAGGTTTCCTGTATGGCCTTTGGCTAGTCACATGGGGCTAAATCCCCAAAGGAACTTAGGCATTGCATTGCATTGCCTAACCTCTCAAGGCCAGGTGGACAAGGGGTACTTAAGATGAGCATTGCAGTAGCTAACTGCTAGGCAGCCTGCCCTCAGGTGGAAATCACAGCTTCAAGTTAGGTGCCCTGACCCCCTCTACAATGGGAAGAGAGAGGTGCCCACGAAAGGAAGCATCAGAAGCCAGCAAGCTAAACTAACCAATAGGAAATGCAGAGGAGAGGAGTGTAGCCTAAGCTCTGCCTCTCAAAGGAAGATAAACACCAAGGCATGGCTCCACTTTTAGGCACCTTGAAAATCTTTGGAATCCACAAAGCCTGAGTAGGCATCTGGGTTCCCAGCACAATGCACGGGGAGAGGTGGGCATGGGATCCACAAAAGCTAGCATGCTTGGTGGGGAGCTGCCTAAGCTAGCCAATGAGAGAGGTGTGGCTTAAGCCCCACCCCTAAGTCCAGGCTGGAGGGAGATACCTCTCTCTGCCAGCACTTTACAGCTGAGAATCATCTCCTGGAGTCAGCCAGTTTAGGTGCAGGTTAGTCTTTGAACTGTAACCATTAAAAAAAGGGACCTCCCCAAGTATGCCTTTCCCACTGCCATTGCCAAATGAACACACATTCATCCCCCCAGTGTGGGCTTCAATTCATACAGTAATGTCAGAAGTAAAATCGGTACACCACAAGGACTAAAGGGGCTGGAGCAAATGGAGGTGTCTCTTCCTGGTCCATATCTGACTCAGTGTTTTCAGAACAATGGGGTCATGCATAAGAACACTTAGCTGTATCTAGACCAGGGGTAGGCAACCTATGGCACGGGTGCCAAAGGCGGCACGCGAGCTGATTTTCAGTGGCACTCACACTGCCCGGGTCCTGGCCACCGGTCTGGGGGGTTTTCCATTTTAATTTCATTTTAAGTGAAGCTTCTTAAACATTTTAAAAACCTTATTTACTTTACATACAACAGTAATTTAGTTATATATTAAAGACTTATAGGGAGAGACCTTCTAAAAATGTTAAAATGTATGACTGGCACGTGAAACCTTAAATTAGAGTGAATAAATGAAGACTCGGCACACCACTTCTGAAAGGTTGCCGACCCCTGATCTAGCCCCTCCCTGTGCTGCTTTCCACAATCCTTTCAGAACCGGCAAAGGCGTGGGGCGTGGCGGGGGAGAGGTCTGCAGCATGTGGTTTTTGCCCTGCCCCAGACATTATACAGAGGGCAGAATTGTCCACGCGCTCCAGGCTATTACAGTTGGTCTACTGAACAGTTAAAACCGAACTCTTCCTGAATAATGTAACAAACATTGGGTCCCAACAGCCGCACTCGGATGCGCACAGTTCAAGTCAAACATATAGCAGAGCTCCTTGCGCTGAGAAATAGGGGTATTCACAAAAAGTTTTACACCTGGTCATATAATAGAAATGTGCTAACAGGGCGCTGTGCCCGAACAATAGAACTGGAAGAGGTGATACGAGTCAACCCCACGTTACATCAGCAAACCCAAGTACCGGGGACACATCCCAGGAAATTGCTTAACCCTCTTGAGCTCCATGCTTGTTGGTTGAGGGGGACAGCCATTCCATTTCCTGGGGACAGATTTGTGTGATTTAGTAGCACTTCATGCATTAATTTGTGCCTCAGTCTCAACCTGGTCCTATCTGTCTCCTCATCTGCCCACGGCTCATTGACCCTCCTTAGCAGAATATGGTTGAATTGCTTTGGCCCAGTCCACTCATAGCGCTCAGCTTACTCTTCCCACCCTAGCTATCCATGCTGAGCTAAATGTCCTACCCCTGCCACCAGTGTTGGCTTGTCTGTGGAGTCCATCCCCCCCTCTCAGTACAGCTAGTACTTCTGCCTGTTACATGGTGCCTGTACGGAGAACGGAGATGACTGACAGCCCATCACCACTCAGTTGTCGGGTGAACAATAGCACCCAGCGAAAGAAGGCTGGAAGAGTGGGGCTCCCGTGTGATCTAAGACAGAAGATGTGCAGACAGACGCATGACGGCAATGGAAAAAGCTGTCCCTCCCACAACATCCAGTAAGGACTGGATGCACCCAGATTCCCATGATGCTGCTGTTGAAGATGAAAACAGGCTGAGACCACAGGCTGTAAGAGTCCGACTCATCCCACCTATGTGTAATTTAAGACACCAGTTGAACAAACCACAGACAAGCTGCTGACGGGCAACTGTGGGTGGTGCTCAGTTTCAAAACCTTCTCCCCCCCAAAAAAAATAACTGGCACGTACCACACAAATATTAGGCTTGAAAGTTTGGTTTCACTTGTTAATGCCCACCTAGTATAGCACTGATTGTCCTGTTACTGCAGCCCATGTCAGCAACCATCGATTCACAGCAAAAGGGAGGAAAATGCAGTTACAGGCCATTAACAGTAGAGTTTTTTATTATTTATCCTCCCCCTTTATGCCCTAGGAAATAGGCACTAGAATGCAGTGGTCTCAGGCTGGCTTGGAGCGCGGTGTCATAGTTCAGTGCAGCCTAATTTAAATGTCACACTCTAAATGTCGTCTCAGTCATTGCAGCATCATTGCGCTCAGCAACTAGGCTAGCAGCCCTAGTCAGGAGCGTGTCCTTGGCTGGGGTCTGACTTCTAACTATCCATAATTGGTGCAGCTCAGCGCTAAGGCTTTAGAGCATTGGTGGCTGGCCTTTCTACTACACCCATGTAGCGAAAGCGGTGTGCCTGGCTCTGAGGCAGAGCCTTTAGTGGGACTAACTCCTTGCTTTCCCTTGCCGCCCCAACCCCCACTTAATAGACTACTTTGGGGGCTTTTAGCATCATCCCAGTAGCTTATGCAGCTGCAACAAACATTCCAATGTGAGCCCAGAGCCTCAAAGGTCCTTAGGCAGCTAATGCCCAGTATAATGAATGGAAGTTAGACTAGGGTGACCAGATGTCCCAATTTTATAGGGACAGTCCCGATGTTTGGGGCTTTATCTTCCATAGGTACCTATTACCCCCCACCCCCGTCCCGATTTTTCACACTTGCTATCTGGTCACCCTAAGTTAGACACTTAAATCCTGGCAAGGCGCTGGGCCATGGGCCTTCCAACCAGAGCAGGCTGCTGTCATGCTGCATATAGGAAGGGCCTGGATCTCCCCCACCTCTCACCTTGTGCAGTCAATTATGCCCACACACATTCCACCAGGGCAGACTCCTGGCATTGTACGCCCACTTTGCTCAGGTGTAAATGTGAAGTGGCAACTCAAGCCAGCAGTGGTTGGTGACTACTTGGAAAGATTTGCTTGGCAGTGGCCCACTCTGGGGAGAAGGCTGGTTTATCAGCTCCAGTGCCTGACAGCTGAGAGCATGAGGTGACAGCCCTAAGCACATCGTTGTACTGATGTTTTTCCTTTCACGTACAGTGCTGTCAAGCAGGAGCAACTCCTTTGCTGTCAATGGAGCTACATTAACATAAGCTCGGATCAGAACCATGCCCATGATCTTTTGCAGCACAGCCCATATGTAACACCAGTTTAACTCTCTAGCTCGGGCGAGGACTGTTAACCCATTGCATAGATGAGCACTGAGGCACAGTGAGCCTATGGGTGACAGGACACGAGGACATTTGAGCTGAGAGGTGTGATGCCCAGCTTCTGTAGATGTACCCACGCTAGCACTGCTTAAGCTACCAGCTAAAATAGTAATGTCGCCGGCGTACCATGTGTGCCAGCTCTGGCGAGCTAGCGCAGTACAAGCTGCCCCCAGCCCCTCCCTGGGTACATACTACCCAAGCTACACTGCTATTTTTAGGCACCAGCTGGAGCAAAGCTAGCACGGTATGGCTACATGAGCTGGGACTCACCCCCCGCCAGCGTAAGTGTAGCCAAGCCCTATGGGTGACTTGCAGTGAGCCTAAGGCTATGTCTGCACCTGGAGCTAGTTCTAATTGAGCTAGAGGGCTAAAACTAAACCGTAGTGCAAGTAATGCGCGGGGCTAGCCACCCCAAATACTTACCGAGTGTCCCTGATGGGCATAAAGCCAGTCTGGCTAGCCCTTCGTGTTGCTTTTGCTTCTGTGACTACACTCCATTTTTGGTGCACTCGCTCAATGAGCGCTGGCTTCCGTCTATTACCTCATGCTGGAAACCACTCTCCCAGCTCAGCGAGGCAACACACCCTAAGGAACGGGATTGCAGCCGGCATAGACACACCCGGGCTAGCTTTACTGCACTAGCAGTGACAGCTTGGCCGCATGGGCTTCAGAGAGGATTAGCCAGCTAAATAATTACTTGTGCAGCCCACTCAGAAGCCCCTTCTGCAGCTTCACTGCTCTAGTGGCTGGATTCCCACTAGCTTGGGTCAAGGGTAGCAGAGCCTTCCCAAACGTGAGGGGGGGAGCAGGGCCCCCCACTCCTCCTATTCCCCATGAGGCCCCGGCCAAGCCAGAAGCCAGAGCCCACACTTCCCCGGCCTGGGGGCCCAAAGCAGCTCCCTGCCCATGTGCCCGCCCCATGGACCCCCACGCTCAGAGCAGGTGGAGGACCCGGCGCCCCATAGCTGCTCACACGGCACAGCTCTTACAATGACCCAGCTCTGGCTGGGGGCGCAGGGCCTCAGCCCGGCCACAATCAGAGCTGCCTGGGCAGCTATGGGAAGTAGGGTCGCCAACCCTCCAGGACGGGCATGGAGTCTCCAGGAATTAAAGATTAATCTTTAATGAAAGCATGTGTCATATCGCTACATCTTCAGGAATACAGCCAAACAAAATTGGCAACCCTAGTGGATAGCTGTGGCACAGACCCTCCACCTGCCCTGGACGGGGGCCTCTGGAGGGCGGGGACATGGGCCAGGGGCTGCTCGGGCCCACCCCTCTTCTGGTGCCTCTCTCGCAGGTAGGTCCATACATGCTGCAGCCACACTCTGTGGTTGCAGTGGAGACAAACCCTTAGGCTTCTAAGGGCTAGAACCAGACAGGGGCTTATACCGTCTAAGACTCAGCCCTGGTCTACACTACAAGGTTAGGTCGATTTTAGCTGCGTTAGGTTGATTTAATGCTCCCTGCGTCCACACAACCAACCCCGTTTTGTCGACTTAAAGGGCTCTTAAAATCGACTGCTGTACACCTCCCCAGCAAGGGGATTAGCCCTAAAATCGACCTTGCTAGGTCGAATTTGGGGTAGTGTAGCCGCAATTCAGCATTATTGGCCTCTGGGCATTAGCCCAGAGTGCTCTGTTGTGCCCGCTCTGGACAGCACTGTCATCTCAGATGCACTAGCCAGGTACACAGGAAAAGCCCCAGGAACTTTTGATTTTCATTTCCTGTTTGGTCAGCGTGGCGAGCTGCATGGTCTGGTGCCCATGCAGTCCCAGAATCGCAAAAGAGCTCCAGCATGGACTGAACGGGAGATACTGGATCTGATCGCTGTATGGGGAGAAAAATCCATGCATATGCCAAAAAGCGCACAGGGCATGGTGGAGAGAGGCTACAACAGGGACACACAGCAGTGCTGCGTGAAAGTTAAGGAGCTCAGGCAAGCGTGCCAAAAAACAAAGGCGGTAAACAGCTGCTCTGGGTCAGAGCCCCATACATGCCGCTACTGTGATCAGCTCCATGAAATTCTAGGGGGGGACCCTACCACTACCCCACCATTGTCTGTGGACACCTGCAACAGTCTCACGCAACAGGGAGGAGGATTTTGTGGAGGAGGGGAGTGCACAGCAGGCAAGCAGAAAATCCGTTCTCCCTGGCAGCCAGGAATTTTTCATCACCCTGGAGCCAATACCCTCCGAAGGTGGGCTCCCGGACCATGAAGCCTGATAAGGCATCTCTGGGGAGTGTACATTTGTAAATACAATACAGGGTTTAAAAGCTAGTGTGTTTAATGAAGACATTTGCCCTGAAGACTTGGAATGCATTTGTGGCCAGTATGGCTACTGGAAAAGTCTGTTAACGTGTCTGGGGATGGAGCGGAAATCCTCCAGGGACATCTCCATGAAGCTCTCCTGGAGATACTCTGAAAGCCTTTGCAGAAGGTTTCTGGGGAGAGCAGTCTTATTCCGTCCTCCATGGTAGGACACTTTACCACGCCAAGCCAGTAGCAAGTAGTCTGGAATCATTGCAGCACAAAGCATGGCAGCGAATGTTCGCATTCAAGCAGCATTTGGTCTTTATCTCTCTGTGTTAGCCTCAGGAGAGTGATATCATTCATGGTCAGGTCACCTGGTTGAAATAGGGGAATTTGTTTAAGGGGACAGTCAGAGTTGCCCGTTCATGCTGAGCTGTTTGTGTTTGGCTGAAAGGGATCATCCCTGATGATAGCCACATGGTGTGGGGGGGGGGAGGCTTATTCCTGCTGAGCTGTTTGTGTGCCCAGCCGTGTGTGATGTGTCACCATACTGGCAGGCACTCAATATAAAAGTCAAAATGCGACCTTGTACCTAAAGAACATGTGCGGTCTGCTGTGAATTGCTTGATTCACTGTGAAAGAGTCTCCCTTGTGTTCTCAGAAATGTATCTTTTTAAATTCTACTCTCCCTTTTTTCCTCCCGCAGGTGCAAATGTTTCTACGCTCCCCCTATCATCTACTTCCCAGCGGTTATCGCAGATTAGAAGGTGAAAAAAACACACTCGCAATGGCATGTTTTCCCAGCCCATGCAGTCCTCCCGCACTGATAGCGCCCCGCTGAATGCGTGGAGGCAAACAATGACAGAGTCCAGGAAAGCGTTAAGTGAGTGCGATGAGAGGAGGCAGGATGCGATGCTCAGACTAATGGGGGAGCAAACAGACATGCTCAGGCGTCTGGTGGAGCTGCAGGAAAGGCAGCAGGAGCACAGACCGCTGCTGCAGCCCCTGCATAACCGCCTGCCCTCCTCCCCAAGTTCCATATCCTCCTCACCCAGATGCCCAAGAACGGAGGGGGAGGCTCCGGGCACCCAAACACTCCACCCCAGAGGACTGCCCAAGCAACAGAAGGCTGGCATTCAAAAAGTTTTGATTTGTAGTGTGGCCTTGTCCTTCCCTCCTCTCCTCATCCCCCACCCCACCCGGTCTTTCCCTCCTCCCCCACCCGACCCAGGCTACCTTGTAAGTTATCTCCGTATTTTTTTAATCAATTAATAAAGAATGCATGGTTTTGAAACAATTGTGACTTTATTTCCTTTTCAAGCTGTGATCGAAGGGGGGAGGGTGGTTGGCTTAAAGGGAATTACAGTCACCCAAGGGGGCGGGTTTGCATCAAGGAGAAACACACACAACTGTCACACCATAGTCTGGCCAGTTATGAAACTGGCTTTCAAAGCTTCTCTGATGCGCAGCATGCCTACCTGTGCTCTTCTAATCACCCTGGTGTCTGGCTGCACGTAATCGGCCGCCAGGCGATTTGCCTCAACCTCCCACCCCAACAGAAATGTCTCCCCTTACTCTCACAGATATTATGGCGCACACAGCAAGCAGCAATAACAATGGGAATATTGGTTGTGCTGAGGTCTAACCTAGTCAACAAACATCACCAGAAAGTTTTTAAACATCCAATGCACATTCTACCACCATTCTGCACTTGCTAAGCCTATAGTTGAACAGCTCCTTACTACTGTCCAGGCTGCCTGTGTACGTCTTCATGAACCATGGGGGCATGGGCTAGACTGGGTCCCCAAGGATAACTATGGGCATTTCAACATCCCCAATGGTAATTTTCTGGTCTAGGAAATAAGTCCCTTCCTGCAGCTGTTCAAACAGCCCCGAGTTCCTGAAGACGCGAGCGTCATGGACCTTTCCTGGCCATCCCATGTTCATGTCGGTGAAACATCCCTTGTGATCCACCAGTGCTTGCAGCACCATTGAAAATTACCCCTTGTGGTTTATGTACTGGCTGCCCTGGTGGTCCGGTCCCAAGATAGGGATATGCGTTCCGTCTATTGCCCCACCACAGTTAGGGAACCCCATTGCAGCAAAGCCATCCACTATGAGCTGCACATTTCCCAGAGTCATTACCCTTGATAGCAGCAGCTCAACGATTGCGTTGGCTACTTGGATCACAGCAGCCCCCACAGTAGATTTGCCCACTCCACATTGATGCCCGACTGACCGGTAGCTGTCAGGCGTTGCAAGCTTCCAGAGGGCTATCGCCACTCGCTTCTCAACTGTGAGGGCAGCTCTCATCTTGGTATTCTTGCGCTTCAGGGCAGAGGAAAGCAAATCACAGAGTTCCAGAAAAGTGGCCTTACGCATGCGAAAGTTTCGCAGCCACTGGGAATCATCCCACATCTGCAACACTATGCGGTCCCACCAGTCTGTGCTTGTTTGCCAGGCCCAGAATTGGCGTTCCACTGTATCAACCTGCCCCACTGTCGCCATGATGTCCCAACTGCCACATCCCGTGCTTTCAGGGAAGTGTGTGTCCATGTCCTCATCACTATCGTCATTGTGCTGGCATCACCTCCTCGCCAGGTTCTGCACATACTGCAGGATAATGCATGAGGTATTTATAATGCTCGCAACTGCAGCGGTGATCTGAACGGGCTCCATGCTTGCAGTGCTATGGTGTCTGCATGGGTAATCCATGAAAAAAGGTGTGAAACGATTGTTTGCCATTGCTTTCACGGCGGGAGGGAGGGGAGACTGATGACATCTACCCAAAACCACTCGCAACAATGTTTTTGCCCCATCAGACATTGGGAGCTTAACCCAAAGTTCCAATGGGCGGCAGAGACTGTGGGGACTGTGGGATAGCTAGCCACGGTACTGTGGACACACTCCGCCGACATAATGCGCTTAGTGGGGACACACGCAATCGACTGTATAAAATCTCTTCCGAAAAATCGACTTCTATAAAATCGACCTAATTTTGTAGTGTAGACCTACCCTCAGTGCCACACAGCCTAGCTGGTGCCTAATCCCTGGCAGGATTCCCAAACGTGCCTATCTTATCTGTGGGGCCCAATCCAGTAGATGTGCACAGAGCATATCTAACCCTCACAAAACACAGCCTGTGTGTGTGGCCGTGTCTCCATTATAGCCCAGTGGATAGGTACTCACCTGGGAGGTAGGAGGCCTATTTTCCTCTGCCTGAATTGGCGCAGGGACTGGAACGCAGGTGGCTGCCCTAACCACTGGTTTTTCAGGAGAAAGGGCTGCCCTGGCTTACGTGCCTAACTCCAGGAGACGGTTCAGGGTTGGGAATCGCTAGCAGAGGGAGGCACCTGCCTCTGGCCTGGAGCTAGGCGCTTAACTACCTGTGAGGGGTGAGGCCTAATCCCCACCCTTGTCCTCAGCATTTCCTACTAGCTGCCATGAATCCCTTTCTTAGGCTCCTAACGCTCCCTACACAATGTGGATGCCAGGCTGCCTTGCTCAAGGCTGTGAATTCCACTGTGTGGCAGGGTGCCAAAAAGTTTGGCATTGCGACACCTAAGTCCCCTTGGTGACTGTAGTCCTTACTCAACTTTGAAAATGGCTCCCTCACTGCTGTGTGAGGTCACCCAGACCAGAGATTTGAGCACCAGGTGCCCTGAGGTCCAGCATCCTGAGTAGTGGACCCTCTCCCTCCCTAGCTGAAACGATGGCTCTCTTTCCAGGGCCATTAGAGCATTGTTTAAAGTTACAGGGACATGTTAAAAACATCCTCTATTTTTTCCTTTCCTCGTAAAAGTCACCATCACCTACCCAGCTAAGCCCATAACACTGCAATTATGCAACTAATGCAAACGATCTAATTCCGCTCAGCAAACATTTTTGCATATCAAAGAGACAAAACAGCAAGTGGGAGAGAGGCAGGGGTGAGGAAGCTAGTTAATTCAAACATTAAAGAACAGAAAATCACTAGCGTGGAGTTCCTGATGCCAACCGCAGGAGAAAAGGCACTAGTGTTTACATAAGTAAATGTGGTGAAGCATGGTGCTGTTTTTCTGCGTAATAGAGAAATGCATGACATTTTTACCTTGAGTTAAAGGTATAAAGTAATCCTTAGTGATAGTATTACAAAGCATTCGCGGCTGCCACATTCCATGTGCCAGATACACAGAGAACATCGTTATAAAGAAATCAGTGACTTGATATGAAACCAATAGTAGCAGCATCTAACAAAACCAGTAACAGTTGTCTGTGGTTTTACAGAAGGGCGGAGTGCAACGCTTTGTATTAAATAAAGATTGACCTGAAGCTTACCCTATAGCTTCACACAACACGACCCTTGCTTGAAAAGGTTTGGTTCACTTTTTTGGCTATTCAGTTTTGCTTGCAAATGCACCAGAGCTGAGATTTTGAAAGCTGCCAAAGATGTCCAATTAATTTTAATGGGAATAGGGCATCCAAATCACCTCAGTGACTTGGAAAACTCTCCGCCCACCTGTTTTCTGAAAAAGTCCTTTTGGACCAAAGAATGAACAGGTTATTTTGGGAAGCTCCAGTGAGATGTAGCTTTCAGGAGAGTAACAGGACAATGATGATGGTGCTTTCTATATACTCTGGTGTCTTTGTGATGGATGGTTTCCAGCCAATCACTCTGTAAGTGTGTTTCCTTTCTGAATGTGTTTGTTATACATGCCCTGTCTTCTCCACTTACTATTATTATTCTTTGACTGTACTATGGTAGCCAATCAGGATCAGAGCAAAATTTGATATGTGACTTAACAAGCAAGTATAACAAACCCTAGAAGACAGGGTGGGGAGAGAGGCAGGACAGGAATAACCACAATAAGATTCTGTGCTTATGCAAACTAATTATTGCAAAACTTGATGTTTCCAAATAATCTGAAAGGTTCTGTTAGAATTAAGTAATCAAATAAATAAAATAATCTCTCTCCAACTACTGCTTAGCCTAAGTAGCACCAGTAGACTGATTCCTTGTTGGCATAACGGCCAACGTGGTTCTTGAGGGAGGAAATGATAGCAGCCGTGATTGTAAATGCAGCTGCAAAAAATGCTCTTTGGCCCTCTTAAAACCAATGCAGTTTTTCAGATTTACACTGTTGCAATTGAGGTATTTGCCCTATATTTGGCTGACACAAATTCAAAGCTAACCTCTGGGCTATTGGGTATAATAGGAACACTGAGATAAATTCAAGACTTCTGCCCTCTGATGACATTTCCAGAATAATATTTCTAGGGATTCTGTGCTGCCAGTTTATTCCTATTATGAATACAGAATGTCTTGGACTCCAAGGATTGATACTCTTTGATGGCTTCTGTTCTTGTAGTGACGGTTTCAGGACTAAGCTAAGGACCACAGTTGGCTACTTAGGAAGTCATGTATAAGGAGGAGCCACTGCACTACTACTAGATCTACTCTGGTTACTCAGCAACAGGCTATTCACTATTGAGGCCAATCCAGTTCTTCTCTGATGCAAAGTTTCAGGCCAAATAATCCCCTCTAAAGCGATGTCCTTGATTCTCCTCAGTTGTGTGTAGCAGGCACCTTTGGGCCTCAGATATGTCCCAGAATCCTTTGCGCTGTTTTCCACAGCATCTCTCTTTAAATCCCACTGCAGGTGGTACAGAGTTCTGGCATACATTTATTTAACTTCAGACTCATACACCATGACTCGCAGTGGCTCTCCACACGCAAAATTTAAAACACGAGCAATAATCTAACTGAGAATGTGACAAAAGGAAATTAAAAAAAATCTACCTAAAAGGTGCCGTCAATTTTAAAACAAATAACTGTCTTCTCATCTATGATATAGCCCCATCAACCCTGAAAGAAACTAAAAAACCATAAATATTGCAGCATTCCCAAAAGGTCACCAAATACATCTTCTAGCAGATCAAGATGAGCTGTGACGAAAGACCCTTCGCTAAGAATGCCCTGCCACTGGCCCCTCCACCTTCCAAAACAGTGGGATGTAAGCTTGAGCAGCTCTGTTGATTACAACTGCAGTGGTACAGTCCTTCAAGCAGCTAGGCCCCAAATCTTTGAGGAAAGAAACTTCCCCATAATGCACACCCAAGGAAGGACAGGGACTGACTCCCTTGGGGACTACAGAGTGGATGAGCTGGGTGGCTTTATAGGCTGAAGTGATCAGGGAGTGACTGAAGTGGAGAGGAATGTGATAATTTTTAGATGACCCCCTCCTCTCCTGCCCAAGTAAACTATGAGATGAGCCCTTAGTCTTACAGCAAATCCATCAACTCTCCTTCCAATACAGTGCCTAATCTCCCTCCACACCACACGCACAGTCGCTCATTAATCCCTCATCACGGACCCTCAAAGGAATTGCATCACTCTCCTCACAAAGTCCCTCAGGAAAAAAATCCATCTATAGCCTCCCTGCCTCCCCCACAGACATACACAACCATCCCCATTCCCCCCACTACTAGCTCTCCCCAGCTCCTAGGAGGGGAGATGCCAAACTCCTCACTCACCTATGATGATAATGCACCTGTGGGCACTTATGATAATATGGCAGATAGTTCTCTTAAAGTTGCTAGTTATAGCAATCATTGTCATTCTCAGTCTTTCTCCAGACGCTGACTGAAAGATTAACTCACTGAAAATACTGAAATTAGGTGTCTACAGCCAACTTTCTTTTAAAGTGTGTTGTTTTAGTGTCCCTTGGGCAGAGTCATCCATTGACTTGGCAATGTGGTCAGAAGGAGAACTAAGGAATTAACACCCTCCCAACCCTGCAATCAGCTCACAATTACCATAAGGAGGAATGGTCTCTTTAGCTTAGACACACGGCAAAAATTATATAGGCATAGGGTGACCAGACAGCAAGTGTGAAAAATCGGGACAGGGGGTGGGGGGGTAATAGGAGCCTATATAAGAAAAAGACCCCAAAAATTGGGACTGTCCCTATAAAATCGGGACATCTGGTCACCCTATATAGGCATATATGCAGGATTATACACCGTTGGATTACGTGTCTAATAAGCATTTACATAGCGAGTAAGGGAACTGATTCACCTATGGGTTACTTCAGTTTTATGCCAGGATAATGCTATGGAAATCAACGGAGTTACAATAGTGTGAAACTGGTGGGGAATCTGACCCGTTGCTTGTCATTCTGCTTTTAGCTATAACAACACGGCAGTTCACTAGTGTACTGAAATGCATACTGTGGCTCACAGAGCTTCAATACTCCCGACAGATGCGTTAGCATCACCAGTACCCTGTGTATTTGGGTATTTTGTCTTTTTTTTCTGTTTCACCCACAAGCACCTACAACACAAACACATTTGGATTGGCTGTCAACAAGAGCCAGGCGCTCAGAATAGTTTCAGTGGAGGCTGCTTGGCTTTTCTTGTAAAAGGAGAGATTCAAGTAAGTTCTGACGCTTACATTCCCACCTTTACTTGACAAACAGAACAGGGAAATGCCATCAACACGCAAGCTGTTCCTCAAACCACCTTGTTTTTAGCTAGTCGTACTTCGCTGCCAGTCACAATGGAAACACACCACTTCCTCCCACATGCTCTGAAGTGCCTAGACTGTTGCTATTCTCTTCAATTAAGGCAGCCCATTGTTTGGCTGTTATCCTAACAAAGTGCTTATGTACTAGTGACTGCAAATACCCTGCTGCAGTGACTAAATCAGACAGTGAGATAATTATTTCCATGGCAAAAAAAACCCCGATCCTGCAAACACTTTCATTTTACTCCCATTGACTTCAATGGGAGTACTCACACTAATAAAGTGAAACACAGACGTAACTTGTTTGCAGGATTGGGGCCATATGTGATATTATGTTGCTCCACAGACAATGATGTCTTCCCAACCTGTCATGGGCACATCTTAAAATCCCATTTACCATTGCTTAAGCGGTTCTAAACACTAGCTTGAAGAAGCTAATGAATATTTCATTTGGACAAATTTATAAAACAACTTGATTTAGAATCATGACTAAACCAACAGCCCTGTACCCAGCTAGCACAGAGCAATGTGAGTTGAGGAAGGATGGTCTTGTGGTTAACATGCTGGATTGGGATGCCTGAAATTAGGAAAGCTGGGTTTCATTCCTGGTTCTGCCACAGACTTTCTGTGTGACCCTGGGGAAATCTCTCCAGCTCTCTGCGTCTTAGTTTCTCTCCCATCTTGTGTATCTAGACTGTAAGCTCTTATTACATTCTTAGAGTGCCCAGCAAAGTCGGGCCCTGCTCTCAGCCAGTGTTTCTAGGTGCTCCTGGCGTTCTACTAACAAGTCCTTCACGTTTTAAAGTACTGTGTAGAACTCCACTGCCAACACTCCACTGGGATTTTTTCTGTCTGCCAACTTAAGCAAATCACAGGGCAACCTGCGAAGCAGCTGGAAGGAGCCAAGGCAAAAGAGGCGGCTGCTCAGCGTACAGGTCGAGTCACTACACATGAAAAGGGAAGGAGCAAAGGATACTGGAAATGGCTGATTCAAAACAATACTGTACATCCTGGGCTCAGTCATACACTTCCTTTGCTCACAAAACTGCCTTTGACTTCAGCAAAGTCAATGATTCTTTTGTGCTAGTTAAACGGGTTGTGACTTTGACACTTGTTACTTTAGAACGTGTAGCTTGCCAGGGAAATTATGTGGGCCCAGCACCGAACATATGATTTGAAATCAAATCAGTGATGGTGCTAGGGGCCCCGAGGGGACTATCTCCGCAAAGAGCAGGAATTCCACTAGAGGAGGATAGGCCACGTCCCTCTCTGGCTTACACTGCCAGAGTGCCACGAAAGTCAGCAGAGCTACATCAGTTTAAACCCAGGAGCTTTAGTTTTCAACAGTCACTCCCTGAGATTCTGGCTGGCGGAGGGAGCAGGAGGGATGTTCTGGCCTCAGCCCAAACCAGGATCTATATCCCTGGTCATTAGGAGAGGGAGGGGGGCAGTGCTGGCCCCCTGAAGAATCTCTATGTGAGAAGAAGTTGCAGTCTCTTTCAGCCATGGCAACATACCCCATCCCCTCTGGGGCCTGAGGGGAATTTAACCCAGTGTTCCTCTTGATCTGAAACCTCTATTAAAAATATTTGCTTCTCAGGCATTTTCTTTCTCCTGAATTGTTGCAATCAATTGACAAACTAGTATTCTTGGGACATGAGCCTGATTTCACTCATTCTGAAGTCGGCAATTTTACATCTAGACAGTTAAAGTCCCTTCTGATTTGAAGTAGAACCGAAAGGGTATTTGTTAAAAATTGCTCCCATAAGTTAAAAAGAAATTCAGATGCCACTTTACACATGTAGATGCAGATGGCTGTGTCTGCACAGTGTGTATGAACATGTGTGTGGTTGTGGGCAATTCTTACATGAAGCCCAGGGAAGCTTTGCTCAACTTTGGTGAGGAACTGAGGAAATATTCAACATCCCAGTTTCACTAGGGCTTCACCACATGAAGACCACTTGTTAACTTTCACTCGCCTTTAAAAAGTTCTCAGTCTAAACATTGCTCCTTATCTGATCTCTGGTGTCTCAGTTCCCTCTCTCTCACCATCTTCTCATCTCCCATCACACCACCCTCCTGCCTCTCCACCTGGCCCTTTCATGACCTCTACACCATCATTGTCCATTATTTCTCTGCTGTTCTCTCTACCAGATTCTGCTATTGAATTCATTCACTCCATTCTCTCTTCCAGGTTTGGCTGTCTTGCTGCCATTTCAGGCACAAAGTCCACCCCCCTAAACCCAATCCTGGTGCAACCCCAACATCTGATTCCTCCACTCCTCCCCAATGCCTTCTGGCAAAAGTTCTAAATACACAGAGACTCTCTCTGGCAGTAATTAATTCTCCCTCCTTGTTTACGTCTGTCATATTTCTTGCCAAACCACATTACTTTCCCTCTCTTATTGATTCCCATGCATGTAACCCCATTGCTCATTTATGACCATCAGTTCCCACCTAAAAACCTCTCCTCTGTCCTGAGGCATCCTTTTCTTCACAGGACCTGCCACTGCAACCTCTTCACTTCCTGCCTCCTGTCTCTCCTTGTCCCAGCATTTTCCCCTCCCACACCTCCTCCTTAGTCTTTCACTCTCCTCTGGCTCTTCCCCTCACAGTATAAGCATGGCCCAGTCTGCCATCTTCAAAAAGCTCTCCCTTGACCTCCACTTACCTCTTCAGCTAGCATCCCATTGCCCTTCGCCATAAATTCATAGGCTGTGCCATTTATAACCATTGTCTCCCAGCCCTCTCCTGCATCTCCATCTTGGATCACCTTTCATTTAGCTTCCTCCCCTTCACTCCATATAACTTGCTCACCAAGGGACCAAATGTTCCTGAGCCAATCTCAGGACCTCCACTCCATCCTCCTCCTCCTTGAGCGCTGCTGATTTGGACGCTGTTGACGATTCCCTCCATCTTGACATCTTGCTCTCTCTTGACATTCGTAATACTGATTTAGGATTCTTGAGCTCCTGCCTGCATTTCCAGCCATTTCTTCAACTTCCCTTTTTGTGGGTCCATCTCCACTCCCCCACTTTCCACAGAGGAGCCCTCACGGGTCTATCCTACATCTCCCTCCTCTTCTCTCCCCCTACAACCTGTCCTAGGAGCACCTGACTCACTCACATTGCTCTACCATTTCTATGCAGATAATTCATACATCTACCTCTCCACTTTTGATCTTCCCCTTCTCTATTTAAAAGTAACCTGATAGATATAAAAAATAACAAATCAAATCACTTAGCTTAGTATAATGTGCTGAATAACCACCAAATGAAGTGCACCTAGCCTGTTGGGGAGCTGTGTGAATTCCTCTCTAAGCAACCTTGGCCGCCTTTCATCCTTCCCACTCTCTTTGTTTCTCCTGCATCCATTTGGTAAGCCATGTCTGTATTTAGGCTGTAAGCTCTTTGAGAAAGGGGCTATTTCTTCTGCAACTGTGCTGAGTGTAATTTTGGACATTGTAATAATAAATAAAGTAAAAATAATGAAGCTAACTTTTATTTCTGGTGATAAGGATTCTTGCAAAGTTCAAAATCAGCAGAACAGAACACAGCACGAAGAGAGCTCCCCGGGCAGTCAACTGAAAGAAGTGTTGGCACCACAAATCCTATGTGCACACACGTCCGCCTTCATGAATGAACCCAGCCTGTGAGCTGTGAGCTTACCAATCTGATTTTAGAGGCTGTGAACTTCACAATGAGAATGCAGCTACGCACCAAAGATCCTTGCTGAATGTCACCACTGACCAGGGAGAAGGGAGGCATTCTGCACTGATGAGATCCCTGAAGGGATATCATAAATTCCAGATGACTCGTTGCAACCATCTGTGAGTCAGGGGTTGTCATTGATTATGCGTTTGTACAGCACCTAGCATAATGAGACCCACCCTGGTTGTGGGGTTGAGGGGCTACTGCCATAGAAACGTGAAATAATCATGACAATAGCATTTGTGGTGTAACAGTGGGAAGGATTAGGCATGGTCAGGGGGGAGGGGAATAAATATTTTAACATTTACAAGGGTTGTTACGCTTTTCTTTGCTCATTGTTCCCACATTAGATGTACTCACCACTAAAAGGGTGCAAACTGGCCCACGCTCAGGTTGGCTAGGATAATGTTCCTTTAATGAGAGTCAACCAATCAAAGTTTTGGGGTGGCCTTTTCAAAGTTCTGAGGTCACTACTACTTAAGCTTCCTTTTTGTGGTTCATGTCACCTGAGCAACTTGATATATTCATTTCCTCGTAATTTACAGATAGAGATCAATGTATTCTACATTTAAACACCGAGGATAAGGTATTTGGGTAAGCCCTTCTTGTAGTGCAATGGCTGTAAACAAGGCAAGAATTCAGCCAAACCACCGAGGCTATCACTCTCCTGTGTAGTGGCTATTAAACGACACCCACTTCCATCTCAGACAAACTTTAAATAAATAACCAGCCTAACTTTTGCATACAAACCTCCTAATGGCAAAAGGCCAGCTCAGGGTTTCTGCTGCAGAGAGTTCAAACAGAAAATAATTCAAGGAAGTCCTATGGCCTGCATGCTGGAGGTCAGCCTAGATCAGTGATGCTCAGACCTCAGTGGTTCAGGAGCCAAATTAGTGACCAACATTACCCAAAAAAAGCCACAATAGTGGGAAGTCATTGTTTCATATATATATATAATTCTTACAGCAAAATGACTGACCAATTATTATTATTTTATCAACTACAATTGATTAATAACATAGTAAAAGCATCCTGATTGGTTAATAACTTTGGCTAATAATTAACTCACACAGGGTTTTAATATCATGTGCTACAAAGAGCCGCAGGAGTCACATTAAAGAGCCACTTGCGGCTCGCGAGCTTCTCTGAGTATCACTGGACTAGATGATCACAGTGGTCCTTTCTGACCTTACAAAGCACCTCGCTCATCTTTCCTCCACGGAACTGTGAGACTGATTTGCCTCTCTCTTATACTGGTGTAAATCAGGCAGAATGCCATTGTTAAACGGGTATGAGGTGAGAAGCAGGACCTTAGACGCCATCCCTCCTTTCCAACAGTTCAGGTGGACTTAAGCCCAAATGCACAAGCAGGGAGTGGAAACATGCACAGGCTGGCGGAGCATCTCCACTGCATGCTCCTCCTACTTGTGAGCTCACAGACGTTCCTCTGCAGGGCTACCACAATGTTGGGGAGCTGCAGCTGGATGGTTAGGAGGGGAGCAGCCACCTTACACATGTTCCCTTGGGACACAGCGCAAACCTCTGTGATAGAGCTGGTCAAAAGCATTCAGTCAGAGCAGGCCTTCATTTGGAAAGAATTTGGTGGGTTTCATTTTTTTTAAATAACAAACAAAAAGAAAACCCGTAAAAAATCTGTCTTTTCTTTTACAGTTTTTCCACAGCCAGCTCAATTCTGGCAACAAGCTACTGAGCTTTGTGTTTCTGGGGCAACCATTACTGTCCCCATACAACCATCACCACCACAGTGACGCCTCACCGTGGGGTAGCCAAGTAGCCATCGGGAGGGGAAGCCACTGGCAGAGAATGTCAACGATTCTGCAGGTTTGGTTGAAATTCTCAGGGTTTCACAAAGTAGCTCTGACTTTTCCCAGATCTAGAAGGCTACCATCCCTGCATTAAACAGGGGATGATGCAACAGCCACACTGCATTTAGAAACGCACTGTATTTTTGAAGTCTCTCGCTCGCTCGCTCACTCTCTACCCCTCCCGTGGGTTTTTCCATGGGAGGGTACAATCACGAAGAGTGATGAAGCTCTTGGTCATGCATGAAAAGAGGAAATGAAAATGGCTTATTGAAGGTGCAGCTAGTCCTGACCCAGAACTTTGGTTTCTGAGGATATAAAGCCCCGAGCTGTATGAAAAGCTGAAATTAAAGTAAAGTGAGGAAGACAGAGAAATTTGATCTTATCTCATTCTATCTACACTATCATTAGAAACTGGAAATGCTCATCCTCCACTTGTGGAGGAAAGAATTGATTCAGTCATCTCATTGAGAAAAAACAATCAGTGTGTTAGAGAAGCCTGAAACACCCTGCATATTTGGTTTCTGTGGCAATTCCAAGCATGGATGGTTTGCAAGGCCCTGCTGAGCATTTTTATGGGTTAGAAAATGAGAATCATAACCAGCAGGCCCCAAGAACTTATTACTAATAATTATTGGTATTCTGGTAGTGCCTAGAGGCCCCTATCAAAATCTGTACCCTACTGCGCTAGGCCTGTACAATTACATAGGGGGAAAAAACAAGCCCTCTGCCCTGAAAAGCTTACAATCTAAACAGACAACACAGACATAGGATGGGAGAAGAACCCACAAAGAGGGGACATGGCTTGCCCAATTTCACACAGCAGGTCAGTGGCTAAGTTAGGACGAGAATGCAGGTTTCCTGAGTCACTCACCACTTCCTTAACTGCTGGACCATTCTGCCTCTTCTTGCCAGATCCTGCATGGAGGAATAGTGCTCGGCCAACTGATGGGAGATGGAGGACATAAATACCAGAAGGAACTGAGACCTAGAATAAAGGTTGGCTTCTGCTTAGATGACTTGAAATGCCAGGGGATACTTTCACAAACAGGAGCAGAGGACAGAGCCATACACAAAACTGCCCAGTCCCCATTAATATGGGTCGGAGTTGAGCAGGGAGACTAAAGATAGCATATAACCCAAGTTCCAACCTGGGTGCCTAAACAAGTGGCCTGCATTCAGAAGCACAGAGCACCCACAACTCTAGTAAAAGTTAATGGGAGATGTTGAAGTTTGGCATCTCTGACAATCAGGCCGTTCCTTTAGCTGTTTCATTGTAGGCACCCAGATTTGAAAAGTTGGCCTCAATTAATAAAGTGCAAAGGAGCAGTGTTTTGTGAGCAGTGATGTTTTGCGTCATTGCTTATGGTAAAGACAGAAGTGAAATACATGTGTGAACAATATAAGTATTGGATATGAAAGTCTCCATGGAAAGGGTTAAACAGAGGGAGTTTTACCCAAAGGACTCCCATAAGGATTTGCTGCAGCAATCACACCTGGACTGTGAGGGGACTGCAGAACAGAGACACGAACAGTCAGAAAGGAAGTTGTTCCCAGCTACAAGATGGGACACAGATGGGGTTTCTGCAAATGAAATTGTCTTGGTATTTTAGTCATCTCTGCTCAAGGGACAGGACTTGTGCATATTTTGTGAATAAAGATAGAACAAGATATGATACTGTGAGTCTGTGAAACTAATTTCAGCTAACCTACTGCAAAGCTCCAAATTCTGCTATCACTTGGCAAACAGACAACATCATAAAAGAGCTGGCAGGAGTTTTCTCTTGACATGACTAGGCACATAGGCTAGTCATGTTGTGCAATCAATGATAGAGAATAAAAATGTATTTGCAAAAAGATGCTCTGTGTTTCATCACAATTCTGTCCAGATATGTAATCTAAGCATGTAAACCAATAGAGTAAGTGACAAGGACTCAGACCCTCAGCTGTGGCTGAAGCGTGCACAGCACATGGGGATTTGCGCAAAATTGGCTTTTTTACTCCTCCAATCCCAAGCCATCTGTGTGTTGGGCTGATCCCCTACCCTAGCTTAGAGCAACCTGAAGGCTGCTCTCAGATACACCAGCTTCCAATTAGCTTAAGGGACCTATATAGTAGCCAGTAACAGTAGGGTTCATAAGATCCAGGGACATAAGGAAAACTTGGCCAAGTCTCTTTTCACCTGGCCAAACCCCATATGCTCTGTGGCACTGGAAGATTCCTCCAGTACTGGGGTGATCCTCCCATGGTTGCCTACAGGGGTGCTGGAACGAAGGGTGGTGGGGGGTGCGGCAGCACCCGCTGGCTTGAAGTGGTTTCCATCATATACAAGGTTTACAGCTTGGTTCAATGGCTCTCAGCACCCCCACTATGCAAATTGTTCCAACACCCCTGGAACCTACACCACCTTTAGGATCACAAACTGCCAGAAGTGAAGTGAAAAGCAGCGGCACCACACACCGAATCAGAGCCAAGATTTCTTACTTGTTTCTGGACTCACATATGATCTGTCTACTTGATTATCAAAGACAAGTGCCAACTCGCCATGTAATCATTTAAATCCTACACCAGCGTGTTTTTCAGATATTCAGATGTTTAGCCTATGGGGCACATCAAGGAATTGCTATTTTAAGCTACTATGTTACTTCCTTCTTGAATGTCACTTCAGAGAACCTAGGCCTCCAGTTTTCTCTATCTGCACACTTGGGGCCAATTTCTACCCTTGGCTACACATACGCAACCCCAGGAAAGTCTGTGGAGCTGCACGTGTGTAAATGATATATTCATCCCTTTGTAATTTAAAGGTATTTTAACCTTCAGTCTGAACCCCTTTAAAATCTAAATCTCTTTTAGCTTGTTACTATGCTGCCTAATAATTCTCCACCAGCCAGCATATAAAAAAGGGTATTTAAACTACTTTTTGATTGGATCTAAGCTATCTAAATGCCACTGACCACAACAGCGTCTAAAATTAAACAAACAACCTCTTTTAGAAGTTAGTCCTTAATAAATATGAAATGGAAATCTACTATAAACTTAATGAGAAGGAGATAAGATATTTAATTCTTCTGAAAATACCATAGTGACCACAAATCCCACGCCAAGCCCAGCTAAAATTGACACAAATGGCATGGTTTCTGAGAAAGGACAAATCAAAAAAAAAATTTTTTTAAAAAGGTTATTCTTATTAAAAAGGAACCACATATTTATGGTATCTCTAGGGTCTAGAAGGAGACAATGATCTACAGCAGCATGACTGAATGCTTTACTTTTTCCTCAAAGCTCTCTGATCAGAATGGTGTTTCCCCACCTCCACTTTGCTGACAAATGCTGATGTAAACAGCATACGTACAAAGCATGGGGGTTTTCACGTGAATCCTGTGTTTTTTCCACAAAGCCTCTTACGCTGTACTTTGCTTAAAATATATCTGCTCATTTCTGGTTAACCTACATCCCCACAAGTGTTAATGAGCTTTTAACAGTAGACTGAACCACTTCACAAAGTGAGACAAAGCCAATTTTTAAAGAAAGCTAATACTTTGTGGGATTTGAACATGAAGCTCTTACAAAAGACCACCGACAGTTGTGGCAATGTTTATATATTAGAATGAGATTACAATATTGACAAATTACAATGGACTCCATTTAAAACACGGATCAATCTTTGTCATCAATCTTACTAGGAGTAAAACATTTGAGATATAATACCACTGAAATCCTACCAGGAAGGAAGTAGACTTCAGAAGCTATAAACAGAATTTAACAGAAGTAGGAAGTAATTCAAATGCTCTCGCATTAGTGACGGGGTAAAAACATTTAACCAGAGAAAATGTTTTGGGTGTTTTTTTCCCACTTTATTTATCCATTGGTTATTTGGAACAATAGCATGTTGTCACATAAGTCAAATACAGTCTTTAAAAATCAATGTACAATGTAATTCATAGTACAATTCTAGATATTCATTGCTCTTTTACAAAAATAGATGTTTCTGGCTTTTTGTTTGTGTTAAATACATTTTCACCTGGAGGCTTTCCTACACTATAAATAGGGTACTTATAATTAGGTCAAAATGTACGGACAGTCTTACTGGATATCACATGCAACTTCTTATTGGATGCTGTTCTTTTTTTTTTCTTTTAAATCCCTTCTTCAACAGCTGCTAACTTTACACTGTGCTCCTGAGGGGAGTATAATTAAAAGCTCCTTCCAAAGCCAAGCTCAATGTACCTTTGACTTTGGATGGTAGAAGATGCAACACAAAGAGATGGATAGTTTCCCCTTCCTAAAAGACTTAGTAGATCTCTTGCACAGTTTGCAGACTCTCCTCTTGCTTTGGGTTACTGAGTACAATGGCATATGCTGTTGCTACTCCACTAGGACAGTTCCTATTGTTTAATTTGATCCCCTCTCTTTGGTCCTACCACAACTCCTCTCCTCTCTCTCAAACACCCCCCACCCAGTACCTCAATCTTTAGGACCCAGTTCAGCAAAGCACTAGAATTCGGCACGCACTCACATGCTTTGCTGAGTAGCAATGGACTAATGCTCAAACTAAGAGCTTCCGTGCTTAGCTGAATCGGGGCAGTACCATAACAGCAATGCTAGGTTGTATGCAATGAACCTGTGAAATGCTGGCCATCATTCCCAAGGGGTTGGTAAAATCAGTGTAAGTTTGGAAAGTTCTTCTCTCCGGGGCTATAATGGGTAAAACCTAGAACACATTTTGAGAAGCTGCCTCATGCTATACTTGCAATTCCCTGCTTTCCTGGAAGGTACCACATTCCAAAACAACAAGTAGTTCAACACGATCGGCTTTCAGACTAACATGACACTAACCTATCCTAAAATATCTACCAGCAAAAAATATATGTAATTTGTAAATGAATCTACAAACTTTCAGTGTTTCTGTAGCCTTTATACTAAAACATAGAAGCTTATGAAGCTGTGCTCTTTATACTCTTGATGGAACAATCTAAAACTCCTCTAACATTCCAGAAGGATTAAAATCGATCACTTAACAGTAAGTGCCATTCTTTGCTCCCATAAGGCATCATCTGGTTCTCACTAAAGATCAATGGGACTTTCACGGGGTAAAGGGCCAACATAACTAACTTACAAACTCTTGTGTTTTCCCTAAGGAATTTAGTAATATCATCCTGAAAATAGCATATTCCAAGTCAAACTTGATGAATTGCACAAATAGTTCAATATCTTTCCAATGTGCAGTGATACTGAAAACAGATACCACTATGCCTTGACTTTAAGAATCAGGATTTCACATAAGCCATAGAAGACATCAAGGTCCAAATTCTGAAGTCGATGGGAGCTCCAGGCATCCAATAGCAGAATCTGGCCCTCAATGATTTTTATTCCCTGCAACGTCTACAATTCAGCAAAGGAAAAATACATATTTTTCAATGCTTTGCTAAGTGAACTAACAGTGAATGTTTTCATATTTCAGACTTCCTTTCTTGTGGTCTGTTCCTGCAATCTTTACATAAACAAACCTCCCACTGACTTAACTGGGCCTCTTGCCGGAGATGGCAATGCAGGATTAGGCTCTTAAGAACTAACCCCACCTCAGAAAACAACACATCTGATCTACCAAGCTGAACTGGTGGGGTCCAGGGCTTGATTCTGAGATGTGTGCGGAGACACTCAGCAAGTGAAGCAATGACTATTAGGAAAAGTTAAAACCACATCCAATACTGTAGATCAGTTCATTTCTGCAATCCTGCACACAAAAGTCCCATTGATTTCAACTGAAGCTCTGCATGCTTCACTGGACTAAAATATACTTAGAAGTGTGCAAATTACAAAGGGTTGGAGGCTGACTAAAGCAGAGATTTGAATGTCTACGAGATCGAGTATTCCCCTAAGAGCATGTAAGTCAGGAAAGATATTTCTAGTAAGGAAGAACATTAAAACATAATGAACGGATAAACTGGCCTTAAGGGAGGGGAGAAAAGGAGGGATATTATATCCCAAAATAGTATGCATCTTTAAGATGTATAAAGTTCCCTAGAATGTGAGTTTGCTGTCAGATCATATACAATTTTGTTCTAGCTAGAAATTCAAGCAAAGTGTATTTCTAACCGTGGAGAGGATCTTTCTGGCATGAGAAATATAAATTCACAGATTTCTAAGGCCAGAACAGACCATTATGATCATCTAGTCTGACCTCCTGCATAACATAGACTGTAGAATTTCACTTATATACACACACACACACCAATACTGACAGATCTCTCTCTCTCTCTTTGCCATACAAAGGAGTTCCAAGTTCATTTGCATATGCAAGCAAATAATCAACACTCCAGCATTAAGAGTTGTAAATCTCCTGAAATTATACCTTTTTTTTTTTGTTACTTTTTAAAACAAAAGTTAGGATAGATATTCCCAGCTCTACTAATACTATGGGCCAAAGTCTGCTTTTCTTTGGACACCTGGCTCCCACTGACTTCCATACACGAGGAAGGGAGCTGGAGGTGCACAGCCAAAAGCAGAATTTGATCTTGTGTAAGTCAAAGACTCTTTTTGTGACTATTCACCATATCTATACAAATGTACCTTGGAAATCTATTTCATGTTACATATATGTGCCAGTGAAAATGACCACCAAAATATAATCATATATGAAAGAATAATTATCAAAGATTACAG
Source organism: Macrochelys suwanniensis (assembly GCA_033296515.1). NCBI lineage: Eukaryota > Metazoa > Chordata > Testudines > Chelydridae > Macrochelys > Macrochelys suwanniensis. Next base: position 146,055,499 of record CM065776.1, read on the forward strand.
TTATTTTCTCAAAAACCTGTTTTATTCTAGGGTCTAGAATTCAAGTTAATGGTCCCACCTGCAACACAGACAGCAAAAACTCCCAGATCTAGAGATTGTTAGAGAGAAGCATCAGTTGCCTGCTGACTCTCCAATGTTAAATGGCCACCCTTCGCAATGTATTACCCCAAATACACCATCTAGACAACTCTTCTAAGTGCTGTTATGGATATCAATCCACTAACAGCAGTGATAACAACAAAATTCACTGTGAAGAGAAATGTCAGGCATTAAAAATATATCTCATTAGGATTCGATTTTTTTAAAAAAATACACACAAACTTTCATAGAAGAATATAGGCATAAAAAGTTTACCACGCTTAACAATCTAAATTCTTAACCACTTACATATGTAGCTATTCACAACATAACATTTATGGATGCCTAGGCCACTTGTGTGCCATCTTTCCCACAGTAGCTACAGCTTCATGCTGGGAATACTGCCAATATATTTCCCTGCCCTGAGATTTGTAATCACAAATAAATAGCTCGGCAAATATCATAACATTGTAAACTCTGAATCTGTCTTCAGCAAGAAGTCATCCTCAAACCACGAAGAACGTTTAAACAATGTAAACATATCAAACATTTTGTCAGTTTTCACAGTTATCCCCAGCAACCGCAGAATCTATGTGAGATGTACCATCCAAATCTTGAAGCCCCATAGTTTCTATTGTACATTATTGTTGTTCTAGTTCATTTTCCAGTCTCTGAGACTTTGTTTTCCTTAATAAATCCAGCTGTGATTTGGATCCCCAAGATGTGATCCAGCTCTGTTCTTCCAAAATGCATCATCTTTACAAAGCCTTAAACACACTCCTTCTGAGGAGATTATTCTTGAATGGAGGAATGGCGAATAGATCTGTGGTAATCCTCTGGACTAGTGACATGTTCTGGTAAATCATAGCCTCTCAGAAAATGTCCACTGTTTTGTTGAGCAAAGTAATACAGCTGCCTTGCGAACATTGGCTCAACCTTAACAACAGATAAAAATGTTATTGAAGCATGATAGCATGTTCCATATCGTTCGTATTAGCTATTTACTCAACAATAAAAAGATGTTAAAAACAAGGAAAGATTTTTAGATTTTAGATTTTTAGAGCTAGCTGCAGTTTTTGCCGACAAATACCCATTGCATAAAGCATGCGTTTGCAAATGTACCCTGTCAGCTGGTCCATATGTACATGTGATGCCTGATTTGTGTGTGCCCATATTTCCATGGCTAAATTAGGCACGGCCAAATGCAGGCCCAGTTTCACATGCTTAACTTTAAAAATCTGTCCCTTATTCTGAGTCCAAGGGCAGGTCTTCACTACCCGCCGGATCGGCGGGTAGCAATCGATCTATCGGGGATCGATTTTTCGCGTCTCATTAAGACGCGATTAATCGATCCCCGATCGCGCTCCCCGTCGGCGCCGGCAATCCACCGCATCGAAAGGCGGAAGCGGAGTCGACGGGGGAGCGGCAGCGATCGACTCGCCGCCGTCCTCATGGCCAGGTAAGTCGACTACGATACGCCGACTTCAGCTACGCTATTCCCGTAGCTGAAGTTGCGTATCGTAGATCGACCCCCTCCCCTAGTGTAGCCCTGGGCAAAGTCTCACCAGCCTCAAGGGTCCCCAGCTTTGCACAGTGCCTTAGTTAAATACTTAACTTTGACTCCTAGGATATAAAAACTTGAGACTTATAAATGGGGAACAAATATGTTCTGAGAAACGATCCGAGATCCTCTAAACATTTAGACACATCCCTGCATGGACATCATTTTATGGAGGAAAGGTGTGTGGGTGGCAGGGAGAAGAACATGTCCTCCCTAGCATTCAGCTGACATCTGAAGTGGAGGAAGGGACAGGAGTTTGAGGCTCATGCTTACTGTAGCAATTCAGCACTCTCTCTCCACTTCCCCTCATCAGCTGTTGGACTGGTCAGCTGGACAGGAAGGAGGCAGCTGCAGGTGTAGCCGCCTGCAGCTAGGGGCTGTTCTGGGCCTCTGCTGGGCCGGCATGCAACTGGGTGCTCTATGGAGCCTGCTCAGTTCCCGCCCCCCCCATCAGTTCCAAGTGCAGAACAGGGGGACCCAAGGCAGGGGCTCAGCCAATTCCAGAGAAGAGACTGAGCTGCCAGCCAGCATAACGAGGTTCAGGTATGAGGCAGAGCGCTGGAGGAGAGAACAAACTCACTGAGAGGTATCGGGGGGCAGTGGACACAGGCTCAGAGGAGAGTCTTTGTGGGTGGGGAGGGAGAATATGTTTGAGGAGAGGAGGGCTGTGAGGAAAGGGGACTTTGAAGGGGGACCAGAAAATTGGAAAGCAGATGGGAGGAGAGAGAGAGCAGTTGGGAAGTGTTATGGATAGTGGAGATGTAAGTTTTGGAAAGCGGCTGATCCCAGCCTCCACTATTGCTTACATGGGTGCAGCTGCACTACCGCAGGGAAATGACTGTAAAAGTAGGCAGTATAGTCAAGGCCCAGGGTTACGAAGAGGTGAAGCAAGAGTAACCCAAGCAGTAAAGCCTACCTCAGTCTGCTATGGCATTTTGTGGTGCAGACACCAGAGGCTAGGAGGGGCAAAAGGGGAGAGGGTATCTCTGAGAAAGCTTAGATGCTGCAGCACACTTATGTAGCAATTTTAAAAGAATCCACAATTATGTGCCAGCTTTGGCAGTCATATAATCATATTCTATGCAATGCCCTGCTTACTAGTGTCACATGGCTGACACTAGTCAAACTGTTCCATTTAGCTAATAGTCATAATCACTCCTCTAAAGTGCTTTCATCAGTAGATCGCAAAGCGCTTTACAAAGTAGGTCAGTCTTCTTATCCCCATTTTTACAGATGGGGAACCTGAGGCACGGGGCGGGACATGACCTGTCAGTGGGCTAATGGCAGAGCAGGGAATTGAACCCATGTTTCCCAGTCCAGTGCCCTATCCACTCAGCTAGACTGCCTCCCTCACAGCTTACTGATGAGAGGTAGAGAAGGCTGCCTGGCAGATTCACATACTCTTCATTTTAAACTAAGAAATGAAATAAATCATACTTACATGGGCTGTAATTAGCTTCCTCTGCCTTTGTGGGTCTGGAAATTCCTCTCCAAAACACAGAGCAACCTGGAATCTAGGCAATGGACGTCCATGGTGGGCAAAAGCTTGCAGTTCTGAAGACAGAAAAGATATGTTCAGAAAATCCTCACCATCAATGGCTGAGTTCCAGAGTTAGTAGTGAAGGTCCTTAGAGCAGAACAGCAGACTACAGGAGCAATGAAGAGGTTCTATTGGACAACTGGAAAAAGTGATGACAGGGTCTAGCAAAGGGAAAGCAAGTCTGGGAGAAAGGAGAGATACCAGCATAGAAAAGTGATCTTGGAGACTTTGCCACACATCAGGGAGAGAACACAGTTAAGTATCAGCAAGGGACAAATAGCTGAAAACTTTGCCCCCCCCCCAAGAGCTAAGAGACTCCAATTATTCTATTTGTATTGCATTTTGAGTAATTTCATATAAACAGCAATTGAGATTTCCTCAGATTCATACTTGTGTTTGGCTTAACAACAGAAACTTCTGAAACATTCTTCAGGACTTTTGAACTTTGCCGGTCTAAGTTTCTTCTATCCACACATACATTTCAGAAGGATCATGCTATGTAAGTCACATTGCACGGCTTCTTTCAAAAACAACGGTGCTGAGATGTTGCAGGAGGGCCTGTCGCCCTTAAGAGTAGAACGGAGAGCAGTTTAAGTAACAAAAGTGTTTACACTTTGACTTCTAACTACACTTCTGTGCCCACTACTTGTGAAGACTGAACATTAGAAGATGGATTGTTCATTAGAAAGTAGATGGCGAATCTCAGGACTAGCTTACAATGCAGCTGGTACACCTTTGTAAGGCTTTGATCTTGCTTCCACTTAAGACAATGGCTTCAGTGGGAGCAGGAGCTGGCCCAAATAGAACCATGTTAGTGTCTACATTCTGTCCATTCCCCTCCCACACCAGGTCATGAATCTACAGGAATGTAATTAGTTCAGATCACATATTTTCTGGATGGTTTGCCTTTCACTTCTACTACAGGAGCCAGGGTCCCAGAGATCTCAGGTGAGCTCTCTCTAAGGATATGTCTACATTGCAATCGGAGGTGTGATTACAGCGCAGGTAGACATAGTCGCACTAGCAGAGCTAAAAATAGCAGTTTGAATGAGGCCGCGTGGGCTAGCAACGCACATAGGTCCCCAGCATGCTTGTATAGTCCACACTGGAGCCCATGCTACCACATTAACATTGTTATTTTTAGCCATTTTAGCACAGGGAAAGCCAGTGTGGATCTGACTACCCAAGCTGCAATCACATCTCAGATTGCAGTGTGGACAGACCCTTTGAAACGGGCCAGGCTCAAATACAGTGACATCTGTGGCCTTTCATTGCCCCCCTCATCCTCTTTTCCCCTCTCTGCTACTGTTACTAGTTGGGTCATGTCTATTTCTATACTGCAAACTCTGTAGAGCAGGCACTTTGGGTGAAATCCTGGCCCCACTGAAGTCAATGGGAGTCTTGCCATTGTCTTCAATAGGTCCAGGATTCCATCCCTTCTATTGTTCTGTAAAGCACCGAGAATTCTTTAGGCACAACATAACACCATCAAAAATGTTAGTTTATAATACAATACAATGAAAATCTCAAAAGGTTGCAATGTGCAAAGTGCAAATTTGGTTATAGTCATCCTCTGATTCTAATAAACAATAACAACAACAATACCATATAGTTCTTATACAGCACGTTTAATCCATAGAGCTCCAAGCGCTTTACCAAGGACATCAGTATCATTATCCCCATTTCACAGATGGGGATACTGAGGCACAGAGAGGGGAAGTAACTTGTGCAAGGTCACTCGGCAGGACAGTGGCAGAGTCAGGAATAGAACCCAGGTCTCCTGAATTCCAGTTCAGTGTTCTAGTCACTATGCAATTCTGCCTCTCAAATATATAAATATTTATATTATTTATATTAATAGGCAAATTATTCCCTGTGTGGGGGAGATGTTTACAAGAGGGCTCCACTTGGGTTAAAACACATTGCCCAGTGGTGCCGTAAAATTAACATTTAATTGAATTCAAAAAAGAAAACCACATCTTTATTTTAATATCCATAATACATTTTGCTTTACGTGAGGTATTTTTCATGTCATTGACTTATTAAGAGCTAATAATGCTCTGTAATGTGGTTCGTGTCTTTTGGGACACCTTGCAAAAGGAAATCAATCATAAAATAATATTTTAAAATTAACACAATATTCGGATGGGGGATAGCACCTTGCAGAGAGAAAGGCTGGGCTTGTGGTTAAGATATTATCCTGGGATTTAGGAAATGTGGGCTCAATTCCCGTGAGACCTTGGACAAGTCACAAAATCTCTCCATGCTGGACTTCCCCCATCTGTAAAATGGGCATAACAACACTTCCTTTCTCCCACAATTTGCCTGTCTTCTCTATTCCGATTGAATGCTCTTTGGGGCAGGGACTGTTTCTTACTCTGTGTAAATGCAGTGCCCTGCACAACGGGGCTCTAGTCTTAGTTGAGGCCTCTAGGTTCTACTGAATAATAAATTATAATGATTCATGATAAATTAATAATTAATGACAAATAGAGTACAGTTCTCTTTGAACAAAAAAGGAGGTAATGTTCTCTCTCTATTTTCAACAAGCCCTAAAAATGCTCACAACCTGCTAGGAGCAGAGGGGGAGATTTTCAGTTCTTCGGTATAATCATCCCACGCTGCATTCGCTTAGGTGTCATAAGTGAGGGCAAGGAGGAGTCTGGGGTCAGTGCAACTCCCGATTAATTAGTCCCAGTGTTACTACTGCAGAAAGAACCCCATCCCTACCCCTCCTCTGTCACAGAATTTTACTCAGGCCTTGTCTACACTATGGGGGGAGATCGATCTAAGTTACGCAACTTCAGCTACGTGAATAACGTGGCTGAAGTCGACTTACTTAGATCTACTTACCATGGGGTCCACCCTACGCTATGTCGACGGGAGACACTCTCCTGTCGACTCCCCTTGCGCTTCTCGTTCAGGTAAAGGACGGGAGTCAATGGGAAAGCGATCTGCGGTCGATTTAGCAGGTCTTCATTAGACCCACTAAATCAACCCCAATGCATCGTGCTTCAATTCCCCAGTAACTGTAGACAAGCCCTCAGCCTCAGTGATTCTCAAAGTATTGCAGCATAATATAACCAGGGAAGGGATGGGATAGAGAAGGGAGTTGGCCCATGAAGGGTTTCAGAAATGATCTTCAATATGAAAGAGAGTCAGAGAATCCCAGCTCTTCCAAATGCATGAAAGCATGTACTTGAGGTCCTCTCACTGCTCTGAGCATGTCACTTTGCTCTTCAAACAGCTCCATTGGTGCCCTCTCATCTCCTGGGTCAAATTCAGACTTCAACTTCCAGGTTTTCACACGCCTCCCAAATCAGGTCTCATTTCCTTCTATTCTAGCTCCAATGGCCTACTCTCCACCCTTGCCAGCCTCCCTAACACCCCTTCATACCCTTCTCCTATTCCAGTCTTTGAGCCTTCTCCAAATTCTCTCCCTCTCCTGGTTTGCGAAAGTCATCACTCAGATCTCTCCATAAATAACCCAGACGTTAGAATCTGGTCACCCCTGTACTATACATCAGAATCACAAAGCCCAGTCTTTCAGTGAGTCCCATATGGACATATCCCTGCACCCATACGCAGCCGTATCAGTTAAAGGCCACAGCCCTGGCTCTGCACCTTCCTTCTGTGAATTCTTTGGGACATGCACCTCTTAGTAGAAGTCTGGAGTGTTTCCATCCCCTAAGGGTCTGATTTTCTGACTGTCCGCACCCAAACGTGTACTTAATTTGGGAGCTCACTAACCAAAATTAATTTGTAGCTATGGTATGTGCATGGCAAAATAGTCACTTAAGAAGTTACCTGGCTAGCTGCACGTGTTACACCCCAATTTGCACACACTGTTGTGACAACTGCACACAAATTAAGCATGCAATTGTACACGTGTTTGCACATGCATTTGCACACACATAGCTTAGAAAACTGTGCTTAAGTTAACCTTTGGGAATAGGCTTCTAAAAAGATACTGCCACATATCCTGTGAATGGTTTGGAAGAGCCAGATTAAATTTAAAGTGGCATCTGAAAATGGAAAAGGGACTTCCAGGCACTTGCTTGCAGGCATAATGATACATCTTACAATTAGCATACAATAGAAGTTGTAACCCCATAAATTCAGCTCAAATTCCCCTTTTTAACTGTCAATTTTCATATCCTCTTCAGATGTGTATTTAAATGCATATGATGCTTGATAATTCTGCTAGGATGACACATCAAAGCCTGGAAAATGAAGTATTTTAAAGACAGTGGCTCATTTGGGGTATTTTTTTTTAAAGCATTGCATTATTTTTCAACGAAACTGTAATTTATACCAATATATAGGTCTGAAAGGCAGTAAGGTGTTCTGCACAGAGGGGAGACTCTAAAACTGCCACTCTAAAACTTAAGAGCTCAACTGTAGCTCTGCCACAAGCCCTACTAAGGGGCAGCATATAAGTGTGCTGCCCTGCTTCTCCCCTTACTCCAGGGGAGGGGAAGTAATCTGTGTCCACCCCTTTCCCTGGAGCAGATTGCTCACCTCTCCGTGAGGCTGTTTTCCCTTCCATTCTGCTACCCACAATACAAATAACCAGCGCAGGGGGTTGAGGGCATGCCTTCAAACATCTTACTCACTTTTGCAGGTGTGTTGGGCAAGTTACAAGTTAATAGGATGATTGTTGAAAGCCAGAGTTCATAAATTCACCCCACAAATATTTTCCAGAGTATTTGTTTAAATACAGACACACGCACACACCAAACCACGGATTTAAAAAAATAGCTATTGAGATTAATACTTGCTCGTTTAAATACTGTGGGTCAGATTTCAGACTCACACCAGCATAAGTCTGGAGTAAATCCATTGAAGACAATGGAGTTACTCAAGATTTACACCAGTGGATCCAAAATCAGAATGTGGTCCCATCCACTATACAGTCTTAAGAAGGACTTTTGTTGGGCTTCTCCCACTCATCAGGGCTTGTCTTCACTACCTGCCGGATCGGCGGGTAGCAATTGATCTATCGGGGATCGATTTATCGCGTCTCGTTTAGACGCACTTAATCAATCCCCAAACGCACTCCTCGTCGACTCCGGAAATCCATCTCAGCGAAAGGCAGAAGCGGAGTCGACAGGGGAGCGGCAGCGATCGACTCGCCGCCGTCCTCACGGCCAGGTAAGTCGATTACGATACGCCGACTTCAGCTACGTTATTCACGCAGCTGAAGTTGCATATCGTAGATCGACACCCCCCCCTCTAGTGTAGCCTAGGGCTTAGTATAAAGTGACACAGACCTTACCTTGTCCTCAGCTGAGCATGAGTGGTTCCCATCACTTTCAATGGGAGCCACATAAGTGTACCAAAAGAAGAACTAACCATGGTAATATACAAATAAAACACTATTCATAGGCTGTGTTCTTCTAACACCTACACATAGGGCCAAATCCAGGGAGCAGCTGAGCACCTGCATCTCCCAACCACTTCGGTGGGAGTAATTTAGTGCAAAGAGCCCTTTAATAGTGCCCATCTGGAACCACAATGACCGTGATTTGGTGACATTTATATAGGCAACATGTAACCTAAATTGAGAATTACCTGCTAAAAATTGCTGAGTATCAAAAAGTTTGCAGGTCTGCTCCCTTTCCAGTTTATTTGGCCTGTCACTGCATAATGCCAGAGGTCCATCCCAGTAGATCCTGCTTTGACAAAGTCTCTTAGCATAAAGCCCATCAGGTGCCATCCAGAGTATTACTCCTCGTTCCAAGTGGCTCAGTAATTTTTCTATGTTTTTCCTCTGGCCATTATCTTCTGGATAGGGGAAGATAACTTGATCCAAGCTGCTGACCTCATAATTTTGGGCATGAGATATTCTACAGCCTTCAGGACTTGAAGTCGTCATCTCTTTCACCAGTATTTCACGGTAATATAGACAGATGTGTAGGCGACAGTCTGTAAGTATATTTTGGAAAAAAATGACTGCTGTTCAGTATTGTGAGTATTTTAAATTACATCGCACTATTAAGGCTACCGGGCCAGATCTTGCAAGGTGCTATTCACCTATCATTTCGAATACTCAGCAGCTCTCAGAATTTAGCCCTGATTTAGGGAAAAACATAGATTGAATTGAAATAACAAAATATGGAAGCACAAACTCCAACACCAGCTTCTACCAATAGAGGCCCCTGGAGTGGGAACCGAATAGCCTGTGATGCAGACAGCAGAAAATATGCTAGACATTAATGCCTGGCAAGCTGCATATTTTCATTAATGGGGGGAAAGTGTTTGTACTTCACGGGTTTAATTGGAATTAACGCTCAGTCTCAGTATGTTCTCCTAGATACGTCAGAAAATAGCTATGCTTCTCTCAAGATGTTGTATATAACCATGTTAAGCAACTACCCACAAGACTTGCAAAAATGCAATCAGTTGCCTAGTCGAAGTGATCTTTGGATGAAATCTTAGGCTTTGTTTTAAAGTGGTCACTCGACACAGGAGAGTGATTGTTAAGGGCTCGATCCTACACAGCACTGGTGCAGGGCTGTGCAAATAGACCCATTCAGAACAGCAGCCCTGCTCAGGAAGGGCACTTAGGCGTGTGCTTAACTCTGTCATTTGCCAGCCAAGTCTCTCCCCTTAATGTTGCATTGTCAATTTCTCCATATAATTTCCATTGTTAGTTTAAAAACCAAACTAGCTCCTACATTTCCACATAAGGAATACAATAAAAAAACCCACCCTTGAGTCTGAACAACTGCAAAGTTGGCTGAACAGATTTCTTTTCAGAGAGTGAAAGTGCCATCACCAACGTAACGTGAGGTTTTATTTGATCAGGGATAAATAAATGCTGCAAATCCTGATGCAGTCAACAGAGAAGACAGAAAAGTATCCATAGGACAAAATGTTGAAAAAAGGAATAGAATTTTTCAGAAAGGATACGGTCCAGGTTAAAAAAACAACAACAACCCACCTCTAGACCTCTGAATCCAAAAGCAACATGGCTCTGTGGTGAGCTAAAGAAGAATCTGCTTCCCCTGTTAGCAGTTGTCCTATCTGATGACTCACTGAGGAGCAACCAATAATTTGCTTGAAATTTGCTTGAAAGAGCAAAGTACTTAAGCGTGTGTAACTTTAAGCACATGAATGGTCCGATTGATCACAATCTGAGTTACAGATTTCAGTGAGGACTACTCAAGTGCATAAAGTTCTGCATGTGTTTAAAAATCTTGCTGAATTGAGGCCTAAGTGTATATGCACAGAACTCATTTAGAAAGGAAATGTCACTTTCACTCACAAAAGAAGTCCCTATAAATGGTGAGTAAACATTTACTTGGAAAGTTATAAGGAGAGCCTCCTGGATGGTTCACCATGAAAGCCTGGTGTTATAGACTTACCTGATAGTGCAAGAGCTTCACCAGACCTTATGCTTGGCTCTATTGGGATCCCAGGAGTCTGTGACTCAGATGGTGCACAAGCATAAAAGGTTCCAGTCACCTGACAACCTGTTTTTACAAAAAAAAGTCAAATGATATCTAGCTATCTAAAACCCAAGAGCAAAGTTAGAGTTCACAGCTATGCATGTGAGAGTTTCTGAGCTCCAGCTCTATAAAAAAAACTTCCCCTTGACCAAAACATTTTATCCACTCGAGATGTTATCCAGATTTTTCTTATTTGGATCTTTTAAATGTTGTTCTTTTACCTAACCATATCAGTGCATATAATTCTCCCCTAGAAATAATCTGCATTTTAACTAGATAATGGTATTCTTGGAGGCTGATGAAAAATAATCCATTCATTCTCACAGGTTTTAAGGAGTTTTATCAAAGGCAACTCAAATATTCGAAGTCATTATGTCTGTAATTGTGTTAAATAAAGACAGTAATTGTAGGGAAAAGAGATTCTCCTGCAGTAGAGTATTAGAGTTTTAATACTACAGCCAACATTAGTTCTTTCCCAAGCTATCCCTTCCTTTGAGTGAGATAATATTGAAGCAAACTGAAACGTGATAACACCTGTCCAAAGTCCCTGGAAGTCAACAGGAATCTTAGCATTGACTTCAAAGGGCTTTATATCATAAACACAATATTTATGATGCAGGTAAGATACACTACTCTTTCCCATAGACAGATTTGACTCTTCTCAAAACTAGTTCACTTTTTAACCGATGCCCAGGGCATGTGAGTGACTGTTGACAAACAAGACAATCCAGTGAGTAAGCCACTATTGCCCAATTCTCTGATACAAGCTTAATGCAGCACTTAGACCCTGAGACAGGAAAACACCTGAGAATTTGTTTACATCCATCCCTATAAAAGAAAACACTTAAGCTTGTGCTTAACTTTAAGCCTATGCGCACATCCCATGGACCCATTAAACACGGGTTTAAATGCTTTGCTGCATTGGGGATTTACTCATTTTCTTTTAAGCCACAGAGATAGAAGGTCCTGTATTTCTTGTCTCTTCAGAATGCCCGCTGACCTCAAGAAACACGGGATCAGGCCCTAAATGACCCATGAAGATACAATGGGCGGGAAATGATGCTTTGGAGCAGTGACTTTTTAAAGAACCGCTGTAATTATAAGCATAAGACTGGGGGTTGAAGGAATGAAATTGAAACCAGGAAAAGCAATATTCTTACTAAAGCTTGACATAATGTTCATAGTTACTAACAAAAAACAAAGCAAAAATATCAGTGATTTTTTAAATATGTATATGCTAAGATTCTATCAGGTAATCAACAGAAAAAGGGGAACAGATAAATTTTCCAAAGAAAAATTACAGTTATGGTCTTCTTTCTAGTATGAGAAAATGCCATGTTGCTTTTATTCTCTATTTTAGCATTTTCTGGAGCAGTCTTTACCATAGTATCTAAGCTAAGAGTTTATGACACTGTTCACTTCAAAATTAGTGTTTCTATTCAGCATAAGTTCAATAGATCATAAGGACCAAAACCTGCAGTCACTACCCCATTGAAGTAACTGTTGCATGGGGTGTAAATCAGGGCAGATTTTTATGACATTTCAACTAAATAGCTCACTTGTCCAAATGTAGAGTGTTCAGTTGTCAGTAGGCAAGTGTAAACAGAAGTTTCTTTCATTGCACTTAAACCATTAAAGGACTGTATTTTGTAGCTCTAATACCCTGTGCGCCTTAACTATTCCTTCCTCATCTCATCTTGGACTAAGGATTTCTACTTTTTGCAAGATTATTCTCATATGGATGTGTGGGGAGCTAATCCCTGGGCAAATCCCTGCGTACTGAAATGAGCATATATCCCTTGAGAGTCTGAGCCTGCAGCCATACACGGCCCAATGGATGGTCATGTGAATAAGGCACTAGACTGCAACTCAGGAAATCTGGGCTCAGTTTCCAGCTCTTCTACAGACCTCCTGGGTCACCATGGAACAAGTCACTTAATCTCTGTGTACCTCAGTTCCCCACATAAAGTAAAGACTTCCCTACTTCGCATGTTTTTCGGGTGCTCAGGTTCAGTGTTGCCAACTCTAACGATACTTAGTATATAGTTCACAAAGCCCCAGATCCTGGAATGCTACGATTATGTGAGAACCTCGGCTTTCATTTAAGGGGAGAAAAGTAAGTTTCTAACCTACATGATTGTGGAGAAAAACGTGAAAAATGTGAACCATAACGACTCAAAAATCAGAAGGCAAATAAAAAATTATCTATACATAGTCATTTATAAATCATGGGGGAGGGGTGACTCAATTTTTGAATGCTTGGCGTTGGCAATATGAGATACTATGGTGATGACTAAGGCTGCTAGGCACTACAGTAAAACAAAGAAAAGAATAAACTAAAGCAACAATAAGTGTCAATATAGATGATATTCAGAGGTGCTGATCACCCGCAGCTGCCATTGAAGGATGCTCAGAACTTCTGAAAATCAAGCCATCTATACCAATGCCACTGAAGCCATGAATAATAAATATGAAATCTGTGGTCCTTCTATGGTGGTCACATATTGTCTCTGTAGATTAGCGAGCAATTGACCTCCAGGGAGATGTTCTTACCGTTTTCACAAGCAGGACCTTGCCAATGGTGACTGCGAGCTGCAAAAGGAACACTTGGGCATTGGTAGGGGATGTCAGGGTGTGGCTGCTCTGGGGCAAAATCTCTCCAGTTACGTTCATGAGGAACCATGTAGTTTGACACCTGTTCAGTTTAACGAGACATTATTTTATTTGGCTGTAATCAGAATTGATGCTGCCTTTCACATAATCTCCCATATGAGAAAGTTTCCTTGGTTCTGCATGAGACCTTTTGTTATTTGTTCCCCCATATCTCTTGTAGATCAAAGTATCACACAGACCACCTGGATGATATTTTGCCAAAAGGAGGAGGCTTTCAAATGAGCTGCATGTCACCATTAGTGTAAACTATAAACATGACAAAATTATAATAGGCAACTGGAGCACTGTTGCAAAAAACATTACTGTAGAATGTTTCATCATATGTTATTCATATGTTTCATCATATGTTCATTACTGTACATATGTTTCATCATATGTTCAATTTCTGGCACCAGAAGTATTAGGGCAATACATCCATTTCTCAAAAAAAAAAAAAATCTAACAAAACAGAGCTGTAATTCACATTTTCAAAAATCCCAGATCGATCAGCTGCCCTGTGGTTTCACATGATGAAAACATTGCTTCCAGATTTCTCAGTTTCTTATTTAAAAAGTCTTTTTCCAAGCAGAACTAAATGGTGGTAGACCAGAATAGAAAGACTTGTAGTATAATACGGTCTTGCAAAATTAGCTCAATTGGCACCCAACAAACAAGCTAAAAAATAACACATGACTGATACCATACCTGAGCCTGTAGTGAAGTGTAAGGAGAAGTCATGGTGTATGGATGGTTCATCATTATCTGTTGATCCTCTAGGCTGAGTTGTTTTGCTCCTACATACATGATAAGGAGAAAAACAAAGTTACTAACATATCTTAAAGCAACCTGAAAATGATCTACTGCAGAGAAACCTGTACAAGGGACCATCCATAATAAGGAATCTCCTCTCTAAAGAGACCATCCTACACCATCCCCAAACACAGGGCTTGATTGTGCTTCATAGATACTACCCTACAGTGGGAGTGGTGCAGAGGGACCTTTGGGAGGAATTCTGTCTCCCAGAGCTTCCCAGTGTATGAAGGAAGAGCATCTCTGCTCACATCCCTTCAAGGGGTGCAGCATATTTCCTTTATGTGCCCATCCAGCTCTGATGGCCAGTGACCCTTGGCCCTGCCTGCTGTGTGCCCTTTTTGGGGTGTCTTGAGGGTCTGGGGCTTCTAGGAAAATAGGGCCACAGGGGAGTGCCAGGACTGTGACCATACTTGACTGCTATGCAGAGGCAAAGAGGGCTAGGGAGGATAATGCATTCCTCTAACCTTGCTCACCCCGAAGTAGTCGGACACAATCTAGCTCCTGACAAGTTCAGGTCTGCTCCGCCTTTATTTGTAGTCCACTTCCATTATGCAAACCTATTTTTGCCTGTCTCTTGAGTGGTTGCTTAAGACAGGTGTCACTGTATTTAAAACTGAAATAGAGGCCGTACACCCAAGATTAATCCCTCCAGTAATTTACATACTGCATGCCTGTACCTCCAATAAAGGGGTATTTTTTTCAAATGCTACGATTCAGACTCCCACCGTTCTTTTTCAGGAAAAACCTCCAATGTAAGTCAAAGGGAAATTTATCCAAATAAGACATACTTGAGTACTGCACATCTTGTTTATTGTATTGATTGCTACCAAGTCTGACATGAGTGACTGTGTGGTTATATATGACATGAGTACCACATTGGCCATCTCTTCAGTTTTTGCACACTGGAAAATGAGACTTTAAATGGATGTAAAATCTAAGATGGCCTACCTTTTTTAGCTCCTTCTGGCACTATTCTGTACACTTTATATGGATCAGAAATATCCAGCTGGCTTCTCTCAACCAGTTCTTCAAAGTCATTGCTCTTGTTCAAAGCACACCGTAGCCTTGTCTTCCAAGTCGGGGGATCTGGTTTATCAATGCCCTCTCTGAACTTTCCTTTAAAAAGAGCCCACGCCTGAAAACATTTCAAATGTTCAAAAAGAAAGAGAGAAAAAAAATCAAGCTATAGGTATACAATCACAAAAGCTGAAATTGCACTTGAGCGGAGAATTTATTCCCTATGGGTTTATGCTAAAATGTATGCGAGGTGGTTTCTTGGTAAGGTATAAAAAAAGTATTGAAGGCAAGATAAAATAGTAAGAGAAAGAAGAAAAGCCATAGTGGATGCAGAAATAAATGTTCTCTAACCATACAATGGTTTAACATTACAGTTGGAGAAGGAAGGGGGGGGGGGGGGAGGAAGTGTTCCATAAAATAAAACAAAAACAAAACCGAGAGGGCTTGCTGTGGAAAAAAGCAATTAACTGCATGCATCCATTCTGGGAGAAACTGCCCAGCCTCGCTCCAGGCAACAGCCAGCAACCAACGCGCTTGGAAAAGACAGACCTCGGCCTGCCCTGACCCAGCTCCCGCTGAAGTCAATGGCAAAACTCCCATTGGCTTCAACGGGGCGGGATGGATGGGGCCTCGGTGGGTCCTGGCTGAAAGGCGATCGGAGCTGGAGAGCAGGCCCCCGCCCTCCCCAGCTGGTCCTGCCAAGGGGAGATAACCCACCACCCCTGTCTTCTCGCCACGGGTTCGATCCCGCCTGTCTCCCACCGGCCGGGGCGGCAAGAGACGCGCCCAGAGGGCGGGTGAGTGGCCCTTGGCCGCCCCCTACCTTGAAGAGGGCGGCATCCTCCTCGCGGTTGTAGTCCTGCTTGCCGGCGTGCTTCCAGGGGATGCGGAAGATGCTCTTCTCGTCGTTCTCCCACACCAGGCCCGGGTACTTGCCGCTGTCGATCTGGTCAATCAGCCACTGGCGGAGCTTCCCGTTGCCGCAGCTCACCGAGCTCATCCCGCACTCGCTGCTGTCCAGGTTCATGCCACGCACCCGCTGCTCGCTGCACCCGCTTAGGGCGGGGAAGGGGGGGGTGGGGGAGGGAGAGGAGAGAGACGCCCGCTCTTAATAAACCACGCGCCGGAGCTCGCGGACCCACCAGCCCGCTCGCTGCAGCCTCGGGCCTGGGCCGGGCTGTTTAACTTTGTAACGGGGCCTGAGCCCGGGAGGGGAACGAGAGAAAGTTCCTCTCCCCCATGCACAGCAGCAAGGGGGCCCAGCGAGAGCCCCCCCCCCCCCCCCCCGCCGGGGTGAGTCGGGCGGGCCCCGCCAGGCAGAGCTACTACGGCGCCCTCCCTGCATGGAGGGCCGGGCCCCTCGTGGGCACAGGAAGAGACAGCGACTGCACGTGCCTCGACAGACACTGTATTTATCTCTACCTGCTCCTCCCGCGCCTGTGTGTGTGTGTTTATGAAACAGATACTGAGAGTATAGCTGGGCATGTGTTCATGTATACACCTGTGTTCATATGTAAATACTAACCCCCCGGCACTGCTTTGAAAACCTCAACCACAAATAGTTATAAATAGCGCCTATGATCTCTAAGAGTGTGTGTGTGTGTGCGCGTGTCTATATATGTATATATTTTATATATATACACACACACACACACATATATATATGTATACACACACACACACACACTCGGTGTATGCATACATATGATGCTAATTCACAAGTCCGCACAAGAAGGTACATTTCAAAAGCATACATGGAGGACATACTATATTCTGCATGTGTGTATCTGTGATATTCACAAGCAATACAAGACTATACCGATACCAAAAAGTTGGTACAGACCGAGCGGACACTAAGCTATCCCTCATACAAGTAAGCTGCCGTACTTTATCTAAAAGTGTGTAATAATCTGCCGAGACACAAATGCAAGACGTCTGTACACAGGCACGTACTGAACAGATCTAAAATTGGATATAGACCGAGAAGATCCTACGTGAAGGAAATTCACACAAGGTATGAGTGGACAGGGGAAATGTACGTGTGATGCGTTTTGACACCCTAAAACGCACACAGACACGATGTATAGCTGCAAGTGTGTGTGGCGCTCCCTAGCTTTGCAGTTTCCCTTAGAACTTCTACTCGGTGGCCAAGTTTTTGGTAATTGCACCCACCCACTAGTGCACCGCTGCTGCCGAGCCTGGGACTTTTCCATCACTACATTGTTCTAGTGAACATCATTTCCACGCAGCTGGTGGGGGTGGGTCTGACCAACCGACCCCCGGGACAGAGAGCGGAAAAGGTCATCCTGATCTCATAGCGCTAGCGACTATTTCAGACCTCGGGGGAGAGCACGGACCGGTTCCACCTCCACTTCCCCCTTAGTGACCCAGCCAGCAGTAAAAGCGTTTATAGTAACATTTACGAAAAGAGAGCGAATTGGATCCCGTCCGGAGCCCGGGGTTAAGGGACAGGGATCATGACGCCCTCTCCGGCTCCCTCTGAAGTCAACCAGGGCCCAGTAGCAGTGAGGACAGGTGTATCACAGAGCCAGCATTAGCAGGGTCTGGAATGATAGTAGCAAACTCAACACTTCCTATCAGACCACTGAGCGAGGCCAGGCGCATGTTTTAACCCAGATCTGCCCAGCTGGCGTGGTTTGGACATTAAATAGAAATAATTTTAAAAAGCCAGGACTGGAAAGAAAATGACAGGGAAAAAATGTAACAATGGAATCCACCCCAAACTTTTATTTTTCCTCCCTTTCCAAAATAATAGTATAATCAGAAAAATCTGTGTCTTTCAAGACTCGTGGGCTGCTGCTGGAAAGCAGAAAAGGAGATAGAAATGTGATCTCCTACCAGGTTCTAGCCAGGGACAGGGTTTCATTAATTTAAGGATTGAAACGTGTATAGAGAGAGACAACCGAATATGTAAATTTGCTTAACTACAACTGCTGCAATAACCCTTCTCCTAGAATCACAGAAATTAGAGATGGGGGAGGGGGGAGATAGGTCTCGGACTCTCGTCTATCCCCCACTCCACTCCCAAAGGGCAAATGTAGGATCATTCACTCCAGCCAGGCTACGGTACTTCTAGAATGTATCATTTTAAAAACAAGAAATTCTGTAACTTTGTTTTCAACAGCAAACCTCCCCCCCCACACACACACAATCCGACCTGTTGCAACTGAATGCGTTTTATGCAACATTCTCACTAAATGCCCATGATCAACTGGGATGCTAGCTTAATACATCCTCTGGCAGGCACTCTATCCTGTCTGAGGGACGGCTCTACTAAGTTATGTCCATTTCTAACTTCTGTTATCCCAAACAGGAATCGCTCTGGGGCTAAAGGGGTGAGCATATGGGTTGAAGAGTTTTCGCTGGAGAAAGTTACCGTGTAAAGCAAAATGAGGGGGGAGAATTTGGCAGATAATGCTCCTTCAATGTGCTACACTCCTAGAACAGGATCAAATTACTACCTGCTTAAATAAACAAAGGAACGATTAATTCCCACCCCCCACCCCCAATTATCATTGTGAATGATCGGTCTCTTACCTCTTTCACCCAGCCGCTCAGTGCAGGAGGCAGCCTGTTTTCTCAAATGGTTAAAAAAGATATGAAACAACCAAACTGAGCGAAAGCAGGAACTTATATGACTGAAGAGCTGTCAGATGGGGGGGCGGGGGGGTTGGGGGCGGAGTCTTGCAGAGGTTGGACTGAGGGATACAGACGAGCGCGGGCCGCGGGGGGTTTACCTAGACACGGTGACACGTGGGGAAAAGTACAGGCGCCTAATCGTTTTAATATATACACACATATATATATAAAAATAGAACGGGAAATCCCTGACTGATCACCTGCTTTACAGCCAGCTTTATGTTACAGTAAACGACCCGTAGCTCACACCTACAAGAAAATATCTTCGGGTGGTGGAAGGCTTATAGTTTGTTGCAAAAGTCCTTGCGAGAGAAGGTTGTTTATCTTTGCCCTCAAAGCAGCAGGTTTAACCGAGAGGCAGGAAGAGAAAGGTAGGTACTGCTGTCCACATTGGCAGACATTCCAGAGGAATAAGCTGTCACACGTGGGCGACACAGGACTAGCTCCCCTTCCTAAACGCATAATCATACCCACACGCCACTCCCCACGCCCTCTCTGTCACTTGGGGTGTTTTAAAGCCAAGCGGTAGAATAAGCTGCAGCAGCCCCCAAAGTCATTTGTACCAGAAAACACCTGCGAGTTGTGAAATAGACCGTGGGGGGTGGGGATCAGATTCAGATTGTTACAATTCAAGTCTGCGGCAAAGTATTTCTAAGCAAACCACTCTGAGAAAGCCCTATGGCTTTTAGAACAGCGCTAATGTGTGTGTTGTTGGGGTCACTCTGCCGAGTTTCCTTTCCCACATCGATGGATTAAACGTCAGTTAATTGGATTCTGAAACAGATACATTGTTAATGCTAAAAGAACAGACGGTATGGGACAGTCGATGCTTTCATACACAGATCATGCACATGCCATTCATAGCGTCAGAACTGCATGTACGCAAACAGGAACGATCCAACTATATCGAAAATTTTCAACTGAGCAAACCAAATCTCACCCAGCAAGGTCCCTTTTAAACCGTGCAGCGACTGAACTCATGATATGCAAAAAGAGCACTGGTTGTAAATGACTTGTTAATATCTTTGAGTTTTAAAAAAAAAATCGACTGAGAGGGTAACTGTTCATCAGACTCTCCTAAACTATGCGCGGGGAGGAAGCTCGAGGTTTGGACTAGCAACAAGTCGTTTAGTACCTTTCAGGTTTCACACACGTTTCATGTAGCAGCCCTCCCTAACCCCAACTCCGTTTTTAACAGACATTCACATCCTCTGTTCTTAAATACCACATTCAAAACAGTCATGGCACATTGGCTTTTTTGGCTTTCTATGTATAGGATACATACAATGTTTAGAATATTAATTGCTAATCTTCAACGCCATCTTCTGAAATTTAAATGTAATTAAAGTCAAGGGGTTTTTTTTAAGCACTTTTAGGTTTTGGTTTATAATACAACTCAAAGCCATGTCTAAAATAAAATTTTGGTGGGAATGGAAGGCACTCACATTCCAAGAACTCAGGAATAATCAACAATTAAATACACTGTTCACAGCTGCAGCTATCACAGTCTTAGATGCCTAAAACATCAAAGCAAGATAAGAAGTTCACAGCTTTAGCCATGGTTAAACATAGCCATCTAAAGTAGCCCTAATATTTCCCAGAAAAAGCCTGACTTGGATATTGTTCATTAGAAGCAAGAATGATGATGGTATAGAGAACTAAGGCAGAAGTTTCATTGGATATATAAAAGCCTTGCATATTGATTTAGTTTAATTATAAATGGCAATTTGGAACCCTTTTGACTTTTCCCACTTTGAAAGAAAGAGCGCTGTCTCAATGTGAAAAAAGTCAGTTAGAACAAGCCCTTCAGGATAGAACTAGATCTTTCCCCAATTTGTAGTAATGTTTTTTTTAATCTTACTTTTCAGCTGAAGTTAAAATAGTTATTAGAAAAACCCTTAACCCTTAAGAGAAAAAAAACCCAGCAGAACTTGCAAAAAAATATTTTATGAAGACAGATGACCAACAATGTTTGGTTGCCTTTTATCAACTTTGCCAGAATTTTCAGACCTAGATGCCTAAAACTGGACTCCTAAATGCATATTTAGGCACTTCAGTAGTAGTGCCCTGATTTTCAGATGCACTGAGCATCTGCAGGTCGTATCAATAGGAATGTGAGTGCCAAGGTGGAAAATCAGGCCATTTAGGTGGATAATCAAATCTGTAGGGGACTAATTTTAGGCATCCAGGTTGGAAAACTGTGTCCAATAATTAAACTATGTTATTTTAATTAACTATTGAAGTATCAGACTGGTGACCTATATAATGTGCATATTGTATATGCTGGGAATCCTAATCATCCACTGGCCTTGATTATGTTTTGAAGAATACGGGAACCTTGCAGCCTAATCTCCCTTTCTAGAGATCTAAATATTAATAAAAGTTCCAGCAGACCTGACACAAAACTCACATTTGGCTTCAATGGAAGTTTCCTGTATGAATACAAAGTTTGCAGGCCCACTGTCAGAAAGCTTGTATTGCTTTATAACCCTTATGTTAACCACACTTTTAAGGTCACTGACTAAACTATTTAAATGTTTGCCAGGAAAAGTGGCTGTTTCTTCTAAACAGTCATTCACAAGTATTTCATGCACAGGGGGCTGATTCAGCTCTCACATATACACATGAAGTCCCTGCTGACTTCAGAGGGAATTGGATCCATGGATCCATGGGGAAAAAATAGGCCCATAATATATAAACGTGGATGTGTGAAATGGTACATTAGTAAGGGTCTAATAAGGTTGAGAGGATATTTGCATTAGAAAGTCCTGTTTTCAGAGGTTTCTAACTCATCAAAAAAAATTCCTTCCAAACTCCTTGGGCCCCATGTTTCCCTAGGCAAGTTATTTCCACATAAGTCAGTGTAGTCACATTTCAATTGGCAGTTTTTCCCTGGAATTCTTCTATTATAAGGGTGAGGTTTGTCTCCTGGAGAAGAAGCTGTGAGCTCTGCCACCTAAATCAGAAAGTTATAGGGGAAATGTGCCAGAGGCAAAGGTTTATCTTACTAAGGTCCCTTGGCTCCTCTGCTGTTAGAGGCCCCTGTACAGTGCCATTCATTCAGGTGTTCCCCCAACTGTGACTACCCTGAAATCCCCTTGTGGGGTGGTTGGAGGAGAAGGGGAGTTCCAAGCTGCACAAGGGGAACCTGTGTAAATTACTGCAGACTATGGGCCACGTTCATTAATACATTACTCCAGTTTACACCAATGTAACACCATTGGTTTCAATGGACATGCACCAACATAAAACTGGAGTTATTACTATTAATCATGTTTATTGCAGCAGTGCCTAGGGATCAGTCAAGATCAGGGCCCCAGGCACTATAACAGAGGGCAGTATCTAGTCCCTGTCCAAAGAGCTTACAACCTAAATAAGTAAGTAGGTAAGGATTAATGCGATGACGATTCAGGCTCTGTGTAGGCAATAAAGGCCCAATCCCGTACCATTTGAGTCAATACAGGTTTGGCCATTGACTTCAGCTTGAATAGTAGGATCAGGTCCCTAACTACTCCCCTTCCCATGAGTAGGTGTGGATCCCTGCAGAGGTGATGTTGATTTGTTCCTTCCCTCCACCAAATCCCATGGTGCAGAGGGAAGGGAGCAGGAGGCTCAGATCTGGTTTATGAGAGCTTTGCCTAGTACTGAATAGCTCTGCCAAATTTGAAAGAAAATTAAACTGGTGCAGCCATTTTTGATTTACAGCAACAAAAATGCTACCACTTATGTCTAGGGCCCTACCATGAAAAACGCGTCACGGACTGTGAAATCTGCCTCCCACCATGAAATCTGTTCTTTTGAGTGCTTTTACCCGATGCTATGCAGATTTCATGGGGGAGACCTGCATTACTCAAATTGGTGGTCCTGAACCAAAAGGGAGTTCCAGGGGGATTCGCAAGGTTATTTTAGGGGGGACGCGGTATTGCCACCCTTCTGTGCTGCTGCCTTCAGAGCTGGGTGGCCAGAGAGCGGTGGCAGCTGACTAAGGGCCCTACTCTGCAGGCAGCAACGCAGAAGTAAGGGTGGCAATATCATACCAAGCCATCCTTACTTCTGCCCTGCTGCCCGTAGCATAGCCAGGTTTAGAGCACAGGGGGAGCAGAGCTAAATAAAGGCGCCGGGAGCAAAAAGCGTCGGGAGCAAAAAAAGGCGCTGGGAGCAAAAAAAAAAAAAAAGGTCCGCTCTTGCTGCAGCGTAGGAGCAAAAGGCCTTGGAGCACAAAAAAGGCGCCGCTTCTGCTCAGTGGGGGAGCAGTTGCTCCCCCTGATCTCCCCCCCCCGACCCTGGCTACACTACTGCCTGCTGCTGATGGTGGCTCTGCCTTCAGCTCCGGGCTCCTGGCCAGCAGCCACCACTCTCCAGCTGCTCAGCTCTGAAGGCAGCGCCACCGTCAACAGCAGTACAGAAGTAAGGGTAGCAGTACTGCAACCTCCCCGCAACCTTGTGACCCCCCCCCCCCCCCACACACACACAAAATGCTTTTTTGGGTCAGGAGCCCTACAATTACAACCCTGTGAAATTTCAGATTTAAATAGCTGAAATCATGACATTTATTATTTTTAAAATCCTATGACTGTGACATTGATCAAAATGGACCATGAATTTGGTAGAGCCCCACTTATGTCACATCATTTAGAGCTTCAGTTTCAGTCTCTTTAAGAATTCATTTACCTATGTTTCAAAACACCAACTATTTGGTAAACGATTTAGAGTAAATTTTCAAAAGTGCCCAAGTGACTTAAGAGCCTACATGCCATTTTCAAAAGTGACTTAAGCACATAAAAGGATAAATCCCACTGACTTTCAATGCTTTTGAAAATTTTATCCTTAGGGATTATCTACATGAACATTTAGTTTAAGGCAAGCTGGAGCGTGAATCTGCTCTCACTAGTCTGCCTCATTCTATAGGTTCTTGTGGACCCTGCTGACTTGCATTAAGTTTGTTAGTAGACTTTTATCTACCCTGCTTTGAAACAAGAGTAGATTAAAGCACACTAACAGTTTGTTAGTGTGAGTCAGCAGGATCCACTGAAGCAGTTAGTATGCAGCAGGCAGATTCACACCCTAGCTTGCCACAAACTAAATGTTCATATAGACAAGCCCTTAGTCCTTAATGCACACTAATTCCTATGACTAATCACAGACTATAACTATTTTAAAATAAACTTTGAGTAATTTTTCCTAGGGCAACAATCCATTTTACCAATATTTGAAAGGTCTTGTTGGAAGAAACCATATAAAGTTATTTTGGAGTGCCACTTTTATCTGCAAGTATAAAGAACTTCCAAAATGTATGTAAGATCTTTCTCCATTTCTAGGAGTGTCTAGTTTGATTGATTACAAATTAAAAAGAACAAAATATGTCACCACACCATGCTAGCTATATTTCTAACCAATAGTACAATCCCTGGGTGCAGTCCTGCAAACACATAAGCAACTTGGTGTCATAGTTCCAGGGCTGCTGCACCTGTATTCCCAGTCCTCAGTCCCTCGAGGGCATCTACTCTAGGCTCATGGCTCTTTAGCCGTCACTTATCTTGGGCAGAGACCCACGTCTCTCCCAGCTGACAGGGTTTTTTCCAGATGGCACAGTTCCCTGCTTATACAGCGATATCCCCAGGAAGTCAGACTGACTAAACAGGCCAGCATTTGATCTTTGCTTTCTTTTCAAAGGCTATGAACAGCTGTAATTGCCCGCAGTTACAAGTTATCACACAGCCCTTTATAAGCAAGCACATTTATTCTTAAGGCAAAAGCATTACAAAGAAAACATGTACAATCAATAAAAGAACTGGCACTCATGCTAAAAGTTTACCAGACTTACAGGGTCTTAAAAGGTCAACTCCTTCCATAAGGATTGGGCCCTGCCTTGCTTGAACAGAAGGTTCTGTCTGTTTGCTGGATTAAAGAAAGGCCCTGAGCCAACTGAAACTCAGGCTATTTATCCAAAAGTCCTTTCTTTGTTGATCTCTGCAGAATCCAGTTTGAACTACTATATGAGGGCCTCCCTAGGAAATAGTACCTCTATGAGGAGGTTACAACCTGGGTGATTTGCCTTAAGCACTCATTGTTTTTAGTTCTTGGAGGATCTGTGGCAGCCCTCCTTTCTGAAGGGAAATACAGCCTTACATACACCATTCATGTAAAACAATGGACTCCAAGGGGTTGCAATCTTTGTCCCATCTTCCCCATGAAGAAGTTACATACAATCAGAGCCCACAATAATACATATACTTAATACCATAGGGTCTTTCAGAGATATAACAAGAAATTGCCATATCTGCCACACTTGGGGCCAGATTTTCAAAGGTATTTAGGCATCTAGTGGGATTTTCAAAAGTTCCTATATGAGTTAGATACCCAACTCCCAGTGAAAATCAATGCCAATGAAACTCCCCTAAGACACTTCTAAAAATTCCACTAGGCACCAATTGACATCTTTAGACACCAAAATGTGTTTCTAAATCTGTCTCCTGGTGCCTAAGGCTAGTATTTTCCAAAGGCTTAAGAGTAGTTTCATTAGCCTTGACTTTCATTGAGAGCTGGGAGCCTAACTCTCTGTGGCCTCTTCAAAAATCCCAGCCTATGTGAAG
Source organism: Macrochelys suwanniensis (assembly GCA_033296515.1). Classification (NCBI taxonomy): domain Eukaryota; kingdom Metazoa; phylum Chordata; order Testudines; family Chelydridae; genus Macrochelys; species Macrochelys suwanniensis. The sequence continues at coordinate 146,080,867 of CM065776.1, forward strand.
TCCTGCAGGCTTAACAAAGCCTTAAAAACATATTTACATAGCAAGCTGGAATCTCGCTTTAACTATGTTGGGAATTATGGTGTTGAAACCAGGTCACAAGTCCTAGTTGTTTTTACAATGTAGAAAGACCCCAAAAGTTGTCAACACAATTCAAGAGTTTAGAGCAAGAACCTCACCAACTCAGATTCACACCAGAGCAGCATCTGGCTGTGTTTTGATGAACTAACTTCCACAGTAAAGAATGTCTGGATCCTAAACATTCTCCATTGCTATAATTTTTATTTTTTTTGCCATGAGCACTGGTGATGTCTTATTTAGATGTAGCTTCTACAGATGCTCTTCCTGATTTTGTGACCTACAGTACTCTCCTTTCATAAAATCCCCATATCATATTACTAATTATGTAATCATTTAAAACATTTCAAAGCAAATTTAAAACAATTACCACAGAAGTAAATGTAGCTAAATCCCTGTATGACTAAGTAGAAAAACCAAGTGCAATTTTATATTTTCTTACAACTACTTTTGTTTACATTCTATTTCCTTTTATTTCCCTTTTGCTTTGTAATCTACAGTAATCTAGAATGTTTCTCATATCTTCATATCCCCCTAAATTAACGTGTGTTCTAAAAATAGTTCTCTCATATGCAGTAACATCTGAAAGAGTAGTTGCAACCTTTCTTTAAAAAGAAAATGAAAGTGGATTTTCTTCTGATGGTGGTTACTCTTTGCCATATAGGGCAAAGTCCTCTCCTAAACTTCAGAAATGGTACATCACTGGCTGTGGAAGTGTCACTGTACTGTTTAACTAACATATCTCCCTCCTCAACTCACTAGGGGAAAAAAGGACAGTTTGGCCTCAGTGCCTATAGGATCCTGCAGTGAAATCCTGACCTCAGTGAAGTCAATGCCAAAACTCCCATTGACTTCAGTGAGCCCAGAATTTTACCTCTTGCCTCTCTGTTAGGGTGACCAGACAGCAAGTGTGAAAAATCGGGACAGGGGGTGGGGGGTAATAGGAGCCTATATAAGAAAAAGCCCCCAAAATCGGGACTGTCCCTATAAAATTGGGACATCTGGTCACCCTACTCTCTGCTGAGAGTCAAAGGGTTCAACTGGATATTAGTTCAAATTGGAATGGAGCTATTTTAGAACATGGACACCTGTCCACCAGGAACTGGACTGAGACCATAACCCTTTTCACATATGGTAGGATACCAAATGGCCATCATTAGCTGGTAACAAGTAGAGTTGGATGAACTATTTACAGTACATATTGTATTTTAGTTATCAAATACAGCTTTTTCTGCTGCTTGTGAATTGTCTGCAGAGAGATCACATTTTCCATAAAATAAAAATCATTGCCCAAAATGATTCAAAGATTGTACTATGCAAATATTTCAGCCTGTGCAGTGCTCGCAAATTGTTCACTTTGCACATTGCTTTGAGTATTTGATAGTTGAAACTGGGAATTTGAGCTGTTTTAATCAGACACGTAGATTACACGGTACATTTTGTTCCCGTGATGAATGAGTTTAACTCTTAGAATAAGATTTCTAGCATGAATATTCAGGCTTATAAGGAAAAAAATCACTTTCTATATTTCGTAATGTTTGCCTATATTTTGCTGGTTAGTAAATATTCATGTTGGTAAATTTGTTCTTAGAACATTTGTAAAAAGTGAACAGAAAAGGGGTGTGAACACAGGTGAAGCAAATTCCTTGAAAAATGGGAATGCTTACAAATAATCCTGTATTATGTGCCTAACTCTAATCATTACATGTGGCCACTACCAACCTATATCTGATTATTTAAACCAGTCACGTAGAGATAGAAAGCTGCATATTTATAACCCTTTTCCACTGAGGGACCATCATCAGTTCCAGTGTGAGTAGATTTTCAAAACCTCTCAAGTCCCATTTAGGCATCTCAGACCTTGTTTACCCTAGAATTTACTTTGGTATAATTTACGTTGCTCAGGAGTGTGAATAATCCACACGCTTGAGTGACGTAAGTTATGCCTACCTAAGCGCAGGTGTAGACAGTGAGATGTCAGCAGGAGAGCTTCTCCCATCAACATAGCTACTGAGCTCTCTCCTGTCAGTTTAATGCAGCTGCGCCACTAGAGCACTTCTAGTGTAGATGTAGCCTAAATTAAATGGCGGTCAGCATCCAGGGACTTGCACTGAAAACAGCTGAGAACAATGGAAATTGCTGAGGCTGAGCATTTTTGGAAATCTTGCCCTATAATTTTGCTACTGATAAAGCCAATAAAATCAATTAATTCAATTTTAGCTGTTTGTTTCTCAACATTGACGTACCTTTTATGAGAGTAATACTGGCTACAAAAGTATCTCACAACCCACCTCTATTTTCTAGTTATTTAGTTTATGCCTTCTTCAACATTTTAAGCATCGCTGGTCACTTTTATATCAGTTCCCCATCTGTAAAAATTGGGATACGTGCTTTTCTACATCATAGGGAAGTTGTGGTGATAAATACCTTAAAGATTGTAGAACATTTTGAGATCTACTGGTGAAAAGCACAACGTAAGAGCTAGATATTATTATATGGTTATAAAATCATCCCCCCATTTCCACATCACCAAGATGGTCCTGTTCTCAAACTGCTGTATTACATTTCTTAACTGGAATCCAACTGGTTATCGTTATCAATTCAAAAATGTATAGGAGACAATGTAATTAACATCACAAGAATCCTTGAATCCAGATTCAACTAAATGATGACATTTAGTATCCTCTAGTTATTTGCCTATATCTTGCTTTTATTCTTACAGACAATAGAGTATCGTCTTCAGATTTAATTTATTTGAATATATGATTGTAGTCTTTATTTATTGTTAATAAGTATTGGACACTTCATTTTCCAGACTTTTTATATCATTATACTGTAATTCAACTAGTGTAATTCATCTCAAACTGTCACGCTTTTTGTACCTTGAGAGAGACAGAACTTTGGAACCAGGTGATTTCATGATAGTGACAGTAGCTTACAGGAAGTTAGTGCAAGACCCCCGAGATCCTGTCTCTGTCATGGAGCAGCATACTGTAAGGCAGCCAAGGATGAAAAGCATCTACAGCTGGATATGAATTCTTTCTGGGGAATTGGGGAGGATGAATATATTGGCAAGGATTGAAAATATTGCCAGAATTCTGACTTGTTTAGTCTATAGCTTATAGTTGTCCAAATGTAGAACTGGGAATTTTTTGACCTTTTTTTCTTTTTTCTTTTTTTTTTTGGATGAGGGGGGCATGCAGGGAGTGCAGAATCAGTGACACCATAATGAATTTTCAAAATATTTTAGTTTCACCAAATTATTTCAGTAAAAATAAAAAAACAAAAATTAAACGAAATGTTTCAATTTTTTTGGTTCATAATTTTTCATTCCAAAAATTCCTTTAATTTGATTAAAAAATTTAAGATAGTCAAAAATCAAAACAAAATGGTTCAGTTTTGTCAAACCAAAATAGTTTTTTTTATCCAAAGTGGAATTCTCTTTGAGTTTTTGATTCACACACAAAAAAATAAAAAAATAAAAATTGGTTTTGGTTCAACCTGAAAGTTATTTTATTGTTCAAAATTGCCAGCAAACCATAGCTCCTTTCAAATTTCCTACCGAAGTGTATGAGTCCTTTAGAATTTATATATGTTATATATGTTTCCCAGTGTATTGCCTTTGCTATTACCAAAGCATATCTGTCCACAACAGCGAATCTAAAAAGCAAATTCAGCCTGAGTGCAATGCAATTTGGGATAATGGTTTTCATCAGGCCTGAATTTAGCTCTAAATGTTTAGATTTAGTCTAAATTTAGATTCAAACCAGCGGGAGTCTTTCTACTGACTTTAAGGAGAGTTGGGTCTGGGATGTATTTTGTATAAATTATATATGCCTAACCATGTTTACCATATACAGTGTCTTATTGGATTCATATTTTTATTTTGCCTATGTACTTTTACAAGGTAATCTATCTAATTTGCTGTAGATATCTCCATGTCTACTTCTATTTAAGGAATACCCAGTAATTATAACTGGGAACATCTGCAATACAGCTACTATCCTTCCACTATTCCAGATGAGATTAATGTATGTATAATGTCAAGGAGAAAAAACTTGTTGTGGGATAGCTCATGTGCAGTGCTGAGGAATGTGCATCTCATAACCCGAGCATGACATATATGCCACATATCTCAGACCCTCCTTTCTCATTATTATATTTCCAAGAATCGAATTCTTTTTGTTTGGGGAATATTATTGTTTTTGACTTGTGCAAAACATTGTCTTGTCTTCAGGCTGACTTGTATCTAGACATTTTTCCATTTAGGAATTTGTACTATTCTCATCACTGCAGTAATCTGCAATTACCTTTTACAATTAAAGAATAATCCTTCATTAAAAAAATGAAAAGGAACTATATGAAAAAATTACCTGTATTTGGAGCACAGATGTTATCTTACATTTTCCTTTCACAATCCGTTTAGCTCTCCAACATTAGGCTCTGACTTCTGCACACATGCAATTTACCTCACTATGAGTAGTTTCACTGAAGTCAATGGGACTATTTAGGTAGGTGGAGTGAAATATGTACATAAGGCTATCTACATGTGCTATGTCTGTCTACATGTGCTCTTCCATCAGCATAATTAAACCACCCCCTCAGAGCAGCAGTAGCTATGTCGGCGGGAGAGCTGTCCACACTGGCACTTCTGTCGGTGAAACGTATGTCAGTCAGCGGGGTGGTTTTTAGATATAGTGTAGGCATAGCTTAGTGTAGACATAGCCGAGTGTTTTCAGGATCTGGGCCTGTGTAAACTCCCAACTACCTGAATTCTCATATGAAACAGCCCACTAATTTTTTTCGACAATCCTTTTCCCATGTCAGCGTACTTGACACGTATCACTTGCATGTGTCACCTGCATATCCACGCTCATCTTAAAAAAAATAATTTATTCTTTTTTAATTTGATTCTTGTGAAAAAAGAAAAGCAGAATTTTTATATATCAGGTAATTCTATATTTTTTCCTATACGTTCAACTCACTGATATGCCCTATGAGTGCTATTACATTTTTTTTCCCCCACTCTCAGGAATATTTTACTGGTGTTTGATCTGCTCGTCACATTTAATGCAATTGTTATCATGGCATGTTATTTTTTTCCTTTATATATGAGAAAATCCAATACTATTTTTTATAAAACACATTACATTTTACTCATATTACACAATTATATTTTCCAATATTTCCTATATAAAAGTATTAATGCCCTTCTGCCATCTTTGATCCTAACATCAAAGTAGTAAACAGCTGGCGGCACCTGTCATTTTGAACAACATTCTTTTGTTCTGATTTTTGACCATCTTAAACTGTTTTAAATCAAATTAAAGGAATTTTTGGAATTAGAAGTTATGTGCTAAAAAAATTCTTTTTTGGATAGCAAGTTGTTCATGAATCTATCCTGATTTCCATAAATATATTCATTATGAATAAGTATTTGCCAAATCATTTTCAGGTTGTTTGTGAACTCTTCACTTTCATCGATATTACAGCCCAAAACAACCACTATAATAATCTATTCTTGCTGTCTGCATAACACATCCTATAGAATTCCTTCTGACTATTCTTGTAGTGGACAGAATGCTTCCCTACTACATCAATGAATATTACTGAGGCAATCATTGTGGCTGAACTAAAGCCTATCTTTTAGAAAGACATGTCATCTTGATAAAAAGACTCCAAGTGATGATGAATTTACCACTTCCCTTGGTAATCTGTTCCAACAGTCAATTACCCTTACTGTTTAAAGGTTGCATCTTACTCCCCAATATGAATACCTTGGTCTGCATACTTCCGATATTTGTTGTCACCTAAGTCACATGACATTGTTATTGCCCCTTGATTAGATGATTGAACAGAACAACAAATAATATAAACTTTCATAACAAATTTTAGGAAAGATAATGATTTGTGCTAAAAATTCATGGACGCTTCATGATTAACATTCTTGAACACTCACAGGTCATGTGAATACTCACTAGTAACTAATAATAGGGCCCGAGACAGCCGTACACTAAACTAAAAGATTTTATTCACAAACATGTCTGCAAATCATGTTTGTCTTATGAAAATATATAGAAAAAGGAAAAGTATCACCAGGAACAGTTTCTTCTTTCAGTAATGGCCCTCATGACTGCAAGTTGTATTCATAACAAACATAATCCTCCTGTTTTGTGATCTGGGTCGCATGACATTACAATTTTGCACAATTCAAGATTTCATTTATTGAAAACATTATGGTTAGGAAGAAAATGTCTCCACACTGAACTTCTGCAGTGTGAGCCTGCAGACAGATTGTAAGAGCTCTGAGAGGTGGGAACTTCTCCCTTCATTACAACAGGTCATTAACTCTAATTATACCAATTTGTGTATCAACATTGTCAGCCATTTCTCAGCTAATCATTTTATCAGAAACAGCCAGCTAATATGCTGATCATTATTGTCCACAATATCCACTCTTGTTGCATGCAATGGCAGGCTGATACTGTATGGGGGAGTGGGGGGAAGAAGGGGAGGAAATGCACAGGTCTAAGCAACAAGTAATCCTGCTGTGCATCTTATTTCCAAACGCCATCTCATATTCTAAGCACATCATGTGAACGAGCCCTTCCTCAACAGCAAAGGAGAACAATAAGTTACCTCTTGTTGAGTTTCTCCAGCCCCTACCAACACAGGGCACCAGACAATTGAAACAATACACTGCTGGTAGGCTTCTTTGCTCCCTACTCATGGGCTGTATTCTACCCTCAATCTCTCTGTAAATCTCATTAACACCTACCCTCTTCACAGAATAGCTTTAACACACATGCTCTAGGTTTCAGTGTAGTAGCTGTGTTAGTCTGTGTCAGCAAAACGAAAATAAGAAAGAAAAACTTGTAGCACCTTAGAGACTAACAAATTTATTTCAGCATAAGCTTTCGTGGGTTAGAACCCACTTCATCGGATGCATGGACTGAAACATACAGTAGACAGATATTTATACAGTCAGAGAAGCATGATAAGGTGGAGGTGCATAGACCAACCTTAAGAGGCTAATTAATTGAGAGGAACCATAACAGCAGGGGAAGAAAAACCTTTGAAGTGATAAACAAGATGGCCATACAGGTGTGAATGAGGATCGTTAACTTAAGGGAAATACATGCTCTAGTACTTTTTGTCCTCATAAAGGTGCTGCAAAGAGGCTGCCAAGTAGGAGATGATAGGCAGGCTTTAAGAGGGAGTGTTCACACTGGATGTGAGACTGATGTTTTTGGTGGGGTGGAGCTTTCTTTTCAGTGCAGTTGGAGGGTGGGGTTTGTTAGGGTTGTTCATACAAGGGAATTTTGGTAGGACTGAGATGTGGCATCACTCTGCCACTATTACTATCAAAATTGGGCCTCCGGTGAGAAATTCTGAGGCTATGGCTACACTAGAGACCTTAAAGTGGCACAGCCACGGATGGCAGGTGAAGCTTCCCCATGGGGAGGCTAGCCCCCTGCCTACTTCTTCCGGCTGAGGCCCCACCCCCACTCACTGCTCTCATCCCCTCCCATGGCCCCAGCCATACGGGGTGGTGGATGGGAAGACGAGAGCTTGGTTGGGGCCACGGCGCGAGTGGGGGGCTGAGAGCTTGGCCCTGGCTGGGACTGCGGCGGAGCTCTCAGCCCTGTCTGGAGCACCGACCCCCAGAGCCCCTCCCCCGTTCCGCCCGCAGCCACACCCATGGCCCCATTCTGCCATACAATTGTGACAGGCAGGGAGGGCAATGGGATCAGTGTTAACAGGGCTCACCTAGCACAGTAGCTGTTGTTTTAGCAGCATAATCTTTATTTTGGAGAGCTGATTAAAAAGCAAAAAAACAAATCAGGACTCACAAGTAATTTAACATACATAATGTGTTTAATATAGGTTAGGTGTTACGGTAGGAATGTGTAAATCAGGTTAGAGAGACTCTGGCCATGTCTACACTACCACTTATGCCCATGTAACTTATGTCGCTATGGGGTGTGTTTTTTCATGATGGTACATATAACTGGAAATAGTCGTATTAAAGGTGCAGGGTCGGCTAAATCTTTTGTATGGATTCATATTTTGTCTTCATTTTAATTAGAAACAGGCAATTGCATTCTCCACACAAGATAATTACTTTTTTCATCTTTCTCCTTGTAATTTTCCATTTGTGTATAATCATAAATGTTTAAAAAGAGTAAATATACAAATCCCACAACTTATTAAAATATAGCCTAACTATGGAATATGAAGAGACAGGAGAACAATGTGCTCTCATTTTGAGACAAACCTTTGGATATGTAAGTGAGCTGCACAGTGGTTAAGGTGGTGGTTTCCAATTCTCAGAACATGGCTCCACGTTCTAGAAAAACCAGTGAACTCCTGCAGGCAAACAATATTTTGTTCTTTCTTTCTGGGTTGACAATCTATTTCACTTTATATTTGGGCCTTAAATTGAGGGACACACATGGAAAGCAGGCAGTTGCTTGCTGATCTACTACAACTTGCCTAAAGTGGGCTGTGATAAAAGTGGAGTTGGTATCTCTGAGATATCAGAGGAGAGATCGTAGCTGAAGTGTTTTTACAGATAATTCTGAAATGGATACATAATATTACACGATAGTGGAAGAAGCAATAGTCTTAATTGTCTTCTAAGAGCACACACCATTTTTCAGTGAACAGAAGTGTTGCGCCATGACAAACGATAAAACTGTGACCCGACTGAGTCATTTTATCATTCAGAGGCTGAATGTGAGAGGTTCTGAAACCATCAATTCCTATTGACCCCCATAAAAGTTGAAGTTGCCCATGCCCTGGCAACACTGTTGATCTTACTTGCATGAAAATCATGGGGGAAATCTTCAGATGGTGTAAACTGTTATAGCTCTATCGACTTCAATGGGGCTATGACAATTTACATCAACTGAGGATCTGTCTCCATGTTTGAGCATCATGAGCATTCATGAACATCTCATGGATAGTTCTTTAAATGGCTTCTGTATATCGCTACTGAATCACTGTATGCTAGTCTGATTGCTAGAAGCGTTGAGTAAAGCTAGGCAATTATTTTTTTTGGCAAATAGTAAACTTGCCAAAAAATGCATTTTGGGGGCCACCAAAACTATTCATAAATTTGCGTCAAATTTAGTGAATGGTTTGGGCTGGATTTTTTTTTTTTTTTGAAATATTAAACTTTTTCAACATTTTTAAATCAACATTTCATTTAGAAAAAGTCATTTCAAATCAACATCTGACATTTTTCATTTGAACCACATGATTTTTTTCAGTTTTTTCTTTTGGTGGGGGAAAAAATCAGTTTTTTGTGGAGGAAGGTGTTGATTTTTCAGTTCAGCCACTGACCTGAAAAATCAATTATTTGCTGAGTACTAGTAATGAGTCTCCGCTGTTCCTCTCATTGATTCTAATGGAAGCTGTGGATACTCAGCCTCCCTATAAGTCAGATGATCCCTCTTCCAACATATCATTTTTGCATATCCCCTGTAATCCTTACTGAGTGTATAAAAAATCTCAGGAATTTCTCCGGGGGGGGGGGGGGGGAGGGAGGAGGAAGGAAGGGTAGTCATCTGGATGAAATATTTCATGTACCAGTTCCAGGCTACTTTGGCCATTTTCTAAGAGTTTCAATAAGATATGTTTTTGCTTAGGGTTTTTCAGAGACCATACATACATTTTTAAAGGAATTTGGTATATCTCGAATTATATATATAATAATGATTGACAGTGGACTTCTATGCTTATCCAGACTGCTGGTGGGCATGGTTCTATGATGCCTTTATCCTAAAGAGTGGATTGTTAGGCTACAGTAATTCACGCCCATTCCCACCATTACATTTTTTTGTTTTTTGTTTTTTTGTTAACCGCACAGGATGTTCTTGTGCGCAGAGATTTCAAAGAGATTATTACACACTGACTTACTGTTGGTTTCTCACAACCCAGAAAGTAACATCAAACATTAGATCTACTGCCTTAACTAGTACAGGAATGCACTGTTTTTTTAAAACCTTTAAAATCAATGTATGGGGTATTATAAGAACATAAGAAAGGCCGTACTGGGTCAGACCAAAGGTCCATCCAGCCCAGTATTCTGTCCACCAATAGTGGCCAATGCCAGGTGACCTGGAGTGAGTGGACCCAACAGGTAATGATCAAGTGATCTCTCTCCTGCCATCCATCACCCCCCTCTGACAAACAGAGGCTAAGGACACCATTCCTTACCCATCCTGGTTAATAGCCATTAATGGACTTCATCTCCATGAATTTATCCAGTTCTCTTTTAAACCCTGTTATAGTCCTAGCCTTCACAGCCTCCTCAGGCAAGGAGTTCCACAGGTTGACTGTGCGCTGTGTGAAGAAGAACTTCCTTTTATTTGTTTTAAACCTGCTGCCCACTAATTTCATTGGGTGGCCCCTAGTTCTTTTATTATGAGAACAAGTAAAGAACTTTTCCTTATTCACTTCCTCCACACCACTCATAATTGTATATACCTCTATCATATCCCCCCTTAGTCTCTTCTTTTCCAAGCTAAAAAGTCCTAGCCTCTTTAATCTCTCCTCACATGAGACCCATTCCAGACCCCTAATCATTTTAGTTGCCCTTCTCTGAACCTTTTCTAATGCCAGTATATCCTTTTTGAGATGAGGAGACCACAATTGTACGCAGTATTCAAGATGTGGGAGCACTATGGATTTGTATAAGGGCAGTAAGATATTCTCCGTCTTATTCTCTATCCCTTTTTTTAATGATTCCTAACATCCCGTTTGCTTTTTTGACTGCCGCTGCACACTGCATGGACGTCTTTAGAGAACTATCCACGATGACTCCAAGATCTTTTTCCTGATTAGTTGTAGCTAACTTAGCCCCCATCATATTGTATGTATAGTTGGGGTTATTTTTTCCAATGTGCATTACTTTACATTTATCCACATTAAATTTCATTTGCCATTTTATTGCCCAATCATTTAGTTTTGTGAGATCTTTTTGTAGTTCTTCACAGTCTGATTTGGTCTTAACTATCTTGAGCAGCTTAGTATCATCTGCAAACTTTGCCACCTCACTGTTTACCCCTTCTTCCAAATCATTTATGAATAAGTTGAATAGGATTAGTCATAGGACTGACCCTTGGGGAACACCACTAGTTACCCCTCTCCATTGTGAAAATTTACCATTTATTCCTACCCTTTGTTCCCTGTTTTTTAACCAGTTCTCAATCCATGAAAGGATCTTCCCTCTTATCCCATGGCAACTTAATTTACACAAGAGCCTTTGGTGAGGGACTTTGTCAAAGGCTTTCTGGAAATCTAAGTACACTATCTCTACTGGATCACCCTTGTCCACATGTTTGTTGACCCCTTCAAAGAATTCTAATAGATTAGTAAGGCATGATTTCCCTTTACAGAAACCATGCTGACTTTTGCCCAGCAATTTATGTTCTTCTATGTGCCTGACAATTTTATTCTTTACTATTGTTTCAACTAATTTGCCCGGTACGGACGTTAGACTTACCGGTCTGTAATTGCCGGGATCACCTCTAGAGTCCTTTTTAAGTATTGGCATTACATTAGCTATCTTCCAGTCACTGGGTACAGAAGCCGATTTAAAGGACAGGTTACAAACCCTAGTTAATTACGGTTCATTCAGCATAATATTTTACAGTTATATAACAGTCGAGGATCCCAAAGCACTTTAGGAACACTCAAATACTACCTCACACCACCTCTATGTAATAACATTCATTTTTAGAGTTGGGCAAATATTTGACAAATAATTCATACAACAAATTCAGCGTGTCTTTTTGTGATTTGTGCATGAACAGACTGTAGTTTGCTTGCATTTGTTATTAAAAATGTGACAAATAAGGGCATGTCTACATGACCAGAATAGCTAATACAGAATAAAATATTCTGGAATAGCTCGTTGTGTGGACACTCTTATTCCGGAATAGCTTTTAATTCATACCCTACCTGGACTAACTTTCTCATGCAGACAAGCCCTAATTCTTGGGTCATTCACAAACAGTTCACTGTATTTTCATTCATAAAATGAGGTGTTTTGATTAGACACACAAGTCACACAGTATATTTCTGTTCATTTGTGAGTGTAAATTCATTAGATTCAGGATTTTGGTACAAATACAGTTTCAATTTTGATATCTGTTTTCTGCAAAAATTCTGTAATATTCATAGTTGAAAATCTAAATGAAGATTAGTAGATTATTTTTGCAATATTCATCCTATCCTAATCATATTACTCATATATGTAAACTGTGATGTAGAGAAGGGTACAGAGCAAGTCTTCAAAAAGGCCTTCCCACCATAAAAATGATGCTTGCAATACTGACATCCTCTTCTACACACAAACGCAAAACCAACCTCTCCATCTCCCCCAAAATTAAATTAATAAAATCATTAAAAATCAGAAACAAAACCTCCACACCAAATTTCTTACGCCTAAAAGGGGGACTAGCCAGAGACTCCATAAAGTCCACAAGGGACTTTGCTACTGCTATTGATTTTATGTGGTAGGCACTAGATAGTACAGTGATAGGTGTCAGCATAAAACCCTAACATAGTATGAACCTGGACTAGATACCTGGTATTCCAACTCCCATTTCTTTTTGCTACACCAGTAGGAAACACTTTCTCCTTTTGATTATTCTGTTTATTTTACCCTCTTGTGGCATTTAAACTTTTGCTAAAAATTGTTATGAACATTTGTTGTTCTTCATTTAATTTGCTATCCTTTCATTAAAAACCTTCAGTCATCCAGTCAAGGAGCAGAAACAATGCCATGTGGTTTATGTGACCAATCATGTAATATGAACAACAAACACTGAAAGTGCAGATAGGTGGGAAACTGTTGACCAGATATAAATAATTAATACATTCACATAAATCAAGACCGATTCAAGAACAATTTACTAACCCAGCAAGGGGCTAAATTCATAATGCATATTTTCATAGTAAATATAATCGTTTGGTCGATTTGCTATTTTGATGGACCTTACCTCCAATGCAGCCTTTCCATCTTGAAATCAGATAAGCCAGAAATTCTGCCTCTTCAAGGAAAAGGGCTAGAAATTCTGCCTCTTCAAGGAAAAGGGCTATCACTTTGACATGAAATTTAAAACTTCTAGCTTTATGAGTAAACTGCAAGCATTTTGTTTGTAACCCAGTCACCATTCCCATTTTTAACGAAAATGGTTAAGGAAGAAAAGCTGTGTTTATGTTGAATAGCACCTTACCCCACAACTGAGTTATCCCATTGAAGTCAAAGAGTAAGGAACTAATCACCATGAAAGGTCAGAAGATTCTGGTCCATAGTAAATAAAGATAAAAGGCTTAATGTGATCTATTATGATGATTTGAAGTTTTACTTCATAAGAAAAAACCCTACAAGTAGAGCTGGTTTAAAAATGCAAATTTTTTCTCATGGAAAATTGTAATAAAAAAATCTTTGTGAACTTTTTTTATTTTTATATGGAAAAAAAAACCAACCTCCCAAAATTTTTCTGTTTTCAAAATCTTTTTTTTTTTTAAACCAAAATCAAAGTCTCTAAAAGTTTTTAGATTTTGGTTTTCAAAAGCTGAAGTATTTTACCAATTTTATGTATTTTATTTTTTTACTTCAGCAACTGATTTTTTTCTTTTTTTAAAAAAACAATAGGGGAAAAAATCTCACCAAAAGGAAATTTTTCTTCAAAAAATGATCATTCTAGTTAAAACACATCTTTGTCAAAACATCTTTCAATGAAAAAATTTCAACCAGCTCTGCCTAGCAATTTGGTACTAGCCATAAGGTGCACAAACAACATCTAAATTAACTCAAATAATAAAAATTCCATATCCCAACCACAATCCATCTAGCAAAGACTGAGGCACTTTCTCTTTCAGAACCAGGTAACATAACTCCTTACTTAGGCAATTATATACATTGTTGCTGGGTTATACACTCCTAATCCCTAGAGCAGTGGTTCTCAACCTGTTTACCATTGTGGGTCACATCCAGTACTACCTGTATGGCCTTGAGGATGTCACAAAAGGCCACAGCTGTGTGCAGACTGGGCCACAAGCGGCCCACGGATCATGGGTTGAGAACCACTGATGGAAAGATGCTTCTTCCATACAGCTCCTGAACTCCTGCTGGCCTGGAAATCCAAACAGTGCCCTTATTCTAAAAAAGATAGTTATTAAAGTAAGATTTTCCTCTGAAAAGTAACCATAAAAATGGCTCCCTGTGATGCCATATTTATTGTTGCCATACTCAGCATTCTCAGTTTACAAGTGAAAAACTGACAGCCCTGCAAATTTGTCTGATAATTGATATGGATTCTTTCCTTTGTTCACTGGAGGTTTTTAAGACCAGGATAGACAAACACCTGTCAGAGATGTTCTAGGTATATTTGGCCCTGCCTCAGCACTTGGGGTGCACTAGATGGCCTCTTGAGGTCCATTCCAGCTCTACATTTCTATGATTACCACCGGTAATAAAGGTTCCTGAGGCCAAATTACGTTCTCAGAAACACCTCTGCAATGCCCTTTGCCTTCACTGGTGATGCACAAGAAAGAGTAGATTCCAGCGCACTCTACTAGCCTTCCCCTACACTTCAAAAAATACCTGTTGCTGACGATGGATGTCATCAGCATTAGTTCTGCTGCACCTACTGCCGAACAGGGTTGAGCTGCCAGCATAAACATGAATCTTGCTGACCAAAAGCTCAGAAGCTGTGGGTGAGGTTGGTGTCTCAACAGTCTGCATGGTTTGTCTCTGTCTACATGGGCAGTTAAAATGTGTTCAGTGTTGGTTCCCGCTGCCTATTGCGGGATTAAATAGCAGATTACAGGGGCATAATTAGAATTTTGCTAAGGAGGGGCCCAGGTTACCTCCCCAGCTGCCCCAAATTTGAGTGGCATTGTGACCCTATGTGCCAGGTCGCACCAGCATTCAAATGTGGCCAGGCTACCCCTCCGTCATGATGGGGGGCAGCTGGGTTATGCCACCCAACTCTGATCAGCAGTTGGGGGAGGGGAAGGCGGGGGTTTCCTCACGAGTAGTCCTATTGACTTCAGGGGGCCTACTCATGTAAGGAAAGATACACACACAATCACATGTTTACAGCACAGGACCTGGCAGTTAATAAAGGAAACCAAATGATAAATACTTTTAAAAACAAACAACTAGGGTTGGCTGACATTTTTCCATTGAAACCAATTTTTCAGTGGAAACTTGGGCATTTTGACCAAATGAAATTTTTCATGAAAAATGCTGCTTTCCATGGAATTTTGATTTTTCATCAAAAAAATAGAACACCTGATCATCAAAGAGGTACTGCTGACCCAATTACAGGAAAAAACTGGAGACTGGCAAAAGATTTTTAAAAGTCTGATATTTTACTAACCACAAATTAAAGTGCATATTACAGTTTTAAAACAGGGGAAACACTTGTGCTAAAGCATCATATGACAATATATTTATAAATGCAATTAACACAGTCCTGTCCTCATCGAAGAAAGCTTTTAGAAACAGTAACATCAAAGCAATCTCTCTTTATGTCTCAGATATAAATAAACTAAAAGAAGTCATGCATGAAATGTGAATAGCATGAGGAACACAGGGGAAGGAAAAATCACAAAGATAGCAAGCTGCCAAACCAAGTATAATTTCTAATTAATAAAAGTCAAGATAAAAATAAACATTTTTCCTTTTTGTATTGGTAACAGTAAATATTTTCTTCTACTAATTTTTACACGTAAGGGTGGTATTGTTGTCTGTTGCATTAGGGGGATCTTACACTGTGATTTGAGACCGTCTGTGATCTGCAAGAATTTCCCAGGAGCAAACCCGGATTAACCAATGTGCACTGTGTACATCTGCAGAGGGACCCTGATCTCTGGGGGGCCCACAA
The DNA here is from genome assembly GCA_033296515.1 of Macrochelys suwanniensis. Classification (NCBI taxonomy): domain Eukaryota; kingdom Metazoa; phylum Chordata; order Testudines; family Chelydridae; genus Macrochelys; species Macrochelys suwanniensis. The sequence continues at coordinate 146,096,853 of CM065776.1, forward strand.
CCATGTTTAGGACTAGGATTGCTGCCTGGCTGGTTTTCAGCTGGCCTGGCCAGCTTTTCTCCAGCATTGCCAGTTGCAAGATGCTTGGGGTTTTTTCACTTGTAACTAGGAAGGGACTCGTAGGTGGGGAGGGCTTCTTGGGCTGAGACTCCTGAGAGGCGGTGGGTATAGACGCTCACGGGTCAGGAGAGTTGTGGGGTGATGATAGAAAGAAGAAAGAAAGAAAAGAAAAATATCAGGGTTGGAAGGGACCTTAGGAGGTCATCTAGTCCAACCCCCTGCTCAAAGCAGGACCAATCCCCAATTTTTGCCCCAGATCCCTAAATGGCCCCCTCAAGGATTGAACTCACAACCCTGGGTTTAGCAGGCCAATGCTCAAACCACTGAGCTATCCCTCCCCCCCTACCTAGGGGTGCCGGGGAAGGGAAGAGGAGGATCAAGCTGGTGGTAAGTGCATGGGAGGGGAAGAAGAGGGTCAGGCTGGTGGGTGGGGCATCTGGGAAGGGAAGAGTGGCTAATTTTTCTGCCTCTCAGAGAGGGCAGCCCTATTTGGGCCCTGACCAGGTTTGGCCCAGCTACCTCCTCCTGGGTCATGACTCAAATGGGGCAGCGGGGAGGCAGGCCAAACTTCAGAGAGCGGTGTAACTCGGCCCAGGTATGGTGAACCAGCGCCGTTCAGGTATGGTGCTGTAGGCAGCTAGGCCTCTTTTCCGTCTAGTTTAAGGAAGATGATGGTGAGGGGGAATTTCCATAGTTCACAGGGCCCCAACATTCTTTAAGCTGGCCCTGCCCTGGGCGACTGCAGCACTATAGCTGCCCAATTTCTCTTCAGTGAAGGGAAAAAACAAATCCCAAAACGTTCCCCATCGGGATTTCCTCTCTCCACCCCACACATGTGTAAAGGAGGCAGGAATCTATCTCCCTGCCCCGTTTCAGCATGGGGCAAGGGGAGGATTGAGGGAGTCAGGCTGTGCCAGAGCAAGCTGTTACTGGGAATTAGGAAAGAAACCTAGGTCAGAAGAGATGCTGCTTTTTGACACGTTGGACTTACTCTCCCTCTTTGTTAGAGCCCTGAGGCTGGTGTCCTGGGAGAAAGGTGAGTCAGAGCCCCCATCTCCTTCCACTATTAGCAGACTGAGGCAGCTCGGTTCAGGCGAAAATACCAGAAAGGGAACACTGAGAGCATTATGCTCAGCAGGGATTTATTTTAGTAAACAACACTGTTGAGATTCTGAAGCCCGAGCTAGTCGTTTCAGAGAGGTGCCGGTATGGCGTATGGGCACGTACTGGCCACATCTGAGCCCTGTCGGTGTAATGAACACACCCACTTTTGAGAACCTGCTCTACCTCAGTCCTCCTTTTTGCTGCCACTGCTGGGCACCCTGGCTCACTCCCATGGAAGGTGATAGAGAGGGGAAGTTGGGGGGAGCAAAGTGGGACAGGGCAGCCACCAATAGTCTAGAGCAGCCTGACAGGGGCGGGCTGGTTGTCAGGTGTGTGGGTAGGTGGTGCCAATTCAGATATTTCTTGCAGGTGGGCAAATTCTCATCCTCCCCCTCCCCAGCAGGGGGTCCCTGCTCATCCCCCTTCCCACATGGACCCCAGGTCTCCCTTGGCAGGGGACTGTGTATGGAGGGGGTCAGTGGGTTAAATTTCAGTGCTGTTGAAACCACATAGTCAGAGTGATGCTCCAGACCTCTCTGGCAGCAGCCGTACTGCTTTAGTATGGGACCACTGCTTAAACATGGTCAGGGAAGGGACCCCCGGACGATGAAACTTTGAGCAAGTACAAAAACCTGTGGGGCGGTGGCATTCCCCTCCCCCACCTCACTCCTCCTAATTGGCACCGTGTAGGGGGTAGTTAGAGCTGGTTGATGAAGGGGGGGTTAGGAGTTTCCTTTTAGACACCTTCGTCCGCCCCTGTCCTCTTCAGTATCTAGGGTTGCCAAAATTGTATTTTAAAAATAAGGGGCAGTTTTCTTAGCACTCCCACCCGCCTCCCATCCTGATATTATCATTATTATTCATAATAATTAATAAGCAGTACTCACCTACATTCACCAAGGGTATTTCTTGCTTCTTTTTGCAGCATTCAGCAACTCCTGATCTTGTGTTACAGAGAAGAAAAAAACAAGGGACTGTCCCTTGTAATAAGGGACTATTGGCAACCCAAGATTTGTATCCCCCTTTCAGCCCAGGCCCCAGTCTGCTCCGATGCTGTCCCTCTCCTTTACATCCCTGTCATCTATCACATGCACGATTCTCTCCCCTGCCTTTCTGGCCTCTTTAGCTTCCTTACTGCTGTGGGAAGGTTGGGAGAGAGAAAGGTTGGAGTAGAGGAGAGCTTTGTTCGCTCTCTGCTCCCTGGCTTGGGTGAGCAGCACTCCCATACAGCTCCGCCTCCTCTGCTGGTGTGGTTAGAGCTTCCCTTTCTGTTTCAAACTTCACTGGGACAGCCAGGCACAGTTTTTCCTTTTTCCAGTTGCTTCATTTTTATTTGGATCCAGCAGGGGGAGCAGTAAGAGAGGAAGCTTTGGCTGCCTTATATTCCTCTCCAAGAGCTCAAAGAGACACTTTGGAGGAAGGTCTGCACCCTGGGTGAATCCTTAAGATTCCAGAGGGGCAGTGGAAAGGTACAACTATATGAACATCACACCAGATACCTAAAACTTGGCAGCCTGGCAGCTGCCTCTGTGATCCCAGGATTGAGCTCAGGGAAGTTCCAGAAGCCTCTAATTATGACCACCTGCTTGTTACATGGAGGGAAAAGGAGGCCAGTTAGCAGCACTTACGTGTTGCCTTACTCCAAACTGGAAAGTGATCCCAATTCTTCCTCCTTTCTTTCCACTAGAGGGCAAGAAAAAGGGAGGTGGGAGTTAACCTAGCTTTCCAAGACTAGGAGCTGGCAGCCATGGTTATAGACTTCCCATGCAACAATGAGCTGTAGGAGCACTCCTTGTTTCTTTGAGGAAGCCAGGTCTAGCGGCCTGGACTGCTACAGGACAGAGGTTGAAGGATACCATATCTGATGCGGATCTGTGGACTTTAATGGGAATTATTAGTGCTCAGTATCTCAGAAAATCAGGCCTGTTATCTGGGTGCTTAACTTTAGGAATCCAGGTTATGGATTCCCTTAGCTAATTTGTGCCTCCATTCACCCAGGTGTAAAACGGGCATCATGCTTAGATGGATGAACTAATTGTGCCTAATTTCAAACTCTCACAGACATTATGGGTTTAGAAGATCAGTTACATTTTGAAAGCTTCTGGGTAAGCACTACCGTTCAAAGAGACTCAAAGTAAAGAGTAGAGAAAGACATTCAAGTTAAACAAAAATTAATTGGGAGCAAAAGAGAGGGAGAGAAATCAGAGAAGAGAAAAAAATATAGAGTCTAAGGGGTGTGGCATAAAAAGAAAAAACATTTCATATGTCCAAGGGGTGTGTCTATAAAAATAAAATTAGTGAGGGGAAAAACAAATCCCGAAATGTTCCCCATTGGGATTTCCTCCCTCCACCCCACATGCAAAGGGAGGAGATGTGCAAAGAAGGCAGGAATCTATTTGCCTGCCCCCTTCAGCAGGGCAGGGAGATAGATTCCTAGGGTACTTGTGGTGTCTTAGTTTTTGTGGGTTTTAGGCAATGGTCTTCTACCCTTATACATAGCACAAGCAGCTCTTAGCTAGAAAATAAAGCATCTGGGTTTTTTGTCCCTCTGTTTTTGTTTTTAATCAAGGCATCCTTGGGGTGTACATTACGGAAAAAAAAAGGTTCTTGAATGCAAACTTGTTTTGCAATCCCTAAGTACAGTTGGAAGGTTCACAACATCCCAAATGTCCCCAGCCTGGTGATAATACTTATTTACCTCAGGGAAATTGTGAGGCATAATACATGTTCCTAAAGTACGTGGAGATCCATAGGTAGAAAGTACAGATGCCATGCCACATATTATTACAAAGTGACTGCATGATCATGAAAAGTCATAGCAAAGGCACAATGTGCCTCATACAATTCAAGATATTAGTGTATTGTTTCATCCTAACTGGATTGGTGTGGAGCAAAGCCTCAACCCTGGGCCTGCTTAGCAGCTGTTACTAGTGTGGTCAGTGCTCCCTCTCCCAAAGCTTGTAGTACCTTCTTCTGAAAAGAAGAACTGCACAGCCCAGGAAAAAAAGACTGACCACTGAAGTACACAAGCAGGGACAAAAGTCTAAATTCTTCAAAGGAAAATCCCAGTGATTCATTATAATGCTTTAGGCAGCTGAACAAATACATCTTTTTTTCTGTAGAATATTGGTCTGATTCTGTCTTCAGTTACATCACAACAACGTGGAAGGAAAATGTGTGTGTGTGTTTGTTCTATATGAATGTACTGGGGCAAGTGGATTTCACTTTGAAAAGAGTCCGTGCAGCCCCAAAAGATGTGCAGAAGAATGATTTAAAAAGAAATATCTGTAGCCAAGGACTTAATTGACCTGCATGGTGTCTAAGTCCAGTCAGAACTTGTCCCACTGTCAGCGATCAGTCTGACCAATATATAAGCCAGTAAATACTTCCATCTCATTCTCAAAAATAGATACCACCCTCACCCCTTGATACACAATGCAATCATACTTCAACTTACATCAAATATCCAAATGTTTATTTAAAAACTACATTTGTTTCACTTCTACAGCATGGTCAAATCACAATGCAATATGATCAGGTCAAGTGGGCAAATGCTGCTAGAAACAAAAGTGCAGGCAGTAGGATGATTTTCTAAACGCCCTGTATCAGTGGTTCCCAACCTTTTCCATACTGCCTCCCTCACCGACTGCAGCGAGCAGGGATTCTTCCTCCCGTTTAGCAATATGGGATGGGTGGGGTAGTCACAACTTCCTGACACCTATCTGTAACCCCCTAGATTGAGAACCCCATCCGATTTGATAGTTGCCTAGACTCTGATTATTATTGTACATGATGGAATTACAAGGTTGGCTACGAGCTCCATAGGGTTGACACCATATCTTGTTCTGGACAGTGCTGATCACATTCTTGTGACTCAACAAATAGTGCTAAGTTGTGCCTTTAAGGTGTGGTGCACATTAAGGGGCACTGTAGAGACACCCCACCCCAAAGGAAGCGTCTTGAGGCACCGTATCTCAGCCAATGAACCTCCTGAACCACAGCGAGACTGCGGTATTCCTTAGTGGGATAAAGTGCCTGCTTATCCTGCCTAGGATAAGTCCCAGTGTGTGGAGTGGGGACTTCCCTGCCCTATATATTCTGGAAGTCTATTAATGCTAGATTCCTGGGGCCTAATTTTCAGAAGTTCCAAGAACCTGCTGCTTCCCTGATTTCAGTGGGTGTGTGGGTGCTCAGCATCTCTGAAAATCAGGGTCATTGCATGCAGGAGGATACACAGCTACAGGTGATAAACTGAGCAGAGTCCTTGCTCTGAGATAAGGGGCTATGTGATGTCTTAATTCCCCACACACCCCCATCATGGCATTTTATTTAAAAAGGAATCACCAAGATGTTCAGTTAGAATCACAGCAGTTTGATGTCTCTGTGCTGGAGGGGTGCACTCTTTACAATAGAATTAAACTTCATTGAGCACAATATGTAGGTAGCACAGCCTATTATTAAGTTTGCCCAACATGTCCCATTATAAGACCCTATTTTCAGTTGCTTTGCCAAACTTTAACCATTTGGCCTAAACTTTTCCATGTCAGGGGTCTGCCTCAGGCAACGTGTTTTGGAAACACTTCCGCTGCAACAATTCAGCCATTTCTGAAAACAAGGGTAGGGAAAGCAACATTGTTTTTCAATGTTAAATACATTTTGGTGACCTTGTTTTTGAAAAGCTTTAGCGCACTCATAGTTTGAAGATGGGACTTGACATTTTGCAGGTGGTGGCCTGTCAGAGATGTGCCTTTGATCTTCCCTTTGAAAAGCTGTGCAAATTTGACCAAGTTTTAAGCCTCTGAAAAATTGTAGTTCACACATGCTCAGTAGAGACTTACTACAGCTTGGCAGCTAAAATCCTTAAAAGTTCCATCCTCAGAGAGCTTCTTACAGTTTCTAGAGTTCTGACCAGACCGCGCATGTGCCTTCCCCACAGAGCAACTGAACATATTCTAGCCCCAGGCTACAGGGAGGAAGCTGGATTCTCCCCATAATGCCTGCTCAAGGCTGGGGTGGGACTGAGCACTAGGACTGACAGCAGGTAACCTAGAGAGCCGAGGTAGGTTGAGATAATCTCTTTTATTGGACCAACAGATGTTGGTGAGACAGACAAGCTTTTGAGCTACCCAGAGCTCTTTTTCAGCTCTGGGAAAGGTAATCAGAGTGTCCCCGCTATATACAAGATCAATACAGATAAGTAATTAGCACATATTCTAGGTATCATCCAAGGGGAAGTGACCCATTACTGGCCCCTTAGTTTAGCATAAGTAGTTAGCATATATGCGATCTTCTCGATCTTATATTTAGCTGGGACACTGTGAGTACCTTTCCCAGACCTGAAAAGCAACTCTGTATAGCTTGAAAGCTTGTCTCTCTCACCAACAGAAGTTGGTCTAATAAAATATATTACCTCACCCACCTTGCCTCTCTAATATCCTGGGACTGACAGAGCTACACCACCATTGCATACAGCAGGGAACCCGCCTATCCTTTGCTGGCCTCCAGGCAGTGTGGAGGAGGAAACCATCTGATTCAAGTGCAGAAAGGACAAAAGTGAGACCCACGGTGTTACAGGAGAAAGCTGGATAAGTAGATTGGGACAAGGACTCCTGGGCAGGGCCGGATTAACTTTTTGTGGGCCCAGTGCCAAACATATTTGTGGGCCCCCCGGGGAATGAAGAGGGCAGGGGCAAGATCACAGCAGGCAAGGTGGATTTGATTTAAATCATGATTTAAATCACTAGTTAGGAAGACTCGATTTAATCATGGGTTCTACATAAAAGTCCATTCTTGTTGGTTGTTATAACCTTAATACGTATTCTTCACAACTCAGAGATAGATGTAGGTTTCATTTTTAGAAGGCACACACTATACATTTTTAAACCATGATTTATTTTGAAAACTTAGATGAGTTTTACAGCTATATCAGAAAATGAATGATTGTTTGGTTATTTCATTTACCAATGATAATTGAAGCAGATATTTATGAACTCATTGGGAGGTGAACTATCTCCAATTCAAGAGGTTAATCATTAATGTTTGGAGGATTTTCTTGCCAGGCTGTATTAGGAGGAGAACATCACCAGACAGACATTTAAATTGTTTTATTTAACTAAAACAATAACGTTAAGTATTCTGGATTTTTTTCTTCAACAGCAAACATAATATTTTAACAAAAAACATATGTTCCTCACTTCTCACATTTATCTCCAGACTTCTCCTTGTCCAGATCTATTCTGCCCCCAACAATCTTCTATTCATTGAACTTTTTGAAACTTTTCACTTTTAAAGAGAGGTAAGGGGTTGACCCTGTGTACACAAATTTGCAGAGGGACAATAGGGTTGAGGTCTGTTATTTCTCACCTCTATACATTATTTAAAAACATTTTTGCTGTTAACAAGCATGTTACCTCTGGAGACACAAATCCACAGTTTGAGAACTGCAAAACTAAGCTTCTCTGATGGTATCTTCTAGACTGCGCACTGAGTCCCATTGGGTAGATAGAAAAATTAACCTAAATAATCTATACAGAAGTCTGTGGAACCCCATAAGATTGGGTCCCTAAGCCATGAACTATTAGAACTCATTTACAAATTTTTCTTAAACATTACATGAAGTTTAAGCAGTTTCTCCTCCCTTGGTGTTCACACCTCAACTGCGAGAAGAGGCCCTCATCCTCCCTGACTGAACTAACCTTGTTATCTCTAGCCTGACCCTTCCCTGCATACTTATACCTGCCTCTGGACATTTCCACTGCTTGCATCTGAAGAAGTGGGTATTCACCCACGAAAGCTTATGCTCTGATACCTCTGTTAGTCTATAAGGTGCCACAGGACTCTTTGTCACTTCTACAGATCCAGACTAACACGGCTACCCCTCTGATACTTGTTCTTTATTGTTCGCTTCCTGTACTGTTGTTTTTTAAATTGCACTATTTCAACTTTAAATCACTTTCCCATATAATAGACGCCCAACTTAAATGTATACCCCAAATTAAAAAACAAAGTAAAAGAACTAAAAAAGAGCCACCGTGGCTTAACAACCATGTAAAAGAAGCAGTGAGAGATAAAAAGACATCTTTTAAAAAGTGAAAGTCAAATCCTAGTGAGGTAACTAGAGAGGAGCATAAACACTGCCAAATTAAGTGTAAAAATGTAATAAGAAAAGCCAAAATGGAGTTTGAAGAACAGCTAGCCAAAAACTCAAAAGGTAGTAACAAAATGTTTTTTAAATACATCAGAAGCAGGAAGCCTGCTAAACAGCAGTGGGGCCCCTGGGCGATAGAGATACAAAAGGAGCACTTAAAGATAATAAAGTCATTGCGGAGAACCTAAATGAATTCTTTGCTTCGGTCTTCATGGCTGAGGATGTTAGGGAGATTCCCAAACCTGAGCCATCTTTTGTAGGTGACAAATCTGAGGAATTGTCACAGATTGAAGTGTCACTAGAGGAGGTTTTGGAACTAATTGATAAACTTAACTGTAACAAGTCACTGGGACCAGCTGGCATTCACGCAAGAGTTCTGAAAGAACTCAAATGTGAAATTGCGGAACTATTAACTAGGGTTTGTAACCTGTCCTTTAAATTGGCTTCTGTACCCAATGACTGGAAGATAGCCAATATTTAAAAAGGGCTCTAGAGGTGATCCCGGCAATTAGACCGGTAAGTCTAACATCCGTACCGGGCAAATTAGTTAAAACAATTGTAAAGAATAAAATTGTTAGGCACATAGAAGAACATAAATTGTTGGGCAAAGGTCAACATGGTTTTTGTAAAGGGAAGTCATGTCTTACTAATCTATTAGAGTTCTCTGAAGGGGTCAACAAACATGTGGACAAGGGCGATCCAGTAGACATAGTGTACTTAGATTTCCAGAAAGCCTTTGACAAGGTCCATCACCAAAGGCTCTTACGTAAATTAAGTTGTCATGGGATAAGAGGGAAGATCCTTTCATGGATCGAGAACTGGTTAAAAGACAGGGAACAAAGGGTAGGAATAAATGGTAAATTTTCACAATGGAGAGGGGTAACTAGTGGTGTTCCCCAAGGGTCAGTCCTAGGACCAATCCTATTCAACTTATTCATAAATGATTTGGAAGAAGGGGTAAACAGTGAGGTGGCAAAGTTTGCAGATGATACTAAACTGCTCAAGATAGTTAAGACCAAAGCAGACTGCGAAGAACTTCAAAAAGATCTCACAAAACTAAATGATTGGGCAACAAAATGGCAAATGAAATTTAATGTGGATAAATGTAAAGTAATGCACATTGGAAAAAATAACCCCAACTATACATACAATATGATGGGGGCTAAGTTAGCTACAACTAATCAGGAAAAAGATCTTGGAGTCATCGTGGATAGTTCTCTGAAGACATCCATGCAGTGTGTAGCGGCAGTCAAAAAAGCAAACAGGATGTTAGGAATCATTAAAAAATTGATAGAGAATAAGACGGAGAATATCTTACTGCCCTTATACAAATCCATGGTGCGCCCACATCTTGAATACTGCATACAAATGTGGTCTCCTCATCTCAAAAAGGATATACTGGCATTAGAAAAGGTTCAGAGAAGGGCAACTAAAATGATTAGGGGTTTGGAACGGGTCCCATATGAGGAGAGATTAAAGAGGCTAGGACTTTTTAGCTTGGAAAAGAGGCGACTAAGGGGGGATATGATAGAGATATATAAAATTATGAGTGGTGTGGAGGAAGTGAATAAGGAAAAGTTATTTACTTGTTCCCATAATAGAAGAACTAGGGGCCACCCAATGAAATTAGTGGGCAGCAGGTTTAAAATAAATAAAAGGAAGTTCTTCTTCACACAGCATACAGTCAACCTGTGGAACTCCTTGCCTGAGGAGGCTGTGAAGGCTAGAACTATAACGGTTTAAAAGAGAACTGGATAAATTCATGGAGATGAAGTCCATTAATGGCTATTAACCAGGATGGGTAAGGAATGGTGTCCTTAGCCTCTGTTTGTCAGAGGGGGGTGATGGATGGCAGGAGAGAGATCACTTGATCATTACCTGTTAGGTCCACTCACTCCGGGTCACCTGGCATTGGCCACTGTCGGTGGACAGGATACTGGGCTGGATGGACCTTTGGTCTGACCCAGTACGGCCATTCTTATGTTCTTATATATAAAAGGAATATTATGAAGAAAATGCTTAGATGTATTTGTGATTTTTATAAAGCTTAGAGTAAACGTTTTCTTTTTCAAAGTGTTACAACTAATTAGGATGTTTTCATTTCAGTAACTGCTAGTCAGTAATGGCAAGATTGTCAGCAGTTATCAATCTGGCCTGAGTAAGGGGCAGCATGTAGTTTCATTGTCCAAAAGTAGTGCAGGGATGTTATCGTGACTCAGCCTCCTGGAGGCTGCTCTCTGCCCCACTCCCATTCTCTCATCTGCAATACAGGGAGGCCACACAGGGAAGTAAGGGGCACCTTGTGCCCCCTTACATCCCTGCACTGTCACAGACAGTGACAGTCTTGCCCTCATACTCTTCTCTTACACAGGGCTGGTGCTACCATTAGGTGATCCTAGGTGGTCGCCTAGGGCACTAGGATTTGTGGGGGTGGCATTTCAGGTCCCTTGGCGGCTGCCGGGTCCTCGGCGGCATTCGGTGGCTGCTTCTTCGGCCGGTGGCACTTCGGCGACAGCCTCTCCCACCACCGGGGTCCTCGGCGGCAGTTTCTTCGGCCGCCGGGGTCCTCGGCGGCACTTCGGCGGCAGCCTCTCCCGCCGCCGCCTAGGGCAGCAAAAAAGCTGGCGCCGCTCCTGCTTTTACAATAACTATTTTGGGACTAATTCAGATTTGAGTCTAAAGATGGCATAATCCATACCTCCGTCTGGGTCTCAGTGTTCATGTTTTCTTTGGGAGAAGCAGCTGCGGCAGGGAATTGCCCTGCCCGGGGTCCAGGGGGTGGCGGCTGCTGCTCCCTCCCCGGCAAGCTGATCGAGAGCAGGGAGAGAGAGTGAGAGGAGGAGGGGCGAATGCACAACACACTGGGGGAAGAGGCGGGGGAGGGGGAGCTTTGCTGCTGTGCAACAGCAGGACAGATCCCTGGGCAAAGCAGCAGAGAAGAGGCCAGGCTGGGGCCCCTTCGGAGTGTGGGCCCGGTGCCACTGGACCCGGTGGCTCCATGGTAAATCCACCACTGCTCCTGGGGCACGGAGACTGGTACTTGAGGAGGCTAGCAGAGGGGCAGAGACTAACTTGGCAAGAAGACTATGCCTGGGAGCTGAGGAGCGAAAGCAGTGAGGAAAGAGACTGGGAGTCAGTGAGTGGGGGAAAGTAGGACAGGTAGGGCAAGGAGACTGGGGACAAGGAGTGTGAAGTAGAGTGCGGGAGGGGACTGGGACTGGCTAGGCAAGGAGACGAGGGGTGAGGGCAAGATTGGGATGGGGAGTCTGGATGGGTGTGACTTGTGGCACAACCTTAATTTGGCCCCTTTGTGCTTATGCATTATGATCCAGTCTTTAATTACATGATCACATGCTATTTTTTCTGCAGTACCCCTGCCTCTTTCAATTTGCAGAATGGACAGTGCTCACGTAATGAACAAGCTATTCAATACTTAATTTTCTCCTTGTTGTTCAATGTGTGGCCCCAGGGCCGTAACTACTACATGCTGTTCCCACCCTGCTTTGAAGACAGAATTATTAATTCCCTCAAGAGCTTTTATATGATCCCTATGACTAATATCTGAGTGCTTCACAATCATTACTGAATATATTTTCAGCCTAGCTGTGAGAGAAGGGGATATTATTCTCCCCATTTTACAGATTGAGATCTCAGGCACAGAGAGGTCAAAAATACTCTTTAATTTTGGGTGTCCAAGTTAAGATGACTAGGACCTGATTTTTCAGAGTACTTCACTTCATATGTTCAAAATACAGCTTCCATTGACTTCAGTTGCAGCTGTGAGTGCACAGCACTTGTGCATATCAGACACCCAGGTCTCAAGTAAAACACCCAAAAAATGAGAGAAATACAATTAGTGACCATCTATGAAAAGCTGGGTGTAAGTGACTTGACCAGCATCACATAGGAACAATGGCAGGAATAGAATCTAATTCTCCATGGCAGCAATTAATTATCTTAACCCTGAAACTGTCTGGTCTCTTCCTCCTATTCCCTGCCTCATTCATTACACCTCTTCCAGCTTCTGAAACAAATGAAGCAGGGTTCCTACAGACAACAGTCTCCTTCACTACACAACCTTGATTCATTCCAAGAGCTGGTCCATCCTGTGCACTGAATGAGGTAGGGGGCCAGTGGAAAAAATATCATTATATTTAAATATCAAAATATCAATATACCAAAGATTGTACCATAATGCCTATGCACAAGAGGGCTGTATTAAAGTTGCACCTGGTGTTGGCCACTGTTGGAAGACAGGATACTGGACTGGATGGACCATTGGTCTGGCCCCGTATGGCTGTTAACTGTTGCACAGACAACCTTAATTCTGGCACTTCCTAACTTCTGAGTGTTTCACTTTGCAACCTTGTTAATATTCTTTTAACACAGATTACACATGCACATGTGGACACAAAACCTCTCAAGATATCTGGTGCCTTATTGTGCAATTTTAAAAAACTGTTGAATAGGCAGAACAAGGAAGAAATGTCTGTATTAATGTATGGGAGATGGGGAGTTTTCATGTATGTAATATTTGTTTTTAGAACTACTTACCCCACAGTAGCAGGTTGAAGCAAGGTACTTTGGACAGTAAAAGGGAGATTTTCAAAGGCAAAAAAAGGAGATCGACTTTCAGCGGCAGTTGGATGCCTAACTTTTTTTGCACCTTCGAAAATCTCCCACTTAGCCATTTAAAAACAAATGAGTTATCCACCTTGATATTTCTATTTAACTTATGGATATACAGGAGTCAATTCTGAATGTTCTGTGATTTTCATCTGACAGTTGATGTTGGCCCACAATTTTTTTGACAAACAAACAGCTGCAGTGACTGTTGAAGAGCTGATATAATCGGGATGGTCTATTTCATGAGCTCTGGCAACATATGTTCTTTTCTTCTGGTGAAAAAAAAGTATCTGCATGCATGGTTACTCTTGGTTAACATGAACAGGAAGGACATTCTGAAGGGTGAGTTCTTAGCATGGGCAAATGCTTCTCTTTTGAAGCAAAATAAAGCTTTTCACATTACTAATGACGCAAATTTAGCCATGCAAGATATGTTTAAGTAAAGCATGATAGAAAACAGCAAGAATTTCCCTCACCCACTCAATAGTACTCATTTTATTGCATAACTTTTTTTTTTGGTCTGGATTAGACTAAAAAAATAGCCTCTGTTCAAATAAATTCTGGCTACTGTTTTTCATTTATGGTAAATGCGATTATACATATCACAGAAAGGGAGGTAGCATCATTTAGTGGTTAAAACAAGGATCTAGATGTCAGGCAACCTGCCACTGTTTTGTTGGGACACAATGGGCAAGTCACATGACACTCCATGCCTCAGTTTGCCCAGCTGTAACTTGAGGATGCTCATACTTACCAGTCTTCGCAGAGCGCTTTGAGATCCTTATCAGGTGTTATGTAAGAGAAAGATGTTATTACTGTATATGGAGTAGAGAAACATTTGCTGCTAAAGTCTGCTTATTTTATAGTAAAAATCTATTAAGTTTTAAGATCTTTATAACACCAATTTGTTTTCAAAGGCATGTATTCCTTTACTCCAACACACAAGAACTGTTTTTGCTGTGACGGGGTCTGGTATGTAGAGGAAGAAACTGGCTTGCTTTTAATGAATTAGTTTAATTAATTTATATATATGTGTGTGTGTGTGTATATACACATACATATACATACACACACCCCTACAGAATTCTTATAATATAAAGAATATTATAAATTCTCTTAATGATATATTAGAGTGTTTACTGACAGCTCTCACTGTTCTCTTTTCTATAACACTGCTAGTGAGAGTGTTGAAAGAAAGAACTAAATGACCACGTACAGTGGCCTGTGAAACGTAAAGATAGGTTGTGTTCTCATTGTGGTCAATAGGCGTTTAGTCATTGATTTTAATGAGAACAGGATCTTGGTTTCTTGTCAGTTACAGAAGTTGTGAACTGCAAGACAGAGGATGTTGGTGCACTGCACAGATTGTTTCTTATCTATCTAGGTCCTAATATGTCTTCCATCAATATGGAATCTGAGAGTCAAATACATGGGAGAGATTTCCCTGCCAACTGCAGGCAACTAGTTGTTTAAGTATCTAGCAAAAAGATGGGAAGTGATACTTAAAAGGACACACACACACAAATCCTCACTGGTATAATTGTTCTCAGGTAAAAGTAAATGTCCTGTGAAAAATTGGAGAGACAAGGCGAGTGAGGTAATAATCTCTCTGATATCCTGAGAGCAACACAGCTACAACACTGCACACTGTGAAACATTGTTCACTTATACATTTGTTACTCTGAGTTTGACTGCACTGAGAAGTTAATTTGGATTAAAGGTGTGAATTTAAAGCAGACTATCTATTCCTGAATAACTCCCTGGGTGGATGCTCTTATTACAGAAGAGAAGTGCCTTATTCCAAGTGAGCTCAAGCCAAGTGGATGGGTGAGATACCACAGCTATCTCTCATTATCTCATGCACTAAAACAGCACCAACAAGGGAGCTCAGGTTTACCTTTAAAAAAAAAAAACACCCCAAGAACTACTCTCCTAGCCTACCCACAACTCACTGTGCACTTCAGCCAAGCTTCTTTGAGCACACGATGCTGCAGGGTCCCAATCTCCTGTGCAATGGGATGATGGAAATTCCACTGCATTTTGGGCCTTTTGTGGCCCCTCTGCATGTAGGCAGAACGTTTCCTCTAACATATGAAATATTAGCATGAAGAGTAATAGGGCTAGAATGAGGATGACTATTAAAATATCAAGATCAGCACCTGCACAGTAGGCTTTTCAGTCTTATATCTGCTTAACCAGTTTTCTCAGTCTACATGATTATTGCCCTCTTTTGGCCAATTAAAAAATCACTGTCTGCCTGGTGCTTGTTCTTGAAGAAATGCCTTCTTCATTTTGGTCTGCCTCTTTCCAGCTGATAGCTGTAAAAACCCCGTTGTTGGTCCTCTTTCAAGAAACACATATTGCTCCTTAAAGCTGCCCTGGATCTCAGATCTCCAGTTGTCACCATCCCCTATTTGTTTGATTATAAAGCTCCCACAGTTTGATAAAGCCACAGGAGCCTAATAGGCCAAAAATCAGAGCCCAGTCTGGCTCACATTTGAATGTGTTCCTATGCTTTCTTACCTTTAGTGATCGATTGAGCCGGTCCACTGTGACGCTGGTTTAGTTCTCATTATCCATTATGATTTTCAGCCATCACACAATCTAAGCAGCTGTCCACTGCAGGGCACCACCAACAACTGTGATAGAAGCTGAGAGGTGGCTCGTTGCTGTCATCCCTTGGGAGGGAGAATGAGCGTGGGGAATTTCATTACAGGACTGAAATAGATGATGACTCTGTGGTCTCTCTTTTTCCATCATGTTCTGTAAATTACTTTGAAAGATGACAACCATCATCATCTGCATATCTCAAATGAAAGACTGTCTTGACTCCCATTCGAGTCATCAAGTCCTATGATGTGCTTTAAGACACACCACCTTACTGGAAATCCCTTCAAAATCTCAAACCAGCCTATATTCCATTTACAGTCTTGTACATAAACTATTGTACATTACATAGAGCCCATCTTAGATAAAAAAGTCTGCATGAAATGTTACCACACACCAATGTCAGGTAGGGAGACCTTGCTGCCAAATGAAAGAGAGGGTTGTTGTGATTTCACACACACTCTGGATGCTGCTAAACTAACCTCTGTCAGGGATGGCTTTTATCCTTAGGGCTCACAAATACTCATCTGGAGAACAAGGCCCACATTTTCCAAAGTGACCAATGATTTCAAGAGCCTCGACCTTAGAGTGCCCAATGTGAGACACCAGGACAGGGCCTGATTTTCAGAAAGCATTCAGCACCCATCCTTTTCAAAGGAGGCATCCAAAATCACTAGTCACTTCGGAAAAGTCTTTTTCTTTGGAATGCACCAAATGCCTACAACTCCCACTAAAGATTTGCATTCCATTCTCCTCCACAATCTGCTGCTTTCAATTCACAAATGGAAAACCTCCTATAATATCAATATACTTAGTGTGTCTTTCAGGAAACAGCCAGTGTGTGCACTTAATATAAACTTATTTGCCAAGTGGTGAAGCCTCTTTAGAGTACAATTTTGAGTTTCTATTTAAATGAGAAAACAAATTATTAGATTTCTCCCGTCCCTTGCCCAACCTCTCTCCAAGCTCACCTACCCCTGGCTTTATGATACTTATCTCCATTAAAGGATTTTTTTTTAATTATTAAAAGATTGGAAGCACATCACTGTCCCCATATATGTTTGTGTAAATTTGTGTAGCTCACAGTTTTAAAGACTTAATGGAACATTATTATGTAAACCATACTGTATTCAATTTAATGACATCCTTTCCCATGTGGCTCAGTGTTCCTGGTTTTAACAAAAGCCATGAAGAGACATTTTTAAATGAACCAAGTGGATTGATTCATGGATTGCCGCCTCCTCCCCTAAAACTTTCCCATAGTAATTGGGCAAATTAAAAAAAACACAAAAAACTCTGTTCCCTTGCCCCACAGTTGTTGAACCATTTTCAAAACCCAAGTCCCCATATTATTTGGGGGGCGTATGTACATAATGTGCCTATCAGTGTCCAAACACTCTATTGTACACAATTTAAATAATCAGTTAAAGCATCATATTGATTCAAGTTATTTAATGAACTCAGAGTTGAGTTGCCTTCTTCCTTCAACCCTGGAGTAAAAGGGGTAATTTGGGACCAGATTGTGAATATGAATCATAATCTGTTTTCTGATCTGCTCCTGGGCCAGTATAACTATGCACTGTCCCTTGCCCAATGCCTGTAGCAAAGTCCCAATTTAGCCTTAAGGACCTAAACAATGCAAGGCTTTATTAATCAGTACCAATATAAAGAATTGCAGCCAAACAAATAGCTGGAAGGTAGTACTGGAGCATCGGTGTTGTATGCTCCATCTGAGAATAACTGCTCAGAAGAGGGGCAGCCACATTCTGCAATGGCTGAAGTTTCCAAATATTTTTCAGAAGAAAAGGTGTTGTTGATACTTTAAATTAAATCCAAGCCTTGTAGATAGCAGCCCAGAAGCACCACCACCAGAACAATGGTCTGGCCCAATCAGCACTATTTTATAACCTAGTTAGTCACTTTGCCATACATTGTAACAGATTTTATCAAATGTACTAGCTAGCCACACAGGTTTTCCTATAATGAGCCCATCTTTAACCATGGAGAATGTGGGCATCACTTATTTTTAGTATTATAGTCATATGTCCAAAATACTGGAGGGATGGAGGTTCTCTTTCATTTCCATAGTGAATGAATTCTCTTTCTATGGTCTGGAATACCCTTTGGCATGGCTTATAGTCAATGCTAATATTTTGGTCAGCGCTAATTTCTGATACCTTTGTATTCTCGGTATGCCATTTTACCTCTGGTTTCACTGCTCTGAACAGTACTATGGAGGGGTGTTCTTGCATGACAATTATGGCTCACTAGATCCCGTATATGGAAATCATGTTCAGTGTTTTCCTTAGTTCAAGTCAAAATGCAGCAATTTGTAGCCAAGGTTTACTACCATGATTTGCCTCCACTAGGGTCAAAATTCAGCAAGCAAGCATGCTCGGTACGCGGCTACCAGAATGCACTCCACCTACCAATGGGAGTATTGATTTGCATATTCTCTTGCACCGAAGATTAACAAAATTCAAAAAAGAAATGTAATGATGAATTATCTACTATAGATGCTCATAATTTAATAATAAACATTTAACTCTTACCTAGTGCATTTCACCAACATATCTCAAAGTGCTTTACCAATGAGGTTAGTATCATTTATCCCCATTTTACAGATTAGAAACCGAAGCAGAGAAGTGAAGTGACTTGCCCAAAGTTTCACAACAGATCAGCAGCAGAGGTGGGAACAAAATCCAAACCTCCTGACTCTTTGTCTATGCCTTATACACTGGACTATGCTGCCTCCCTAATGGCTGATGGAAATAAATTGTGCCAATCATTCAACATTTCCTTTAAAATGGAATTTTGACCTTTTGTTGACCTCTGCAAAGGACAGTGAACAATTTAGTATCAAACCTCTGTCTTACTTACTGCATTTAAACTGTTCACATGACATTTTGAACCAGTCTTGAAATTTGGTGCACTTTTAATGGACCGCTAATTACTGGGGAGAGGGGAGCACAGATTTGACATTTTTAACGTAGATAATCAAAAGATCAGTTTAACAATTTGCAAAAATTGAATTATTTTCCCCCTATCATGGTCATGTTTGGTATGAAGCATCCAATCTGGGGAAGGTCAGCTCTATTTACTGAATTTTAACCAAGAAAATTATTGAAGGTGAGTGCTCTGCAGATGCTAAAAGTGATAGCAGTCTGTCCTTTGTGTGGACTCGGCTGGCAACTAATATATTAATAGAATTAGTACTGATTGTGGCTGAGTCATTGTGAAACAGCCAAAAAAACCTATTACTAATGGTGACACTGATAGTAGTAAGCCAGTACGGGCTGAGAAAGGCCCAGGAAATCCTTGTGTGATCCCTAAGGTTTCTAGAATTACAAACATTATTCAGGTTTTTTCCACCCAAAAAGAGCATCTTATTTCCAGAGCAGAAGACAGCATTACTTCTTAAGGAACTTAAAATGTAGGGCTGTCAATTAATCGCAATTAACTCACGCGATTAACTCAAAAAAATTAATCGTGATTAATCGCCGTTTTAATCACACTGCTAAACAATCGAATACTAATCGAAATTAAATATTTATGTTTTTCTATATTTTCATATATATTGTAATCTGTGTTATAATTGAAATCAAAGTGTATATTATTTTTATTACAAATATTTGCACTGTAAAAATGCTAAACAAAAAATGGTATTTTTCAGTTCACCTCATACAAGTACTGTAGTTCAATCTCTTTGTCGTGAAAGTGCAACTTACAAATGTAGATTTGTTTGTTACATAACTGCACTCAAAAACAAAACAATGTAAAACTTTAGAGCCTACAAGTCCACTCAGTGCTACTTATTGTTCAGCCAGTCGCTAAGACAAACAAGTTTGTTTACATTTACAGGAGATAATACTGCCCTCTTCTTATTTACAATGTCACCAAAAATCGAGAACAGGCATTTGCATGGCACTTTTGTAGCCAGCATTGCAAAGTATTTACGTGCCAGATATGCTAAACATTCGTATGCCCCTTCATGCTTCGACCACCATTCCAGAGGACATGCTTCCATGCTGATGACGCTCATTAAAAAAATAATGCGTTAATTAAATTTGTGACTGAACTCCTTGGGGGGAGAATTGTATGTCCCCTGCTGTTTTACCCACGTTCTGCCATATATTTCATGTTATAACAGTCTCGGATGATCACCCAGCACATGTTCATTTTAAGAACACTTTGACTGCAGATTTCACAAAACACAAAGAAGGTACCAATGTGAGATTTCTAAAGATAGCTACAGCACTCGACCCAAGGTTTAAAAATGTGAAGTACCTTTCAAAATCTGAGAGGGACGAGGTGTGGAGCATGCTTTCAGAAGTCTTAAAAGAGCAACACTCCGATGTGGAAACTACAGAACCTGAACCACCAAAAAAGAAAATCAACCTTCTGCTAGTGGCATCTGACTCAGATAATGAAAATGAACATGCATCGACCTGCACTGCTTTGGATTGTTATCGAGCAGAACCCAACATCAGCATGGACGCATGTCCTCTGGAATGGTGGTTGAAGCCTGAAGGGACATATGAATCTTTAATGCATCTGGCACATAAATATCTTGCGACGCTGGCTATAACAGTGCCATGCGAACGCCTGTTCTCGCTTTCAGGTGACATAATAAACAAGAAGTGGGCAGCACTATCGCCTGCAAATGTAAACAAACTTGTTTGTCTGAGTGATTGGCTGAACAAGAAGCAGGATTGAGTGGACTTGCATGCTCTATAATTTTACATTGTTTTATTTTTGAATGCAGTTATTTTTGTATATCATTCTATATTTGTAAGTTCAACTTTCATGATAAAGAGATTGCACTACACTTTTTGTATTAAGTGATTTGAAAAATACAATTTTTTTTTTTACAGTGCAAATACTTGTAATCAAAAATAAATGTAAAGTTAGCACAGTGCACTTGGTATTCTGTGTTGAAATCTACATATTTGAAAAAGTAGAAAATATCCAAAAATATTTTAATAAATGGTATTCTATTATTGTTTAATAGTATGATTAATCACACAATTTTTTTAAACGCTTGACAGCCCTATTAAATGGAAAGTCGACATGCCCAAGACTTTAGCTCAGTGGTACAACATTGCTACAAATATGGTTAGGACCTGTAAACATTAGAAATTGCAGCCATGTTGTAAACGGGTCAGCCAGGTCCCCTGAGTTGGTGACCTTTGTAAAGAGGGTGGGACCTTAAACAGGAGGTAACAGTTGGCCAACCACTGCATGAGACAGAACATGTCCCCAAATGTGTGGGGGGGCCCTAATCCAATGCCCACTGAATTCAATAGAAGTCTTTCCATTGATTTTAATGGATATTCAAACAGGCCCATGGGAAAGATACTACTAAAACTGAGCTAAATCATCACCAAAGGGTCAAATTAAAGAGCCACTGCAATGGATCAAAGGCTTTATGGCAACAGACAAAGTTGGTCTCACATGAGGACACATAGGGATTGCAGAAGGGCTGCTACTTATTTATGTATGGTGAAGGGAGGCACCCTATGTAACGATACATACTCCACAAGCAAAAGAATGGCTATATCAAGGTAATCTCTGCATTTGCTCAGAATATGGTGCAGCACTCTGTAGTGGTCACAAGCAGGATGCAAAAAAGAATTAGGTAAATTCATGGAGGACAGACCCATCAATGACTATTAGCCAAGATGGTCAGGGATGCAACCCCATGCTCCAGGAGTCCCTGAACCTCTAACTGCCAGAAGCTGGGACTAGAAGACAGGGAATGAATCACTCAATAATTGCCCTGTTCTGTTCATTCCCTCTGAAGCATCTGGCACTGACCATTGTCAGAAGACAGGATTACTGGGCTAGAAGGACCACTGGTCTGACCTGGTATGGCCATTCTTGTGTTCTTAAGCTGGGTCTATGAGAGAGCCACTGCATAACTTTCTCTATAGCATACATGGACAATCAATAAGCTGGTCACGACAGAGTGAAATGCTATTTAAAATCATTATGTAATCTAGAAAACTTTTGGGTGGGTCATTCAAACACAATCTCTCTGACATCTCAGGTAGATGTTCAGGATCCTATGGCTCTTTTTCAAATCAGGTCAGGGACAACCTCAGCAATGTTGTGGGTCAACATTCCCTCTTAAGAACAAACTAACACCCAGTGTTGTGTGAGCCATTATTGGGCACATAACAGTTGCAGAGGAGGTCCACAGACATCAAAGGGCTGTCTGTACTTCAGGCATTAGTGTACACAGAGCAACAGGGTACAAAGTTTGCAAGATGCTCCACAGCAAATGTATTCAGTTGCATTAAATGTTAATGATACTGTAAAGGGAGCACTCAACCCTTGAGCACTTCCTAGCAGCTGGGTGTGGTACCACCGTCCTTTTCTCACCGCTGGTGCCCACTGCAGGCTGCCAGCCAACCTTGGTGGATCTTCCCTGGCTTGGTCACACAGTCCAAATGAACCCCTTCTGGGGTAGTAAGTTCAATAAATGAACAGTCCCGTTGCCCTCGCGAGTGTCTTCCACTCCAGCTCTGGGCCTTTTAAATTCACCCCTTTGGGCTCTCAAATAATCCCTATTCCCTCTTGGGCCTGTCTTCCACTGTGGGCAGAAGACAGGCCCACCCACTGCTCCAGGTTCCAACCCAGGGACCCTATACACAGCAGCTATGCCCTGCTTGACTTCAGTTTGTTGCTGCTTCTTCCCTGGGCCTCTCCATACCTGGCCCCTTTTAGCTCCACCCTTACCTCAGGGTTAAGGTTCTTAGGTCCTCTCTCTCCCTGCAAACCCAGCTCAAGCAAATGCAGCCAGAAACAAACTGGTTATCCGTTAAACTCCTTTGGCCAGAGAGGAGCACCCTTCCTTGCCCAGCGAGGAACTCACCTGCTAAGGCCCTGCAGCTCCTTTTATCTGAGCCTTCTGGGTCAATCTCATAGTATTTTTATCCGAGTTTACACAGAGATCGTCTTCAGGTCTGGAAAATGTACTCAGAGTGTCACAGCGAAATACAAGGCAGAACAGATTATGCTCAATAATTCGTTCCACCTTGTATTTAGCTGTGACACAGAGTACGTTTTCCAGACCTGAAGAAGAATGCTGTGTAAGCTCGAAACTTTGCCTCTCACCAACCGAAGTTGGTCCAGTAAAAGATATTACCTTACCTACCTTGTCTCTTTAATGTCCTGTGACTGATACAGCTACAACAAACACTAAAACATACAATATTTTTATTCATAATTCATTGAAAATGCAAAATGAAGGATAAAATGTTTTATGTATGAGAATTGCACCTGGAATAGAAGTTAGGCTAAGACCATCTGAAAAATCTATATTAGCAACCTAATTCTGCCTTAATTTGATGAAATTGGACTGGGTTTATCTCAGGAAGAATTTTGCCTTTCATTAGGATTATGAGCTGTGGTGTATTTCCATGGTAATAATGCACCTGCTTATACACTGTTAGATGATAACTCCTAATAATTGCACTAGAAACTACACGAAAGCTACAGTATGTAATCTTGCAAGTTGTGAGCTATTAACTCTTTGTAAACTGCAGTTTGCATAATTAGCTATAGCAAATGCAAACCTAAACTTGCAGATGTTCAGACATGTACAGGCAAGAATTTGCCCACTTGTCAAAGGACAAGAAAAATATTGGACAGCTACAAAGTTTAGTCACAGATCGTTTAATTTAAATGAGCTCGGCCCATGTGGTAAAGCAAGAACCATATTTAAAGTTCTGCTGAGAATATAATTTATAAATAACTAACTTTGCAATAGTCACTTATTTATATCTCCAGGGGATTCTATAAAAATATCATCAATGACTTGAGACATTGCCCTCAAAAGAATCACCCCCGTCACACTTAGCCCCCTGTATGCTGAGACAGGACATGGGGAGTTTAGTGACTACTGTCATGCAGTCCTAATATGAGCAATAAAGCAACACTGAGGCTCAGTGCTTTGATTTATTGAGAACCCAGTAACCTCGAACATATCGTCTTAATCTTCCTAGGTGATAAGAGGATGGTGGGGAGATGAAAATGGTCACTGGTGTCTGGTTATTTTATAGTCAGTGATATAGAAGAGGATGCACCTCACGCTCATACTGAATAATTATTAAAGATTCATTGTCAAGTTAGCAGTTGGCATTGAAGAGAGTCAGGCAGTCAGTTAGTTCTGGGTCTGATAAAGTCCAATATTTTTCATTAACACCATGGAAGATGGAATGGAAGGTATGCGAATCAAATTCACAGATAATATAGAGCTTAGAGGACTGCAAATCCATGGAAAGTATCACATTAAATTGGTGAAAGACTACGGCCCTGATTCTCTTCTCATATTGGTGTCCCTTCATTTGATTTCTTATAGCCTACCATGGTGTAGATGAGAGAAAAATCAGGCCCTAAAACTCAGTACTAGAACAGATTACGTTGAAAAAGATTTGTGGTTCACAAAGGAATGAATAATAAAATGAATAAATATTATGGAATCATGCTAACTACCCAGCTGACTTGGACTCTGGCTCAATTCAGCAAAGAACTTAAACATGTGAACTTTACTTTTAATATGTGAGCAGTCCCAGCAGTGGGCTCTGGATCAGACCCGATATCTGCAAATAGTTTAAACATATCAAATACTTTGCATTAAATGTTTCAGAGCCTCAAAATTCTGTGGGACCAACATCTTCTCTATACTACAAATGCAACTCTTACGTCAGCATAGCTGCACCTACACTGGAAGTTTTGGCTGCACAGCTATGCCGGTTAAGGGATGGGGTTTTTTCACACCTAACCAAACTTGGTAGTGTAGATCTGGCCCGAGGTTCATTTGTTTCAAACCATAAAACCATGTCTTAGGCAATGGCTAAACTGGTCAATAGTTTTGGTTTCCCAAAGACTACTGACCAGTTATGAGGCAATATCATCTTAGTTTTTATGACACTATCTGAGTTAATTGAGCAGTTCTGGGAAGCTTAACTGTTTAACACATGTCATATATTGTAAATGGAATACACTTTGTGATGACTGTCCCCTAAGGGTATGACTCAGCCTCTTAGATGGACGAGCCACGAGAGGGTGAACAAAGACCCACACTGTGGTAATGTGGGTTATAACTAGCACAGTGAGCTCCTAGGCGCTACAATAGTAGAAGCAATAAATACCACCACCGCCACACTGCAACACATGGTAAAATATAGTTCGTTGTATTAACATCTAAAACAATGGCACACCAGGAAAAGAATACATCCCAAAGGGAAAAATGTCAACAAGTCACTGCACGTCTTGTTCTAGCTATCAGCTGCCCAGGGAACTATGTGCAACAGTTCTCGTCTGCTACTGCAATGATAACCAGTTCCAGATGGGCTACTTATATGGAGGGGGAACATGGTAACGCACTAAGCAGAGCACAGGAGCTATTTAAATACTTAAATTATTAATGGCATTCCTGATTTTCAGTTTCAAGTCAGTTTTCACACTGGTCTTTAATTGGCTGAACTCTGACAAGAATTCAGACTACTACAGTCTGGCCTGCAGATCCTGGCGCTACAGTAACCAAGTTTAGCAAGGCTTCCATTGTTCAGGGTAAAAACATTTGCCATTACTCCCTTTCCTCCCCTGCCTTTTTTTCAGGTGGAGTGGGGGCGGGGAGGGGGAAGAGGGACTTCTTGATTCACCTGGCAGAGATCAATGAACCCATGGAAGGATTCAGGAGATCCTTCCTGGACTGCAGAGATCTCTGTGATGGAAAGAGCAACTTCACCTGTACACCAGAGTGAATCAGTTTGTGATGAGCTCTTTTTGCAAACAGTAGGGATGCTAGCCAAGGACCAGTGATCCGGCAGACAATATTAATTTAGGTCTTTCAAGAAAATACACAAATAAATAGGCTATTAACACTTACTTTTATTTATAGAAAATTGTAGAACTTATTAAATACAAACCACAGAGAAAAGCAACCAAAGATGAGGCTTCATTATGATGCCAAAAGGAAAACAGAGACCCAAGCTTACTGGGCTTACAGTTCCTAACTGGCTGAAGTATTTACTGTAATTTTTCACTGACTTAGTTATATACAGTGACCATTATAAACAATCAATGTTATTTTAATAAAAAAGATAGAATTTGCTGTATTCTTCCAATCACCCCCCCAA
Organism: Macrochelys suwanniensis; assembly: GCA_033296515.1. Taxonomy (NCBI): domain Eukaryota; kingdom Metazoa; phylum Chordata; order Testudines; family Chelydridae; genus Macrochelys; species Macrochelys suwanniensis. Next base: position 146,122,545 of record CM065776.1, read on the forward strand.
AATAATCAAAGCAACAACTGTTTCCAGGTCAAAATCAGGGTAATAAATACTGATGAAGTTACCTGTAGAATCATGCTAAAATATTTGCTTGCAGTCACAAAAAATTTTATTAATTTTACAAATAGTAAGTTATCCGTGTAAATCAGGATGCTCAATAAGTTGTTAAAAAGTTTCATGCATTTGATAGTGGAAGGCAAAATAAAGCAGGCAATACAGAAAGTATGTGGAAAAACTGCACATATTGTCTATACTGTTAAAGTCAATCACCTGAATGTTGACTGTCCTCTGGTGGATAATCATATATCCACATAGTCAAGTAGCCCTTTAAGCTGTCACTGGAAGACTGGTAAGAGAAGAGCCTCTCATGTTTCAGGACAATGTCTGTTTTGCTCCTTTCTTAAAGGAACTGAGGAAGGTTTAGCGGTGACTGCCATCCCTTCTGTGCCTTGATAACTTACCAATGCAGGGGAGCCTACAGTCCCACTTTCCACATGGACAGGACAGCCCAGGCTTCCCTATGCTGCTGTTGCCTTCTCTTCCCCTTAATTCTATTCTACTCTTTTGAAGAAGATGGTGCAATTGTGGCCCTTGGTTTAGGAGGGTGATACACAACCATTGAAGATAAGGGAGATGAGGATCTACCCTACCTCAGCCAAAAGTATCCACACAGATACAAACTCTTCTTTCTTTTTAATGGACCAGAGGAAGGTGTGTGCTGGGAACATAACACTCCAATTCTCATCTATGGATCTTCTTACTTTACTCTTGAGTCTGCTTTCCAGCTGCAGCTTCACAAGTGTGTGGGCTTTATGGCTATTGAGACATGTCAACTATGCAGGCATCGAATGTTGTTGCTTCAGAGGTTGACACTTTGGAAGTCAACCAGCCAATTAAAACAAAAAAGCAAAGTACAAACCTTAACACAAAACATTAACATATGTCTCCAATTGTTCTCAGCATAAAGTAATTTTAAATTTTCCAGAACCTACAATGTTGCTGTGGAAAAAGAGAAGTGCAACACCACATTCTGAAACATGTGTCATATGCAGTTAACATTGGTATATTCAACTGTATTTGTGTAAACACACACACTTACACTTACTTCTGCTGTAAATACTTGGAATACTTTTGACAACTGTGTCTTTTTTTGGTGCATGTGCCAAAAATGCCATACATATCTTATTGCAAATACACAGGTTTGAACAAGGAGATCATCATTCTCAATCTTGTGTGTAAGACTCTTACAAAGAGGAAAGTCTCCAGTCTACAAAAACTAGTGACTGTGAATGGAAGCTTCCATTAGTCTGATGCATAGAAGGTAGTATTGTCTTGGGCAATTACTAAATCTGTCTCCTACTGAAATTCATACAGTGACCTGTTTGCCTGCTAGCCAAGTGTTATCTATTAATGATGGTGGTCTGCAAAGATTAAGTAACGCGCACACATGGTATTCAGCAAGCTATTGGGTTGGAAACAAAAGGTAAGACTTTTCCAAGTCCTACAATATCCCAACACCTGCCACCAATACAGTAACAATTTGTTCTGACCATATGTAATACACTAGCACTGCGTGGTGCGATGAGGCCCACAACATAGAATTCTGGTGCAGATTAGAGATGGAATATAGTAATGTAAATCCTAATTTTTGCATTAATGGATTTTTAATATCCATACTTTCCATTCCATTAAAATAGATAAGATGTCAAAAATATTTTGGGGCTTGCTTTACCCCTACAGTCCATCTCCAGTCCATCCCAGAGTTCATCATTGTGTGAAGACATTGGCAGCAAGCATCAAAGGGCATCCCGTAAAATGTTTGTAAGTTAGGGTATCATAGGAAATTAAATTTAAAAAATCTGGTTACATACAGTGTACTGAATCTCTCTCTTACTGTGGATGACTGGGACATTCAGCATACACTGTATATTTAAAACAGCTTGATTCTCTTGAAATGTCCTTGCAGGTTGGGAGAGCATCCTTCTCTGTTCTGGAATTTTTAAGCAATACCCCCGCGTGCTCTGAATCAAAGACTAAAAGTAATGACATTGTATGTCAATTCTCCTCACCGTTAACACCAGTGTAAATCTGGACCAATTTAATTAACTTATTTGGAGTTACACTGTTGTAAATCCAGAATAACTCCAACTTAGGGCTAGTCCACACTAACCCCCCGGTTCGAACAAAGATATGCAACTTCAGCTACGTGAGTAACTGAAGTCAAAGTATCTTAGTTCGAACTTCAAGGTACTTACCGCGGGTCCACACGCGGCAGGCAGGCTCCCCCGTCGACTCCGTGTACTCCTCTCGCGGAGCAGGAGTACCGGTGTTGATGGCGAGCACTTCCGGGATCGATTGCTTCCCGCCGAACCAGGAAGTAAGTATAGACATACCCTAAGTCAACTGAGCTATTCCAAATTTACACCAGGATAACCAGAAGCAGAATTTGGCCTCTAGTTTTTTTACTCTGGTTTAAAATTTAGTTTACATGTGCACTCTGACAAACTCGACCACTAGTTTTAAATTGGCAAAATAGATGGAATTCACACATCTTGAATCTTCCTACTTAATCTTAATTTTTAATTCAAACTAGTGACAACTATGAATAATTTAAATGAAAGCCAGAAACCTCTCAAATAAATTTTTTTTATGACACACACACTTTGCATTCATCAAGTGTAAAATCGAGTTTATATGAGGCAATTATCAAAGTTGCATTTACAACCTAAGTGACAAGAACAGCATTTTTGAGGTAGCTAAGGTCAAACAGTAACCCGCAGCACAAGCAAAAAATACATAAGTGCTCACACACTTTGGAAGCTCATTCTTTGGAGACAATGTTATCATGCGCACACAAGTGTGTTTTAGAGAGAGGCACATATTACAAAGGGGGTGGAGTTTGAGGGCAGTGAGAACCTGACATAAGGGGTGCCTCTCAGCAGAGAAGCTTACAGAGAGTGGTGTTATATAAAACTGTAAAATTGTGTCAAACACACACACGGTATAGTATTTTCATCAAGTTTTCCACGAGGACACAGCTCGCATGACTTCTGTAGAGAGTGGAGGGTACACTTGTGACATCTGTTTTTAAACAGGTCAAAGGAAAAAAAAGTGAATCCAGCCTGGAGTGATTAGGTCTCTGTTGTGTAGTTGTATGACAGGGAAGGCAGTGAGGAAAAGTTATTATTCCACTGTCTCCCGCCGGGACTTGGTTGCGTCATTGCCTGCTCTTTATATTTACTCAGAAGAATTTGGGCTTCTTGCTCATCCTGCAAAGAATTCTCTCCATATTCTTCCTTCAGCCACTGCCTGAACTGGAGAAGTTAAACACATAGTAGATATGCTAATTATTAACACAAACCGGATGCAGAAATAATACTCTTCTTACACCGCAGTATCTTTAATAGCAAATATCAACATCTTTTCAAGAACATTAAAGTAGTCAAAATAATTTCCAAATCACATCATTTAAACCTTTTACAGTCTAACCCTGATTGCCTAAAGAAGAGTGTCCCAAATAGTGCACTTTATGGCTTTGAAACAGCAAAGCACTTAAACATGTGTGACTAAGCATAGTTGTCCCATTGAAGTCAATGGGACCACTCATACGCTTAAAACGTTACACACGTGCATAAGTGCTTTGCTGTATTGGGCTCTAAATTTGGAATAAGGTACTCCCACAGCACGCGATTGTCCACAAATACAAGCACACTTTGGGTGGAAGAACTGGCAGAGTAATGGCCATTTTTACCAATTTAAATGCCACATAGGTAAATTATGGAACTATTCACATTCATGGTGTCCTTGTCCAAACTGGAGCGTCAACAGAGGAGGTTTTGGAATAAATTAACAAATTAAACTGACAGTATTCACCCAAGAGTTCTGAAGGAACTCAGACATAAAATTGCAGAACTACTAACTGAGGCATGTAACCTATTGCTTAAATCAGCCTCTGTACCAGATGACTGGAAGACAGCTAACGTAATGCTGATTTTCAAGAAAGGCTCTAGAGACGATCCTGGCAATTACAGGCCAGTAAGCCTAACTTCATTACCAGACAAATTGCTTGAAATTATAGTAAAGAAGAGAATTATCAGACACAAACATGAACACAATATGTTGGGGAAGAGTCAACATGGTTTTTGAAAAGGGAAATTCTGCCTCACCAATCTAAGAATTCTTTGAGGCGGTCAACAAACATGCGGACAAGGATGAGCCAGTTAATATAGTGTACTTGAACTTTCAGAAAACCTTTGACAAGATCCCACACCAAAGGCTCTTAAGCAAAGTAAGCAGACCTGGGATAAGAAAGAAGGTGCTATAATGGATCAGTAACTGGTTAAAAGATAAGAAACAAAGGGTAGGAATAAGTGGTCAGTTTTCACAGTGGAGAGAGGCAAATAGCAGAGTTCCCCACGAATCTGTACTGGGATCAGTGCTGTTCACCATATTCATAAATGAGCTGGAAAAAAGGGGCAAACAGTGAGGTGGCAAAGTTTGCAGATGATACAAAATTACTCAAGATAGTTAGGTCCAAAGCTGACTGCGAAGAGTTACAAAGAGATCTCACTAAACTGGTTGACTGGGCAACAAAATGAAATTCAAATGAAATTCAATGTTGATAAATAAAAAATAATGCACATTGGAAAACATAATCACAACTATACATACAAAATTATGGGGTCTAATCTAGCTGTTACCACTCAAGAAAGAGTCTGGAGTTTGTGTAGATAGTTCTCTGAAAACATCTGCTCAATGTGCAGCAGCAGTCAAAAAAACTATGATGAAAAGTTAGAATGTTAGGAACCATTAGGAAAGGGATAGAAAATAATACACAAAACATCATAATGCCACTATATAAATCCATGGTACGCCCACACCTTGAATACTGGGTGCAGTTCTGGTCACCTCATCTCATCTCAAAAAGGATGTATTAGAACTGGATAAAGTACAGAAAAGGGCAACAAAAATGATCAGGGGTATGGAAAAGCTTCCATATGAGGAGAAATTAAAAAGACTGGAACTGCTCAGCAAAGAGACGATTAAGGGAGCCTATGATAGAGGTCTATAAAATCATGAATGGTGTGGAGAAAGTGAATAAGGAAGTGTTATTTACCCCTTTATAATACAAGAACAAGGGGTCGCCCAAGGAAATTAATAGGTAGCAAGTTTAAAACAAACATAAGAAAGTACTTCTTTACACACACAATATACTCATTGCCAGGGAATGCTCTGAAGGCCAAAAGTATAACTGGTTAAAAAAAGAATTAGATAGGTCCATGGAGGATAGGTCCATCAAAGGCTATAGCCAAGATGGTCAGTGACACAACCCTATACTCTGGGTGTCCCCAAACCTCTGACCTGCCAGAAGCTGGGAGTGGACGACAGGGGATGGATTACTTGACAATTGCCCTGTTCTATTCATTCCCTCTGAAGCACCTGGCATTGGCCACTATCTGAAGACAGGATACTGGGCTAGATGGACCATTGGTCTGACCGAGTATGACTGTTATGTTCTTGTTTCAATACACAGCTGCTAGGGGGGTGTAGTATATAGGCTGTTTAATACATACCTGGAAGCACATTACTGTGCTTTTAATATGGTTTAGTTGGATGCAGGGAGAAGGGAAGGAAAACTTAAATGTTTAACATTTTATAAAATATGCATCTACCAAAAAAATAATAATTCCATTGCAGCGTGTGTGATACAACTATAACCTCAGACCATGAGCTTGCAAAGATTTATGCATGTGCTTAGTTTGATGTTGATGGGGCTACTCACATGTGTCAAGTTCAGTATGTATTTAAGTATTTGTGGGATTGGGGGCTTAACCAGGCGTTTTAAGCATTCAACATTTTACATAAGGCCAGTTCCTCAGCAGGTATAAGTCAGCATAGCTCCAATGACTTCAATGGAGGTATGTCGATTTACAACCAGCTGATGACCTGGCCTATAATCTCTTGCTGTATCAAATGAGCACATTACAAATGTGTGCAAATTCTTTAATCTGCCTCTCCTCCTTCCTGCCTTGATTTCTTCTCCCACTTACCTAACCTGGCAGTGAAGCCTCAATGAAGAAACAATTACAATTGCTCCTACTCTGTTGAGCTGTTGGGGGGGGGGGGGGGGGGGGAGAGAGAGAGGAAGAAGTGGGGAGAAGGTCCTTCAAAGACGAAGTGGTTCCTGCTCTTTCTTCTTGCTTTTGTAGCTCCACTACTGTCAATCAGCTGAGCAAAGCAAGGCTGGCAGGCAGAACCTTCCCTCTCCAAGCCCTGCTATCACTGATTAGCTATGAACGCAAAACTACTTTAGGTCACGTGACCCTTTCTTAATCAACTGTGTAGTGTTTGGCAAGTTTAGGAAGAGTATGAACTATATTAGAGTGGAGGTATCCATTCAGTTAGTAACTATATGGGGATCGACCCTGAAAGGAACTCAGCAATTGCGCCCTAACCCAGCAAAGCACTTAAACAGAGACTCGGAAGCATGCAAATAGTCGTAAAGGTATTAATGGGACTGCTCACATTCTTAAAAGTTGAGCACATGCTTAAGTGCTTTGCTGGATCAGGACCATAGTGCTCAGCATCTTGCAGGATCAAACACATACAGATTAAGCAAAATATATTTCTATTGAGGTCATATCAAAGATGAGACCTTAATGCACATCTAAGGGAAATTTATGAATGATACACAACATGTTATGACCTCCAATGCCTAAAAGCCTAGAAGATCAAATCTAATGGATCAAATGTCCAGAAACCCCAATAGACTTTGTGCAGAGCTACCATGGACAAGTGGTGCTGTAATTAAAAACTCAGGCCCAGATCCTCAGCTGGAATAAATTGGCATAGCTCCATTGAAATCAATAGAAGTACACTGATTCACACCTGCTGAGGATCTGGTCCCAAAAGTTGTGATTGAGAAATACAACAACCTGCTACAAGTTATGTCCACAGGTGAGCATTTCTTTTTGTAGCCTAGTGCCTTCCTTTCAGTGAAGTAACTGCTGCATCCCTCCATTGTGACATGGAAAAAAAAGACGTTACTCTCTTCTCAAGGTTATTTGCATATACAATGACAATTAGGGTTATTAGCTCAGTCCAATTAGATCTGAAATGACTGTAAACCTTCATATAAGGGAGGAAGGAGACCAGTCTGGAAAGTCCCTTTATATTGTATCTTAAAAAGTCAGTTACCCACCCATTAGTATCAGTTCTGAATGACCCAGGAAATACTTAATTAAATATTTTCAAAAAACAAATATTTACAGTTGAAAACTGCATTACTGAAATGCCACAGTAATTTCTCAGCTCTCTGCTGCAAGAAATCCTGGAAGAAAAATGAAGCCACCTCCCCACCTCATTACTTTCTTTTAAAAGAGTGACTTGAGAAAGTAGAGAGGACAGAAATGTGCTGAGCAATGTAAAATGGAGTTATGGTCAGAAAAGTGATTATGTAAAAACAGTACCTCCTTACTCAACAGACCTGTTCCCGGTGTGTGTTCAACTGTATTTGTTTATGTTATTGAGAAAAACAGGTTATTACTATTTTTCTAAACTCCCGTTAGCCCTGCAGAACCAACCCAGCTCAAGGAGAAGGAGCTGGATTCCATTCTGGTTCATGCATCATCCCCACAATTGTTAGTTAAGTTCCAGTGGTAGAAAATGTTTGTTACTGGTGATGATGCATAAGCCAGGAAGAGAACCCAGCTTGACTTTCAGATCTCAAGTTTTGTTTACAGCATTGTTAATTTGAAAAGCCATTTTTTCTTGCTTTAACATCATAGGTAGATGTGAAAAATCCGTTTTTATATTAGCATCACTTGTACATTTGTATTATTGCCGCATTCTGGGCCATTGATCTTCTAATCTTTAACCTTCTAAAGTTATGACACAGTCCAAAACTTTATGCCTTAAGAAACCAAATTGGTCAACAAAAATCGCTTACATGGTCAACATCATGTTTTTCAAACTCCTGTAGCTGCCTCTGGAAGCCCATGTTAGGATTGGCACAGGATCTTGATGCTCGTACAATAGACAATGCATCTTCCCAACCAAAGTCTGTGATTGTCATGATATAAGCGACTACCAAAGTTACGCTCCTGGAGACTCCAGCAAGACTGCAGCAGAAATGAGACAAAATAAATAGATACAAAATATGAAGTCTTAAAAATAAATACGCTCATTCTCTCATATAGCATCATAAATTCACACAGCACTTTACAGAGTAAAATATATTGCCTAAACTAAGGAGTTGAAAGTAATGAGCACATTGTGGCGACTGTTCCTATAGAACTATTGAGATATCTTTATGTTGTCTATGTACTGGACCTTGAAATGTAGAGGAGTGAATCTGCATGCAGTATGGACACCCCAAGAGAGGAGCTATACTGAAATTCAGTTCAGATGAGTTTTTTTAAACAAATACAAAGCCTCCATGAGAAAGCGTGAGAACAATTTTAGGTATTTGTTGTTTTTCTTAAACCAGATATGAGTCATCCAGACATAAAATCAAAACGCCCCCGCCCCCCATACAGAATAGGGTCATGAAATAAGAAGGTAGCCTTTTCCAGCACACATAGAGCTCTCATTTTAATGAGATTGGGTTTAAATTCATTAAACCTTCAGACTGAGTTGAACTATTAGAGCACAGGACTCAGAGTTCTCAGTTCTATTTCTCGGTCTGCCACTGACATGCTGTGTGACTGTATTTCTCAGGGCCTCAGTTTCACCATCTGTGACACTGGGAGAATGACAGAACCTACCACTGTCATGTGGTTTGACAGCCTCTGGATGAAAAGTGGTGTTATTACTATAGATAAAGAATACATTTGAGTGACAGTTGTAGATTTGCTCACTTAACACTTTCAAAAAATATAAATGATAAAGCACAATATCAATGAACAGTCTCAGAACACCCTCGTGAAGTGTGTCAATAGCCCCATTTTACATATGAAGAGAGTGAGGTGCAGAGGAGTTAATCAACTTGTTCAAAGCTACACAATGAGCCAATGGCAGAACAGGATTAGAATGCTGGAGTTCCTACATCCAAGCCCAGTGCTCAAACTATTACTGGACCTGACTCTAGATATAGGCTCTGAAATGCTAGTTAGACATTGCAGCAATGGACAAGGACCACAAGCAATGACAGTAAGAAAAACCATGATGGACTTTCCTTTTCTATATTCTAACTCTTTGAAGGCAGTTAATGTCTCAGGACTCCCTCGCTAATCAGTAATCTGCTCGAAACAGCTGTGATATTTGAATGCTTCAGTGAAGCTTAAAACATCAGTTTCTGTTGAGAGGAAAATTTCCAGCAGCCCTAAAGCAGCAAAAATAGTTGCAACAGGAACTGATAAAATTATTAGGATTACAGGGTCTGTGAGAGAAGAAAACGGTGACTAGCATGAATCAGACAAGTAGATGATGCAACACTATTGTTAAAATATAACACGGGGAACAGATAGTCCCAAGTCAGCAGCTCTGGATTTCACTCCTGGCTCTGCCATTGACACATTGTGCGCTCCAGCAACCACTTAACTTCTCTGTGCCTCAATATCCACAGTGGAGTGCGGCTTAACGAGCGTTTTTAATTTTGGCGGGGATCCTCAGATGTGAGGTGCTATATAAGTGCAAAAGTATTTTTTTAACAATAAGAAAGAGAAGGGTGGGCAACACTAATTTATCACTGACTAAACAAAAACATCAAAATGGAGGGGGAGAAAATTAAGAATATTCTTAACAATTGACATACGTACCAGTGAACAAGACAGCCCTCACCTCTAAGCCGGCACTCATGGATAAACTTGATGCTCTCTTTGAAATGTCTTGTCCTGAAAACAGAAGCAAGAGGGAAATACAAAGCACTTGGCTTTAGTAAAATCATGACTAAGAGAGAAAAAAACTGAGAAAAAGATTTGAAAAGCCACTTAATATTGTTCCCAGAATACAGTACATTAAAAAGGCAACCAACAGATACTACACAGGTGCCTTGGATTATTCCTTATTTTAAATATGAATGGAAGCTTTGGTATCTCAGGTACCACTCTTACAGTCTCCGTTGACAAATACTTTATGCAGATGACTGGCAAATCTCCCTCCCTTCTTCCCTCCCTCCCTCCCAGCAAGCAACTATGTTAGTTTGTCTTTCTGACATTTCCTTGTGGAGGTCCTGCCATGAACTGAAACTTAGCATGGCCAAAACAGAGCTCCTGATTTTTTCCATAAAGACCTCCCTTCCCTCCTCTTTCTCTGTCACAGCAGACATCACAATGACCCGAGCATCTAAATCTTGCCACTTCTTCCTGCACACTATCTCCAAGATCTACCTTTCCTCTCTGATCACACTGCCAAAAGTCTTGTTTGGCCCTTAATCACTTTGTACTTTGACTACTGTAGTCTCCTCTCCTCTGGCTTTGACAACTCCAAATTCTGTCCTCCCCCAACTCACATCCTTCCAAAATGCTGCTAAGATCATCATTCTTGGCTCATTACAACACCTACAGCAATCCACTCAAAACTCTCCATTGGTTCCCTCTCCTCCACTGCATGAAATACAAGCTTCTTCTCCTTACTTTCAAAGCCCTCCACAGTGTAGTCCCACCACCACCAAGAACTTGCACACATCCTATTACGATTTGTTTCCCGGTCTTTCCTGCCTCCGGTCCCAGCCTACTTGTTTGGCTCATCCACTCATTATGTCTCATCTTTTAGACAAAGTTATTTAGTGTGGGTGGTCATTTTTATATGCTTGTACTGCACCTAGCATAATGTGGCCCAACCAGGTTGTGGCCATTAGGCGCTACTGCAATATAAATATTTCATAACAAAAAACAGTTACTTACCTGTGCAGTCACTGTTGTGCTTCGAGATGAGTTGTGCACATGTACATTCCACTGTCGGTGGATGGGCACCCAACACACTCCAGCTGGAGTCTTTTACCAGCCATACCAGCAGGCAGCACATGCGCCCCTGCTATCCTCATGCACCACAACCAAGGGTATAAAGGGGTGTGATCGCATCTCCTTCTCCCTTTCTGTGCACTGTTGGTAAGCTAAACTCAAAGTAGCAGGAAAGGTGGGAGTGTCACAGAATGTACATGTGCACAGCACATCTCGAAGAACAACAGTTACTGTACAGGTAAGTAACCATGTTTTCCTCCGTGGAGCGATTGTGCGCACACACATTCCAATGTAGGTGATCCACCAGCAGTTTCCTTGCAGCTGGTGGATATCAGATGACTTGAAGAGAGACCGCAACACCAACTGGCTGAAGTTGGCATCCTCTCATGAACCTTGAGTAACAGTATCTGGAGAAGGTATGTACAGATAACCACATCGCTGCTTTGCAAATGTCTGCGATAGGAACGTTACTCAAGAAGGCTGACAAAATGGAAGGAACCCTAGTGGAGTGGGTTGCTTTCCTTTGCAGAGAGACGATTGCCAAATCATAGCAAAGCTCAAAACAATCTGAAATTCAATGTGAAATATGCTGGGTTGTGACAGGTTGCCCTATAACCTTGTCAGCGAAGGCAACAAACAGTCTAGGAGAGGATCTGAAAAACTTTGTGAAGTCTAAGTAAAATGTCAGAGCCCTCCCAATCATCCTATCATTTCCACTGACAGCAGCAGCAGGGATGATGTTGCCAAAGGTTCAAAGAGGGGTCTCGCCAAATGGGACAATATTAAAATTCAGATCCCATGAAGGTACTGGTTCAGACTCTGGAGGGTACACACGGATAAGACTCCTTAAAAATATGGATACCAAGGGATTGAAAACCTGTCCACTCGTGGGCGTACTGCAGAAATCGCTGCTCATTGGAGAGCTGAGAGACCAGAGGATTTCAGATGCAGTAATACAGTCTGGCATAAATATGTCTAATCTCTGAGTTATCAAGAGATAACGGATGAGATTCTGCCCAGACTGAAAACCTTTTCCATTTTGCTTCATATATGGCTCTGGTGGAATCCTTTCTGCTGTTCACCAGAACAGTTTGGACTTCTCAGGAGCAGACTTCCTCCTCACTGACCAGCCAGAGACCAACAACACTGTTAGGTGAACAGATTGTAGGTTAGGGTGCAGTGACTTGCCTTGGTTTTGAGACAAGAAATTCTCAAGCAGAGATAGAGCTTTTCACCCACACCCTGGTCTAGACTTGCTGTGAATGAAGCCTGCATGTCCCCACCAATGAAAGCCAGACAGGGGGAATCATCTAGCGTGAGAGGTGTGTATCCCTCAGAAAGCAGGTAAGAGGGTTGCAGGAGGTGGCGGCTCATCTGTGTAGCATCCAGGTGCACAAGGACTTCATCAACAGGATGCACATGGAACATCTGGGATGGAGGATGAGAGCCAACGATAGATTACAGCAGCACCAGAGGAGGAAGGAGAACGAGCTGCTCTATGGGGAGGAGATTGGCTGCTGGCCACTTCAGGTAGTAGACAGTGCTCTAGCCTGTGGTCAAGAACCAATATGCTATATTGGCAACAAGAGGTGAGAAGCAGACTCCAGTGACTGAGGAGAGTCCCTAAGGCTGGGAAGCTCACAGCCACCACACCCAAGATGAGGAGGCATAGGTCAGGGACTCCCTTCTAAGGGGGATGGAGGCAACTATCTGCTAACCTCATGTCCCAGGAAGCGTGCTGCAGTTGCAGAGGCTCACACATCCTTCCAATCACTACCCAGTGCTGCTCATCCACATGAGGCACTCATGATACTGCCAGGCATGACCCCGAGCAGATCAGCAGCGACCACAGGGCTCTGGGAGTGAAGGTGAAGGAGTCGGGGACTTAGGTTGTGTACTCGTCCATCCTCCCAGCTGAGGGTAAGGGCCCAGGCAGAGACACAAGCATCTTGGAGATAAAGGCATCATTGCGCACATGGTGTTGATAGGAGGGCTTTGGCTTCGTTGGCTATGGGATACGGTTCCTGGACAGAAGAAACAGGGGCAACTGAACCAAGAATGGAAGAGTATCTTCATGCGCTCAGGTACCAACCTAGTGAGGAGGGCTTTAAACTAAGTTCAGAGGAGACAAAAGCACACAAAAGCAAAAAAGGCAACCTTAATAGAGGGCTAGCTGTTGGGGAGCGGGGGGGATGGAAAACTACAACAGGGTCAAAGAAGCAGCAAGAAGGAAATCAGTGGGGGGAATCTGCTCAACATATTAGATGTCTGTACGCAAATGCAAGGAGTAAAGGGGATGAACAGGAAAAATGGAAGGATTAGTACATAAGCGATATTATGATTTAACTGACATCCCAGAGACTTGGTGAGATAAATCTCATGACTGGTGTAGATGGGTATAGCTTGCTAAGGAGGGCAGGCAGGGAAAAAAGGGAGGCGGTACTGCATCAAGGCAGTACTGCATCAAGAATATATATACACTTCTTCTGAGGTCCAGAAGGAGGTGAGAGGCAGACCAGCTGAAAGGCTTTGGGTAACGATAAAAGGCGGAAAAAAAGGGGTGACATCATGGTAGGGCAGGGATGGGCAAACTTTTTAGCCCGAGGGCCACATCTGGGTGGGGAAATTGTATGCAGGGCCATGAATGCAGGGCTGGGGCAGGGGGTTGGGGTGCAGGAGCAGTGTGGGATGCAGGAGGGGGTGCGGAGTGCAGGAGGGGGCTCAGGGCTGGGGATTGGGGTGCAGGAGGACTTTGGGGTGCCTGGCGCTGCTTACCTCGAGCAGCTCCGGGGTGGAAGCAGCGGGCAGCGGGGCTAAGGCAGGCCCCCTGCCTGCCCTGGCCCCGTGCCGCTCCTGGACATGGCCAGCATGTCCGGCAGTGGTTCCTGGGGGTGGGGTGGGGCAGGCGGCTCCACTGCACGCTGCCGTCGCCTGTGGTTACCACCCCCGAAGCTCCCATTGGACGTGGTTCCCTGTTCCCAGCCAATGGGAGCTATGGTGGGGCGGTGCCTGCAGGCGAGGGCAGTGCATGGAGCCCTCTCCCCTCCACCCTTCACCCAGGACCACAGGGATATGGTGCCGGCTGCTTCCGGGAGCGGCGCGGGGCCAGGACAGGCAGGAAGCCTGCCTCAGCCCTGCTGCGCCATGGGATTGGCAATCTCGCTGGCCAGATTAAAAACCCTGATGGGCCAGATCCGGCCCACGGGCTGTAGTTTGCCCTCCCCTGTGGTAGTGGGTCTATTATAGACCATCAAATCAGGAATAGGTGGATGAGGCATTTCTAGAACAAATAATAGAAATATCCAAAACAAGACCTGGTAGTAATGGGGGACTTTAACTAACCAGAAATCTGTTGGAAGAGTAACACAGCAAAACAAAATTTCTAGTACGTTCTTGGAATGTATTGGAGACAACTTTTTGTTTCAAAAAGTGCAGGAAATAACTAGGGGGACAGCCATTTTTTACTTGTCTCTGACCAATAGGGAAGAATTGGTTGTAAATCTGAAGGTGGGAGGCAATTTGGGTGAACGTGATCATGAAATAATAGATTTCATGATTCTAAGAAAAGGAAGGAGCGAGAGCAGTAGAATAAGGACAATGGGATTTCAAAAAAGCAGACTTTCAAAAAACTCAGAAATGGTAGGGGTAAGATCCCATGGGAAGGAAATCTAAGAGAAAAAAGAAGTTCGGGAGAGCTGGCAGTTTCTCAAGATGACAGCATTAAAGGCACTATTTCAAACTATCCTGATGTGAAGGGGAAAAAAAGAAAGAATAGTAAGAGTCCAATATGACTCCATCAAGAGCACTTTAATGACATGAAACTCATTAAGGAATCCTACAAAAAGTGGAAACAGACAAATCGCTAAGAAGTAGTACAAAAGAACAGCACAAGCAGGTAGGGACAAAATCAGCGAGGCTAAGGCACCAAATGAGTTGCACCTAGCAAGGTACATAAAAGGCAAGAAGAAGAGGTTCTTTAAATACATTAGGAGTAAGAGAGAGACAGAGAACAGTATAGGTCTTCTACTTAATGGAGAAGAAGAACTAATAACATCAAGAAAGCTGAGGTGTTTAATGCCTCTTGTGCTTCAGCCTTCACTAAAAAGGCTAATATTGACCAGATATTCAACATAATTAACATTAACAACAAAGGTGGAGGAAGGCAGCCAAAAATAGGGAAAGATCAGGTTAACCTAACAAATGATTCAGTCACAGTGAACAGAGTTTACTAGTGGCATGCACGGCTTTTTAAAAAGAACTGTGCCACAGTTAAGCAGTATTTCTCCAAGATCTCACTGCTTAGGTCAGTTAAAAACTTAATGCTTTTATCTGGATTTTACTTGACTCCTTTTTGCCCTTAGATCTCTAGAAAAATGACATAGGTTGATGCATGTAGTGTAGTTGTAGCCTTGTCGATCCTAGGATAGAGACAGACAAGGTGGGAAGTTGGTCCAATAAAAGACATTACCTCACCCACCTTGTTTCTCTAATACGTTGTTGTGTTTTTCCACAGTAGCTCCAAACATCAATACATCTTCTACAATGACCTAACATAAGTTTTCCCCACTTTCTTATGCTTTGGGATGAAAAAATATCAAAGGTACAATGGATGATGTCTTTCTTGGAGGGGGAGGAGGAAGAAGAGTAATTAAGCATGGCTAATAGTGAACTTTTGGTCCAGTTTTATTAGTCATTTTCCAGTTATGACATTCAGTATGCTGAGTTACTGTGCATCAGCCAGTTTACTTGTTACAGAATCAAATTTAGACATGTGGTAGTGTTCACCCTTGATTGTCTTGTTCAAGTTTAATAAAAGTTAGAAGGGAAATCCTAATGCAATCATGCCTGTGGAATTCATTGCCAGTTTGTGAAATCATGAAGCCCTGACTCTGACCAATGGGGCAGTTCACACCTTTAAAGCTATTGTTTCAAGCAATCTGCTAACTCAACACGGTACTGGTTTATGTTCACCCCTGGAATAGCAAATTATTCAACGTTAACAATGAAACGGGAAATCAATATTTGCTACATAAAAGTGTAAGACAACTGTTCTGATTAACAATCTACTCAGTGTACTGACAATTCAGTGTAAAGATAATGTATTGTACAACATCCAACTTTCACACTTCTCTTGCCAACTTAATATTATGAACTGCAGCTTCTTTATAATATCACTGAGCACATCCCACACAAAGTAAAGCAGTGAACAGCCTCTCCAACCATGTTTTAATAAAGAGGGTAATCTGATACAAATTAGATGAGGGATTTTTCATGTCAGCTCTACACTTTAGTGTTTAGTTGAGCTTTCAGAAATGCATTAGAGTTGAAAAAAGCATCAGTAGGGAAAGAAATGTAGTGGTATTGTCTCTTCAGCAATCCAACCTGCAATAGTCAAGGACTAAGAACTACTTAGATCTTTTGTATGATTCTTTGGCATTTTGCTACTGTAACACTATCAGACAGACTGGCTGTAATATTAAATCTAAGCCAAAAGGAAGGTTCAAAAGGCAACCATGAAGCCCAATAGGCTTAGGATGACCATATATCCTGTTCTGGCCAGGACAGTCCCTTTTATTAGCCCTGATCAGTTGGCAAGAGCAAACAGGACAAACGCTCACTTTTATTTTTAAAAAAGTGGGCTGTGGTGAGGAGAACATAAGCGGAGATGACAGTCCCATGCAAGAGGGAGGCAGGGTTCGAGTGATCAGTGATAGTCCTGCGGGGGAGAGGAGTGGGGGCTCGGGCGAGCAGCTGGGGCCAACCCCATGGGGGAGGGGGGTGGCGGCCTCGGGCAAGTGGCTGGGGGAAGCTTGGGCCAGCCCCGCACGGTGTCCTGCTTTCCCTTTGGGAAATATGGTCACCCTAAAATAGGCTAGCATAACTGGGTATTAATTCCCTAGAAACACGCAGTACAGAAATAAGATGGAGTGAGGAAGGGTATATTTAATTTCTACAGAATTCATTTTCGAGTAGCAAGTTCCTTAGGACAGGGCATTGTCAGGGAAATCAGTGACCAGTAGAAGTTAATGGCCTGAGGCCAAATTCCCACCGCAGAGGCCAAACTCACATTAAACTCCCAGGAAATGACCTAGGTCTCAATAATGATTGCTTAATTCAAATTCTAAGCAGGAGCAGAAAATGCTAGTAGAACTGAATCTTCACAATTTCAAAGAATGTGAGCATATTCTGTTTTCACTGTTGTATTTTATTGGGAATTGATTTCCCTCAGGAACAGGAGAGCCCTTAATATGCTTACTGTAAGTGCATGTATATTATACGTGTTGAAAAAGAAAGTTCCGTGAGGAAAACATAGCTAATGCGAATTTAAGTTAGCAATCCCACAGTCCCAAGATCCACTCTGACCATGCATCAAGCCGGTCTCCTTCAACAAATGCCAGCAGCTGCAGAAAAGTAATACCACCACCTCAGAAGAACTTCAGCTGAAAAGCCAGCTGCTGGGTAATACAGACAAGCATCTTATGTGATCCTAGTCAATTTCACTCGGCAGCAACCACTAGGTAAATGCACTTTATATGTGATACTATTCTTTTCCTCTGCCGCTGTCAGTCTTACTCTTTGAGAAGGGGAGAGACACAAAGAAGTCACAAAGGGACAGATCCCCTGTTTCCCCAGGGTCCCCCTCAAACTGATAAACACCCTATACTTTTAAACAGTGTTTGATAAGATCATATTACATTCTTATGACCTGAATAAAACAAGCTTCTTTTGACCTTATGAAGTTTTTATATTAAAAGCAAGTAACATCAGTATTTAGAGACACTGTGCATTATACTTCAAGTTTTCCATCATATAAAGAAAAAAGAAAAAAGTCAGTTACTCATCAAGTTTTCTTTTAAGTGATCAAATATATCAATATCAGAAGTACCAAATTTGTTTGCAACCATCTGATACCGAAGCAAGAACCGTATATGCTTGCAGCATAACAGAAACAATACTCATGCAAATATCTTTTCTTATTAATGCTTTAAGAGTCTTGGTACAGTGCCAAAAAGCTAATTACTTTTGAATGCTATAGGTTGCTTTTCAATATATTTCCTTGATATGCAATGACTAGGGCTGGTTGCATTGCATGTGTAACTAACATTCGCTGGAAATTTTGTCCTCTTTCTGTTCACAAATTGGTCCAGATTTCTGCTAACACAGACGGCAGATTTGCAAACATTTTCACAGCTACCCACTCAGTGGCTCTCCAAATACTGACAAACCATTAATGACGACCCAACAAATGAGAATATGGCCTCTGTAATTTAAGTTGCTTCCTTCCTAAAAGAAATGAACCTCCACAATTTTTCCTACCCTCCCACAAAACAATGCAAAAAATTGCTTCCATATCCACTGTCTTAGTTCTGAAAATCCTATTTTATTTTTTAACCTGGATTCCCACTTAATAGCATATGGGCTACTATTATTTTTAGGGGAGTAATACACTCAGGGTCTGATTTTCAGAGGCACTGAGAACATGCAGTTCTCATTGACTACAGCTGCATTTGAGGGTGCTCTGCACCTCTGGTAGGAAAAACAGGCTCATGGTCTTACTACACAAAATTGTGTTAAAAACTGATTTTTATAATTGCAGAAACATGCCACTGAAAAAGAGTGAAAAGAACAATTAAGAAACATCAAGTGTCATGTTGGAATCTCTCCAAGGTATGAGAAACAAAATACTCTAAAAATATCCACTGAAAGCATCAGCCGGAATATTGCTCTGATCTGAGAGAAAAAGCAGTGCTGCATTTCCTTCCGTAGGTACCAGGCCCTTTCAACTACTTCTGTTTCTCTACATAACTAGTTAGCAGGAAGTGGCTGAATCCCCCCACCTCTCCTCAACATAAACAGTGAGCATTAGAAGAAAGAGTTGGTCGCCATCCAAGTATTCTTATGAAATATGTTTTGATTACTTCAAGATCATGATTTCCTTCATACCATCAATTCAAAGATTCGGAATGTTAAACCCAGGGTCAGCTCAACTAACTTTCAGGACAGTTATATGGCCAGTGGATATTTAAAATAAAAATAAAATAAAATAAAAATTAAATTAAATTAAATTAAAAAAGCCTGACAATGGGACAGCAGCTTCACATAGATACATTCCTATTACAAGAAGCATAAGACCATAGGAATTGACATACTGGATCAGGACTAATCCAGTATGCTGTTTCCAGCAGTGGCCAGGACCAAATGATTTGGAGGAAAGTGTAAGAACCCTACAGTAGGAAGACATGCCATAATCTGCACCCCACATAGGTCTCCTCCCGGTCTCTAAAATGTAGAGATTGGCTAAGGCTCTCTCTCTCTCTCTCTCCCTCTACCAGAAATGCGACACAGCTGCAGAGCTGCAGCTGCACTGCTGTGGTGCTGTTTTTCCATCGTTGTAGTAAAGTCAACTCTCCGAGAGGTGGTTGCTAGGTCAACAGAACAATTTTTCCATCAACCTAGCAGGGTGTATGCCCGGGCTTACGTTGGCTTAATTACATCACACAAGGTGTTAATTTTTTCATAGTCCTGGAGGAATGTAGTGAAACTGACCTAACTTTGCAGCGCAGACCAGCCCTGAAGCACAAGGTTTAATATCCCTTCCAAAAATTTTGCCTTAATTATAACAACTCTGGATATTCTTGGTAGAAAAGTAGACATGCCAAGTAGGAAAGCACTTTTTTCTTTTCTTTTTTTAAATAAAAGGGCCTATTCTTCTGTTACCTCAATATAAATTAGGAGTAATTCCCCCTAAACCAACAGATTTAAACCTGCATTGGTGTAAAACTGGCGAGAGATCAGAATCAGGTCCTTTAACATATTTCAAAACAAGCATTAGTACCAAATTAAAAAAACCCCAAACTTACAAATCCTGCGAGGGTGAATCGGCAGCAGGAATGCACAGATATTTCACTCCCTGTATAAAGTAGTAAACAGGAATGAGAACACAACATTAAGACAGAAGCATAATGGTCACAGATCAACGGGCAAATTCTGCTCTAGTATTTGTGCAGCTCCATTGATTATGAAAGAGTTGTAGCATTGTAAGTAACTGCAGCTTTTGACTCATTTGCCCAGATTTAAAAAGACAAGGTGGGTGCGGTAATATCTTTTACTGGACCAACTTCTGTCGGTGAGAGAGACAAGCTTTCAAGCTTATACAGAGCTCTTCTGCAGCTCTGTGTAAGCTTCCATATGAGGAGAGATTAAAAAGACTGGGACTGTTCAGTTTGGAAAAGAGATGAATAAGGGCGGATATGATAGAGAGCTATAAAATCATGAATGGTGTGGAGGAAGTGAATAAGGAGGTGTTATTTACTCCTCCACATAGCACAAGAACCAGGGGTCACCCAATGAAATTAATAGGCATCAGGTTTAACACAAACACAAGAAAGTAGTACTTCACACTATGCACGGCCAACCTGTGGAACTCCTTGCCAGGGGATGTTGTGAAGGCCAAAAGTATAACTGGGTTCAAAAAAGAATTAGATATGTTCAAGGAGGATAGGTCCATCAATGGCTTTTAGCCAAGATGGTCAGGAATGCAACCCCATGCTTGGAGGTCCCTAAGCCTCTGACTGCCAGATACTGGGACTGGAGAACAGGGGATAGATCACTCGATAATTGCCTGTTTTGTTCATTCCCTTTGAAGCATCTGGCATTGACCTCTGTCAGAAGACAGGATACTGGGCTAGATGGATGATTAGTCTGACCCAGTACGACCATTCTTATATGATGAACCCACCCAACTTGTGTCTCTAATATTCTGGGACCAACATGGTTATGCCACCACTGCATACAGACTTAAAAAGTTGTTTTCACAAATGTTTTGTCGCGAAGGAACAGACAGCTTAGTCATGTTTACTCCAAAGATTCTTCAGTGAATTCTTTAAATGGCAGCATCTTTATTAGAAAGGTGTAAAACTTTTGTTATATTCATCATCTAAACATGTTATTCTTGTTATGTTTCATTGGAAACTAGTCATCTTATACAGTTCTCACTTCGTCAAAATGAATGTTGAAAATGAAATTTGTGAAAAACTATTTTTTCTCATGCAGAATGCCACATTCAGTTGTTTTCCCCTTACGTATCTAGCAACACAAACAAAAAGAAGGGCATTTTGGCAGAGAAATCGGTTATTTTTTGAAAGCAATGACTTTAAAACTCAAGCACATCTTCCAATAAGAAGTCCTCACTTTATTAGTCAGCTATTATTGTAATGAATTATGTACTGAAATAAGGAACTGCAATATATATTCTTAGAAGAACTCAGATCTGAAAAGTCAAGTAGGCAATGCCTTTTCAGGAGTGTTTTACAAAGGGCCACAGAAACAAGCTTAAAAAATGAGCTTGGACAATAAAGTGACAAAGTAACAGATAAGTAACAAATACAAAGAGCGATGACAATAGAAGTTAGTACTCCATACTAACATCCTGTAGTTTTAAATATACCTAGTAACTTCCCTCTTTAGGGATCTCAGGATGATGATCAGGCTCATCATGATCTCCTCAAATATACACCTCTCCCCAAGCCATGATCTCCAACCCCACCTCTGGCTATTCCATACCTGAGCCAACAAACCACTGATGGTGCAATCTGAAGAACCAGAGGTGGTACGTCAGAGCAAGTCAATGCATTCTTCACAGCCACACCACTATCGCTTTCCAACCTCTTCCTGGCCCTTTAATCCATCTGTGGATTGTCAACTTATTTGCACCTGAAGTGTGTCACACAAAGTATAGCTAGTGAATTGTCAATGGTTCACTGACTAAGTGGCACAGCCAGAGTGTGGGGATTATTGGAAGTGTGGAAGGCATAGCTGAGGGAAATCATGGCTTAGGGAGAGGGGAATATTTGAAGAGGGGTTTACAGTGGGAGCTCACAGGTGAGAGAGAGCACAATCTCAGCTGAGCTCCTGCAGAGCGGAAGCTGGTGTTATTTTGGGAGGGTAATGTGGGGAGGGTTGTGTGGGCATGACAAAACACGGTTGGGGTGCAGGGGAGAGAAGAGATTCAGCTGGTGAACCATGGAAGCTTGCCAGCTAAATGGCATCTCTGATATCTGTCAAAAAATGAAAACTGTTGAACATGGAAGCCACCCGCACTTGAATCAGGGCAAAGCCGCCTTGATACAAGGATAATAAACCTTAGAATCAAGTCAGAGATGCACTCAACTGTGGTAGAACAATCTGCATATAAAACAACAGATTGCTAATATCATGGATTGATTTCTCTGGACTAGACAATGCTACAATCTAGATCTGGTATCACTACCTCCTTACACAGTGGTATTCACCATGAAGCTTTAGCTTTGAATTTAAGAGGACGGCTCAAATGAGTAAGTTTTATAGAATTAGGCCCTACATTTGCTGAAGCTTGGCAATTTACCTTTTCGGGTCATATTATATGCTCTTCGCTCCTTTGGACAATTCAGTACCAGGAGCCCAGTACTCATTAGCTACCCTTCAACAAGGCAGAACACGGGAATGAAAAGAATGGGGGGAGGGGAGAGAGAAAAGGAAACAGAGAGGCCAGCATTGTACCATGCAATTAAGGTTCCAATCCTGCATCCCATACTCATTTAAGTAGTCCCACTGATTTCAGCAGTTATCACACACGCTGAATGCTTCCAGTAGCTGAACTAAGAGGGGCTTTCAGATAACGTTCACTTTAAAAGAAGAAGTACTGTCAGTTTTAGAGCACACAGTGTTCTTTTCTGTCACAGCTGGCTGATTCCCATTCTGTGTGATGCCAAGAGTGACGTGAATTCACAGCTACCACAGAACCACACGTAAGCATGAAACTAGCCTACAAGAGACCACATATTGTGCTAAATAACTCCTGCAAGGCCTGATCCTGGGAGGTACAACTCCCAATAAAGCCAATGAGAGTAGTTACACTCAACGGGAGGTGCTCATCACCTCTCAGGATCAGAAATTTAGTCAGGGTAACAGGGCCATTCAACACATAAAGCACAGTATTCCAGAACCTTTATCAATGTGTGCAACCTTGGAGCATTTTGGAAGGTGGTGCTAATGAACTCCCCTCCCCAGACTCCCAGGAAATCTCCCCCTCCTCCAACAGGAAAATGACAATTATGGGTGGGATCTCAAAAATGCTCGGTGTTGGCCTCTCTCTGTCCCACTGAAATCAACAGTAAAACTCCCAATGACTTCAACTGGAGCACAGATAGAACCGCACTGACCAACTTTTTAAAATCCCACCCTATAATCAGATTTTGATCCTAGATGGTTTAAAAATCTTAGAATCAAAAGCATTCGTTTTCATTGCATGAATTAAATAGAGGGACTATAACTGGTTGGTACTGGGCAGTTGTTTGTAAATGAAACACTTCAACCACTCCAACAGAGGTATTTATATGTCGCTGTTGATAACAAGACTTGCCATGCTGAATTCGCTTTTCTTCATGCACTTTTGATATTTTTACAGACTTAGTGTGCTTTTTTTTTTTTTTTTTTTTGGTAAGATATTAGCAACAGGAAGTTATTTAATTTCTGAGCCCTCCTGTCTATGTGATAATTAAAAAAAACCACCCAACATCGTAGTGTTCTTATGCAGTTATGCCCCAGAGACATCACTGTCTTTCCTGTGCATGTACAATGCAGATAACATCTAAGAATTGTCCCAAAGGGACTCTAAGCAAAGCAGAACAGTGTGTGTCAACGTAACAAGTAAATACTGTAGACTAAGATTTTCAGATGCTTATGGCTTGTTCATTAGGGTGCAAAAATGCCATAGGCTTCACAATTTCAGTAGTTAGTGGCGTTTGCAATCTTAGAATTTTCAACAAAAACCAAGCCAAAGGAGGAAGCAAAAAATCACTGAGGTGTCTGTTTCCTTGCTTAGGTATGTGCTCATCGTGACAACACAGAGTCTGTGCCTGATCATAAGATTGCTGAAGCCAATGGGATGACTTCCAATGCCTCAGTGGGCCTTAGAGCCTTAGTGATTTATTCAGGAAGCTAGAATATTGCTAAAAAATGTTAAGAATAAACTCTACTATATGATTTAACAGGATTTAAATTAATAATGTTAACAAAGATGGGGCAGGCAAACTAAAGATTAAGTGTATGTGTATAACTCAGTATTTCTTTCAAAAGGAAACTTGCATTTTGTCATCTGATAGAACAATAGATGGATTTTTCAGTGACAAAAGTGGATTTAGGTTCCAGCAGACCAGTTCCACTCATTAAATTAGTTAAGTTCATAGAATATTTGCCCTTCTCCAAAATGAAATGTTTTGTTTAGGTCAGTGATAAAACCTTATTACAAGAGTTGATGAAGAAGCAAATATTATTATAAATCCAACGTGAAGGAACGAATCCACATTAATTACTTACTGCTGTAGTTGGTATACATTCCTTCAACTGATATCTTGCACGCCAACATTTTTTTCTTTCTTTCTCCCTCCAGACAAACCCTTCCCTGGATTAAATCAAGCCAGCTTTTTCATCAAACTAAAATTAAATATTTTCTCAGAGTTATGAAAAATGACATACATACATTGCTGAAAAGCAAACCGAATTCTATGCTCCAACTGAAAAAAAACAAAAACCCTCAGCAGTTCACCACACAAGTTCAAGTGTTTGTACAAACTTCCTACATCTATACATAAGCAGAATAACCAACTACACCATTTCTTAATTCAATGCTATCTATTCTCCAACTGTTGCTTCTAAATCCTTTTCACCACACCGCCCCCACCGATACACCTACAGTCATTTTTAAGACGTTTTCTAAGGTTATCGATATTAGTTAGTTTTCGTATGATACCAGAAGCAATTGAGGTCACGCATGTTTTTTCCAGTGCAGTTAAAAGATACGTGATAGACTGGAGAGCCCATTTACTAAAAGATCATTTTCTTTTCAGTTTTCTATTTCAGCAGACAGAGTAACCACCAAAACTAGAATTTTGTCTCTCTTCGGCCCTGAAACTAAAGGCTACAGTTAAACCGATACAGTGAGAGCTAACAAAACCAGAACAAGTATTCTGATTTCAAGATTGTCAAAGCTGAAACAAGCGAGAGTTAAGTAAAATTTCTAAAATTCACTGTTATTTGTGAAACAATACTATGCTTGCACCATTGCGCCATACATCGTAAAATAAAGCCAAACCCATTACACTGTCTCTCTCAAGTTTTCAAAAATGAGAAACAACATTTAAATATATATTTTATATAGCCAGGGTTTACACTGAGAGTTATCAGTGTAAACCCTGTGTAAAACCTATCAACTGAAGAGCAAATATGTTATATGCATTGTGCAGGAGTTCAGACTAGCTGATCATAATGGTCCCTTCTGACCTTAAAGTATATGAGTCTATAACTTCTAATTATTTTAGGTGTCATTACCTATTAAGATCTGAACACTGCACACTTGCTTAATGTTTGGAATGTTCAATGAAACCATAATAAAATCTCTCTCTCATTTGGAATGTTATTAGCTTTTATTTAAGTCTTACATTTTTGGATTATATTCAATACTTTATATAATGCACAAGAAAAAAGTACAGGAAAAAACAATGAGTATCTTTTATGACCTAGTTTAATTTTTTTCCTATTCTACTTATCTGTGGCTAATCTGAAGTGAAAAAAATAAGTGGATGTTACTTTCCTACCTTAATTTTATCAACCAAACTTAAACAACAATTTGAACTTTTCTATGCAGAAGACTTTGCAGTAGCAAAATGATGCAACCACATCTAGTGCAGTTGAGATAGTAAGTTGTATGTGAGAATGGGAAATCCAAACAACACAGTGCAGATTTCATCTTGACAAAAGCAATACCAAGAATCTACACCAAGAATAAGCTAATAGAAGCATGACAAAACATATGTGTCTTGTTATTTCTTCAGGTTACTAACATAAGATAGTTTGTTATAATCAAAGACACTTTCTGAATTCACTAAGAATGATGCTTGATTAACAAACTATAAATAAATAGTATTGTATGGTGTATTCAGAAGTATAAAAAATCTAATAAAGTATTTGGGTTTTTGCTTTAACGTTTTTGAGTAATCTAGCAACACTATTTCCCCCCCCCCCCAGAGTTATAGAACTTAAAAAACAAAGACTCATAATGCAAAGTAACACTCAAGATAGAGTTTGACTTCAGTGCTCTATCCCCTTTGAGAGTTCTCCTCAGTTTTGTAACTTTAACATCTCCATTTCTAGTCAATCAGTGGTGGGGGGGGGGGGGGGGGGGAAGAGAGAGAAAAATATGAACCTTGAGTTGTCCAAAAACACCACCACAATTTCTATTCTAAAAATCATTATTTTTTTTAAAGATAAATGTTACATTTTTGGCATTAAACTTCTCGGTATTTAAATTTATGTAAAGATACCATCAACGACTTCCAAGAAATTCTTTTTTTTAAAAAACAACCAAAACCCCTCAGCTTAAATTTGTGAACCCAGATGCAAATAGGAAACCTCTAGCACCTGGCAAGTTCTTTCAGGTTAGTCAAAAGCCATGTGTTAATCTGACTTGTCACATCAACAGATGAGGATGGGAGTACTTATTTTTGTTTAGGGGCATTTCAGCAAAAAAGCTAAAGTGGGAAACAGCCAGCAGATAAGGTTTCCTCAAGGCAAACCAGCAAGAGGTTACCAAGAGTTTTGTCCAGTACAGCTACAGAACCACCTAACTGAAAATCAGTCAACCGTTGTTTGTCCTTTCAGTTACTTTCTGGAGCAGTTACAAATGCTGTTGATTTTATTAATGACTCATAGAAAACACATTTATGTTTCAGCAATAACCATTAATCGACCACACTGTAGAGTTATTTCATGTTTGCTTTTGAGAGCATCATAAATAAATGAAATAGACTTATGGGGAATCTGAACTACTGACGCTGGGAAGGTCTTGTAATATTTATTTTTAATAGTACAGTAGCCTTTTTATATTCACAGCACTTGATTACATAAGGATCTCACAGCAATCTTATGAAGTATTTTCAGATTTAAAAAAAAAATCATTAAGATCAGAAACAGCTACATCTATTTTTAGAAATGGAAATTAACACACTTTCCACATCTTTTCCTAGGTGGAAGTAGAAAGGTTCATTGTGTTCCAGTGAATGTGGTATTCAGGAGACTGCAGTCAATGGGTCAATACTGACCCATACTTTCAACGACCTAATCCCTAGTAGAGGTGCCTCATTAGTGGAAAGATTCTAGAATCATCCTTCCCCCAGATGTTAGTGCTACCCAACAAAGGTTCACCTGGACGGTGGAATAACTAGGGAAACCAAAGAATGAACTGAGTCAGTATATCATCGCAGCAGTCTCCACCAGAGATGACTAATGTTGAGTGCCCAACTTGA
The DNA here is from genome assembly GCA_033296515.1 of Macrochelys suwanniensis. Lineage (NCBI taxonomy): Eukaryota > Metazoa > Chordata > Testudines > Chelydridae > Macrochelys > Macrochelys suwanniensis. The sequence continues at coordinate 146,149,783 of CM065776.1, forward strand.
GACACTACATGGAACCAATATCAAGAGGGTGAGTGCTCAGCACTTCCTGGAATTCAGGCGTCTCATAGTGGACATACAAAATCACTAGTCACTTTTGAGAAATTAGGTCAGAGTTCCCAACTCCTCATGAACTCAGCCAAAGTCAGAAGAAACTGTATTTTAAATAAAGGAGTCTTCTCGCACCACTACAGCTGAAAGAAAAATGGTAGCTATTTTGCTCAGCACAGTCTTTTGAAACCTCTTGTGGGGAAATTCTTCTTACCATGAATAAGCAGCGAAATGTATTTGAAAATTACATTTTTTATTTAAAATGGGCACTTCTGAGCTTCCTCTTGATTGTGACCAGACTGTTGAAGAATGACAATTTATGACACTGATTGAGGTAGGAGCCCATTGGAAGAGACTCAAACAGAGCAGTTTCAATCTGACTTTAATTACTTATTTAACAACTGGAAGAACTAATTCTCACTGTGGTAGCACACTAATGACTTGGAAATTGCATTTTGTTGTATGCTATCTGGCCAGCAGAATGCACTCATTAAAAGTCCCCTAAGACTTTGGCCTACATACAAAAAGACTGCAGAGCCAGTGTACAGAATGTGTCAAGTATCAGAGGGGTAGCCGTGTTAGTCTGGATCTGCAGAAGGGACAAAGAGTCCTGTGGCACCTTATAGATTAACAGACGTATTGGAGCATAAGCTTTCATGGGTGAATACCCACTTCGCATGCATCCAACGAAGTGGGTATTCACCCACGAAAGCTTATTCTCCAATAAGTCTGTTAGTCTACAAGGTGCCACAGAACTCTGTGTCGCTTATACAGAATGTGCTACACAATCACGACTAAAGGATGCATTTCTTCTCATTGGTTCCTCAAGAAGCAATTTTTATTTACAAATAGCTTTTTGCATATCAAGAGCTGCTCCATGTTATACAGTACAGAAGCTGTCATTTTTAAAAGGTCTGGAGGTTTACACACAATGAGCAGCATCAGTCCAGATTTAGCCTGATCTCACAAAATGCATGACTGATTGGTTTCCTAACATTTCCCTATTTAGCCATCATGTGTCAGAGCAATGATGCACTTCTAGTCCAAACCAAAGACTCATGGGTTTGTTTCTGAGTGTGGATATTCCCTTGAGATTACAGAGCTAAAGAGAGAATGCTGAAGCATTAGTTATCTTCTGCACCTGTAGTTCTACCAATTAGGGAGATGGAAATTGCTTCTTTCATCTTAACGCAGGGTTTTCCCCAAGAATTTTGGAAATCTCTTAAAGTGTATCAAAGACAAGGGAAAAAAAGAGGCCATTTCAAAATTAAAGTTAAAGGTGGTGGTGGAAGCTTTCAGAATAGGGAACATGGTATTAGAAAACTGAAACAGGTGTGGCTATCACCATTTAATATTTCAGTGGAAACCCTATGCTGAGCATGCCCCAATAATATTCTGAGGCACCAAGAGCTGATATTTTAGGCAGCAGCAGGAATATCAGCCAAAGACTGTGTTGAAGCAGCTGATTTGCTCTATGCTAAGGAGCAGAGGAACTAACTAGTTTATCTGGAACCCTTTTTAATCCAGAAGGTGCAAAACATACAGCCCACTTTAAGTTTTGACATCTGAAATATTTGGCCACACCCAGAAATTTAAGAAATTTCCACAAACAGCAAATCTAAGTGTAGGCCCATAAGGATCTATTATGATTACCAGGTCTCTAAAGTGTCAGACTGACATCTCTCTTCTAGGATAATAGCTGATAGTAGAGAAATTGCATGGCTTTTGCAGATCAGCCACTTTGTTAAGTTTCCTCCGAACTCCTAGATCTTCCATCTAGTCCTAGCAACTTGTTATTTATCAGCTTGTTCCAGCACATCCTCTTTTGACTTCTCCATCCCTAAGAGTGCCTGAAAAGAACAGGTATGTCCGCAACATCGTCTGTGGTGAAAACGGATGCAAAGAAATCATTTAGCTTCTCTGCAACGTCCTCATTCTTTTACTTCCCCTCATTCTCCCCCACTTACTGATTCAAATATAAAAACAAGAAGATACTCTAAGTATATCTTAGGCTATATAATCAACCATTCACTTGTTCCTCTTAATTCCACCTTATATTTCACCTGACATAGTTTGTGTTCCTTTCTATTAGCTTTAATTGGGCTGAATTTCCATTTTTTAAGAATACCTTCAAAAAGTATGTGGGCTTTACTCTAAATCATCTCAACTGCAGGCCTCAAAGAATTTGGCACACACTTTGTTGGAGAACTATTATTTTAATCCTGGAGTCCAAATTAACAAGCTGTCAACCTCTTGCCACTTCAGACTATCTGCTATCATTAATGCTAGCAGAACTGAAAATAAGAATCATGCATTAACTACTTCTGCAAAGTCAAGGAGCTTAAAGGATTGTTTTCATGGCTCTCAGAAATATTCCTTCCCCCACCCACCCCGTCAGTTTCTTAGTGACTGCATGGAAGATCAAATTTGGGATCTAAATTCTTTAGGAGGGTCCCTTGAAACTTTTTAGTCTTAAAGCTACAGATCATTTAAGATAAGTGATGACAGCAGCATAAGAAAAGCTAATAAATCGACCAAAATAGATAACTGCATTAAATTGTCTCAAGAAGTTTTTTTCCCCCCTTTCTACAGAGCATACAAGCCAAAGCTGATTGTACATAGCCATTACTATGGGGGAAGGGAGGTACACAGCACTATTCTGGAGACACTGTGCACAAGATCTATCTTGGCATAGTGAATGGGATCAGAATTTTTTAAAAAAGAATAAATAACTCTGCTTCCTGCAGGTGCTCTGGTTAACTATAAAAAATGAAAAAAACCACACTACAAAATTTACATTATAGAAGAGCTAGTGGAGGAAGAGTATGATGTTTCATTGGCATGCACCATAGAGTATTTCCTAAGCAGCAATCATAACTATGTTATGCTCTAAACAATTATGTATAAATACTTTAAAATCACTGTATTTGCTCTAGAAAGAAACTGATCATCAAACCACAGACGCTCCAATGACAGGACTATCTTACTGATGGACCACTTATAACAGACTTGTATCACCAAACAGGCTAGATATATCTTATAGACCAAAGACTGCACCGGTGTGTGGATTGGCTATAGACATATATTGCAACTGCCTACAATGTAAAGGGAGCCGTGTGCTCTTAAAAAACCCAAAAGCTTGTCCAGTTTGCTGGGATTCAAATATAACCCAACTACTTTAGCCTTACCTGGATGGTTTCAGATTAACAATTGCAACTACATATCCCTTTCTCTTCTAATACCCATGAAAAAGAAAAATAAATTCTTTTAGAAACAGGAAGCAAGACAAATCACACACGTGCACAAAGCTGCTGCCAGTGTTGTACCTGCCTTGGGACAGATTCAAAGCCCATAGAAGTCAGTGAAGAGACTTCAGTTGGCTTTGTGTTGCATCCTTTGTAATGACTTTTTATCCTCCTTCAGCCCACAGCAACAGAAATTAAACCTGTAAAAGTCAGCTTTAAGGCGCATGTGTTGGCACTGCTGAGAGTCCTTGTAGATTCTTGTCTTCAGAGGTTCCAGAGTGCATGTGGGCAACAACTCTAACGGCTTGGATGTCCCTGGAAGCCATGGACTTTCTAGGTGTTCCACCGCGAAGAGCAGGGCTGGTCACATGCTTGTTCTCACCTCTGGGTTTTTTCTGAAGATTAGATATATTGATCACACCCTTGGTTCAGGTCTGCCCATCAACCTGTGCATGTTGATGTTTGGTCTATTCCAAACCTGTGTCACCCCCAGAGCCTATTCCTTGTTGCATCAGAGGCGCTGATGCTAAGGCATAGCTGACAATCCCCTTCACGCCATGGAATCCATCAGATCACTGCCCAATATTATCTTTTAGAGGAGACTCCCAGCTCACTGATTCCTTGTTATTTATCATGCCCAGAGAACACTGGGGTTAATATCTGGAATTTGAAGCATCCAAGCAGCAAATTGGTGAGGTGATGGCCCGGAATCTGAGCATCTTCTATGCTAGGATTTTATGGGACATACAGATGTATGAACAATCGTCTGTGGCCATGCAAGTTCAGCCTCTGCTCTGGAGGAATGCTCGGATTATACTGACGCGCTAACACGTCAGATACCTACTCCTTGCCCAGGCAAAAACAGAAATGATGCTGGTAGATAGAGGATGGTGGCCCATGTGTCCCTGTTTATTGAGGGCACTCATTTGAATTAGTTCACTTTATCATCTTTTGTAGTCCCTTTTGTGTTGGACCCACCACAATCTCTTCCACCTGTTTTTTCCTGACAAACTTTTAGGCATGTCTTTTTAAATTACAAATGTCTGTATGCGTTGTTCGACTATCTGTATGGTGATGGTGTTCAGCATTTGGATCGCTTCAATATTGGGGCATCATAAACAAATTAAGTACAGGCTCTATTTTTAAAAAGATCGCGCTAGTTTACATTAAAATATTGATACATACAGAGCAAAAGAACTAAGCAGGCAACAGTGGCGGATTGCTCAGTCATGTTCTGTTAAGTTTTTTCCAATTTAAGTCATGTCAAGCTTCACCACATACCTATAATATGGCAGCCATACCCTTCCCTAAAAAGGGAAAAACAATCCTTTAAAAAGCTGTTTTCAGCCTTTATTGTACCACAAGTAGAATACAAGACTTTATTTACTTTAAAAACATTTTGTCTTCAGATATTCCATTTTGAAAGCAAGCAATAGCTTCCTGAGCCTAATCTTTGTTAATTAGCTAACTATAAATAGCAATCTCATAAGAGGATTTATAGAGTTGAACTTTACCAGAAAGGGCTTCTGAAAGCAAATCCCACTGAAAAGTTATTGGTTTTTCAATTACTTCTCCTGAAAAAATTTAAAGCATTTTTATATGAACCCCAACCAGGCAATCATTTTCTACCAATGTGGCAAGCTATGGGGCAACAAAAGTTTCATATTTCCTAATAGTGCAGAAAACACAAGGAACAGAGCAGGAAAATGTAAGTTAAGAAGGTATCTGTTCAAATACACAATCGTCAGGTCAAAAATAATTTTTAAAATGTCCTCATCGGCATTAACAGATTATTAGAATTGGATTTTAGAATATACACCAAATATACTATTCACTATTTATGGTGGCTCTTTGCTTTTTATTCTTCACTCAACATGGACAATTAAAAGAGACTGATCAATTCCATTTTCTGGTTCTTATGCACTAGCAAGATGCGACCATGTTCCATATTCAAATGCTACTGAAGAATTATTATTACATCAAAACAAAAAACTATTATTAAAATTATATTAAAAAGTAACACCTGGTGGTAGTAGGTTTTATACGAATTTTTGAGAGCTAACCTATGTGACAGTGACCCTCTAGCATGATTCACTAGAATGATGAACACAATTTCTCTGATCAATAAAGAACTTCAAATTCATTTTCATATGTGTTATTTCATACTACTGACTGACTTTCAACTAACTGAATATAGCCATCACTTTAACGTACCATGTTTACCACTTTAAAAACAAGACAAAAAGTTCTTCCCGCAGTTTTTTATTTAAGTTTAGTGAAATAGTTGCAATATTTCTTAAACTTAGGGTACATCTATACTTACCTCCGGGTTCGGTGGTAAGCAATCGATCTATTGCGTCTTGTCTAGACGCGATAAATCGATCCCAGAAGTGCTCACCATCGACACCGGTACTCCTGCTCCGCGAGAGGAGTACGCAGAGTCGACGGGGGAGCCTGCCTGCCGCGTGTGGACCCGCGGTAAGTACATTGTAGTTCGAACTAAGATACTTCAACTTCAGCTACGTTATTCACGTAGCTGAAGTTGCGTATCTTAGTTCGAACCGGGGGGTTAGTGGGGACCAGCCCTTAGGATAGAAATTTTTTTTAAAAAAAATCAGCTTTGGCAAATGGTCAATTCAACTACCATCTTGATTTTTTGGTGTGACTACTGTAAACAGGAAAGTTTACTAAGGGTCTGATTTTACAGTCATTCCATGCATTAAGCTCAAAATGATTTCAGCGGAATTTCCACTGACAGAGCAGCTACAGAACTGGTACCTAATGCTGCACCACTGAAGTCAATAGGAGCTTTGCCGTTGACTTCAGTGGGCAAGAGAAAAAGCCCTGAGTCTCTAAGAATGGAATAAAGCTACTAATATTTTAAAAGCAAAATATAATTTATATAAGGCCTAAACTCTAAACATTATTTTTCAATGCTCCAAGAGCAAGACAACCTGCAAAGTACCAACACACTGTTTTCAGTGTATCTTAATTACAACCTGACAAGTAAACATACCTAAATGGAACTAATGAAGTACTGCAACAAGATTTTCTAAATCTTCGTTCATCAGTAAGTACTTAGTTGCAAGTGAATACTGGATTAAGACCATGAACTAAAATGTAATAAATAATAATTTCACTGAAAAACAAAAAGGAACTTGCAATCTTCCTTCTGCTTAAAGAACTGCGGACAAATTGTAACATTTGTTTTCCATGTGAGAGGAGATTGTAGACTGAGAATACTATGACTGCACCTGGATTCTGCAGTGAGTAGTTCCCCTACCTTGACTAGAAAATCATGACACTAGACAGAAGCAAGCTTCTGTTTATTTTAGAGGACAACACCCCAGAGGAAACACATACAGCACAGACAGAAAAGTGTGATTACATCTTCCTTAATGAGTGCATCTGTATATCACTCCAGTTAACAGCAGTCATGAAATTCAATATGTTTTTAGACCACACAGTAGGTACACCTTAGTAAGTCAAACACACACACTCAACAAAGTGAACAGTTTTAGCTTTGCTGATCCATAATACTGAGCCCAAAGACAATCTTCAAATTCCAGTTCACCTTTAACTGTCCTTTCCCCTAAGGTTGCCAGCCCTCCAGGATTGTCCTAGAGTCTCAAGAAATTAAAGATTAATTTTTAATTAAAAGATTATGTCATGTGATGAAACCTCCAGGAATACATCCAACCAAAATTGGCAAGCCTACTTTCCCCAGGTATGAATATATATGTTCTCCAAGCTTTAAAAACAAACAAAATCTATTCACTGGCTTGCCAGGTCAAATGGAAATTTTGCAGAAGTGAGTGGCTGAATCCATTGCTCTTTTTTACTGGAGGGGAACAGAACTAGAAGCAGAAGCCCTCCCATTGGTGGAGGCATTAGGAAGCAAAAAAAAAAAAAAGAAGAGAGCCATATAGGCTCAGAAGGAGAGCAGTAGCGGCAGCGGCACCAGCAGTCATCTTCTATGTTGCAAATGTTCACAATATGTAGATGAAAGTAAAATGGGGGAAGGAATGGATTAATTTGCAGAGGCGGCAAATATCTGCCCATGTAAATCAAATGAGTGTTTTTTGGGGGTGTAGCAGCACAGGTGTATTCCCTCCAGGCTAGTAGGCAATGGTATTCTTTTGTCAAGCCTGGATAATTATATTTTAGATAGAAAAGGATTTGAAGCCTCCTGCACAAATAATTTGCTGTGCAGTGTTAGCAAGGGGCATGTTATGGTAAAGGGATATTTTTTAATGGCTTTTAAACAGCCTATAAATCAACACTGAATGTTTAGTTACCTATGCTACTGGGCTAAGAACATGCACTCTCACCAACAGAAGTTGGTCCAATAAAAGATACTACCTCCCCCACCTTGTCTCTCTGATAAAACAGAATGTCAATCAATAAAACACTGTAACTGAATCCTCCTTTGACAGCTGGATTGCCTGTTGTAACAATACCAGGGATGAAAACTGTGACTGACTCACAAAACTATGACTGCCAAATGTTTCCAAGAGAAAATACGGAAAATTGTGTCAAACAATTGTAATAAGGATCAAATTAAGTGAAGGTTGACAGGCCATTATTTCATGTTCAAGTTAACTAGAGCTATGATGGATTCCCCCTTACCTCAAGCATAGGCCTAGCACCATCATGGATTGACAGAATGTGTGTAACATTATTCTTGCTCAGTTGCTCCGCATCTCGAGCATCTGTAGTGGGGGGAAAAAGATTATTTTTTTAAGTTTCTCTTAAAAAGCTGTGTTCCTAGTTCTCTCACACATGTCAAAAATCATGATCATCTGTGAAGTTCTTCTAAAAACCAACACATTCAAAAAGACAGGAAGGAAAAAAAAATGAACTCCAAAGCAAATGATACACTATATAAAGAACAAGCTTAAGAAAACATCCCTAAATTATTAAGTCAACAGTTTCACATATTTTGCATCTCAAAATTGAGTGTGTCTCTATCTGTGTGTCACACACCACATGTGTGCAGATAACAGATGTATGATAAATTTCAGAGCCATGTGATAACTTGTATTTATCATACACCTTTGACAGTCTCACCTATTCTCTGCCCACTAATACTAATCCATTTGCACTTGGATTTATGCTTGCATTTCAAACCCTGTAGCACTAAGCAGTTTCAAAACTGCCATAGTTGTTTAAAATCAATTTACCACACACATGTTCCTTCTACCTTCCAAATAGAGAATCTCACCTTCATGTCCCCTTCCACCACCCCTACACACAAGTTACACTGGCCAAGGTAGGCAATATTCAGTCATGAAAGGTTTAAGGCCTGATATCTCACAAGTCTGCAGAGCTAGAAACAGGAGATTTCTTACGCTGGACAGGAGAAATTCCCAGCTTCCCAAGAAAATGCACTCCAGTTGCTTCTAATCCTGGAAGACCCTAAGAAATCACATTTTAAGTCTAGAAAAGCATTAGAGTTTTTTTAGAGGAGGCTTACATTTATTATTTTCTTCTCCATCCAAGATTTGTACAGTTGGACTTATGATTTTACCAACAAAGGGATACAAGAAACAGAGTGTGTGTGTGTGTGTGTGTGTGTGTATGTATATGTGTATATATAAAAATATTATACAAAAAATTGAGGACTATGCGATACATATATATAGTGTATGTGAAAATGTGGTATTATGATTTTATAGACATTTGTTTGAGATGACCTGCAAAACTCACTAGGAAAGTTGGTGGGGAAAAGTTTGGGATTTTTGTTTTGTTTTTAATCTCACCCGCCCGCATCCAAATATTCCACATTTCATCAAAACTCACAAGATTTCTATTAGCTCTATAGGAAGCAGAATAACATGGGGGAAGGGAAATTTATAACAATTTAATCAACTTTTGAATTTTGAAATTTCTCATTACTTCAACCAGCTCCACTCATGGGTAAAGTAGTCATCCCAACAAAGCCTTTACTTCATAGTGCGCCGTCATGTATTCACTATGCATTATACACAACACACACACACACACACACACAAAAGTATAATAGAGTCCCTGCCCAAGATGTTTAAAACAAGAGTAAAAGTTTAATGGTCATCAGTGAGGAGTGAATCTGTGGGGAAAAAAACAAAGACCTCTGCCACTTCAGCTTCTGAAGTACCGTTAGCTAATAGCAATACTGGGTGCTTATTCTCTGTAGACTAGTTACTAGAGAGAGACGTAGCACCTGTAACATACCATACCTGCTCTACTCCTTTTAAGTTTGGCCAGCGCTTATAAAGAGATTTGATAAGTTTCAACATGGAAGAGGTACCAAACCACGTTTAATCAAGTTACATCAAAAATAAGAAAACATTGTACTAACTAAATCAGATTTAGTTAATAAAATGTATTAAATTGTACTAAGTACAGTTGAGGAAGAAATTTTCCCAAGGTGACTTTTAATCTTTAACCCTTAATTACAGGCACATGAGTATTCAGAATTACAATTAGGTGCTCAGAACTGGAATGCAGGTTATGGCCTGAAAATTTGGTGTTAGACTTTTTAAAGAAATGTAGTTGGATTATGTCTACATGAACAGAGTTAAAATCAATAGCTCTGGAGACTGAAATCTTCTGTAGCCACAGTGCAACTTCCCTACACTGGCCCATCAGCAAGACCAGGAGGGGTCAAAGACCCAGAGGGGTCAAAGTTCAGTTTGCCTCTAATCTATCTCTTGACTCAGAAAGGCTGCCATACGTGTCAATTATGAGAGTGTTCTTTGTGATGTGGACACCTGTCTAAAACTAGACAATCACTTTGTGTTAGTCTGGTTAAATAGATTTAAAAAAGCACAGACCACAAAGGTTTCAAACCGGCTCTTCCTCGGTACAAAAATAACAATAATATCACCTGTACGTTCTTTATGTACGTGCAAAAGATCAATCAGCATCTCTTAATTCGAGTCATTACTCTCTACTATGAAGTTTCAATACCCTTTTTAAATCAGAAAGCAGAAGGTGCCATTTAATCATATTGTCCAACAGACAAAATGCTGAGTATCTGAACACAATAGAAGAGAGTTAAGTCCATATCCGATTATGAAAAATACTCAATCTTAAAGGTCTTAGCAGCTCTAAAAATCAGAGAAAAATCAAAACTGTCTAGTATCACCTACTCTGAAGGTCCAACATGTGTGACTACAGCATAGATGTTTATTCATTTGGATTCCTGTGTCAGCATATCAGAATTCAGCACCAAATACCTTGAAGAATTTAAATTCTCTTCATAACGAGAATGAGCACTTCGAAAGATAACTATGAGACTAGCTGGTATAGACACTGTAACCTGCTAGACCTTCAGAGGAACAGAGTTGTTAATAATATTTAGTGCATCCTTGCTTATTCTGAGGTCTCGGAGACCACCCGTAAAGTGAAGGCTTTGGAAAACTACAGAAGCCAGCCCAGTTGGGCTTTTAAGTCTGTACTGTGCACCCTCCAAATATAGTTGCATACTTCAGGGCCAGCTAGCTGGAACCTAAATTTTAGTTTTAGAGAGGTAGCATTTCCCATTGGATAGGATACTGGACTGGGACACAAGAGATGCGGTTTGGCCACTGATCTAAATGTAGCCTTGAGCTAGTCACTTCATCTCTATGTGCCTTCGTTTCCCCCTCCGAGTCTTTAGCTGTCTTGTCAATTTAATAAGCTTTTCAAGACAGGATCATCTCTTATTATGCATTTGTACAGTGCATAGCACAGTTGGGCTCTGATCACAATTACTGCTAGTGTAAGACAAATAAATTATAATTTAAGAGAATGCTAATGGCTCAGGAGAAACAGTGCTCCAGGTCCCCAAAGCCCTGGCAAGACAAGCAGCTTTGCAGCCCAGCCAGCTTTAAAATACAAAGGGTTCCCTTTAAAAGTTGACTGGCTAGCAGTGTCATTAAGAACACACAGTACTACCCTTGCAACGTTTTAGTGCTTCGGTTAACTGGAGTTCAATAAAATCAACCCTGTATAGTAAGACAGTGTTTTGGGATATTCATAGAAGAGGGCAGGAGAACCACACAACGATCCTGAAGCTGTGTACCAGGATCAATGAGGTGGGTGAGGTAATATCTTTTCCCTTACCCACCTTGTCTCTCAAATACCCTGGGACCAACACAGCTACAACAACACTACAAACAATACCGAGATAAATAGCAGTTCACAGTATACATAATTCAAACAACAGAAAATATATAGAGGAGGAAAAAAATACAGTCCCTGGCTGGCAAGTTATCGAAGTCTCTAGACCCATGGAATACATAATTTAGAGAGGGGAAATTCCCTTGCTTCTCCCCACTGCAAATCACTGATATAACGGACAAGATTTAGAAGCTGTCCTCAGTAGCTATACAGATTAGATACCCTGTTGCTCACAATATTTCTGCATAACAGAGATGTATGTTCAATTTCATATCTAAAATTATTATGTTAAGGGACCAAAAAGCAAGAACATTCAGTGCTAGAACTGTAATTCTGACTCATTATTTAGCATATTACTATAGTACTGCACCATACAAAGCAGGCTGATGTTTCAAGGTCACAGTGTTAGAGACACACTCTTAGAAATCAGAACTAAAATAAATCTATTCGGTCACATCTTGCCTATCCGTTTAGGTCCTGCACAAGAATCTTCCCTACATCAAGCTGTCTAATGCTTCATCCAATATAATTTAAACCCTCTCAACTCATGGGGGCATCAACCAGTTTTCTTGGGAAAGTACTTCCTCACATAACTTGATACATTTCCCCCTTTCTCCTCTTCCCCTTCCCCCCCACATTCAGCCTAGGTTTCTTTTGCTTCATTTTCATCCACGCTAACTCTAGCCCCTCGTACTAGTATGGCTATGTGGCTGTGATCTTGTCCGAAGGAGGAAGATTAATTTTGTAGTTAAGGCACTGGAACAGGATTGGTAGAATCTGGATTGAGTCTCCACTGTACCACATACTTCTTGTGCCTTATTTCCCCATGTGTAAAATGGAGATAGTACTTCCCCTACCCCACAGGGTTCCTCTGAGAATATATTCATGAACAATTGGGAGGATCTTCAATACTGAGGTGATGGGGCCTCAGGCAGACCCAACTCATTCATAATCCCTTCAAGAGATGGGTGGTGAAAACGATGATTTCCCCTTCATTCAAATGACATGAGAAGAATTTTCCCTAAGATTTTGTCACCTCCCCCTCCTTTGAAATATCTAGAGTTTTCCCATCCCTTCTTATCCAGTAAAAATCAAAACCATTCTGGTGGAGAAAGCCAATTACGTTGATGCAGGTCTATGTCTGTGGCATCAGACTGTGAGGCATCCTGCAGCTAAAATAATCAGATCAATGAGATTAGCTCAAACTAGATTTGTATTTCTTGGGGTTGGGGGGGGGGTATTACCTTTCTCTCACCACACACTGTCCTCTCGTTCAGGGGTTCTCAAACTGGCGGTCAGGACCCCTCAGGGGGTCGCGAGATTATTACATGGGGCGTTGCGAGCTGTCAGCCTCCACCCCAAACCCCGCTTTGCCTCCAGCATTTATAATGGTGTTAAATATATTTTAAAGTGTTTTTAATTTATAAGGGGGGGGGGTCGCACTCAGAGGCTTGCTGTGTGAAAGGGGTCACCAGTACAAAAGTTTGAGAACCTCTGCTCTAGTTTGTATGCAGTCTCTCTCTCTCTCCCTCCTCCAAACACACAACCCTGCAGCCTTGCCTTCACTAGGAAAAAAAGCTGTGATTTGCCATGAGTTACACTAACATAGAACTACTGAGGTAAAACCCTAGTGAAGACAAGCCAGCTGTAGTTTTATCATGTGTTAGCAGCTTGAGGCAAACTCTCAACTTCCCGCTAGTGTTTACCTCAACCTGTGAATACATTTGAAAACTACAAACTGCCTTGCCTCCACTAGGATTTTAACACATGGTAAAAACACATCTTTTCTCCTAGTGGACACACAGTGAAGGTATTTTTGAGAAGAACTGGCTGGAGGCCTAGGCCAAAACTTTCAAATTTTGGAACCTTAGTTAGGCACATCTACATAATAGGTTTGCCAGGTGTTTGGTTTTCAACCGGAACATCTGGTCGAAAAGGGAAACTGGCAGCATCCGGTCAACACAGCTGACCTGCCGCTAAAAGTCCGGTTCCTGCAGTAAGCAACCTCCACCACTGGGGGTGGGAAGAGCAGCAGCTGCTGCTAGAGCCTGGAGAAAGGCTCTGCTTAGCAGCTGCTGCTCTTCCTGCCCTCCCCCGCAACCCGTGCAGCCTGACCAAGAGAACTGGCTGGCTCCCAGACCCATAGGCGCCGACTCCGTGGGTGCTCCGGGGCTGGAGCACCCATGGGGAAAAATTTGTGGGTTCCCCGCGCCTGTTACCGGAGAACTTACCTTCGCCCCCGACGCTGGCCGACGTTGCGGGGCCCCGCCCCCGACGCACCCAGCGGAGCCGACGGAAGTGGGCTCCTATGTATGTACCGGTGTCATCGAGGAGGGGGGACCTGTCTGTCCCCCGCCGTGTCCCAATTTCCCCACCCCTCGGTCCGGGGACTGACCTCTGCCGTGCCGCATCAGCTCCTCCCAGCCCAGCTCTCCCCTCCCAGGCAGCAGGGGAGTCCCAGGGGATGGGGGAGCAAGCAATGGGTGGGGGGGGGGTAGAGAGCGAGCGATGGGGGGTGGAGGAGAACAGGTGGGGCATTCGGTTTTCAGGGCTTAGAAAGTTGGCAACCCTACTACATAAACTGCCTAGTTTTCGGAGATACTGAGCACCCACAGCTCCCCCTGAGGATTGTTTTCCCACCTCCCCTTGCTCCCCATGGTTCCAAAGGACACGCTTAGTTCCATCCATAATATGCAATGATGTCACAGAACAAACTGAGTGCCTAGGCAAACCGTCCACCCTTCCTGTTCCCGAAGCTTTAATTCCTGTAAATAAAGTTGTTCAAAATTCTAAGCAGTTCCATTGTAAAGGGGACGGGTGGGGGGGGCGGGTGAGGAAGGAGGTCTAACTAGTTGGCTAAAAACAGTGCCCCTGAACTAGAGCCCTGCAGCAGGACTGTGATTCCATGGATCCCGCAGGACTACCTGCCACAATAGCAGGAGCAGGTAAAATGTATTTTGTTGCTGGCAGGATTAGTTGTGTGTGTGTGGGGAGGGGGGGTGTGTGTGAAAACCAGACTGTGGTGATTTGTGGGGAAAACACTAAATCTCATCAGTTGGTCATTAAATAGAATTTCAGCAAAGTACGTTTTTCTCCTTTTTTTAAATAAAAGGTTTTAATACGTAAATTTAAGCAAGGGATAGAAATATTTGATGTCTATTAGAACAGGAATTAAAGTATTTTTTTACATGTTTAAGCAAGATTTGTTTTATTCTTTTAGTGGTAAAAATTGTGTTTGAATTCCATTTCTATATATATATATAAATAAAATACATTAACAGACATTTTTTTAAAAAAAAGTAGCATGGGAGAATCGGTCTCTCTCGTGGGCTTTGTGGGATCTAAGGTTTTTGTGGGTGGGAGCAGGATAAAAATGCAAGAAACAATATGGGAGCAGCTGGGAGTGGGAATTACAGGGCAGGACAGAAGCGGGATTAAAACAACAGTCCCACACAGGGCTCTACCCTGAACCTTCTTCCCTTCCTAAGGCAATCCACATTTGAACCTTTAGCTGTACTACCCTGTAAATCTAGATTATCTGTGAATTCCAGGAGGGCAATACTGAAAGATACTAACCCACTCTTCTTTCTTGAAGGCTGAACCCCAAATGGGCCCCAAGAAAGGGAACTTTTCCTGAAAGAACCTCGAACAAGCTTATTCAGGGGAATTAAATGGCACTGTGAACAAAACAGAATCATTTGCTGTGCACTGTGCCTTATGTTGAGGAACAGGAAGAGTGGAAACTTCAGCTAAGCTGTCCACTTCATCCATAGTGCCACTGGACTCTTTGGGGGAATTAAGCCTCACATTGCGGCTTTCCCCTCAGAATTGAAAATCCCCCAAATATTCCATTGGAAAAACTCAAATCTTCCAGACATGTTTGCAAGCAGAAAGGACATGTATTACTTTGTATTCAAGCTTGAAGAACTGCGTGGCCTTTAACTCTTATTACAGTTTATTGAGCTCTGGTTTTTGGAATCAATTGTACTTGAAAGACCCAGCTGGCACTTGTGCAGATGAAAAATATTTCCCTACTGCTGCATGGGAAAAGAGGCAAAAACCTCGTACTGTCCCACCAGGGCATTAGAAAACCAAGAAATTTCTTCTGATGGAAATACAGAAAGCTGTCAGTTGCCACACACACCAGCTTTCTAGTGGGAATAAAGGCATATGGGGCTTTCAGACCCACAGCTGTTGACTGACAGCTTTGCACTTCATCAAGGGAGATTACACTAGCTTGTGAGTGGACTGCAGGACTTTGATTTCCATTTGACAGACCAGAATGCTTTCAAACCAGAGGGGGGGCGCAAGGACTTATTTTGAAGAGGGCTTCTTCCCACCTTCAGCCCCTCCACCCCCACATCTCTTACCAAGCTACCAGTCCCATGGAGTTTAGACAGGACAAGGCCTTGCTCCTGAACAAAAGGAAACCCAGAAGATAACCAATCTGTAAGATTAATTTTCTCCTGGGTTTTAAAGGTGAACTCTTCCTCAGTATTTTGTAAGAAAGGCAGTGGTTCTGCTTGAACTGCCCAGCTCTCTGGATGCACATTCTCCTAAACACTTTGTACCTTAGAATGTAATTCAATTTTCATTTTTAGCTAAGGTCCCAATTCAAGAAAGCTCTTAAGTTCCTAGATTCATCTCTCTTTCAGAAAAGTATTGTAAGTACATGCTTAAACTCCTATAGACTTCAATGATTTCCTGAATCAGTACTATACAAAGCTTTCCATTCCCAAGGATCCAAGATGCTATAAAAGTATTCTCACTCTGCCTGAAGCAGTCTGTCTAAAGATTAGAGCAGTGGCCTGCAAGTCAGGACTCCTGAGTTCTATGCCCATCCATACCACTGACTTGCTCTGCAACCATTTCATAAACCATGCCTCAGTTTACCCATAAGTTAAATGTGTCTAATCTATTTACCTTACATAGACAATTGGAGGCTTAACTTCAGAACAGCAATTCAGGAGCCCTGAAAGACAGGTTCTACATAGCTACAAAGTAGGATTGCTAGTCTGGTGAAAAATTCCATGGTCAGAACATCCATTGTCCCTTCCAAACAATGGAACTTCCAGAAGCACAGCACCCTCTAACATCATGCTGGGGTATTGCATCAGTTTTTATGAGAATGCAGGGAACCACCTGCTTGAATCACTCATACCACTTCCCATAGCATCTCAGTTTCCTTAGAGGTTTCCCATGCAATTACTAACCTAGCACAGCACTAGTCAGCTTGTGAAAGGTGATAAAAATCACAGATCAAGGGGACGTCTGTTGTATCACACGTGTTTTATACTCGAAAAAATCACTTGCAAAACCCAAGCTTTCTAGGCATGAGACACCATAGAAGGAACTGATAGTCAGAAAGCACTGAGCACCAACTCTCTGAATATGGTTGTCAAGTCCAGCACCCAAATCACTACTCACTATTCAAAGTCTTGTCCTGTCTTTCGTATACTGCATGTGATGTAAATCAGAACACTTGCAAAAGAACTCAGAAATCAAATTCCTCTAGGAATTTTTAGAGTGGCAAGCTTATATTTGCCTTATTTCAGCAGCATTGCATTACTTGCAATGTTAGTCTGTCACTGTTGCTATTAAAATTTTTTAGAAATTCAAAGATTAACTTTATTAATTAAAGTGTTGCACCTGTGCACAAAGTAGATGAGGTAATATATTTTATTGGACCAACTTCTGTTAGTGAAAAAGACAAGCTTTGGAGCATTCATAGAGCTTTTCTATAGCTCTGGCAAAGGTACAGTGCCCAAAGAACTCTGTGTGGCTGGAAGCTTGTCTCTTTCGTCAACAAAAGTTGGTCCAATAAAAGATATTGCTTTCCCACCTTGTCTCTCTAATTAACAAAGTGCTTTAACAGCTATTGTCTCTCTTCTGCTCCAGAGATGTAACTAACTCAGAGATCAATTATTTACTGACATGACCTCACAATGGTGGAGAGTATTGATTATATACTATGTGAGCAAAGGCCATTTAATAAAAATAAAGGTGGGGTTTTTTTTAAACAAATAAACAGCGACAACCGCTGAAGCACAGACATTCAGATTGACACCAGCCCTTCCCCCTCCCACCAGATAAGAAATAGCTGATGCACTTCAGCTTCTTTTATTTTTAACTGGATCCCAATACTACACACTCACCCCTCCTTCATTAACACCACGTTTTTATCATGCTAAAAGTAATTTGACATACCATTTATAGACCATTTGCAAGGCACATAGCTGAATGGTTACAGCAAGACAAGCCAGAAGGGTTCTAGGATCTAATCTGGGCTGAGGTGCTGACTCACTCTGCAACCTTGGCCTACTCCCCTTCATCTTGCCTTGCCTCAGTCACTCAGTGGGTGAAAACAGTACCACACTGAGAAACAGATGCTGGGTCTGAGTTTCACTCTCTTGGGAGTATTATCAAAAGTTTTGCCACCACGGCTGGCATGACGATAGGGCCAGTTTCAGAGTCACACACCGTGCGCTATGGGCAACTCCAGGGCCCCTCCCCCACACACTGCACTTTGAAAAACTGAAGCAATCTGACATCGTCCATCCCTCTCCCGTCTTCTCCCACTTTGTCTCATCCAGCAGTGAGGCCAAGATTAGTTCTGTCACAAGCAGAAGGCACTGCCTCAACTCGGAAGATGCACTGTCTGTGGGTTTTCTCCCTCTCTCTCTCCTTATTTTCTCCTCCTTCTTTGTTTCCAGTCCCTGTATCCCATCACAAACTTGTCATTGCCTGCACTCTCGTCTCCTTCCCCTCCATCCATCACCCACACCGTTGACACAACCAACTTCCCTCCACCCCACGCAGCCCAGCACCACCATCCTCATGTTTGCCACCTTGTGTGGGAGTGCCCCTCAAACTTGTCCTGCACCTCTGGGCTCGTTCCAAAGATGCTCCACATAGTTATTTTGCTCCCCTTTCTATCAGGATGCTAAAGTGGACCCTGCAATCCCGTCTCCCTGGCAACAAGGGATGGCAGGATCAGATACAGACAAGAGAAACAGTGCCAGTATCCTGTTGCAGGTTCATGCTACCAAATACTTCACAGGAGGGAGCAGGAGGGCGGGGGAGGAGGGGGGGTAAATGTTGACGAAGCACTATCTAAATATGAAATGAAAGGAACAGACCTTGTCCAGTCATGTGAGCAGACCAAATATATGGAGGCATGTGCAGTCTCCACTCAGCAACACTCCTGCTGCTCACAACTAAGCGTAGCTCTAGGTAGATATTGCCAGTTATTTACTGGTGGTATTGCAATAGCACCTAGGGACCCCAATCTGGGATCGTGGCCCCCCTGTGCTAGGCGCTGTACACATATGTAATGAACAGATGGTCCCTGTCCCAAATACTTGACAATAAATAATTAGTCAGTGGGAGCTGCTGGGTGCCCAGTACTTTTCTCAGCCTTAGCTTTCTTAAAGATAAGGCTCTAAAAGTACTAGGTTAAAAATCAATTGGAAACACACACACACACACACACACACACACACACACACACACACACACACACACACACACACACACACACACACACACACACACACACACACACACACACACACAGAGAGAGAGAGAGAGAGGGAGAGAGAGAACAGGTCTGAGTCTACAATATGGACACTGCATACTGCTACTCAGGCATCAAACTCTGTATCTGTCAGTTTCACAAGCATTTATAATAGGGCTCCTGAACGGTTCTGAGTTATAACCACAATAATGAGAGCAATGAATTGGAGGCAAATTAAGCCATTAATAATGAGGAGGGCTTGCAAAAAATGGCCCGGCTCACAGGCCAGTCTGCAAAGTACAGAACCAATTTACAACAGAGGCCAACATTTGGGAATTCTAGGTGAAGCATGCTCCCAGGAGAGTGTGTGCATTTTTAACCAGTTGTGCAGTGAGGTGTACAGATGACAGAGAAAACATTCTCTTTTTAGTGTTAGCAGGTAGATTCAGAAATTAAGCAAAATGGGGATAAAGAACTTGCACAGATTTTAGCAAATACTGTAGGGCTATGTATGACCCAACACTTTTTCAGACTTTTAAATAATCCTAAATTGTAACCATAAAACTAATCTTACCTTTAAAGTTGCCCAGGAACAAGCCAGGCAGAATCTGTGAGAAAGAAATACAGAATCAAACATAGAGGTCTTGTGGTAGCATAGTTCGACAATGTTCGATTTGCATACAGGATGGAACATATTTCTGTCGCAGACTATTGTCTAATGGAATCTAAAGGTGCTGGCAGCATTATATATTTCTCCTTGCAACTTTCCCATTCTATAATGCTTCAGGCATGCTGCACTTTGAAATGTTTCCAACATAACTAGGGGTCGAAGGTAATATTTGACGGTTATACACCATCTTCCACCCAAGGATCTCAAAAATAGGCCTTGTAAAACCCTTGTTGTAATGTATTATCCTTACTGAATCAATGGGGAAACAAACACAAAAAAGGTTAAGTGACTTGCCTAAGGACACAGAACAAGTCAGTGAAGGGACTGGGAAATAAAATCCAACAGATCTTGTAGTGCTTGAAGCGGAGGAAGGCAAGTCAGACCACTGTCACCCTACATTGCAGTAGGGTACTCTTAAATATAAGAAATTACTGCAAATAGCATTTATGAACAGAGTGAGAATCAATTAAAGTCACTCAGTTGCACTTCCGCGCCCCTCTCCCCCGAACTATGTGCTCCTCAGCAGCGCTCCCATAAGCTCTTGCTGTTCTCAGTTACATTACTTTCTTTAACTTGAGAGTTTCAAGGTCTGCTTCAGGGCCAGCTCTGTGCAGTCTGAGTACATGTGGTTAACATTGTGATGTTACCCATTCCCACCCTTTCATAAACCTCCTCTGAACTGAAGCCAAAACACCAAAGAGCATATATGAAAAAAAGGCACACACCACAACTCAAAAGTAAAACCTTTGTTCTCTCCCACTACATGACAGACACCTGGACATCTCTGACCAACATTAATTCCCCTGAAGAAGCTAAAACAAGGCAGCTAAAATATATAATCCATTTTCCTTAACACTCATGCAAAGCATACCATCAATGACATGTCAGCACCAACTTCCTAATGCCTTAGCAACACCCTAATGTCATCACAACTGCATCAACAATCGCTCTAGGACTGCTATTTAAAGGAAAAACTCCACCCATTTTGCTCAGTCCAGCAATCCGGAAGTTCTAAAAGGTATGAAGCACTTTCACCAGGGATTGGCATTTGAGCCCTTTCTTCAGAACAACCATCTTGTTGAAAAGTGACATGATTTGTGTCACGGAGTGTAGCAGCCCAGCATATGGGACTGTAAATTAGTTTCCAGTGTGCTTTACTATACTGGTTCCACAAACTAAAACAATCTTTAACGCTAACTATGCCATTGTCAATCAGGTCAGAAAACAGAAGAGCCTCAATTTCAGGCCAACATTATTTTGCATGAACCTCCCTCCCCTACATCTTTAACTGATGATATTCCCTCTCCACGTCAGGTCACATCATATCTAACCCTAGGGTTCAATCCTGTCAACAGGTCTAGAAGTCCATGTTGCCTGGACCCAAAGAACCTTTGCGATTCCCTTAACTATGTACAGAGCTGAACGACGCTCATCCATTTCATTTTTATTTTTGCTTTTGCCATACTGGGATCTGAAGGAATGTGAAACTTAAAGCGAAAGTCAAGGGCTGCAAAACCACATGAACCAAAGCTGACAACGTTTGACAAAAACCTACGCAAACAGAGACCTCCAATTTAACACAGCTAATGCGTTCTCACGATTTACCCCCCTTTTGAGTTTTACTAATTAACACCCTTTACAAAGAGGGCAGGGTCTGACCCATCTAGAAAGTCATTACTTCAAGAGTGCATGTCATTTGGTCTCCTTAGTACAGACCACTGAGGGAACCCATCCCTGAAACTTTTCGCTTTCCCTCAAACATACTTGAAGAAAACCCTCATGGTACTCTTATTTTTCTTTTCTTTTTTCTTTTCTTTTTTTTTCTTCTTTTTTAAGATGTGGTTGTGTCTCTGACTCAGCTTCAGTCTCTCCTAGTTAAATAGATCTGGGCCATTGCCTCTGTTTGAGAGTGAGGATGGGGAGAAAGCACATTAGAAGCTTCTCCCAGGAGTATTGTACCTGTGACATAAGTGAAGGGCCAGCAACTGCTGGCATAATATATTCCCAAATAGATCGCAATGGCACAAAATTCAACAACCCAACCCAGCCAACTACCTCAGTCTGAGCTTAAATTTCCAAATACAAACGCAATATTCTGTATGTGTAGGTATGCTACAGTATTTCAGACTGCAGCATTTATACACCAAGCGTATATTTCCAAGTGAGGATTAGAGCTCACATTCTAGTCATTACCACTAGGGTTAGAAACCACAAAGAGAAAATGCCAAGACTGGGTAGAGGGACAGACTGGAGGAGGGATAAAAAGGAAGATGGCTCTTTAAATATGAGGTCTTCAGTGAAGGTGGAAAAAACCAGAAGTGTGTATTTGTGCATTATGAAACCAATAAAGGAAATTAGGATGACTTGCAAGGAAGAGGCTGCCTCGGGAGTCATTCTAAAAGAATGAAACCTTACCAAGGGGGAAAGCTACCTGGAAAAAAGTGACTCTTTCTATAGTGAATACTAATGTTTCAGCACTATGCTATGGTTGGGAACGTTCAGCTGCGTCATCTCACACTGACTTCAGCAAGTGCAATTTCAGACTACGGAGAAGGGAGGATTAGAACCAAATGAAGAGTGATGTATGGGTGTTTACGTGTGAGACAAGAGTGGGAAGGGGGGGGGAGGGTGGCTATATCATGAACTTTTCAACCACTGCTTTGTGAATAAAACAAGAGCTCTTCATATGAGCTGAAAAACAATATGAAGCAAATGCTATTTAGTAAATACGACCATGGACAAGATCTCTACTTTGCCACCAATCACCAAGGACATCGAAGTCAGCCATCAGTTCTTAATTGCATTAATGGGAAAGTCAAAAGAATAAATATTGTGACAGCAGAGCCCTTCTAAGAGAGAGCTACTGATACTTATCAACCTCCTAATAATTCTTCAGATACATAAATCTTTTAAGTGGATGTCTGAATGCTCCATTATTTTCTAAATAGAGACATACTCTCAGACTACATTAATATAACTTATTGCATAAAGTTCTTTTGACTAATATCTATTAAGCAATCCATGGAAATTCATTGCAGTTTAATGGGGTTTGTGCAGAGAAAATGAGACGATAATGTGATGCAGGGCAAGAACAAGAGGATTAGCCTATTTCACTAAGCCTCACAGGAAAGTCACATAGGTCAATGGGCCAGATCCTCACCGGATGTAAATTGACATAGGTCTATTGATTTCCATGGAACTATTTACATCAGTTGTAACTATCTAGATTGATTTACATTTCTTATAAGTTATCCTCTTTATTAAATACTACTTACCTATGCAATTTATATAGGGCACTTATTACAAGATCACTAAGCACATGAATTATAACAATTAAACACACCTACACTAATAAATCCCAGCGGCCATTTTAACAATGCCACTAAAAAAACCTTCCCCCATGAAATTCTGAGACTTACACCATCCCTTCAAGAAAGCCTGAGTGAATAAAAAGATGTTGCAACATACAGTTAATTGATCTTCAGGGTATCAGAGCAAGTGAATCCCAGTGGATGGCTCTTCACTGAGAATGCTTTTCATTAAGAATGCCTTGCTCACAGATAAATAAATCTAAGTTATATCAGTTTGAGCATTATCTCCCATCTGATCTCAGCTGCCAAACTAAGGTCCTGCATGATTTTGAAACACAGAAATCAACATGAACCTTGAACTAAAACCAAGGTCAGAGATAAAGCATGAGGAGTCAGATTAAGAAAAGGGAAATGTAGACTGTTTTTTAAAAAAAAACAACTCTCTAGCAATCAGATCAGTTGGACTGCAGAATAGTCTTCTCACGGAAGTGGTAGAAAGCCCATCACTGGAACCATTTCTGACTGGACTAGAAAGATCTCTAGAAACGACTGTGACAGAGGATGGGCTAAGTGAAGAAAAAGATCTGCAGGATTTTAGCCCTCAACTGAAGAGGTTAAAGACAGAGAGAAGATTAAGACACTGAAAATTAATTGCAGTTAAGTGGTGAATTTGCAGTCTGAGAGGGCTTGCTAGCCACCCATTTTCCCCATAGTTGTGTTGCATGGGAATAATATTACGAATAAATGCTTTCAATTTACTTTGGAAGACTCCGGAGGATGACTAGGTGCTAGGCTTGACAACAAGCACAGCTATTTTTGCTAAGGTGGGCAGCACAAGGTGTAAGACAAAAAGTGCCCCAGTCCTCTGCAAGCCTTTCTATAAGCCCCAAAACCTATATAGTAGTAAGTGTACCTGATTTTATCAAATACATGTATACCACATTTCTAATTAAACAAAAAACATAGGAACCCCACTGCACTCATGACTAGAACACACAACAGTGACAAGGGCTCAAGAACCAACAGCAGCTGTAGCAGTCTCCAGAGCTTTTCCATTCCTGAACCATTAGGGGCAACAATTAATCCTCTCTTGGCTTCAGTACAAAGAGATTCTCCTAATTGAAATAATCCACCATCTGATGAGCTGCTCAAATCATGTCCCCCTGCAGTCTCCATCATATATGGTTATACTACAAGAAGCACTCAAATTACCAACTAATGTCACTGGTACTGAGAGGCATTGATGACTCAGGGGGCCACATGCATCCAACAATCAGCTTTGATGATTCCAAGCCTCTCTTAATCCCTGGTGTTATTGGCAGCACACAACACTGACAGAAAAGGCAATATGCTTGGTGCCACATTCTAATGATTCTAAGAATACAACCAACACCCAAAATCTTCAAAAATGACTCCGGATTTTGGGCACCTCAATTTTTGGGTACTCAATTTGAAATACATTAAAAGGAGCCTGCTTTTCAAAAAGTGCTGCACACCCACCATCTGTGAAAACAAAGTAATTAGAAGGTTATGTCCTAAATAGCCCAAATAAAGCAGAAGATGAGCCATAATTGATTTTCGATTGACTACACTTCCCCAAAGTCACAGATAAGGCAGGTATGTGTTACTATTCCCATTTTGCAGATGGGAAAACAAACGTGGAGAGGTTAGAGATTTGATCCTGCATCCATTAACTTCAGTGGATCCAGGATCAGACCCTCAGTGATTTACCCAAGGCCTCACAGCAAGTCAGTGTCAGAGCCAGGGAATCCTGGCTCCCAGCCTCATGTTTAGTCTACTAATCACATGGCCCTCAAGTGCTAGACAGATACATAAAAAGTGGGATCCTTGACACCCCCAATAGTAAGTGAGAGGCAAAAGAAACACCAGGAGTGTGTTAAACCTTCTCCCTATAGTAATCAGTAAACAATCAGCCTCCATATGTTAGTTTGAAAATCTAATTAACTCGCATTAAACCAGCGTCTGAACACAAAAAGAGCTGATGCTGGAAGAGAAAAGAAAGAGACATCCAGATTCCTTTATACTGAATGGCATGGCTAGGAAAATCCAGATAGTTACAGAAATTAAAACATTTTTTCTAGGACACACCCAAAAACCCACGTAAGAAAACAAACAATACAACAAAAGAGCCAAGAACCACAACAATCACTATAAAGGTTTTTTGACCTGGCTTCTTCAAGGCATGTGGTATAACACAACATGTCCTGAGACTGACTCATTGTGTAGGGGGGGGAGGGGGGACCACAAGGTAACTGTGGAACTGTTAGATGACTAGGAGATTGCGAAACATAAAGAACGCCATTTATTTTGCTCCAGCAGCTTCACTAGATACCCACGCAGCCAACAAGTCTGGCATCTTGATCTTCCTACCCCTCTGCGTGATGGATGGTTGTAAAGGGAGTGCCCAGAATACTCCTTGAACATCTAGGTAGCTATAAGGACTCTGGCTGCTTGGGGCATTTCCGTCTTCTCGTGCAAAACCGAGAAACACACACAACAAGGAAACGACAACCGAGAATATATATATATATATACACGCCCTGAGAACTAGTCATGTGGGCAGTCAAGCTTATAAAGGCCCGTGAGGGATCGGGAGAAGAATTGTCTAACTCTCCCACTTTGCTAAACTAGTCTACAGCAAATGTATTTTGCAGGGCGAGGAAGACAGACCTACTTAGTACCAGCTGAAACCAAATCATCGTGCATGCAGGGCAGCTGCAGACTGCTAACCAGGAAACGCGCCCCCGGGGGGAATTTCAGCCACCATCTCCTTCCCTTCCCAAAAAGCCAAAATTAAAGTTAGGCAGAAAAACCTCATTTGACCTCAGCTGTCCATAAAGTCCTGTAGCAACGGCTCGTAACCCCTCATTGTATAAGGATGTTTACCACAAAGCAGGGAGGGGGAGGGCACGCTGTGGGGTGGCGGTGGATTGATCTTTACAGCAGCTTTTCGAGCCCTGCAAGTGCACACCCCGGCGCAGGCACACAAAGAATAACAAGAAGCAGCAGCATTACCTTGTTCATCCCATTCCCCATGGCTCTAAGCGGACTGAACTTTAGTACCGCGGGAGAACTCTTGGCTGCAGGCTAAGCTCGCTTGCAGGCTGCAGGTCAATGTGCATGGGAAAGTGTTTGCCCTGGGATGAGCGTGTGTGGGGGGTGAGGGGGGTTACTGGCAATTCTTAGCTGGAGCGCGCAGGATCATCTCTGCCCCCAGCGTGGCTAGGGCTTTTCTCCTAGGTGCCTTGTGATCAGAGGAGGTTTTCCGCTTGGCTGCCCCTGGACCTCGCTGCACGGGAGAACAGCTGAACTAGTCACCGGGGCTTCGTTGCCACGAACCACCTCTCGGCTCTCGCCCTTCTGTTTGCAGGGCTCGCCACCCCCACGTGTGATCAGAACCCAAACGCCTAGGAAGCTCCCCCCACCCCTGCCTACCCCGCAGGCTGCCCTGGGGCTTGTAGTTCCGCCGCTGCCGGCTCCCCCCGCCGGGGCCCGCCCGAGAGAACTACACGTCCCGCCGTGCAAAGCGACCCCAGCCCGCCTCCGCCACTAGCACACGCGGTGCCAGATTAGGGTGAGTCCGGCCCACTCTCATTCCTGGAAGGGTGAGTAAGCGGCGGCTGCTGCTGCTGCTGCTGCTGCTGCGGGTGGGTGGGATGAGGCGGGAGGTTGTCTAGTTTCCTAGCAATCAGGGCCAAAATAACACAAGTTGCCACATTGAAATAATCAAACCTATTTCTTGCCCTTTATGCAAATCAGGCTTGGTTTTAAAAAAGAAAAACAGGAAAAAAAAACACAACCTTCTATTCAGGGCCTTGTACCAGGAAACCGCTGCTGACGGAGCTTTATGCTGATCTGTACAGTGGTTTCCAAGGACTAGGGTCTCTGTAAACCCCTGTTCCCCCCCCCGCATCCCAGCTTTTCCAGGATCAGCCTGTATTCCCAGTAGGGCTGTAGCATAGACACTACCGTGACGGAAGGGGTAAATCCACCTCTCAGAGAGGTGGTGGCTAGGTTGGCGAAGCTTGGGGCTGCTTCGGTGTCACAGGGGGTGTGAAATTGTTCACAGCCCTGAGCCATGCTGTGAGGTTGACCTATTTTTGTAGCGTAGACCAGGCCTTAGGACATGTCTATACTACAAAGTTCAGTTGACTTAAGTTACGTCAACAATCATAAGATGCTTTGATTACATCTGTTGTGCACGCCCCCACAACGTTCTTTGTGTTGGCGGAGCGTGTCCACAGTGGGTGCTCTTGCATCGACTGCATTGCATTGTGGGTAGCTATCCCCCTGTGCAGCTCACCACCCTCTGCTGCTGGGAGCTCTGAGAACAGATAGCAGTGCATCATGGGGGTGTGCTCTCCGTCCCACAATGCAGTTCTTTCCCTCCCATGATTCCATGGGCTTCTGACTTCGTTTTGCACCGTTTTTGAATAGCTCCTGTAACCTGTGCGCCCGCCATCTCTGCCTGAAAGCATGGATCCTGAACTGCTGATGACAAGCTCCCTAGTTGTTTAATATGTGTACAATTAAATGGGAGATGAGAATTAAATGGATGCAATGGCTGGTACAGCCAAGGTCTTAGAGTTTGATCCTGCTTCTGTTGAAGTCAAAACAAGAAGTTCCATTGACTTCAGTGGTAACAGAATTAAGCCCTTAGTCTGATAAACTGGCACAGATATTTGGAAAGTTTGAGAATCACTGCTTTAAGATAGTCATGACAAGCCAGAGCTGTCTAAATGCCCTACAGTGTCATTCCTTATGTTGTTTTCTGATGACAGCAGTTCTGTTGCAGGAGGAAAGCATAAATTGGTCTGTGCACAGTAAAGTGCCTCACTCCTGTCCTCCCTTGTGCCTAAATAATACCAAAGTGCTACTCAACCAATGGAGAATAGGAAAAGTCTTTAATATTTCATTGGCAGTGCTCTCCCAAATGTAGTTTATTACAGTATTTTTGTGAAATGTAGGCTCAAAAGAAATTAATTGCTGTTTGTCATAATATTACTTCTGCTGGAATTCTGCACCACTGTGCAATGGAGGCTTTGCACAGAATTAATGTTTACTGCAGAATTTTATATTTTCACGCAGAATTTGTGATTTCCACCAAAATGTGTTTTTTTTTCTGGTTTTGCATTTCAAATGTATTAGTTACGTATACATGTACTGTCTTTGCACACACATGAACACTACTGCTGTGTGAGCAGCAAGGCTTAACGTAAAAACCGTATGTATTCCCTGCCAGCCTGAACCCATCCCCCTCCACTCCAGCCCGAGGACGTGCATACCACCTCCAGAGATGAATGGGTGTTGGCCGGCAATCTATGTACATGACCCAACCCACACACACACAATTTACCCTAGGTCTTCCTTCCCCATGCTAACCACTGGCTATTCTACAATTAAACTACTACAACTCACCAACGCCCCTCCCATTACAGTGGCATGACCCAAAAACCTTACAATACACATAGAAGCTTGAATTTGGACAAGACATGACAGGCACAAAATAATCCTTAAAGATACTAGCCTCCTTTTAGACCAGGTTGTTACAATACTTTTGTATAACATACTTTTGTATACTGATTTTGTTTAAATGAAACATTTGGTTTCACTGAAACAGAAGATAGCTGTCAACAAAGATACATCAAGTTTGGTATTAATATGCCTACTAAGGAATCTATTTGTCAAAAAACATTTTCTGAATCTTTTTTGTTGTCTGTATTGTTACAGACATACTTGCTGACAGGTATTTTGAAATAAATTACCAAAATAATTGAAACTGGTGTGGTTATATTGTTCTATTTTGACAAATAAAATATGCAGATTTTTGCAGAATTTTAAAATATCGTGTGCAGAATTTTTAATTTTTTTGGTGCAGAATTTCCCCAGGAGTATAATATAGAAATGTAGAACTGGAAAGGACCTCGGTAGGTCATCTATTCCAGCTCTCTGCATTCTATACCATCCCTGACATGTGTTTGTCTAACCAGTTCTTAAAAACCTCCAATGATGGAGATTCCAGAACCTCCCTAGGTAATTTGTTCCAGTGCTTAACTACTGATACAGCTAGAAAGTTATTCCTAATGTCTTACCTAGATCACCCTTGCTGCAGTTTAAGCCCATTACTTCTTGTCTTGTCCTCTGTGGATAAGGAAAACAATTTATCACCTTCCTCTTTATAACACCTTTTACATACTTGAAGACTTATCATGTCCCTCCTCCATCTTCTCTTCTCCAGACTAAACAAACCCAGTTTTTTCAATTTTTCTCACAGGACATGTTTTCTAGACGTTTAAACATTTTTGTTGCTCTCCTTTGGACTTTCTTCAATTTGTTCACATCTTTCCTGAAGCGAGGTGCCCAGAACTGGCCATCAGGCAGTACTCCAGTTGAAGCCTTATCAGTGCTGAGTAGAGAGGAAGAATTACTTCTTGTATCTTGTTTACAACAGTCCTGCTAATGCTGTTCACGTTTTTTACAACAGTATTACATTGTTGACAGATATTTAGTTTGTGATCCACTAAACCCCCAGATCCTTTTCCTACGCAGTCATTTCCCATTTTGTATTTGTGTACTTGGTTATTCCTTCTTAAATCTAGTACTTTGCATTTGTGCTTAATGAACTTCATCCTATTATTTCAGACCATTTCTCCCATTTGTCAAGATCATTTTGATTTCTAATCCCCTCCCAGCTTGGTATCACCCACAAACTTTATAAGTGTACTCTCTATGCCATTATCTCTTGCACTACCAGGTTATTCTGAGTACTTATTTTCTTATTTTGTTGTTGTATAATAAACTATTGTATATTGCACACATGTCCAGATCCTCAGCAGATATGATTAGTTGATGAATTAAAGTGAATGGAGCATACACTGATTTACACCTGCTGCAGACCTGATCCATCGTGTTCAATATATGCATTGTTTTCAAGCCTTTAAAGCCAAAATAAATCATAGAAATATAGGGCTGGAAGAGACCTCAAGAGGTCATCTAGTCCATCCCCCGTGGCTAAGCCAGGATTAATTACACCTACACCCTCCCTGACAGGGGTTTGTCTAACCTATTCTTAAAATCCTGCATTGATAGGAATTCCACAGTCTCCTTAAATAACCTGTTCCGGTTCTTATCTATCCATATAGTTAGCTTTTCCTAATATCTAACCTGAATCTCCCTTGCAGCAAATTAAGCCAATTACTTCTTGTCCTATCCCTAGTGGACATAGAGAACAATTAATTACTGTCCTCTTTATGACAACCTTGTACATAGTTGAAGAGAGTTATGTCCCTTCTCTGCCTTCTTTTTTCTAAACTAAACAAACCGAGTACTTTCAACCTTTCCTCATAGGTCATGTTTTCTAGACTTCAGATCATTTTTGTTGCTCTCCTTTAGATTCTCCAATTTGTACACATCTTTATTAAAGTGTGGCATCCAGAACTGGACACAGTTCTCCCCCTGAGGCGTCACCAGTGCGGAGTAGAAAGGAACAATTATCTCTCATGTCTGACATACAACACTCTTGTTAATACATCTCAGAATAACATTTGCCTTTTTTTGCAGCAGCATCATCTCGTATTCAGTCTGTGATCCACTACAACCTTGAGTGTCAAGAGCAATCTATACTGAGGTGGTCACATTGAATAAACGCACACTCTAGCTGGGTTTAAAAGCACTTGCTGGGTCTGATAGCTTTCGGCATTCCTGAGAAGTGGCATTATTTTAGCATAGTATATAACCACCAAAATCCTATTTTTTTTGTATTGCCAGGGAACATGTGAAGCACATGCAGAGTAATATCCACTTTTTGACATTGCATACGAGAGTTCAGTGATGCTAAGTTCCCTGATTGTTGCAACTGTCTTTGAGGCAATTGTCTGGGTAAAAATCAAAGCCAAACAGATGGCAAAACCAATATTTTAAAAAAAAAAAATCTAGTTGTCTGCTTTATCTGCAGGTTGAGTTTAACACTCTTAAAAGAAAAATAAATAAATACCCATGCCTGTTATCTTCTGATCCCTCGGTAAATACAATAGACTGCAGTGCTTACACAACAGGCAGAAGGCAACCTCATCCTTCCCTTTATCTGGAAGAAACTGATAAAGAGTGGGGCCGGCTTCCAATGAAAGGGATTCATGGCTAATTTTGCAGGGCTGGCAAGAAAGAAGATTAAAAAAAATCAAAAAGTTTCCAGTGGAACAGTTTTCCACTGGAAAATGTTGATTCTATGACATTGAAAAAAGTTTTGCGGGAAATAAATTGAGCTTAAAACCAAATTAATAAACAGCAAGGGATTTGATAGTGTTTGGATTGGGGGAGTGGTCAGTAGAGGAGAGAGAGCTGGATCCAGGGCAGTCCCACCAAATTTTTTATATATATATAAGTTACATAAAACTATACTAGCCCATACTACATTACTAATACACTGCAGAAGACATAGCACTTTGAATATGAGTGATAAGCATTATTGTTTATTATAATGATGGTTTCCACTGAGCAGAATTCAGACACAATTTTATTAATTCAAGGCCGTAAGGGCAAATTTTGCTCTCATTTATGCTGGCGTAAATCTAGTGCAACTCGACTAAAATCAGCTGAGTTGCTCTTATTCATATCCCCATGTAACCGATGAGAGCAAATTCTGACCTTTACATTTTATAGCGAACCGGCTTAGTGCTGCACCTGCTGGCCAGAATAGCTGGATCACAATCCTTCTCTAACCCCACCCCTGATCCGCCCCCTCCAGTCCTCTCCACCAATGGGTGGCATGGGGGACATTCCAGGATGCATGGGGTGAATCAACAACTAAGGACATAAGGCAGAAATGGCACGAAGGAGGCTTACAAGAGGTCAAGGACCTGGCCAAAAAGGTAACGGACAATTCAGACAGGAGGAACAAACCAAGCAGTCTATCAAAATGCTGTCAGAGGAATGTAAATGTAAAAAAATAGCTGAGACTTGTAAAGCTTTTTGGAGAAATGTACAAGATAATCTAGATGTAGGTTAGCTGCCATAGCAACCATGGATCAAATAACTGCACTCTCCTATCTGTAAAGCTATCATTCAGCAACCTCTGTTTACATGTAGCTAAAGCAATTAAAAAATTAATCTATCTGAAAACTCAACAGGAATGGCTGATGGGTTGCAGCTACTCGGTGTATTTGACTGTTGGGAATTACTTGGTTAAAATATGTGGAAAAACAGTACTTAAAAATAAAATGCCTTAACAATTCTGATTTTACTCCATTTTTGAAAGGCCGTTTTGAGGAGCGGGGGCAAATGGAAAGAACATGTTAAAAATAGATCATTGCTATAACTTTTAGAGCAGTGAACTCTAATCAATGACTCGTACTACCTTGACTTTACTGTATCCACTTACCAGATCTGTTTGCAACCTTAACTTTTGCTGCATATGTAAAAAAGTAACTGGTCCGGTCAACAATTCGGTTTATCTTTCATAATTAGATATCAAAGTGTTACAAAAATAGTAACACATTTTCCATCAATTAAGAATCTTCTTCAAATATAATAAAATACTGGATTCTGGAACTCTACATTTTGCAAAACATTAAACATTTTCAATGGAGATAAGAACATTAAAAAGCATATTGCAAGGTGTGTGTATATGATTAGATACTATAAAGAACCCATTGTTGAGCGGGAGTGAAATACCAAAATTTACTCCTGCTCATAAGCTAAACATTTATTTGTTTCTGTTGGTATTCATTGTATACAAGGACTCTAGAGGAAAAATACTGTTATAATAGGCCATTTTCTGCTCTCAGTTTACACCTGTGCAATCCTACTGAAGGTAATCTTCACAACTCCCCTGTGCAACAGGTAGTAAATAGCACTATGTGGAAGAGCGATCCCTAAGAGGTGACAAGAACTTTTTGGAGTGGGCAGAGCTCAATTTCTGAAATTACCATTTAAAAAATTACTTTGAAGCTTGGTGAGTAGCAGGGGTCTCATCAGTACAGAACCATCAGGAGCATGATCTGAAGTTCATTGAATCCAGTAGGAGTCTTTGAATCAGGCTTTAAAAGAAGCTGTGACTAGGCCCATGAGGTTAGCCTAGCACTTTGTTTTCACCAAATATGCACCATAGATGTTTTTCTTGAAGATACTGCAAACTGCCGGGTAGCAAGACACAGGAGACAGTGTCACCGCCCGTTCCTTTCAATTGCTTGGCTTTCTTCACCTCACTGCATACTAGCATGTGAAAATACTCTGCATGGTGGGCTCTGAAGAGGAGAGAGCTCTAAACAGATCAGATCATTCTGTTTTCATACTGTACATATATCTGGTTGTCCTTTTCTCTGTCCCTGCTTATTTGTTTAGATTTTAGAAATGCTGATGCAATCTACAAGGTTTGTACAACTAAGGGAAAGTTACAGTCAGTCAGATATGGTCTACTTCCATTCAGTATAGCCAAATGGTGAACTGAGAAATGGCTAAAATAAGTGAGACCAGCAAGTACAACCTCCCGCTGCTTGGAAACTTGACTGAAACTAACTTTCTTGGAATGTCTTGACTGAATTGTGTTTTGATAGTCCAGCTGAGCATGATATTGTGCGTGGTGCACCAGAGAAGACACAGCATAGTATCACTCTTAAAATGCCCCTAAGCCTTTCCCTGAGACAAGTGTGAAAACTCTTGGGCCAGATTCCCAGCTGGTATGAATCTGTGTAGCTCCACTGAAGTCAACAGAGCTACATGGATTTACACTAGCTGAGGATCTGGCCCTTTTATGTTTAGCAAGTTTTGTTTTGTGTGATTTCAGTAGGAACAGGATGGGGCCCAAGAAGAACAATTGTAGCAAAAGAATCACTTGACCTAATCTTTCTGTAAATAAAGAAAGCAGATGGGTGAGGAAATTTCACAATATCCTTTTTTCTTCTTATTATTATTATTTCACCTGCTTTGATGGTTACTTTATTTGTCACTGTCTGGCAGAAAATGAAACTCATCTTATTCTCTTTTAATATCTGAATAGCACCATAATACATATAGATGGATTTAGGAGTGGTGCCAGCACTGAGTAATTTTACTATTTAATATAGTTGATAATATCTGACCAAATATTCTAGAATAAGTCACTATAGAAATGAAGGTAGGTTTCCTGTGTGGCTTGCAATATCAAGCTAAAATACAAAGAAACCTGACTTTGGTTTCAGTTATGAAATAATAGATACTGAGCCATTTTCAAAAGTTCCTTCGTATTTTCTTCATTGTTTAAACAGGTGTGTTTCTCAGACTTTGAAAACAAAAGCTCAGCTGAAAGCAAGTTGATCTTAGGAAGCAAAACCAGAGCTGAGTGATAGTGCTTCAAAATTGAGAGACAAGAGTGGGTTTAAACAAGAACTGAAAAGTTGCATCCGTGCTTTTAAAGTGTCATCTCTTATATTTAAAAAAAAAAATATACTAAATGTATGACCGTATTCTACAGTTATGTTCCAAAACACTACAGCTTATAGTAGTGTTACTCCAATATTTTGAATTACAACTGTAGAATATTACAGTCCTTTATTTTTAATACAAGGGATGTTACATTTTCATGCCAGTCCAATGTTCTGTAGATTAATAGTCAATGTTCAAGGTCATAAATGTTCAAAGCTCTTATTTTTTCAGAACATTCGCTTTGTGTATGCGGAAGACGGATAATAGTCTTTAAAAAACACTCTTGCCTTCCCACTGCCAGTTTACCAGAAATAGAGAAACCCATATATAGTGAGCACAATTTCAAGTTATATACAGGGTATTCCACTCCAGGGACAGCTACAAGAAGACAGATTTTCAAAAGAACTCCGTTCCTATTTAGGTACCAAAGTAAGTGTCAAGATTTTAAACAGAGAGCTCTAAAAGTACCAGTTCACAAAACCACTGTCTACTGACCTACTTCAATCTGAGCAATATGACAAGTCATCTCTCTAAAGCAGGATGAGACCTGACAGCAGCACAAATAGCTGTCTCTGAACAAAATTCTGTCTGTAGGTGCATGCACTCTCTTCCAATGAAGTCAAAGTTTGGACTCTGATGGTTTGGGAAATTTGTCTGTGTAAAACTTAGGAATTCTGGTTCATTTTATGAAATTGCTTTATTATGGAATACCTCAGTGTATATTGAACCAGCTATTTGCTAACAGGGGCCTTGTCTTCAATGTTAAAAAAAGGTGCATTTTTTAACTCAGGGTAACTAATAATATGCATGAGCTATTCTAAGATAATAACACAGTGAAGACCAAGCACCGCAGTGAGGTAAAGAGCCCTATACCTCCTCCAGGGGTTAACCTCAGTGCATTTATCTCACAGTAAACTGACAAAAACTGAAAATTTTCCATGAAAATGCTTTTTGTTTGTTTTTATCCAAGTTTTTCGTGGGAGAAGAGGTAGAAACCATTTTCCAACCAACTCTACTCACCAATGCTTTCCTTTCAAACACCATGGTTAAATTCAGGAGGGTTAGACCCTGAGAATTAATTCCAGGTACACCTCAATTGCACCCCCTTGACCCAAAATAAATATCTTGACCCCCCCTTGACCCAAATAAGCCCCCATCAGAATTAACATATTTTCAAAAATGAAAACATTTAACATTGGTTTTTGAGTTGAAATGTTGATGTAGCCGTTGGTTCAGTGTTTTCTTTAACCCTTTCTTTAACATTAACACCTACTCCATTGTGTGTTCCCCTAGGGCAGTGTGAGACTTTAGAGATTAGATAAGATTCAGCATTTAAAGTTCACCTCTATTCTGAAAAATGATTCAATACCAATGGCAGTGAGATATCATGTTTGCCATCTCGCAGTGGTTTGCATAATAAATGTGTTTAGCTTCCAAATACGATGCTTTTATAACTGCCAGTGATATAAAGTCAGCCAGGGGTTTAAGAGTCAAGATAGAATCTTTCCCTCTTGCACATCCTCATCTGTAATAAAGGGTCTGCAAACCAAATTATGCCCTCTGCTGATGCCTAGCCTTCCCTGGGCACCTTGATGTGGTGGGAAGGCTTGTGTGTTCCAAGGACTCTGAGAGGTATGCCAGTGGGAGCTTTAACTCCGGGGAGGGCCACACAAGCCAGACGGGTGAAAGGGTAGGGTCCAGACAAAAAACCAGTCCACTGGGCCTCCAGGTTGAGGGAGGGCAATAGGCCAACAAACTCCTTGTTAAAAAAAAAAAAAATGCTAGAAACAGATCAAGGTAGCCATTCAAGGCTACCTTGAATGGAATGAAGCTGCAAGGTTAGATAAATGTCTATCAGGGATGGTCTAGACAGTAATTGGTCCTGCCATGAGGGCAGGGGGCTGGACTCGATGACCTCTCGAGGTCCCTTCCAGCCCTAGAATCTATGAATCTATGAATAAGGGAAACAGCATGGTAAACGGGTGTTTGTGCCCTAAAGTGATGTCTGACAGCACAAGAAGGATTCAGATTCAGTCTGATGCCTATATAGTCTCATTGTCTTCAGTGAGTTTGAGCGTGTAAAACGGACAAGAATTTAGCCAACAGCTCTGCTGCTGATGTACTAGATGGACTGGAATCCAGTTCATTTTCCCTTAGCTGAATGTGGCTCTGGAGGACTCACAGGAATAAAAAGCAGGAAAAAACTTACTTTGGGCACCAAAGTGAGCAGCCAACTCAAACTGCATGCAGGGACTACTTCTGTAGAGTAAGAAGGTGCCATTCTTCCATGGTGGCTTTTCAGAGTAGAGCCACACTTTAACCAGCTTGTGGTTCTCCTTAGCCATGCATATGACTCTCTTCTCAGGGTGGAGTAAAGCATCAGGCGATGACCTATCATGGCATTAATTTGATGGTTGGGAAGAGAGAAAATTGTTACTTCAAATAAAAACACAAATGCAGAAATGGAGACAGACATATGGGTGTCAGCAAAGTCAACAGAATCAGACTTCTGGAAAACGATGGCCAACCTGGAATGCCAGATCTCTCCCTAAGCCAAAGTGCTCATATTGTAACCATTATTAGCAGTTTAATGATATTTCAGGTGTTACTTGGCAATAAACTTGTTACATACTGTTGTTGGTATTCTGAATATTGTTTCAATCGTTTGCGGCTTTTCAAAATTTCATTTAATGATGTGGTGGCTTTTTGGCTGCTAAAGGCTGAGAGCTGCTACCCTGTTGTATAGGAGTCATTGCAGGAGTGATATGTGTGTAAAAAAGTTGAGCTGGTCTGGCACCTACACCGAAAACACATTTCTAGACTGTAAAATGTAACCCCTAATCTTAGATTATATTAATTTTAGACATTTTTCCATCCCAGCTAATATTTTGAGCAGTGTCATTAATCATCTATGAGTGGGATTTTCAAAACTACACTGTATTGGCCTAATTCTGCTTGTATTAAAGTCACTTGGCATTTTACCGTTAACTTCAATAGGAGAAGTTGTTGAAGGCCAATGCTGAGCACGTCTGAAAATTCTACCCTGTATTTTTTAAACCTGAGACCAGCCACAAAACAGAATGTTGAGGGGAGCCTCTATCAAAATATACTCAGGGCTAAGTGAGAAATGTCTCACTTTCACTCTTAAAAACAATCCTCATTTCTAATTGTGGTTCTGTACTTTACCAGCAAGTTTCTGTCATCCTGATGTGGATCCGATCCCAAACATTTCACATGTGCAGAGTCAGGAATCCAAGTAAGAGAAAGGGGCAGTTCAGCCATAGGAATAGGTGACATCTATGAGAGAGCCCCATTAAACAAGTAGCTATTTGAATAAACAAAACCTAAATAGGGCTAATTTGTTTTCCCTGTTTCTAGAACACACAGGTACTGCTTTTTCAAAGTCTCAACGTTTTCTATGTCAAATTTCAGGGCCTGCACAAACTTCTCTACTTGTTGGCTGACTGACACTACTGACCATATTCTTCTTGAAATCTTGTCCTTCCTCAGCTTTTGACACCCCACTTTCAGCTAGTTTTCCTCCTACATCTCTAATCATTCCTTCAGAGAGATTTTGTTTGAAGGATCATCATGCGTTCTCACATTTGTTGGTGTCCCACCAAGCTTCACCCTTGACCCCTTTCTTTACTCTTTCTATATATTATCACTAAGGCTAAGATTTAGTCATGGGTATTTTTGGTAAAAGTCGTGGACAGGTCACGGGCAATAAACAAAAATTCATGGCCCCTGACCTGTCCATGATTATTACTATAAATACCCATAATGACTAAATCTCTGCTCCTAGAGCCCGCTGCTTTGGGGGCCCCCTGCTCCAGTGGTGGGGGCTGACTGCACCCAGCAGCCGCTGCTCCAAAGACCCTGGGGACCGCTCTCCTGACAGCCTCCGGGGCCACCAATGCTTGGGCACTCCCTGGGGACAGCTGCCCAGGGCCACCCAAGTAGTGGCCAGTGGGGCTGGCCTCAGGGCTGCTCCAACAATGGCAGGTGTGGCTGGCAGGGCTGCCCTGGGGTGTCAGCCACACCAGCCGCTACAGCTACGGAAGTCACAGAGGTCGCAGAAAGTCAGAGAATCTGTGACCTCCGTGACAGAATCACAACCTTACTTATAACTGGATGATTTTGTTTGACAACAGCTTCAGATATCATGTCTACATTGACCACTCACAGATCTGACTACTCTGGAACTTTCTCCTTTCATCCAAACTAAAATTGTGGCCAGTCTTTCTGGTTGTCCAGCCAACAACTTAAGGTCAACATAACTAAAACTAAGCTTTTCATTTTCCCCCCTCCTGTCTTCCCCACTATCTCACATACCATGGATGTCACCATTATCTTTCACTCAGACTCATAATCTAGGTGTGATCTTTTACTTACTCATCTCTCTAGACTTACATATCCAGGCCATGTTTAATTCTTACACAACATATCTAAGACTCATCCTTCCTTACCTCTCAGTCTATAGTGCTAAAACTCTCATCCAAGTTTGAGATCCAGAGATACAAGGTTTTTATTTGGGACCATCTCTGCTACTTATGCATATTCACTCTCTGTGATCTTTCTGCAGCCCTTGATATTCTATACCAGTGGTTCTCAAACTTTTGTAACTGGTGACCTCTTTCACATAGAAAGCCTCCCCTCCCGCCCACCCCCTTATAAATTGAAAACACATATATTTAACACCATTATAAATGCTGGAGGCAAAGCGGGGCTCAGGGTGGAGACTGACAGCTCACGACCCCCCATGTAAGAACCTTGTGACCCCCTGAGGGATCCTGACCCCCAGTTTGAGAACCCCTGTTCTATACTCTCATTAATTCTCTACTTTCCATTGTAAAAAGGTATATTATCTACTTTAACATCCTGCTAAAACAACTGACACTTCAAGTTAGTTGAAAATATTAAATTTAAAAAAATATCTTTAATCTAGGTAGGCTACAAATGAAGATGGCTCCCTTGATCTTAGTACCTTTTCTATCAATCTGTATTTTTGTATATTGCTTTTTCTTTTTTTAAATGAGAGAAGGATGGTCTTGTGGTTAAGCCACTGGATCTGGGATTCAGGAGACCTGGGTTTAATTCACACCTTTGTCACAGACTCTGCGACCTGGGGGAAGTCATGTAATCTCTCTGGGCCTCAGTTTTCCCATCTATAAAATGGGAATAATACAACTTCATTTCCTCCTCCCTTTGTCTGTCTATGTAGATTGTAAAATCTTTGGAGCTGGGAGTGGCTTTTAGTATGTGTTTGTAAAGAACACTGGGGCCTCAGTCTTGGTTGGCACTTCTAGGCATCATCTCTCTCCACGGCCTGGTCTACACTACACAGTTAGGTCGACGTAAGGCAGCTTATATTGACCTAACTATATCAGTGTCTACACTATAGCCGTGTCGTGCCGACATAAGTGTCCTACTACACTCCACCTCCACAAGAGGCATAGTGCTTACGTTGATGTAGTTAGGGCGACAAAGTATCTGTGTAGACACTGCATTACTTACATTTGCTGTTGGCTGTCTTGCTCCCGGCTCCGCACTCCCAGCTGGGCTGCTGCCTGGAGGCTCCCTGCTCAGGGAACTGAGAAGCCTGGGCGGCTGGCCCCTTCCCTCCCCCACACCCACAGCTGGGAGTGGGGAGCCAAGAGCCCTGGGGGGCAGCTAGGCTCCGGGCAGGGAGCAGCGCAGAGCTGAGAGCCTCTCAGCCCCCAGATCTGTTCTCTTTCAGTCGGTGGAAGCACACCCAGTGAG
The DNA here is from genome assembly GCA_033296515.1 of Macrochelys suwanniensis. Taxonomy (NCBI): domain Eukaryota; kingdom Metazoa; phylum Chordata; order Testudines; family Chelydridae; genus Macrochelys; species Macrochelys suwanniensis. The sequence continues at coordinate 146,189,899 of CM065776.1, forward strand.
GATGTGCACTACCAACAGAAGGAGGGTAGTATGCTGTAAATTGGCCTAACATAGGGTGACTTAGGGCTGTACGGTAGACATGCCCCACCACTCACTTTCAGTCAGCACAACATGGAGCCCAGTGACATCACAACATGGAAAAGAAACTACCCCGTTACATAAAAAAGCACTTCTGCAGACTAACTGGAATGAGAGATCCTCTTGCACAGAAATATTATAAAGTCAATAAGGAAGCTGCTCTTGCTGTGTTTAATTCCCTTCAGTCAGGTCAATTTCAATTCTGTTGCTGATGGTAGAATATTGCATCATTGTAATACAAATAATAACAATAAAATACAGGTACAAACAAACCTTTTCTCCCCTGATGCCGCTTGAGTAATTTCTCTGAGTGTGATAGTTACCGTGGTGCAATTGAAAGTTTTGCACCTCATCCATTTTTTTAAATAGGAACATAAATGAATGCAAGTTTTGTGTGCAATTTTAAAAATGTACCAACAGTCTTTACTAACTGATCTTTTAAAAAGATACTCAATGTGGTCTTGTGCGATATGCATTTCCTGTTTCATTGCAGCCTGCAGATGAGATTTCCAGTTCCTGAGAGAACGACTGAGATTAGCTTTTGTGATTCACTTTTGATCCTGCAAGTAAGGATAAGAAATACAGCTGAAACTAAAGTCTTCCTTATACATTCTTTCTTCTGTGAGTACTTTTGAATATCAGGTGTTAAATGAGTGGGTGGGGGAAATTCAAGTTTGGGTTTAACCAAACCTCAGAAAAAATGGTTTTGGTGGAACTTCCCAAACCTTTTCTCACCCTCTGGTCCATTATGAAAGATTTTGCTGATTTTTGTGTGATTTCCATATTCAACTTGAAATACATTGTTTTGGGTCATTTACACTTGCAACATTTCAAGTGCCTCCAAATTTAGTTTTGTAAATCTGATCCCTCTATTCTATAGGGTTGGATGATACAGTCCTTATTCAGGCAAAGCTCTCACTGAATTTAATGAGAGCTGTACCTAAATAAGGAGTGTAAGATCAGGACCTCAATTGTCCACTATCAGCAATGGAGCTGAAATTGATCAGACTGAAGGGAATTACACACACAGCAAGAGCAACTTCCTGATTTGTATTAACAAGATCAAATGAAAGATGCCTTTCAAAGAGGAGTGTTCATTCCAATTAGTCTGCAGAAGTGCTTTTTATGTAACGGGGTAGTTTCTTTTCCATGTTGTGATGTCACTGGGCTCCTTGATGTGCTGACTGAAAATGAGAGGTGGAGAGAAAGCAAACTACACATGACAGACTATTTTAATGATATTTCTTGCGTGAAACCATTAAGCTTTAATCACCAAGACATGACATTATAGAGGTGAAATGAAATTTTAAGCTTTGAAGCTGAAATTGAGATACATTCTCATCTCATTCTCACTTGAGGTCAATGACAGGTAAAGGAGATAAGATGTTGGGAGGTAGGGTCCAATCATGCACCTTCTGAAATCAGTAGGGCTTTTGCCTTGGACATTACTAGGAGCAAGTGCAAGTCCATTTTCTATCAAAATATTGTTTTCATTAATTTTGGTGCATTTTGAGGAGTGGTACCTATGGAAATGAATAATCTGATGGAATGTGAACACATCAAAAGATGAAGTGACTGCACACATAACACCAAATACAAAACTAACTCAACTTTAGACTTTAAGTTCTTTGGGGCAGAGATTGTCATTTACTTTATATTTATATAGTGCCTAGTACAATGGGGCTTCAAGCTGTCTGGGTGGTGGCTTCTAGGCACTGCCTCATAATGAATGATAAATAATAATAGATCTTGCCAATTTCTCCCAAGATAAAATTAATAAAATAGAATGACCTTCCTACCTCAGCTTGCCTTCTCTTCCCCTTTCCCCTCCTAGAACTTTCTCCTCGTTCCCTTTCACAGACACAAGAATTTCTCATTCCCTTTTCTCCTCTAACTCATCCACTTGACACAGTTGGCCATGGTCGTCTTGAAATCTTGCCCTCCCTTGGCTTCTGTGACTCTGTCCTCTCCTCTTACCTCTTTAATTGCTCCTTCAGCATGTCCTTCGAAGGATACTCTTAATACTTCCTTCAACTTTCTGAGGGGGTTCCACAGGACTCTGGGCTCTGTCCTTTGTCCCCTTCCCTTCTCCCTCTACACCTTACCTTTGGGTACTCTCATCCACAAACACAAATTCAGCTACCAGCTCCATGCTGATGACTGTCAGATCTATCTGTCTCCTTCTGTCCAAACTACAATTTCACCTGTCTTAAAGCTGGTTGGAATTTTTTTTTGTTGAAACTGGGTTTTTGATGGAAAATGCCAATTTTAAAATCAGAAAATTCAGAAAAATGGGTCTCTTTAAATGACATTTTGTTTAGAACCCTCCACCCCGAAGTGAAGCATTTTGAAAATGTTAAAATGACCCCTAACAACATTTTCAGAACAAAGAATTTTGATTGTTTATATTTGAAATAACTATTCAAAATAAAATTCATTGTTTTTATATAAACCACATTGTTGAAGGTTGAAATCAAAATGAAATACTTCAATTTTATCTAAACAAGATGTTGAAATTGACCTGACAATAGTATTTTTGTGGAAGTTTGTTTTGTGGGAAATTTTCAATTTGTATTTCTTTGTTTTTTGTTTTTGTTGCATTTCAGAATGGGGAAAAAAAATCGATATAATGGATTTTCCCATGAAACAGAATATCTGGTTCCTACCCAGCTCTAGCCTGTCTCTCTGATTTCTCCTCATCTGTTTAAGCTCAACATGGCTAAAACACAGATCTTAATTATTCCCCCCAAACCTTCCCTGCTATCTTCTTTCTCGATTACCCTGGATAACACCACCGTCCTGCATGTCACTAAGGTTCACAACCTGGGCATTATCTTTGGCTCAGATTTCTCTCTAGGTCCTCACACCCAGGCTGCATCGAGATCTTGCAGATTCTTTCAGTAGAACATCTCTGCGATTCGGCTTTTCCTATCCATCCACACAGCTAAAACGCTCATCCCAGCTCTCAGCATCTCATGGTTCAATGACGGCAGCACCCTTATTTCTGGCCTTGACCAATGCAATCTTGCCCCACTCATATATATTCAGAATGCTGCTGCAAAGATCATTTCCTAACCTGCTGCTTTGCCCAAGTCACCCGTCCTTTGAATCCCTCCACTGACTCTCCCTTCTCATGAAAAAATGAGCCACTTGTCTTCACTTTCAAGGTCCTTCACTGCCTGTCCTCTCCCCTCCCAACACCTACTTGTCATCTCTCATTCACTATTGAAATATCAACCCCCACCTCTGATCAGGCCGTGACGCCAGCTTCCATCTCCCACTTGTTAAATTTTCAGACAAGCATCTTTGTTTTCTCCCAGGCTGCCCCTCACACTTGGGAGGAGCCCCTCATGAACATTTGCAAAACTTGTGCACGAGCCTCCTTCAAATCCCTCCTTTGCCATAATTCCTATAAAAACTTGACAAGGATTAGGCTTCCAGTATGCTGAAGTCACGGCCTATCATGCTGACCAATATTGTCTCAGTGTTTCCTTGTGCTTCCCCATCTGTCTGTATTCATTTGTTGTTTCTTGCCTTAAACGTACTTCCACTGTAGGGTCTGTCAGGCATGAGCTGTCTTTTTGCTCTATAATTGTACAGCACCAAGCACAATGGGGTCCAGGACCCTTGACTGGGGCTCCTAAGTGCTACATTAATACAAATAATTATTAATACTACTAATAGAATTATATATTGCACAGATAGCAGTGCTAGTAACTTTCTTTGAGATGCGGTCTACACTTAAAAATTAGATTGACCTAGCTACTTTGCTCAGGGCTGTGAAACATTTCATGCCCTGAGACCCTAGTGTAGATGTGGGTAAGTCGACAGAAGAATTCTTCCATCAACCTAGCTACCGCCTCTTGGAGAGGTGGATTAACTACAGTGAGAGAAAAAACACTTCCATCAATGTAGCTGTAGCAGCTGTAGTGGCCTGATACTCAGGTAGGGTACATGGCCTGATACTCAGGTAGGGTGACCAGGCAGCAAGTGTGAAAAATCAGGACAGGGGGTGGGGAGTAATAGGAGCCTATATAAGAAAAAGACCCAAAAATCGGGACTGTCCCTATAAAATCAGTACATCTGGTCACCCTACAAACTCAGGAGAATCACACATTTAAAAAAAAAAAAAAGAGTTGGTTTTCTCACACAGCGTGAAATTTTCATGTAGAAGAGTAGTAATATTTGGAGAGTATAAATGTATCCATATTACTCTAAAGCAACCACAGTACTACCACCACCACCACCACATCATATATTTTGGCCTCATTTTCATTCACAGGAATACCCCTTTACACAGCTCTGGCAACATAAAGCATCAATAAGGTGGATACAACTGTAATGTATGTGCATGTCAAGTCTCCTTTACACTGGCAAAGCACTGTAAAAGGCCTCAGCGCAAATGAGAACCAGGGCCATTCTATTTTCCATGCGCAAAGAGTAAATCATATCCTTTCAGTCTGGATGACTTATTTTAGACTGAAGAAGCCAGCAGGCGAACAAAGAGCAAATACAGAATTCCCAGGACAGAAGACAGAGCATGCAACTCACTCAGTAAGATCCTCTCCATGCTGAGTGCCCTGACAGCTGTGCCCCTTAGCAGACAGAAATGGGAAAGCCTTACATTTAAATATGCAGGACACAGAAAAGAGTAAGGGCTACATACATCCCACTGCAATATTATATTACTTCTAGGTGGGGCAGGTGTGTTGGTGGCTGACTGAAAAAAGTGTTGTGTGGCTATTTCTTTAGCCAGCTAGGATGTGCCAGGATTGAGCACCTTCAGCTGAGCCTGAAGACTAACCAGGCTAGCCTCCAGGCTGATGAATGAGCTCAGCTGGGTTGTGGTTGGAGCCAGCCCACCCGCTTGGCTGAAGGGCCAGCAGGCCTGCTTTTGAGCTCAGCAGCAGCAGCTCATCACTGGCTACAGTGCTCCACGTTTCCACTGGCAGCTCCAGTCGCTCTTGCCCTGCCGTACTCTTTTCTTGCTCCAGCCCAGCGTTCCCTTCCTGACTCGAGCTCTGACCCCGGCTCTGGTTTCTGACCTGGCCCTCGGCTCTGGTTGCTGGTGCCTTCAGCCTGGTTCTAACCATTGAGCTGCACTGCCAGCGCCCACCCCTGACGGGATGCTTGAGATGTATTTGTTTACAGTCTCGTCAAAGGAAGCAGCCCCGTTGCCACACGTTCTAAGATTATTAGAAAATGAAAATATTGACCAGCAACTGATTAATATCTTATAAATATACCTTGTGCCCATTTGTTATACAGAGACAGAGATAAAAATCCCCTCCAAAAGATCCTGAGACTGCTTACTCAGGCAAAATTCCCATTGGTTTCCACAAGCTAGATTGTTCTTTGGGTGGAAGGGACTGGGGGAAAGAAACCTCAGAGTTTTCCCATTGGGGACAGTTTGCCCTGCCACAGAACAGGATCAGCTCCCAAGTCTGCAGATCCCCTGAGATCCAGGCAAATGTAGGGGGATCCAATAGACGTCATCTGTACAGAGGCCATTGTTCTTCGGCAGCAGCTTCAGGGTCCCCCTATTCCCTCTTTCCCCCCAGCTCCAAACGCCAGGGACTCCCCCACCTGTGACTGAACCTGGATTTCCCCCTAAAGGGGGAGTTCCCCATAGCAGAGGGGACTCAGAGAGAATAAATGCAGCCTCCAGCTGTTAACCTTTCAGCAGATTTCCCAAGGGGCTGGTGGAGGGACTATGAGTCTCCTCCCCTAATCCACCCCCTCACTGTACCTGGTTCTCACACAGTTCCTGAACCCGTCAAAAACTCCATGGACAGGGGTTATGGTGTCAACTGAAAATGCCAATGAAGAAGTGGGAAGAGAGGGGTAAAAAGGGGGTGACATCCTAGTACTGATCCTGGGGAGATGGTCCAGATCAATCGTTTTATCTGAGTAAAACCTGAGAACCAAATTCTGCTTTGCTTCACTGCTGTAAATTCATAGGAACTCCACTAAAGAAGAATGCGGAGAACAGAAAGTACGCAATTTGTGAAGGCAGAACAGAGCGGAGATGGCAAGAGAACAGGGGAAGTTTACAACCTTACACCATGGTAGAGTTACTCCCGGATAGCTGTTAGAGCAGAATTCGGTCCTGAGTAAGGATTTCAAGAATTGGCCCATGATATGTTGTGATAAGGTGACTCAGCACTGAAGGGAAGAGTGTGACATTTGAAATGACTATAGAAGAGGGATTAAACACGCGATATAGATATAGCTTGCTAAAGATGCTCAGAATTTAAGAGGAAAGCACTGATCCTGAACACAAAATACAGATCCGAGCCGATCCGACCCCATAGGAGTCAATGGGAGTTCTGACTGATGTCTAAGAGAACATGAGGATTAGGCCTCACATTGTGCCAGAGGTTTTTAAATCATTTCCCCAACTGTTTTTTTCCCTTCGATGTCTAGCACTGTGTGCACTTGTAAACTTCCCCTATTGTCTTGCCACCTCCCCAGTGTTCTGCCTTCACAAATCACGTACTTTCTATTCTTCACATTCTTCTTCTTTTATGTCTGTGTAGTGATTCACTCTGCATCTTCTTTAGGGTCAACAGTGATGGTTTCACATTCCAAACTGAGTAGTAAGTGTGGGGACATTTACAGGAACTTGGAAGCATTACTATAACACTTGAAAGAAACTAAGGAGCTTCACGAGTAAGATTTTGGGTTTTTCACACATAAGCATCTTCAGTGATTTCCCATTGTATAAACAAAGAAAGTAAAAATAATCGTTAATGTATCATGATGACATAGTGTGAACAGTTTCAGTGGGATGGTTTATTAAATCAATCTGTCTTTTTTTCTGTGTCTGACAGTGACATCTTTTGTTTACCCTGAATTAGTGTAATTCATGGTTTTATCTTTGTATTTCTATGATGGGGGAATATTGCAGCTAGAATTCGATGGATGCAGTTTACTATGCCATTAAGCGTGTTCACCACATTATTCCTGCTGGAACTCTCTTTTGTTCTTTATTAGAGATGAGCCCAAACCAAAACTTCAGACCCAACTCCACCACCACCAAACTCTGTAATTCGGATCCTGACCTGTCACTGGATCAGGTTCTGAACTTTGTGGCTTGGAGACCATCTTTCTTGGGGCAAAGTTTTTCTCTTAGATCCACATGGCCGCAAACACCAAGCCAGGCTGATCAAATGTGTGCTCCACCCCACACACTTTTGAGGGCAGAGTATGAAACTGCCAAAGAACAAAAATTCTAAGTTAATAGCTTCCCTCTTCCCCCAGTATATCTTGTATTATCCGTGTTGTCTTTTAAGCCTTGGGGCAGCCTTTATTTACATCTTTTACATCCGCAGTGCTCACCAATAATAATGGCACATCTCAATGCCAATATTCTTTTCCCTCACTCAGATCTAGTAATGGGAGTGCCATCCACATAGGGAGAGTGGAGCTCCTATCAGCCAGGCGGACTGAAAACAGAACCGAAAAAGAAGTCTTGGCCTTGGGTATTGTTCAAGACTAAACTGTTTTATTTCCCACATTGGAAACTAGCCTCTTGGTCAGCAGAACAGTAAATATTTCAGCCTGATGAAGCAAAATTTAGATCCCTTCTCATTCTAAGGGGAAGAGCCAAAAAGAAAGCAATAAAATGAGTCTCAGTTAGGGCTTGTCTTCACATACAGTGCTGCAGCGCTTTAGTGAAGATGCTACTATGCTGACTGGAGAGCTGCTCCCATTGGCATACTTAATCCACCTCCCCAGGAGGCAGTAGCTATGTCAATGGGAGAAGCTCTCCCGCCGACATAACATTGTCTACACAAGGGTTAGGTGGGTATAACTACGTTGCTCAGGGGTGTGGCTTTTTCACACCCCTGAGAGGAGACGTAGTTTTATCGATATAAGTTTGTAGTGTAGACCTGGCCTTGGAGAGGGACCTAAACCAAACTCCCAGGGCCAAACCCGTCTGTACTTTGGGAAAACTGGGATTCAGATCTCAGCTTTTCAGCTCATGCCCATCTCTCCGTGGTTTAATAACGCCCAGAAGTAAATAGTAAAACAAAATAAGGTACAGTATTCAAATCGATGGAGTGAGTGTTCTGTGGTGAAAATGGCAGAGAACTTTATCTTTCATGTTAGACTTGTGCAACATTTGGCAATTTCCATGCACAGGGACTTGTGCCAAACCATTTCAGTTGCCATCTGTTCATTTCCCTTGAGTTTTACTCCGCTTCAGATTTGAATGAACCCAAAACCTCAACAAAAATTTCTCTGCTGAAACCATCAAGTTCAACCTGACTCTAGGCTGAAACCAAGGGAAATGGCCACGTTGTGTGCAGGTCCCACAACAAAGTATAATCCTGCCCCAGTTCACCAAAAGAATCACAAACAACGACTCTTTTGACAAATCTGGGCCCAGGTTTGTAACTCAAGTTTGGGCACAGCTACAGTCCACTGTCCATTTACCATTGTTTAGTGGATAACATTGCAAAATGCTGGGCAGCATCCCAGCATACGGGATGCATAGTAGCGTAGCCAGGGGGGGAGCAGGGGGAGCGGCCGCTCCCCCTATGAGGAAAAGCGGCGCTAAGGCACTGCTGGAGCCTCGCTAGGGCGGCGCTTTAAAAGGCCTGCGGCTCCTGCCACTGCAGGGAGCCATGTGTCTTTTAAAGCGCCCCCCCGCTGCCTGAGCGGGGAGCGGCTCAGGGGGGCAGCGAGGCAGCTCCCTGCTCAGGCGCTGAGGCAGGGGGCTCGCCGCGGCTGCCCTCCGGCTCCCCGCTCAGCAGCTCAGCCGCTGAGCAGAGAGACAAGGGGCAGCCACGGCGAGCCGCCCCTTGTCTCCCAGCTCAGCGGGGAGGCAGCGGGCAGCCGCAGCAAGCCGCCCCTTGTCTCCCCGCTCAGCTGCTGAGTGGAGAGACAAGGGGCAGCCACAGCAAGCCGTCCCTTGTCTTTCCGCTCAGCAGCTCAGCCGCTGAGCAGGGAGGCAGCGGGCAGCTGCCCGCCGCCCCCCAAATCTTGGTGCCCTAGGCGACCGCCTAGGGTCGCCTAGTGGGCGCGCGGGCCCTGCCAGCGGCTCTGGCTGCAGCGCTTTAAAGGGCCGGGGCTCTGCAGCGGACCTTTAAAGCGTCGCAGGGTGAGTACAGGGGGAGGGGGAGGCACCTTTTTATAGCGCCGCCGCTCCCCCTGTGCTCAAGACCTGGCTACGCTGCTAGGGATGCAGTCCTAACAGTAAATACTGCAGCTAGTTCGCATGAGTAGTTTGCGGGACAAATGGCTAACCAGGGTCATATCATGACTTCAAATAATTTCTACCAAAGTGGACAATAGTCACAGGCAATGGCTGTGGGTGAAACACGAGCGAAAGCTGCAGGTGCTCTATGTCTGATAACACTACAGCAAAAAACCCTGATAGTTTTGACTCTTCCCTTCCACCTTTTCGCTCTTCATGCCCGTTCACCTCGCACAGCATGTCATTAATCTGTGCTGTAAGGCCACATGCTTAGAGGCCAGAATCCCTTTGGTTTCAGAGAATTTTCAGCAGCAGGTATAAGCAAACCATTAGGCACAGTCAAGATTTTCTTCAGCATTAGACAGATGAATCTTCTCTTGACCCACCTCTAGGTTTTAGCCCTGGAAAGAAATGTCGATTGTGGCAATTGTAAGGGGCCACGCAATATTTCTGGCATTTTAACAGGGGTGCGAAAGTTAGGGACCTGAGCCAAAACCATACATCCAAGCTCCTATTAGGATTGTGGCTATGTGATAGGATCTATCAGGGCTACCAGATGACCAACAAAACAGTCCTCCAGAGGCCTAGAAAGGTCAGGAGGAAATACAGACCAATCAGGAACTAATAGGCCATTTAAGAAGGCTTGCCTTCTTTTGCTCAGGGGCAGAGCTGGGTGAGACTGGGACAGAGGAGGACAGAGCTCCTCAAGGCTAACGCAGAACCCAGGCCAGTGCCTTGCCCTAAGTGTTGCAATCAAGCACTTGCATTTAGAAGGGTTTTTTTCCTCTTTGTTTAAAGGTGCAGACAGCTGAATCCTGAATTGCTATTTTGTTACTTGATTGTTTGGAGACTGGTGCCAGCTTACAGCACAGAATACCCTGCCCCAAGCAGGTGGCCAAACTTTTCAGACTAAGGCAGGGATCTCCTGCAGTCCGACATGTGGCCCTGAAGGGGGCACTGCCGAGCAGCCCGCCTCCCACAGGCTGGTCCCCATGAAGGCATGCACTCTCTCCACTCTCCCATGCACCTGCATAGTCATAAGCCGTCCCATGAGAGGGGCTGTCAAAGCAACAAAACCTAAACCATGGCAAATTTGCTGCGTGTTAAGGTTCATTAAGAAAAAGAATCTCTTAGAATAATGTTTTCAACTCTGGTCATCCTAAAAGCCCTTCACCAGACAGAGGGGACACAATAGGCTTGCTTGCCGCCTTGTTCCTCAAAAGAGCCAGGTGAGAATCAGAGGAGAGGCTATCATGGAGACCATGAGCCACAGAAGAAAACTTTCCAAGAAGGGGAAGTCCCAGGACTCATCGGTGAGAGGAGAGTCCATGAAGAAGTTGATTTAGACAAGTTTCATTTCACAGTGAAACTGACAAACCTTTCCCACGTTTGCTGGTGATGCTTCAGATTTCACTGAATTATCATTTGCACATGAACCAAAAACATAAAGTGGAGTGTGAGGGTAACAGAGCCATGTGAAGCTAATCCATGGGTTTCATTTTGCCAAAGCTGTGTGTTGTGTCTTTTGCTCGTTACACAACAAATGTAATCTGGAAGACATACACAATGGGGTCCAAATAATCACATGTACTAGCGATGTACAACATACAAGGCTTAGCTACATACACACACTGCTGCTCTGGCCTGGTTCTGCTAGCTGCAAAACCAGACAAACCAGTGAAGCCACTAAAGGGTTCAAACTATTTATAGGGTGATGATGACCCACTTCTTATACACTACACTGTACAAACAGGAATAGGCATATTTTGCATAGCTTTACCGACTGATGAGGCAAAAAGGGAGGATACCATTGCAGAGCCATTTCCATTTTATCTGGTGGTGAGTGGCCATCATACTGAACTCTTCCCTCGCTATCTTCTTTGTTTCTGCTCTTGAAAAAATGCTAACTTTTAAATGATCCTTAAAACCCACATGCCTACAACTTTGAGTTCTTCTGTGCTCCCTTTGGCCCCACACAGAACCCCAGGGCATAATGCAGTACAGCAGGGATGTTCCTGTGGATAGGGCAGTAGAGAGTCAGAAGATATAGGTTCAATTCCCTGCTCTGATACTGACTTCCTGTGTGACCGTGGGAAGTCTTTTTGTACTTCAGTTCCCCATCTGTAAAATGGGGATAATAGCTTTTCTCTATCTTACAGGAGAGCTGTGGAGCTAAATGCATTAAAGATTGTGAGGTGTTAAGGCAATGGGGGCCGTATAAGCACCATGGATAGAGGCAGCACTTTGTTCTAAGCCTATATTTGTTGCTGGGAGAAGTGATTTCCCTTGGTTGGAGATCAATTAGTAGCATTCAGTGACCTTTCAATCGCTATTTCCCTTATCTAGACCTATACGATCCCCAGAGTGTGCAGGGCCCCTTTTATCATCACCATCACCTCTCACCACTCACTGGCACACACTGCAAAGGATATGGCTGGTGCACGCTGACAGAAAATGCTTCCTCTTTACTTAAGGAAATGGTACAACGTGTTCTACTGACAGTTAAAACTAATGGTTTGCTAAGTGTCTTGAGCCTCACCAGTATTTGGATGGGAGATCTCCAGGAAAAAAGCCAGGATGCTGAAAGGATGCAGCAACGGGGATTGAATAGGTAGCACTCTTCCCTCTTAGACAGTGCACTGGAAACACTGTGCTGTTTGCATTTAGATAAAGCATATTAAAGGTCCTAGGTATTAAGGATCTCTTGACACGTTTGGGAAGTACAGGTTATTAACCTCAGTATCCTGGTCAAATTCTAACTTCATTGATATACATCTCCCCTGCAGTTTCATTTGGATGCAATAGTTGTTTTTTTTAAACTTTCGGCCCTAATCTGGAATACTGTTGCTGTGCATTATTACATATATTTTTGGACCCATGGGGATAAAAGACACTCTGTGTAAAACAGTAGTAGCAGAAGTGACTCCATTTTTCAAATTTGGCAGGTAAATCCAAAATTTACCCACCTCAATACACACACTGATTTTTCAGAAGTTCTGAGCACTGGCTGTATCCCTTGAGGTCACTGGGAATTTGATTATTGAGTTTCCCACAGTAGTTTCTATAACAGATCTAGAACATTTATTTTATTCACTTTTCTAATTGGGGAAAAAAATCTCTGAAGCCAAATTGTGCGATTGTCAGTGTTAAAAACAGCAATATTAGCAATCAAGACACTAAGCCTAACCTTCCCTATCTAAATTTTTAAATTTTGAATTCCTCAGAAGAAGGATTCTAAGCCAGATTCTAATCTCAAGTTACAATTGATTTTAATGGTTTATTCAGAGTTATACTGGTGTAATTTAGAGCAGAATCTGATTCTGTGACATTGTCTTTGAAAGCATTGAGCAAACTACTGGCATTTAACAATAACTTTTTTTTTCTATTGTTTTCTCAGTAGAGGAGATCTTTATTATAGAGTTTGTTAGAGTAAAATATACACCTCACTGCTCTAGTTATAATAATTTATGTAAACATTTAGGACCAAATTCTGCAATACCTACTAAGGCAAAATTTGGAATCTTTGCTTGAGTAAAGGCCTTAGATTTTGTCCCTTAATATTATTCTTCCTGTATACATACTTGTTACACACACACACTTTGTTATTAATTTGAAATTTAAAACTAAGGCAGCTTAATGTCACTGGAAATCTCCAATTTAAATAAAACTCAACGATCTAATGGTTGTGGGTTTGGATTTTAGGGCATCAGATTCTTGGATCTAGTCAAGGTATGGCTCAGCATGGCACTCAAGTAGGCAGGTGAGCAAAGGAGGTTTTCTGCCATCATTGTTCCCTTACTCATGGAGATAAGCAGTCGGTGGCTTGTGGCAGTGTGTAACAATTCTCTAAGGGCCATGATGCCAGAGAGCAGCAGGCTCTGCCCATGCCCCCTGCACAGGTGTGGGTTCTTGAAAGGGGTAGCTCAGCACCAACTGGGGATTCCCCTTGCTGGGGAATTCCCCAGCTGTCCCACTTTACAGCCAACACAGAGAGGGGCCAGAGCAGGGCTGACGATCTGGCACTTGACATTTTAGACTGAAAATTTACAGTTACATAAAGTGATGTGCATTGAAAAACAATGAAAAGTTCCCTGCATAACACAATGCATGTAACAAAGCTACACGTAAACAACTGGCCATCAGCACATTCGCTGCTCCACTTCTCGTGTGATTGTGAAGGCCCAAACTCAAGTACTTATGGGGGGAAGGAAATGTTTGGCAGAAGACTCGTTTATCAGTCGGTGATACATTATAACGTTATGTAGAACTGCTTGAGCAGCTCTCACTGGCCTCAGGTAAGCAGTTGTAACCCACAAAGGAAGCACAGAAGTGAAACGGAGCCGCCTGTGGTAAGTGCCTCCTGGCCAGAGACTGCACCTCGCACCCCCTCCTGCACCCCAACCCCTGCCCCAGCTCAGAATCCCCTCCTGCATCAAACTCCCTCCCAGAGCCCATACTTCTCACCCTCTCCTGCACCCCAACACTCTGCCCCAGCCTGGAGCCCCCTCCTGCACCCAAACTCCCTCCCAGAAAGAAACTCATATAACAGCTGTTCTAAGGTAAGAAGTAGGCTATTTTGAATTAACTTAACTATATTCTACATGTTTTAAGACTGAAATGTAACCACAGGACAGCTTTATGTTCATTAAAAGACAAGTTTAATATAGAGTTAATGGCCTCAATGCCATAGTTGTGATAATTTTGTTTTAAATTAGGAAAAAAAGACTTGTATACAGGGGACCCACAAAATCTAATAGCCTCGGGCCCACCGGAGAGTTAATCCTGCCCTGCCTGTGTGGATCAGCTGTGAGCCGCATTGAACATTCCTGAGCATAGCCTATATACTTAGGCTGTGCTGAGGGACTGAGGTTTGGCCGTACAGGAGTCCAATCCAGCGTACTCTTGCAACTTGTATTTTTACTCTTCGCCTGCTTATAAAGGTTCAGTTGTCACCTTTTTATAACTATTCAATATAGACATGCGTAACTGTGGCTTCTTTAATGAATGATGTTATGTAAGGACAAAACTGCTCTGCCTACCCCAGGGGTATTGGTAAAGGATTTGGGAGTTTAGTCTGACAACTAAAGTGTTGCTTCAGTGATGCAACATTATAACCACCGTGATATTGCTCACGTGTGCTGTATTTTCAGCCATAAACCTATCACTTGGAGATGTCTTCTGAACAGTTAGGAAAATTACTCCAGGCCCTAATGAGAGTGTGCATATATATTACATAATTCGCAATTTCTTTATTAAAAATAAACTAAAAATGAAATACCCAGATTTCAGACAGAAAGAGATACCTGCACCATAGATGGTACTTTCATTATTCATAGCATGGTTTCATTATGCATGTGGTCCCCTTCGCTTTCTCTCATCACTGAGATGCTTCCTTTTTCAAGATGGGTGAACTACACATGGCTGCGACATCATGTTATTATTGCTCTGGAGGCACCCTCCACATCACTGCCAGACCTTTAAGGATGTCCCCATTCTCCTACTTCATGCACCACATTTTAGCCACACTCTTTGTAGATGAACTGAAGAAATTTTCTCTATCTGATTTACAGGGCCACTGTTGAGCAGTGTTGGGCAAATGTAAAGGGGATGAGGGCTTAGCTATAAGGTTGAGCAAACCCAAAACAGACACGGTGAGATAGCTACTGAGATGCCAGCCCAGCAGAGCTGATGCTTCATGGATGGAGTACAGGTGGCAGGAGATTTAAGCAGTTTATCCTTTTTCCCAGACTTTCAATGTGAGGGCTCTTTAGGCTGATGACATCATCAGGGTGCCGTCTGATCCATAGAGTCATAGATTTTTAAGGCCAGAAGGGACCACAGTGATCATCTAGCCCAGCCTCCTGCATAGCACAGGCCACAGAACTTCTCCAAAATAATTCCTAGAGCAGATCTCGTAGGAAAACATCCAATCGTGATTTAAAAATTGGCAGTGAATGGAGAATCCACCATGAACCTTGGTGAATTGTTGCATGATGTGATGACTTTGCAAAGTGTGAATCCTTCAGACTCACGATGTTCCAGATCAGTTTGGGGGAACTTGAACAGAGCTGGTTTGAATGTGCTTTTATTTTGTTCTAACATTACTTAGTGTACATAAAGTAACAGTGTACTACTCACTATGAGTGAAGTACCTCTGTAGGACTCCCAGCAGAAAGATAGACAGAGAGACAGACAGACACACATACACACACACAAAGTGGCTGACAGAGACAGGGAAATGCCACAGTCTTTTGTTTTGCAATGGGGCTCACCCTACTAGTAGACCAAATATTATTCTTTATCATTTGCATTGTGGTAGCACCTAGAAGCCCCATGTCATGGATGAGAATCCTATTGTGCTAGGTGATATACAGCACAGATCAAAAAGATGGTCCCTGCCAAAGCATTCCCATTAGAGTCCCTGGAACCATAGGTTCAAATCTTGGCAAGATCAACTCAGCTCTCCATCGTTCCAAATTAGGAATATTGAGTACTAGTCCAATAATTACATATGCAAGATTCTTTTGAATGAGACCTTAGCTTCCAAGAAAGGGGGTTGGAATGTAAATTGCAACTTTAATATAAATTACTCTGGGCTAAAATCTTTTGGCCTGGATTGTGACTAATTTAAGGAAAGTATCTATCCATGTTTTCACTTATACTTGTGAGAGACTCTCTACTGTATGTTAAGATGTCCTGGCCATTAATTGCCCATGCTGTCACGTGGCTGCTTTAGTTAATGGCAATCCAGGATTTCTTAAACCCATTGGATGACTTTCATTACCAAATAGGCTTTTACCTGAAGTCAGTGATTTAGCAACAGAATGAATGATGATGAGGGTATCTGTCACCCACATTGTCTTAATAAACATAGATCACTGTGTAATAAAGAGTGACATTCCATTAGCTCAGTCACTTGGGGCCTACTCCTTGTAAGGTACACATGACCTCCACTCCCACTGGCATCAACAGGAACTGAAGGTACCTCCCACGATGCACTCAGGCCCTTGGCTGACATCTCAGTGACTTCACTTGTGGCTCAACAGCTATGAACTACACCTACATCTCACTCTATGGTTTCCTTCATATTATTTGGCTTGGTTCTGGGTCTTGCTGAAGACCCTTCCTTGGTTTTGGTGATTCCAGCTCTTTCTCTGTGGTAAGGCTGACTGCAGAGACTGAGATCGCTCTAGTCATCAAACACAAAAGGGACAGGAGACACTGTTCCCTTCTTCTTTGTCAGACATATTACCTCCCTCAAATACAACCGTTCTTCTTCCTCTCTCCCCATGTCTTGATTTAAACACTATTAATATATTGATTATGTTCAGTTGTGGGGGCAGCGGGAGAGGGGAGATGTGGGGGCAAACCAAGGCACAGGCTACGCTTGGCGCTGCACGGGTCCCAGGGAATGAAAGAAGGCCAGGGCCGTCCTCACAAAAGCAACATCCTCATGTGCTTTCAAGATTTCTACAAGCAGCAGCTGGTCTTGGGGCCCCCTCATCCCTTTAAAGGGGAATCCCATTGTAGAAAGGGTCGGCAGTGTGTCATACAGCTAGATAGTGCATGGCAAGCTAGTATGCTGTAGATTTACAGCCCGGCTTGCCATGCGCTATCCAGGGCTGGCTCTAACATTTGTGCCGCCCAAAGCAGCACACCAAATTGCTGCCGTGGCCAGCTTGAGGGCGGACCTGCCACCGAATTGCCACCGCGGACGGCTGGACTGCCGCCCCTTCCGCATTGCCGCCCTAAGCACCAGCTTGGAACACTGGTGCCTGGAGCCGGCCCTGGCACTATCTGATCGTGTAGACAAGCCCTGTGTCCTTTATGCTTTGAAAAGTTCCTAATATACTCTACAATCCATAGAAATAAATGATGACAATACCATTGAAATCAGTTAACAGAAATAAAAAGGGAACTGTGGGCTTGATTGTGTCCCCAAGACATGCCAGGACCCCTTTGCACACAATTCTCCCTCCTCCATTTGGGAGAAGAGTCAGTTGCATCCATAGCAACATCCTTTCTCTGGAGGCCAGCACAGAGAGTTCTCCTTAAGTCTGGGATATCTGTGTGATGGGAGGCGATTGGCAGAAGACAAACATGCAACTGGGCAGAGAAGTAATTCAGCCTGGGGCATAATCTGAGTCATGGCTGCATTGTGCTGGGTGCTGTGTAAAGACACAAAAAGACATGGTCCCTGCTCCAAAGGCAGTTAGGCATATAATAAGAAGTGCTAAGAAAGTAAAGGTTGGGAGAACAAGAGTTAAATGTGTGATACAGGAGAGCCAGGGAGCAGCAGTAGTAGAGTGTGAGAGGGGAAATATATAAGCCCTAAGCTAATTAAGGCGTGGTTCCCTGGAGACTAGGGAGGGTGGCTACAGGTTAATTGGAGCACCTGCAGTCAATTAAGGCCCTCTCAGGAACCTAATAAAACCCCCTGCTTCAGGCAGACAGGGGAGGAGGAGGAAGGAGTTGGAGCAGAGTGGTTTGGTGGTGGAGCAGAGAGCAGTTTGGAGGAAAGCAGAGAAGAGTTTGGAGAAGTGCTGTGGCGGGCTAAGAAGACCAAGACCCTAGGTAAAGGGACACCTGGCTTGTGCAGAGGGAAGGCAGGAAGCCCCACAAGCAGGAGAGGGAAGGAGCCCAGGGGAAAGTATCACTAGTACAAGTGGTTCACCCACTAACTTAGGGCCCCTGGGCTGGGACCCAGAGTAGAGGGCGGGCCTGGGTCCCTCCCTCTCCATTCCCCTTCTCTTGGATACTAGTGGGACAGCTGATACCCCAGTTCAGGGGCAAGAAATGGCACCCTGAAAACCCCCCACAAGAAGAGAAAGTGCGGGACCCTCATAGTAGTGCCAGCAATTTGCCACACGTGGTGTCAGGGTGGGATTACCACGCTGGGGACTTAAACCAGGGTTAGCCAAAACAATCCAGTCCTTAAGATGGATGACGTGATCAAGGCCCTAATACAAGCCACCACCGCTCAGCAGGAGGCTACCCGGGTCCAGGCAGCTACCCAACAGGAGGCCATGCGGCTGCAGCAAGAGACCAATCGCCTGCTGATGACCCAGGCTGCCCAAGATCGGGCCATGCTGCAGGAACTAGTGAACCAGGTGAAGGCCCTTACGGAGTTGAGCCGCGGGTATGCCGGGACACGGACCATACGGGCCAGCTACTGTCTGCAGAAAATGACCCGGGAGGATGATGTGGAGGCATATCTCCTTGCCTTCGAGAGGACAGCCCTGCGGGAGGCTTGGCCCCGAGATCAGTGGTCAGGCATCCTCGCCCCATTTTTGTGTGGGGAGGCTCAGAAGGCCTACTATGATATGACCGCAGAGGAGGCGGCAGATTACCCCCGACTGAGGGCGGAAATCCTGGCCAGGGCAGGGGTAACGACGGCCTTGCGAGCCCGGAGGTTCCATGATTGGCAGTTCTGTGAAGACAAGACACCACGATCACAACTATTTGACCTAATTCACCTAGCCCGGAAGTGGTTACGCCCGGAGGCTCTCAGCTCAGAGAAAATGATGGAGCTCCTTGTGCTGGACCACTATACAAGGGCACTACCCTCAGGCCTCCGAGCCTGGATAGGCCAGAATGACCCCTCCACCTATGACGAACTGGTCACCCTTGTGGAGAGACAACTGGCATCCCGTGAATTGTCTGAAACCCCGGGAGATGGAACATGGCGTTTCAGGAAACCAGTCCCAACCCCGAGGACCCAGATCATCGAGAACTCCAGGAAAGCCATAGCTGGAAGAACAGGCACCAAGGAGCAGCCTGAGGCCCCAAAGGGACCTATGGGTCCTGGGGGAGAGGGTTGGAGGAGTGAGTTAGAGGGCCCAAGACAGAGGGAAATCTCCGGAATGAGATATCGCTGTTATGAGTGTGGGGAGTTGGGGCATATAGCAGCACAATGCCCCAACAGGGAGGAGCCCATGCAATGTAATCTGGGGGATCCCGGAGACCAATGTGGCCTAATCAGCCTGGTGGGGGTCATGATGGACCCACATGAGTACACCAGGCCGGTAAAGATGAATGGCATCCAGACCATAGCTTTGGTGGACTCTGGGAGTGCTGTCACATTAGTCTCAGGGAAGTTAGTAGGGCAAGACCAACTGAGCCGGGCCAAGAGTACCGGAGTGACATGTGTCCACGGCACAGTAAATTTCTACCCCACAATTCCAGTATGGATTGAGATCCAGGGAAACACTACCAAGATGACTGCAGGGGTGGTCCCCAAGCTCCCCTACCCGGTCTTAATTGGCAGGGACTTTCCTGGGTTCGAGAGCCTACTCCCCCCCATCAGGTTAGGGGAGGGAAGTAAACCCCGAGCAGAGTTTGAGGTGCCCATGGAGGACCCTACCACAATTTTTGCTGGGTTTTCCCCAGAGTTATTTTCAAGCCCTGGGAAGTCCCGGAAATCCAAACGAGAAAGGAGGGCAGACAAAAGATTAGGAACCAGGATTTTGGCGGCAAACCAGAGAGCTGCCCTGGTTGGGAGGAGGTCCCGTGGAGACCCAGAGACAGCTCCCAGCACAAGCAGAAGCACCCCTAGAGAAGGAGGGGAGCCCAATCCAATGGAATCAGGCCAGATCGGTCCCGCACGTGAATATTTTGGGCAGGACCAAGCCAATGACCCACTGTATGCGAATGTGAGGGAGGAGGTAGTAGAGGTAAATGGTGTGCCAGTAGAAGGGAAAACCAAAGGCCCAGGGCCATACTATATACTCAAGCAGGATCTGTTGTACCGGGTAGTGCCAATACAGGGGGAAGTAGTAGAACAGTTCTTGGTGCCACGGAAGCACACAAAGGCTGTATTAGAATTAGCTCACAGTCATCTGTTTGGGGGACATTTAGGAGCAGACAAGACCCTGGATAGAGTCCTAAGGAGGTTCTACTGGCCGGGAGTACGGGCAGAAGTCCAGCGCTATTGCACCTCTTGCCCAGAGTGCCAGCTGCATAGCCCCCGACCTCAGTTAAGGGCCCCATTGGTACCCTTGCCAATAATTGAAGTCCCTTTTGAAAGGATAGCAATGGATCTAGTGGGCCCACTAGAAAGAACAGCCCGGGGCCACCGAAGTATACTTGTAATCCTGGACTACGCTACACGGTACCCCGAAGCCATTCCTTTAAGAAACCCCACGTCCAAGGCAATTGCAAAAGAACTGGTGCAGGTTTTTGCTAGGGTAGGCATCCCTAAGGAGATCCTGACAGACCAAGGGACTCCCTTTATGTCGAGAGTAATGAAAGACTTATGTACCCTGCTCCGCATCCAAGCCTTGCGGACCTCGGTCTATCATCCGCAAACAGATGGTCTGGTTGAGCGATTTAACCACACTCTCAAGAGCATGATCCGAAAGGTGGTGGCCCAAGATGGAAAAGACTGGGATACCCTCCTACCATACCTGATGTTTGCAGTACAAGAAGTTCCCCAAGCATCTACTGGTTTCTCCCCCTTCGAGCTACTGTATGGACGCCACCCACGTGGCATATTAGACATCGCGAAGGAGGAATGGGAGGAACAACCTAACCCAGGGAAGAACATCATTGCACACGTAGCCCAGATGAGAGAACGAATAGCCCAAGTGACTCCCATAGTACGAGAGCATTTGGAGAAAGCACAAGAGGCCCAATGAACCTACTACAATCGTCGGGCAAAAACACGGAAATTTCAACCAGGAGAACGGGTGCTGGTATTGGTACCAACAACAGAAAGTAAGCTCCTGGCCAGTTGGCGTGGACCCTATGAGATCGTGGAAGCCATTGGGGAGGTGAATTATAAGGTGAAGCAGCCAGGCCGCCGAAGGCCAGAGCAGATATATCATGTTAACTTACTGAAACCCTGGTTCAATCAGGAGACATGCCTGGCCGTCCTGCCGGCTCCATCCCAGGCAGATGGCCCACAAGGGCAGGTAAAGATATCCCCCGAATTAGCCCCAGTACAATGAACAGAGGTCATTGAAATGATCCAGCGGAACCAAGATGTGTTCTCTATACAACCAGGCCGTACGACGCTGATCCAACACCACATCGTCACCTGTCCTGGAGCAAGAGTGACGATAAAACCATACCGTATACCAGAGGCAAAAAGAGAAGAAATTAGGGCAGAAGTAAGGAAGATGCTGGAAATTGGGGTGATTGAGGAATCACACAGCCAGTGGTCCAGCCCTATTGTATTGGTCCCGAAGCCTGATGGCAGCCTAAGATTTTGTAATGACTTCCGGAAGTTAAACGAGGTATCCCAATTCGATGCCTACCCAATACCACGTATTGATGAGCTGGTGGATCAGTTAGGCAAGGCCCAATACTTGACCACTTTGGACTTGACAAAAGGCTACTGGCAGATCCCATTGGCTGAGGACGCCAAGGAAAAAACAGCTTTCTCCACACCCGATGGCCTTTTCCAATATACCGTCCTCCCTTTTGGGCTCCATGGGGCCCCCGCGACTTTCCAGCGTTTAATGGACAGATTACTTCGACCCCATGCCAAGTATGCTGCCGCCTATTTAGATGATGTGGTAATCCATAGCCCTGACTGGGAGACGCACCTGGGGAAAGTAGAAGCAGTACTGGATACTCTTAGGCAGGCTGGCCTCACCGCTAACCCGTCCAAATGTGCAATAGGGTTAGCCGAGGCCAGATACCTCGGGTATGTAGTCGGAAGGGGCCTGGTGCAGCCCCAATGGAACAAAGTGAAGGCAATACAGGAATGGCCTCGCCCGATCCGCAAGAAGCAAGTCAGAGCCTTCTTAGGGATAGTGGGGTACTATCGCCGGTTCATCCCTCACTTTGACACAAGGGCAGCGCCTCTGACAGACCTGATAAGAGCTCGGCGGCCGGAGATAGTTAAATGGACTGAGGCGGCAGAGGAAGCTTTCACAGACCTAAGGACAGCCCTTTGCAGCCATCCGGTGCTCATAGCCCCAGATTTCAAAAAGGAATTCATCCTACAAACGGATGCCTCAGAGGTAGGACTTGGGGCCGTCCTTTCACAGATGGTGGGGGATGAGGAGCACCCTATCCTTTACCTTAGCCGAAAGCTCCTGCCCAGGGAGCAACGGTATGCCATAGTAGAAAAGGAATGCCTAGCGGTTAAATGGGCCATGGAGATTCTACGGTACTACCTGCTTGGGCGGAAGTTTACCCTTGTGACAGACCACGCCCCACTCCAATGGATGCACACAAACAAGGAAAGAAATGCACGAGTGACTAGATGGTTTCTATCACTACAACCTTTTCACTTCCGGATACAGCATAGAGCCGGAAGCCAACACGGCAACGCGGACAGCCTGTCACGACAACACTGTCTCTCGTCCCAAGTAGCCCAACCCCATGGTGTTGAGCAGGGGAGGGGGATATGTGATACAGGAGGGCCAGGGAGCAGCAGTAGTAGAGTGTGAGAGGGGAAATATATAAGCCCTAGGTTAATTAAGGCGTGGTTCCCTGGAGACTAGGGAGGGTGGCTACAGGTTAATTGGAGCACCTGCAGTCAATTAAGGCCCTCTCAGGAACCTAATAAAACCCCCTGCTTCAGGCAGACAGGGGAGGAGGAAGAAGGAGTTGGAGCAGAGTGGTTTGGTGGTGGAGCAGAGAGCAGTTTGGAGGAAAGCAGAGGAGAGTTTGGAGAAGTGCTGTGGCGGGCTAAGAAGACCAAGACCCTAGGTAAAGGGACACCTGGCTTGTGCAGAGGGAAGGCAGGAAGCCCCACAAGCAGGAGAGGGAAGGAGCCCAGGGGAAAGTATCACAAGTACAAGTGGTTTACCCACTAACCTAGGGCCCCTGGGCTGGGACCCAGAGTAGAGGGCGGGCCTGGGTCCCTCCCTCTCCATTCCCCTTCTCTTGGATACTAGTGGGACAGCTGATACCCCAGTTCAGAGGCAAGAAATGGCGCCCTGAAAACCCCCCACAAGAAGAGAAAGTGCGGGACCCTCATAGTAGTGCCAGCAATTTGCCACAAATGAGACACGTCAACATCCTAGTTGTGTGTACATATCTTGCAGGCTAACCCACGGTTGAGTGAGTGACCTTTGCAGTGAGCTGACCCAGGTTGGCAGTCAAATAAGGAGGTGAGTGAGGGGAACTGAGGGTCAGTGGGGTCATCAAGATGGACATTGCTGTCCCTAAGAAAAGAGAGAGAATGGGAGGATACATCCTTTGATAATAAATGTAATACTCTTTCCTTGAGAATACTACTTTCCAAAAGCAATCTTGTGAAAAGAAGAAGCTGATGCTTGCAGTCCAAGTAACATCTCAGACCAGAAACCCCAAGAAGCAACTTTAGCACTGCTGCTTTCTCTGGTATTTGTGGAAGCCATGTGCATGTATTCAAAGCACTGAGTCACCATATCATGAGGTATCAAAGCATGATATTTAGTAAATTCTGATGAACTGCACAAGTTATTCACACAGCACTCACTAACCTTTAGAAGTCCTTCCCCCGCATGCAATGAGCTCAGTGTGAAAACTGGGAAAGATTCTCTGAGTTTAGCTTCATCTTCAGTTATTTAAGTCCTGGTTGGGAAGTTGAAGAGGGTGTCCACAGCCCATTACAGACTCTGCAGAAGTGTCACTCTTGCCTTACTCGGTCAGTTAGCACTGGTTTCACCACTGGATTTTTTTCAAACGGGATGGAGGATTTAGTCACCCATATTTATATTTATTATGTATACACATATATATATACACACACATATATATACATTGTGACAAAGTTCCTCCTCTACCTCGGTGGGTCCTGCGCTTATGGGCGGATTTTTTGCTTGCCTGGTAGAACCCCCAGTCCAGATCAACTCCTCCTGTGTCTGATTAGGAGTTGGGAGGTTTGGGGGGAACCCGGGCCCGCCCTCTACTCCGGGTTCCAGCCCAGGGCCCTGTGGACTGCAGCTGTTTAGAGTGCCTCCTGGAACAACTGCACGACAGCTACAACTCCCTGGGCTACTTCCCCATGGACTCCTCCCAACACCTTCTTTATCCTCACCACAGGATCTTCCAGCAGTACACCTTCTCACTCTCAGCTCCTAGTGCCTCTTGCTCCCAGCTCCTCGCACACAACACCACAAACTGAAGGGAGCTCCTTTTTAAACCCAGGTGCCCTGATTAGCCTGCCTGTTTTAATTGATTCTAGCAGGCTTTTCTTAATTGGCTCCAGGTGTCCTAATTAGCCTGCCTGCCTTAAATTGGTTCCAGAAAGTTCCTGCTTGTTCTAGTGCAGCCCCTGCTCTGGTCACTCAGGGAACAGAAAACTATTCATCCAATGGCCACTATATTTGCCTTCTATCAGACTTCTGTACCCCACTTGTCTGGGTCTGTCACAACACACACACACACACACACACTTCACAAAACTTAACCTAACATCGGACTTTTTTTTTAGCATGAGCTCAGCTTTCCAAAGCCAAAAACTCCACTGTGTCCCCATCCCCCACCCTTTGATCCAGACTTAGCAATCAATATGTGGCTTGAGGGTGAAAATTACCACCCACAGGTACAGTCTTAAGACAGCAGCAGAGAGAGGAAAGCACATGTTAAGCAGAAAGCAGTGAACACAATGGTGATGGGTGAGAAAGTTTCCAGCAATAGTGGAAATAATGCTTCTCTGTGGCTTGTACTGATTATTAGAATGATTGGACCAAATTCATCTCTAGTGTCACCATTGACATCAATTGAGTTACACCCAGGATTCATTATTTGGCCTGTTATTGGTTACTATTTATTATTTGTATTACAGTAGCATCTATAACTGAAATTGGGGCCCCACTGTACTAAGTGATGTA
Source organism: Macrochelys suwanniensis (assembly GCA_033296515.1). Classification (NCBI taxonomy): domain Eukaryota; kingdom Metazoa; phylum Chordata; order Testudines; family Chelydridae; genus Macrochelys; species Macrochelys suwanniensis. Next base: position 146,214,955 of record CM065776.1, read on the forward strand.
TATACACATAGTAAGACACACTCCCTGACTGCTAAGAGTTTACAATCTAAATAGACAAGACAGACAAAGAACACATTATTGTCATCCCCATTTTCCAGATGGAGAACTGAGGCACAGAGAGATTCAGGATCACACAGAAAATCTGTAGCAGAGCTGGGAATTAAAGCCAGATCTTCTGAGCCCGAGGCCAGCACCTCCTGAACCCCTTATGAAAGATGTCACAGTAGTCTCCGTAGGTGCTCTTTTTCCACTTCAGGATCTGAACAACTCCTAATGATGGTTAATTATATCCTGGGATGGAAAAAATCAAGCCAAGGCCTGATTACCATTTACCATGGAAGATCAAATGGCAAATCTTGGTCCTCTTCAGAAGATTGGCCTCTTTCTGATATTTGAACTCTTGCTAGTATTTGATATTGAAAACATGGAACTTAATAAACGTTTATGAACTGTATTTTGTATCATTCCAGATGTTCTTAAAGACAGAATTCCATGTGTTTTCACAGTGAAGAACAAGGCAGTGCTGTTAACGAAATGATGAGTGGAGTGGCAATGGAAAAAAAAAATCTGTCATAGGGGGATCCCTCCACTAGAACAAGTGTGACATTTTCCAGCAGTGACCAAAAAAAAGTTATTTATTGTACCCACCTCATGTATAAGGTACTGAAAGTACCATCTGGGAGGTATTTTTAATGGAATGTATTGGTCTTGAAAGGTCCTGATTCCAAACCCGGGAAGCCACAGTTATGGCATAAACAGCAGCAAGTGCCGTCTTTCCCAAACTCCTCTGCTAAAGTGCCTCAATCTTCCTGAGCCAGCGATAAAAGGAAGATGTCCTCATGACTAAACCCTCAGCCTAACCCTCAGGAGTGGCTGTTTTCGGGTGGTGTTTTTTGTGATGTGGATGCCCACTGGCAACTGGACCAAGGCCACTAGACTTGTGTCATGTGGACCACTGAAGAACTAGGAGAGAATAATTTCTGATCACTGCTAATCTGGGCTGGATTAGAACATGTAAATTGGTGGTGCAGCTCTTTTATATTATTCTGCACAAGATTTCTGTAAGAATGTAAGCCATCTCATATACGACCGTTCCTAGCGGCTGGAGCTGAAAGGCCCCCATTTTCATCTCCAGCACCTCCTGACAATGTAGGATTCTTTCCCACAGTAGAAGATACTAAAGATTGACCCAGAGAATGTAAGTGTCCCAAACAATGGGACTTTGCCACTTCCTTGTGGAGATTCCACATTCTACTAGGACAGGGGTGGGCAAACTATGGCCCACGGGCTAGATCCAGCCCGTGGGATTCCCACCCCCGTGATGCTGCGGGCCCCGCACCACTCCGGGAACCGGTTGGCACCATGTCTCTGCGGCCTCTGGGGGGCGCAGAGGGCTCCACGTGCTGCCCTTGCCTGTGGGTACCTCCCCTGAAGCTACCATGGCCAATGAGCGCTTCGGAGGAGGTACCCACAGGCAAGGGCAGTGCGCGGAGGCTTCTGCTCCCCCAGGGGCCGCAGGGACGTGGTGCTGGCCGCTTCCCGGGACCAGGGCAGGCAGGCAGGAAAGGAGACTTCCCTGCCCCTGCTGCATGCCGCTGCCACCCCAGAGCTGCTCCAGGTAAGTGATGCCAGGCCGGAGCCTGCACCCCGAACCCCTCCTGCACCTTGCACCCCAACCCCCTGCTGCACTCCACACCCCCTTCCCTGAGCCCTCATACACCCCGCACCCCTCTGCCCCAACCCCTTGCCCTGAGCACCGCACCCCCTCCCACACCCCAACACCCTGCCCCAGCCCTACATTCATGGCCCTGCATGCAATTTTCCCACCCAGATGTAGCCCTCAGGCCAAAAAGTTTGCCAATCCCTGTACTAGGAGGTCCTCAAACTAGAGGACGTTTTTTCTAATACTGAGCCTAAATTTTTCCTTTGCTAATATCATCCCTTACTTTCATTTGTATGTGCTTATATCATCCTCAATAATTCCTCTCAAACCTCTGGTGTCTACAGCTGTCAAATACCTATACAAAGTTTTTACATCCCTCTCTTGCTTCCAGGATTCTGTCCTTTCCTTGTTCTTCTGCGACCTCTTTAATTGCTCCTTCTTAGCCAAACTATAAACATTTAGCTCTAATCTTTCCTGATAAATCCTCCCCTTAAACCACCTGATACTTGTTGCTCTTTTCTTAGTTCTTTTTACTCCATCTACAATTAAACTGTCAAAATGTAAAGTATAGAGGGTATAGCCTTTTTTTCAAACCCCAACATTGTGCAAATTGTGAGTTAGTTGTAAAGCTGGCATTCTTTTATCATCTCATTCAGTGTTCTAGGAATAAATACTGCCCAAATACAGACAGGAAGGACATAAAAAATGGATTAGAGCATTAGATGCATCCATACTCACAACTGAAAGGGAAAACTTTGCACGAGATCATTATTAATGAGCAAATGTTTGGTTTGAAATCGTGTTAACTAATGTGCTGCGATGGTAAGAGTGAGAGACTTTTCAATTTCATTCTCAGTCACTTCAGTTTAGTCTGACTAAAAGTATAGAAAATAACGACAAGTTAGCAAAAGAAGCGGTTCAGTTGTTTACTGTATGTGTGTGCTAGTTAGTGATCTGAATGGCAGAAGAGAGCCTAAGCACGTTGTCAATTCATAACAGTGGATTGTGCACAGCCTTACAACTCTGCCTGTCCTGTAGGGGATTTCACCTGCTGCTGAGTGAATTCCTTTAAATAAGGTGGTGTTCCTGTAAACATAAATACTCTTCTCTCACAACAGGAGGCATTTAACACTGTAGACAGTGCACTATTTCATTTCCAGATACAAGCTTGTTTGTACCAAGGACGTGATCCACTGTAAAGTCTCACTGTTGGAGTTCACCCAGCCTTCTCCTAAGCAGGACCACAGAGGAAAAAAGGAAGAGCAGAATAGAGGTACATTGGCCAATATTTTTGATGGACAAAGCAAAAGAAAGAAACTATCATTCTCAGGCCAAAGGAGACTGCTCAGCTCCTGTTACGCTCCCAAGAAAGCCTAGCAGCTGAAGTAGATGGTCAGCATGGGCTTCCGTTATTTTATAATGAATTAACTTCTAAACTTTGGCTCACTCCCATCTAGCTGTGCACATTGCTGGCCTACACAAATGCCTGTTCTTATTACTATTTTTCTCATCCTTCCAGTGATGTTTGTTCTATCCGTTTGTTGCATCTTGTCTTAGATTGTAAGATCTTTGGGGCAGAGGCTTCCTTTTACGAGGTGTTTGAGTCGCACCTAGCATACTGAGGCCCTGATCCTCACTCAGGTTTACAGGTGCTACTGTAATATAAGTAGTAATAAAAACAAGCAAAGCTACTTAGACAGTCACCAGCCATATACATGAAGTAATTCCTCCCAACTAATCGCGGCCCATCATACTGCATTTCAAGGAGAGTGCAAACACTAATGAAAACACATTTTCATACCACAAGTGCAGTATAGTTTGCTATTGCTTAAGCAGGACAAGAGGAGGAACTCAGCAACATAACAGGCTGGGCTGACTAATTATCCATTCTCTCATCTTTAACGATAATACAAACATTTGTTGGTTGAGTAAAATTATCGTTTTCATGACAGCAATCACCTAGAAGGACAGCAACTAAACAAACTGAAATCTGACTTCCTACCTCAGTGTCCCTCCAGCTTCGAAGGAGACAATACTGCTAGTATTGAGAGATTTATATGATGTGGTGTGGAATTCAGGTTCACAGCCTTTACTACCAAAACAGGAGACTGCTGTGGATCATCTTTCTGTAATCAGAAGTGCACCCAGGATTCTTTTGACCTCAGATTTGCAACTTATGTAAAAGGTGTGGGGTGGGGGTGGAAGTCGTTTTCTTTCACCTTTCCATCCTGGATTTGTTCATCATCCTTGACTGCTGCACAGTAGGATGCTTCCTAGCTCGATGCCCAGCATTTCAGGTTGAGATTTATAAACCACAGCAATTAATCACAGTACAAATGACTGTAGCTTGCATGATTCAGTAAGACAAGAAGCTATGTGGGGATAGGTCAATGAAAAGGTCAAAAAAGACAAGTAGGGGGGAAAGCCCTCCACAGGGCGAATGCTGACAGAGGTGTGCTCGATAATGACGTAGATGAAAAGGGGCTCAGGAGATTTCTCAACGCTGCTCACATGCTCTGGGGGTTTGCAGTACTGTGGGCAGCACAAAGGAAATGTGGGGAGGGGAGAAGAACCACGCAGATGTACATTAAGGAAGTAATTCTAAAATGTGCGAGTTCTGTTTAAGGCGGTGGTGGATCTGGAAGACTGGTTAGAGTGTTTCAGGGAAGTTGGTCTTCTGTGTGGGAGGAATGTGTATGCGGGGTGGGGGGGGGATACCCCCACACTGGTGTAATAAAAAAAATGAAAATGTGTGTGACAGTATGTGATAAATGCAAACAGTCTGTTGGGAGTACCTGTCCCAGATCTGAAGATGAGCTCTGTGTGGCTCGAAAGTTTGTCTCTTTCACCAACAGAAGTTGGTCCAGTAAAAGATATTACCTCACCTACCTTGTCTCTCTAATATCCTGGGACCAACACAGCTACAACTACGCTGCACACAACTTATCACATGGGCCATGCCTCTTTGACTGCCTCACTAAAGCTTTGCCAACTAATCCACACAGACATATGGCAGGATACTCACTCTGAAGTAGCAGGTAACATTGACCAGACACGGTTTCAGTTCATTTTACTGACAAGGCTTCATCAGATAAGAGATACATTTCTTAAAACCAGAACTCTCAAGAGATGCACACAACACGGTGCCCACACAATAATTCAGTCCACAATGACCTGACTCAATGCCATATCTGATTTTAAATCAGCACAGTGTGGCCATAGTCAGCCGCGTACCAAAATCTAACTATAGTCCTGGATTTAGAAGGTTGTAATACTCTAATTTAGTTTCACCAGTAGTCATCATAGGCTGTGTATTTAGAAGGCTGTAGTAATAAGTTATACCTATCAAAAAGAAAGCATCCCTCTGTAGGAGTGCTTTCTGGTGGTGGGCAGTTGGAATATTTCTGTTAAATCTACTCTTGAGAAAGCCCTGACTTCTCCTTTGTAGGGAGTTGGTGGGCATATGGCAGATCAAGCTAAAGCCTCAATCCTGCAAAAGATTTACACACATGCTTAATGTTAGGCACTGTGAATAGACTTCAAATGGGACTACTCAGGGTGTACAATTAAGCATGTGTGTTTGACTTTTGCAGGATTGGGGCCTAAATCTCTGTGTCTGACTTTCCTCACCTATAAAATGGAGATAATCATACTTCCCTACCTCACAGGGTGTTTTGAGGATAAATCCATAAATAATAGGGAAGTGATCAGATACTAGGGTAATGTTGGTTGTGTAAGTATATAAATAAGAGCTTATCTACATAGGTATTTCTATGCTCAGCACCACAGTGGCTGAATGCTTTTCATACATTAATTAGTGGATTTACCCAGAGTGAAAACTATCCATATTACAGCTAATAGTAGCTCTGTCCCTCAAGAAAAGGACCACTGAAGTGACTGCAGTTAGAGCAGGGTGAAATTTTTTTGTCCAAAACTTGGTGGTGGGGATGGGAAATGTTTTGTAAATTTGTATCGGTTGTGCCAAACTGTTCACCTGGGGGGGGTGGGGGGGGACGGGACACCTGAAAAAGTCAAAAAGTTACAACATTTTCTAAAGAAAATATTTCCATTTTGTAGGTCTAAGTGATTTTGCATTTCAGAATTACCTTCCATTTTGTTTTAAAAAATGCAAAAACATGTTTAAAAGCTTGAAATTGACACACGACGTTGTTCAACCCAGAACGATTTTTCTTTTTTAATTTTTTGGATGTGACAGGGAACTGAAAACTCCATTATTCACCTCGGGGAAAGCAGGGAATGAAAGCACTAAAATGAACCATATAATACATTTGAAACGATGGCGCTCAGGTTCGTGGAAAGATTTATAAGGTGTTGGGCTAACACAAGAAAAGCTTTGGATAATTGTTTATTTATCCAGTTACAGCTGTAGGAGAAAATAAGTAAGAATTTATTGGTATGTGGACCTATTGTTGTATAAATACCCCTTTTTTTAAATGATGTTCTTAGCTCTCTTCCTCCCTCTAGTGGATTTTCCTCAAGTAAGCAGAGCGCTGTTGTCACTAGAACAAGAGTACTTTTATTTCAGTTGTTCAGAGTAGGGGCAAGTGCTAATAATGTTTGATTGGTGAAGACATAGTGGGTTTTTTGTCCCTACTAAAGTTTTGAAGACTCTCTACTGCAGCAATTCAGAGACTTCTCTGAAATGAAATTGTCCGTGTTACCAGTTATTCCTTATGACAATACAAAGGGTTTTGTGTCGATCTTGAAACGATCTGAACTTCATAGCTGCCTGCTGTCCCAGATGCCAGGTTGTAATCTATATGGTATAGGGAAAAGACTGTGCTCCAAGTCACTTGTAACCATGGCCAACCTTATGGGTGGGTGACATGGGCAGCCGCCAATGTTCCCTCTAATTTTTGATAGGCCATGTGCGCAAAACATTTCTTCTGTGCAAATTTTTGTGCGCTCAGTGTTTCACCGTGTGCGCAGGGTTCAGGATCTGTGTGCGTGCGCACACACCTTAGAGGGAACAATGGCAGCCGCCCAGGGCACAATGGTCAGGGGGGTGCCATCCGAGTACCACGAGCTGGTGGGCCTGGGCTGCCAGAGCAGAGGTGAGTGTAGGTGAGCCCAGGGCTGGAGCCCCTGGCCAGCCAGGTGGGGGGTGGGAAATGCCACCCAGAGCTGACAGCCTGACAGAGAGATGCAGGCAGTAGGGCTCACCCCTGCAGAGCCAGCGGGCCAGCTCCTTCCCATTTGCCCTCCCACCCGCTCTCCTCCTGCTAGGTGGTCAGGGGAGTGTATGGTCAGAGGAGCCCCATGGCTCAAACTCCTCCCTGTGCAGCCCAACCTGGATCTGGGGCCAGGAGTTGGTCCTCGCTCCCTAAGGCCCACGTTGCTGTTCTCAAACTCAAAGAAAGGGCACCACAATAGAAGTTCGCCCAGGGCATCATTTTCCCTAAGGCCAGTCCTGCTTGTGACTTTCTAGGCAAATTCCCGCATTCAGGTGATTAGTTGGTGTGTAAGACATGGGGCTTGATCCTGCATCATTGACATCAATGGGAGCTTCAACATTGCCTGCTTTGGGAGCATGATTATATCATAACCAGGTTTCCATAATGAAATGTGCAAGGGTGAAATCATGGAACACTATTCTAGTGAGGGCTCTCTTGGCTTTTGGTTCCTCCCCAGCTGGCTTACAGCTGGATGGACATAGTATGAGCAGGTGTTGCTCACCAACTAGTAATAAACGGTTCAGTCCCCTAACCCCTTTCAACACAAAACCCACTAGAAGAATCAGAACCCCCCTCTAAACTAGTGTGTAAGAGGAACCCATGAAAAGTAATCTGGAAAGAATAACTAAAATTAGTTGTTGAAGCACTTTTTGTCACACATGATTGACTCAGCAGGGGCAGCACCTTATGCACCTGGTGAGGTTTACTTAGAGTTCACTATTTTAGATGATGAAATTATAGTCTCCCTCAGCCTAATAGTTTACTGGAGCTCCCTCTTAAAGCTTTATTTTCCCTTTATATGTGTATTTATTTGCCTAGAAAGTCAAAGTCTCAACTTGACCCACAATTTTTACCCCTCACCAGACAGATGAGACCCTGACATTTAGGACAGCGAGTAACTGTGAAGTTCAGTAGTTCAAAATAAAGGACTTTTTTGAGGGAGAGAGTTCTGTTTTTATTCAAAGGAATGTGGAAAAAATCAAAGATCCTTAATACTAAAATCCATCACAGGGCTAGGGTTTAAAACCAAATTGGTAAAGCCCATATGGAGACAAGGCACTGTAGTTTTTCCCTTGATGTAACTAGTTGAAATAAACCCCAAATGGCAGTATAGGGTTCACTTCAGTTTAGGGCTTGTCTACATGGGAAATTAAACCAGATGCACTAAAGGGATGAAGTTAAGGTGCGCTGAACCCTTGTGTGGGTGCTCTCATTCAGAAGAAAGGTGACCAGATAGCAAGTATGAAAACATCTGGACACTTTTGGTTTTGGAACAGGGAGGGGCTTCGTTGCTTATACAAGACAAAGCCCCTAATATTGTCATGGTCCTGATATTATCAGGACATCTGGTTATTCTATTCAGAAGCAGCGGCCATGTCTACAGGATGGGGACTAGAGTGGTGTAACTATGGTGCCATAGCTATGCTAACATAACCCCGTAGCGTAGTTGCAGCCCACACCGATGTAAGGGTTTTTTCCCCCACTGATGTAGGAACACCTCCTCCCCAAGTGACAGTAGCTACGGCGATGGAATCATTCTTCCATTGACCTAGCTACATCTACACTGAGGGTGGTGTTCCCACACCATGGAAAAAATGCTTCTGTCCCCTGCCTATACACTGTAGGGTTATCCACAACCTGAGTGCTATAACTATGCAGACCTAAGTTTTAAGTGTAGACCAGGCCTTAGTATCCCTTCAAAGGGAATTAAGCTAAAGTGAACTAAGGTCACTTTACCTCTGGATGACCATCCACACAGGGGTTCAATGCACTTTCAAGTCACACCTTTAGTTGATTCATCTTAACTTTCCTGAGGGCATGGCTACACTTGTGAGTTAGAGCGCATTAAAGCAGCCCTGTGTGCTCTAACTCACAACGCGTCCACACTGGCAAGGCACATAGAGCGCTCTGACTCCACGGCTGGAGCGCTCCTGGTAATCCACCTCAGCGAGTGGAATAACATTTAATGCGCCCCCGCTGGAACTCCAGGGCGGCCACACTGGCGCTGCGGTCTGTTAATGTGCTCTGATTGGCCTCCAGAAGTATCCCACAATGCCTGTTTTAGCCACTCTGGTCATCACTTTGAACTCTACTGCCCTGCCCTCAGGTGACCAACCATCAGACCCACCCTTTAAATTCTCTGGGAATTTTGAAAATCCCCTTCCTGTCTGCTCAGCCAGGCATGGAGTGCTCTCAGTGCATCTTTCCAGGTGGCCATGCCTCCACACACCAGGTGATCCTCAGTATGGAACAATGGCGAGGTGCTGGACCTCATCAGTGTTTGGGGGAGGAAGCTGTCCAGTCCCAGCTGCGCTCCAGCTGAAGGAATTACGATACCTTCAGGCAGATATCAAGAGACATGATGGAAAGGGGCCATGACCAGGATGCAGTGCAGTGCAGGGTTAAAGTGAAGGGGATGTGGAATGCCTACCACAAAGCCTGCCAGGCAAACAGATGCTCTGGTGGTGCCCCTGCGAGCTGCCGTTTCTACAAAGAGCTGGACGTGATACTTGGGGGCGACCCCACCTCCACTCCGAGGACCACCATGGACACTTCAGAGGCCAGTTCAACAAGGAAGCAGCAGGAGGAGGAGGAAAGCAGAAGCGAGGGTGCTGAGGAGGAAGAAGACACCCCGGAATCCCTATATGCATGCAGCCAGGAGCTGTTCTCAAGCCAGGAGGAAGGTAGCCAGTCACGGCGGTCGGTACTTGGGGAAGGACGAACACCAGAGGTGGTTCCCGGTAAGCAGCTTTTCTTTTGGGAAGGAAGTTATTCGGTGCGGGCTCTTGGGGCGAGGAGGGTTAGGAATGATGCATGCCTAGATGCGGAATAGGGCGTTGATGTGCTCTCTCACATCCCGGTAATTGGCCTCAGTGTTCTCCTCCAAGGTCTCATCCAGAACTTGGGCAATGCGCTTGTGCAGCTTTGTTGGGAGAGCCCCTGTGGTCCTTGTCCCAGTCAGGCTAACATATCCATGCCACCGTGCCGCGAGGGGCAGGGGGACCATTGATGAACACAGGCAAGCTGCATATGGGCCAGGGCGGAAGCCGCATTGTAGTAGAAGACCCTCCCTTGCTTCCCAGGTCCCCCTCAGCAGCAAGATATCTTCCATGACCAACTCCTGTGGAAAATGTGGGGACAGTGTTCAGTATAAGGACCCCCTGCAGCTGTTGGCTCTCCCCAAGACACAGAAACCCAGAGGACAGTACGGACATGAAACAATCAGTCCTCCTTGACCCTGTGCTTACTCACCATTTTGGGGCTCCCGTGGGTTATGTGAGCTCGCTTTGGGACGGGCAAATTATGCTATTGTGTAGGCTGTGCTTGCCCTTAAGTATGGAGGAATCATTGCTCTGTCTGGTGTGAACAATGCTACCTCTGTTAAGTGTTGCATTTTGCCTTTACAGATGCAACCTTGAGATCTCGGCCGGCCGTCTTATCACCGGCCAAAAGCCTCCAAAGAATTAGGAAGAGGCCGCACAGAAGCAAAGAAGACATGCTGCATGAAGTAATGCAGCAGTCCCTTAAGGAGAATGTAAAAGTGCAGGAGTGGAGGGAGAGTGAAAGGAACAGGAGTACTTGTGGCACCCTAAAGGCTAACAAATTTATTTAAGCATAAGCTTTTGTGGGCTATAGCCCACTTCATCAGATGCATGGACTAGAACAGGGGTCTTAAAAACATGGCCCACGGAGCGCTGCCCTGCAGCCCGCCGGGCTCCCCGCGGGCCCCCCCGCCCCAGTTACGTTCTGAAGTTCTGCCGCCAGAACAGCTGTCTGGCGGCTTCGCGGTTTCTGGGAGGGAGGGGGGAGGAGCGGGAAGCGCGCACACAGGGGAGGAGGGGGGGGAGAAGAGGCAGAGCTCCCCCCCTCCTCCCCTGTGTGCACGCTTCCCGCTCCTCCCCCCTCCCTCCCAGAAACCGCGAAGCCGCCAGACAGCTGTTCTGGCGGCAGAACTTCAGAACGTAACTGGGGCGGGGGGGCCCGCGGGGAGCCCGGCGGGCCCCGAGTTACATTCTGAAGTTCCACCACCAGAAGGGATCTGGCACTCGGGCTGGGCAGCGCGGGAGGTGGGGTCTGCGGCAGCCGCCAGCGCGGGGAGTGGCTCCAGCATGGTACGGAGCCTGCGGGGGCCGTGCCTGGAGACGGAGAAAAGGCAGGGGCGGGGCAGCTGGGCCCACGGACAGAGCAGGGGACCCCGCCCTATGGCAGGGGCGGGGCACTGCCCCTCTAGGATTTAGCTGGAAGGGGCAAGAGCAGCCACCAGCTCTCTCCAGCCCCGGGGGAGGCTGGTGCAATCCCATCCCTTGGCCGCACGGGGAGTTAATGCCGCAAGAGCAGCTAATCCTGATGAACTCCACCTGGGCACATGCGGAGCCTGGAATTAGGTGTGCTTTGTTGTGGACAAGGATGAAGCAAATTCGGAAAAGGGCACTCAGTCTGGAATAAGAGCATCCACATGTGGAGTTACCAGGAATGGTTAATCTGCTTTAAATTCATACCCTATTAATTTTCTTGCATAGCCAAGGCCCAAATCTATCCAGCCAGGGTGCAGCTCCCCTCACTGTGCAGCTGAGGGTGGCTCCTCTCCACTGAGGCTTCCACAGACCCACTGCTCACACGCTAATTCTCCTCATTCAACGTGTATCTGTCCGAGATCTAGATCAGCATTGTTTCTATTGTTCGTTTATACCCCTCCGAAGTAAAATGGGATGTGCTCTCCGTTCCTGGCTATGCATGCTGAGGAATTGATCTTTGATCCTCTCAAAGAGTAGCCTGCACCTAAGAGCATTTGCAGGCTTTAATCTACAACGGAACCTGGGAAGTCTTGGTTGAAAAACTTTACTTTGTCTAGTGAAATGAAACCTATAATCAACAGCAAAAGACTTTTTCTATACTAGAAAATGTATCCATTGTTGACAATGGGTGGAGCTGAATGGCACTGGACTCTTTCATTGCAAACATAAGCAGGATAAAACTATATTAGGCACTTCAGAAACTAGGGTTTAATTTTATTATGAATAGTGCTCAGCTATGGTGGTTTCTGATGCTAAACATGGCTTGGTCTTGTCCGCACTGTTTTGAGCACCAGCTTAACTGTGTACAGTACTGATGCCCATTGTTAGCAATGGATATTCTTCCTAATGTGGTTACAGCAGGGGTGGGCAAACTTTTTGGCCCGAGGGCCACATCAGGATTCCGAAACTGTATGGAGGGCCGAGTAGGGAAGGCTATGCCTCCCCAAACAGCCTGAGCCTCCCCAAACAGCCTGAGCCCAGCCCCCTATCTGCCCCCTCCCATTTCCTGCCCCCGACTGCCCCCCTCAGAACTCCCAACCCATCTAACCCCCCTGCTCCTTGTCCCCTGACTGCCCCCTCCCAGGACCCTCTGCCCCTAACCACCCCCCCAGGACCCCACCACCTATCCAACCCTCCCTTCTGTCTGTCCCCTGGCTGCGCTGACCCCTATCCACACCCCTGCCCCCTGACAGGCTCCCTGGGACTCTCATGCTTATCCAATCACCCCCGTCCCCTGACTGCCCCCCGGGACTCCCTGCCCCTTATTCAACCCCCCTGCTCCCTTACCATGCTGCTCAGAGCACCAGGACTGGCAGCCATACCGCCCGGCCAGAGCCAGCTACACCGCCGCGCAGTCTAGAGCAGGGGTCTCAAACACACAGCCCATGGGCCGCATGCGGCCTGCGGAGTGCTTCCCTGCGGCCCGCCATGCCCCGAGTTATGTTCTGAAGTTCCGCCGCCAGAACAGCTGTCTGGTGGTTTCTGGGAGGGAGGGGGGAGGAGCAGGGAGCCACGCACTCAGGGGAGGAGGTGGAGAAGGGGTGGGGCCTAATGGAAGGGGTGGAGTGGGGGCAGGGTCAGTGATGCAACCCTCGGGCCAATGCATTAGTCCTCATGCGGCCCTCATGGTAATTTGAGTTTGAGACCCCTGGACTAGAACATATAGTACGCAGATTTTTTTTTAATACATTATATATATAAATATATATATTTATATATATAAATAAAATGTAGATGGCCCATATCAGATAGTTGAAAAGGTGAGGATACTTAACATGGGGAAATAGATTCACTTTGTGTAATGGCCCAGCCATTCCCAGTCTCTGTTCAAACCTAAAATTGATGGTATCTAATTTGTAAATTAATTCCAGTTCAGCAGCTTCTCAGAGTTTATTTTTGAAGTTTTTCTGTTGCAAAATTGCCACCTTTAAATCTGTTATCAAGTGACCAGAGAGGCTGAAGTGCTCTCCTACTGGTTTTTGAATGTTATGATTCCTGATGTCAGATTTGTGTCCATTTATTCTTTTGCGTAGAGACTGTCCCGTTTGGCCAATGTACATGGCAGAGGGGCATTGCTGGCACATGATGGCATATATCACATTGGTAGGTGTGCAAGTGAAAGAACCCCTTATGGCGTGGCTGATGTGATTAGGTCCTATGATGGTGTCACTTGAATAGATGTGGACAGAGTTGGCATCGGCCTTTGTTGCAAGGATAGGTTCCTGGGTTAGTGTTTTTGTTGTGTGGTTGCTGGTGTAGCTGTGCCCTGAGTGTCCGCAAGAGATATGCCCTAACTCCATAGAGGTGACAACTACCTGCTGTGCCTAGGTCTCCACTAAGATTTTATGTTGGGATAGCTAATCAATGTAAAAACATACCTTTTTGTAGTGAAGCCAAAGCCCGCATCTTCACAAGTAAGATGGTGTGTCTTCTACAATGAGCCAGCTACATCATTGTAAAATCTTAGTGAAGACAAGGAAAGTGGTAGTTTTACCTGAGTGCAGCTGGTGGAGGGAAATTCCAGCCCCCTGCTCTCCGACTGCTCCCAAATACCTCTGCTAGCTGCATCAAGATAAAACTATCAGTACATCAAGGTTGCCTTTTCTACACTAGGATTTTACAACAAGATAGCTAACTCTCTCTCAACACACACCCCTTTCTTTAGTGAAGACACACTCTCGGTTGTGTCTGATTTAACTTGCCCCATGAAACTAACAGCTAGGTAACATGGATGTTCTTGAAGATATCACATCTTTATACGGATGAAGATGCCTTCTGTTCCTATTTTGCGCCAGCCCTCCTCCCCTCCCGCTCCCTAGTTGGATCAGTTAAATATTTAGGGTATAGTAGAATAGCTAAAACTCAGAAAATTCTTAATTCATGGATATTCATCCACTTTGTTATTCCCTGGGATATAATTACTGCCTTGCTGCTGAGGATTTCTTACTCTTACTGAAAAAAACACAAAAAACAAAGAACACAAACAACAACAAAAAAAAAAACTTAGTGGCCACTCCCCTCACTTCTTGGTAAAGATTTAGCAGCAGAGGCTGTGAGAAGTTTCAAATTATTAAGGCTTTTTAAAATGTGTAAAGAAATACAACATATGACTGTAATTACAACTAAGCAGTTACATAGGTGATAGTGTGTTCCAAGATGCATTATCCTTGTATTGTAATTTTTCCACTTAGAGCTAGGGTGAAGATTACTCAACCTTAGTTGTTGCCTATTACTCGCTACTGACCTCAGAGACAGAGGGGAAAAAAAGCCACATGTAAGTAGCTCTCTCAGTTACACACTCTTCCTGCTTCCTTTTCCTGTGTTACCCAGACCTGCTGTCACCTCTGCTGCTCTAAAGATTGGTATCACTGAATGACTATGCCTCACCATTGCTACCTGAGAGGAAAATGTCTGTGTCAGGTACTGCCCACCATACCTTGGGGTGATACCAAAAGCTTCCCCTGTAGTGTCCTGATCCTCAATTGCTCCCTCAAGCCCCAGTAGCCCAGCATGAGAGAATTCACTAGAATAGTCACAGAAAAGAAACATGGCATGGGGATAGAAAGAGTGAAATTGTTTTAAAAAGTAAAAGGTGTTCACCTTCCCCTCAGGATTCACTCAACTATAATTAATAGGATTTGCCTTATCCATTCTTGTGGTGATGGGAGTTCTCTTTGTTGAAGTGTGTGTCCTGCCAGGGCACATTGGCTACTTAAAATGTTTTCTTGTATATTTACTTTGGGTCAGAACGTTCGTTCTGTTAAAAATTTAAACCCCACATTCCTGTCAAGTAGGACTTTGCAGCTTATGTTCTCAGGACAATTCCTCACATTAGCCACTAGGTGGCAATATAATGGACACTCTGAATAGGGTATGCGGTTTTGAAAGCCCCCAAAAAAATCAGAAGACTTCAGCCCAGAGAGTGGACAATGGTTACAAAGACCTAGGGCGCGAAACTTCCTTGCACCAGCCCTGAGGCTGGGGGGAATAAGGTAGAAACAGGGTTTAGAGGCTGAGACTACAGGAACAAGTGACACCACTGAGGAGATTCAGACACCCTTTAATTAACCCATCAAACTGCCTTTGACATTTTAAGGTCATGGCACAGATGCCTGGGAAGGAGAAGGGAGAGAGAAGGAAAGGGGGAGAAGGGTATAGCAAGAATGAGGAAATACACAATTATGCTTAAATCTACAAAATTGTATTTTGTATTTCCCACCCCACCCCCCTCCTCTGGGTTTTTTTTTTTTGTTTGTTTGTTTGGTTTTTTTGGTTATCTTCTTAGATGGTAAGTTCTTAGGGGGCAAGGACTGGGTCCTTCGTTTGAGATCAAGCATAGAAAATTCTAGCTGAAAAGAGAATTTTCCAGAAGTGACGAGGGAATGAAAGCAAAGACTGATAAAAAACAAGTGTCCAACCTTAACCGTAGCACACACTGAGTAAATTACCAAGTACTAGCTAAAGGCACCAGTTCAAGTTGCTACACTAAGATAACTTAAAGGATCTATTTAGGAGGTCACCAGAATATAGACAAAAATATAAGATTATGATAATATAGAAAAAAATTAAGGAGGGAATATAATGTATGATGTTGTAAACTACTATAAACTAAGCAGGAGAAAGAAATAAAGATACATGTGGCTACAACTCCCTCAGCACAGGGCTTAGCAGTTGGCAGGGAGAAAAAGCAAATAAAATTCCAGAAGACAAATAGAAACATCAAATATAAGTTAGAGAAAAGTTTTCTAGCCCTCTACAAGATCAATAAGTAAGGCCTCATATGGAGTTTTAGGGCATGTCTACATTGCCCCAGAGACAGTTCAGACTATGACAGTGTGAAGAGGTCTATTTTAGTGTGAATTCATGACCTTTAAGTTTGCACCCACAGCATTCACACAGAGGAGTTACAGTGCAGCACTTCGGTGCATGCTAATTTACCCCCACTTAGTCCAAACTGCAAGGCGGTGTAGATATGCCCCAAAGTGTAGCTTTGATCATCCTATTGTAAAAAGGCAGGTTGACTATTCTATCAAATGCTTTTCATGTCTTGTAGAGTTAGTGCTGAGTTTCTGCTTCCAGTCTACACCCCAAAACGATGATGGTGGTGGTGGTTATAGTGACATTAATAGCACAAAAGACTAATAGAGGACCCATTGAATACATGGATCAATGACTAAGGTACTGTGGCAGAGCTCCGACCCTGTCCCTGTGGGTCCCACGCTTCTAGGTGGTTTATGCTAGCCTCAGAGGCACACTACAACCCTCCACGTAGCCCATCTCTCTCTAGGGCCAGGGTTACAGTCTACTAAGCCCTTTTCATCATAAGCCAGCACAAGGTTGGTGAGAGAACTCCCACGATCTCTGTTGTCCCTATGGGCTTAGCTCAGAACAGATTAGCCTCCTGTCCTGATAGGGGCCTGTCTTCCCCTCCCAGGAGGTATTTCTGTAGTGACAGGTGGGGGGGGGGGGGGGGGGGAGGAGAGGAAGAGAGAACCCAGGCCCACCCTCTACTCCAGGTTCCAGCCCAGGGACCCTAGTGGTAGCAGCTGTTGGCAGCCAAACTTTCACTGCCAGAGTTGCTATGTTTCCTTGGGCCACTTCCCCACAGTTCTCCCACTTCTCTCTTTTTCACCCTTACCCTCAAGCCATCAGTAAGGGAGCTCTAAGGTATCTTCATTTACTCGGCACAACAGCAGTACTTCCTCTCCTCGGCCAGACTGGCATGAGCCCTTTTATAGTATCAGAAAGGCCTTAATTAATTAGAGTTAGGTGTTCACATCACCTTAATGGCTTCACCTGACTCTTTGCAGGTTAATTGGAGTCAGGTGATCTCATTAGCCTGGAGCAGCCCCTACCCTGGTCAGTCAGGGAACAGAAAACTGGTAATCCAGTGGCCAGTAGATCTGTATGCTACTACTTTGTTGTACCCAACTGGCCTGGGTCTGTCACAGTACCTACTCATGTCCCTCGGCTGGAAAGCAATCCACGTGTGGAGATTTAAGCCTGTGTGGAGACTCAATGAAGACAATGGTGTGGTCCATGTGTGTGTATCATTTAGCAGGTTTAGGGGCATAGGGGCAGCTCCAGTTTGCACAAGCTGGCTATGGTCAGTAGGCAAAAGATCACCTACTGATTATGGCTTGCCAGAGCATACTACACTTCAGCCATTCCTGCTCCCCACTATTCCCTGTCCCCTGCACAAAGAGCTGTGGGAAGGGAACTATAGGAGTTGGCTACACCAACTCTATGTCCAGTGGGAACTCCTGTATGCCAGGGTTTTCCTCAGTACGCAACTTGTGGATGCTTTCTCTTTAAGTGGCGCAAAGGAAACAGAACAGGGCAGAGAATCTGCTCCAAAGTGCTAACTGAGTTTTTTGAAGCAATGTGTTTGTTGCCAGGGCCAGCGCTCCCACTAGGGGACCCTAGGAGGTCACCTAGGGAGACGGGATTTGAGGGGCGGCGACTCCCGGCGGCGATTCGGTGGCAATGAAAGCGGCCACCGAAACGCCCCCGAGAATGCAGCTTCCCAGGAGCTGCTGCTGCCGGCGGAGGTGAGCTGCAGCAGGCGGGGGGGCTGGCCGCCACGGGGGGGCGGGGGGTGGGGAGCTGCCGCGGGTGGGGAGCTGAGCATGCCGCAGCCTGCGGGCGGGCAGGGGAGCCAAGCCACTACCACGGGGGGGTTAGCTGCCGTGGGGGGGGGGGCAGCGTTAGCGGGGGGGGGGGGGGGGTACCCGCCCTGTTTGTTGCTCAGGCTGAAAAGGGTAGACACCACAGGAGTATGATGTCTTGCAATATCACCACTGAAATCCTCAGACTACGTTTGTTTACAACAAAAGTGAGTTCCAAGGCAAGCCTTCAGACTTTAATTCAAAATTTCCTAAAACTTTTCAAATATCAATGCCATAAGAAAAGTTTTGGATTCTGCATATTTTTAAGAGGTGCTAGTGTAATATTATTATGATACTTACCGCAGATAGGATGAAGGGGAAGAAGGTTCATTTTAGATCTTGAGATGTAAATTCTAATAGTTTTTCTTCAGTTTAAAGTGTTGCTGGTAAGGATTCTGGGCCTATAACATTAAGCTGTAAATGTCATACAAAGGACCTGATCTTGAGAGATTATCCCATTAACTTAAATGTGTGCTGCAAGTGTTCAGCACTTTTCAGGATCAGGCCCAAGTAGACCAAAATTTACTTTACCTGTATTTTTACCTTTAAACCATGTAGTAGTAATAATCCCATCTTATTCCTTTTCCTCCCTGGAAGAACAGATCCAAATACAGTCAGAGGGTTTATGGTACTTTACATCTTGGACAGACGTGTACCAAGCTATACAAATCGTTATTTCCTACTATTTAGAGGGTTTTCCCCTTGGGGATTCATATTATTAGGTGATATTATCAATGAACAAACATCAAAATAGAATAAAACCCTTGTTCCAATTTGCATTACTGGGTAGAGTAATTTTTCCTGCTACATTCTGTAATTATCTATGAAAGCTGTATAGTGTAGCCTGTAGATAGGAACTGATCTATCCAAGTAAGTATTCAGCTTTTCCATCACTTTGATAAAGAGAGATCAGTGTGAAAAGAAATGCTATGCTAATTTACTTGTTACCCATAGAACTTCCAGTGCTTCTGAACCATTGTACTAGGGCGGGTGGGAGAGGTGGGAGGAGGAGAATGCTGTGTTAAGTTAAATAGGTTGTTAACTATGGTACTCTGGTACTTTGTACATCATGTGTGAGCCTAATAAGCTAAATACATTTTAAAAAATGAAAGTTATTTTTCATTAAAATCACAGAAAATTTTTCCAATTAAGTTTAAAGTGAAAATATCTGTGATAATGGTGTTTCTGTGATCAATTAAGCTACATTAAAACAAGCAGCTTTGCAAATCAAGGCTCACTAAAATGTTGACAAACCATTCTGCTTATACTTTATTTCACAAAAGATTGGGGTAGGCGTATTACCCCCTAAAAGGCAAGTGAAGTGTAGCAGCCTAGGCATTGCACCTTATGTGTCTGTTTTCACTATAGTCAAAGCGCTCCATCTGCTGGTGGAGGTACTGACTGGCTCACAATAAACATCTCAAAAAGCATGTATTGTTCGCACTAGATACCACTACCGTGGTGTAGATCATTGGGCAAGACCCCTGAACTTGGTCCATATGAACTGGTTTGCATTTCTATACTAGGATGGAGGCCCTTTTTCAGAAGCAGAATCTAATTCAATTATAAATCTGTTCAACGTAAGTCCCAGTTCACAAAGATACTTGTTTGGTGGTTTTTGTCTCTGAATGTGGGTTCATGTCAGTCCATATAAAAAGGGGGACCGGACCCATGGATGTCCCCACCTCTCTCTGTCATTTTGGCAAACTATTGCTTTCTTCCCTTATTGTCTAAATTGACATCTGCTATAGCCTTAGTCGTCTCCTGTTGGAAGACCAAGGCCACGGTATGAATTAGTCAGTAAAAAGTGCTTGATGTATGCTTACTTTCTGGAACTCTCTGTCAGCCTAGGTTCTGGGCAACCTGTCAGTCCTGACCTTGCCTTGTTCTAGTACACATCAGTGGATAGGGTTGTGGTCTAGGAATGAGGAGACCTGAGTGCCAGTCCCAATCTATTGTTGTCTCTCTGTCTTGTCTCTTTAGATTGTACATTTTTCAGCACAGAGACTGTCTCCTACTAGGTGTTTGTACAGTGCCCAGCACAATAGGGTACTGATCTCAGCTGGGGCCTCTGAGTGCTATTGTAATAACATTAATAAATAAGGCCCTACCAAAATTACGCTAAAACAGACTCCCACAGAGAAAAATCCTTCCTACCTTTGGTTACCTGATGTTCAGCAAGTGACTCAAGGTCCCTCCTATTCTCAGTCTGTGGGACAAAATAGTCTAGTCTCCTGTGGGCTGTAACACTTCAGTCTAATCTCAGTTGTTGGGTTTAGCGTGTGGGTGCAGGGTGGTGTGGCTGGCCTGTGATATACAGGAAGTCAGGCTGCATGATCTAATGGTTCCTTCTGGCCTTAAACTTTCTGATTGTATTAAACTATTAATTAATAAAGGATCACACAAAGCCTGGGAACCTTTGCTGGCCTTGTCCATAATGTGTTGAGACTAATTGGGTTGGAACTGCTGACTTCCCCATGTTAGAATTACAAGGGGAAAAATGGCAGAGCCCACAACTCTGGCATGCCTTCACTCTGGAAACACACCACAGTGCATCTGTGACTACCTCCTAGGCAAGGCCCAACTCTATTTGGTTTCTTTTCTAATGCCCACGGATGACAGGTTTCTGCTGTCTGGTTATTTATGCTCTTGGGAGGAATGTGGGTTTATTTTGTTTCTCATTATTTTCAGTTAACAACCCCCAGGGTCTTCAGGCCTGAGCCTACAAATTGAACTTCATTATTATCATCATCATCAACCCATTATGATATGAGGGCACAAGTTGCCCTTCATTTATTTTAGCTGGTGAAATAGGTATAAACTCAGGGAACCTGTATTGCTGTTTGTTCTCTGTCCAGTTAGTCTGGAGTGGCCCAGCAATCCATACTTCACATGTATTTTCTATACTGAGTAGAAAGCAGATTCAAAGAGAACACAGGCTGGATAAATAGCACATTTATTTTAAAAAATATTAAAATGTGTACACATTTAATCTATGGGCAATAATTTTATGTCAGCCCACAGCAGGTCTGCTCAGCAACAGAAAGAATTAATCACCACCAATTTTACATGTAAGGAAAGAGACATTCATAATCCAGGTCCGCTCTAACTGATCACCCACTAGCCACCTTGGGTGGCCACACATAGGCTATTTTCATTCACTGGCAAACAAAACCAAATAGTTCCTCCCACCTACTCTGATGGGCCCTTTGCTTGATTGGATCCAGTGTTCCCTTCCACACCATCTGTACTCATATTGTGGGTGCCAGGCTATTGGATTAATGGAAACATTGCTTCCATAGCAGAAGATCCTGTAATACGGATGGGATCAAAACATTCTGGCAGTTCAGGATCCTAGAATCATCATTTGTGTTTTATTTTGCATTCCTTTCAGTTTTTGAAAAGCAACAATGCACTTTTTAATCTCCAGGTCAGGGTAAGCAATCTATATAATGCCTACATAATCCACTCTAGAAGAGTATGTCTTTTTTCCTCTCTAGTGGCTAGTGCACATGGGGGTTAAATG
Source organism: Macrochelys suwanniensis (assembly GCA_033296515.1). Classification (NCBI taxonomy): domain Eukaryota; kingdom Metazoa; phylum Chordata; order Testudines; family Chelydridae; genus Macrochelys; species Macrochelys suwanniensis. The sequence goes on from CM065776.1 coordinate 146,236,302, forward strand.
AGTCTGCTACAGCTGCCAGTGAGGGGGTATTGTCTCCTTTAATTCCAGCAGTAGTGACTGACACTTTTAGCTGACAGCCCATCCTGTTTCCTGAGTTAACTTTGTACAGGCCCATTCCCAGGATGATCCAGTCTCTTCTATTGCTCTTTTCCAATTTTTTTAAAGTTCTCCCAAATAATATGAAACAAAAAATATATGTGACAACACCCTCGTCACGAACGCTTTTCCCGATGACTGCACTGAGACCCTGAGGCAGAGTGCCACAAAAGTTGGTCTGCCATGGAGAATGTCTAGCCTTGCCAGCTTCTCCACCCTCAGTACCTCCCCTTCATTAGTTATATAGCCTGAATTCCTTACCATAATCCACGTTAGCAACAAACAAACCTCTAGTTCCCTCTACCACCCATCTCTCCCTGCTCCCCAGCCACAAAATAAAGCAGGACACCTGTAGACTTTTCCCCTTCCCTAGAACAGAACTAAAATAAATGGAAGTTGTTAAAAAAGTGTGTAAAGCCACACATTTTGTAAAAGATTTCTGGTGTGTTCTCGCTTGAGATTCACCCTCAGCATCCTGCATTTCCACATGCTCTCTGACATGAGTCTGAGCACCAAGGATCCCGCCACTAAATAAAGGTATGTCTGCACTGCAACAACACGGTATTGTTGCAGTCTGTAGACATACCAAACTAGCTTTAATCTAGGTAGCTTGGGTACCAATAGCAGTGAAGCTGCAGCAGCATGAACTTCAGCATGAATTAGCCACTCCGCCCAAGTGGGTGTGTACAACCTGCACTGAAGCCTGTGCTGCTGCAGCTTCTGGGCTATCAGTATTCAAGCTCGATAGAATTAAAGCTAGCTCAGGCACGTCTACACATGCTGCAATGTTAATATACCTGAGCGTCATGTCAAGCAAATGGAATTTACTCCTTCATCTTTGCGCGTAGTTTTCAATTAATGAGAAGATGCTGAAAACAAGCAGGCGGACAGAAGTTATTGTCTGGATTTTTTTTTTTTTTGGCAGTTGGGGTTTACTGTATACCCTTTTAGGAGGATATTAGGTGAGAGGAGGAACCAGATTTTGTGCTGTCTTGCCCCCTGGGACTGTAACACAGTGTAAGTCAATGCAGAATTTGGCCCAAAGTGTATGAATGTGATCTTCAGAGGCATGAGGTGAAGCGCAGTGGGTGATGTACTGGGATTCTGTAAATGGAAGTTAATTATTCATGTATGAATTAGCTTATGAATATTTATGCACGTATGCCTGAATGTGAAATACATCCAGATTTATATAATACTATACCAGTACACTCCACTTTAGCAGAGGTGTAAACAGACAAGTGAGATACAAATACTTAATTCGTTTAAAAACACATACACATCTTCTTGGCAGATTTTCCACATTCACTTGAGGACAGTGTTGTGAAAAGCAGCTTTGTAGAGTAAAGTGAACATTTTGTTATTCTAGTTGCTATTTTAAACTAATCTATATTCAGACTCAGAGTTAGAAGGTGCATCATTCAGCTGCAGAAAGGAACCTTTTGTCCTCCTTCCATTTAGCCTCATGTTCTCCTGCCCTTCTGCCTCATTGCTTCAACTATTTCCAAATTACATACTGGAGGAGTTTTTATGCCAAGAGGCTGGCACGGAGGCACGGATGAGGTGCATGAATTGAGTTATTCCTTATACAGTATAACTGCTTGTGATTGTCTTCTTACTTCAGACTAATAGGGTAATTTCTGGGCCTGGATTAATTTAGGTGCACTTGCCATGTCATACAATATAAATTGTTACCATTTTCCTTATTCCATGCTTCAATTACAAAATGTATGTCCTAGCGTACTGTATTTTTATCATGTGGAAAAGATAGTCTGCAACTGAAAAGATCTTTTCCCCAACCTTAGGGTCATGTCTAAAATAAACAGTGCCTCAAATTCTTCACATCCAATATATTAATTTAATTTTGCTTACCACCACTAGCCTATAGCATTCCCTATTGCACTTATACAATCATAGAAACGCAGGTCTGGAAGGGACCTCAAGAGGTCATCTAGTCCAGCCCCACCCACAGTGCAGCAGCAATAAGTGTATCTAGGCCAACTCTGACAGGTGCTTGTCTAACTTGTTCTTAAAAATCTCCAATGAGAAGGATTCCACAACCTCCTCAGGTAACCTATTCCAGTACTTAACTATCCTCATAGTTAGAAAAAATGTCCTAGTATCTAAGATAGATCTCCCTTGCTGCAGATTATGCCCATTACCCAGATCTCCCTTGCTGCAGATTATGCCCATTACTTCTTGTCTTACCTTCAGTGGGTATGGAGAATAACTGATAACCATCCTCTTTATAACAGCCTGAACATTACGCTGTCAACTTCCAATGGAGGAGCACCTGTCAGATGCAGCAGTTTCTCCATGCTCGGCCCATTCCTGGAGAGCTGTCAAATGGGATGATGCAGTCATATTCCCCAATTGCAAAATTCCGATCATTCCCACCTTCATGCGTACTCTGCCATCTGGTTTTCCAAATAAATAAATAAACAAATCAAATATTTCCCTGCCCTCCTTCAAAGGACACAATGGCATTTCAATGTATTTCAATACATTGAGCGTAAGTATTTTGTAACAAATTAATGAAATGCTATGGTCGGTCACTAGCAGATTTGTGACTTCCTGGAGATCACTTTAAGCCCTGTAAAAGTCCAACCCTTAGGTAAATGGTCTCAAAAACCACTGCCCCCACCTTTCAGAAAGGCAGCCCCCTCCCCCTTGAAAACATTCTCTATTGTCTCAAGATAGGGATGGAAATAGAAAAAACTTCAAGACTCCCAGACACCAATTTTATCAGACACTAAACTAGCTGATGCGGTTACTCCTTTTGTAACAAGAAAGATTAAACTGGATCAGCAGAGGCACAGACAAGGATGCCTGTGTTCTGCTGCCTATAAATAGGATCACCGCCTTCTGAAAAAATAAACAGCCAGCTGTTACAACTAGACAGCAAAGTCAAGGCAGCAATTGAAAGGAACAGTTGTTTGCTGAATAAATCTGTGCAATCTACTCATGCTTTAATTGGGAAATTCTGTCCAGATTAATTTTAGATGAGAGGTGGTAATATTAATATGAGCTCTGAAAGGTAGAAAAGGTAGAACATGCTCTTCAGGATAAAAAAATCTTGTAAGTGATATTTTCTAAAGCTAGCATTTTCCTCACAGATTCCACTGGCAGTTTTAGCAGAGAGGCCAAGAACTGAATGGACATAGAGAGAGAGGATGGTTAGGTGCTAGCCTGGGACTTGGGGAGCTGGGTTCAATGCCTACACCACCACAAACTTCCTGTGTGACCAGTTCCTCACCTGTAAAATGGAGATAATACTTTTCTTCCTCACAGGAGTGTTGTGAGGAGAAATACTTCAAAGATTGTGAAGCACTCAAATACTACAGCAGGGGTAGGCAACCTATGGCACGTGTGCCAAAGGTGACACACGAGCTGATTTTCAGTGGCACTCACACTGCTGGGGTCCTGGCCACTGGTCTGGGGGGCTCTGCATTTTAATTTAATTTTAAATGAAGCTTCTTAAACATTTTAAAAACCTTATTTACTTTACATAAAACAATAGTTTAGTTATATATTATAGACTTATAGAGAGAGACCTTCTAAAAATGTTAAAATGTATTACTGGCATGCAAAACTTTAAATTAGAGTGAATAAATGAAGACTCAGCACACCACTTCTGAAAGGTTGCCGACCCCTGTATTACAGTAATGAGGGCCATGTAAATACCTTATATAGACTGAACTATTCGCTTAACCCAAGTGTTCGTCCCTCCAGAACAGGCCTGAGGCAGATTGGTGGGGCAGCATGGAGAAGTTTGCAGTCCCATTACTCACCCGTGTTGTACATGTCTTGCGGAGCTACATTTACCACTGATTTCATTCTCAGGAGATACATGAGAGTGTGCCATTCTCTTCAGGAATAAGGGAAAGCATAACCAGAGTGTAGAGTACTTAATGGAGGAAAGAAATGGAGATGCAGCAAGCAACACCTACTTGTAAAACACCCACTTTTAGGGCTGCAGCTGCTTGGGTCTACCAAATTTACAGGGCCAGGCTCCAGAAAGGCCCATTGTGGAGTAATTAACTACAGTTAGTTTGGATCAGGAAGTCACCAGGGAAAGCATGGTTCTTCTGGGAGATAGGCTATTTTTACATTGTGCATTCCACCACAGTATCACAGCCAACAATCCAGAATCTTTCTAAAGTTCTAAGTTCTCTGTATTAACTACACATTTTAAAAAAAGCTACAATAAAAACATTACTGAGGTAGCAAAGTCAAGTACTCAAAAGTTAGGAAATGTCAGAATTAAGGTTGCCTCTGCAACCAGTGATTTTAACATTCCAATCATACAAATCAACCCAACAGGTTTCAATAATACCAATTTATATCAATTTTGCTCATCAATGAGAATGTCTAGTTCTGCTTGCTTATTCCCCAATCTCCTGGCATTGCTGTATAAACAATTCAGTTTCTTCTCTTCACATTTCTTTACCACCTCTATTTAACCTCTTCACAACACCCTGAGTTTGAACAACATTTGACCCCTTAGCACACTCCTTTTGCATTTTATGTGTAACACCCTCCTGGCTGCTCTACTATTCTCCAACCCATTAGATTACAACCCCCCACGTCTGAGATGCAGGCTGCCCCATTGCTACAGCCCCCTCTCTCACTGCAAGGTGTCACAACAGCTCTGAGGCTACAGTACAGCCACAGAGCAGCTTAGCTCCACTCCCTGACTTGTGGTGGAGGAACCCTTTCCCTGAGAGTTTCTGTGAGCCAAGCCCCTGTGGGCTGAGTTGGGGTGAGGTGGGGGAAGGGAAGGTTGAGTCAGCCCAGGCACAGTGCACTATGAAAGGGGTATACAAGAGCAATGTTGATGATGGATATTTGGCCATCACCTCAAGTCAGTGCTAATAGCATGCTGAAGTTGAGTGTCTGGCATGATGTGTACAGTAGACCATAGCATTACACAGAGGGCAGGGCCGGCTCCAGGCACCAGCCTACCAAGCACGTGCTTGGGGCAGCACCTGGAGGGGGGCGGCACTCAAGGTTTTTTTTTAATTTATAAAAAAAACTAACCTTCCTCTGGCGCCCCTGCCGGGGGAGTGGGGCAGCAGGCGTGCTCCGCTCCCCGCCGGCGCCCCGGCCGGGGCAGCAGGGCGGCCGGCGTGCTCCACTCCCCGCCGGTGCCCTGGCTGGGGGAGCGGGGCGGCAGGCGTTCCGCACTCCCCACTGGCAGGGGGAGTGGGGCGGCGGGCATGCCGCCCTCCCCGCTGGGCCCCCCCCCCGGCGTTTTGGCGGGGCGACGTTGTTGGGGGTGTGTGTTTTGGCTGGCGTTGGGGGTGGGGGTGGCGCCCCTGCCGGGGGAGTGGGGCAGCAGGCGTGCTCCGCTCCCCGCCAGCGCCCCGGCTGGGGCAGCAGGGCAGCAGGCGTGCTCCACTCCCCGCCGGCGCCCCGGCCGGGGCAGCGGGGCGGCCGGCGTGCTCCGCTCCCCGCCGGCGCCCCGGCCGGGGCAGCGGGGCGGCCGGCGTGCTCCGCTCCCCGCCGGCGCCCCGGCCGGGGCAGCGGGGTGGCCGGCGTGCTCCGCTCCCCGCCGGTGCCCCGGCTGGGGGAGCGGGGCGGCAGGCGTTCCGCACTCCCCACTGGCAGGGGGAGTGGGGCGGCGGGCATGCCGCCCTCCCCGCTGGGCCCCTCCCCCCCGGCGTTTTGGCGGGGCGACGTTGTTGGGGGTGTGTGTTTTGGCTGGCGTTGGGGTTGGGGGTGGCGCTTGTGGGTTGTTTTTTTTTTTGCTTGGGGCGGCCAAAAAGCTAGGGCTGGCCCTGACAGAGGGCAAGGATGGATTAGCTGTAGCCAGGGAGCAGCTCCCAGGGTCAAACACTTCCCCCCCATTGGCAGGTGTAGAGGGAGAAAGACCATGTCTCTGCAGCTGGAGTAGCACAGGATTTCTGGTTTTGCAGCATGCTTCTTCTGAGCCCTCAAGCCTCCCCTCCAGGGGCGGCTCCAGGCACCAGCAGAACAAGCTGGTGCTTGGGGCGGCAAACTATTAGGGGCGGCACAGGAAATGGCCGGGGTAGGGAGCCAGGGGAGTGGGGAGCGGCGTCCCACAGCGTCGCTCCCCCGCAACAGCGGCCAGCCACCCCTGGCTGCCCTGCCCCACTGGGGCAGGGAGCCAGGGGAGTGGGGTCTCGCCATGCCACTCTCCTGCGGCAGCGGCCAGCTGCCCCTGGCTGCCCCACCCCGCCGCAGCCGGGGCAGGGAGCCAGCTGAGCGGGGAGTGGGGCCCCGCCGCTCCCCCCGCGGGCAGCACCCCGCCCCCAGGAGCTGGTAACGCTGCCCTGCCCCGGCTAAGCAGGGAGCGGAGTCGCGCCGCTCTCCCGCGGCAGAGGCCAGCCCCCACAGGAGGGAGCCACCCCTGGCTGCCGTGCCCCGCCGTAGCCGGGGCAGGGAGCCGGCTGAGAGGGGAGCAGGGTCCCCCGGCAGCGGCCACCCCCCCCCCCCGGGGGAGCTGCCCCTGGCTGCCCTGCTCCTCCTCATGTGTAAAAGCCAACCAAAAAAGGGGAGTGGGGGAGCAGCCAAAAAATTTTTTGCTTGGGGCGGCAAAAAACCTAGAGCCGGCCCTGCTCCCCTCCCAACTCTGCAGCACTGGCATACCAGAACCTGAATAGGAGAAGGAGAAGGCCTGCAGTACACAGTGGCCTCCCCTCAGGTCCTCAGCATTTCCTCTCAGAAATCCATGTGGGAATCAATGTACTGAATGCCTCCCTAGCAGCTAGTGCACAAAGAGGATGAGGATTTACTACTGCTACCACCTGAGGCACTTGTTCAGTTCAGCTGAAGTTGTAGAATTAGATGCTTAGAGATTGAACCTGATACATCACGCTCCTAAAGTGGCCTATTACATTTAGACATCACCCGCTCCTGCCTTACATTATCCAAAGATTGTTTAAAGTTCAGAGGGATAGTAAAGAGACCCACTTTGAACACTTTTTTGGCAGGAAAAAGCCCTATTTATTTCCAGTGAACTAGCGGCCAAACTGCTTTTTCTCAGCGCTGCTGCCAGCCATCTTAGCGAGTTTCCCATCATCTCTCTTCTCACTGTGGACACTTGACTGCAGCAGCTCCGCAGATGTCCCGGCTTCACTCTTTAACGTACGTTCTCCACTTGTTTGGGTGGAGCTGCATGTACCATTGAGTTGCCTCATGAAAACATCTGTCTCTGCCTACTGACACAGGCACCAGCAACCGATTCCCCAAGCCAAACGCCCCTTTGCAATCAGGGGGAACTTAGCCTGGGTTGTCTGGGGTGCAGGGTTTGGCCGATGGGGACTACAGGCACTGCACCTGCTGCACAGCCACATGGAGACTCCCTTAGCCCATTGCCACTCGGCTCTCACACGTTCTGCTAAGTGGTCGATGATCCGGGGGAACAGAAACCCTTTGTTAGAGAAGGGAAATCTCCTCAATGGAACACTCTGTCAATGGCTGCTGGAGGCCTTCCCATGAAACCCAGCTGTGCACCCCTAGGATTCCCACAGGGGGGCTCTCTGCTCATTCACTTGTCACCCATTGCGATGGTCTCTGACAGTGGGAACGTGGAGGATGGGGTCACTGCAGATGGTCCCTTCTCCAGCTCCTTTAATGGGAGGAGGTTTGGCCAGGTGATGTCAGTGGCGTAGCCAGGTTTAGAGCACAGGGGGAGCAGAGCTAAAAAAAAGGCGCCGGGAGCAAAAGGTGTCAGAGCACAAAAAAGGTGTCGCTTCTGCTCAGTGGGGGAGCGGCCGCTGCCCCTGCTCCCTCCCTGGCTATGCTACTGGGTGATGTAAGACACAGGTCTGAGAGTCAGGACTCCTGTGTTCTGTGGCTCTCGAAGGGTGCGTGGTCTAGTGGGTGGAGCTGGATTGGAACCGGCATTGGCTTCTGCTTCTGTCAGTGATGCTGTGTGTGACTTAGCCAGTCACTTTCCCTCTGAGCCCCAGATAATGGGGATAATAGTGACCAATCCTGGAAGGCCTGGGAGGGGTCATGAATTAGTGTCTCTTCATCTCTAACACCTTCCACCCAAGCCTCTCAAAGGTATTAGGTTGAGACAGACCTTCTCTCCAAAGCTAGCTACTTGTGCATCTCCACTGGCCAGGGGAATTGCACACGTGGTACAGTCCAGCCCACAAGGTTCTGCCTCGGTAAGAGATCAACCACTCAGATGAGGCCCATTCCTGCAGACCTTGCTCACATAGAACTGCCATTGACAGCTGTCACAACAGTGAATAAGGTCAGCAGTATCTAGCCCTGGTATCACAAATATTGCCCCAGACCCAGACAAATAAAAAAGGTATAAATACTGCTTTACATTGTTTTGTATTTTGAAGATTTACAGAGGGCAGAGGTACTCTCTGTCCAAATTGTATTCTTCCTTCTTGCAATTGCCTGAAAATAAAATTGTCTATGACTTGCTGCATACCAAAGAAAGAGAGTGAGGTCATGATGGAAGGAAGTACCTCTAGAATTGAACTGATTGTTCCTTGACATAATGTGTCCTTCCAAATTTTAGAACTAGTAGATCATATCCCCTCATATCTAGTGTTTATTCATGGATTAGAAGAGGAAAAGAAGCTTCCTGCTTTTTCAACTCCCAGTCAGTTTCTTAAATTTGAATGAACTAGTCATTGAAATGAACTAGCTACATCAACTGAAATGAAGAAAACATTCTTTTTCACCTGCAGAAGAGGCTATTGCTGAGTATTTCAACAAACTCTGGTTCCAGGTGCTTAGCCAATGACTTCCCATAGTTCAGTGGTTTGATTTCCTTTTAAACTTGGGAGCAAACGTGGACTACTTAATATTTTTACTTAATTTGAATTAGTTTAATCGGTTAGAGCAACTTTAGGCCTTAATATTGGTTGTCATAGTTTCAAATTTAATCCCCAATAGGTTTGGTTTTCAAAAAATAAACCTATCTTTAATTTAAATTTGAAAAATGCATTTTAAATTTTTTTAAATCCCTTTTTTGGTTAGTTAGCTAGTTACTAAGGGGCGGATTCCTATGTGGGACATTTTTCTGCCAATTTAACATGTGTTTTCCGAGCCTAGAGCTTGGATCAGACTGATCAGATTCCAAACCTCACTGAGAATCTTACCTTCTACACAGGGGATGTGTGCCTTCTACAAAATAAAAATGGAAAGGAGAAAACTCCCAAAGAAGCTCCTCAAAAAGTCCTCACTTAGTCATCCAGGAGAGACCATGAGAAGGAGGCTTGCTGCAGCAAGGCTACAGGGGTCTCCGAGGTTCCCCCTGCCCTGTCCCCCTGTTCTACATGTCTGATGTCAAGGGAGCTCTGTGAGGTCACAGCCTCCTCACCACCTTTGCCCAATAGGCTGAATTCCTGCCAAAGGCCCATGTGAAGTCACTGCCACTCCCACCTCTCCCTTGCAGGGCTGATGTCTGCCCCTGGCCAGCCCCTTTGGATGTCTCAGCTGCTCCCCCAAATCTCCCCACTTGTTCACTATTAATTCTGGGGAGCAAACAGGCTAAACAGTAAAACAGCAGAATCTGTTCCTCATCCCACACTGAGTTTTTCAGAGATTCATAGAGCTTTAGGCCATTAGATCCCTAATTCACAGGCCATCAAGTTGCACACACTTACCCCCATATTACGCCCAATAGCTTGTGTTTCACTAAAAAACACCTTCCCAAAAGACATCTAGTTGTGAAGTGAGGACATTAGTAAACAGAGACTCCACCACTTCCCTTAGTAATTTGTGCTAGTGATTAATCACCCTCACTGTTAAAAATTGGTGCCTTATGTGATGGTGCACCCCATGAGGCTTTATGGGGATATACTTATAAATATATATATATGATATAACTGGAATATGTTTTATGCTACATATGCCGTGTTACATATCTCTGTGAAGGTAATGATGTAGTGAATCTATTCTCCCTATTTGTATGCATGTACCATTTGTGTGTTCGAAGTTATGAATATTGGCTGTATACTTGCATCAAGCATTTGGTCAGCTTCTTGAGAAAGGAATGTGCAAGTTAAGTGCCCAGTCAAGAAGCACTTAACAGACAAAAGAGCTTGGGAGGCTCCAATCCACATAAGAAGTCTACCTGAGGACGTTCAAGGCAGCATGTGGGCAATGGCTGTTCCCTGCAAGTCCTGAGTCATGCATGGACATGTGACTTGCCCATGTGATTCCAAATCTCCATTTTGTGACTGGATTCTGGGGGAGGGGTGTCCACCCACAAGAGAAAGTCTATTTAACCCCCTCGGAGACCCCTCCATTTTGTCTTCATCTGGCTCAAGGCATAGCCTCTCCACCCCCAAGGATAATTCAATTTGTTCTGTCTGTTACTACTTGGAATCACTTAAATCCTACTTTCTGTATTTAATAAAATCACTTTTTACTTATTAATTAACCTGGAGTACGTATTCGTACCGGCGGGGGAGGGGGCGGGCAAACAGCTGTGCATATCTCTCTATCAATGTTATAGAGGGTGAAAAATCTATGAGTTTACCCTGTATAAGCTTTATACAAGGTAAAATGGATTTATTTAGGGTTTGGACCCTATTGGGAGTGGAGCATCTGAGTGTTAAGGACAGGAACGTTTCTTAACCTGCTTCCAGGTGAGCCTACAGGTGTTAGGGGGATGTGGTTCAGACCTGGGTCTGGGTTTGCAGCAGTCTAGCAAGTCTGACTCAAACCAGGCAAGATTTCTGGAGTTCCAAGCTGATTAGGGGCAAGGGAGCAGGGGCAGAAATAGTCTTGGAACATCAGTTGGCAGCCCCAAGGGGGTTTCTGTGATCCAACTCGTTACACCTTACTTCTAATTTGAATTTCTCCGGCTTCAGCTGACAGCCATTGGTTCTTCTTATGTCATAAAATCATAGAACATTCGGGTTGGAAGAGATCTCAGGAGGTCATCTAGTCCAATCCCCTGCTCAAAGCAGGACCACACCCACTAAATCATCCCAGCCAGGGCTTTGTCAAGCCGGGCCTTAAAAATCTCTAAGGCTGGAGATTCCGCCACGTCCCTAGGTAACCCATTCCAGTGCTTCACCACCCTCCTAGTGAAATAGTGTTTCCTAACATCAAACCTAGACCTCCCTCATTGCAACTTGAGACCATTGCTTCTTGTTCTGTCATCTGCCACCACTGAGAACAGCCTAGCTCCATCTTCTTTGGAATACCCCTTCAGGTAGTTGAAGGCTGTTATCAAATCTCCCCTCACTTTTCTCTTCTGCAGGCTAAACAATCCCAGTTCCCTCAGCCTCTCCTCGTAAATCATGTGCTCCAGCCCCCTAACCATTTTCGTTGCCCTCTGCTGGACTCTCTCCAGTTTGTCCACGTCCCTTCTGTAGTGGGGGGACCAAAACCGGACACAATACTCAGGTGTGGCCTCACCAGTGCCAAATAGATGGGAATAATCCCTTCTCATAGACTCATAGACTTTAAGGTCAGAAGGGACCATTATGATCATCTAGTCTGACCTCCTGCACAACGCATGCTACAGAATCTCACCCACCCACTCCTCACCTATGTCTGAGCTATTGAAGTCCTCAAATCATTGTTTAAAGATTTCAAGGTGCAGAGAATCCTCCAGCAAGTGACCTGTGCCCCACGCTGCAGAGGAAAGCAAAAAAACCCCAGGGCCTCTGCCAATCTGCCCTGGAGGAAAATTCCTTCCCAACCCCAAATATGGTGATCAACTGAACCCTGAGCATGTAGGCAAGACTCACCAGCCAGACACCCAGGAAAGAATTCTCTGTGTTAACTCAGATCCCATCCCATCCAACATCCCATCACAGACCACTGGGCCCATCTACCATGAACAGTCAAAGATCAATTAATTGCCAAAATCATGTTATCCCATCATATCATCTCCTCCATAAACTTATCGAGCTTAATCTTGAAGCCAGGTAGGTCTTTTGCCCCCACTGCTTCCCTCGGAAGGCTGTTCCAGAACTTCTATCCAGAATATGTGGATGTTTCTGCTTTAAAAAAAAATGAAATGGTGAAATGATTAACAATGCTGATATTTAACTCTTCACAGTTAATAGCCCAGAGAGCTGAATGGGGACAGTTAATAATCTGCAAGGTCCCAGCCCTGCAAACATTTATGCATGTGCTTAATTTTACATGTGTGACCAGTTCCATGGAGTTCAATGGGAATACGCACATGTGTAAAATTAAACACACATTACTGACTTATATATTTGCAAGATTGGGGGCTTGCAGCTCTTGTTTTGGTCTGTCTGTTTGCAGACTTGAGAAGTGAGCACTGCAAGGGATGAAAGAAGTTAGTAAACATGTATTTAGTTGTCTTACCTTGCCTCCCTCATGAGAGTTCATTATGTAATGCTTGTAATGGTTTTGTAAAGACCACGGAGTAGAAATTCTTATTCTTGGTATTATTTACATAGTTCTAACTGTGCTGCATGTACTAGGGGCAAAGATAAAGACAAAGGCCCAGATCTTCAAAGGCACTTAGTGAGCACTCTGCCCAGCGTACCAACACCTAATCTCTAAGGGTACATTTATTCTGCAAATATATAAATAAAATAAAACCTGAAGCAGTGAGTCTCAGAGTGTGGGTGTGTAGATTCGGGCTCGTGCTACAGAGCTAAAAATAGCAATGTAGATGTTCCCGCTAGGGTGGAGCTTGAGCTCTGACTGAAACCCAGCGAGCGGGGGGGAGAACCCTCTTAGAGACTGAGCTCCAACCTGAGTGGGAACATCTGCACTGCTATTTTTACCACCGTAGCGCAAGCCAGAGTCTGTAGACCCATGCCCTTAGACTCGCTGCTGCAGGTTGGTTGGTTTTTTGTGTTGTAGATGTTCCCTAGCTGGCCTGGCATCTAGTGGAATCGTTTGCAGCAGCTTTGTTGGTTCCAGGGTATTAGAGAGACAAGGTGGGTGAGGTTATATCTTTTACTGGAGCAACTTCTGTTGGTGAAGACGGGCTCTGTGTGGCTCAAAAGCTTGTCTCTCTCTCACCAACAGAAGCTGGTCCAATAAAAGACGTCACCTCCCCTACTTTGTCTCTCTAATCCTAGTGGAATCCTCAGGCCCGAGTTAGCTGGCCAAAGATTCATAGATTCCAAAAGAGACCACTGTGACCATCTAGTCTGACCTCCTGTGTAACACAGGCCAGAGAACTTCCCCAAAATAATTCCTAGAGCAGATCTTAATTTACAAATGGTCAGTGATGGAAAACTTGTAATGACCTTGGTAAATTGGTCCAACCATTATTTACTTTCACTGGTAAATATTTATGCCTTATTTCCAGTCGGAATTTGTCTAGCTTCAGCTTCCAGCCATCGGTTCATGTTATAGCCTTCGCTGCTAAATTGAAGAGCCCATTATGATGATGATGATAGAATGCATGGAGAGAGTTAGGTGCCTAAGGCCTGGTCCACACTAGGGGGCGGGATCGATCTAAGATATGCAACTCCAGCTACATGAATAACGTAGCTAAAGTCGAATATCTTAGATCGATTTTTAAAAGTACTTACTGCGGTCCACATGGCAGCAGGCAGGCTCCCCCGTCAACTCCGCTTACTCCTCGCGCAGAGCTGGAGTTCCGGTGTCGACGAGATGCGATAAATCGATCCCAGAACATCGATCGCTACCCGCCGAATCTGGCAGGTAGTGTGGATGTAGTCTAAGAAAGGGATCCTCAGAAACCAGCAAGCTGCATGGGGAGCTGCCAAAGCTAGCCAGGAATGAAATGCCAAGCAAAAGGGAAGGGAGGAGAGGGTCTTAGGCACCTAAGCAGCTGACCTAATGCACCTGGCTAGTGGAAGAGAGATAGGCACCTCTCACCACTCAGGATCTTCAGCCATGAACTCTCTCATGGAGTTGGGCACTTAAGCCAGCTGCTGAAGTAGCCCTGCCAGTGTCTGCAGTTCACTATGGAGCCTGAGTAGTAAATAGCACACATGCAGTTCAGCCTCTCCCTAAGGTCCCCTTTGTCTGTGGAATTGGGAGAATGGTGTGATCTAACCCTAATGAAAAGTTGTGGGGGGCGGGGGAAGACCTCCCCATATCCTAGGGATCCTTTGAGGGGGTGTGAGGTCAGACAAAAATGTGGAAATTCACATCCTTGCCTTGAAAGTTGTATCACAGCTGCTAAAGATCGTGCATCAGTGCAGGAGGCTGCCTGCAGAGTCAATCAACAGCACTCTCGGGGCCTTGAATGTGGGCACCATAACAAGAGGGGGGGGAGGGCCTCCTCTGGCTAGCTGCCAGGAGGCAGGGAGAAACAAGCTAGCAATCAGCAGAATCATTAGGGAACCAATCATGTGGGTCCCTGGCACTCTTGAAGGTGGGGAGGGTGCTTCCAGCACTCTCCTATTGGTCTGACTCTGCAGCTGTAACAATGAAAAGAGGGAGGCGGTGGAGGGCATCCAATAGGTGCGAGTTTCATTTGCAGGCGGGGCTAGCTGCACTCATCTCTCTCTCTCCTCACACTGTCCTTTCCAACCCTGCTGAGAACCGCAGTTTCACTTTCATCCAGGAACAGGATTCTTCCCTTGTGACCCAGACAACAGGTAAAAAGGGCCCAGTCTGCAAAACACTGGGGGCATATTTACACTACAGTCCTAAATTGAGCTATGTTAGGCCGACTTACAACCACTGCAGTAGTTACTGTCCACACTGCCCTCCTTCTGTCAGTGGTGTGTGTCCTTACCAGGAGCGCGTCCACCGACTGAAGCGGGGCTGTCATAAATATGAAGGGAAGGAGGAGAGGGTCTGATGCAGTGCTATAAAATCCTCTTTCCAGTAAAGGGTTAAGAAATGCAGGTAGCCAGACTGACACCTGACCTGGCTGGCATCTGACCAATAAGGGGACAAGATACTTTAAAACTTTGGGAGGGGGGAAGGTTTTAGTGTGTGTCTTTGTCTGGGAGAGGGTGATCTTGGAAGACCGAAGGAACCTACAGAAAATCAAACCTCCCTTTTCTGAAGTAAGTTTAGATAGCATAGCGTATAGATTTCTGTTTATTTTTGCTTGGTGTATCCCCTGTGTTAGGGCAAAGGGGGGGCTATTCATGGTTTTCTGGAACTTTAAGGTTTTGTCCAGAGGGGGAAATCTCTCTGAGTTTGGAAATAGTGTCCTGTAAAATAGTTACCATCCTGATTTTACAGAGATGATTTTACCATCTTTATTTTTAATAAAATCCTTCTTTTAAGAAGCTGACTGTTTTCTATGGTGTTAAAACCCAGGGGGGTGGGTTTTTAGATCACTGTGTAACCAATTGGTTGGGAGATTGTTCTCAAGCTTCCCCAGGAAAGGGGGTGTACGGCTTGAGGGGGTATTTTGGGGGGGAGGGAAGTTCAAGTGATTCCTTTCCTGGATTCCTGTTAGACATTTGATGGTGGCAGCGAGAAGCGTTTCTTGGGGTGCAGGGAATTTTGTACCTTGGGGGGTTTAACCTAAGCTGGTAAAAATAAGTTTAGGGGCTCTGAATGCGGGTCCCCACGTCTTTACCCTAGAGTTTAGAGGGGGGAGGGAACCCTGACAGGGGCAGTGTGGGGGACTGGAAGCCAGGGCTCTCAGCTTCACATGGAGCTCCCTGCCAGGAGCCTAGCTGCCCCCCCAGGGCTTTTTGCCTCCCTGAGTGGGCAGCTGGCTGTGGGGAGCCGGGGCAGAAGCCCAGCTGGGAGTGGGGAGCTGGAATGGGGGGCAGCTAGGCTCTAGCTGGAGCCCACCACTGGCCCAGGCATGGAGCCAGGGGCAGAGCATGACACCTGCATTTGGGGGGGACTGGTCCTGAGTACTGGATGCTCCCTAGAAGGGGGGGCGGTGCTAGTGCCAGGACCCTGCCCCCTGGCCCACCCCTGCTCAGCCTCCTCCTCCAAGCCCCACCCACATTCCACCGCCACTCCACCCCATCCCCCGAGGCCCCCGCCCCGCCAGCCGGCCGCTCCTCTCTGCCTCTCAGTGGGTAAAGAGGTGTGAGTTTTGGGTGGCAGGGCCATGGGGGAAGAGGCAGAGCAAGGGCGGGAAGAGGAGTAGCGTGGGCAGAGCCATGGGGGAAGAGCGGGATGCGGGAGCAGGGCCTTGGGGCAGAGCATGGGCGCCCTTTTGGCGGCGGTGCTCCAGAGGCAGCAGGCCAGCGGCGTTCCTCCAAAGGGAGGTGTGCCACATCCTGTTTGGGGAGGCTTAGCCTCTCCTGGCCTATTATACCAACCATCCATGCATGGTGCCATGAAATTAACAAGTATGACAGCCAACAGCTGATGTGAATAACAGTGTCTATATGGACACTGCATTGCCCTAACTAGACTGACATAAGCCCTCATGGAGGTGGCACTATTATGTCAGGGTAGTAGGGCACTTACCTCAGCGGGAGCAAGGCTGTAGTGTAGACACTGACATAACATGGACATAAACTGCCGTACATTGACCTAATTCTATAGCGTAGACCAAGCCTGGGTTGCATGCAGCTTTCCTTGTGATGTGCTGCATATTGTAGAGACAGCTAGAGGCTACATCTTCACTGCAAAATCTTGTGATTTTGACACTGAGACTAGGGTTGCCAACCCTCCAGGGTTGGCCTGGAGTCTCTAGGAATTTAATATTAATCTTTAATTAGAGATGGTCATGTGATGAAATCTCCAGAAATACATCCAACCAAAGTTGGCAACCCTGACACCCCCACGTTGATGTAAAAAAACAGTTCTTTTGCAGCGAAGATGGTCTTTATGCCAGTGCAATAGGTTGTGCCGGAAGTGGTGTTGGCGGGTTTGAACTTTACACGAACACTAAAGCAGCCTGGCAGCAGGGGACTGAGAGGCAGCAGCACCCCCGAGAGGCAGCGGGACAAGGTTCCACACCTATAGAAGAAGTTTCCAGGTTGCCAGGAGGCTGGTTTGAAAAGATCAGCTAAGACTCAGCAGTGCTAGGAAACAGATGTATTGGACTTATGCTAAGTGGCAAACCTCACAAACACATGCATAGAATCATAGAATATCAGGGTTGGAAGGGACCTTAGGAGGTCATCTAATCCAAACCCCTGCTCAAAGCAGAACCAATCCCCAATTTTTGCCCCGATCCCTAAATGGCCCCCTCAAGGATTGAACTCACAACCCTGGGTTTAGCAGGCCAATGCTCAAACCACTGAGCTATCCCTCCCCCTGTGCCCCTTATTGTGACATTTTAATGGGGAAGAAAAGCAGGGTGAGCAGATGTCAGCACCTCATTTGCTTTCATGGAGATTAGTTTAAAATGTTTTATTGCAGGCTATGACAACACTGGTAGCATATACGAATTAGGACTCTCTAGGCCAGTCTGACTGTTACTGCTATTGAAAAGTACCTTACTCCACAGGTAGTCCCATGGACTTCAGTAAGGCTACCCACAGTATAAGGCATCCTTCTTCACAATAATTAGCGTGCATTTAACTCATGATTTTAATGATAGGCAAACACAAAGGGGCATTTGGTGAAGCTCTTAACACACCTTGGTGAGCAGTTACAGCTGAGTACTTGTGTGAGAAAATGCTCACCAATGTGAGTAAGGGGTCACACACTAACCCAAAGACTCAGTGCTTTTGGTTGCAAACTGCCTTCTGGGCGGGGTTTGAGTGTTTTGAAGGCAGACATTTGAGGCTGAAATGCAGGTTTCAGTGTTTGCCTGTGATAAACACAACTCAATGAGTATTTAATATAAATCTTTATAAGATATGGTGAGGCATGGAGAGTTTTGGATAGAGATGATTTTGAAGTGGTGTTGATAAGCTATTAGAAGAATTAGTACCTTCCAAATGAGTAAAATTCGCTGCAGACATTGATGAAAGCAGCTGTAAATCCAGTTTAACCAGATAGTTATGGTCGGTTTACAGATATTTTGCTGGAGCAGTGTAAAGTAGCCAGAGAATAGCAGTGATTCTGGCCCAATGTGTCTATACTTGTGTGGGATGATGTACATAACTTACGTGTCACGTCACCACTAGTGACTAAAGCAGCCATCCAAAATTTACATTGATAAAACCTTCATACCACAGTACACCATCATATATGCTCCTTGTAGTTATAGTACAATCTGTATGTCCACACCACCTCTTGTTTCTTTAATTATTCTTTTGCAGACTGTCTCCTGTTTCAGACTCGGCGTGCACTTTCTGCCAGGTGGTACTGAAAGGAAAAGCGTGCCCTTTTCACTGTTACGGTGTTTCTCCAATAAGCACATCTCTCTTTTGGGAGTTTGTTAGAGGCAATATTGGATTTTCTAGAGAGGAAGACTATTAAGGGCTTCCTGTAAAATGGCAGGTAAGAGGAGATCATTTTCCTTTGGTAGCGATAGAATGTTACTCATTTCGGAGCTGTGCACACAGGAGTCAAATGTCCTAGCTCCATCAGTGCTTGGATGGGGCTGTGAGGTAAAATTTGCAAAAACACCTAAGTCACTTACTTTCTTAAGTCTCCGTGGACTTAGGTGCCTTTGAAAATTTTACCCCAACCTGCAGTGCTGAGTGCCTTCAGCTTGATGGGAATTGATGCTACTTCGCACTTTGCAGACTACTCAGCAAGTAGGGTTTGCAAGAATAGGCTCTTAGCAGCGAATAGGTGACTGTCTTTCCTTTACCTTCCTGAATAAGTTACTGAGTGAGATCATAATTGTTTCAGAATGGATTTTTATTCTTATTAAATCAACTATATGACCACAATGCTTGATTATTGTATTGACCTCTTGGCAGGGCCACTTTGTAACTTTTATGTGGTGCTAGTATCAGCAACACACTTGGTTAATAGCTCAACATCTGCTCTTTACAGTAGTCTTTATATTGACGGATGATAAAGCCACAGAGTGGTTGTTCAAGCCCTTAACTGAGATTAATTTACTTAATCAGGCTGATGGAGACCTGGCATATCAATCCCTTGCTTCTACCACCGAAATTTAGTTAATCAGATAACCAAGCCTTTTTGTGTGTTGGCGTTTCAGAGATGCAGCTTTTCCTCCCTTCAGGTCTACCTCACCTCAGTTTTAAGTCATGTTTGAAAGTTTCTCTCACTGCAGTTTTTATAAATAAACCACAGTCTCCATGTATTTAGGAACATCACACACATACCCCCTTTGTGCTCAGTGAATCAAAAATACTGCTGTAATTCTATTAAAAATTATATTGTATTATGGATATTAACTATTTGTTTAGTTCCTTGAGTATACTGCCAGGAGAAAGTGGGGCCATGTATAAAATAAGCAGAAGATTTTAACTTGTAACTCCAGGCACTGATGTTACAAACACAGAACACAGCTTTTTTTTTCTTTCCCCTCAATCCACTGAGTTCCAGTTAGGGAAGCCCACTTCAGCACAGATTAATTTAATGGGCCAGATTCACCATTGCCCAGCACTTCATGTAGTCTCTTACCAATGGTAGGTGGATATAAAATGCTACCATTATGATCGAGTAGCGTTTTCCTCACTTTGCACTGGTCTGAGAGGACACAAGGTGCTGAACAATGGAGAACGAGGCCCTGTCTCTGCATACTATTTCAGATGTATCCATCACCATGGTATCTGGGGATTTTCTTTTCTTTTTAACTCCAGGGAGAAAAGTACTAATAATTTATGCACATCAAGAGCCCAAATCTCTGAATGGATCCTTAAAGAATCTTGCAGTAGAAGAACTGAGCAAACAGGGCTGCAACGTCACCATGTCTGATCTGTATGCAATGCAATTTGAGCCAAGAGCAACAAGAAATGACATCATTGGTGAGGCTAGTTGAAGTGCATTTTTAAAATGTGTCTCTTTGGGATTGTAAACACAGTCTTACCAATTTGACACACCAGAGCCGCATTGTTTGATATAAGGATCAGGTGCTCTATGGAGGAAAAAACAGGGAGACTTTTGGTGTAAAGCAATAGCTAATTAGACTGCTTTTTCTTTCTGTGGGCATTTAGTAGTGCAGTGGTTTTCAATCCTTTTTTTTCATTTGTGGACCCTTAAAAAATTCCAAATGGAGGTGCAGCAGACCCCTCTGGAAATTCGAAGTGTGGTCCATGGACCCCTACCATAGAAGTCTTTAGACTGAAAACAGGCTGAACAGAATTCAACTATAAATGTTGCACATGCTCAGCCTGGCATTTGACACAGGGTGAGAAAGGATGTTAAACTGTGGGCTTCTATGGTAACAACAACACTTCCAGGTTTTGACTTGTAGATGGGGGTATTCACATGCTTTTGATTGATCAGAAAAACAGACTGCCTGGTCTCAGCGCTGAAACTTTATTTTCATAGTTACCTTTTGCAGATCCCTTAGACATAGGGCAAGTCTACACTACAGCGCTACATCAGAGCGGTTGCAGTGATGCAGCTACGCCGCTGTAGCGCATCTGGTGAAAACGCGCTATGCCGACGGGAGACGGCTCTCCTATCGGCATAATTACTCCACATTGGCGAGAAGCAGAAATTATGTTGGTGAGAGAGAGCGTCTCCCGCTGACATAGCGCTGGTGTGGACAGCGTGAAACTTGTGTCGCTTGCCAGGGGTAGGGCTTTTTCATACCGCTGAGCAAGATACGTTTGATCAACTTAATCGGTAGTGTAGACCTCCCCATAGTCTGCAGACCCTCCAAGGGTCCAGAGTTGAAAACCACTGTACTAGAGGATATCACTTTAGGAATCCATCCTACACCCTTGAGTTTGACAGTTTTGCCATTGACTACAACAGTGGCAGGATTGGGCCCTTATGAATGAGACTGTAGGTTTTTTAATAGCCCTGTGCCTTTGGGCCCAAATGTTTGTGTATAACAACTTACAAGTGATTGTGTGTCTTCTTAAAGAGGCATCATTACAAATCACCTCCTCTCAAGGACCAGTCTGGTTACAGATGTTTTCTGCAAATAATTCTCAAGTGTTCATTTGTGTATGTTTGGGGTTTGTCATCTATTAAATAGGATTCCCATTGCCGGACTATGGTAATGCCATTGTCCATTTATTAGTTTAGTAAAAACTTGAGAGAAACCCAGTGGAGATCATATGAAATTTAAAACTGGCTTCCAAGTGTTTGTCATAGTTAAGAAAGCCATTCACCCAGCAGTAGGTTTTTAATCCTGATGCTGTTCTAATTTAGGAAGTGAAAGCACAAAGCCGTAACACAATTTGGCAGAGCTGGCAGTGTCTGTTAAAGCAAAACCCAGAACGGAAAGAGTGCTGTTGCAAGAGCACTGGCAGAAGTGGGCAAGGAAGGTTGCAAACTGTCTGATTCAAATCCATGCTCCGCGCCCAGTCTGGAAACCTCCTAACCCACTCTGGTCACATGGACTTCAGGGAGAGGTGAAGCTCCTTAGCAGATGCTCAGGCCCTAAACGCTGATGGCCTGATTTTCATTTACATTAAGGCCCTTGTACACCACGCTGGTAGCATATAGGGGGACAGAGGGTTATAACGGGGCCTTAACGTAAATGAGTACTGTACCTTTTGCAGGTACTAGATTCACCTACACTTCAAAAAAAATAAAATCAGCAGTTCATCTCTCACTCCTTACAATATGGTGTGGCTCATGATAAATCAATGGGATGAAGTATTCTGATCTAGGACAGTAGATTGTGACTTGTATTTAATGATCTGATGTGAATGTAGTGCTAGAAGTGGGATAAACAATGGCTATATGTTTCTTCCACAGGTTCCCTGCACAACTCAGAACACTTTGATTATGGAGTGGAATCATGGGAAGCTTACAAGAGAAGATGCTTGGCCAGTGATTTGATTGAGGAACAGAGGAAGGTTCAAGAAGCTGAGTTAGTGATTTTTCAGGTCATGATTTTTCTTATTATTAATCTTATAGTCTTAATATGGTGTTAAAACAAATACAGTAATAAGGAGATTAAAAAAGCCAGAAAGTTTAGACACAACTCCCACTGTCATTTAATTTCAACTCATTGCCCATGCTGATAGTGCAGATAAGGCTTGGGCTGTGATCTCACAGGGTAAGTAGTAAAGTCTAGTCAATAGCAGAAATGAAAAAAAGCCAGGTGCTACAGAAAATTGACAGCCCCTCTTCTCCATGAATCTAGAAACCAGTGTCTGTCAGAAGGCTCATCTTTTGGTTGAGGTTTAAGGGATTCTGAAAACTCGTGGTCATTTGGAGATCTCATGGCATTTTTCAAAAGAATATTACAAAAAACCCCACAACCTTAAGCAGATATAGTTCTCCTGCATCCTCTGAATGATGGACTTTATTTACTGTGCTTGATCTGTGAATGGCTTGACTGATTAAGGTGAAGATGTTCTTAGCATAGAAACAAGGCCAAAGGAAATGGTGTACCTCTGGCAATTACGTCTCACTATTAACAGGATCCTTTGCTTTTCAGTTTCCCTTGTATTGGTTCAGCATGCCTGCCATCATGAAGGGCTGGATGGACAGAGTCTTGGTCCAAGGATTTGCTCACAATTTCCCACAGTGTTATGATGATGGCTTGCTCAAAGTATGTTCCCCAGACTGTTACATTAGGCTGAACAATATTTTTGTATAATTTGTCTGTTCCTATGCTGTAATTTTATTTTCAATCTAAGTGGATAAATGAGGTTTAACAAATTTAGGCTTTTTAGTGGCACTCAATGATCATTCAGAATTCCTCCTAAAAACTTATTTCTTCTCTGTACCTTAGAGTTTTAGACTCTTATAGTATCTGAGTGCCTTCCATGTTAATGCCAACAGCAAAGTCCCTGGAGGACTTTATGGAGTCTTGGGCACTTCTGCCTTTTCACTCTGCATAGGGTGGGGGGGTTTGTTTAATTTTGGGTAGAGATAGGGGGCTGGTAGTGGTTTGGGAATAGAAAGGGGTGTCTGTATAGCAAAAGGCTCTGTCAAATATGAAGGTTTTGCACCATTTCCTATAGATGGTCAGACTCTCTACTCACCGGATATCCTCTGGCAGATCCTTCCATCTTGCCAAGGAGAAGTGTGCATGGGGAAAAGATAATGCAAATAGGACTATCAAGATGTGTGCAAGCCTCAACCATATGCTATTGTCACCCTTGTCCTCCTCCTGCCTTGGCTGGGACCCTCACGTTAGGTTTTTCTGAAAGTGGATTGCAGAATGTGCCGGGGAGGGATGATGTATGTTTTCTGGGGTGTATAGTCAGGGCCGGCTCTAGGATTTTTGCCTCCCCAAACAAAAAAAAATTTGGCCGCCACGCCCCCATTTTTTTTCTTGCTCCCCTGGCCCCGCCTCAACTCCACCCCTTCCCAACACCTTCCCCAAATCCCCAGCCCCGCCTCCTCCCCCGCACGTGCTGCATTTCCCCCACCCCACTTCTTCCTGTGGCCCCCCTGCAACTCCCCGCCCTAGCTCGCCTCCGCTACGCCTGCTCCCATGAACATGTCGCTGCTCCACTTCTCCCCACTCCCTCACCTGACGGGTGGGGGGGGGAGGGGAGTGAAGTGGCGGCACATTCAGGGGAGCAGGCGGAGCAGACGTGAGCTAGGGCGAGGGGGGGTGCAGGAGGTAATGGGGGGGTAGAGGAACAAGAACCGCTCCCCACCCCAGCTCACCTCCCCTCTGCCTCCGCCCACTCCCCTGAGTGGGCCACGGCCGCTCGGCTTCTCCCCCTCCCTCCCAGCGCAGCAGGGGGAGAAGCTGAGCAGCAGCAGCGCGCAAAACAGCTGTTTCGTGTGCAGCAAGCCTGGGAGGGAGGGGGAGAAGCCGAGCGGTGGCAGCACAGAGCGGAGGTGAGCTGGGGCAGTGGGGGCCAGAATGCTGCCCCTAGAAATGTGCCACCCCAAGCACCTGCTTGTTTTGCTGGTGCCTAGAGCCAGCCCTGTGTATAGTATATTCTTGAGTACTCTATCTATTAAAAATAACTAAAAATCCTCCTTTCCTGGGCTTTAGGTGCCTTAACACACATTAAGAAAGCAATTAAAAATTTCAGCAGCATTACATAATCACTCCAGCAAGAGCTTAGCCAGCCTGCCACCCACAAAAACTCCGTTCCACCGTGCTATCGTCTAGGAAGCGCACACCCTTGCCTTCTCCAAAAACACAAACGCGTCTCTTGCAGCATGCTTGAATGATCATCAAATGCTGTCAATATCAGAGCAAATAGATGGGGCGGAGGGGGGAGCAAGTTCCAGAGACTTTATCTCATGGAGAATGCCTTGCGAGCTGCCCCTCTCTTTTACAACAATAGGATCCAACTTGAGCCCTCCTGCTAAGCACAGTTGGCAGTATGGCAGAGAGAGAGGCAGTGCCTTAGGCAGGCTGTCCCCAGCCCGTTCTATAAAGCCCTGGTGCTTTATAGGTCGTAAGTAACATCTTAATCTCCACCTAGAAACCAATAGGCAGCCAGCACGGATCCTGGAGGAGCCCTCAATGCTGAGTAAGCTATCTGGAAGATACAATAAGCAGCTATAGCGGTCTCGGTCTTTTAAAAGAAATGCATTTTAGAGCATTAGAAAGTTCTGGTTCAACAGGAAGAAACGTTTGACATAGTTACTGGTGACAGAATAATCATTTTAATCAGCTCTTGCATATTAAGCAGAGGTGAAGCACTAACACTTGTATCAGCCCTATTGCATGTGTCTTTTCATTTACCTTTCCCTGCTATTCTATGAAAATGAATTGGTTAACGGGCAAGAGTCAGAAATACAAAAGAATAAAGAGTACAATCATTAGTTACAAGAAAGAAAAAACCTGGTACCCATTGCAAATGTAGAAAAAACAGTTTTTCATAGTAGAAAATACTATTTAGGGTTTGGTTTTTTTTAAATCCAGTAATGCACACACATAGCTGAAGGAAGGTGGGGTGAGGAAATGAACAAGGATCTAGTATTTCAAGAAGACTAGTGTAGTGGGATATGGGGCCAGATTGTACGGTCAGTCTGTTGTAAGTGGATCGTTTCTGGGTCCCACCTGGTCCAAGCCAGCTGGGTCTGGGTCATGACTAGTCACTGTTTCTAGCTCTGGGTCTCTGGGACACACTCCCAGGCTCAGACTTCTTGCCTGATGCCCTTCCTTGGAATATAGGATGCTGCCATCCAGCTGCCCTAGATCCCAAAACCTGTGTCAGAAACCTCCCAAGCCCTCCAGTCAGTTTACAAATGCTTCCCCAGAGCCTCCCCTGGGCTGTGGGCACTCTGTGCTTCTAGTTTAACCTCTTTAGAAACCATGTGGCAAGCAAGAAAGCAACACAGGCTGAGAAAAGGAATTTCTTAACCACAATCACTTTTCTCTTAACATTAGAGAGTTACTGATCTTTGAAAAGAACACAAGTCCTGAGACACGGCCTCCCCATGTCTGATCTCAGCCCTTCTGTGAGTCCAAAGTACGGCAGTGTTCAGGCTGGGTAAAGTCCTTCCTGCCCTATGCTCTGCAGCAAATCCTCCTTATATGTGGTCATCTCCCCCTCCTGCCCCCATCCAGATCAGTATCCGACTCCAAATAGACTTCTGCCTATCGGTTATATGCACCATTGGGATGCTCCAAACCTTCCTCCAATCATACTTGCCCCACCTGCATAGAGAGCTCATTGTTCTATAGGAGTAGGCAAGTAGTTGAGTGACAAAGCTAATGGCCGTAGATTGCAGTCTTGATGGTCCTTTGAGGATTTCGTTAGCTTCCCTACCTGGGAAAGGTGTCTGGAATGCAGTACAATAGGCTTCTCTCTGGCAAGCTTAGACATATGTTCAACACCTAATACAAAACAAGTTCATAACTTGATGCAAACATATCCCACTCTGTCAAGGTCATCGGAATTTGTGACCAGTTTAAGTTGGTCCATAACCCTAAATTGTTCAAACTGTGCCACCTTACTGTGGCATGAAGACTGAGATTCATCTATAACGAAATGATAGCGGTGAATTGGGTAGAAAGATTTCTGCTCCATGATTAATGTCAGAGGTTGGGCTCAGGCCATAAAACCTCATTAGAAGTCTTATAAATGGAGTGTTCAGTATTATTTGTGGTTTGTGTGTGTGGATTTTTGTGACCTCCTGTCCCAGCCATCCACTTTTGCCTTTTTCAACTCTCTACTCTATAATCAAGCAAGATTGGCACATCCAGATACCAATTCATAACTTTTGCACTGTTCTTGGCATTGGGAATAGTCAGCTGAAGATTCGTACTGCTCACATCCAATATCCCACAGTGATGGATATGTAGATTACTTGACTATTTAAATTGCTGATCATTTTTTCATCAGATTTCAGAAATAGCCCAGTGAGACAAACACAGGCAATTCAGACCCTTTAAAAGCTAATCATTTTGGCCTGTTTGCAAACTTGGGACAACGAGGCTGCTGCATCCGTTGTGTTCAGTTCACATTTGGAAGGTTCTCTTGGCAGCCATAAATAAGAATTAGATGCTGAGGTACAAATCTGTGTCAGATCCCATGTTTGTGGAATCTGAGGAAACAGGTTCTGGTAAAATACTTAGTGCAAGGAATACGTCTAAAGAACATAGCAAATGCCCAGCTAAGCTATTCTCGGGCAACTGAGAAGCTTTAAAGGAAGACTACTATGTATACAGGATGCAGTTTCAATCTGGGAGAGAGGGAGGAGCATAAACACACTTAGCACTCAATGTTTTCCAACCATAGATCTCAAAGCACTTTACAAGGAAGGGCAAGTATCTTCCCCATTTTACAGATGGCACTTGGGCCTTACCTTTTAACATGCATTTTTATGTATGTTTTCCCACAGAGCTATTTTCACACACTTTACTACTCCATATATCGACATGTTGTGTACAAGAGATGCAGTAAGTGGCACTTTGTGAAAAGGCCAGGGTAGGAGGAGGACACACAAGGGGGTCAGCACCCTCATTCATCTCTGTACTACCAAGTTCATCTAGTGTTTCTGAAGTGTCTTTTTTAGTTACTGGGTCACTTGTTCTTCAACAAATGTGCCTAAGTCTTATTTTCTTCATTCCAGAATAAACTAGCCCTACTTTCATTTACCACTGGAGGAGATGAAGAAATGTTTTCAAAAGGAGGGGTCAGTGGTGACATTCGCTATCTCCTGTGGCCCATGCAGGTACAATAGATGAATATTTGTTCAGTAATGGTGTGCTTTCATAGTACTGCCAACCCCAAGCATTCAAAAGTCAAGAGAGAGGCGCCCCAGAAATTATGATTACTTTTTTTAAAAAAATCCATCCAATTTTGAAAGAGCAATGTTAGGTCTTTAGAAGGAAAATAATCTGAGACTGTAGGTTTCATGTTTTCCAGTTTCTCTACCACTATGAGGGCAAAAAAAAAAAATTAAAGAAGAGATTTGCATGTAATAGCATGACTAGGGAAGAGCCAGCTCGTTGGAAAATCTGTGTGGCTGGCATGGTGTGCTGTGACATCTATGGGCTGATAGAAACAAGTTGAATCACTTGGCCTAGATCTTCCAGAAACACTTCCACCTTCTAACAAACTCTTTTGCAGTTTCTAGCTAGGCAGACTCATTGGCATTACTAAACCCATTTGGCTGCATCATTTAAAAGGCAACTAATGGAAAGGTGCTAATCATAGACATATCCAGAAGTTCAGAAATGTGTGAAGGAAGGTTAGTGAATTTAGCTCACTAAGAGGGCATTAAAACTCATTCAGAACTGCATGAATCAGAATTGCATGACTCAGCTAGATTCAGAAGTACAGGGATGCAACATGAATTTCATTCAGGAACAATCTAAGAAGAGTCAATAGTATACTAAATAGTCAGCCATCAAACTTGGGAGCGTATGACCATTGAAGAGGAAAATTATATAGTTTCAATAGCATTTCAAAACTGTTCCAGGAACTAGGGAACAACGTACATTAATCAAACTCAGAAGCATGTGAAGTTGGCCTAATCTCTTGGCAGATTATACATCATAGGCTAGCCTTCAACACTTGTCCACAAGCGTGGTTGCAAAGGTACATTCCCGTATCCTCTTGTCCTTCCACATGGATATTTTAAAGCAATGCTGTTTTATCAAAGAAAACATGCCTCACGTGGGGTAGGAGAAATGTTTTAAAATCTGAATTCGTTAACTGTAGCAAAAATGGAATTGAACCATTTTCTAACATGTCTCTTGTCCTTTGAATCCAGCATGGCATAATGCACTTCTGTGGTTTCAAAGTCCTTGCTCCTCAGATCTGCTTTGCTCCAGAGTATGTGTCAGAAGAGAAAAGAAAGGAGATGCTGACCTCCTGGGCACAGCGACTGAAGACTATTTGGGAGGAAAAGCCTATAAACTGCACTCCTGAGTGGTATTTTAAGTAATATTCAGGCACAACACTAGAGAAATATGGGGGGGAGGATAGGAATTGTCTCAGTTATATCTTTTCTCTTTCCCGCATGCTGTACCTTACCATGTATGGGGGGAAAAGTCACAATGCATAATATCAGTCTCATAACTTGCTGAATTGTATTACACCAAAGACAGCCAATTGTTAATAGCTCAGTTAGCAATATGGCATCTATCTTCCTGTCTCCTTAGGCGTACAGTCTAATGATGGGTGGTGTAGCACTTGCTCTGTGTGGGACATGGCCCCCTAACTAGTAAATATTAGTTCCTACTCTACAACCAGGTTGGTTGGTTGTTTTTTTGAAAGTAGTCCCTGTTCATACAGGGACAGTATTGAATCGCAGATAATGGCTATTGCCCTAAGATGCAGGTGACCTACAAAACACTGAAAGATATTGCCCGATTTACTTCAACACTTTTGTGCACCAGCTGCCATTTTTGTTAAATTCACCTGGAAATATCCTGTGATAAATAAGATTTGTCACAGCCCGTTATCAGTCAACTCTGTTCTCTTAAGCAAGTTTTGTCTGCATTTGAATTATTGTACAGTTTGAGTATATAGGATATGCAGTAATTTAGGTTACATGAGAACTTGTTGGGTGTTTGCAAAAGGCAGCCTATAGCCAGCTTTAACCTTCAATACCAAAACAGATCTTTGAGTCGGTTCCTAAATTCCTAAGATTATTTACAACTGAACTATAGTAAAGCTGCTTTAAGACAGTTTCAGACACCAATAAAGGAAGCAAATTCAAAGTGAAGTATGAATATACAACATTGGTGGCTTCACCGTTGCATTGTTCTGTGTGTACACAAGGAAGGGTACATGAAGCCCCCTGCCATTTTTGCCTCCTCCTCTACAATTTTAATGTATGCTTTTTTCTGAGTTCAAGGACTGGTCCCCACTTATGCTGCCACTAGCCATCCCATTAGAAATAGGGAGGAATCAAGAGCAGTTGCTTTGGCCCCTCACACTAATCAGCAGAGCTGCAGGGCTATTCAGCCATGGAGTTGAATGCCTGATGCACCTCCCCCTAAATACTGTAGCAGCAAATGTGCTTCCCCTGGGGACTCTGGCACTGTGGCTGGCTTGGTGAGGCGCATTGCCTCCTACATCTGCGGTGGCCACTGTCGAAGTGTGGGTCAATGCCTACTAGGATACACCAGTAGGTGTGGGTGGGCTCTTAATGTTTGGGAATTTTGCCATGGACTTCAGTGGGATAATTTGGCTCTGGGAAGTAACTGATTAATTTTTTGTGGTAGGATATATGGTGTGTTTCATGCTTAATTATGTATTTCCTGGCTTTGAGCAGTTGCTGTCACAACCTTAACATGCTGTTAAACATACTATTATACTTCTTTGTGAATGTTTACCTGTTTTTTGTGTGCAAGATGTAGATACCAGATTAAAATGTTTCCAGTCACCTAAATTAGAGTTCAGACTGAAGAAGGTAGACATAGTAAGATACAAATGCAGTTGCTGTCCATGCATCTTATTTACTTTTCAAAATAAAAGTCATCATTGTTTGTTTCCAGACTGATCAAAAGTGTTGTTCAGAAGACAAATGAGTATTCTGCAAAAAAAATTAAGAGGATGTATACAAAGAAGTCTTGCTCCTATAGTCAGGGCTGGTGCAACCACTAGGTGAACTAGGCGGCCGTCTAGGGCACCAAGTGGTTGTGGGGGCGCCAAAAAGCGCACTCAGGGGAAGAGGTGGAGTGGAAGTGAGCTGGGGCAGGGGGGCATGGGGAGGGCCGCCTGCAGCAAGTAACCAGGGTGGGGGGTGCACACAGGAACCACTCCACGCCCCAGCTCACCTCTGCTCCGCCTTCTCCCCTGAGCACGCTGCCCCTGCTCTAGTTCTCCCCTCCTCCCAGGCTTGCTGCGCCAAACAGCTGATTAGCGCCGCAAGCCTGGGAGATGGGAGAAGTGGAGCAGCACCGGCATGCTCAGGGGAGGATGCAGAGCGGAGGTGAGCTGGGGCGGGGAGCTGCCACAGGGGGGGTCCCTGGGGCGCTGCCGCAGGGGAGGCTCCCTGGGCAGAGGGCGGGGGTGGGGAGATGCCGCAGGGCTCCCCGGGCCGGAGAGGGGGGCTCAAGGTGGAAGTTTCGCCTAGGGCGCGAAATATCCTTGCACGAGCCCTGCCTATAGTCACTGAAGTCAACAGAAATTGATAGACTGCAGTCAGGGTAAAATTAGGCACATCTGTTATTCTATAGCAGCACAATGCAGATGTTTGGAAGTTCTAGCTAAGAGTATTTGTGAGGAAGTCACATGGGATTAATTCCCCAAAACTGCTAATCAGTCTCCTATGATTCTTATTGTGAGGATACACATACTTCTAACCCCCCACCCCCCACCCCCCAAAAAAAAAACCACACGTGTCAGGATGCTAGGCATAAGAAGGTCTTGAAGGTTCTAGAAGGAACTGTGCAGGGAAGAGAGCAATGTAGAGCCATATGAGCAAGTGTTCATCACTAGCAATTGGGGACAGATTATCAGGAGAGCTCAGCTCCACACTAGGTACCAAAATTAAGTGGCCAGATTTTTTTTTAAAAACTCAACATGTTTTTAAAAAACATGGTACTGAGCTCTTTTGAAAGACTCTCCCCAGTTATGGCAGTTGAGCTCTTCTGAAAAATCTGGCTTTAAGGGATACTATTTTTACTTATTCGACTAAAGTTTCTGGTTCAGTTACATTAAAAAAAAAAAATCCTGATTCTTTGCCACAGTTGTATGACACTTCACATGCAGGGAATACATTTGCCACTTAAAAAAAAAAAAACCACAAAAACTTATTACCTTCAACCAAAGGTGTTCTGTCCTCTTCAAGAGGGAAACCCCATTGACTCCAAACACTAGTGTGGAATGTTAAAGAGCATAAAACTTTGTTGCTCTGCTTTTCCCCCACAAAGGTGAGTCATGCACCATGGTCATGCACCTCCCCATCAGCTGAGTTTGCAGCTGAATGCATATAGCAGGAGGGGGAATAAAACCCCAAACAGAAGGAACCGAGGATCTCTATGCTACTTGGACTCTGAGAGGGCAAGGTTGTCTAGGTATAAACAAGAGATCCCCAGCTGTTTAGCCTGGGTTAGCCCAAGGAGACATATAGAGCTTACTTATTATAGAAGATTCTATTACCTTTTGTAACAAAATTGTAATTCATTTGTGTATCTGTTTACCTGCTTATACCTTATAAAGTTTTCTTTTTCCTATTAATACATCTGTATATAGTTTATTGTAGGATTGGCTACAAGCATGGTCTCTGGTGTAAGATCTAAGGGGCAATTGAACTGGGGTAAGTGATTGGTCCTTTGGGACTAGAAGTAACCTGAATATTGCTGTGATACTTGGTATAAGGGACTACCTATCACAAAGGCAAGCTTACCTGGGTGGTGAGTCAGATCATAGTATCCAAGGGGACTGTCTGTGACTCCATGTTAAGGTTGTTATAGTGCCTGAGGAGTTTACACCTGATAATTAGTTGGCAAAATCTAAAATTAGAGCTCAGTCAATTAGGGGTTTGTGTCTTGGTTCTTAACAGTCACGCTCTTGAGTCACTGCAGTCAGCTTGACAATCCTCTTTACTGATATGTTGTTAGTAATTTCTCTCTTGGTTGTCTAACATATCCTGTATCCCTTAATCCAATTACCTCTCTAAATATTTCTAATAAAAGATGTGACCCTATAAATATTACAGATTGTAAAATGTGTTGTTCTTCAAGACATGGAGGAAAATAGAAATGTAAGTTGTCTGATCATGAATCCAAGAACTAGTGATGTGTGTGGGAGGGGGAAGCATACAATATCCTCTAATCTATTCCTTTCTTAGTTTTTACATTACCGATTTCTCAGGACAGCCTATAAGGACATTGAAGTGATAGTTACTATTTTTTAGCAGAAATTGTCCTATTTTATCTTTGTTGGTTCAACTCAATAAGTTTAAATTTCTGTATTAGATGAAAAAATCATCCATGTTTCTGGTCCTTCTCATTCCTATTTTCTAAAGATTAAACATATTAGCCTTCCTACACTTCACTCTAGTGCTTATATTTGGTAGCTTGTGTGTGTGTTGTGCATAATATGTATTATATGCACAACATTAATATTGTACACCTTATCTGGTATAAATCCATGGTAGGCCCACATTTTGAATACAGTATGCAGATGTGGTCGCCCCATCTCAAAAAAGATGTATTGGAATTGGAAAAGGTTCAGAAAAGGGCAACAAAAACAATAAGAGGATATGGAACAGCTTCCATTTGAGGAGAGATTAATAAGACTGGAACTTTCGAGCTTGGAAAAGAGATGACTAAGGGCAGGGGTGAAAGTAAGGAAAGGACAGCAGCGGAGCTCCCTGCCTTTTAAATCACTGAGGGAGCCCTGGGGGCTCCCGGCTGCCACTGCTACCACCAGGCGGTAGCGGTGGCTGGAGCCCCAGCCCTTTAAATCGCCGCTGGAGCCCCACAGCTGCTACCGCAGGGCTCCGGCAGCAAGGCTAAGGCAGGGATTTAAAGGGTCCAGGGCTCTGGCAGCCACCACTGCCCCGGGGCCCTTTAAATTACAGCTGGATCCCTGCTGCCAGAGCCCTGGGGTAGCAGTGGCGGGGCTCCAGCAGCGATTTAAAGGGCTGGGGCTCCAGCCACTGCTACCGCAACGGAGCCCTGGGCCCTTTAAATCACCGCTGGAGCCCCGGCTGCCACCTACCCAGGGTTCTGGCAGTGGGGCTCTGGCAGCAATTTAAAGGGCCCGGGGCTCCAGCTGCTGGGAGCCCCAGGCCCTTTAAATTGCCACCTGGGGAAGCGGGTCCCGGTATGTACTGGCTTGCTTTCACCTCTGACTAAGGGGGGGATATGATAGAGGTCTATAAAATCATGACAGGTATGGAGAAAGTAAACAAGGAAGTGCTATTTATTCCTTCTCATAACCCAAGAACTAGGGGTCACCAAATGAAAATAATAGGCAGCAGGTTTAAAACAAACAAAAGGAAGTATTTCTTTATATAATGCACCGTCAACTTGTGGAACTCCTTGCCAGAGGATGTTGTGAAGGCCAAGACTGTAACAGGGTTCAAAAAAGAACTAGATAAATTCATGGAGGATAGGTCCATCTATGGCTATTAGCCAGGATGGGCAGGGATGGTGTTCCTAACCTCTGTTTGCCAAAAGCTGGGAATGGGTGACAGGGGATGGATCACTTGTTGATTACGTGTTCTGTTCATTCCCTCTGGGGCACTTGGCATTGGCCACTGTTGGAAGACAGGATACTGGGCTAGATAGGCCTTTGGTCTGACCCAGTATGGCCGTTCTTATGTATGATTGGTGGGTAGTTATGCTAAGTCACACACGTGTACTCTGTATTATGCTTTTCCCAGAATGCTGTTCACACTTGTTCACTCATGCTAAGGTATATCCCATAACACTTTGCACAGCTGAACTCTGCTCTTGGCTCATACAAATACATTACCTGACAGAAACAAGATGTATGACTAATAAGTCCTGGTACAATTAAGAGGTGCCTCCACGGACACCTGGAATGAAGTATCCAAAACAAAGATAAGAAAAGTACAGGACAGTGCAAAAAAATCAGTATAAGAAACTGGTAACCCCACTAGTCTCTATGTTTAGAGTGCTTTTAGCTTGTAAACAGCCACAATATAAATATAGATAGTCTTGAGTGTATACTTTGGAAGCAGACCTATGTAAGGTGAACACCAGGAGATTACTTCTCTGAAAGGATGGTATGTATGTCTCCTTTTTATGTTGAACTGCAAGTGTAGTCAAGTAATTGGCTATAGCTAGTCAAATTGCAAAAGGATGTAGAATTAGATCAGTTAGGTACTTTTTGGACATGGCTAGATTAGCCATAATAAAGGTGCAGACACCTTTTTTATATATAAACAGATTACAGTACATGCACCAATATATTTTATTACCCTGCATTCTTTTGAAAGTTGTTTGATTGGAGAGAACTCCAGACTAAATCTTTTCCTGGTTATATACAGGATAGATCTATAGAAAAGAAATTATTAGTTAGGAGATTGAAATTCTCTCTCCTCCCACACGATGTCAGCCTTTCCCTTCACATTGCTGTGTAAAGTAGCAAATATGGATGAACTCCTGGCCTATTGAAGCCTAGGATTTTTGCCAATGAAATCAGTGGAGTCAGGATTTCAGCCAACCTTTTAAAAAAGCAATCTGAACCAAGCTACTATACTCTGAATCAGAATTTGGTAACTATATCCATGATGTCTCACAATTTGCTAAAATGGCTACCAATAATTAGCTTGTATTAATAATAGTCTATTCCATCTGAGGATGCCTAGACCCACCAATCAGTTGAACTGCAAAAGTCTGCTCTAGAAATTATTTTGGGGATGTTTGATGGTCTGTGTTATATAGGAGATCAGGCTAGATGATCACAATGGTCCCTTCCGGCCTTGGAATCTATGAAAACGAGACTTCTATTAACCCTAGAGATTAGAGAGAAAAATCAAATTTCAGTTTGACAGTACAATTCTCTCAAAATATTGTTAAAATACAGTGCTAGTTATCTCCTTAAGCAAAGGAGCTCAAAACTGTCAGCTTTCAGGGGGGAGCGGGTGTCTACTTGCAAATAGGGCCGTCCTTAGGATTTATGGGGCCCTACACAGTATTAAATTTGTGCTCCTATGCCCAACTTGCTCTTAGCAACATAAACATAAGCTTACAGTATTCTACGGAGGTATGTAACCAGGGCCGGCTCTAGGTTTTTTGCCGCCCCAAGCAAAAAAAATTTTGGCTGCCCCCCCTCCTCCCTTTTTTGTTGGCTTTTACACATGCGGAGGAGCAGGGCAGCCAGGGGCAGCTCCCCCAGGGGGGATGGAGGCCGCTGTAGCAGGAGATCGGTTCCCAGGACCCTGCTCCCCACTCAGCTGCCCTATCCCAGCTGCAGCGGGGCAGGGCAGCCAGGGGCGGCTCCCCTGGCGGGGGGGGTGGCTGCTGCCGGGGGACCCTGCTCCCCTCTCAGCCGGCTCCCTGCCCCAGCTGAGGCAGGGCAGGGCAGCCAGAGGCGACTCCCCCCTGGGGGGGGCTGGCCTCTGCCGTGGGAGAGCGGCACTCCACAACCCCGCTCCCCGCTTAGCCGGGGCAGGGCAGCATTACCGGCTGCCGGAGGCGGGGCGCTGCCCACGGGGGAGTGGCGGAGCCCCACTCAGCTGGCTCCCTGCCCCGGCGGGGCGGGGCAGCCAGGAGCGGCTGGCCGCTGCCGCGGGAGAGCGGCACCGCGGGACGCCGCTCCCCCGGCTCCCTGCCCCGGCTGTGGCGGGGCAGGGCAGGGCAGCTAGGGGCGGCTCCCCCCTGGGGCGGGTGGCCACGGCCGCGAGAGAGCAGCGCGGCGGGACCATGCTCCCCCACCCCAGCTGCGGCGGGGCGGGGCAGGGCAGCCAGGGGCGGCTGGCTGCTGCTGCTGCGGGGGAGCGGCGCTGCGGGACGCTGCTCCCCAGGCTCCCTGCCCCGGCCGTTTCCTGTGCCGCCCCTAATAGTTTGCCGCCCCAAGCACCAGCTTGTTCTGCTGGTGCCTGGAGCCGCCCCTCTATGTAACTATTATTTCCCTAACACACACACACCCCTTTATACAGCTGGAGACACCAACACATTGACCCCCTAGTAAGGAGACTGCAGCGCCCGCTGGGTGTGCGGGAGCCAACCTGCTCTTACCTGCTGTCCCAGTCATAGGCGCAGACTCCGTGCGTGGGTGCTCTAGCCCCAGAGCACCCACGGGGAAAATTTAGTGGGTGCAGAGCACCCACGAGCGCCAAGCTCTCCTCCCCCTGCCCTCCTCCCCCAGTGTGCTGGAGGCCCCGAGCTTACCAACTCCTCCCCCTCCATCCCAGGGCTTCTGGAGTGCTGTGAGTCAGCTGATTTGCAGCGTTTAAGCTCAGGGAGGGAGGGGGAGGAGCGGGGAGCAGGCACGCTCGGGGAGGAGGCGGGGAAGAGGAAGGGTGCGGGTGGAGCAGGGGCGAGAAAAGACAGGCAGGGACTTGGGGGAAGAGGTAGAGTGAGGGTGGGGCCTGGAGTGGAGGGCGGGGTCAAGCCCCGCCCGTGGCAAGATGAGAAGTTGGTGTCTATAGTCCCAGTGGTGCCCCAAATTTTCAGGTGCCCTACACAGCCGCGTATGCTGCATATGCCTAAGGACGGCCCTGCTTGCAAAATAAATTGTCAGCCACAACAAACAGTGGCAGAGAGAGCCATTCGTGCCAAGTCCGGGCCAGGCAAGTAAAGTAGAAAAGTTTTGCCTACAGATATTTCAAGGGCACTGGGGGAACCAGAACCCTTGCATTCATCATAGAGAGAGCCCAGGGCATCTTTGCAGCCTTATTATTCCCATGTCTGGGAATTTCCTCTTTCAGATGGTGATGATGTTTCTTAAGTCATGAGAATGGGTATCTAGTCCCTACTGTAGTTTAGTGCAACACCACCTGAAGATGGACATTCAGATGCTTCGGTGCATATTTTTTGGTACTTAATATTTTTGTTCTTCAGAGAAACAATTAACAGGTCACTACAGAATTTCTGTGTCAAAGTATTCTTTAGAGATTCTGATGCATACATTGCTATTTTACAAGTACTGGGTGAACTGTAAATTCCCTTGAACAGGAGCTATTTAGTGCCTGGAATTTAGTAGCTCTGCTTTCATCATGAAAACTGTGTCAACTTTTATTTGTTACCAACTATTTCCCCTACACAGTGAGGGGGGCCACCACACTGAGCTACAGGGTGGACCCCCCAGTTAATTTATCTTGTGTATTGCTAACATAAGGTTAACTGCAATGCAAACAAGGGCCACAGCAAATTAAAAAAGGGTTTGTAGAAGTTTGTTGAAGAGTCTCATGGGGGGTGGGGGGAGACAAGGTGGGTGAGGTAATATCTTTTTAGACCAATTTCTGGTGAGGAGAGAGAGACAAGCTTTTGAGCAACCCACAGCTCTTCTTCATGTCTGGGAAAGGCAGTCTTATGATTTTTGATCTTTTGGGGGTGTCAGTACTGCATTTTACCCACTGACTTCAATGTGACTTCGCAGTCTGTAAATCAGGGCAGAACTTAATCTTTGAAAGGAGAGCAGCTAGAGAGTCCTATAAGAATGGTACCGTTTTCCATTAGCTTGTACAGATCTTCCCCGGCCTGCTAGCACTTAGTGATCCGGTTTTGTTGGTGTGGTTTCACATGACTCCTCCCACAGCAAGGAGCCGGGCGGGCGAGCGAGGGGGAGGGAAGCGGGCGTCAGAGAGAAGGAATCAACCCAGGCTTGGAAAAAGAGCTGAAGCCAGACAGCAGTGGCTCGATCTTCCTGGAGCTGGTGCTCCGTGAAGAGGCAGGTAAGAGAGCACTTCCACTCTGTGTGTCTTTAACCGGAGACTAGATTTTTGTTTGTTTGAAAAGGGTTCACTGAGTTACACGTAGGTCTGCCTGGAACCCGCTTCCCTTTATTTTTCCTGGACGTTTGGGTATAAATACTGCACGTGTTAGTGTGTAATAATATTAATATCAAGGACTTTGGGGGTGATGACATGGGAGAGGAGGGGGAATATGCGACTCCTCGATTGTCTTTCTTCAGCGGACTTCCTTTGCTGTTGCCGAACAGGGAAAGTTAGTTTCAATTTCTCAGCCCCATGTTGTAGAGGCCGATTTTTTTGCAATCTCTTACCAAATGCTAATGGTGGAACAAGCCTCCTATATCCCCTCCCCCTGCTCCAGCTCATGTCGGCCTCCCAGACTATGGTAAATATATGTTGTATAATATTTAGACAAACTGTCGCTCTTGCAAACGCATCCGCTCCTGTCACAGGAGGGTTTCCGGACGCGATTGTTGTGTGATCCCTCGATTCAGTTGCTTTTTTCTGGTGTGCTGCCAGGGCTTTAAAAAGTGGCCCACCAGCTCCCAGCAGGAGGAGTGAGGCGGATCCCCCCGGTCAGACACGCCTTGGCCCCGGGCAGCTGCCTATCATTCCCCGGGACTCCGTTCAAGCCGCTGGGTTCAGTGGGGAAGCGGGCCTGCAGGAGAGGAGAGGACTCTTTTACAGCCACCTCGCCCAGGAGTGGCTAGTCTGAACAGCGCGTCTCTGCTGTAGCGCGGAACTGAAGGGGAGCGTGCGCACGGGGTGAGTCCCCCAGTGTGTACCCTTGTCCCGGGCCAGATCTGGGGCTTTCTATGCAAATGACGGTGTGATGCGATGAAAGAGTTCACGACGCGTTGGTGGGGGTGGTTTGTCCGGACAGTGACGAGTATATTGCATAAATAAGCTCATCCACTGGGCTGCTTCCTCCACTGCTTCCTTTCTGTGACTGTCTACACAAGGCAGTAGTAGAGGAAGAGGATTTTTAATCTTCTCTCCTCCCACCCCGGGCCTGAGGTGGGGAACACCCCGGCCCGCTGCCAGCACAGGGATCTGCTCATCGTCCGGGGCTGGGAGAGCAGTGGGGATTTCCATACCCCATTCCCACGCCAAGAGTGGCAGGGGGAAGTAGTGAGACTTTTCACCGCTGCCCCCACTCTCCTGCCACTTGCTATGTGTACACCCTACCTGGGTTTTGGTAAAAAGGGCCCTCATTTATAGGGTTGCCAGGTGTCCGGTTTTCGACCAGAATGCCCGGTCCAAAAGGAACCCTGGCATCGCCACTCAGCACCACTGACCGGGCCGTTAAAAGTCCAGTCAGCAGCATAGGCAGGCTCCCTACCCGGCTCCACGCAACTCCCAGGAAGCTGCCAGCATCTCCCTCTGACTCCTAGGTGGAGGGATGGCCACGGGCTCTGTGCACTGCCCCCGCCCCCAGCGCCAGCTCAGCTGCTCCCATTGGCCAGGAACCATGGCCAATGGGAGGTGAGGGGGCAGTGCCTACAGGCACAAGCCGCACGGAGAGCCACGTGACCGCACCTCCGCTTAGGAGCCGGAGGCAGATGCTGGCAACTTCCCAGGAGCCGCCTGAGGTAAGTGCCGCTCAGAACCCACATCCCCACCTGCATGACAAACCTCTCATCCCTGGCCCTACCCCAGAGCCCACACCCACAGCTAGAGCCCTCACCCCATGCCCTGCACTCCAGCCCAGATCCCTCTCCTGCACCCGGAACCCCTCACTTCTGGCCCCACCCCAGAGCCCACATCCTCCAGCTCAGAGCCTGTACTGCCTCCCACACCCCAACCCTTTACCCCAGCCTGGAGCCCTCTCCTGCACCCCAAACCCCTCATCTCCAGCCCAACCCGAGCCTGCTTCCCCCAGCTGGAGCCCTAACCCCCTCCTGCACCCCTGCCCCAGCTGAGAGCCCTCTCCTGCACCACAAACCCCTCATCTCCGGCCCCACCTCCAGAGCCCGTATCTTCAGCCAGAGCCCCCCACACACTCCAACCCCCTGCCCCAGCCCGGTGAAAATGAGCAAGTGAGTGAGGGTGGGGGAGAGTGAGCGATGGAGGGAGGGGGATGGAGTGAGCGGGGGCATGGCCTCGGAAAAGGGGCGGGGTAGGGGACAAGGGTGTTCGGTTTTCTGCAAATAGAAAGTTGGCAACCCCACTTATTCAACATTTCAAGAAATGGGTGCAGGACACTAATGAAGCATAAAACATGGTTACCCCTGCCCCCGAAGGGTTGGGGCAGAACACAGTGACAGGGGTATGGCCTCAGGATAAGATACTCAAAGGGAGGTGTAAGAGGCACTGATTTGTGGGTGAAGCTAAGGCCACACGAAGGTGCCCCCGCCATTCTATCCACCTGACCCCAGCAAGACTGGAGGACCTTCAATTTATGAAATAGGGAAGTCACTAGTGCGCCCCAAGAAACAGAGAATTACTGTTTTTCTTTTAGCTTTGAATAAGCTAAGTGGTTATTCACTTCTGGTCACTTCACTAGAAAGTAGAATAATTGACATACCCCAAGAAACCACCACAAGTCCTTCAACATAATGAGCTCTAATCTACGTCTAGTACATCCTGTATGAGGTTTCAGATTAGTTATATGAAAACTGGCATTTTAAAAAAATCAGAACTGAAGCTTAAGTAATGACTTGAACACCCAAATAATTGCTTTGGTGACAAGAAATTTTAGCTTTGGATCTTATGTTTTAACCGGCTCAATATACTGTTGTCCTGATAGAAAATAGCTCACTCACCACTGACCATAGCACCAGTGAGAATCCCTATGAGGGGGACATTGTGCATGTCACCTCAGGGGGCAAGACTGCAAGAGGAGGACAGCTATACTGAGTTGTAAAACAAGGAACTGGGCTTATGGAAAAATAATCTTACAGTTATGCAGCATTACTCCTTGTGCAGAGACATCTAAGTGTATAACTTGCGTGTCCACCTTGTGAAGTATTGTAGCATTGGGGTTTTTAATGTAACTCATTTATTTCTCCTGGAATTTTGCTTCCTTGGGCTGAAATTCATTCACATCTAGATGCTGGCAAAAAGTCTAATTTAAATCCACATCCTCAAAAAGGTATTTAGGTGTCTAACTCCTATTGAAATCAATGGGAATTAGGTGTCCACATACCTTTTAGGACAGGGGTGGCCAACCTGTGGCTCCGGAGCCACATGCGACTCTTCAGAAGTTAATATGTGGCTCCTTGTATAGGCACCGACTCCGGGGCTGGAGCTACAGGCACCAACTTTCCAGTGTGCCAGGGGGTGCTCACTGCTCAACCCCTGGCTCTGCCATAGGCCCTGCCCCCACTCCACCCCCACTCCACCCCATGCATACCATATAGGCTGGCCCATGTACCAAAACTGATCGCAATGTATGGCATAGGCTTACCTTCTGTCCATGTGAATGCAGCCATTGCCCGAGTTTCCTTGCTTGCAGGACAGCTCTCCAACTAACTGGAACTATATCCTTTCAAAGTAGTGACAAGTGATAAGAGAAGAATCTGATGTAGATATGTTCTCTCTTCTCTTCTTGGGCCATAGGCTCTCCCTCAGGATTCCATGTCAATCCAGCAGCACCCCGTTTGTGGGCCTTCAGGGAATGATGAGCTCAAGAATGGGTCCTTTGACAGAAGCGCAGGCACTAGGTGCAGCCACACATTCTCCCTTCTTCTCTTTCTTTCCCTGAGTTTATTCCCTTTGCCCTCCCTTAGTTTCCAATTCAAGACGGGTTTGTCTAGCTCTCTAGCCAAAACAGTCCCTCCTCCAGGTTCCCTATCCAAAGGCAGGCCGGTTGTCATGGAACCTTGGTGTGCTAGTCAGTCAAGTAAAGGCTAAAGCTCCATTACTGATTCTGCCCTTCCCCTGCTTGAGGGGGAGAAAAAGGCCAGACAACCACAGGCCAGCATTATCAGCATTCCCCGTTTGTTTAGCCACGTTCTAGACACCCACTCACTTCTCCCACTCCTTAATGCCGTTAGTTTCCTGCTGCCTTAAAGGGCTAATCTGCTGCAGCTGCTAGCAGCCAACCCTTGACAACGGTATCCTGTTCCCAGGTCTGTGTACTTGGGCTACTATAATCATCCAAACCTATTAATTAATCCCCTGGCCAGGGTGTCAGGGAGAAGAAAGCAACCTAGCATAAACCCAGGTAGCCTCTTAAATCTTGTTTTCATTACAAAAAAGAAAAATAGGTATTTTCTTAACTCAAGTTAGTTAAACACAAGGTAAAACCTTAGTGAAGACAAGGCAGTTTCTAGTTTTCACTCAAGTTAGCAGGTTGAGTTAGTTTAATGTGAAAATTGTAAACTGCCTTGTCTTCACTAGGATTTTACCTCTTCTTAGTTAACTCAAGTTAGCTAGCGCAAATAAGAGCACACACCGTTTTTTTTTCCATAGTGAAGACGAGGTCATAAGGTACACTTTTACTTGGCTGTCTTTTCAGGCCTTTTCATCAGTTCCTAACTGGCTTTTTCCAAACCTTTTCCCAGGCTTTTCTCAGACTGTTAGACTGAAGAGACTAAGAACTCTGTGACTTTATTTATGGTGTATGCAGGGATCCTCACAAGAAGTCTTGCTCCTTTCCTACTCTCCCTTTGTTCTCAGGGAAAGGGGCTCCGCCTCCTTATAATCCCTGGCACCCTCTGACAGCCTCTATCTCCTATCAACCTGAGACTACATTTCTCAGAATTCCAGCCATTCTGGATTGAAACTGCGGTAGGGCTGACTCTTAGCATGTCTTAGAGAGCCAGCACACCTTGTTATACGGTGAGAAGAGAAACTTTCTTGTGCTTGACAAACCACAATCTCTGTTGAGGGTTCGCACTGTTTACAGAGCGTTAGTTCATAATTCAGGAGTGTGTTAAGGCAGGATCCTGAGGCTCTAGGCCTGGTGATCTGAGGGGTGTGAAGGAGGAATAAGAAATGGTGCAATGCTGCTACCTTTACTCACATTGAGTAATACCTTATTCCACAAGGAGTCCCATTGATTAGGCGCTAGGCATTTTTGAAAATCCCACTGTGTCTATCTGTATCTTTAGGTGCCTAAATACCTTTAAAAATCTGGTCCTTAACTTCTCTGCTCTTCAGTTTTCTCATCTATAAATAGGGGTAATAATACTAAACTGCTGTACATTACAAGCTGAGAACTAATTAATCAATTTTTGTACAGTGCATTGAGATCCTCCAGTAGAAGAACAAAATACTATTATGATCTAAATGTTAGAGTGACAGTAAGTCACCATAAACCACCACTTATGATTTTTGGACCTGATTCTATGAGATGCTGCTTGGTTGCCAACTTTCTAATCGGACGAAACTGAACACCCTTGCCCCGCTCCTTCTTTGAGGCCCCGCCCTGCTCACTCCATCCCCCCTCCCTCTGTCACTCACCCTCCCCCACCCTCACTCACTTGCTATTTTCACCAGGCTAGGGAGGGTCCATTTTCAACCGGGTGTTCCAGTTGAAAACCAGACACATGGCAACCTGAGTCAGCTCTGAGTTGGGCCCACTTTCCGTATCATTTTGTGATGCTGATAAATAAACAATATACTATGTGCTTGTGACGGGGTTCCCGGGGTGCAACCTGAACTGTAGGACCACTGAGCCCTCTTGTCCCACCAACTTGGGTTATCCCTCTCACACTGTGATGCTGTGACAAGCTACAAACTTCTGGCAGGTACTGTTCTTATACAGACATCCACAGGCAGGGATACACCCAACTGAGTTACATGAATGCTTCTCCCAGCCACTCATGAATATAACAACAGAGAGGCTCCAGCCAATTCCCCACAGTTCAGCACCCCAAAACTGTACTGTCTTCCCTTGTAGGAGCCTGACCAGTGTAAGTTCATTACCCAGTCTGCCCTTCCCTTGACGTGGAGAGGACACAAACTAGCCTTTGTGAACTGAGCTGAGATTTCCCAACCACTTCAACCAAAACACAGTGTTTTAGGTAAAATATAAAACAGATTTAGTAACCACAGAAAGAGAGATTTTAAGTGATTATAAGTAGTAAGTGTAGAGATCAAAGTTGCTTACGTAAGAAATAAAAGGAAATTCGCAATCTGAGTTCTATAAAGTAAACAGGATTTGAATCAAGCAGAGTCTCATCCTGATAGATGGTACAAACAGGTCACAGATCTTCAATACACAGGCTGGGACTCTCCTCCAGCCCGGGGCTCCCTCCCCATTTCAAAGTCTTTGTCCTCCCGACATGTTTCCAGGTGTTGAATTGTGGAGGGGTGAGACTGAGTCATGATGTCACTTCCCCTCTTTATAGTTTCTTCCAGCTTGCTTGTGACATGGGGGTCCGCCTCCATTGGTCAAGCCTTCTCCATTGTCTAAGTGCTACCTCTGAGATTTCTCCATTGTATACAGTTCCTGGGATAATGGATTCTCTTTAATGGACCATTACCATGTCTGGCTACTCCACTGTTGTACCTGAAAGGCTAGTTGTGGGTGTTCCCAGCCTCACAACATATTTCAGTATCACACACAGCAAAAATTCATAACTTCCCGTACAATGATAGCACATACAATTCAACAGGATATTAATGTCCAACAGATCAAGGGTTTTAAAATGATACCTCACCAGGCATACTTCGTACAAAACATATCATAATTATATGACAGTGGTAAATATGGGGGTTCCAG
This sequence comes from Macrochelys suwanniensis, assembly GCA_033296515.1. Taxonomy (NCBI): domain Eukaryota; kingdom Metazoa; phylum Chordata; order Testudines; family Chelydridae; genus Macrochelys; species Macrochelys suwanniensis. Next base: position 146,280,634 of record CM065776.1, read on the forward strand.
GGTGTTTCTTTGAGGTACACAGTGCCCCAGGGCCCAGATCCTCAAAAGTATTTAGGCACTTAACTCACATTTATTTTAGTGGAAGTTAGCCGTTGAAATGCTGTACCTTTGAGGATCTGGGCCTACTTGCATAACTAGATCTTCATTTACTGTGACAGATGAATGTTAGATGATGACACTTTCTTTGTCTTCTCTCTTCATGTTACAGATCCAGGGGTATTGTATTTTTGTAAACCCTGGAGGCTACAAACATGTCACTGGAAGATATTCACATGAACACGCAGGACTTGCTGCAGAAGGAAGAACTAGATGCTGGAGGATTTGGAATGGTTTCTTTATGTTATCACAAGAAACATGGGCTTGTGGTATTAAAAACAGTGTATACGGGACCCCAGCGCACAGAGTAAGTTGGAGAGAGTGGGCTTGATTCTCAATTACACTAAGGCCCCTTTACATCACTCTGACAGTGTACACCCATTTTGAGGCCCTTTTACACTGCCAAAGTAGTGTCAAGAGATCTTAGAGTAAATGGCAATTCGGTGCAGAGAATATTTTTAGGGTGGATATAATGTGTGCAGCACATTCCTGTATAGTGAACTCACCAAACTGCAGATGATGGAGAATGTGTTCTACATTAGGACTAAGAGCGATTTATGGTTATTATGTGGGTGGAATCTGTTATTAGCAAATTGCATTTCATTAGTGAAATATTGCATGGACTGTACAGAGAATTCATCTTCACTAGCTATCCTGAACTATTATATACTATCTCTATGTGCAGCCTCGCTGTGATCCTTACATTTCACTTCTCTGCCTCATTGATTGTTGTAAAGCATTTTTAGTTTATTTTAAAGGGAGGCAGTGTTGACTAGTAGATAGAGCACTGAACGTGGACTTGGATTCAAGTCCCTGCTTTGCCACAGCTATCCTGTGTGACTGTGGGTGAGTCATTTCCCTGCTCAGTGCCTCAGTTTCCTCATTTGTAAAATGTGGATGATGATACTGATCTCCTTTGTGAAGCAATTTGAGATCTACAGATGAAGAGAGAGAGACTATGTAGCATTTAAAATCTTTGGAAGAAAGGTGGTGTATACGGATACTGCAGGCACCAGTAGGACTTTCCGCTAAGGTTTTTATTTTTTCTCCAACGCTAACCTTTCTAAAGCATTGCCTCATCTTTATAATCAAGTTCTCCATTACCTGGGAATTTAGCCATTTCCGCGTGGGGTCCTTAAAAGCAAATACATTCCTGTGTGCCTAAATGAGAGCAAAAACTCAACTGGGTGGCACTTTTTTTTACGCATGTAAATGAAATGCACAATCAGGCATTTAACTGGAAATGTCCAGTTAGGAGTAGCAGGAAAACAATTTCTGTTATTTTAACTAATGCTGCCCAGGCCAACAGCCAGGTTTGAACCCCAGCACTACACCATGATGAGCGGGGGCCTCTGTCCCTTGAACTGAAGGACTAAGGGCTTGAGGTCAAGTCTACTGCATTTAATGCAAAGACCCCCATTAACTTTGGGTCAGGCCCTAAGTCCATTAGCTGGGAGCAGTAGTAGAGTCGTCAACCTCTTATGCAGGCCAACCACTAGAAGGACACAAATACCCACATTCTTCTAGTTCGGTATAAAAACTGAACTGAGACTATGGAATAGTTCCCAATTTAGTTTTAAGAGCGGGAAGTGAATGAAGAGACTCTGATAGTCCACAGACTGCTGCCTGCAATGCTTTTCTCCCCTACCTTCTGGCTGCCTTTATTGTTTTTCTCTCCTCCTCGATCTCAAATCCTTAAGTTTACTTTTACTCAAAATGTTGATCAGAAGCCTTAAAAAACTCCTAATTGAGCCTAGAGTAGCTGAAAGCAGCCCAGCCTCTTCTGTATTGCTGTAGAGTGACACTCAAGGCTGGGGGCGGGGGCAGTTTCCCTTTGAATCACAGCCTGGGAGAGTGCTAGCACACAACATACTACAGGGAAGCTGCTACTTCCTCTTGCAGTATGGCCACAATTCCTTTTCTTCTCACTAACTTTACTCTGCCCCATTTAACACAATGCTTACAGGGATTTATTTTTTTAACATCCTTGATGAGCTCCTAGATGTGCACTCTTGAGTGATGGTGCAGGTCACCAGCTGACCAGGCAGAATGTGGCATTGGACAATCAGTGTTCCAAGCCATTAATCCTTAATAACAAGGGTTATGAACATCCAGTATCCACGGCCAGTGCTTAATTTGTGCCTGGGCTTGCCGGGGCTAAGTCCTGGCACCTCTAGGCATGGCAGTTCATAGCCCTGGCACCTCTGGTCTCCCAGCCAGCAGCCATTGCTCTCCGGCCACCCAGCTTTGAAGACTGTGCTGGCACCAGCAGCAGTGCAGAAGTAAGGGTGGCAATACCCATACCATGCCACCCTTACTTCTGTGCTGCTGCAGCAGTGCTGCCTTCAGAGCTGGGCAGCCAGCCAGCAGCCCGCCACTCTCCGGTCACCCAACTACTGCTTAATTTGTGCACCTCTTTCATTACAAATTAAGCCCTGTCCACAGCCACGGTTGGATGATCCCTCTGTAACAAATCCTGTCTGAAATTAGCTTTTAAATCAGTCCCGGAGTACTAGCGCTTTACTAAAGAGTCCCAGGCCTGGTCTACAGTTACAGCACTGCGGCGGCCCTGGTGGAGCTGCGCCGCTGTAGCACTTACTGAAGACGCTACCTACACCCATGGGAGAGCTCCTCCCATCAGCATAGGTACTCCACCTCCCTGAGGCGCAGCAGCTAGGTTGACAGGAGAAGCCTTCCTGTTGGCATCGCGCTGTCTACGCTGGGGTTTAGGGCGGTATATCTGCATTGCTCAGGGGTGTGGAGCGACAGTTATACTGACACAAGTTAGTGACCAAGCCCTTCATACCTCCATTCAAGTTCCTGCACTAACTATCCAAAGCTCTTTCATTTCTCTTTCTCTGTGTGTTTTAGGCTGCTCACTTATGGATCCTTCAACCAACAGGACAGTGTTTCACAAACTTTTGAAAACTGAGCCCCCTGTGGGAATATGAAACTAATTGTGCCTCTGTCAGCTCCACCGTCTATTGCTAAAGGCCTACCCCGATTTTAGAAGGATATGAAGTTAGATTGTATTTCTAACTGCCTTCTTAATTTTTTATATTAAGCAATGACTTACAAAGTATATTCATTGGCATCTGAGTTAGTGCCCACTGAGATGTTCATACCTTTCAGATCTGTCGTTTCAGACTGTCTACAAACTCCAGCAGATATAACTGCATCAGTTACACTTGGGTCATGGTTTTAAAGTTTCCTTCAAACTCACAACAGCTAGAGGCTAACGTTTTTTTAAAATGAAAATAGAGATTCTATAGAACAATTGTGAGATCTGTCTGTGTCTCCCCTTCCCCTGGCTAGTTCTTCATCCCCACAGGAGTGCATAGAACACTTTGGAAAATGCAATTTTAAAAGATTAACTTGCTTTGAAATTCTAACTACGTTATTATATTTTTAGCTATAGAGAAGGCAGTGACAAATCTAAAGTAGTCTGTGTTTGGTATCTTACCGTGTCTGTAATAAATTAAGCCAATTAATAGCCATGTCCTCAAAGATTAATGTAAACCATTTTCCAAAACACACACACACAAAGTTATTGAAGGCCTAATTTTCAGCATGTTTGTAAGCAGGCTAGATACATGCAAGTCAGGGATCTGCATACGCACATCCAGCACTGCATACACAAAGCATGTATACCTGCACACTTGCCGAAAATCAGGCCCTAAATTAAGAGTATGTGGACAGACTAGTTAAGTAGGGAACAGATATACAAGTTACTAGGCCAGAGGCTCAGATGGTATAAAACAGAATTCAGTGGATTTAAACCAACTGAAGATCTGGCCCACCTTAGAGAGGTCATGAAGATGGACTTACTTTTCTGTCACTGTGAACCAACAGGATATTTATGCCTTACTATGCTCTTACCAGTCTGATACCTGTACACAATGTAACCCTGTAGTTTCCATTTCACAGATATAATGCTTCCCTTCTTGAAGAAGGCAAGATTATGCACAAACTAAGTCATGATCGGGTGGTAAAATTACTAGGCATCATTCTGGAAGATGGAAACTACTCTCTGGTGATGGAGTATGTGCACAAGGGAAACTTGATGAAAGTACTAAAAACAGTGAGTAGTGAAGTAAATAATCTCTCATACGTGCGTTCATCAGTTGTTATTGCGGGAAGCTGATACTGCTGAATATTGTAAAAATCACTTAAAATATGCAGTGGTTTTTCAGGGCTTTTTAGAGATTTTACTCTCTGCTTTTATTTGGCATGGGGGGAAATCAGTGATTTGCTTGGTGTAAGCTTTGGTTTAGGAAGGTTACAGGTGAAATTTTGTTTATACCTTATTCATAAGGGGAAGTGAAAGCAAACTTTCCAATCAGGGTTGATAAAAGTTTGAAAAGGACAGGATGTGGCTTTTGTTGCCAAAGGAAATAACACTGCATAGAATCTTCAATTTCTGATCCCCTTTTCCCTGCTGTAGGGCCAAATGCAGCCTCTGCCTCTACAGGTGCAGCAGATTCTAAAAGCAGCAGAACTGCTGTGGTTCTCACAAGGTTGGGGGAAAGGGATAGGCGATTGAAAGGTTATTTATACCCTGTGCATTCTAGGATGTCTTTCTCCATGGCATGTGGAGGGGGTTGGAAAGGTGCCTGGGAATGATTAATGAAGTTGCCATTCTGTGGATCCAAACTGTCCCTCTGGCTTGTCCATATAGTGGTGCACAAGGTCCTAGTTGCTATTAGTAGTGGGCTAGAGTATTGGCAGCAGCGTACCCGAAATGTTGCTCTGGTACCATGCTGCTGGGTAAAATATTCTTTCCCCCAACCACTCTTAGACCCCTGCTGTACATCCCCTTTAATGCACACTGTTTGCAAGTAGGGCAGCATTTAACCCCTAGTGAGTTAGATCTAGGATCTAACATAGCAGTAGCCTTTGACAGACTCATTTGAGTCTTTTAATCATTGGGCCAAATTCTGCCCTCAGGTACATGTGTTCATTTCCGCCTGCAATCTATGAGAGTTGTGAGGATGCATCTGTGGAGACTCGCTGAGGAGTAATCATAGAGGGCTGGTGTGTGATCTCAGTTCCACCAGTGTAAATCTGAAGCTACTCCAGATTTACTCTGGTGCAGCTGAGTGGAATCTAGTTCCAAGAAGGACTTCAGTGATTTTTAATTCCCACCCTGAGCAAAGGTACTGGTGGGAGGCTGAGAGGGGGAGCCTTTTAAAGGCCATTGGTTTCATTTTATGATGTACTATGCAATAGTTTTGATAATTTGTATTTCCTTTTCTTTATTTTAGTCCACTATTCCCTTGTCTGTGAAAGGGCAGTTCATCCTGGAGATCATTGAAGGAATGCTTTATTTAAATGAGCAGAGTTTGATACACAAAGACCTGAAACCAGAAAACATCCTTGTAGATGATGACTTTCACATTAAGGTACTGTTAGAATTTAAACACAGAACACTTGTGATTTGGGCCGAAGGGTGCAGCTCCTGCTATTTAGGCTGGAGTTTATCAAGGATTAATAAACTAGTAGTCCAGTGGGCTGTCAAAAATCAAATTTTAGTAGCCGATCTTTAAAATGTGGTGGCTCATCGACAAGCTGATCCTGAAATGTTCATTATCTGTCTCTGCCAAAAGTACATGGGATGGAAAGTAGAGAGAAAATACTGGCTTTGCTCACTTGGTTATTTTATTCATTAATTTATTTACTAGTTTTTAATTTTAGACAAACTGCAACAAACACAACTTGAGAAAAAACAAATACCAGAACAGCAAATAAAACTGCTTTATGGCAAATATCACACCTTTGTTCCTGTCTCATCTGTGTTTTTTCTTCGTGCCCTTTCCCTCTTCCTGCATTTTCCTTTAACCTTTTATCTTTTTGTGTATGTGTGTGCTTTTCTTTCCCTCTCTTCCTTACTTTTAGACGTCAGCCAGCAGCTACAGAAGAAAAGCAGTGACAGAGATCTTCACAGAAGTGTTTTGTGGTCCTGATCCAAAGCCCATTGAAGTCAACTGGAGTTTTTCTACTGACTTCAGGTGCTTTGAATCAAATCCCCTATGCACAGTGCCTGCTGCTGAGTAAATCTGAGTAGGATCTGCAGCAGCCCATGTCTTTTGTCCTGTGGACATATGTCCTGAGAAGATGAGCTACTGAAACAGTCTCCCCTGTCATTACTTGCAGTTATTTAATGAGCCCCTTGTAAGGAAAGCTCTGTTTGATATATGTCACTTGTCATTAGCTCATGTGACATGACAAGTCAGAGCTAACAGCAAATGAGAAGAAAAAAAAAAAACCACTTTTGGAGCATCCTGCAGAGAGGATAAGAGAAGCTAACTGCAGAGACACCAAATGATTAAGCCCCCATCAATACTGCATATGTAATTGGGTTACTAATCTTAATACTTGGTCTTATTTAGGTGGATGAAACCAAACCAAGGGCTTATAACTATGTTACAGAACCCCATTAAAGCTCTGAGGCCAAATTTAGAGATGAGTAAGACTTGCTCTGAGCAGGTTGGGTTAACATGGTGGTTAAAGCAACAGCTGGTGACCAGTCTGCACAAAGTCCCCCAACATTGCTAACATCTGTAAGGACAAACCAGTGTTCTAGAGAAGATTGGGCCTAAGGGAGTTAGATAGAGTCTAGATTGGTATAAGTCTCCCACAACATGCACCTGCCATCAACTTAGACTTGCACCTCCTTACCAACATGTAACTTATACTCACCCATAGATGTTATAGATCACTTCTGAATTTGGCCTACTAGGGAGCTACAGGAAGCCTAGGGGACACAAAGTTTATTAATAGCGACTTATCTGTGATGAATTTATTCACCTAGGGCTAACAAAAAAACCCAAAAGTATTATAATGAAACTTAAAACAATCTAAAATGATAAAACATTAAAATACTTATAAATAAAAATTAGAAAGGACATACACCATTAAACCATATATGATCACCGTGTCACTTGCCTTTTCCTTATTTTAGCAGCTGCTCATGCAAATAGAGCAGCTGCTCGGATCACAGTACATTGTCAGTTCTTAACAGTTCCTAATCTGAGAGGGCATAGAAAAAGGCATCTGGGACAAAAACACGGAAAGCCATTTTGACTTCAAGTGGCAATACAGGTTACAATGTAATAAATAATGCCCCAAGCCTCATGGACAGAGGTGGTTACATTTCTCGGTGCCAGTATATCAGCTTTCTAAGTAAGTGATCTTCATTGATTGAAAATGGAGAACTCTAATGGCCCTCCTTAGCAAGTTATTATACAAACTATCTAAATATCTGGCATACCCAGGAGTCCTTTTAACAAGGAGGAACCAAGGTGACCTATTTGAAGTAGAAATCACTACCGTATGTATTTTCTTATTAATATCTTCTATTCTCGACCAGATTATGGATTTCACATTTTTAAATTTAAATCTAATTATTTCCAATTCCGGGAAACCTAGAGAATGCAAATTTATGTGAAAAAGTCCTACTGAGCTGTTCTGCTACGTGTAACCTTGACAAACACTATGGGTGCATGCTATGAATGCAAAGCAAAAAATTAATATTCCTATATTGCACTTTGGACAGAGTAGAGTTCATACCTGTCTCAGCGCTCAGAGTAGCTGGGATACTATTTGGGAGACCAAAAATCTTCATGAGAAATTTGTTCTGAATCACTTCCAGTCCCGGGGGCAGTGGAGATCATTCCATCCCCATATTTCTGTGCCATATACAATCCAAGCGCCATACAAAATCCAAGTCTCAAAATACTCTTAAGGGCTGGTGTAATTAAGTGGCCCCCAGGAGTCCAGGAAAAATGTAACACAGCTTGCATTGAATTTGAGGCCCTCTTTTGTTACCGGAATATGTTTATCCCACAAATAATTTTGTGTGAATCAGATACCCAGGTAGGGGAAAGAGCTAACTTGTTCAATATACTGCCCATTGATCTTCCATTTATGAAACCTCTGTCTTTGACTAAAGACAGTTGCTTTAGTTTTCAAATCTATCAAGAGGCCCTCCCATGAACAGTATAAATCAAATGAGTTTAATAAATGCTTCATTCAGTCCCAATGGTGTTTGAGATAGAACCATGTCGTCTGCATAGAAGATGACAAAGTGATGCATAATTGGGGGGGGATGCGAATACTGATGCCCTTTTAATGCTAAAACATCATTGATATAAAAGTTAAAAAGAAAAGGGGCTAAGAGACAGTGTTGTCAAAACCCCTTTGTAATTGGGATGGAATTGGTTAATTCCCCATCCAGGACTATCCTAATCTTAGCCACTGTTTCTGTGTTGACCTCCTGCACTGGGATGAATTTCACCCTGAACTTCCATTCTCTAACATGATTATAACCCAGTTTGGTCTCATCCATATAAGCAAAGCCAAGTTGTGTTATAACATAGTTGGGCTACAACAGTGTCTCAACATGTTACAATTCAATATGTCTCAGCTGGCAACAATATTTGATTCAGGCAACAAATTCAGAGATCTTTAAAATATGATTGAGTTGGCCCTCTTTGGTTACACTTATTGAAGAGTGCGTTTTCAGATAAGTCATCATTTCAATAAATATTCCCTCATATTTAACAAACCTTGAGTAATACGTGAAAACAATTTGCTCCATCTCTCCCCTTTATTAGCCACATCCTCCATTTTCAGTAGCTCTGATTTGACCTGTTTTACAGATTGCAGATCTTGGCGTCGCCTGCTTTAAAAACTGGAGTAAACTGACCAAAGAAGAGACCAGCCGGCAGAGGAAAATCAAGAGCACTTCCAAGAGTGCATCCAGGAGTGCTGCTGGCACTCTTTACTATATGGCCCCGGAGCACTTACTCTCAGTTAACACAAAACCTGTGGAGAAGTCAGATGTTTACAGTTTTGGCATAGTGCTCTGGGCAATTTTTGCCAACAAAGAGCCATATGAAAGTAAGTCACTTGGAGAGGCTTGTATTGCTAAATGAGTTTGCTTTAAGGAAGCTAAAAAATTAAGACTTATAATACTTAGCACATACAATTTTCAAAACTTCCTATAAGCATTAAATACGTTCTTTTCTCTACTCAAGAATAGCTCCTATTCAGCAATTGGTGACCAATAATTGGTACAGCTGCACCAGTATTGCCCTTTAACAGTGGACAAGGACATGTAGAGGTTTGTATTGATGGAGCTAATTGAAGTGTATCCCTACTTGAAGCAACAGTAAGCTCCAATTAGCTCAGTTGGTGCAAACCCTGGCTTGCCTTTGACTACACTTAAGGATCAGCATTGATGCAGCTACAGCAATTGTTGGCCACTGATTGCTAAATTAGGGCTATTTCCAAGTATAGACAAGGCCTAATTAATCCTCACAGTGCATCTATGTTGTTGTTATCCTTGGGGGAAACTAAGGCAGGTGGGTTAAGAACTTGTCCAAGGCCATGGAAGGAGTCACTGTCCAAGGCCAGGATTAGAATTTAGAAATTCCTGACTCCCAGTCCCGTGCTTTGACCACTAGACCACTTCTCTTATCAGTCTTAAGCTATATCAAAGATTTGGTGGAATCCCAGTTTGTAACATCCATAACACACTTAAAATCAGTTCAGTGACAGTATAGCAGACATAGGCACATTTTACTTTTCCATACTGTATTTGTTTCTGTTGATGAATTTCATCTGAATGTTAGTGAGTGTTGGAAACTCAGAGCATTGCTTGGAGCAGGTTAGGATTGGCCATCAGAGTACAAGATTCCCCACATAACTTACCCAGTGGCACTCACACCTTACCTGCATCATCCCTGCTATTGCAATTCTGGATCTCATCTGAGCAGAAACTGACATTTCTGCCTAACTGTGTGGTGGTTCTACATGATGTGGACAAATAACCGCTAAACTCACATTACTTGGAGGTTTAGTCACACTTGAATTCGGGCTTCCAGAGCTGAAAGCAGCACCTCTCATTAGGAGTGTTTCTCCTAACTGAACGCGTACGATAAAGCTGGTGTTAGTTTCTGAAATACCTCACTCCCAGGCAGCCGCATAGCCAGGTTGAGAGTACAGGGGGAGCGGAGTTAAAAAAAAAAAGGCAGCAGTCCTTCGGCAGCATTTCGGTGGCAGGTACCACCAAAGACCCGGAGCGAGTGAAGGACCCGCCGCCGAAGTGCTGCCGAACAGCTGGAGTGCTGCCGGGTGAGTGCAAGAAGTGGCACCTTAAAAAGAAGCAGTGCCTTTTTTTAGCTCCGCTCCCCCTTTAAAAAAAGGCGCCGCTTCCTTTTAAGGCGCTGCTTCTGCTCACAGGGGGAGCGGCCGCTACCTCCACTCCTCCTCTGGCTACGCTACTGCTCCCAGGCATTGGTGGTGATGCTCTGTCATCCTCCTGAAATCCAAACAGACTGATTTCAAGTTTGGAGAACCATTTCCATTTTAAACCCTTGTTGTTTTCCATTTTACTTAGGCCGTGCTAGATCAGTAAAACTCTAGAATCTGAATGAATGCCCTAGTTGGAGATGTTTACTAGTAAAATGACTGGTTTCTCTTGGATCCCCATGTGTCATAGATGCTACTAAATTTATCAACTATTAATTCTTGTTCTATCTAACTCCCTTCCCCAGCAACACCACCTTTGTTTTTCTCTCTCTCCTCCCCTTGTACATACTTCTGTTTTACCAATCACATTTCACCTGGGGGATTATAACCTTCTCCTCTTGCCATGTTGATACTACACTCCACTTGACTATACTACACTACACACTGCATTAACTGCCTTTTACAAACCTGTTTGTGCTGAAACCTATACCAGATACTAAAATACTAAATACTGGCTGGACCAGATTTTCAAAAGGCAGACACAAGTTTTACCTGCAGCATTTGCACTTAGACCTGGTCTGCACTTACAAGCTAGTTCAACACAGCTACTTCAGTTAGGGGTATGAAAACTCTATGCCCCTGACTGACGTAATTATGCCAATCTAACCCCGGGTGTAGACGCAGCTATGTCAAGGGAAGAATTATTCCATTGATGTAGCGATCGTTGTTCAGGGAGTTGGTGTTCCTACAGCGACAGAAAAAAACTTCTGTCAAGGTAGACTGCACCTACACTATAGGGTTATGTCTGCATAGCTGCAGCAACATAATTATGCCGGTATAGTCTTTGAAATGTAGACGTACTCAGAGTGTTATGTGCACTAAACTTGCGTTTTCTCACTGTTCGCTTACTTCTTAGTTATGCTAAGTTCTGCCACTCTGGGCTTGAAAGGAGCCAGAAAAACCCCCAAGAGAATCCTTCCAGTGCAGTGGGCCTCCTTCGCTGGTGGAGAGCTGGCTTAAGGGATACTTGCCAGACTTGCTCCCAGCCCCTGGCACAGAGGGCCATGGGAAGCAGAGCAGAAGCTGGAGCAGGCTAAGGGCTGCTCTCACTTGTATTGGTTGCCAACTAGGCCCCTGAACAGCCCTGGAATACAGGAACACTAAGATGGTTTAAAGCTGCCTTTGGGGCCACATCCCTGTTTTTACTCCAAGCACTAGAACAAAGCAACTGAGAATCAGGCCCTAGGGGGTTCAGTTCTGTAACCCTAACTCCTATTGAGTTACTCATGCAAATAACTGAACTCACAGTAAGTACTACTCATCATGAGTGAGGGTTTCAGTCAGATCCATAGAGTAAGCATTTTCATGTCCCAGCAGATTTATGGGTCTAAGGCCTGGTCCACACTAGGGGGCGGGGGTCGATCTAAGATACGCAACTTCAGCTACGTGAATACCGTAGCTGAAGTCGAAGTATCTTAGTTTGAACTTAAAAGTACTTACCGCGGGTCCACACGGCGCAGGCAGGCTCCCCCATCGACTCCGCTTACTCCTCGCGCGGAGCTGGAGTTCCGGTGTCGACGGGGAGCGCTTCTGGGATCGATTTTATCGCGTCTAGATGAGACACGATAAATCGATCCCAGAACATCGATCGCTACCCGCCGAATCGGGCGGGTAGTGTGGATGTAGCCTAACTGAGGCACTTTCTTTGCTGTTTCTAGGAGATGACCTTTCATGGTAGCAAAACCCTGTGATTAGGAGTCTGATCTGAGATTTTGTTTTTCAGATGCTATAAATGAAACACACATTTGCTTTGGCATCATGAAAGGGGACAGGCCAAATACAGAAGATATTAAAGACAGTTGTCCAAAGGAAATTATCGACCTAATGAAGCACTGTTGGCAACAAGAGCCAGAGAATCGGCCGACCTTTTCAGGTAAAATACTGCTTCGGGATTATTTTTGTTTGGACATATCCAGTGTTTTAAAAAATATGGCAAAATGAGTTTAATTCTTCCTTTCAGAAAGTCATGATTTTTGTTTGCAATAGGTTTATGTGTCTTAGATTTCTTTTTAAAATAAAAATTAATCTCACACACACACAAAGTCAAGTCCATGACCTGAATTCTGAATAAACTCTGAACCACATCCGCTAGATATACGTTGGCATAGCTTCATTGACTTCAGTGGAGCTTTGCCAACTTAAAAGTTCATCACACACACATGCACCCCTGCATTTTTTTTAGCTCTTCAGTACCCTGTTAGGGGCCTACTTGCTATCCCATTCTCAAACCTGCATATTCTGCTGCTCGTACATCAGGTCTATACGAGTACTGTGCCTCAGTTTCTCCCCATCAGTAAAATGGAGACAATGATACTACTTACCTTCTCTGAGAAGTGTTTTATTATTATAAAGCTGTTATGAGCAGACCCAGTCAATGGGACAACTCATGGAGCAAGGCACTCCATTTGGGATATAGTTTGAATATGAGGTGCTTTGCATATTTTAACTGCCCATGGCACAGGTGAGATGAGGGCGATGGATGAGGATGAGGGAGAAGGCTTCTCTCTTTGTATGCCCAGCAAAAGGGCCAGTCCCAAATTGCAGTCTTTGTGCTTGGGGGAGCACAGAAACCTGCTCCCCCCATGCACCCTAGAGGGGGGGGGGTGTATCTCAAAGAATAGGGGTCCATTACACAGCTGATGGCATGGAAAGGGCATATACTGTGGGTGCCACCTGGTATCCAGAGCTCCCAGGCTCAGGCCAGTGATTATATAGCAGATTTTGGCCCTAAAGCTGGATAGAATTGTATCTTTGTCTTGCTAAGACACTACAGGAGCTTAGAACATAGGGAGCAAAGCCTAATGCTGTTGGAAGACCCTGGCTGTCACTCACTGTCCTTGTAGTCACCTGTCTTAAAGTCACAGCCTGTGCAGGCTTTGCAGTTGGGTAGGTGTTTATTAAATAGCCCAATGCAACTGAATGTATGCAATATTTAAAGGTGAACAAGAATTCAGTTCTTACTACATTCTTTTTTAAGACTAAATCAGCCCCACTAACATTGCTTACATTTTTATGAGCCCACTCATGTTTATAAACTTATGTAACTCAGTGATTAATGTTTTGGTAGAAGTGAGCTAAGCAGCACAGTCATTTATATTTGCCATTTAAAACTACTTTCCTCAAATCTTCCTTTCCTGCAGAAATTAGTCAGAAATACAAACCATTTTACTGTGAGCAACTAGAAAAAGATGTTGAAGATGACTTGAGAAAGATAAAGGTAAGTAGCATCCCAGATGCTTTCTAGCATAACTTGTAAGTAAAAAAATACACACTAACATACAGGGCCAGATTCTAACACCTTTATTCACACTAAGTACTACTCTATTCAATAAGCATTCCCAGTGATTCCAGCAGGTCTGCTTGTGGAGTAAAAGGCTACTTAGTGAGAGTATGGGTGGCAGAATCCAGCCCCTGTTAAATGTAAAAAAGCCTGGTGAGCTAGATTCTGATTGCCAGTGGGTAGAACTTTCCATTAGAAATCCTGCTGAAGTCACATTTACGTTAGTTTTATACTGGTGTTACTGCATTGACATTAATGGAACTCAAAAGAGACTATTTGCTGAGCAAGCTACTATTCAACATGAGTTAAGGTGACAGAATCTGGTTCATAGTTTATGAAGTGTTTATTGCGGAGTTTTTTAAATACATACAGTTTACTATATGTTTATATAGTACCTAGCACAGAGAGGCCTGACCCTGGTTGAGACCTCTAAGCATTACTGTAATCTAAATAATAAAGTCAGGAAATTAAAAGTTTCAAGTCCTCTCTCTGCTGTAACTTGGCTCCCTGTTCCTCCCATGGGATGTAGCTTGCAAACTGTTGTGCAGAAGGATGCTTTCCTGATTTGAAATAATGAAAGGCAAGTTACTTCCTGGCAAATGCTTTGGGCCAGATTGTGGAGCCCTTAGTCACATTGGAAAACATTTACTCATTGGAGTAGTCCTACTGACATTAAGGGCCAGATGCTGTGGCTGAACCCTGAAATGAAAGTACCACTTATATGGCGGTGGCAAGGATTGCGTCCCCAATATTTTAAACTAATAAGTGAAAGTGTCCCCATGGTGCTGCTGTTCTGCTATACAGCCATATTTTGTCAGGTGCTTTCCCTTTTCCCTGAAATTGCAGGATGGGGAATTAAAACATTTCTGATTTGGGAAATCCATGCGGTGACTTTGAAGACGTGTCCAGTTTTCTTTGGCAAGATAGCAAAGCTTTGCAAAATAAAGTTGACAAAACAGACAAATATTCTACTGGAACTGATTCTACCACCCATACTAATTCTGAGTTGTAAATATTTTATATTATGGGGCTTTTGGGTGCTCCCAATCAGGATTGTGCTGGGTTCTGAACAAGCACAAAAGAGACAATCCCTGCCCTCACTGGCTGAGAGTCTAAAGGCAGAAACAGACAAGAGGTAGGAGATATGGATACAACATACAAGCAAATGAATATGGTTAAGTAACAAAGCTGTACCAATATGTTTTGTAGCTTTTTACTGTTTGATTTTTGAGTAGCACTTTTATCTGAAAATAGTCTCTTTGAAATAAGACACGGGTGGCGTATGCTGTACTCTTTACCAATGGGACTTTTCCTGGAGCAGGGTAATACAGTTACATAAGCAGGGTGTCAGAATCAGGCCCTAACAGAAGGCCAAAATGAAGTTTTGAACTTTGAACACCTGGGATCAAGATATGTTTACAGGAAGAGATTGTTGTTGGTTTTTAATTTGTGAAAAGACTTCCTGGTAAGACAGTGACTAATGACTTTCTGAGAAGTGCAAGTAAGAACAGAAGGTCAAATCCAGAAGTCCTTAATCTGGTAAAACTGCACTTGACTTCAAGTTTTACTTGATTAAGGACATCAAAAAGGCATGAATGGCTGAAACATCAAAATGCCAGGGTAAAGATGATGATTCCTTCAGCCCTGCGAAATGAAGACAAGGATGTGCAAAGGTAAAAGAGCAGTGAAACACTATGAAACATTCCTTCCAGGGATCTTCACCAAGCTCCCTGTCCCCATATCCCACATATAAACTGTTGTCAGAACAAGGCCATAGTTGTGGAATATTTTTTTCTAATTAAGCTCTACATGTAAATACATAAAATAGGGCATGATTATGCTACCTTTACCTTAAGCAGCATCTTACTCTGCAAGCAATCCTATAGATTGCATTGTGATAAGTCTGTGACTTGTAGGTACAGCCCTGAGGTGGAAGCAGTGCAGAGAGTCACTGTCTAGTCTATTGGGATTAGCTCATGGATTAAGGTGGTAGTCAGTGTGAGTAAGGGCACAGCTTGGCCAGATCAAAGAATCATGCCCTATATTTACATAGTAATCATTCCTGCCTTCCTTTAAAGCAGACACTGCTTGTCTGTAAACTTAACCTTACTAGTAAGCAAGCCCTGCAAAGCAAGGATCATGGTCCACCAGCATTCCACCAAAGAACATGAGATCTATGCAAGCTGTTCACTTGGGCCACTCGCTGTGGGGATGCATTGGGTTTCTACGGTAAAGATACTTCCTTTGCTTAAACTTTCACCTGCTGCATGATATTTTTTCCTGTGTACAGAAAGTGTACCCTGGGCCAACTGAACTTGTGAAAAGGATGCAGTCCCTTCAGATAGACTCTGTCGCAGAATCTCCCAGTAACGGACATGCACAAACAGGTGATTATTACATCACTTCATAACACTTTATTTCAGATTGCCTGCTTAGGGCAAAATTGGGGACAGATAAAATTGATTCCATTATTATTAAAAGCTGTAACGTAGAGACCCAGTTGTTCAGAACTCGGGAGGGAATCTGGAGTACTGAATAAAATGATCAGATTTATCTGCTGTTCTAAAATGCAAGTCACAAAAACACTCTCTCTTGATCACTATTTTCAGGCTCTACAGTTTGAAAAACCAGGTTATTTTTAAACTCTTGTGCTTTTGTCCTTCCGTGCAGAAAGTATGTTCTCTTTCCATCTGTACTTCATTTGTTCAATACCTGATTTGTCCATTGCTACATTATTACATTATATGTTCACTTTAACAACATTCTTTAACCTTCTCTCTGTTGATTCACACCAACAAACTTTTGCTTGGTCTTTAGGCTTCAGTTCCATGCTATATCAGTTTTTGGAGTCATCTCCCTTTCCTAGTCCAACCTTAGCAGTGCCCTGAGAACAACTAGAGTGAAAAACTAGAACATGTCACTTGTTTTAAGATCTTGCTCCTTATTGATTCTGCCTTGGACACCATGAGACTGGTCGTGGGTTACTCAATTCATCTGTTCCTTCCTTTGTCACATATCGGCTCAAATCCTGGTCTGTTTCACAGCTTTGAGGAAGTATATAGTTGTAGATAATACCACTAAATAAAAATAAAAAAAATACCGCTAGATCTGTAGTGGAAGGTGTGTGTCTGTACTTCTTTCAGCCCTGTTAGCAGGGGTACAAATCTGTAGCACTGTGTAACACAGGGGTCGGCAACCTTTCAGAAGTGGTGTGCCGAGTCTTCATTTATTCACTTTAATTTAAGGCTTTGCATGCCAGTAATACATTTTAATGCTCTGGGGTTCCGGCTGCCAGCTCCTGCCAGCCGGGGTCTCAGCCCTCTGCCAGCCTGGTGTTCCCTTCACCCAGGCCAGCAGTGGGCGCTGAGTGGGGCCGGTGGTGGGACCCCGGCTGGCAAGGGGCCAGCAGCTGGAATCCCAGAGCTGCGGCGGGCTGAGCGGCTCAGCCCGCTATGTGCCATCAAAAATCTGCTCGCGTGCCACCTTTGGCACACATGCCATAGGTTGCCGACCCCTGGTGTAACAGGTCCACTACCCTAGAGTGCCCCCTTATGGCCTTTCAGATGGTCTCTTGTGTTGGGGTCTTGCCAGGTTCCCCTAGTGTCCTCATCCTTCCATGGTCACCACTGTCCTTAAAGTCCCAAATAATGTCCACTGCGACTGGTAAATAACATATAAACAACTCAAATGTCTTCTGTTCCTCCTGGGGTCTTTCTACAGTCCTGATCTCTCTGCCAAGCAGTGACAAACCAAAAGAATACCATTAAACCACTCCCAGCAGTTTGGGGCATGTGATAAGCTCTCTGTCTAGTTCTCAGAATCCTGTTCTCAGGACACTGTCTAGCAGAGCTAATCCTCCCTCTGTACTTTTTACCTCTCTTCCTAGCTCTTGCCAGCCCTCTCTCACTCAGAGAGCACATTAGACGTCCTCTCTCCTTGGCCTCCTCCCAACTGCCCTGACCTTCCGTTAAGGTCTCCTTGAGCTTGACTCACCCTTTCCAGGGGTACCCAGGCAGTACTAACAGAGCTTTCAGGCTCCAGTTAATTCCTTTTCAGCTGTGGCAGGGTGCTCTACTCACCGCACTTCTGGCACCTCCTCCTGGCTGTTCTGGGGAACAGTTCACCAGGTCAACACCTCTCCCCAAGGCTGCAAACCGTCCCTCCACCTGTGTGCAGCAGCTCTCTCACTCTAGGAGCTGATGTGGCCTCATTGTGACTCACCCCTCCAGCTAGGTCACTATTGTGGTTTCCTCTTCTGAGGGGGGGAGGGGAAGGGAAGATGTCTCTTCTGCCAAACAGACTCAGGCAGTCTTCCTATGCACTTCCCCAGAGACTGGTTGGGAAATATGGGCCCATTCTCTACTCCATGTTCTGGCTCAGGCACCCTCTAACTAGCAGTCTGTTCCATCCCATACCTTGCTGCATTTCCCTGAGCCCTGTCCTAACCTTTGGCTCTCCCTTCCTTCTCTGGGTCTGCCAGCTTCACCACTCCCTTCTCCCAGTGAGCAACTACAGGCTACCCATCTCTGCTACCTCCAAACACTCTTCCCAGGCAGTGACTGCCGATTTTCCCAGAAGTCCCCTGTTTCCTGTATTTTATATAAACCGCCCCTCCCCCCCCATTCCTGCACAGGTGAGCCACTCTCCAATTAGCTGCCTCCAGCCCAAAAACTCCAGTTTGCAGTCTGATTAACAGATTGGGCCCACCTGGCCTAATTCAGCTCTTGCAGGGCCAGTGTGGGGTGTGCACCCCATCACAGGCAGGTCTACACATTCCATCACACACTCACATATAAGCAACGTTAGAAAATCCAGTAAAAACTCCTGCAAAGTTTTCTTTTGCTCAGACCATTTTGAAGATAATACTAGCTGAACTAGATTACGTGATCAGTCTTGTCATCTGCCTGACAAACCTCACCCCAAAGACAGGTTAGCCACAACTCACACCATTCTTCAGCAGAGGTAATGGATTTTAGTAGGGCAGCAGCAGGGCTACATTTTTAATGTGCAAGTTATGTTTTCTTAGGAAAAATATTAAAATGTAGCAGCACCGTGTTACAAACTTTCTCATCCTTTAAAAAACTTTGGTGTGAATGTGGTGTTTGTGAAAGGTGATACACTGACAACCTTGCCGATTAAAGTCCTCTCTTTATCCAGCAAATAGACACAGTGCAGCCAGTGGCAATGTAAGGGCATGTATATGCTTGTGTTTTAAAAACCCGGGCTCCGAGACTCCTTGCCACGGCTGTACGGACCCGGGTGCATGCTATAGCATTAAGAACAGCGTAGACATTGCAGCCTTCCTAGACTTCAAAGCCCAGGTGCCAGCCTGAGCCTCAGATTCGTTGCCATGGGTTTTAAAACTCAGTGTAGACATACCCTGAGGCTGTGTTTACACTAGCGAGCTTACAGTGCCACAGCTGTACTGATGCAGCTGTGTCACTGTCAGATCTCTCATGTAGCCGCACTGTGCTAACGGGAGAGAGCTCTCCTATCAACATAATTAAACCACCCCCAATGAGTGGCAGTAGCTGTGCACACTACGACTTATGCTGGCATACTTTATGTCACTCAGAGGTGTGTTTTTTCACATCTCTGAGCGACATAAGTTTTGCCGACGTAAGTGGTAGTGTAGACATGGCCTAAGAGTCCCACAGTGCCCCACCAATAGTCCTCAAGCCTGCCCTGGAGTACCATTTGTAGAGACGGTAGGGTAGTTCACAGTCCATGACATTCAATCTAGTACCTGTCTGTTTAGTGCTGACAGTTGCCAACTATGGTGGGGTTGTTTTTTTCCTGTTGCAATGGTGATATTTATCCACTTGAAACCAGAGTAAGTCAACCAAGTCACGTTTACCATGTAGCAGCCATCAGCTAGTAACAGTTTTCATTCACCACCAACCTGGATTGGATTCAAACATGTATTCTAGAGATAGAAAGGTCAACAGTCCATATATCATTACCAATCCCCTGACTATCCAGTCCCATATAAGCTTTGTTCTAATGCTACAGTGGCCTTTTTGAGCCCCATTATTTTCAGTGATGCCCAGCATCTACAAGACCAATTCAAAGCTCCATGTTGATGCTGTAATTCAGTGGTTCTCAGCTGTGGTCCACCGCTTCTTCAGGGAAAGCCCCTGGCACGCCCGGACGGTTTGTTTACCTGCCACCAATGTTCCCTCTAATTTTTGACAGGCCATGTGCACAAAAAATTTCTTCTGTGCAAATTGTTGTGCTTCTGTGCAAATTGTTGTGCGCGCGGTGTTTCGCCGTGTGCGCGGGGTTTAGGATCTGTGCGTGCGTGCACAGCTTAGAGGGAACAGTGCCTGCCGCATCCGCAGGTTCGGCCGGTCACAGCTCCCACTGGCCGCGGTTCGCCGTCCCAGGCCAATGGGGGCTGCGGGACGCGGCACGGGCTGAGGGATGTGCTGTCCGCGGCGTCCCGCAGCCCCCATTGCATCCCGCGGCCCAGCCGAACCTGTGGACGCGGCAGGTAAACAAACCAGCCAGGCACGCCAGGGGCTTTCCCTGAAGAAGCAGTGGACCACAGCTGAGAACCACTGCTGTAATCCTTTTAAATCTCAATAGGAGATCCTCTTCAGCCCCATACTACAAATAAATAACATGATAAAAAGGCAGGTTTTGACATATTTGTTCAGTCTTGCGATGCTATAGAATGCTTAGAATTAGAATTCAAACAACCCAGTTCAGACCACAAGCAAACCTTTCGTTGTCGCTAAGGAAAGTTGTGTGCACGCATCCAAGGACAGAATTTATCTGTAAGGTTTAGGTGAAAATCATGGGTTACTTCCCTCTTTGCCCATAGACATGAAATGGATCTTTATTAAAATGTATTCTCTGAACTCTAGAGAACATGCTAGACAGAGATTGAAAATCAAAGTTAATTAAAAATACAGAATGATACATTCATGGAGGCTAATTTTGAGATTTGCTGTGATAGGACCATTGAAAGAAACATGACTTTTAGTAGTGTATAAAGTAGCACCTACAGTGAAATTCTGAGAGTCTGATTCTCCACTATATCTCTCCAATTTTGTGCAATATAACTCCATTGGAGGTAAATTAGTGAACCGGGCCCTCTAAAGTCCAAGACCTTTCATTCTTCCCTTGTTGGCCTGATGTGTTGTGTTGTATTTCTGTGCCATGTTCTGCTTAGAGGTGGCTGCAGTTCAGTGGTGCTTGAAACATTTACTATCCCTATACATACTGCCTATAGGATCCGGTCTTGTAGCAATGAAGTCACTGAGTTTTTGCCATTCATTTCAATATGATCAGACCCACAGTTTACAAAGTGGTCTGTGATCATTTCAGATGAAAAGGTCTTAAGTAAAATGTAAAATACAGTATTATCTTTTCTAGAAGAGATTACCTTTGGTTACATGTTATGAATTATTTAGCTGTTTTTAATATAAAAATGCTAGGCTTTACCATGGTGTTGTTGAGATGTAATTGAAAACAGTTGAAAGGTACAGTTGTACCTTTGCATTATGGGATAATTCAAGTATTTAATTTCCCTTCCCTCCTGCAGATCAGCCCAATTCCCTACATAGCTCTCAGGGTCTCATGACTGGCAATGTGGATGAAGCCATGTTTGCTCCCTTTCCCGTGAACCAACCTGTCGAGAGCTGTGAGACCTCCTTTGAGGCCTCAATGGGCCTAGAAAGAAAATTGCAGGATGAATTAAATTATCATAAGTATGGCAGCCGGATGGATAATTCAGAAAGCCAACCTCTGGTATACAGTGCTGAAAAGAGAGAGGAGGAAAGAAGACGAAGGGTGTCCTTTGATCCATTTGCAACTCCACCTGCTGCTCCACAGATGAATGAATCATATCTGAAAGCTGAAAGCACAGGATCAAAAGCCAATCCCTATAGTAACACGACCAATTACAGTCATGTACAACAACCACCACCACCAGCTGCAGCAACTCCAATATGGGAAAATGTACCATACAATCCAAATATTATATATGGGACAAGGCCTGGAGAGCCAATAACAGGATGTACAGAGGATCTCTATGGATCAAATTCAGCCAATACATTTAGTCTGAATAAACCCCCTGTGCCTGAATCTGGCCCAGACCAGCATCCACAAGCATCCACACCTTGGTTTCCGACGAACCTGAATACAGAGACAGGTAGGTGAGATATTTGTCTTATTACTTTTTGGTCTAAAACACAAACAGTACTCCTTTTGTTGTCTTCCAGAAGTAAGATGGCCACTGATCATTTTGTAGCTCACATACCAACAAGCAGCTGATTCTTTACTCTCCGGCTGCGGTACTGGTAGCAAAGGCTTTCCTTTAGACATATTATGGTCCACTGCTTTTTGTTTTCCTGATACTTTTATATCACTTCAGTTCATTAAAATGCTGTGGGCTTGATTCTCCTGACATGCTTGTTCTCATTGGTGTAACTCCATTGACTTCAGTTGAGTTACTCCTGATTTACATCAGTGTAAGAGAGAGAAGAATCAAGCCGCTGACTGCATGCTATTATCCAGTTGGTACTCCTGGGGGAGTTCTGCGCCACTGCGCAATGCAGAATTTTGCAGAAATTAACGTTGTGTGTGCAGAATTCCCTTTCCCACACAGAAATGGGCTGCAGTGCTGCTAGCCACCACTAGGGGCCACTGGACTCAGCAGAGCCCAACTTGCACATAGAAGACACTGCTGGGGAGAGGAGGAGGGAGCTAGAGGGTTCCTGGCAGCTGCAGGTCCCAGCATGCCCTGAGGGAAGGAGAGGACGGTGTGCAGGAAACTCCATGCAAGCCTGGGACCAAGCATCAGGCTGTTTCTCTCTCTGGACCCCTGGGCTCTGGGGGCAGAGGGGGACAGGTGTCTGGGCAAGGGGGGGCCCTATAGCTGGGCTCTGGGGAGGGACAAGGTGTGGGTATCTGGGCTGGGAGGGGGCCGTGGTGGGGCTCTGGGGAGGAGGGAGTTGGGGTGTATTAGCTGGGGGGCCCCACAGCTGGGCTCTGCGGGGGAGGGGTTGAGAGTGTCTGGCCCCTGCTGGGCTCTGGGGTGGGGTGGGCAGAGAAACAGGAATTGGGTTGTCATAGGAGTTTCTTTAACTCTCTGCTCCTGGGGGAATTTGTGTGTGTGTCTGTATTGTTACAGACATACTTGCTGACAGGTATTTTGAAATAAATTACCAAAATAATTGAAACTGGCATGATTATGTAGTGTTATTTTGACAAATAAAACTCGCAGAATTTTAAAATATTGCGTGCAGAATTTTGAATTTTTTGGTGCAGAATGCCCCCAGGAGTAAGTTGGGCAGCTAAATAGCTAATGAACTCTCCCAACCCACGTAGGGTGAAAGAACCGTAAACAAGAACAATCACCAGATTGTGCTAGAAGCAAATGGTAGTTGTTTTTAGACTCTCAAACGTGTGTAAAATGAGTCAGAATCTTACTGCAGGTCAGTTGCAGCTCAGAAACAGTGTTAGAGTGAGGAGTTTTGGTACCTTTCAGAAAATAAATCTGCTGGCTCTGGTGGCTTGATTGGGTAAATGCTGTGTCAGATGAAAGATCCATGTTCATAAGGGACCCAAAATTCAAGCCAACAGGAAGCTGATACTCTTAGCTGTACAGAAAGCAGGTTATATCTAATGCTGCTATACCTCAGCAATTGCAGGTGAGGTATGTATCCTCAGGAACAGAAGGCTATGGAGGCAGAGAAGGGAGAGAATATTGAGAGTTTAGCAAAAATAAACGTAAACAAACAGGTCAGTGACCGTGTGTTCAGTGGAGTTTGTCCCATACCATTTAGGAAAAAGACAAGGTATTATACAGATTAATCATTTTACCCTAGATGCTGGATTTTCCCGGTATGGCATTCCTTTTCGGCACTTTACACTAAGAAACCACGGGTGCCACAGAGTTGACAGAGAGAATGCAAGAAGATTTAATTCTGTCCAAAAAATGCTGCATGGAGAGTCTGCGATTGCTGTCTGTATCAATATATTGATTGAGAGGAGTTTGTGAGTGCTGTGACTGTCACATCTGCAGGTGGAAATTGTCACTCTCAAAATCACTAATAACGTTAAATATTTGGATAGAAAGAAAAGAAATGCAGAAGGGATTATTGGAAAGCAGCATGATATAGTGGAGAAAGTACCAGACTACGAGCATGGCCACCCAGAGATTTGGTGCATGGTAAGCCAGGATGTGAATGTACAGCGCACTAGCCTGCTGTGACATAAGTTGCCTTATGGATGCTGCTGCCACGTGCTAAAAATTGCATGCTTACGGTTTCAAACAGCAGTAAGTCAAAGTGCACTACAGAAGTTACTGCATGGCAGCAGGGTCCACAGGGTGACTTAGGGCATGGCATGCTAGTGTGCTGTACATTCATACCCCGGCTTGCTGCGCATTAAGGCTCCATATAGGCAAGCCCTGAGAATCAGATGACCTGCCAGCTCTTCTGTTCACTTGCTGTGTTACCTAGGCTGGAATTTTCAAATTTGTGTACCTAAAATTGGGTACCTAAATCCATATCTAGACTCTAATCCTGCACTGGAATCTGCTGGCAAAGGAACGCTTACATCAGTGTGGAATCCCATTGGTCACACTGGCACTTTACAGACTCTGCATGGATGCAGGGTCTACGCTAGAGGATCTTGACACAGAATAAGGTTGCTAGGCACTTCACTAAACTACGATGTGTTTAATTAAATATGCTTTTATTGTATTTGTTAAAAAGCTTCTTAGCTTTTTGGGTAACAGAAACTTTTTTCTCCTCAGTATTAGGAGCATTAACTTACAACAGTTTTGAAGTACTTGTGCCTTTAAGTTTTTGATTACCAAATACTTTTGGCACTGTTGTGTGTTTTGTAATTATTCAGGCAAAATGGAATCCAATCCTTTTAAGAAGGGGAATTTTGCATATACTCCTACTACACCTGTACAACACAAAATAATCCCAGGTAAATGCTGTAGCATTGATATTTCCTAACGACTAACACCATATGCATGCTAACCTGATTTCAAAAAATTTAGACCAGCTTTACTAAAAAGTGAAACTGAAATCTCTACCTCTAATAACTGTTAATGAGATACCTCTCTTTGTTTTACAGGGCATCTTTAAGCAACATGTATTTGTGTTCTAAAGTATAGAGATATGAAGTGTCATGGCACTGAGAGACAAACTGCATGATTTTCCAGGGCTTTACAGAACTGTGAAATCATGACTTCATACCTGGATTCACTTCTTTGAGAAGTGAAACTATAAGCCAAATCTGAGTCTTCAAAAGCTTCATTTTTCACTTGTATTTAGGCTCTGTTCAAAAAAGCATTTTTTACTAAAATGAAGCTGTTGAAGTAGTTAACCAGCCACAGATGCGTTTATTGCTACTAAGGACGTAAAAGGTTAACCGGTAAGAATTAGTCTTATCGGTTAACCCGCCTTAACCATTAACCCCGGGCTGGCCGGCCAGTCACAGTGGCCCCAGGCCAGCTGGCTGACCCCAGCAGCCCCACGCTGGCCAGAGCGGGGCCAGCTGCACCAGCGGATCCGACCCAGCCATTTAATCAGTTAACCATTTAAATGACATATTTTAATCATTTAAACGGATAACTTTTTAAACAGTATTTACATCCCTAATTGCTACATATTCACCAATGGCAGGGACATTATTCTTCACTTTTATATTTATCACTGTTAGTTGTTACTGATATTGATTAAAAATCATGTATATGGAAATGTAAATTTGTGGCACTTTACAAACTGAATATGACTGTGTTGTTTTCAATAAAGTATGCAGATGTTACTCTGGATACACACAGGAAGCAGACCTGAAGGGGCCATTTATAAATAGCCATTTTTCAGAGAGGGAATACCATTTTATTGTCAATTCTGAACAACAGAAAATTGTTCAACCTTGTTTTGCAGTCTTTTCACTCACGGAATGCTCATAAGACAATTTATAATACATTTAGCTAAGTAACTATTGTCATGACATAAAATGAACTGGTTGTAATCTAAAATAGCACTGATTTTACATATAAGTTAAATGCAAAGAACTACTAATTCAACATTATGGTTCAGTTTTTACACCTGTAAAAGATCTCAGAGATATTGTTTGTCTCCTCATCTCTTATCTTGATTACCGTAAACATATCTATTACAGTAGTAAGGGACTGTGCCACTTTGAACTTCCTGACCTTTATGCACTTAGAATCTCAGCCATGCCTATTCAGAAATTTAGTAATCTATTGTGCCTCCAAGGTACAGCCCCTCAGAGGAGACAGCACAGAGACACACTAACCATGGGGGAGCACCCAGAAGCTTTCTGCCCAGGACTTCTCTAGCACGCAAGGGTTGTACATCTGCAGATTCACGGAGAACAGCATGTTTCTCCCTGAGAGCTAGTCTTGCTGTAAGGGCCAGTGCATAGGTGGAAGTGAAGCCATATAAAGATAAGGTTCTGTATATATTAAATCTTATACATGTAATATTAAATCCATAAATATTTCACAAAAGATTTGGGGCCTGATCCTCAACTGATGTAAATCAGTGTAGCACTATTGAAGTCATGCACTCAGAACTCCCCATCTCTCTTAACCTTCCTTCCCCCGACCCCAATCCTCTACATGCACACTTTTTTTTTAAAGGAACATCGCCACCTCTCTGATATTTTGAGATTGACTTTCATCTTTCACCCAGTGAATTATGTCTCTGAACTGTAAATGTAAGTTTCTAGGGGCAGGGATTGTGACTTCCTCTGTTTGTACAACCCGAAGCACACCAAGAGCACCCGGTACAGAAGTATCATAATTAATAATGAAAAAGTTCTTGCAGTGGCCAAAGAAAGGCCGTTTCTAGTTTAAATACAAAATAATCATCATGGCTGTATTTGGTTTAAATACAAAATAAATCAATCATATCTCTTGAATTCGAAACTGCATGTACTTGATTATATATCAGTCTTAAACTGCCTTTACACAGATGAAACTGCAAAATACACCATATATAACAGTACTGGAATTCAAATTGGAGCCTACAATCGCATGGAGATTGAAGAACAGAATCTATATGTAAGCAGTGTTCCAGTCAACACGCAAAACTCTTATGCACATTATGAAAACACGGGTATATTTGGTAAGAGCAATCTCTCTCCGTTCTTTTATAATGTTCCTCTTTACAATCAGCTCCCTGTTCCTTGTGCACCTCACCTGTTAGTCCCTGCTCACCTCACTCTTTGGGCACAATCTGAAGGCTGACAGTCTCTTTCTGAGAACCATCTTTAGGGAAAGTACAGTGCATCTTGGTCCCTGTTGTATTCAGAAGTTAGCCATTTTGGGTCCTCCTTTATTACATAGCATTACAGTTACTCAATACCTAAGGTTATCCTCATGAGTGGTGGTTTGTACTAACGTTGCTTTGTATTACTACACCATTCCCTCCCCTCCCCACCCACCCTGTTTCATCACATCTTAGCTGATATTCTCCCCCAGCTGCCTCTACCAAACCTGAAGCTGACATTAATCATGTCAACACAGTGCACTAATAAAGACAGAGGAAAAAAGCAGAGCAGTGGAAGCAAAACTAGGATCAGTGGTCCTGACTGAGAGTTCAAACATTTCAGTACAGGAGGGGCAGGACTATTTTAAAAGGTCATAGTTAGGTGACCTGATAGCAAGTGTGAAAAATCAGGACGGGGGTGAGGGGTTATAGGTGCCTATATAAGAAAAAGCCCCAAAAATCAGGACTGTCCTTATAAAATCGGGACACATGGTCACCCTAGTCATAGTATTTGTATATACTGGCTTATACCACTACTGCATATTTTTAATTTATTTAATCAAGAAGTCATAACAGTATCTTTCATCCAAGGATATCAAAGCATTTTATAAACATTAATTAAGCCTCATATAACCACTGTGAGGTAGATTCTCAATTTTACAGATGATTAAAGAAAGACACTAGGAAATTGTGACATGGCACAGGCACCAACTTTTGTCCGCACTGGTGGGTGCTTGCACCCCTCCCCCAGTTCCCAACCCCACCCCTGTCCCGACTCCACGCCTGCCCCAAAGTCCCCGCCCAAACTCCGCCCCTCCCTGTCCCTATTGGATCCCTCCCCAAATCCCCACCCTGGCTCTGCCGCCTCTTCCGAGTGCGCTGCATTTCCCTCGTCCCCCCTCCCTCCCAGGCTTGCCGCGCGAAACAGGTGTTTTGCAGCGCAAGCACTGGGAGGGAGGGGGGGGAGAAGCAGGAGGCGGTGGCGCGCTCAGGGGAGGAGGTGGAGGCGGAGTGGAGGTGAGCTGGAGCAGGGGGACGGGGCGGGGAGCTGCCGGTGGGTGCTGAGTTTTTTGGGCCCACCAGTTTTTCCCCGTGGGTGCTCCAGCCCTGGAGCACCCATGGAGTCGGCGCCTATGGTCCCAGGTCCCAAAAGAGAAAAACAGTAGCAGATCCAGGAGTGTCGTGACATGTAGTCCTCTTCTGTAATCACTAGACCAATTGCTTACATGAAAGCCACCTATAATCCTGTCATTACTAGTGACCATATTTTGGAGAGAGACATTCAAAGAGAAGGGGAGTTTAAACAATGCTATCTTCTTATTCTCATCTTTCTTTTTGCAGATAGCACCTCTATCCTCTCTGAAAAACACCTGAATCTAGTGAGAGAGAACCTGGCTAAACACTGGAAACACTGTGCTCGTAAACTGGGCTTTAGTGAGCCACAGATTGATGAAATTGACCATGACTATGAACGAGATGGACTCAAAGAAAAAGTTTACCAAATGTTGCAGAAATGGGTTATGAGTGAAGGCTACAAAGGGCCTACAGTAGGAAAGCTGGCCAGAGCCCTCTATGACTGCAAGAGAATAGATCTCCTTAATGATTTGATAAAAATGAACCAGGAGTAGGAGAACTGGAAACTTGGTGGAAATGGCTGTGATATTTCATCTGAAGATCCTCTTACTGAGAACATGAAACAATCTTGTAAAAGTGCTGCATGAAAGACGCCTGTCTAGAACATGCACATATTTCTGTCAAGCAGTATACAGTATCCTGTAGCTCAAAACATTAATTTTTGAAAAGACAGGACAACTATGAAAAGGCTGTCCTCAGGGGGGAGGGGAAAAGAAGCTCTTCCTTTTACAGTGAAGATAATAGGCTTATTTAATAAACTTTGTCCAAGAACAAAAAAAAACTAAAACTAAATCTGAATTGTGTATGATATGAGAAATAACATGGAAGGGAAAGGATTGGCAAGGGGTGGGGCGGGGATTTGGATCTAATTTTTTCACAGAACTTTTGGACTGCTACCTCAAAGCATGCACATAGCTGTGTTTAAAGTGCCTTCATTACTGCCTAAAAGAAGCATGGCATTTACGCAAAACTCACATCAATGAGAGTGTATCATGGATTTTGTCACACCGCATTTAAACCCTGGATTGAAAACAAAACCAAATGCCTCAACTCTTCTAAGCACAGCCAATATCCACAGGACATCGTCATAACTCAGATTGCCTTATATGGATTCATCACCTTATTTTTTTTAAATGCCCTTTTTATAACTTTAATAAAAAATAAATTTTATAATAAAAATACAGAAGTATAAAAAGATTCAAAGTATTGGTGTAAGAGCAATAACAATTATCAAGTATAGAAACCACTGTGTAAATTAACATTAGAAGAACTGCCTTCTCACAGGATTATAATAATGTGTTTATTATTATTTATGTAGTTTTCATTCTGTGATGGGAGTAAATTTGGGAATATATGCTTTATGAAAAGCAAAAGGAAAACTAATATGTACCTAAGCCAAAGCAAAGACCTTGAAACTTGGAAAGTCTGGAAAATCAGTCAGGCATTTCATTTCAGGCTAGTTAACCAGAAATGTAGGCATGAACTGTCTAGTCACACTGGAGATAGAGCATACAAATTACAGACTTTCTTGGAGTATGGAACCCACAAGGAAAAATTATCGGCCCACAAATTTGTATGCACTAACTAAGAAAAATTAGGCCAAACTACTCCTTCTTTGAAGGGCAGTGGCTGTGACCTCAACCAAAACCACAAATATATGAACTTCCATCAAACTTTTTGGATCAGATAATTCTCCTTTTGGCTTTTAAAAAGTGGCAAAAATAATTATCCTATCATGACAAAAAGGTTAATACGAATTGTAATAAGTCTTAGGCTTTGAACCCCACTATCTTTGAAATAAGAAGTGGACATACTTTGCAATTGGAGGTGTGATTGCAGCATGGCTAGGCATACCCATGCTAGTTTTAATCTAGCTGGCCTAACTAAAAATAGCAGCGTAAATGTGGCAGCACAGCTTCAGTGCAGACTAGCAATGTGAGTATGTACCCAAGTTCCCTGGGGTGCTCATAGAGCCCATGCTGAAGCCCGTGCATCTTCACTGCTGTTTTTAGTCATGTTAGCGAAATTAACTTGTGCTGCAATCACACCTGATTGCAGTGTAGACATATCCTTCGCTACCCAACCTTTGATTAGTAGCCCTGGAAATGTATTGTGTTCATTTATAGTTTTCCATTGGCAATGTGCTGACTGTTCTATCGTTTCTAAATAGGGCTCCATTCTTGGGTAAATGAGAATAAAACTCACCGGGAACTCTCAAGAATTTCAACTTGAGGCATTTCCTACCATCGTATTTGCTGGGTGTCGTTTGTCTAACTCCGATCCCTGCTAAAAAGGAGCAGTTTTCTATCCACTTAACCTTTAGCTTCTCTAGGGTCCACATGGATCTCCCTGGACTCTGTTCTGCTGTCCAATCCCACCCATGCCAGCTGCCCTCCAACTCCCAGGAGCAGGATCCCTCCGAGGGACACAGGCAAGCCAAGCCAATACAAGAGCGAATTTGTGCATTGTATCGAAACCATGACAAAATTTTGGTTTCAGACAAATTATGTAGGGCCCGAAGGCTGACACTCAAAACAGAGACAACCCCGTAAAACCAGGATGTCCACTCGGAATCATATTAGGGAAAATAAATAAAAATGATGGTACACTTCTACGTTCTGCCCACAAGCCAGACTCCTGTCACCCAAAGGAAAACCACAGCGGTTGTTGTGTATAACAAGATAACTCCTTTCTTGCACACAGTGACCAATGTCAAAATAATTCTCCATGTTTGCATCTAAATGTCATTGTTAGGCTTCAGAGGTAACACCTTGCACTGAATGGGCAGTTCACGCCTCTGAGAGCTATTGTTTCAGTATCTCTACAGGCTTGAGCCAATATCACTGCATTGGTTACACTTGTTTTCAATCTTTGACTTCGCAACCCTAAAGGCTAGGGGCCAAATATTCAGGGGTGCTGAACATGAGATCTGGTTTAAAAAACCTGACTTTTTTCATGAAAACAGTTCAAAGATTTTTGTGGAAAATTTTAAGAGAATTTTCAAAAGAAAGTAAATTAGCTCTCTGAGATCCTGCTGCTTCTATTGAAGCTAGTAGGAGTCAGCGAGTGTGCAGCACCACTGAAAATTTGGTCCTCAAGGCTTCATTCTGCATTGGAAGATAATGTGAGACTTAGGGCTTGTCTAAACACAGAAGTTGCAGATATAACTTAAATCAATTTTTTAAAACGGTTTCATTAACCCCAGGCAAGCGCCTGTGCAGACACTCATAGGAATAGCTTGTGCCTGTAAATTTAGGGCTTATCTACACAGAGAGCTGCACCATTTAATTAAAAGCATAGGTTTTCAACTTACTTAGTTACACTGATGCAAAAGGCTGTGTGCAGATGTTTATTTCAGTTGACCTCAACTTATTTTGGTTTCTCTACAGCCTTCTCTGCACAGAGGTTTTGTACCAGTATAATTATGTCAACTAGGAGTGTGAGTTTTTACCAAAATAGTTGTACCACTAGCGTGAATGCAGCTATACTGATATAACTTATTCCCCTTCCCATATAAGGAATAAGCTATATCAGTGGAAGCAGGGGCAGCGAGTTATATGGGGCCATGGTACCCATGCTCCAGCAATATTCAGGGCAAGGGGACCTGGCTCCACCAATGTTCGGGGCCGGGTCTCTCCCCCAGCCCCACCTGCCACCCCCGCATATCCCTGCCTGTCTGCCATGCACCCCCTCTGCCAGCTCCTGGAATAAGCTGCCGCCACAGGGTCCTGGCACCCCCCACACTCGTGCCAGGGCAGGCTGACCCTGCCTTTCCCTTTTCTGACAGGACCCTCCCCCCACAGTCACCACTCCTGCCCCATGCTGGGCAAGGGACAGCCCCATCCCCAGTGAGACTACAGTGAGGGGCAGCAGCAGGGGAGGGGACGCACAAGTGATGGCTGCCCCCCACCCCGGCACCCACCACAGGGGAGGCAAGGGAGCTTCCTGGACCTGAGAGGGGTCCTAGGAGCATGTGCAGTGACAATGGTGTGAGGTGAGTGTGCTGCCAGGGGCAGAGGGCTGGGGGGGGGGGGGGGGGGGGGGGGGGGGGGGGGGGAGTCCTCTCTGGCCCCAGCCGGGGGCAGCCTGCCTGCACCCCAAACTCCTCATCCCTGGCCCTGAGCCCCCTCCTGTACCGTGAACCCCTCATCCCTGGCCCCACCCTGCAGCCCTCACCCCCACACCCCAACCCTCTGCCTGAGCCCCTCCCACACCCCAAACCCCTCATCACCAGCCCTATCCCAGAGCCCTCACGTTTTTACATTAGTTTTAAAAATATATATCGACTTACAAGGCAGGTGTGTGTGGGGTGGGACTTGGACCCATTCTGGACACCACCAAAAATTATACAAACATGCCGTCCGAGTGGAAACACATTCATACCAGTGTAGCTGTGTCCCCACAATGGGGTACAACCCTCACAAACTATACTGATATAGTTAAAGAGGTACAAACTTTTGTGGATAGACAAGGCCTAAGGGCTTGTCTTTATGGGTGTGATATGGTCTTCTGTGGCCGGGCAGTCTAGTGGCTAGATTGCTGGTCTTTTAGTCTGTAAGGCCAGAGAGAGTGGTGGGGGAACCCGAACCTTACCCCTCTACCAGGTTCCACAGGGTCCTGGGTAAATCAAGCCCTGAACAGGGGAGATGGGCAGGGAGTCAAGACCTGCTCCCTTGGGCTACTTCCTACATGGCTCTTCAGTTTTGGGCGTGACCCCATTAGTTCAGTTGCCCCAAGCGCTGGGGCTTATTTGCAGCCTCCCCTCGGCAGGGGAGGCCTTACTTGCCTCAAGTGGCTGTGCCGGCTGGCAGGTTATTGCTCTGTCCCTTCAAGCAGGCAGAGAACTCCTACCTCATCACCAGTCAGCTCCCAAGAGTCAGGCTCCCTTCTTTTCTCTCCCCTCCAGGCCTGGCATTGGCTGCAGGTATAGGGGGGCGGGGTTAGCTGAACCCAAAGGTTTTCTTTAACTCCCACTATGCTGGACCTGGGGAGAGGCGACTAGTGGGAGGGACACAAAGGGGGCATCTGCTAAAGGGGGCACATGACCTTCCCACCGTGACTCCCCACATAACTCATCCCCACCCCTCCCCATGACCCCCTCATGTGACTCATCCCCGCCCCGCTCCCCATGTGACCCCCCCATGTGACTCATCCCCACCCCACTCCTAGCCCGGGGGCCCCACGCTCTCCCCGGCCCCTCCCCATCCCCTGTTACCTGGGGTGGGGGGGGCCTCTGCTCCAGTTCCCCTGGCATGTGTGGAGCCACTAATGCACTCTCCTAGGCAGCCTCCGGCCACACTGCCTGCCTGGGCTGTCCCAGGCCAGCAGTGTGGCCGGAGACTGCCTGAGAGAGTGCAGCCGCTGCATGCCACACCAGGCAGCATGGCCGAAAAAGGAGGCTGGAATAGGAGAGGCTCTGGCCCTGCCCCTTCATCTCCCCGGCTGCGGGTCTTGCCCCACAATCCTGGCAGTGTGGGGCAGGTCATGTGACCCTTCAGGGGGGCCCCCCCCCAGGGGGTCTCCGTTGCTGGACAGCAATTTCTCTACTCCCTCACAATGGGAAAGGTATACCAGTTACCAGTATAAACTCAGATGTGAATTTAAATTTAAACGGGTAGGTGGGGCTCATCAGCCTTGGAAGGCAGCCCACCTAGGAGAAGGAAAACTCTGATTTAAAACCTCCGCTGCCTTGTGGCAATACCCACTCATGGGAAAGGCTAAGGGAGTCAACCCTGAAACCAAATCCGGTGTCGGAGTCCCGATGGCGGTCGGACATTGTCCTCAACGTCATTCCGGCAACTCCTGCGACGCCACTGGTGCCAAGTTGTATCGACATTGTCTTTCCCTTGGATCCATCAGTTGCGTGGAGAGGGGGGTTCTGCTGCATGGGCAACAGCTGTTCCTCCATATCACCCTGCCCTGGCTTGCGCCCTGGAGAGGACACTCCAGCTTCGCTTCACAGCGTCGACACAACACGGGAAGCAACAGTTTACCAACGCTCTGACCACTGGATTGAAAACTGGTGAAGACAAGCTGCGGCAGCTTGCCGAGGAAAAGCGGGTTCAACGAAAAAGGAAGCAGCGGCTCCAACCCACAGCTGACACCGCCTTCAAATGCAGCAAATGCAATCGAGACTGCCACTCTCGTGTGGGGCTTCACGGCCACAACAGACGCTGCACAACCATCAACTAAACATTCCCCATGGGCGCATATCCATCGTCTCTCGAGACTAACGGACACCACCAACAACAAGAATTTAAACTGCTACAGTTATACTGATATAACTCCCACATAGACACTCTTATTCCTGTATACAGCCTGGGCTATACTACAAAGTTCTGCCAGCATAGCTATGTCAGGTAGGAATGTGCAAAATTCACAACTCCACGCAACATAGCTATGTCAGCGTAGACAGAAAAATTCTACAAACGTAGGTCAACCTAGCTACATTGCTCAGGGGATGTGAAAAATTCACCCCTCTGAGACAGTAGGGAAGCCAACCTAAGTTCCAGTGTGTACAGTGCTAAGCTGATGGAAGAATTCTTCCATCAACCTAGCTACTTCCTCTCAGAGATGTGGATTTACTGCAACAAAAGAAGAACCCCTTCCTTCTCGTAGTAAGCGCCACACTACAGTGGTGCAGCTACAGCACTTGAGCTGTGACGCTGTAGTGATTGTAGTGTAGACCAGAGGTGAAAGTAAGCCGGTACGCCCCGGTGCACCCTACTGGGGCGGCTGGCTTCCCCAAGCGGCAATTTAAAGGGCCTGGGGCTCCCAGCAGTGGCTGGAGCCCCCAGGCCTTTTAAATTGCTGCCAGAGCCCCACTGCTGGAGCCCTGGGGTAGCAGCGGCGGGGCTCCGGGGGCTATTTAAAGGGCTGGGGGCTCCCACTGCCTCTGCAGTCCGGGCCCTTTAAATAGCCGCCAGAGCCCCACCGCCACCCCAGGGCTCCCGCTGCAATTTAAAGGACTACTACTACCCACCCCGTCTCGATTTTTCACACTTTCTATCTGGTCACCCTACCTCGGTGTGGCTGTGTGGTGACACAGACCATCCATCCCCATGGTGTGAGCGACATGGGCACAGCACCGTGCAATGAGCCCCAAAGCCATCCCTGGAGGGTGAGCCGTTAGGTGTGGGGCAGTGGCCCCCTGGGCTGTACGGTCGTTCCACCAATAGGCAGGGGCACCAAGTCACCAGCATTGGGTCTTCCCAAGGGCAGCGAGCTGCACCCGCGTGGCACTGTGGCCCCATGGATCAGGTCGCCATGCCACTCACTCAGCTTCTGCGGGAAATAGGGCAGCGGGATGGGGGGGGGGCTGCTCCCCTGGGACCAGCTCCTGCACCAGGGCTCCCCCTGGGGGCCCGCCAAGCCCGGGTCCCCTCTGGTCCCGCAGGCCTCGCTCAGCCACCGCCCCGAAGAGCGGCGAAGCGCTGGGGGCTCCCTGGGCCAAAACATCTGGCGGGTGGGGCGACGCGGGACCCAGGGGGTGGGGTCTTTGCAGCAGCGCGGCCCGCCCTGCGCCCGAGGCGGGGCGGCTGCCAGCTGGTGGGAGCGGGAATGGCTCGGCCGGGCGCTGGCGGGACGCTGCTGCGGATTCTCCTCTCCCAGCTCCCCCCGGCCGCGCGGGGGGCGCCGCCGCTCGGGCTCCGGGGACCTGCTGCTGCTTCCTACGGGTAAAGTCAGCCCCGGCCAGGCCGCGGCGCTGCCAGCGCGGAGCCGCCCCCTGCTGCGGCTGGGGAGCCTGCCTTTGGGGCGGTGGGGAAGGGGGTGTTTTGAGGAAGGGGTGGTGTAGTGCTTTGGGGAAAGCTGGGCGCGTTGGGGGGATCGGGCTAGTGGGTAGGGCTTTGGCAGTAGGCTATGTAGGGATATTGGGGGGAGGGCGCTTTATTTCCTTAGCTTCCTTCCTCTGGTGTAAGGAGTGGTCACTAGTCTCTATCCCCATCCCCCTTCTCTTTTTGAGCTCTGGGCTGAATCCCTGTTTTCCGCCCCTCCCTCCCCCCGTAGATGCTAGGCTGCACCCCTAACCCCTCTACTAGGGGGCCAGTGGCCTCCTGCAAGCAGCCAGGGTTGCTAAGGGGTGTGGTAGGGAAGAAAGACTGAGAAGGGAAAAGGGAAAGTTGGCAGCTGAATTTAAGAGCTGCCCCTGTAAATCCATTCTTCATGCCACCGTCCTTTGCCCCCAGCCAGAGCCCAGCCTGGATTTGTGGCGTAGCTGAAACTAAAGTGTCGTTCCCTTGTCCTTCACAAATTGCACCCCGTTTCTGCAAAGCACAATGCTGCAGCATGATTTGTGGATACAATACAAATGTGGTTTCAGCCTATGGAGGCTTTAGGGCAGAGAACTACTGCCAGGCTTTAGGGCAGAGAACTACTGTGCTAGAAGTAGATGCAACCACACAGGCTCCTGGCCATTACTGATTAACTGTAATTCCCAGAAGTTCAGAACTATGGGCCTGTAGCCTTTGGCCCTCTCTACATTACAGTTAGGAAATGTTTTTAAACATTGTTTTAAAAACAAGTTTTCTGTATACATATATGATTGTTGGGTTGGGTGGTGTGAAATGAGGCATACCTTCTTTAAAACAGGTTTCAGACACTGTTCACGTCTAGTTCCAATGCCCTGTTTATGCTGGCCAACACAACGAGGCAAAGGAATTAAACACCATCATAAACCTCATCACCTTCCACTCCAAGTGCAAGGTGCACCTCTTTGGTCTTGCCTTCTCCAAACACAACATATAGATACAATAAAGGAAAAGAAAATCCACTACCCTGCACACACAATTCTCCCCCTGAGATGGGAGAAAGAGTGAGAAAAAAACAAGTGACCAATGATACTCATGCCACTTAATGCACTATCAGGGCCAGCGCTATCACTAGGCGACCCTAGACGGTCACCTAGGGCGCCAGGATTTGGGGGCTCCATTCTCGAGCCAGGAGGCAGGAGGCAGCCGCCCGCTTCCTCGTGAAGCCCTGCTGTGGCGAGGGCTGTTGCTATGCCGCTGGGGCTCATCAGGGCTTTGTGAGGAGGGCAGCTCGCCACGGCTGCCTCCTGCCTCCCAGCTCCACGCTCAGCCGCTGAGCGTGGAGCCGGGAGCTGCCGCGGCCCATGGGTGGGGGGGCTGAGCTGCTGCGGGCAGGGGAGCTGGCTGGGGGAGGCAGCGTTAGCTGGGGAGGGGGTGCAGGGCTGGTGCAAGGAAGTTTCGCCTTGCACCAGCCCTGTGCACTACTTATAAGGTGCTCAGGTACTACAGTGATGAGAGCTGCATAAGAACCTACAGAGAGTAGAATAGAAGAAAACTCCCACATTTGCATATTTGAGTTCTCATGTGGCTGGAATAGAAGTTTACACAAAAGTAAAAGTAATCAAGTTATCTTGCCTTTTTAATGGGAAATGGGTTTGTACTTTATCCTTTGTCCTCAATATCCAGCAAGATTTTTGCAATTCAGAGCAGAAAAAAAGGTCATGACTCAAAATGGCGCTAATACCTCCTTTCTCTGCTCCAGCCACTTGAAACGGACAGGCTTCAACAGTCAGCTGAAAGAGACTCAAGTGGAAAAAATAATCACTTTTCTGGATAAGTCAAATTCTACTGCACCATGTTTCTGTGTTCATGGATTACACTTTGGAAACATTTAGGGTCTAAAACCAACTAATATTCCAAGTACTAATATATATTAAAAATCAAATTAATTTACATTTCCATGTAACAATGATCTCTCTAAGAATTAACTGATGATGGTATCAGAATTCCAAACTATGCAAATACAAGTATCTTCATGCTTTAGAGTTTTTCTATACTGTTAATTTTCCTATGCTTGTGACTGACGTAATCTTGAAGGTTTACTTTGCTACTTCTCCCTGTTGTAACATTTTACACAGTAATGTATTTTCTAATTGAACAATACCATCTGCTCAGATTACATTCAGTTAAATTGTATGATGAGATTCCCCCCACTCCCAGTAGTAGGTTTTTTCATTACACAACTTGTGGATCATAAGTAATCCTAAACCACATTCTGTTATGTAGCAGCAGAGGATGAGGTTCAGCAGCCATTTGGAAGCAGTTCAGTAATATGGTGATATTTGTTTGTTTATTTTAACACACTTCTGTAGGCATTTAAAGCTGTAGTTACACTGATTTTCTTAAAATCTCTTGTTCTTGTGCTACCATTAGTATCGAGTGTAAACTATGGTGGCTTCGGTATGTTTAACATGATTATGACACAGTAGTTAAAAAATGCCAGCAG
Source organism: Macrochelys suwanniensis (assembly GCA_033296515.1). NCBI lineage: Eukaryota > Metazoa > Chordata > Testudines > Chelydridae > Macrochelys > Macrochelys suwanniensis. The sequence goes on from CM065776.1 coordinate 146,318,980, forward strand.
CAAAGGCTACACTGGAGCCATACAAGGATTTTAACAAAATTCCAATAACTTTAGTAATGTGCTGCACACTTCCAATAGCCAGGCTAACAGAGTCATTTAGAACTTGGAACTTACCTCTTTTCTTTTTTGGATTTCCCAATGTTCCATCTTGTCACAGAGTACTGGCTCCTGCTCCAAGCAATGTCCTGTCATGCTCTGTGCTGGGGAGGGTTGGCAGTATTACTTCCGAGGTTTTTTTGGGGGGTAGCGGTGGGGGGAGGTGTTCAGTAAGAGATTTCTTTTTATAATATTACGTGGGTTTGCAATGTTTTGTTTTATTCCAGAAGATACAAATTATTTTAAAAGACACTTTGCAGAACTGCAGAGTGTTATAAAGTAAAAATGTCACATGCCTGACTTCCCATGTAGTCTGCCTCTATTTTCCAGTAGCAATCTGTGTTTGATTCTTTCTCTCTCTCACACACCGAACCCGCTCATCCCCTACATAGGCAAATAGAACCCTTTAAATACGGCTGTGCTGTCAGTGTCTAGCATTAGTAATTACTGCATAGTCCATTGAATGACTGCACTGTAATGAGATAGTAGCATGTTGAATAATTTTCTTTTCTTCTAGTACTTCAATAACATCTGATAAAATCAAAGTGAATGGAGTGCCCCTGCATTATCAACAGACAGGACAAGGGGATCATGCCGTTCTGCTGCTTCCTGGGATGTTAGGTTGGGAGTTTTTGTCATATTATGAAGTGATATCAGTACTTTTTTCCTTGATTTTTTCTGAAGGTATTTTGTGCTCTTTTTGTAAGATCTTTCTCAGCAACTTTTTACTTTTTTTATGCATAACTTTTTAAAAACTAGAATTTGGTACATGTAATAGAGTTAGGAAAAATCAAAGTTATTTTAAACATTTACCAGTTTTACAAACTTATGTAGAACACCAGAGACCTTCTAACTGCAAACATTCTAGGCCTGAATCTCCATTGCCTTGCTCCTTCTGTAGACACACACACCAGCACAAAAAGTGTGTGTAAAATGCTACCATTCTGATTTAGTAATGTTGTACATCCACTTTGCACAGGTGCAAATGACTATGCAAGGTACAAACAATGGAGAGTCAGGTCCATTGTTTTAAATTTTAGTATACAAGGACTGAATGAATGATCATCTCTAAAAAGAGTACAAGTGCCTTCCAATTCCAGCTATAATAATGAACAACACCAATAGCAGCGTTTACATCTTGTTTAAACAAGAGAGCTTTCTCATGAAGGGGAAAAATAGCGGAGATGATACAGTATTGGGTTTTTGGAATAAGACTGTATGTTCACCTTTTGGTTATTCAGTTTCATAATGCATTAGTTATATTCGATTCTCAGCTGCTTTTGGAGACCCATTTTTGGCGCCCGGGGCCAGGAATGTCTAGCTAGCAGTTGCAACCTCTCCTTTTGGATACTGACCTTGCCACTGTAATTGCTACCTTTGTCATCTCCAGAGTGAGTCACTATGATACAGTACTCTGTACCTTAAGACCACTCAGAAAATACATACAGTTGTTGGAGAATGCAGCTGCTCATTTGCTTAGTGCCACTTCTTGCCAAGAAGTCATGGGAGCTACCCATGTGCTTAAAATTGTGCATATGCAGAAATAGGTTGTTGATATATGCAAAGTGGGATGCAGTTTTTCTTTTTGACATAAAAATATTTTGTTATAAAATACTTTAAAAATACATACATTTGGAAGACATTTCTGGAGAGATGGTGGCAAAAAATAGGAAGAAAAGGGAATATCTAATTCTAATAGTGTATGAGAAATAATAATTCTTAAATTGTTCATTATTGATATTGTTCCTGTTTCTGAGAGAAGTCAAGAAAGGCCCACTTATATTAATTCAACATTGATTTTTTTTCAGTGTATACATAGTTTTATTTTGAAATGTACACTGCTATAGTTTAATTATCACCACTAAAACACTAGTTCCCAGATTTTGTTCTTACCTATTTTAAGTGTCTTTGGGCTGAAGCTTGGTGTATAATGTGTTAGTACAGGCATGTTTTAATATTTAGTAAAAAAAATAACTATTACATACTTTTTGGTGTCATTTTATAAAATGTTAAATGATTAGTAGCATATTAGAGACATGAGACTGTGTTATAGATGGTTATAAGCAACCTATTGACCCATGGAGTCAATTGATTAATAATTGTTTTAATAAATGCTTAATCTTTTATCCTTTATAGACTATTCATAAGGTGCACTTAAAAATAAAGTAACCCATTTTTTAATGGCATCAAGAACTTGGCTCACAGCACTATCTACTAATAAAATTAGTAGCTGATTTATAATACCAGGTCAGTGTCCAATGCTTCTCCATCTAGCCTGGTATTCTGCATCTGGCTGTGGCCATTAAACGTTATTGCAAGGGAAGAAAACTCATCCCTTAATATAATCAGCTAATTGCACTATGCTGTAGATGGTGCAGGTAATGGGATTATTTTTCAGAGCCCATGTGTTCCCATAAACAGCCACTGGTTTTGTCATGTCTCCAGTTACTTACTATTACTGATATAAAAGGAGGTATTTGGGGTATTCTAATCGGAATGTTAAAAGTATTTTAACAGCCCCTTTTAAATTCTAGAAGAAGTGTAGAGCCATTATGGGATGAGATTTTGATTTACATTCTTTCAATACACTATACTAGGGCTAAATAAGTTTGATCACAAAACTGCTATCGCAACCCTTGCGTTCATAGAGATTATAGAGGATTCTATTGGATATATTCAGACAGCCCAACTGATTTCCTGATACCCCACCAATTTAAAAAATGTCTGAAATATAAGTTTGAAAAATATTGCCAAATCAAGGCCTTCTTAGATCCTACAGTAGTGGGTGCTACAGAAAACTCTAAAAATGGGTATATTACCTGCTTAACCAACACTTACCTATTGATGCCACTAGAAGAAAACATCTTCATTCAGCAACATTTTCATTCATACTGTTGTGATTAAGCAGTGGTCGTGGTCCATACCATTTATCTAAATCTCTTCACTGCTAGGTGTCCCAGCTAAGTGGATTTATGAAGTCCTACTCATTAGGCAAGATTGCATACTTTTTTATAGTAATTTCCTTTAAATATATTAGAATACTACTAAAGGTTTTTAATGCACAACTGATCCTCTGCTAGTTGCAATTCCTAGTTACAGTAAGGCTAAGAAAGGTACTTCCCTCTTGTGGATTTGTCTCAACTTTCACATTATTTTAAGGTAGGGGTTCCCCTATCTCCATTTGTAGAATGTATAAGGTAGTTGTATAATGTGGTGATTAATTTATCAGGACATAATGTTTTTAGGGAGTAGTCAAAGTGATTTTGGACCACAGCTCAAATCTATGAACAAGCAGCTGTTCACAATAATTGCCTGGGATCCTCGGGGCTATGGCCATTCCATCCCTCCAGCTCGAGATTTTCCTCCAGATTTCTTTGAAAGGGATGCAAGAGATGCTGTTGATCTGATGCAGGTAAATCTATTCTGAGATAAAGTTTGGTTTTCCTTAATGGTGGTGGAGAGGGGTGAAGTCAAGGATTAGATGTTTTACAGTAGTAATTGCGGATATTAAATTATGCAAAAGTGCTTAAAATGGATGGAGATACGTTCTGCTTGGAAAGCTTATTTTTTCTTCCATCTCCCTTTTATCACACAGATATAGCCATGGAATTAATTATGTAAGGAAGTAGCACATTCTTATTCCAGAATATTTTGCCCCAGGACGTTTGTGACTTTATAGTTGCATGAAGTCACAATAATAACAGAGACTTGGTGGGATAACTCACATGATTGGAGTACTGTCATGGATGGATATAAACTGTTCAGGAAGGATAGGCAGGGCAGAAAAGGTGGGGGAGTTGCGTTGTATGTAAGAGAGCAGTATGACTGCTCAGAGCTCCAGTATGAAACTGCAGAAAAACCTGAGAGTCTCTGGATTAAATTTAGAAGTGGGAGCAACAAGGGTAATGTCGTGGTGGGAGTCTGCTACAGACCACCAGACCAGGGGGATGAGGTGGACGAGGCTTTCTTCCAGCAACTAATAGAAGTTACTAGATCACAGGCCCTGGTTCTCATGGGTGACTTTAATCACCCCGATATCTGCTGGGAGAGCAATACAGCGGTCCACAGACAATCCAGGAAGTTTTTGGAAAGTGTAGGGGACAATTTCCTGGTGCAAGTGCTGGAGGAACCAACTAGGGGAAAACTAGGGGCCGGATGCACTGCATCCGAGGGTGCTAAAGGAGTTGGCCGATGTGATTGCACAGCCATTGGCCATTATCTTTGACAAATCATGGCAATCGGGGGAGGTCCCGGATGACTGGAAAAAAGCTAATGTAGTGCCCATCTTTAAAAAAGGGAAGAAGGAAGATCCGGGGAACTACAGGCCAGTCAGTCTCACCTCAGTCCCTGGAAAAATCATGGAACAGGTCCTCAAGGAATCAATTCTGAACCACTTAAAGGAGGGGAAAGTGATCAGGAACAGTCAGCATGGATTCACCAAGGGCAAGTCATGCCTGACTAACCTAATTGCCTTCTATGATGAGATAACTGGCTCTGTGGATGAGGGGAAAGCAGTGGATGTGCTATTTCTTGACTTTAGCAAAGCTTTTGATACAGTCTCCCACAGTGTTCTTGCCAGCAAGTTAAAGAAGTATGGGCTGGATGAATGGACGGTAAGGTGGATAGAAAACTGGCTGGATGGTCGTGCTCAACGGGTAGTGATCAATGGCTCCATGTCTAGTTGGCAGCCGGTATCAAGTGGAGTGCTCCAAGGGTCGGTGCTGGGGCCGGTTTTGTTCAATATCTTCATCAATGATCTGGAGGATGGTGTGGACTGCACCCTTAGCAAGTTTGCAGATGACACTAAACTGGGAGGAGTGGTTGATACACTGGAGGGTAGGGACAGGATACAGAGGGACCTAGACAAATTAGAGGATTGGGCCAAAAGAAATCTGATGAGGTTCAACAAGGACAAGTGCAGAGTCCTGCACTTAGGACGGAAGAATCCCATGCACTGCTACAGACTAGGGACCGAATGGCTGGGCAGCAGTTCTGCAGAAAAGGACCTAGGGGTTACGGTGGACAAAAAGCTGAATATGAGTCAACAGTGTGCCCTTGTTGTCAAGAAGGCTAACGGCATTTTGGGCTGTATAAGTAGGGGCATTTCCAGCAGATCGAGGGACGTGATTATTCCTCTCTATTCGGCACTGGTGAGGCCTCATTTGGAGTACTGTGTCCAGTTTTGGGCTCCACGCTACAAGAAGGATGTGGATAAATTGGAAAGAATCCAACGGAGGGCAACAAAAATGATTAGGGGGCTGGAGCACATGACTTATGAGGAGAGGCTGAGGGAACTGGGATTGTTTAGCCTGCAGAAGAGAAGAATGAGGGGGGATTTGATAGCTGCTTTCAACTACCTAAAAGGGGGTTCCAAAGAGGATGGATCTAGACTGTTCTCAGTGGTAGAAGATGACAGAACAAGGAGTAATGGTCTCAGGTTGCAGAGGGGGAGGTTTAGGTTGGATATTAGGAAAAACTTTTTCACTAGTAGGGTGGTGAAGCACTGGAATGGGCTACCTAGGGAGGTGGTGGAATCTCCTTCCTTAGAGGTTTTTAAGGTCAGGCTTGACAAAGCCCTGGCTGGGATGATCTAATTGGGTTTGGTCCTGCTTTGAGCAGGGGGTTGGACTAGATGACCTCCTGAGGTCCCTTCCAACCCTGAGATTCTATGATTCTATGATAAGTCCAGGAAAACTATATATTAAAAACAAGACCTACAGTTAATGATTGTAGCTGACAGGTTCTCTAGTGGGTGATAGGTTCTTGCAAAATGTCTTAGCTACAAGGTTTAACATCTGATCCTGCAAACTAAACTGACATTTCCATTGTAAGGTCTATTCCCAAAATAATTAGAATGGGGAGTCAGAGGCTTCCTAAATCCACACCGAATATAATTTACACACTTATTGTGAGTACAAAGAACATGACTCATGTCTGTCATTGTTCCTCCTGCTTTTTAAACCTGATTTGTAGAATCATAAAGTGAAAAATATATTGTGCTGTTTTGTTGTTTTTATAATGATTGTGCCAAATTAGTGTTGAAGGAAAGCCTGACAATAAAATGTTAATTACCATATTGGCAACTTATGAGTGGAATTCCTTATGTTAAACTACACAGTATCTTTGGCCACGTTAAGAATCCTGACGATGCAATATGTTCCAGAAATATCAGATAGGGTTTGGACAGCGAAGCCAGAACCATGGGAAATTGAAAATGCAGCTATCCTAAAGTACGCTGCATAAGGAGATTAGTTGAACCAAAATAAGTCTGACAGGAAACATAGGAGAAATGTTTTTCCCTAGTCATGAAATCCAGTTGCCCCTTGATTTACAGTATATGCAGACTAACATACAAAGCCAGTACCACTCTGGCTAATCAGAACAAAAATGCTATCACGAGCAGGTGACAGACAGGCTTTCAAATGTGAAAGGTTGAAACTCCTCTTTTAGCTGCTTCTCTTCAAACACTTAATGAATGCATGACAGAAAAAAAGATGCTGTCCTCAAAAGGAATACATAGTCAGATGCTTTGTAGTAAATCAGGTAGAAAGCAGGGCAGTAGCCGCTCCACATTTAATCAGTGCTAAAGTTAAGAGTATAAGTACTAGATTTTTTGGCAACAGAAAACTGTGTAGCATATCTTCCACTTTTGAAGATTTGTATGTTTATAAATACATATATTAAAGGATTATTGAAATCTCACTTATGAATAGGCTTGGAAGGATTAGGTTTTTTATACAAACTGATGAAAAAAAATTATTTTGATCAATAGAAATGTACAGCTAGGCAAAGAAAAAAATGCTGCCTGAGAATTTATTAGAGTTTGAATTAAGGCTGTTTACTTTGTATATTTTGACATGTGATGTTGACAATTTGTGTTTTAATGGCTATAAAGCTTTATCTTTTTGAATATTAACATCCATTGTCATTAAATAATTGTCCGACCTCCCCATAGTTTCCCAACTGAAAATTTTAATTGATAAAAATTAAAAAATGCTTAAAACAAACATCATCCATTGAAATATTAAAAAAATCAAATTCTGCAAAGCCTACTTACGAAGCATGGATTAACTTGTTTATATATTCTCACAAATACTGTATATAGCACAGTAACTAAAGACTCAGCCCTAGTAATGAAGAGTAGGATTTCCAGAATAAGTGTGTTCACATGGGGAATCATAAGGTATATCAGTTTAAATTCTCATTTTAGCTTATACCAGTATAACTTTCCTGTGTAGACAAGCCCTCCGACTTACTGGCTTTCTACAGACTCTGGTATTGACTACACTACAAATCCTTTGCCATACAGTGGTTTAGCTATTCTGACAAGCCCCCTTGTGGAGATGTAGTGTAAGCCAACAGAGTTCTGCTGGCATAGCTACACCATCTCCCCAAATGACATTAGCTATGCCAACTGAAGCACTCTTCTGCCAGCATAGTTGTGTCCAGCCTGGGGTTTTTGCAGGCATAGCTTTGTTAGCTAGCATCTGTGTCGGTTAGACTTGGGAAGAAAATTTCAAAAAATATGAACCAACTCACTGCTACAAGCTTTTCTTAATAAAATGAAAGCTGAGATTCTGAAGAACAAGATAACAGCACAAGACAGGTGTCAGTACATTAGATCACCATCTACCATCTGAATTAGATCCCTTTTTGAAATAAAAACCTCTTTATAACTACCAGCAGAATTTAATATAGGAAAAACATTTTAAGCCTGCTTCACTGCACCCTGCTCCAATGCCTACCACTACATCCAACAATGACCAATAAGCACATTAGCATTGCTTCTAAAATTTTCAGCAATGAGATAGTTAATATTGATATTTAAAACCTTCTGATAATGGGATGTTAAAACCTGAAGCGAGTCAAAAGGCATTAGTTCACACATCTCTGAATTACTGTTTCAGGCTGACTGCAGACTCAGGCAGACATCACTTGTGTTGATTTACATTTGACTCAAATGAAAGCTTATGTTATACAGCAACTTAAAAACAATCTGCAATTATGTCAGACTGTACACGGCCACACTATGTAAGGGACCCTGGACGGAGGTAATTTCAAGTGAAATGCAGTCGTACTACAGGACCGGAGCCAGCACAAGATAGCCCACAGAAATAGGGAGCTGTAACTGACTCCCTGGTTGTCCCCACCATCCTCCTCCTGCTGTTAGTGGATCTTGGTGCAGCAGAGAATGTGACCTAGAATTGAAATGATCATGAAGCAGTTTTTAAAGTGTAATGTTATAACCAAGAACAGTTCAAATTTCAGATCAAGTTTTCTAAAGTGGCTTCAATCCAGCTTCACATTTAACAGGCCAAAACCATGCCTCTAAGCACAAAAAAAGGTGGATTTGTACCAAACTGCTTAGATATGGAAGTACTCAGATTTTGGGTGCACACAATTGCAGGAACAAATTTAGTGGTTACTTTTAAAAACTTGGACCCTCTAAGCCTAGTTTTCAGTGGTGAAATGCACCCACAGCTACTTACATTGACTCTAGCTGATATTCTGAGTGGTCAGCACCTCATAAAATCAGGCCCTAGCTGTTTCAAGTTGGACACTCAAAATTTGAAGCGCTCTAAATTAGTGGATGCCTTTAAAAAGTTCAGACAGTTTAGGTAGCTTTCACACACACATACACTCTCTAAAACCCACAATAGATATTTAACAAGCATCAGCAAGCCACCTCTTGTTTTCCAGGTTTTATTAACCTTTATGTTTTCTAAGACTCTTTAGTAACTGCTTCTCAGGGCTTGTCTACACTTAAAATGCTACAGTCTAGACACTACCTATGCCAACAAAAGGGGTTCTCCCACTGGTATTAGTAATCCACTTCTCCTAGAAGTGGTAGCTAAATTGTTCTTCCCTTTGTCTACTGCTATCTAAACTGGGGGTTAGTTTGGAACAGCTACATCTCTCAGGCATGTGGATTTTTCACACCTGAGACACGTACTTTAGTGATGTAAAATCCTAGTGTAGACCAGGGTGCAGTCTCAGCTAAAATGCAGTCACCCACTGCCATACAGGTTCTTCAGATCTACAGGAAGGCAATCCAAGAATCTCTAGCAGCATCACACTCACTTACTTTAAATAGGGTTTTTTCAATTGCTGCCTGTTTTAATGTAAAATCAACCGTCAATGTAATTAGCCTTTACTCCATTAAATAGCCCAAACCATAGTGGGGGAAAATATAATTTCTAGATACTTGAACTTGTCCTTAAGTCTTCCACCATTCAGCAAAGGAGTCTGTATTTGCATTTTAGTTGTGTGTGTTAATTGTAATTTAATTAAACTTGAGATTTTGGTTGAAATTACTAGTTTTCAAGAAACAGTTGTCTGCAGGTAGCTACAACTGTTTAGTAGTGAAGGCCAGTGATTTTTATTGTGATTTTGTCACACCAATCAAGGCACTGAAGTTTAAGAAGTTCTCTTTGCTGGGATGGAGCGACGGTGGAATTACAGCTCTCATAGCAGCTGCAAAATATCCAACCCTTATCCACAAGTTAGTTGTTTGGGGAGCAAACGCCATTGTTACTCAGGAGGATCGGAAGCTTTACAATAGTAAGTATTAATTGCGTGAATGGAGACATGTCTGACGGCAAATAACTTAGTCTCTTCTTGTATCATACTAAGGTCTCTTCAGTTATCTTTGTATTGATCCTTTAAGATAATTACAAACCCGTAACAAGTTAAAGGAAATATCACAAAATTCCCTATTTTAGTAAATACAGGAATAGATTAAAAATCTTAGTGACACAGACCTCCTCCCCCAAAGCACCACAGATGCAATAAAACAGAATAAGGAAACACTTTCCTTAGGAACAACAGCAAAAAAATTTTAAAATGTGTAATTTCTAGCATAGAATGAACAAGAACTTTTCCCCTCCTGAGGTCAGAATACACAATCAGAAAATAATGACAAAGTTCATTTGTGTGGAGGAAAAAATGAATCACCCATGTTTCCTTTCCCACTTTAATTCCCTTGAAATTCTTTGCTCTATTGACAAAAAAAAAAGCTTTGTAAAGAGAGCCTGGATTTCTGATTTCTGGCTAACTGCAATTTTTCCAGCAAAACAAAGGCTGAAAACCCTAAAGAAACTTAGCATGAAAAAAATAAAATAAAATAAAAATTCAGTGACCTGAGAAATGTCTGGGAAAATTATTTCTTCTAGAAATTGCATATTGCTATTTATTGAAACATTCATAATCTGCTTTGTATCCAAATTTGATGCTGTTCTGGTTACCAAAAAGTCTAGTGGGCAGATAGAGACTAGTTTCTTAGTTTAGAATCAAGGGCACATTTTTTCAGGTATCCCAAAGAATCTGTTCCTACTAATATATCTATGTTTTGGGGAGTTTTTTGGAAAAAAGAGCTAGCTGGTCAAAAAAAAAATTGAAAAGACAAGGCTGTATACACTGTTTGCCTTAAGCAAAGAGCTCACATGGATAAGTACTTCTCAGATAATATATGTTCTACATTTCATTTGAAAGTCAAATACCTATTTACAATTACTGTTAATGAAGCTACTGCCATTTTGTTGAAAAGGGACATCATTTGTGATAGTGGTAGTAAGAGAGCATCCAGTGAAGAGACTATACCAAAACAAAAGCATTCATGCACAAATGTGAAGCCTTGTCTTTCCAGTATGAAACATAGTTCTGATTTAGCCACTATTACAACTACATAAATATTATTTCACAGTCTTTTACATTGCTGATCTCAAATCTGTGGGCTCAGTCCCGCACCACTGAATTCAATGGTACCTTTACTATGGATTTAACAGGTGCAGGATATGACCATTTGACACTCCTCTGCAAAATAGCTAACAACACCGGTGAGCTCAGAAAAAAAAAAAAAGTCGTCAGATGAGTGAAGGGGGGGGTGGGGAAGAGGGTTATCTGGTCTCCCAGCCCTCTCAACTTTTGGCTTCTCTACTAAGACTACCATTTTATTTGCTTCTGTGGTTGGCAGACTTGTGAAGGAGACATCTGTTCAGTAACAACTGGACTGGGATGACCGATCTCATTTCCCATAAATCAGTGAACAGCTATTCTAGAACATCTTTTAGTCACTACTGCCTTGTGATTGGTCAAACAGGTTGTATTTCATATTATTTACCTAGCTACTGAATTCTTTAGTCCTTCCCATGCTATCAGAAGTCACTTTAAGAGCTCTCTGTTAGCAACTGTCATTGCCGTCTGGTGACTTAGGAGCTTTCAGTTCTCTCTCCTTTTCTGTTGTGACAGCATTAGTCTTTGCTTCTGTAGTGCAAAACTGCAAGGTAGCTGTCACTCTTGGGGACATTTGCTTTATGGGCATTATTGACAGCTGGAGAGATACAAACATTTCTAAACCTGGCAAACAGGTGAGTAAAGAAGAATTCCAGATTATTTGTACAGCTTTGCATAACATGCAGAGTGTCAGCAGGACTCCAAGTAGGCAGGTCCTGGTTTTCCTCTAAGAATGTGGTAAATGTACCATGATGTCAGCCTGCTGGCCTTAGTAAAGACTTCCTGACATTTATACCCTACCCTTTTTCTATAAAAATAGATACAATTTGCTCCCCCCCGCCTCCCCAAAGACACCGTACATGCTTTGGTGTCTCATACTGCACATGTGCCTCCCTCCCTCCCACTGCAGGCAGAGAGCATATTTGTCCACCCCTTGCAAACACAGGAGCAACAATTTGCAACTTGAACTCAGAAAGAACATTGAAATTAATGTTATTTTTCCCCCTGCCACAGATTTTTTTTTAAAAAACCTTTAACAGAATTTTGCTTCTGAAATGTACATTTGTAATTGGCTCTTAAAATGCACAAGTATTTATGTGGATGCTATTTGTTTATTGAAGAGGGTCTAATGTATTCAATGCCCATTTTACATAGCTATCCGAGATGTTTCAAAATGGAGTGAAAAGAACAGGAAACAAATGGAAGAAATGTACGGACATGAATATTTTGCAAAAACATGTGAGGCCTGGGTGGATGGAATATCTCAGTTTGCTGACAAGCCAGATGGTAAGATTCCTGCAATTGCAGCAGCAGAAAAGTTGCAGATAAAAATCTCTCAACATTGCTCTTAGCAGCCAGCAAAGGAAGAACTAGATGCACACACGACAGTGTTACAAACCAGCTGACTCATGCTCATGAATACAGCATTAGCTGACAATTTTCTCTGCCTTTGCTTTGCCACAAGCCGAGGTTACTAAAATATCATTTTTAAATAGATGTTGTTGGAGAGTTTCTTCTCGGGTTCATTTTCAATTCTCTTTCAATGAGGGAATGTTTTCCACTCTAGAGCTATGACATAGCCCAAAGAGCATTCCTTTTATGGTTTCTACAGGTAGCAGCAAGTATTGAAAGCAGGGGAGGGAAGGTTGGTTTTCAAAGATTTGTAGTTCAGATTTAACAAAGCATATTTAAAATAATGCAGCCAAAGAAAGTATCTAAAATAAGTCTGTTAACATAGTTGTTACTGAATTGTATTTTTAAGCTTGACTCTTAAGTCTTTGGGCATAAACTCTTGCTATAGACAACTTTGCAAACAAGATGGACCCTAAATGCTGCTAAACTGCAATTTTGTTTTAAGTCATAGCAAATTTGCTTTTAAATTGCTGAATGCAAACAATATATACAGTACACATGGTGCACACAAGGCAAAGAGCCCAAGATTCCCTTATGTGCATTTTCCTTTAGTCCTTATAACCAAAATAGTAAATATCAGACAATAGCTCTGAATAGACAGGCATCAAATGACTGCAAGGAAAGTGTTTCCTTATATTTTACTACTTCAAATCCAGAGACAGACTTGTAAGAGAGATGCCAGTCAGCTGGTACCATAATTTCTCCCAGTAGGGAGGCATTTTAACAAGTTGTATTCCAGTCCGTGTCTTTTTTTTTTTTTTAAAATAGCACCCCCTTAGATAGGGGTAAGCATAAGTCTGGGGCATATATGCAGTGAAACCTTGGCTGACAGCCATCTGCAAGCAGTAGTCACATCCTTTAGTGGCCACAATTTTCAGCACCTGTGAAATTAAGTGTCCCTGGGGAAAAAAAAAGAGACCACCTGGAAACATTTAACAACTGGCTAACTTGCCCAGGTGCTGTAACGACTGAGCACTGGAAGGTGCTGAGCATTCTCAGCTCCCTCTGCAGTCAGCAATAGTTGGCAGCACTCAGCCATCAGCACCTTGCACAATCTGATCCAGTGTACACTGGGTCATCTGTGAAAGGCAGTTAGCTACTTTTGTACTGAGAGCCAGTTACGCATCAAGGTACCAGTGGATGAAATCAAGAAAAGGGACAAATAAAAACAGTAGGTTAACTCCAGTTTAAACGAAAGAAAGTCATGCATGAACATGACTTAAGTAGAATAGCAAAAACTTGTGCTCAAACACAGCCTGTTTCTTAAAATTTCTCAAGACTATTTGCCATGAATAGGCAGGAAAGCTGATGGTGCAAGCGACTCGAAAAATTATAAACTCACTGAGGATGGTGACATTTAAGGAGATGCTGCATGAGTGGCTTAAAGCTGCAAAACTGAAGAATGTTCCTGCAAAGCGTTACCAACAGTGCTAAGGGAGGAAGTACAATCTGGTGATTAAAGCAGAGGACGGTTGGGTCTATTTCCTCATTGTAACCTTGGGCAAGCGACTTCACCTTTCTATACTTGCTGTTCTGAAGCTTAAACATTAAAAAGGTGCTTTAAGATCCTTGGATGGAAAGCACCAAGTGAAAATGATTACTGGGCAATAATTGAAAAAATAAGGCAATTGGTGGGGGGGGGGGGGCAGCATTATTTAAAACTAGAAACGAGTGACTTGAGAGCTGGGACACCATGAATATATACACTTGAACCGGGTTCTAAGGCTGCCAATCTCTGTGAGGAAAGCATTGCAAATTGAAAGCAAAGCTTGTCTGAGAAGGTCTAGAATATCAAATGAAAGTTTCTCCCCTCCTTGATTTACCCACAAACTCACTCATGAAAGCAGGAGACAAAGCCAAGATTAGAAAGCTGGCCAAAGAGTGCATAAACTGTATTGCTGGGTGGTAATATAACAGGGTGTGTGTGGAAAAGGGAAGCAGAATGCACATTTTTATGTTTACATGAAATGAAAGTACAGAAAAAACCCTTTGATTTGGTTAAGTCTATATTAGGTGGACACTTATTACAAAGGGAAATGTCCATTATGAGCAGATATTACTGTATATTTATATACCAAATTTATATTGTAGATTTAAAAAAAATTCATCTAACCTGCACTTGATAACCTAGAATAACCAACAGTAGCATAAACATGAGATGGCATAGACCTTGGAGAGTGAAGAGATTAATTATAGCCAAGAAATCCATGCATTGTCTAGTTCTGTGCAGTTAGAATGTTTAGAAAAGTGGGTGCCATACATTTCATGCACTGGCTTTGCTATGTATTGATGGTTCATTAGTCAAAGGCTCATCACACAAGTAGAAATAGATTATGTATTTCATCTTTGGGAAAATAAGTTTTTGTACTGATGCTCGGCAGCATAAGTTTGGCACTTGCTTATCCCTCTGTGGTAGGGTGGCTACATTGTACATGCCAATGGGTGCTAGTGGTAAGAGCTACAATAGAAGTTCCTAGTTTCTAACAATTTAGTCTTTCATATTTTAAAATCAAGGGCATAACCTTAACCTATGTTTTTCAGGTAACATTTGTCAACATTTACTGCCTGACATAAAGTGTCCAACATTTATAATACACGGTGGGAAAGACCCTTTGGTACCACAGTTTCATGCAGAATATCTTCACAAGCACATCAAAGGGTCACGGTGAGTCATGCATTCAGCTGCACAGTTTTGAAGCACCTTTTGGGAAGGGAAGAAGTGAACAAACAATATGGAAATTGAAAATCTTTAGGCAGAGTTTGTCAGACACTGATGGAATTGTTTCTAAGCATCCCCAGAATGGTACACTGAGAGCAGTGCAGACTACCCTTTTTACATTGTAGTACTGTTTTAAAAAGGAGTAAGGAGCTAAAAGGATTAAAAGCTGGCTAACTGATGGGTCTCAAAATGTCTGAGAATGGGAAATCATCATCAAGCAGATGCATTTCTAGTGCGTCTCACAGGGATTGGTTCTTGCCCCTAAGCTATGAACATTTTTATCATTAGTGATAAAGTTTGCAGATGACAAGGATTTGGGGAGTGGTAAATAATAAAGAGAATGGATCACTGATATAGAGCAGTCTGGGCACAAACAATACCATTTTAATGTGGCTAAATGTAAAGGTGTACATCTAGGAACAAAGACGACAGGTCATACTTATAAGATGGGGACTCTATCCTGGGAAGCAATCACTTTGAAAGAGAGTTGGGAGTGGGGGTGGATAATCAGCGAATAATGAGCTCACAGTGTAACACCATGGCCAAAAGGACTAATGCTATCCTTGGATGCATAAATAGGAGAATCTTGAATAGGAGTAGAGAGATTTTACTTCTGTATTTGGCACTGGTGCAGCTACTGCTGGAATACTGTGTCCAGTTCTAGTGCCCATAGTTCAAGAAGGATGTTGATAAATTGTGGCTCTTCTTGGAAGTCTCTCCAAGAATGATTAAAGGATCAGAAAACATGCCTTATAGTGAAATTGTTTAAGATAAATAGACTCAAGGAGCTCAAAGAGAAGGTTGAGGGGTAACTTCATTATAGTCTAAGTACATATATGGGGAACAATATTTAATAATGGGCTGTGCAATCTAGCAGAGAAAGGATGTTTAAGCTAGACAAATTTAGACTGGAAATAAAGGTGTAAATTTTTAATAACAAGGGTATTTAACCATTGGAATAGTGTTCCAGGGGTTATGGTGGGTTCTCCATCACTAGCCATTTTTAAATCAGTACTGGATTTTAATTTGTTTTTTTATTAATAAAAGGATCATGCTCTAGGAATTAATTTTAGGGAAGGTCTGTGGCCTCTGAGCTATACACTATATGGTGCCTTCTCACCTTGGAATCTATTATCTAAAAGTGAAACCATGTAGTTAAGACCACTTCCACCCATCTGAATGACTGCCACTGCACTCCTTGTGCCATATCTCTAATAGCTATCCCCTTCAGCAGAGCTAACAGCAGCTAAAGCACTGAAATACTAGGGTTGGAGCAGGAAGCCTAGTTATATCAAGTAGCACTGAATGCTAATGTCATAACTGCTCTATCTACACATTTACTGAGATTCTACTGCTGGGTGCTGGTCTCATAATAAACATGAAGTGACAAGTCAACTATTTGTTTTTAGCATAATAAACGGTACAGACTGCAAATATGTCCAGAGATGTTACTCTCAACCCCTTTGCCCAAAATCTTGAAGTAGTGCTCACCTCATCCAGAAACTCTGAAAATGCATCCTCTTAGCATGTGGAATACAGCTTTTCATTCTCTTCCTACCTGTGAATAGTCAGTCAGCTAGAGCTCCATTTTATTACTATTTCCAACACAGTGCAGACTAGCAGTAGAGTAGGATAAGGAAAACAGAAGCCATTTTTATGAAGGCAAAACAGGTAAGTTCTGTTTAAGTTAGCTGGTTTAACCTCTGTCAAAATGAAAGTTAGAGTTTACTTTACATGCTTCCCTATTCATACAGTTTTGCTCCATTAGCAAAATTTAAGTACCGAGCCCAACCCATTAGTTACTTAGCAGGTGCACTTAGTGTCACACTGCCCTCACCATAAGTCTCCTCCATCCACTCCAGCATTGCTACTCCCTCCCCTTTTTCAGAGGATCACTTCAACTCATGACCATCACCCTGCTCTGTTCCCTAAAGGCAAGTACTGTAGACTCTATTCCAGTGGGGAGTGGGGATAGCTCAGTGGTTTGAGCATTGGCCTGCTAAACCCAGGGTTGTGAGTTCAATCCTTGAGGGGGCCATTTAGGGATCTGAGGGGAAAAAAATCTGTCAGGGAACAGTACTTGATCCTGCTAGTGAAGGCAGGGTACTGGACTCCATGACCTTCCAGGGTCCTTCCAGTTCTATGAAATAGACATATCTCCATTAAAAAAAAAAAGTGTTGCCTCATAGGAAACCAAGTATCTGGCTTCTGGCAAGTAGCTGACTTAAAGAGAAAGCGTCCCAGAGATTCACAATTACAGCTTATCTAACACATTTTACCCTGATCCAACAGGACTTTGTCTGCCCCAGAGATGGCATTTAGATCTGTAGGCACTAGCGGTAGACTGTCGTGGTTTCAATTTTAAGAATAACTCAGCTTATTAAATTGAGGAGCCAGATTCTGACTTTATACCCAAGGAAGTCTTGAGTGTTTAAAAAGAAAAAAACCGGAGTTGCTTCAAATTTTGCACTTTGTTACATGGTCATGCAGTGGCTCTATGTGTTATATATGCTAGTATATGTTTATTTTACATGACTGTCTTTTTTAGGTTGTTTCTAATGCCAGAAGGAAAGCACAATCTACATTTACGCTTTGCAGAAGAATTCAACGGATTAGTAGAAGATTTCCTACAATAATAGAGTTTTAAAAATTAAGTGTATGCAAGGTTAACTTGGTATATTTAATGATTAGATTCCCCCTCTATGGCCATCCCAGTCATGTCACTGATTTTACTGGCAGTTTGATTCTCCATTATAAGAAACTAAAAGGAAATGGTTTGCATTTATGCCAGTTAGAGGTAGATTAAGATCCTTACTGTATCTTGCTTGGTAACCATGGCAGAGATGAATTTGTCTGTAAAAAAAAAAGTAACTAGTGAAGCAGCATTAAATCTGTCTGACTGGATCAAGATTGTTATGTAGCAAGTACTTAACTCCATATCAAGAAGCACTGAAAGTGACGTTAACAAGACTATATAAAAAGGTATGCTGGATGAAAAGTAGACCTATTTTAAAAAAACAAACCAGGAGACATTACTTTGAACACATGCCTTTATGTGTCTTAAACATTAAGATCAAAACCATCAATAAACTTGACTTGACAATTATTACAGAGATCTTTGTTAAGGTTACATAATGCTGACAGAGGATAATCAAGTACACGGCAAAGAACATGCTTTCACCATTATCAGAATTCATTCTAACCACATGCCTGCTTTAGTAGAGTTCCTCTGGTACCAACTGCCTTAAGCCTCATCCTCCTCCCCTTCCTCTTCAAATTCCCCTTGCTCATCAGCAGTGGCATCTTGGTATTGCTGATATTCTGAGACCAGGTCATTCATGTTGCTCTCTGCTTCAGTGAACTCCATCTCATCCATGCCCTCACCAGTGTACCAGTGCAAGAAAGCCTTACGCCGGAACATGGCCGTGAACTGCTCGGAGATTCTCTTGAACAGCTCCTGAATAGCTGTGCTGTTCCCAATGAAAGTGGCAGACATTTTGAGGCCGCGGGGGGGAATGTCACAGACAGCCGTCTTGACATTATTGGGGATCCATTCGACAAAGTAGCTGCTGTTTTTGTTCTGGACGTTGAGCATCTGCTCATCCACCTCCTTCATGGACATTCGGCCACGGAATATTGCTGCCACAGTCAGGTAGCGGCCATGGCGGGGATCACAGGCTGCCATCATGTTTTTAGAATCAAACATCTGCTGCGTTAGCTCTGGCACCGTCAGAGCCCGGTACTGCTGGCTGCCACGACTAGTTAGCGGGGCAAACCCTGGCATGAAGAAGTGCAGACGGGGGAAAGGCACCATATTGACTGCCAGCTTGCGGAGATCAGCATTCAGCTGTCCAGGAAACCGGAGGCAGGTCGTCACGCCGCTCATGGTGATGGAGACCAGGTGGTTGAGGTCCCCATAGGTAGGGGTTGTGAGTTTCAGTGTGCGGAAGCAAATGTCATACAAGGCTTCATTGTCAATACAGTAGGTTTCATCTGTATTCTCCACCAACTGGTGGACAGAGAGGGTGGCGTTGTAGGGTTCAACCACTGTATCTGACACCTTTGGAGATGGCATTACACTGAAGGTGTTCATGATACGGTCTGGGTACTCCTCCCTAATTTTGCTGATGAGGAGAGTTCCCATCCCAGACCCTGTGCCACCACCTAGAGAATGGGTCAGCTGGAAACCCTGTAGACAGTCACAGCTTTCCGATTCCTTCCTTACCACATCCAGGACAGAGTCCACTAGCTCAGCTCCCTCTGTGTAGTGGCCTTTTGCCCAGTTGTTTCCAGCACCACTCTGACCTGGAAGGTGGAGTGGAAAGATGCTGATTTAGTCACCAGTTTGGTTTTACATACTCTGTTTAGGATATGGTGTGCAAGGCACAAACACTATTAAATCCTAATTTATGGACAACGAGATAGCTTGGTAAAACTATTCCTATTTACTACAATTAACCGACTATTGTGTATACTGTGATTCCATTGGTGTTTGCACTTTACAAGTCCACAAGTTAAGAGCTAAATTATTCCATTTAAGTTTCATGCAAACAACCCAAAAACATGGAGGGCACACTGAATGTGTGCAGTAAGAGACCTTAATGTAAGCAGTTCTACAGGGATGTTTCAAATTCATTGAAAGCCAAAGACTATAGCAGCTGCAGTTATACATAATGTTACATACCAAAGACAAAGTTGTCAGGTCTGAAGATTTGGCCAAACGGTCCAGATCTGACGGAGTCCATTGTGCCAGGCTCCAAATCAACAAGGATTGCACGGGGTACATACTTGTTACCTGTAAAAGGAACAAAACCAGTATAACAGACTTGCCGTCAGCAGGCTGCTTTGCTCTGAGCAGCGTCAACACAGCGCACTGGAAAGACTGCTGCAGTGACAAAAGGGAAAGAGTAATTAGAGCCATCTTAGGAAGACTCAGAATCCTTTAGCAACGGGTCAGTGGTCAATAGCAAATTCCTTTACAGTAACTGTCCCAACTATAATGAACTGTACATTTATACACCTGACTTTTGTTTTGGTTTCCTTAGCGAAATTATGACGGTCTGAAGAAATAAGTGATATATAATTACCAGCAGCTTCATTGTAGTAAACGTTGATCCTTTCTAGCTGCAAGTCACTGTCGCCATGGTAGCTGCCAGTGGGGTCAATGCCATGCTCATCACTGATGACCTCCCAGAACTGAAATAGGGTTTTGAAAAGGGCACTTAGTAATTGCATTAGGCTGTCAGAAGTGATCCAACATGCTGCCAACATGTCTGTTCTAGTTCCATGGACCTAGCCCCAGCCGGGGGCCCTAACCAATAACTGCACCTTGATGAGACAAACACAGACAAGGCGTTTACCCCCTGCCCCTGAAGCAGTTGAGAACTGGTAGAGCTACAGTCATGATGATTAAGTGAGAAGGAATAGCAGGAAACTGCAGCATCAGACAGCAAACTAATGGATAGATACATTAACCTAATTGTAACACTTCCAGAACTGCTACCATAGGCTTTAAGAATTACAGTATCTCTAATCAGTTGTAGTCTTCAAAGTGATTTACGCTGCTAGACACTATAAAGGCGATTTCCCCCATTGGGAATCCAGTTAGATACTACAGGAAAGAACCTACATAGATGTGACACCCTTGAAGCATCTCTGACGCTGCTCCAAGCACAGTTACCTCCCCGCGTAAAGGGGCGAGGCATCTGGCGGCTGCAGGGAGTTGTCTGCTGCATCAGCAAGGAAATGAGCGCCATTGTGAATTCACAGCACGCCATTCAGGCGGTCGTAATGCGCTTCCCCGCGCCCGGCCAAGACAATGCCCGATCTCCCCTTTGGTGCCATTATCTTTTATGGAGTGGAAGCGGCGTCTCCAGGGGGAACTGAAACAGGTGCTTTGATGCGCTGATTCAAAGGGGTCAGCTGAAGATTATTTTAGTGACGGCGCTTTTACATCGCAACAGCATCTGTCCAGCCCCCCTCCCAGCCACCCCCTCCCAGCCACGAGGCGAGGGACACAAGCGGGGGCCCCGCCCTTTACCTTGGCTCCGATCTGGTTCCCGCACTGGCCAGCCTGGATGTGCACGATCTCACGCATGGCGCCCGAGTCACACGGCCACAAATACCCTCTGCTTCCGGCTGCTGCTCCCTGGCTCGCTCCGGCACCTGCAGCTGTGAGCTCTGAGCCGCGCCGCCCCCCAGCTCCTCCTTTTATAGAGGGGGGCTGCTGGCCCCGCCCCTCGCGCCACGGAGCCCCGCCCCCCCGGCCATTCTCCCGCTCCCCGCGGCCCTTCTCAAGCGGGTGATGTAATGCCGGGGCGGGGCCTAGCTGGGGTGGGCGGAGATGCCGCTGCATTGTCTCCTGGGCAGGGGAGACTGGGGGACTAGGCGGGAGCCGTCGCGGGGGGCGGAGTGGGGGAGCTGCAGCCTCAGCAGCCGGGCGGGGGCTTGTCACCGCCTGAGGGCAACGAGCGTCTCCTGCTCCCCCGGCCCCGCAGGGCCCCTGTGCAGAGCGAGACTAGCGCTGGCCGAGCGGGGTGAGGAGCAGCGCCCTGCTCTCCCCCAGCCCGGGCTCAGTGCAGCGAGCGAGCCAGCCCCAGCCTCTGCACCCTCCACGGTGAGTCCTGGGCATAACAGTCAAGAAGGATCCAGCTATATTCAAAAATTAGAACTGAAGGAGGGAAGATTTCCTCTCTGCTACAAGCCGTGCCAGCTAAGTGACATGCCTTGTATGAGCTGAGTGCCTGTATGTATGTAGAGACAAGGGTGCGCGGGGAGGTAGCATCTTTTACTAGATCAATTTCTGTTGGTGAAGGAGACAAGTCCTCTAGCGCCACAGGGCTCTGAAGTATAATGTGCTAGAAGTAGAGGGGAGTGTGACACTGCACCCCATATTCTTCATGGTGATATTATGATATGATATGACACAATCATAATGCATTTTATGCAAGATAAGTCATATGAGATGTCATGGGAAACGTTATGATTTACTGAATATGATTATCCTCTTTCTATGCATGTATCAGTTTTGTAACTGAAGTTAGGAATATTGACTATATATCTGTACTACAAATGTGTTTACACCTTTGTGTACGGCCCACTAGGTAAAAAGTTCTGTCTAGATAAGGGGTGGGCAAACTTCGTGGCCTCAGGGCCGCGTCTGGGTATGGAAATTGTATGGCAGGTCATGAATGCCCGGCGGGGGAGGGGAACTCTATGGGGTGTAGAATGAGGGAGGGATGTTACTGAGGTAGGGGGAAGGGAGATTCATGGGGTCTGGTGCGGGGGGGGGGGCTCTACAGGGGCGGTATCGGGGACTCCTAGGGGCCTTGCTGGCATTGACTCCAAGGCAGCCATACCACGCACTGCCAATGGAGACACCCTAGCTGGGACGGGTGCGGCCCCTGGGCGATTTCGAGGCTCCCGAGTTTGGGGCCGTAGGAGACCGGGAGAGGATTGGGAGTGCTGCTGCATCGGGTGGAGCTGCCACGTAGGCGCAGGGTTCTGATCCCAGAAAC
The DNA here is from genome assembly GCA_033296515.1 of Macrochelys suwanniensis. NCBI lineage: Eukaryota > Metazoa > Chordata > Testudines > Chelydridae > Macrochelys > Macrochelys suwanniensis. The sequence goes on from CM065776.1 coordinate 146,341,456, forward strand.
AGTCCAGTGAAGTTGTGCCTGCACAGTGTGGCTCTGCCGCGTGCTGGAAGATGGTGCTCATCAAGGAAGTTGGGGGCTGGGGAGCGCCGGGTGGGAGGAGTGGGGCAAGCCCCCAACCCCACTCCCTGGCTGGAACGCTGGGCAGGCAGAGCAGTGCAAGCCCCTGACCCCGCTCCCCAGCGGGAGCTTGAGGGCCAGATAAATACGTCTGATGGGCCGGAAGTGGCCCACAGGCCATAGTTTGCCCACCCCTGGTCTAGATGGCTGGCTGGGGAAGGCCCATTCGAGTTGAGGGGACATTAGAGAAAACAATAGGCCTTAGAAGAAAGTTATCTCCCACCCCGGCGCCTTGCTGAGGATGCTGCAGACAGCCTTCAAAGCATGGCTGCTGTGACACTACAGGGACATGTGACCAGGTCACCTGGTACTGGTCTCCATCTTGGGATATCAGGTTTTTTCCACTGACTGGCATGGGAACCAAGCTTTGAAACAAAGGGTTCCCACCTTATGAAAAGCTATTTAAGGCAGGGGAGTAACATCAATGTGCTTCTTCACTGACTCCACACCCAAAGAGACTCCTGGAAACACCTGAGAAACAAAGACTGAACTGGGGGAAGTGCTGGATCCAGGCTAAAGGGATTTTTGCCTGTGAATGGAACACCTGGGGATTCTAAGCTGTAAGCAAGTTCAGTTTGCCCCTTAAGAATCTGCAGCCTGCTTGTATCATCACTTAGGGTGAGGATTTGCTATTCATAGCCGATCTATGTAGTAAATTAAGCTTAGTTTGCATGTTTTGTTTATTTGCTAGGTAATCCGCTTTGATCTGTTTGCTATCACTTATACTCACTTAAAATCTGTCTTTTGTAGTTAATAAACTTGTTTTTGCTTTTGTCTAAAACCAGTGTGTGGGAGTCATAACTCGGGCCAAAAAGCTGTTGTATATTTCTCTACACATTGAGAGAGGGGCCAATTTCATGAGCTTATGCTGTACAGGTCCCTGAGTAGATGGGAAGCTCCTTAGCTGGAGCCCTCCCATGCAGAGCTGATCACAGCATCTGCATGTAACTGCAGCTGAATGTGTCCCTACCTGTATGTGTGCTGGTGAAAGTGCAAGCTGGTCACAGCAGTATAGTGTAAAGGGAGCCCAGCTTGGTGGAGCAGGGGGTCTCAGTGGTACCGCAGTTCCAGGTCACACTCCGGGGGGAACATGTCACAGGGATTATTAGGTAAATAAGAGTAATGCCCTTTGTTTCTTTTGTATCATGAGTAAACATTGCAGGATAGTGGGGGAGGGGGACGGGAAAGTCTTTACATCACCAGATTCCTCTATCCACTGCAATCTCCTAATTCAGAGGCGGGATAATGCCTTTGAATCACCCAGTTGTTTGTCCTAATTTTTATTTTCAACTTTTCTTTTTCTTGTGCTTTTTATTAAGGAAGAGGCTCTAAAAGCAGGTTGGGTGAGGGTTTTTTTTGTTTGTGTGGTTTTGGACCAGAAAAATCAACCAGAACATTGACTCCTTTTGATCCCTTGGGAAACATTTTTTAAGAAACAGAAAGTCTCCAACTTGCTGCATACTACTAAATTCAGTCTAAAAATATTGGACTTGTTTCTTATCTGCACCTATGTAATAATTGACAGATTTTTCACTGATACAGCACTTTTCATACAAATATGGACATGTTTTTATCCCCATTTTATAGATGGTAAAATTGAAATCATGCAATGAATTTGCCCAATACCACACAATGAGCAAGTACCAGACTCAGAACTAGAACCCAGGTTTCCAGTCTCCCCATTCTGTACTCTAACCAGTAGTCTGCACACCGTCAAAGATATTTAGGTGCCCATCTTCATTTGAAATCACTGAACTCACATAAATAACCTTTGAGGCTCTGGATTTAGACCTCTCGATCCTAATTAATTGAAGATATGTTGGTAGGCCTTCTGCACTGGAATAGGTTTCTCACAATTTAAACTCACAGATCCATTGTCATCTGGAATTCTGCAGTCACGCTCCCATTTCACATCCAATATATAATTTGAACATAGCATTGGGAACCACTGACCTTGGGTGATATGGTTAGGCTTGCTGCAACTGATCAATTTTTTATATATGCATAAATTTTGAAGGGAAAATTCAGGCATTTTGTGAACTTACCAGAAAGCTATCACATCTCCCAGAGTGAATGACAGAGACCAGTAGGTTGAAAACATCAGTCTTAAGGAACTCAAGTGCACGCTGCTTTCCTGAATAAATTACTTAATCTATTATAGTTTATGCAAAATATAATCTTTCCAATTATTAAATTGTGATTTTTAGTGATTTATTATTTCTTGCCTTAGCAAATTAATAGTAATACTAAAGGCTTACATAGCATTTTTTATTTTCAAAGCAATTACAAGAACAGGTAATTCATTTAAGCTAGAAATAATATAAATAGTTCAAGTTGCACTTAAAAAACAAACAATGTTGTTGATATGGAGTTGTGTAGAAATGACCTCATTTTGCATGGCCAGGTGATTGGGGAGGGATCAAGTGACCTAGATGTGGAGAAAACCTTACATCTGTTTGCTTCTTTTAGAGCAGTGCTCAAATTGGGGAGGTGTGGGAGGGGGTTAGATGGGAATATGTCATATTGCCACTGCTATTGTTGAAAACTGCAGCATAGCAGTAGAGCATGTATTGCCTTTTTTTTAGCTTGTTCAACCCACAGCTGTTTCCAGTTCTTACATGATTAATATTGGTTGATGCTTGCTTAGGTGAAAAGACCAGTTTTTCCTATTTCAACCACAAGTAGGATGAATCTGCTTCTTGTTAATGGCAGCACCAATAGCTGCCCAAGCCCGCAGACATGAGGCCCTTGCATCGTGGAGACTGACCACACATAGGAGAAGTAGAAATGCTAGCATGCAATTTGCTACCTGTGCTGTGTGATATAGAGGTGTAGAGCTAATTTGTGCTCAGAGAGGTCTCTGTGGTGATGATACTTTAGCCCCCTGGGATATCAGGATTTATTTCTTTGTATGTTAACACTAGCTGGGGCACAACACAGATCCTATCCACAGTTAGCCCCCACCCAGCCAAGCATGTGCTGTTCTAACCATTTAACAGATCCTCCCCTACCTATTCCCTCACTCCTTGTGGAACTAAACCCACCAGAAGACATGGCTCAAGATTTGGGAGCAATTTAAAGACTTGATAGGGAGCCTCAGATTTGTTTCAACCACACCAGAGATACCGACCCAATATTTCCTCCAACTGCTCTATTCATCATGTAAGAAACATGGAATGATTTTCAATTTGATAAGTCAAAATGAATTATGCAGAAACCATCAAGTCCACTTATAAAATTGATGACAGATTCACAGTGCTGAAAGTAGGGCTTGGGGGAAAGAGATGGGAATCTGGGGCTATATGTGCCTGTAACTGTATCATCAGATTGATGGCCTGTTGGTCACAGTATCACTATATCAAGAGTAATGGTCAAGTTACAATGTAATAATTACAGAGTTGTCAGATGGGGCCAGTGAAGCAAAGAACTCAATCCTAACAATAATGTGCTTTGTTTTAAACAAACAATAATATAAAATGTGTTGTAAAGTAGCTGAGTTCACCTCAAATCTTGTTTTGGTGTTTACACATAAAGGAGGGAGTATTGCCTAATGGTTGGAGAATATAACTGGGAGTCAAGACTTCTGAGTTTTGTCCTTGTCTCTGACACTGGCTTGCTCTGACCTTGGGTATATAATTGTCGGAGAAAAACAGAGTTCTCACTCTTTCTTTGGGTGCAGCAAGACAGATACACTTTATTAACTCAAGCAATTGCACATGATGGAGAGAGTGCACTAGGACCCAGGGTTTCCCCCTCCTAGGCAGGTCTCTCAAAAGATAAACAATTAAGGCAAGCATTTATACCTTTTGTTACATACAGTAATGATCAACAACTGCAGTTTGTTTATATTATGTCTTGCCCATTCCTTGCCCACTTCTGTTCTCAAAACATAGCTATCTGAAGGCTGGGTCACGCTGACTCTACTCTGCTGTCTTCCCACCCGCTTTTGACATGTGCCCTGCTTCTACAAATCTCGCATTATTACAGCTAGAGTTAGCCTGACTCTTGGTCATATAGAGGCCTGCATCCAAATTCCCTCTACCGACTTCCACACACTTAGGCACAAATTTTCAAAAGTGGCCACTCATTTTGAGTCTCTCAATTTGCTCCAGTGGAGCTTCCTCCTTGCAAGTTGGGGATCTTCTAGGAGGCTCCTGGACAGATCCTCAGCTGGTGTAAATTATCATGGATCTGCCCTGTCATCTCACGCTATTATTATTACAACATTTGCAGTAGCAAAACACAGTCAGGTTATTATCAAGGGATTGTGCTTGCTCAGAGATCTTTGCATCATCTTGAGAACAGACTTTTTGAATGCTGTTTTTCAATGCCAAAGCCTTTATACATTCAAGTTTGTATTATTAATTTTTCCTCAATGTTCAATATATTTCTATGATATTTAAAAATACTGTGATACTTAACACTATTTGCTTAACAATAAGCAACCTCTGCGATAGCTAATTTAATACCTGTGAATTCAGCATATTCTAATTGTGTGGTTACACCTACAGCTAGAGTGTTTGCTTTATGTTGCCAAGATAATGATCTTGGTCCTGTGAGGACTGGATGTTTATAAAAAAAGCTCTTTAAGGAGATATGATGCTGCAATGGTTAGAGAACGGGTCTGTGAGTCAAGAAATCTTCATTATATTCCAAAATTTGCTATACACATGCTTTTGTAATCTTGAGCAGTCTTCTCATTTTAACCTTTTTTCACTTGTTCCTATATATATATATATATATATATATATATATATATATATATATACTGGGGATAGTAGCTAGGTGTTTTAAAAACTTATTTAGATGCCTGAAAATGTGGCCTGATTTTCAAAAGTGCTTAGCCCCCAGCAGCATCCATAGTGGAACACTTTTGAAAATCATTTAGGTATCTAAATATGGCTATAGGAGCCTAATTTTAAGCACCCACTTTTTAAAATCTTGGCCATAGACCGTGATTAGATAGAAAAATATAATAGGGAATTACCACAGCTAACATAACATCATGAATGTTCAGGATTCTTTGATATTACAAATAAAAAAATCAAAGACCCAGAGCCACAAAAACCTTGAAATCAATGGAAGTTAGGAGCCTAAATACCTTTGTGGGTCTGGGACAAAGTATCCAGTGTATACATTTTGTGGGTGTGCATACACATACATGTCTATCAATTGACACTCTGCTCCCAATGCTGATGTTCAGTCTGGGAACACTTTCAATCGAATTCCTCCTTCAGCAGTTTCCTAGGCAACCAACACAACCTCAGAAACCGTCTGCACTAGTAAGAAGGAAACAAAAACCCTTGTAACATTTTCATTCTTGTCAATAATTCCCCATAGTTTGAAAAGATTGCAAATATGTGAGTATGGAAATTGCTGCAGCATAAACAATAGACCAAATATCTGGCCATGGTTTTAATCTCACTGGGGTACACATAGAGGACAGACTACATAACTCACTTGAGGCTTTTCCTATTGGAATCCTCATGATTAGGGCCATACCAAATTCACAGTCCATTTTGGTCAATTTCACAGTCATGGGATTTTAAAAATAGTAAATTTCATTATTTCAGATATTTAAATCTGAAATTTCCCAGTGTTGTAATTTGAGGGGTCCTGACCCATAAAGGAGTTGGGGGGGGAGGGTTGCAAGGTTATTGTAGGGGGGTGGGTTGTGGTATTGTTGCCCTTACTTCTGTGCTGCTGCTGGCTACGGCACTGCCTTCAGAACTGGGCAGCTGGAGAGTAGCAGCTGCTGGCCAGGAGCCCAGCTCTGAAGGCAGAGCTGCCACCACCAGGAGCAAAGAAGTAAGGATGGCCTAGTATGGTATTGCTACCCTTACTTGTGCACTGCTGCCTGCGGAGCTGGACCCTCACAGTCAGCAGCCACCATGCTCCGGCCTCCCAGCTCTGAAGGCAGCCGTGCAGAAGTAAGGGTGGCATGGTATTGTATTACCACCCTCAGTTCTGTGCTGCTGCTGGTGGGGCACTGCCTTCAGAGCTAGGCACCCAGCTAACAGCCACCGCTCTCCAGACACCCAGATCTGAAGGCAATACTGTGCCCCCGCCCCGCTAAAATAACCTTGTGACACCCTCCCTGCAATTCCCTTTTGGGTTGGGACCCCTAATTTGAGAAATGTTGCTCTCCCACTGTGAAATCTGTATAGTATATGGTAAGAGCACACAAAAGACCAGATTTCATGGGGGAAGACCAGATTTCATGATCCGTGACATGTTTTTCATGGCCGTGAATTTGGTAGGGCCCTACTCATGATCAATCTATCTTTATTCACTTTGTCTTTCACCCTTTACCCCATGGCTACCATTCTTCCAGCTGATGAAGGCTGCCTGAGATCACCTTTTGATGAAGACTGGCTGAGATCACCTCAACCTGCTGCAACAGAAGTACTGCATGCACTGTTGAGAAACACAGACTGTTCCTCTCAGCAAGGAGCTGGGAAACTTGTGAAGGTGCTTTTATGTCATGTAATAAAAGTTCATAAGAAGAATCAATATTCCTACTTCCTAATTACAGCCCACAGTGTGCCTAGATAGGTAATCAGACGCTACAGTGATGAGCAATGTATAGATCAATTAAATAAACTTCTTTGTTCATAACATCTTTGTGCTGAGACAGAGTTCAGGATCTACCAAACCTGTGCACTACCTGTATTTCTATGAGTTAGAAATCTGGATCATCTTACAGGCAGACTTGGAGCAGCTAGAGGCATTCCATGTGCACAGTCAGTGCCAAATCCTGACTATAAAATGGTTTAACTCAGTCTCACAGCGATCTGGCCTTCCTCCAGTCACTCATTATATCTAAAAGCTGTGTTGCATGCTCTTGGGCCATGTCACCAGGATAGACAAAAACACCCCAGCACACCGTGCTCTCAAACTTTCTATTGACGCGCAAAGGGGTGCATGCCCTAACCCTACCTGGTGCCAGCGGTGCGGCTGCCCCATTGATTTGTGGATTAACAGGACTGAGCCAGATCTGGCAACTTCGCTACACAATGCCTGCTGTGACACCATCACTTATGGTCACTCTGGCTAGGGCATCAGTCTTTCATACACTTTGTGTGTTTGATGCTGATTTGTTCATAAATAAAAAGGGCATTAGCATATAGTCTCCTGTACTTGCGTTTTACATTGTCTAAATCCCATGTGATGGGCGAAGGATAAAATAGAATGTGTGCGTGTATGACATGCAGCACAATTTGTGGGGCATGGGGCGATGTTACTTCTACACAGATCCACTTTCCTGCAATGGGAACAGCTGTCTTTGAATGAAACTCATGTTTTGCCCCGACTCTGTGTCTCTCATCTATTTAGCTTGTAAGCTCTTTGGGCAGGGAGGTCTCTCTTATTCTATATTTGTACAGTGCCTAGCACAATAGGGCTTCATTCTCATTTGGCCTCAAGGCACTACCGTAATAAACATAATAAACAGGAGCATCATTTCAGAAAAATTGAATGGGGGGGGGGAGGAATTATGTCAGCGGGATCGGGGCCTAGCTCACCCCACATTCAGCTCTTGCTCAGGGCACTGCTGCTGCTTTCTGTCCAACTAGCAAGGAGGGAGAGCAGCACCAGAGGCTGCTCAAGAAAACCTGCCACTTAGGCAAAACTTCAGTGTGCCGATCTCTTCCTCAAAGGCCTAGGATGGCAGGTCTGGCCCAGCTGCCCCTCTGTCATGATAGAGAGGCATCCGGGCCAAGTCTGCCACACTAGGCAGCTGTTCAGAAATCTACTGCCCTAGGCAGCTGCCTAAAAGTCTGGGGGATCAAACCCAAGGCTGGGGGGAGCAAGTGCCCTCCTACCCCATAGCAAATGCTGCCCCTGATGATAAATATACATTATGCCATGAATATTGGACTCAGCAAATAACGATACTGATGGGGTGCTATCCAATAGATGAAAATGTATTTGTTATTCCTGTGAGAAGTGCTCTTTTAGTATCAATATTAATAAGGTTCCAATATCAATATACATGAGATGCTGATACAGCTATTTCTAGCAGAACAAATGTGCTGTATGCCAGCAAGAGCAAGGTATGAATTGTAATAATCACCTGCCAGTCAGAGTTGCTCTTGTTCCTTAGTCTCAGTGCTTTATCTTGCAATTAGATAGTTACTTGCAATTTAACTATAGATAAGGTTTTGGGTTTGCCCAATCTGTTGGCTTAAGAAGTTGGTTCTAACTTGTAGTATCAGAACGCAGCTATAAAAGTACCATTTTGACTAGGTGACAAATTTCTTTTTTCCAGATAAACTTTCAGACATTGCTAATTATAATGGCTTTGCAAGTAGAAATTACAGTTAAAACCTGAGTTCAGAACCAAAGTAATGCCTTGTGGCAAAATTTCTCTGGAGTTCATTTAGTATTCCTCTCAATTAAAACATTTTTGTGTTCTCTCCAGTAGAATCTTACATGAGTTCCCATTTTTCTCACTCTCCTTCAGCTGCTTAATCCAAGCCTGCTTTACTGAGCATCATAATTACTCTACTGATATTTTTTGCTATAATATTTAGTTTCTTGAAAGTTTATGCTCAATCTGGATAAAACTGGATGAGAGGATTTGTAATCCAGTAGATAGGATGCTGGATTGTGACTCAGAAGAAATGGGTATTTTTTTGGCTCTATCATTAATTTTCTGTGTGACCCTGCAAGTCATTTCCCCTTTCAGTGCCTCGTTTCCCTTAAACCTTTTGTCTGTCTTGTCTATTTAGTTTGTAAGATCTTAGGGCAGGGATTGGCTCTTACTATATGGATGTACAGTACCTAGGACAAGGGACATCAAGATGCTGCTGCAATACAGATAATAAGAATAATAAGACCGAGATTATGCATTTAGCAAAGAAGCAAAACTTAACAGATCAATAAGACAGAATTCCATTCTAAATATGTGGTCTTAGTTTGACCTTATTAACTCCACTTGGATCTTTTCATTATTAATTGTAGGGATAGGCAGTCTATTGTGATTGCATAAATAGAAAACTGTGAGAACCTGCTTGAATCCAAAACAACACATGGGCACTCAGCAAAGATGGCATAGCTTGGTGGCTAAAACATCTGTCTCAGCTTTTAAAATAAGTGTGTTCATAGTCCATTTGGGATGGAGTATTGTTAACACTTCCATCACTTCAATTATAGATGAATTATGGCCAAAATAAAAAATAATGCCTTTGACTAATCCAGGAAGCCAAGTGCAAAAACACAGGCTGGCCATAAAAAGATGTAATATTGATAAATTGAGGTAAATTAGGAAAGGGTTAGCTACTCCACAAAAGTCAAACATTAAATAAGAAACTAGTAGGGCTAACTCAGCTCTCCTTACCTTGAATTCAGAATCCCATTGTAACGATGCTGGCTTTGATGGGACCCAACTGAGAATACCAATTCAGGACAAATTGCTTAAAGCAGGGCAGTTACAGCCCAAGGCTGGGGTTCCTTTTCACACCAAGGCAAACCAAACCAGCCAGAAAGAGAGGACTTTGGTTTTACCCCACTGGCTAACCATAAGGCACACAAGCAATTTCCTTAGACACTCCTGTTTCCCAGTATCACCACCAGTGCCACTCGTTATGGGGACGAATGGTTATGAAAACCAATGCCCCAGTAAAAGAAAAAAGGTTCTCCTGTTCCCAAAGGACCAAGCCCCAGACCCAGGTCAATATACAAGTTAGATCTTACCGACAAATCACGCTGTTGCCAATCCTTTAGAACAGAGGTGGGCAAACTACGGCCCGCAAGCCACATCCGGCCCGTGGGACCCTCCTGCCCGGCCCGGGAGGCTAGCCCCTGGCTCCTCCTCTGCTGTTTCCCCCTCCCCTGCAGCCTCAGTACATTGCGCCGCCGGCGCAATGCTCTAGGCGGCGGGGCTGGGAGCTCCTAGGGCAGCACAGCTGCAGAGCCCGGCTTGACCTGGTGCTCTGTGCTGTGCGGTGGCAGCGGCGGCATGGCCCAGCTCCAGCCGGGCGGTGCGACTGTAGTGCCGCCAGCCACCCATGCTCCAGGCAGCGCGGTAAGGGGGCAGGGAGCAGGGGAGGTTGGATAGAGGGCAGGGGAATTTGGGGTGATGATCAGGGGGCGAGGGTTCCAGGGGCGGTCAGGGGACAGGAAGCGGGAGGGGGGTGGATGGGGCAGGGACACCAGGGGGCTAGTCAGGAGGGAGAGGGAGGGTTGGATAGGACAGTCAGGGGCAGGGGTTCTGGGAGCAGTCAGGACAGGGAGAAGGGGTAGTTGGATGGGGCAGGGGTCCCGGGGGGCCGTCAGGAATGAGAGGAGGGGTTGGATCAGGCGGCAGGGGGCAGTCAGGGGCGGAGGTTCCAGGGTTCAGTCAGGGGACAGGGAGCGGGGGGGGGGGTGGATGGGGCAGGGATCCCGGCGGGGCCTTGAGGGAACAGGCGGGTTGGATAGGGCAGGAGTCCCAAGGGGGAGGATAGGAGTGGGGACCGGGCCACGACCCCCTCCCCTAACCGGCCCTCCATACAATTTCTGAAACCTGATGCGGCCCTCAGGCTAAAAAGTTTGCCTGCCCCTGCTTTAGAATCTAAAATCTAAAGGTTTATTCATAAAAGGAAAAAGATATAGATGAGAGCTAGAATTGGTTAAATGGAATCAATTACATACAGTAATGGTAAATTTCTTGGTTCAGGCTTGTAACAGTGATGGAATAAACTGCAGGTTCAAATTATGTCTCTGGAGTACATCCCCACCTGGGATGGGTCATTCAGTCCTGTGTTCAGAGCTTCAGTTTGTAGCAAAGTTCCTCCAGAGGCAAGAAGCAGGATTGAAGACAAAATGAAGGCGCTGCAGCAGCCTTTTATATCCTTTGCACTGTGGACGATCACAGCAGCAAGATGGAGCCTTGAGTCACATGGGCAAGCCACATGTCCATGCATGACTCAGTTCTTTACAGGCAAACGCCATTGTCCAGGAAAGCTCAGATGTGGATTGGCGTCTCCCAAAAATCCATTGTCAGTTAAGTGTTTCTTGATTGTGAACTTACTGAGAATATTCCTGTCTCAAGGAGCTGACCAAATGCTTCACTGAGGCTACTTACAATCAAAACACATTGATATACAAGTACATAGCCAATATTCATAACTTCAACTACAAAAATGATACATCCATAATGTAGGGTACCACGGAAGATTGTGTTACGGCATAGCAAGGGTGTTTTCGCTTTCTCATGCTGTCTTAGCGGGCCTGTCACTGTCGGTCAGGGCCTGCCCAGCTGCAGCTTGTTATGAATTAGTTAGAACTGCTTTGCATGGCCTTGAGCCAGGAAGTGAACACAGCCTTTGAAAAGCCCTTAATTAATTATGTATGAGATGCCTTTTATATAGTTGTATAAGCCTGCCCCGCTTTTGGACTCCTTACCAGGCCGAGCTTCGGTGAGCTGGGTTCCCCGTCTCCGTGACAGCAACGCCAGGAGTCCCCGTTGCGGATGTGTCACTTTGCCTTCAATAAAGCCAATAACACACAGTGTGCGTGGGCCTCGTTCTTGCAGAGCACCCTGGGTAGGCCCGCAGCCTCCCACGAACGTAACACATACAGATAGCATAATCATAACCAGCAAATCATAACCTTTCCATCGACACCTTACACGACAACCTTTGTACAATATTTGCTGCAAATATATAACAGTGGTTGCAACAATTATCTATACTGTCACAGGTTATGTCAGTAACGTCACACTCACATTTAAAGGTTTTGAGGAGGGGAGGGTGAGAATAGGCTAACCTTAAACTGTGTCTTGCTTGCTTGGAGAATGTAAACTGGTAACCTTTTGACATGTATTTGACTAGCTATCACTTCTCTTTCTACTAGCATGGCTTTATGGAGAGTGAAATAGTTTGCATCAGATTGACACTAATGGTGAGAAACCAATTTCCTTGTTAAACTGCTTGAGGATACAGAAAGGTTACCACCTGCACTATTTCTCTTGAGTGCTTAGTCCCTGGGAGGTAGTCCTTTCAGAACTCTCCCATGACCCCCACCGGCTTGTATTCAAATTAGCATTCCAGGGGCTCCACTTGCAGTAGTGTCTAATGGGGTAGGGGGTCTAATCAGTCTCCTTCCTTTCCCAACATGCACTGGGTCCTGTAGCACCTTCCTAGCCCCATGCTGCAGCCGAGGTGCCTCTATTTTGAATTTTCATACAGTTGAGCATGCTGTGCACTTGGACTGTGCTAGAAAGAATCCAAAATGGAGGTGTCTGAAGCTCAACACAGAAGCAGCTCGGTCCAGGCACTGCCACTCCCACTTGTACAAGGAGAAGGCATAGCGCAGGTAGTGATGGGTGGATTGCCAGGGCCCTTAACTGTAATTAAATCTTATATCAGGGACATACTGCAGAAAGAAACCTTTGATATAACCAGGTACAGGGTTGGCTCCTAATATATATTTTTTAATTGTGTAAATGCTGCAGAATTGAACAAGGGGATGAAAATGGCCTTAACTGGCTAGACTGACATCAACCAGTACTAGCGGGAATGCATCATCATTGGTTCCTACCAAACAAAGCACATATTTAGAGAGAACCAGGGAATATTGCATGGAAAGAGTGTGTGGTGGGGTTTGTGTTTCTAAATAAGAAACCAGTGCATCCCATATACAGGGTGGATTCAGGGGGACAATGTGACCCACAGCTTCAAGGTGAGCCAGAAAAATATGAGCAGACCCTCAAGCTGTGGAGCTACAAATACGATGGAAGAGGAAAATAAAAAGAGTCCCTTGAGAAGAAAGGGTGTGAGCTAAATAGAAGTGAAAGTCCTGGAATCCCTAAGGGAATGTTTCATCTCCTGGCAATTGGGGAAAACAAAAAAGCCAGGGCTCCTTAAAGCAAAAAATCATGTAGCAAACAAGACAACACCAGTTGTTTAATTAGAGGCTAGAATAGTTTACAACAGCACTAGGTATGCAAATGTTAGCACAAACCTATTTAGGCCCCTGAAAGTACCTTTCTTATGGAAAAGTTAATCCTATACAGCAGGGATGGGCAACCTTTCAGAAGTGGTGTGCCGAGTCTTCATTTATTCACTCTAATTTAAGGTTTCGCGTGCCAGTAATACATTTTAACGTTTTTAGAAGGTCTCTTTCTATAAGTCTTTAATATATAACTAAACTATTGTTGCATGTAAAGTAAATACGGTTTTTAAAATGTTTAAGAAGCTTCACTTAAAAGTAAATTAAAATGGAAAGCCCCCCAGACCAGTGGCCAGGACCCAGGTAGTGTGAGTGCCACTGAAAATCAGCTCGTGTGCCGCCTTTGGCACCCGTGCCATAGGTTGCCTACCCCTGCTATACAGTATTCCTGGAGCATGCCATATAGGCAAATAGCATTGGGATTTTTGGGCGGGGAGGGGGTAAAATGGAAACGTTTTCCTCTACCTGCCTCACCTCACCAGACACCCCACCCCACCCCTTTACTTCTTCCCTGAGAGTTCTAAACTGGCTGCCTCTCTTGACACTGCTCTCCCACAGCTCTGCGGTGGGAGCTGAACAACAATGGGGAAAGTGTTTCTGCCCATTAAATTAAATGGATGCTTTGGTGTTCAGTTCCCCATCCTGGCTATGGTTTTTTTTCAAGCACACGGTAATCAGATAGATACTCAGACACTACAGGCAGGCTATCTGCCTGCTGTACACCCCTCCTCCAGCACATAATCTGGGAGACTGAGATCTAGCTTCAGACCTTACCTGAATAAAAGGTATGGGTTTGACAACACCCTTGTAGAGAGGAGATGAAGATTATGGGTTCCCTCCTTTCCTTCATGTTGCTAAGCCACGTTGACATTTTCATTCCCGGTGACCTCAGTTTAACACCCATTAGAAAGATTGACATTGACTTCAATGGAACAGGCCACGTGGAGGACACACACAGCACCAGCGCTGTAGTCTATCTAAGATACTTATGCAGTCCTTCCCCCATTCCCATAGTATCTGAGCATCCCATGCTCTTTAACATGTTGATCCTCACTAGTACCCCCATTTTACAGAGGGAAGCACAGAGGACTAGATCCACAAAGGCACTTAAGCACCTAACTGCCATCTTTGGTGTGTAAGTTTAACATTTAGGCACCACTAAGGGTATCAAAAAAACCTCTGCTCAGCTGCCACCTAACCCTGTGGATGCTTAAAATCCCTAGACACCTAAGGGTAGGTCTACACTTACCCGCTGCATCGGAGGTGACCAATCGATCTTCTGGGTTCGATTTATCACGTCTTGTCTAGATGTGATAAATCGAACCAGGAAGTGCTCCCCGTCGACGCCGGTAATCCTGCTCCACGAACGGAGCAGGCGTAGTCGACGAGGGAGCCTGCGCGCCGCCATGTGGACCAGCGGTAAGTACTTTTAAGTTCGAAATAAGATACTTCGACTTCAGCTACATTATTCACGTAGCTGAAGTCGCGTATCTTAGTTCGAACTTGGGGGGTAGTGTGGACCAGCCCTAAGTCTCCACTGGTAAATTCCCCTAAATTTCTGCTTGTAAGCATGTGCACAGCAACCTAAGTTTTGACATCACCGAGCTGCCTTAGCTCATGCCTCAGCCCCAGTGGGAGTCTCAAACGAGGTGTTCCCCCGCTTGAGTGCCTTTGTGGGGCCCGGTCATAGGTGCTCTCGGAGCACACTGAGCCCACATAAAAGGCAACCAAGGAAGGGGAGTTGCCCCCTTTATATCCAACAGCTGGGGCACTAACCCGGAAGGTGGGCGACATGGGTGCAAGCCAAATCAGGCAGAGAGGAGATCTGAACCTTGGTCTCCCATACCCTGGGTGAGTACGCTAACCGTGGGTTTGTTGGATAGAAAGAGGAAGTGGGTGGCAGGGACAGTAACAGCAGCATCACCACTAACACCTTCCCTGCTCCACTGTTTTTCACAAGAAAGGGTTGACCTGGCTTAGCTGACCACAGCTGAGAATCCCTTTGGCCTAGAGGCAGGCACCTAACTCCATGAGGGGGCTTAGGCCACACTCTTCTCTGGATTTCCTACAGGCTAGTTTAGGCATCCGCCCACTCAGCTTGCTGGCTTTTTTGAATCCCGTTCTTAGGTGCCTAACTCTCCCCATGCATTGTACAGTGAGCCTAGGCACCTAATCCATGGCTATGGATTCCACTACGTGACAGGGCACCTAAGTCCTTTTGTGGATTTAGCTCAGAAAGACTTGGGCCCAGAATCTCAAAGGTACATAGGCACATAACTAGGCTCCTAAATACCTATGAGGATCTATTATTATTTTATTAGATGCTCTCATGCCTTGTGATGTGAGGCAACCCCGTCTTTCCACCTCTGACTATCTAATGCCACATTTCTTGCTCCATTATAGTCTGTTTGCATAACAGCAACATCTTTCTCAATGGTTTTCTTATCTGTTGTCCTCGTCTTTTCCATCTTCCCCCAGGTCATATCCAGTGAAGAGCTTGGCTAGGAATATTGTTTTTTAATATTGCCGTATAACATGTCCAAACCACCTCAGCCTTCTTTCTCAAATCATTGTCTCTATAGTCTGCTGGCCAGACCTTTGTAATACATCAACATTGGTTCCTTTGTTCCACCAGTGGACACCAACTACTCTTTGCAAGCATCTCAGCTGGAATGCTTTAAGTTTCCTGTTGGGGTTTTCTAGCATGTGCCAAATTTCAGAAGCATATCACAATGCAATTTAATAACTTTGCCTTGGTTCTTGTGTAAACCTCCTTGTTTTTCCCGATTCATTGCTCTGAGGATCTGGGCCTTACTAACTTGCCCAAGGCCACACAGAAAATCGGTGGTAGATCAGGGAACTGAACCCAATTCTCCCAAGAATGCAGCTAGCTTTGTAAGCACCGAGCTATCCTTTCTCAGCTAGTCCATCTTTCCCCAGGCAGTCTCAGCACAAGGAAAGGCTAGAGACCCAGAGGTAATTAACAAAGGGGAAAATGAGGGGGCAATCTCACTGATACCAGACCCTCACCTCAGCAGTTTTTTGTTGTTTTTTTTAAAATAAATCAACCCTATATAGCTACGTAGGGATTATCCAGCCCTGTCACAGTAGTGTAGTACCTCCATACTATCGACGGTGAGAGTTTTCTTATTCATGTTTGCATTAATTATATTCTTTACATATTCATATCCACTAGGTACATTCTGCAGCTATCCACCTCACACAATTACATGACAGGAACTGATCCCCTTATTTTTGACTGCATTGGTTCTATTCACGATGTGTGAGGCCTTACTGAAAACCACCAATAAGAGTTGGCACTAAATCTCAGTTGTATATTTCTTGCCAAAAGCTTTTCTATTGCACCCATAACTATTGCTAAATAGAGACTATCTATCTGAGGTATTTAGAATGCATAAGCCTTCTACACCTATCACCGTCGAATCCGAGAAGCCCCATTTGATACACAAAATAATAGTGGAGATGCACTTCAACTGGACATTTATGATGCCTCTGTCAAATGCTTGTTTACAGCAGTAAGGGGTTGGCAGATTCTATTCTGGAACCCTGCTCAGATGCACACATTTTCTTTGAGAGAGAAGTGTAACCATGGTAAGGGAGCGAAGAGCACATCTGCTCATTATCTGAAATACATGGAAGCTGTCATCCTTACATTTGTGTAACTGGCAGTCTCCACGGTATTAAAGGTTCAGTTGGATTCTAGTGTTCTAGGTATAAAATGATATTGAATCTTCCTGTCCCAGCAGTTCTCAAACTATGGATCAGGATCCCATTTTAATGGGATCACCACAGCTGACGTTAGACTTGCTGGGGCCTGGGGCAGAAATCAAAGGCCAAACCCCACCACCAGGGGCCGAAGCGGAAGCCTGAGCCCCACCGCCCAGGGTTGAAGCCAAAGCCCAAGGGCTTCAGCCCTGGGCAGCAGGGTTCAGGCTTTGGCTTCAGCCCTAGCCCTGTGCAGTGGGGCTCAGGTTACAAGCCCCTCACCTGGGGCTGAAGCCCATGGGCTTTGGCCCCACCCCCTGGGGCAGCAGAGCTCGGATAGGCTCAGACTTCAGTGCGCCCTCCTGGGGTCGCATGGTAATTTTTATTGTCAGAAGGGGGTCACAGGCCATTTCAGTTTGAGAACCCCTGTACCTATTCCTAATGTGAGACCCATCTTCTCACTGTGGCTTAGAATTTATTTTTCCTGCACCCCCACAAATCCAATTTTTCTCCCACCTCATGCCCAGAGATAATTTTTCATAGACTGCAACCTTATATTTGCATGAATTGATTGATAGATTACTAAACTTTGTAGAAGAGATTCTACCTAAAAATATCCTATTATGTATCTTAATGCTTCTCTTCTTTGGGAGGTCTGGCAAAACCTGAACAGGACAGTGAACCATCAAAAAGGTAGGAAGGAATCCTGCTTTCCAGCAAATGAGCAGTACTGAAAGCATCACTACTTAGTAAGCTAATTCCCCATAAGCCTTATCTCATGGACATATTGATGCTAAAATAGAATGGGAGACTAAACACACTGAGGGTGAACAAGAGTTGTAACAGTCATTGCTGCTGTAAGTAGTACCATATTACCACCAATCTTTAGCTACATATGATTTGAGTGACAGGGATGTTTTGAGATTACAGACGCTGCATGATTGGAGGAATAGTCTGCTCCCTTTGCATAGCTATCCTCTCTGTAATTTCCACAAGGCAACCATGCCTAAAAAGGAAATTGGTGGCCCTTCTACACCACCCCCAATTTCCAGGCAAACACAGGCAGCATTGTACACTCTGACACTGTTAGAAGAGGCATGAAAGCAGACAAGATTTCAAGTGGAACCTCATCAGACAATTCAAAAGGAGGGTTACTTTGACTACCAAAGCAGCCTACTTGTGTGTGATTAGGACTTTTTTATTTAGTTAGTTATTAAGAGCGCCAGGGTGGCTGTGTAGTGTAATGAGTTAACCATAACATTGCTGTGGTATAAGAAGTACAAGTGGTTTTGCTTGAAGGCATGATCTAACAGCTGTACAGGGACCTCCCCTGTTGAAAGATGCAGCCCCCTCCCTGTGGTTTAGAAAAGAAGCTGAACTCTAAGTCAGGGGGTGGGGAAGTAAATAAATCTTCTACCTCTAAAACTCCACCTAAGACACTCTCCTGAGGCTAAGGTCATGTTGAGGTTCTGTAGGAGGCACTGTAACTTAGGGTATAAAGCATCACAACAGCACAGCTAGAGCTGTGTGTGCAGACAAGTTGGGGTAACACAGTGAGGTAAAAAACAATGTTAAATACAGAGGTGGGCTCACTCTTAGCCCTGGTCTACACTACGAGTTTAGGTCGAATTTATTAGCGTTATTTCGATTGATCCGTGCACCCGTCCACACGACGAAGCCCTTAACATCGACTTCTAGGGCTCTTAAAATCGATCTCGCCACTCCACCCCCAACGAGGGGATTAGCGCTTAAATCGATATTGCCGAATCGATGTAGGCTAGTGAGGACGCAATTCGACAGTATTGGCCTCCTGGATCTATCCCACAGTGCAACATTTGACCGCTCTGGACAGCAGTCTGAGCTCCAATGCTCCGCCCAGGTAGACAGGAAAAGCCCCGCGAACTTTTGAATTTCATTTCCTGTTTGGCCAGCGTGGTGAGCTGCAGGTGAGCGCAGATCTCATCAGCAGAGGTGACCATGATGGAGTCCCATCAAAAGGATTTTTTGCTCCCCCCTCAGTTGCTTTCACGGAGGGAGGGGGGAGCAAGGGTTAGGCTCATTTCCTTCTAGCTGCAGATGGTACAATATGCGGTGAGCAAGGAGGCGCCTTCCCTTCTAGCAGCAGATGGTACAATATGCTTGATATCCATCATCAGCTCCTGGCCCCCTCAAGGATTGAACTCGCAACCCCGGGTTTAGCGGGCCAACGCTCAGACCGCTGAGCTATCCCTCCGCCCGTGTTCCAGGCAGTACTGAATCTCCCTTAAACAAAACGTAAAAAAGAGAATGACCAGAGTCACTCTGGTCACTCCCATTTATGTCCAAGCGCCCCCGGCCAGCCACACCATAGGCCGCCGGCCAGGAGCACACGAATACCAATCATATTGTACAATCTGCTGCGAGAAGGAAAGGAGCTTCTGCTGTGTGGTCCCGCGACCACGACCATTTATGGCATATTGCACCATCTGCAGCTAGAAGGCAAGGCGCTCCTGCTGTGTAGTCCCGCGACTACCAGCCTCAGGCGGAATGGCCCCCTCAAGGATTGAACTCGCAACCCCGGGTTTAGCGGGCCAACGCTCAGAACGCTGAGCTATCCCTCTGCCCGTATTATAGTGTGACTGAATCCCCACTAGACCTAATGTCCAGGCGTACGCTGGAGATGTACGGTAATTGTGAGCTGAGCAGGCTTCCGTAGCAAACACGGAAACCCCGGAAAAAAGGCGCGAGAAATATTGCTTTCACGGAGGGAGGGATGACATGTACCCAGAACCACCAGCGACAATGTTTTCTGCCCCATCAGGCTTTGGGATCGCAACCCAGAATCCCAATGGGCGGCGGAGACTGCGGGAACTGTGGGATAGCTACCCGCAATGCAATGCTCCGAAAGTCGATGCTAGCCCCGCTACTGTGGACACAGTCAATCGACCTCATGGTCTTAACGCTCTTTAGTGGGGACACACACAATCGATTCCATAAATTTGGGTTTTAAAATATCGACTTCTATAAATTCGACCTAATTCTGTAGTATAGACGTACCCTTAGTCAAGCAAGATTAGCGTGACCAAGCATTTCACCTCAAGGCCAGAGAGCAGGCCTTTGCCTATGTGTTCTAAGATCAGCAGATTTAGCTCAACATCTTAAGGGCCCTTAAGCAACAGGTAGTGGGAGAGTTCCTGTTAT
Organism: Macrochelys suwanniensis; assembly: GCA_033296515.1. Taxonomy (NCBI): domain Eukaryota; kingdom Metazoa; phylum Chordata; order Testudines; family Chelydridae; genus Macrochelys; species Macrochelys suwanniensis. Next base: position 146,361,415 of record CM065776.1, read on the forward strand.
TGCCCACTGTTATACCACTGTCATTTTGACTTTCTTCTGGAAGAGAAAGGCTGTGTCAAGTTAAGTCTGAATAAAGAGAAACAACGAAAAAACACATTTGAATGCACTGTTGTACTTGCCACATTAATAAGAATTATTGACATGAGACGTTTTAATGTGTAAAAGAGCTGCTCCCTGCAGTAATATCAGATAGGCCAGGGCATCATAGATGGAGTCAGAACCTGGCCAGAGTGGCTATTTCTCTCCACCATCCTACATTGCTGGGTTGGATTTACTCTAGTTTAGGGAGCCCCAGAAAGGCCCTCTATACCTGGAGCCCCTTCGGATGTGTTATAGGGTCACTAGCCCCTTGCAAGGGGATAAAATTTTCACCCTCAGGTTACCTATGGCCTTTGGGAGCAAATGCCTTTTAACTCTTTCCCCCCCTCACACACACATCCCCAACTGAAGGAGAGTAATCCAGCCAGCAGGAATTCTGCAGAGGCCTAGATCTAGTGTGAGAGACAGCCACTTGTAAGGGTTTTTGTTTTTTAGTTTGCTGCAAGAGGGTGGTTATGTTCTGTTTTGATTATGTTGTGTGTAACCTTCAAGCAAGTAGTACTAGAATGATCCAGTTTGGCCAGAAGCGTAGCATGTTGGTGAGTTGGCTTAGCTGCTATTTTGGAAAGTGTTGACCTTTGAGAATAAGAATTAATTGCCCGAACAGCTCTTTGGGCATGAACATGCCCTCTCAACCATGACTACAATATTGCTAATGCAATTCTAACCTCCTGCCTGTCTGCATACATTTTTCCCATTTAACGAATGGGAACTGGGCTGCTCAGGATCATTCGAGTCATGGGGAGGTGAAGCTGCCCAGCATGTTGGAAGCCCTGTAACAAGTGCATTAAGAAGAGCTCTTGAATGACAAAGGAAGGGTGCAGTCACACTGTGAAATCAGTTTTGACAAGTTAATCCTGTCTAGCTGACCTCACTATCATGTATTTCCGTAACCAGAAGTTGCAAGATCCTTGAGTGAAGTGTCTTGTTTCAATAGATTGGTTGTTTGACTTTTACACCAGGGCACTGCGTTTTTTACTCACATGATCACCAAAAATGATTAACTATCTTAATTACTAGAATGTCAATGCAAGTGATTTGATCCCTTCCTTACCGGTACATAACTTCTCAGGCTATTTTCCAAACAAACCCATAATTTAATGAGAGACTGCAATTAGGAGCTAGTTCCAGCTCTGCTTTTCTTGGTCTGAGAGGAGAGAAATAAGTCTAAGACACCATTTAGAACACAGATGCCTTTTATATTTGAGAAATTAGCCATTTAAACAGAAGATTTTTAGAGTTACTTTTGCAACTACTGTTACATTGTCAAGGTTACAAAACTGCTGACAGAAGCAACAGTGGAGGGCATCAAAGGACATAATAAAGCATGCTTCACCACAATTGTGAACAGACTTCATTCAGAATACTTGACTGCCTTTACTAAAGATTTTCCTAACCATTTTTAATCTTAAGCCTCATCCTCCTCTCCTTCCTCTTCAAATTCCCCTTGCTCATCAGCAGTGGCATCTTGGTATTGCTGATATTCTGAGACCAGGTCATTCATGTTGCTCTCTGCTTCAGTGAACTCCATCTCATCCATGCCCTCACCAGTGTACCAGTGCAAGAAAGCCTTACGCCGGAACATGGCCGTGAACTGCTCGGAGATTCTCTTGAACAGCTCCTGAATAGCTGTGCTGTTCCCAATGAAAGTGGCAGACATTTTGAGGCCGCGGGGGGGAATGTCACAGACAGCCGTCTTGACATTATTGGGGATCCATTCGACAAAGTAGCTGCTGTTTTTGTTCTGGACGTTGAGCATCTGCTCATCCACCTCCTTCATGGACATTCGGCCACGGAATATTGCTGCCACAGTCAGGTAGCGGCCATGGCGGGGATCACAGGCTGCCATCATGTTTTTAGAATCAAACATCTGCTGCGTTAGCTCTGGCACCGTCAGAGCCCGGTACTGCTGGCTGCCACGGCTAGTTAGCGGGGCAAACCCTGGCATGAAGAAGTGCAGACGGGGGAAAGGCACCATATTGACTGCCAGCTTGCGGAGATCAGCATTCAGCTGTCCAGGAAACCGGAGGCAGGTCGTCACGCCGCTCATGGTGGCGGAGACCAGGTGGTTGAGGTCCCCATAGGTAGGGGTTGTGAGTTTCAGTGTGCGGAAGCAAATGTCATACAAGGCTTCATTGTCAATACAGTAGGTTTCATCTGTATTCTCCACCAACTGGTGGACAGAGAGGGTGGCGTTGTAGGGTTCAACCACTGTATCTGACACCTTTGGAGATGGCATTACACTGAAGGTGTTCATGATACGGTCTGGGTACTCCTCCCTAATTTTGCTGATGAGGAGAGTTCCCATCCCAGACCCTGTGCCACCACCTAGAGAATGGGTCAGCTGGAAACCCTGTAGACAGTCACAGCTTTCCGATTCCTTCCTTACCACATCCAGGACAGAGTCCACTAGCTCAGCTCCCTCTGTGTAGTGGCCTTTTGCCCAGTTGTTTCCAGCACCACTCTGACCTGGAAGGCAGAGTGGAAAGATGCTGATTTAGTCACCAGAATACAAAGGAGAAGTTTCATATGGTCTGTTTAGGACAGAACATTATTTATATTACAGCAGTCTTAGGAACTCCTAGCAAGGATCAGGGCCCCATTGTGCTAAGTACCATGCAATGCAAGCCTCAGTTACCTACCTAAGTCTCTAGTTTCACGGAGCTAGGTAAATTGTGTGAGAGTTTAAAAAGAGTGGATGTTCAATTTAAAGCTTTATGACAATAGTAAACCATAGATATATACAATTACATACCAAAGACAAAGTTGTCAGGTCTGAAGATCTGGCCAAATGGTCCAGATCTGACAGAGTCCATTGTTCCAGGCTCCAAATCAACAAGGATTGCACGGGGTACATATTTATTACCTGTGGGAGGAACAAAAGCCAGATTACAGACTTGCAGTCAGCTATTTAACAAGTGGGCTTCTGTGCTCAGAGCAGCCTCATCACAATTCACTGGAGACAGACTGCTGCTGCCTAGACAAGTGAAGAAATAGTATTTAAAAAGAACAGTCTTGAGTGAAGTGACGACTTGAATTTGAAGTAGGTGTTAAAGCTTTGCCAAGGATTTAATAGCAATTCAGAGGGAGAATTTTTTACCAAATGGAGAACGCACTGAAGTTAATTACATATATCTCTGATGCACATATGTGCTTTAGAACATTTAGTTTTGATTTCAGGAGGACAGAGTGGTAAACAAAAATAGTTACCAGAGGCTTCATTGTAGTAAACGTTGATCCTTTCTAGCTGCAAGTCACTGTCTCCATGGTAGCTGCCAGTGGGGTCAATGCCATGCTCATCACTGATGACCTCCCAAAACTGAAATGCGGTTTTGAAAAGGGCAGACAATAACTGTATTAGGCTGTCAGCAGTGTGACCTTCCCTTCCCCTCCTCCCTCCACATGCTGCCAACCACCTTTCAATGCTCTACAGCAGCATTTCTCAAACTGGGGTCCTCAAAGGAACTCCAGGGGGTCTGTGGGCCTTGCTGAGAAACTCCTCCCCCTCCCTCAACTCCTTAACCTCCCTGGCACACCTCCAGGACACTGGGGAACAGGCTCACCTGTCCTGACTCTCCCCCCTCCCCCATTTCTGGAAGTGGCCGGTACATGCCTGAGGCCCCTGGGGTGGGAGGGCCAGGGGGTCTCCACTTGCTACCCCCTCCTTGAGCACCGACTCTGCAGCTCCCATTGGCCAGGAACTGCAGACAATAGGAGCTGCGGGGATGGTGCCTGCGGCCAGGGGCAGCGCACAGAGATCGACACCCCCTGCTGCTAGACGGATGTGCCGGTCGCTTTTGGGAACTGCCTGAGGTCAACCCTTCCCCAGCCCAGAGCCCACACCCAAGCTCCCTCCCAGAACCCACACCCCCTCCCATACCACAACCCCTGCCCTAGCCCAGAGCCCTCACCCAAACTCCCTCCCAAAGCCCACGCCTCTCACCCCTCCCCCACTCCCTACCCCAGCTTAGTGAAAGAGAGTGAGGGTGGGGGAAAGCAAGCAATGGAGGGAGGGGGGGGATGGATTGAGCAGGAGCAGGGCCTCAGAGAAGCGGTGGTGCAGGTGCATGGCCCAGGGAAAGGGGGCAGGGCAAGAACTGAGCAGAGAGACTGGGGAGTCCCTGAAAATTTTAAAATCAAAATGGGGGTCCTCAGGTTGCTAAAGTTTGAGAACCCCTGCTCTAAAGCCCTTCCCCCCCCCCCTTCCTGTAGCGTGGCCAGTGGAGTAACCGAACCCGTAACTGCAGCAGGATGACGGACACAGCAGACAAGGCGGTTCCCCATCAGAAGCAGCTGAAGGTGCATTGATCGCGAATCAATGATGGGGAAGAACAGCAGCAACATGGCAAGCGCGAGTGCCATTCGGCCTCAGCCGGGACTAAGGGCAGAACACGGGGGCTGTGGGCTGGGGCGGGGCAGAACACAGCTGCAGGATGTCACGGGTAGATGGCTCTGGTGGGCGGCGGTGCCCTGGCTATGCGGATTGTCCGGCTGCTTTGACACTGACGAGGAGGGCGTGGCGAGCAGTCTCATTCCCGAGCAGTCGCATCCCCTCGTGCAAAGGGCGAGGCGGCTGGAGCCCGCAGGGAGGCACCCGCAGCTGGGCTTGCGGCTGCGCCAGCCAGAGGGATTGGGATTCAGAGCACGCCAGCCAGCCAGCCAGGCTGCCGCCCCCCTCCCCCCGCCCGCCCTGCCGCACGCACGCACACCGCCGGAATCGCCCATGGTCCCATTGAGCGAGCGAGCCGACTATGCAGCTCAGCCCTCAAACCAACCAACCACTACAGCAGCCGCCTTGGGGAAGGAGACGCCGCTTTCTAGAGACGCTGCCAGGGACAGCAAATAGCCCCCTACGTAACACAGCGCCGCCGCCGCCGCTTCGCACAGAGCGGGCACTAGCGGAGCCTTAATTAACTCCAGCCCCCCCCGCGTGCGCCCCCCACGGAGCCGCCCCCTCCCACCCCGGCCCTTTACCTTGGCTCCGATCTGGTTCCCGCACTGGCCAGCCTGGATGTGCACGATCTCACGCATGGCGCCCGAGTCACACGGCCACAAATACCCTCTGCTTCCGGCTGCTGCTCCCTGGCTCGCTCCGGCACCTGCAGCTGTGAGCTCTGAGCCGCGCGGCCCCCCAGCGCCTCCTTTTATAGAGGGGGCTGCTGGCCCCGCCCCCTCCAGTCTCACGCCCGCTCCCCGCGGCCCTTCTCAAGCGGGTGATGTAATGCCGGGGCGGGGCCTAGCTGGGGTGGGCGGAGATGCCGCTGCATTGTCTCCTGGGCAGGGGAGACTGGGGGACTAGGCGGGAGCCGTCGCGGGGGGCGGAGTGGGGGAGCTGCAGCCTCAGCAGCCGGGCGGGGGCTTGTCACCGCCTGAGGGCAACGAGCGTCTCCTGCTCCCCCAGCCCCGCAGGGCCCCTGTGCAGAGCGAGACTAGCGCTGGCCGAGCGGGGTGAGGAGCAGCGCCCTGCTCTCCCCCAGCCCGGGCTCAGTGCAGCGAGCGACCTAGTAACACTCCCTGCCCCTGTGTAACACGGCGATCAAAGGGCGCCCTGCAGGCGGGTAGCTCAAGGCAAACTGGACGGAGGGATCAGCGCAAGAGAAGCCTGTCTAGCGCAAGTGCTTTGCTGGCGCTGACACACAGGCTGTGCGAATGGAAGACGTTAACCTGGTTCGTACATGGATCGATCCATCCGCACCCGCCTGCCTCCGCCTTTTGTTTCTGAAGCAGCTGCCTTTGCTGCAGCATGAAACACTGCAAGGGGGGGGGGGGGGGGGCGGAGGAGACGAGTTCGCTGCAATTCCACACACACCCCGTTTCACGTGTGAGAGCCTAACGCAGTTACAGAATAATCACTGGGGGACGCCAGCTCCCCCAAATGTCCTTCGTAGTCCCATGGGGATGGATCACCAAACTCGGACCCTTCAGGAGCCGGTAGCTACGGTGTGAGGATTACAAGCGGTTTTTAATATAAATCCAGTTTTCTTGAGGGACCCATCCTCCTACCTCGTGGAAAACAGGGACCGCAATACAGGAAAATGGGCTGTTCCCGAGATATGGCTCAGGCTGGACAGGCTGCATGCAGTTGTGTGATACCCAGCCTGTTTTTCAATGAGTGTTTAAATGTAAACTCTGCTGTCATTTGATTATTTGATTTTTGCTGGAGAGGAGAGGAGATTAAGGGGGCTTTAATAAGCTCCTCAGTTTCGTGGAACAAAAGAACAATTAAAAAAGATACTAGAAAGGAAACATTGCTTCTTATTAACATATCCATCCGTCCCCACAAATACACACGTACACCATATATGCAACTAGCTGTTTGCCGATAGGTGAGTCCAGGGAGGAGCTAAGGGATCTGTAAGGAGATCGGAGACCATTGTACTCAGTACTGATTCTTGTGAAACTTAACAAAAAAACTTCCCAACCTGATCTGCATACAATCCAATTTTAAAATATTGACCGCAATATACTTTTTTAAAAATTTGCATTTAGACCTTCCTCACTGGATCACTTTGAAACAGCCTGCAGAAAACAGGATCAACCGTGGTGAGACTTTAAACCGGTTCATTTACATAAAGCATGATTTTTTTTTCCCTCCGCAGAGGCGATGTTGCTAAAGGCTTACCCCCCCCCCGCCTTTGCAAACCTTGGCCTTATTTCCAGATATTCCGTGAGTAATGCTGCCTGATGTTTTCTAGCTGATGAGGTCAGCTTTTCATATTCCAAACAACAGAGACTGCATTTAATCCTCGTAGCTGCTCCCTAGCAATGGAACATTGACTTCTGTCTACATGCCATGCATCTTGTTGCATAGCTTTGTCTGACCTCTGCAACAAAACCGATCAACCTGTAGCAAACCTGGAGCGGTTTGTCATGTTGTTGCAGATTTACACTATGTCATCAGAGCATGAGGGGCCGGAGAAGTTGAATGTGGGTGATACTGTGATCTATAATTGTTTCATCAGATTGCTTGCTTTTATTTTTTATCACAGTACATCAATATCCTGATTACTGGGACAACTCCAAATATGTGAGAGAGGGGCAGGATGAGCAAAGGGTTAAATAGTGAACATGGTAATAATGCAAGACAGAGATCGAACCTATGAAAGCGTGTAGGAGCAGTATTTTTTATGCTTCAGCTGCACTAGGAATATTTTTCTGTGCTCAGCAAATCATACAGGATACCAATAATATGGTCTATTTCACTTTACATTTTGTGTGAGGTCTACATGTATAGTTATTTTGCTGTGAATTTCCATTTTAGAGATTAAATAAACCCAGAGCCCAAACGCACATACTGTTTCAATATTCTGGGATTTGGAAATAGCCTTTCCCCTCAGATTTTAGCAAATCTTTATATTAGTAAATCTGCCAGATATTCCACAGGAATAAAAAAATGCAGCAGAGTCCAGACTTCACACCAACCTTTTGCTAGACATTTTTTTTCTTTTCTTTGTTCTGCTCTCCCATCATTGTGAATGACGAATCCTTCCTAACCTCCCGTATACAGTTCAGTATGCCTAAATATTGAATATTGCAGAGCGGATGTGATGTTCTAAGGTGTTCTGCAGAGCACTGTTATGATATCCACTTGTTTCTTTTGGCATCCTTTCCTTTAAAAGCCATTCAACTTCCAAACTGATCTGCTGGAAAGCTGCTGAATTAGGTTTTACCTTTAACAAGTGATTTCAAAGACAATTAGATCACTTACATTCCCTGTAAAATCTGCTTTTACTGGTCTAAACCAGCAGCAATTTAATTATCTGGTTGACTACACTTAGCAAACTAATTCCAAGCGAACATTTTTGTGGCAGGTTAACCATATAATCTAAATCTAATTCTTATAATTACATTCCTAAAAATATTTTCCATTTTATTAAGCCTATTTTCACCACACCACTACATGCTTCAGGTGATTATTCAGAATGTTTACATAGATTATTCACAGTAAACACTGCATTGTAGCTATGTATACAGTACTAAAAAAAAAGACTGCATCTTGCAGCACAATTAGTGCAAATCTTATTGGTATAATTGTGGGAAGTTTGCAGTATTTGTGTTACCAATGCTAAACGTTATGCTGGATCCCATAAATTGCATATTGGCTAGCTACTGGCAGAACTATCAACATTTGAATGTGCAAAAGTGTATACAGTATATACATTCTATTAGTGCATGCATAATTATGTGTATGCATAGACATATAAACAGGTTTTCAGTCTTAAGGTCAAACTGATTATTTACAACCCCACTGAATCACAAATTTGAGCCTAGGTTTTCATAAAATATACACCCCAAATACAAGTATTTCTGAGCTAAAAATTCCAAAGGGAAATGCTGACCTTTAAGATCCCCCCACACCTACTTTGAGTTCATCCCCCTAAGAGCCAGAGGCCAAATTTTGAGCTAATCCAAGAAAACAATTTAGTAAATACTGGAAGGGAAAAAACCCCACCCAGCTATTTACTCCTAAAAATGAACAATAAGAATAAACTCGGATTATTGGATGGGAGGGAATTAACTACCAGATATTACAACCTTCTATGTAAGGGCTGTATTTGAAACCCATTGAAGTGAATGAGAATCTTTCCATTGACTTCGGGTCTCTCTCTCAATCGAAACTCTGCCCACAGCTCTGACGTTCAGTCTGGCCACACATTCAATCAAATTCCTCCTACTGCAGTTTCCTAGGCAACCAACATAGCCTCAGAAGCAGCCTGCACAAAAAGGAAGGGAACAAAAAAAACCCTCTGCAACATTTTCACTCATGTCGTTCTTTTCCCATCATTTAAAAGCATTGCAAACGCAGGAGTGGGAAAATTGCTGCAGCATAAAGCAAAAAGGGCTGGCCAGGGGGGTTACACTTTTATCCCCACTGTACTCATGAAAGGAGGACAAAGATGTTGTCACTTGAGAGTTTACCTAATGAAGCTCAGAGGATCAATCTGGTTTTATCCACTTTACCCTTCCCCCTACCCTTCTCTTCCATGGCTACCATCCTTCCAGCTGAGACAGGCTGGATGTGATCCCTTTCTGACTCTGCTGCTTCATCACTTGAAATGTTTGCTATTGAGAGACTTGACTGTCCCTTCCAAGTTCTGAGAGACTTGCGAAGGCCCTTTTGGTCCAGGTAATAAAAGATCAGGCAAGATAAACAATCTTACTTCATAGTAAGTAAATACTCTGTGCCTCACACAGCAGCAGAGTTTGTGGTACATGTTGCAGTGTCAGTCAGAAAGGGCTCCATTTCCCTCTACTGGGGAAAATATATTTCTGTCTTTTTATGCTGTGATGCATTCCTGAAATTCTTCAAAGGAGGGATCTGACACAAAGGTCTCCGGGCTGTGGACCATGGGTCTTAATATAGGGCACAGTCCTGAGTTACCCTGTATTGTTTTTTTAAAACTTATTTCTTAGTAAGTGCCCAAAGTCAAGATCAGGAGCTCACTGTGCTAGGCCACCAACACTGGCCTGCCCCACACAAACAGCCCGTATTCCCAGAAGCTTACTGTTCCAACATGTATGACATACAACAGATGGAGGAATGGACCAAAACCTGCAAGCGTAGACCCCATTCTGAAATCTGATCCTCAAAGCTGGACCCGTGTCTGTGCAAATTCCCCATTGACTTCAGTGGGACTGCATGAGTGAATAATGGTCTGCCCATGTGGATCAAATTGCAGAGCCTAAGTCATCAGGGTGATTTTAGGTTTAAAATTTAAATATAAGTTAACCTTCACTTCCACCTTGTGAAATTATAGCTTTTACTGTCACTCTATGCCTAATTTCTATTTATTAATGTTTACAATATATTACTTTACTTTTACAAATAAACACATCCTTTTGCTCCAGCTTTTACATCTTTGCTCACTGAATTTTTGCTTTAAGATAACAATACAGAATTCCCCTCCCATGCCAAAGCTCTGAGCTAAACCCCCACCCAATATCCATGGAGATAGGCATCCCCAATCTCACTTGAAAAGCTTGCATGAGTCTCTTGTCAATAGACACAGAACACACCGATGTCACTGGGAAGATTGTAGGTGTGCAGCAGAAGCCAACTGGGGTTCACAGGGCACTCTGCATCACCCAGCCAGGATGCGCTCACAGAGCGAACCCAGTACTTTCCAGAATGTGCTGAGTCCAACACATTGTTATTTATTGACTTGTTTATCCATTATTTACAAAGTGACAAAGAAGTGCCCTTATTTGGGCAAGTGATAATACAAGGGTCCAATAATGGCTCAGCCTATATTTAGCAAATGAGAATATAAGCCACAGAAAAATGTCTAGGAGGAATTGGGAATGCTTTCCCTGGCTATGCACTTATTGAACAGTTAAAGTCAGAGAGCAGACAGTTTAGGGGCAGAGTTTCAATGGTTTCCCCTAGGCCTCCCATTGACAAATGACTCTTTGCTGTAATAAATCGCATAGCCTAATTTACCATGAAGCACAGTGAGGAGCTATATCGATGGTGTGGTGTACCAGTCGATAGAAGGAATGCATTTTTTAATTCCTATGTGCAGTGCGCTCCTGGTATAAATATGTATAAGGTTCCGGTATCAATACACATGAGCTGCTGATACAGCTGTTTCTAGATTCCTGTGGAACAAATTCGCTGTGTGCAAAAAAGCAAGGCATGAATAATAACTTTCACCTGCTATTCTGGGTTATTCTTGGTGCTTTCTCTCATAATCAGGTATATGTTTGTAATTTAAATGAGACTGGGCAAATCTGATCCTTATCTGCATGGCTTGAGAAATTGGGTAAAACTACTTTAGGAACAGGAGATGTGGACTGAATTAATCATGTCAAAGCATGTGGTCATAATGGTGCAGAATGCTTGGGCACAGAAAAACTATGTGATTAGAGCCTTTTGGCTTTGGCCTTATTTCTCTCGAACCCAAGGATTCTCTTCTTATGCAAAATACTCAAGAAGTCCAACATGGGCATCTGGTAGCAAAATACTGAACTGTGACACTGGGTATTCAAGTTCAGGGATACATTTGGTCCATTGCTCCCTGGGCCAGCAGGAGCTAGGAATACTATTGAAACAGTTATCTTTGTAACTGAGCTGAATGAAGCATTTTTCAGTTCTCTCAAGTTCAGGTTATCTCCTCCCTTCTCTTTTGCTTGTTGCATGGAATGGCTTCCGCTAGCTGCAGGAAGAGTACAGTTATCCACGTGTTAACAGTTTTGCAAGGGAACAATTCTGCTGATGAGTTGCATGCAGCAGAAGGTTGTGTGGACATGCTGGTGACACTGATATTGTTGAAACGGAGGTGAAAACTAACCGTCACATCACTAGCATGCACACAAAACCCTCCAGCTTATTAAAATAATCTATTAAAAACATTTAGCTTCTCCCTTTGCCCCCACAGTTCCCTCTTTTCTACCCATGATTCCTTAGTGAGCTTCCCTTTGTCCCCATGGTTCCCTTTTCTACCTCCACAGTTCTCTAATGTCCTCCCCCATCCCTAACAATACCATAGCTTCCCCTTCCCCTCTTGGAACTGACCCATGTTCCTAGCCACAGAGAGAAGTCTCCCCAGCTCTGCTTTACCACCTGTCACTCAGCCTGAGGCAGCAGGAAGCAGATCTGGAAGCAGGCTGGCTGCAGCTGAGAAAGGCAGAGTTCAGGGGCCACTGAGCAGGTGTTGCTGTACTCTGAGCATAGCAGTCTCCTGCTACCACAATCCCAGGGTATTAGCTAGGGTTTCCATTACCTGGGATTGGTTTACAGAAGCTGGCAGAGGCCTAGTCAAACTGAGGCTTGGTATGTACCTAAAATTTAGGTCAACCTAGCTAGGTCGACATCATGCGGGGGGTGGGGGGAGGGGGAGAAGGAGGTGTGTGAGAAAAAAAATCACTATCCCTGAAAGATGTAGTTTAAGCCAACCTAACCCCTGGTGTAATCACCGCTTGATTGATGGAGAATTCTTCTGTGGACCTAGCTACCGCCGGTTAAGGGGTGGATTTACTACAGAGAATAGCAAGTGGCTATGGTACAGCAGCATGATGCAGAGCAGTTGCCCACGAAAGCTTATGCTGAAATAAATTTGTTAGTCTCTAAGGTGCCACAAGTACTCCTGGGTTTTTTTTGCTGCAGCTGTGCCATTGTAACACTTAGTGTAGGCATAGCCTCAAACTGCTGGCAGATCTGAAGAGTCATTTCCAGACTGTCTCCTGATGCTGTAGGAGCTGGTCTTCCAGGAGAGTTGGGGTGAAATAGAAGGAGGCAGGGAGGAGGGTGGAGACACAGGGCCTCTATATGTAAATGGCCTTTGCTGTAATAGATCTGAATAGATTCAGTCAGGGGACTGAATTTTGGAGACTTGTCTTCCCATGGGTGTGGTTCTGTGTAACTGAATGATCCATCGGGCAGAAACTCATGAGTCCAAAACTTGCAGTGTTTTCTGTCCTCTCTGTACCATTAATGTGCAGAGTTACTTATTAAGGGCCTGATCCAAAGCCCAGTGAAGTTAATGGGCATTTCTCTATTGATTTCAATGGACGTTGGATCAGGTCCTGAATGCTCTAAAGGTATTGTTCCCAAATGCAGTGAATTCCGCTTATGATTTTTCTATTTGTCATTCACTACAGTATTTCCGGACAATTTCCACCTGATTTGTGTCTGCTCCATGAAAAATGCATAACAGATGCATGTCTCATGGAACTCAGTGCGTGCACATGCATTAAAATTCCTGCTGAGCAGAGCTGCTTCTGTCATTCCATAGCTATGGCAGCAGCTTGTCGCATCGCCCTTTGCAGACAAGACAAGATGAAAAGGGGGGAAGGAGGGGGGAGATGATTTCTGGCATTTTCTGTGCAGAAGGGAAAATCGTATTTATCAGCTAAGAGTTCAGTGATGTGACTCAAGGTTTTTGAAGTGAGACATGCAGCCATACTAACCCTGTTGGAATTCTGCCCATTAATCATTAGAGGCCATAGCCTAAAGACCAATTTCTTCTCTCATCATACCGGCTTAAATAGGTAGCAACTCCCTTGACTTCTGTGGATTTACTCCAGAGTGCTAAACATTATTTTGCACTGTTTTCTATCAATTAACCCTAGATCTGGGAATATGGCCCATAAGGGATGGCTCTGGAAAGCATCCTCTGGTAATAATGAGTGATGTACACTTTGCAGATACACTGATTAAATGATGAGAGTAGTGGCTATGAGGCTCATTTGTGCTTGGAAATCACATACATATGTGATGTAAACTGAGAGGTAGGCACTGAACCAGGAACCTCCAGAGCTTGAGCTAAAGAGCCATGTCCTCTGTCAATCAGGCATGGAGAGGGGAACACAACTGTGACAGATGATGTGGCACTGCTCTGTAACAAGTTACGGCTGCTGTATGTTGACCTGATTACTGGGATGTTTACTGTATGGATATATATGAATGGCTCAAGATAATCCACCCTATCATAAACACTTGAGGGTTGTTAAGGGACAAAGCCAGGAATATTTTAAAATTTTACCTTCTCCTTCCCTGCCAACCAGCAAAACTAGTTTTGTACAGAAGGGCCGAAGCCTGGGAACACAGAACAAAGGAACTTTGGCAATTTAAAAAAAGGTCTCTCCCACTCCAGAAATGGGGGTTTGTCTGGGGGAACCAGACTGACGGGCAGGCATCTGCTGGAGTGTCTGAAGAAGCTAGGTCTGCCTAAGTTACCGTGGGGGGATGGTAAGCCTTTAGGAGGCTGTTTTTGTTTAAAAAATGTTTTTAACCTCTTATGCTTTGTTCCTACTGCAAAACAAAACTTTTTTTTTTAAGAAGGCTGTTTTGTCACTGGATACCACTGGTCACGGACTCCTGAAGGAAAGAAACGTGAGACCAGAGCTCAGTCCAACCTTTACTGGATAAGCATGATTGATACCCAAGGTGCTGGTGCCCAGGGCCCAGTCTAAGAGTGGGAGAATTGCAGAATTCTGCCCCGGGAGAGGTAAATGTACAAAGCTGAACCTGAAAAGATTAAGTCAGCAAGACCAAGGTGACAGAGGTGCCTCTAGCTCTGTAACCACAACAATAAACACACATCTTACCAGTAGGTTACATATTTTCTTCTGGAGGAAGAACAAAGGAAACTCATCCCAAGCATCTCAGATGCAATTTGAATCCTAGTCAAGCCCCCATATACGTGATGACCACCATCTTGGTCAACAGCATGGACTGAATAAGTGACCTCTAGATCAGAAAGCACAAATCTTTGCAACTTGAGCAAAAGAGCTAATCTCTGTAGCTGGGGACTGTACATCCTCTGTAGATGGAGACAAAGAACACACACTTACAAAGTGGGCTACACAGAGCTATTTCTGACACCAAATATAGCAGGATACATCATCCCTTTCATATATTATATTGAGGCCAGGGATATAATTTCAAAATATGGTGAATGAGAAATTCCCCAATATATTCTCTTTCCTCTCTTTTTACTTACTCACTCATTACTCGTCCTAGCTTCTCTCACCTTTTCCAATGTTTATTTCCATTCTACATCCCAATTTCCTGCCTGTTTTCCTAAGAGCCTTACAAGGTGGGTCACAGGTATGTAACCTCCCATTTCTGGTGCACTTCTTGACACCACGAGTCTCAACAGACACTTCTATGCATAAAATGGGGGCATTAGAGCCAAACTTTGCAAGCTGCTTTGGGATCCTTTAAAGTGAAAGGTGCTATATCCATGTAAAATATTAGATGAACCTAGTAGGGAAAACCTCTAATCCCTGTGGGGAACGAGGGAGTCACTAAACATTGCACTTCCTGTTTTGCTGGATCTAAGAAACTAATCCAGTGACTCACATAACAGGAAAAGAATGTCTCATTCTATAACAGGAAAGTGTTATTACTTTTCATGTCAGTGCCTCTATATGTGCAAAGTGTTATCCACCCCTTAATCCTCATTAAAGCCTTGGGAACTAGGTAAGTATTTAATTATCCCATTTTACAGACAGATGAAATAAGGCACAAAGAGCACAAGTGATTTGCACAAGGTCACATAGTGGGGCAGTAGAAGAGTCATGAATGAAATCGAGAAGTCTTGATTTGTACGCTATTCATTGGATCACACTGTTATGAGCTCTGTTAAAATAATGCAGAGCAATGCAGTGCATACAGAACATGTTGGTAGAATGGCATGGTGGGGGCAGAGAATCTGCTTACTCCATAAAGACTCCCTGCCAATCTACTGAGGGAAATTTGAACTGAGTTACAAACCCCATCAAAGATTTTTTTTGTATTAAGAGAAAAGATTATGATACTTTAAGCTGTCGACATTAGAATTCTTCTGTTGTCCTAGCTACTGCCTCTTGGAGAGGGGGAGTAACTACATTGACGGAAAACCCCTTTTGTCAATCTACACTACAGTGGTGTAACTGTGCTAGTGTAGACATGGCCTAAGTACTATGCAAGCATCATATTACCTCACACAAGTAGTGTATACTCTACTCTATTGTGATAGCCAAGTTTACACCACAGCTCATATTAATTGCAGCTTCATAAATGAGATGTGACATAACATAATAAATCACACCCAACTCTCATTACCATATAATAAAGGTGAGATTGTTAAAAAGGTAACAGGTGGTGTAGGTTGTTATATAGTTAGTTTCCCCTCTGTGTTCTTATACCTTTACAGCACTGCAGCAAGGTGAAGACTCACTGCCGCGGCACCTCCTGCTGGTCGTCCTGGGAATTAGCTCTTTTTCAGCTTTGGAGCACCCTCTGCTGGCTGGTGTCTCACCTGCTGCTGGCCCCATGTCCCTCCCAGACCCTGGTGCCCTCTTCTTTAGGGTTCTGCCCCAGCAGTACCCCCACTCTCTCTAGGTCTCCCCCTTTCAGGGGAAACCCCAACCCTCTCACCCACCTTGCCTCAGTGGCTACTGCCAGTCATCATCGAGTCCCCACTCACTGGGGCAGACTGCAGTCTGTAAACCACTCATCACTGGCAAGGGGTGTTTGGACCAGCTGCCTCTGCCTAAGCCCTGGCTGTACCTTTGCAACCCCAGTACCTATTTTAGGCCCTGCACAAGGCCTGCAGCCTGGGGATTTACCAGGATGGAGCTCCCCAGCTCCTCTTGCCCTATTCCCCAGCACTGCTCCAGTAGTACCCCTTTTGGACCTTTAATAAGGCCTGCAGCCTGGGGGTTTACCAGGCTGGAACTCCCCAGCTCTTCTTACCTTCCCCCAGCCCTGCTCTATTTTGGTTTTCTTGGTCACAGGCAACTCAGCCCTCTCTCACTACAGCCAAAGAAAGACTCCTCAGCTCTTGGCCCACAGCCCTCTTATAAGAGCCAGCTGTGGCCTGATTGGGAGGTGGCCCCAGCTGTGGCTGCTTCCCCAATCAGCCTTTCCCAGCCATAGCCCTCTCCAGGGCTGCTTTTAACCCCTTCAGGGCTGGAGCGGGGTGATCACCCTGATACAAGCACTGTCAATAATATGTTCATTTCACACCAAATGATCTGCCCTGAGACAAGTCCACTCACTCTACAGCATGTTTCATAGCTGCATTTCAAACCCACGGCAACAATTACCTCCACTTCTCTGGATGGGTGTTTTTCTCTTTCAGTCTTAAAGCGGAGTGTGCAATGTTCCACACAGAGCAGCTGTATTCAAGTGATGTATTAAATATGCAGAACCGTCTATAGACAGAAGTCTGACATATTGAGATAGACACCTGTGGTTGGGCAGAATATATGATTTCTGTGCCTGACTTTTCATTGTGCAGATTGTTATGACCCTAATTTTCAGAGTGCTGAACACTTATAATGCCAATGAATGTCAGCTCAGCAGCTTTGAAAGAAAATCAAATCTTGGGTGGGCTGAAGAGAAACATGTCCCAACATGATGAGATAGGCACAGTTTCCAAGTGAGTGAGCTTCCTTTTGTTTGTTTTAAACCTGTTGCCTATTAATTTCATTTGGTGACCCCTTGTTCTTGTGTTATGAGGAGTAAATAACACTTCCTTATTTTCTTTCTCCACATTAATCATGATTATATAGCCCTCTATCATATCCCCCCTTAGTCATCTCTTTTCCAAGCTGAAAAGTCCCAGTCTTATCAGTCTCTTCCCATCTGGCACCCGTTTCATGCCCTTAATAATTTTTGTTGCCCTTTTCCAGTTCCAATATATCTTTTTTGAGATGTGGCGAACACATCTGCACGCAGCAGATGTGGGCGTACCATGGATTTATATAGAGGCAATATGATATTTTCTGTCTTATTATCTATCCCTTTCTTAATGATTCCCAACATTCTGTTTGCTTTTTTGACTGCCGCTGCACATTGAGTGGATGTTTTCAGAGAACTATCCACAATGACTATTTCTTGAGTGGTAACAGCTAATTTAGACCCCATCATTTTATATAGAGAGATGGGATTATGTTTTCCAATGTACATTACTTTGCATTTATCAACATTGAATTTCATCTGCCATTTTGTTGCCCAGTCACCCAGTTTTGAGAGATCCTTTTGTAGCTCTTTGCAGTCTGTCTTAACTATCTTGAGTCGTTTTGTATCATCTGCAAATTTTGCCACCTCACTTTTTAGCCTTTTTCCAGATCATTTATTAATATGTTGAATAGGACTGGGCCCAGTACGGACCCCTGGGGGACATGACTATTTACGTCTCTCCATTCTGAAAACTGACCATTTAGTCCTACCCTTTGTTTTCTATCTTTTAACCAGTTACCAATCCATGAGAGGCTCTTCCCTCTTATCCCATGACTGCTTACTTTGCTTAAGAGCCTTTGGTGACAGACCTTGTCAAAGGCTTTCTGAAAATCTAAATACACTATATCCACTGGATCCCCCTTGTCCACATTCTTGTTGACCCCCTCAAAGAATTCTAGTAGATTGGTGAGGCATGATTTCCCTTTACAAAAACCATGTTGACTCTTCCTCAACAAATTATGTTCATCGATGTGTCTGACAATTCTGTTCTTTACTATCGTTTCAGTCAGGCTTACCAGCCTGTAACTGCCGGGGTCACCTCTGGAGCCCTTTTTAAAAATTGGTTTCATATTAGCTATCCTCTAGTCATTTGGTACAGACGCTGATTTAAATGATAGGTTAGAGACTACGATTAGTAGTCCTGCAATTTCACATTTGAGTTCCTTCACAACTCTTGTGTGAATACCATCTGGTCCTGGTGACTTATTACTGTTTAGTTTATCAGTTTGTTCCAAAACCTCCTCTAATGACACCTCAATCTGGGACAGTTCCTCAGATTTGTCACCTAAAAAAATGGTTCAGGTTTGGGAATCGCCCTCACATCCTCTGAACCATGAAAACCAATGTACAGAATTAATTTAATTTCTCTGCAATTGCCTTATCATCCTTGAGTGCTCCTTTAGCATCCCAATTGTCCAGCAGCCCCACTGGTTGCTTAGCAGGCTTCCTATTTCATAGAATATCAGGGTTGGAAGGGACCTTAGGAGATCATCTAGTCCAACCCCCTGCTCAAAGCAGGACCAATCCCTAATTTTTGCCCCAGATCCCTAAATGGCCCCCTCAAGGATTGAACTCACAACCCTGGGTTTAGCAGGCCAATGCTCAAACCACCAAGCTATTCTTCCTGCCCTAAATGTACATGCTTCTGATGTACTTAAATTTTTTTTTGCTATTACTTTTTGAGTCTTTGACTAGCTGTTCTTCAAATTCTTTTTTGGCCTTCCTAATTATTTTTTTATACTTCATTTGCCAGAGTTTATGCTCCTATTTTCCTCACTAGGATTTAACTTCCACTTTTTAAAGGATGCCTTTTTGCCTCTCACTGCGTCTCTTACGTTGTTGTTTAGCCACGGTGGCACTTTTTTGGTTCTCTTACTATGTTTTTTTAATTTGGGGTATACATTGAAGTTGAGCCTCTATTATGGTGTCTTAAAAAACTTTCCAGGCAGCTTGCAGGAATTTCACTTTTGGTGCTGTACTTTTTAATTTCTGTTTAACTAACCTCCTCATTTTTGTGTAGTTCCCCTTTCTGAAATGAAATGCTACAGGATGGGCCTCTGTGTTGTTTTCCCCACCACAGGGATGTTCAATTTAATTATATTATGATCACTATTACCAAGCGGTCCAGCTATATTCACCTCTTGGACCAGATCCTGTGCTCCACTTAGGACTAAATCAAGAATTGCCTCTCCTCTTCTGTGTTCCAGGACTAGCTGCTCCAAGAAGCAGTCATTTAAGGTGTCAAAAAGCTTTATCTCTGCATCCCATCTTGAGGCGATATGTACCCAGTCAATATGGGGATTGTTGAAATCTCCCATTATTACTGAGTTTTTTATTTTAATAGCCTCTCTAATCTCCCTTAGCCTTTCACAGTCACTATCACCATCCTGGTCAGGTGGTCGGTAATATATCCCTAGTGCTATATTCTTATTATTCAAGCACAGAAGTACTATCCATAGAGATTTTGTGGTACAGTTGGGTCATTTAAGATTTTTTCTTCATTTGATTTTATCCTTTCTTTCACATATAGTGCCACTCCCCTACCAGCACGGCTTGTTCTGTCCTTCCAATATATTTTGTATCCTGGTATTACTGTGTCTCATTGATTATCCTCATTCCACCAAGTTTCTGTGATGCCTATTATATCAATATCCTCTTTTAATACGAGACACTCGAGTTCATCGATCTTGTTATTTAGACTTCTAGCTTTGGTATATAAACACTTTAAAAACTTGTCACTTTTTAGCTGTCTCTCTTTACATGATGTAATTGATGAGACTTTTTTTCATTTAACTGTTTCTCATCAGATCCTACCTATATTTTATCATCTTCCATACTCTCCTCCTTACTAGGACATAGAGAATCTCCATTAGTAGATCCTCCCCTAAGGGATGTCTCTGTTCAAACCACATCCTCTATCGCACCAGTCGTCTTTCTCCCAGCCTATCAAATCCTACTTCTCTGGTATTGAAGCGAGTGTATAGTGATGGCTACTTGATTATTTCCACAATCATACTTTCATGATTCTCCTTTGGATAAAAACAAAACATATCTTTGTCTTTCAATATTTCCTGTAAAACGAAAATAAGGAAGAAAAACTTGTAGCACCTTAGAGACTAACAAATTTATTTCAGCATAAGCTTTCGTGGGTTAATACCCACTTCATCGGATGCATGGAATGAAACATACAGTAGACAGATATTTATACAGTCAGAGAAACATGATAAGGTCTGTGGAAATATTTCCTGTGTACATAGTAACTTTGTGTGTTCCTAGCCTAGAGTAGTGGACAGAACAATCTTTCTATAGAAGACAAGAGGTAACATTTTCAAACTTGGATATCTTGTTAGGCTCTTAAATCCATATGAAGGCTCCTGAATAAAAAAACCTGAGTCGCAAAGGTGTAGAGCACCTACAATTGACTTAGCATACAGTTGTGGTGGCGTAGCAACTCTTCAAAGCAAGCCTGTAAACTCTCTAGGCCTCACTTTTCCCATCTGTAAAGCGGGTATAATAATGCTTGCTATCCCTTGTAAGGTGCTTTGAGATCTATGGATAAAGAGCGCTGTATATTTGCTGTTATCTACAGGAGCATCCTGAGGGGATGACTCAATTTAGGCAATATAGGGCCCTAGGCACACTACGAGATGGGGCCTTCAGTGGCCCGGCCCCTGCTTGGAGTGGCTGTGAGGTCTTTTCTCCTCCCAACCTCTCATCTCAGGAGTGGCAACAGGAGCCCACTACCCTCCTGGAGCAGTGTGCATCTGTCCCCAGGGGTGGAGATGGGGATGAGTTGGGCCACTGCATACTTCTCACCACATACAAAATCCAATGATGGATAGAATTGACGGGGTTCTCCAGAGCTGTGGGGCTTGGAGTTAAACACCCCCTACCAATGAGATGCATGGGGCAGTTCATATTTTTGAGCTATTGCGTCAGGATTTCTGCTGACTCAGGCAGGCAGCAGCTGCAAGGGCCACGTTTTCAAGTTTCACCATTTCACAACCATGAAAAGAAAGCTGAGCTTGTGATATGCTCACGCGCCTCCAAAAGCGGGGATCCGCGGCATGACCTTAAGCCTTAGCCAGATCCTGCCTGATTGGATTGTGATGGATGTGGCCGTAACAAGGCTTGGACTGGGGAGCACTGCCTTTAAATGTCCACCCCTCCCATAGGTCGGGTACAATTCGGGGACTCTCAGTCCCCTCCTAGGCTCATCATGGGTTCGGACCAAATCCAATGCCCTAAAGGCGAAGTGGGGGTTGCAGCAGAATGCCCCTGGCGCGGGGGCAGCCAGATTTTAGAGGCCCTGAGCACCCCCAGCTCCGCCCAACGCCAGCACAGGGGCTGCCGGGGAGGCTGCAGGGGCAGGAGCTGGGGTGAAGGCTGAGAGCAGGAATAAGGCCAGGGCAGGCAGGGAGCAGCTGGGAACAACCCGGAGGGGCAGGTCGGCGGGGGAGGAGCCCAGCGAGCATCCCCTGGAGCGGGGGGGAAGGGACGGGATTGGCCCCCTGCCCACCGCCGCCGGGCGCGGCAAGCGAGACGCGGGCCAGGCCTGCGCTCGGGGATCGTTTGCTCTGGTCTGGCAGCTGCAGGCGAGGCCGGGCAGGAGGCGGATGGAGCCGCAGCAGCAGCAGCAGCAGGAGGTGGCGGCGGGGTCCCCGCGCCCCGCGCCGGAGGGAGCCGCCCCGGCCGGGGTCTCGCTGCACGATTTCTGCGGGCGCGCGGGCGAGCAGCTCGTGCACTTCCACGCCATGCGGCTGCGGGACTCGCTCTTCCTCTGGGTGGGGGCGGAGCCCGCGCTCCGCAGCCTGGCCGTGGCCATGTGCAGCCCCCACGTGAGTGCCGGGCCCCCTCCCCTCCCCTCCCGCGCGGCGCCCCTCGGCTCCCCCCTCCCCATGTGCTCCCCCCTTGACGGCCTGCCCGCCCCCGCCCTCATTCCCGCCCCGCGCTCCGCAGCGCCCCTTCCCCGCGCGGCCCGCCCACGGCGCTGGCAGGTGGCCGGCGGGCCGATCCCCCCAGGGAGATGGTCGCAAAGAGGGGTTTAGCGGCGGCCCCATTTTAACCCCGCGTGTAAACAGGCTTGATCCCCTTTGACAGCGTGTGAACGGGGCCTGGCCGGCCTAGGGGGCGGCTTAGCATGGGCGGGCTAATGCCGCTCTAAAGATGGCGAAGCCGCCTAGAGCTGCGGAGTTGCGCAGTGGGGGCTGGCTGGGGCCCAGCCGTGCTGCTATAGGGTGGGTGCTTGCTACAGCCAGGGAAGGGGTCGGGCCATCCCTGTAGTAAACCCATCCCCTCCAGGGGCAGCCACTAGGGCTGCAGAAGAATTCATCCAAGGACGCTTGACCTAGCTGTGTCCACACTGGGGGTTAGGTCAGGGGTAGGCAACCTATGGCCCAGTGGTGATTTTCAGTGGCACTCACACTACCTGGGTCCTGGCCACCGGTCTGGGGGACTTTTCATTTGAATTTAATTTTAAGTGACGCTTCTTAAACATTTTAAAAACCTTATTTACTTTACATACAACAATAGCTTATTTATTAAAGACATAGAAAGAGACCTTCTTAAAACGTTAAAATGCACACGAAACCTTAAATTACAGTGAATAAATGAAGACTCGGCACACTACTTCTGAAAGGTTGCCGACCCCTGGGTTAGGGTGACCTAATTTGGTCGCACAGTATAGCTACAACTAGGGCTCTGTAGCAAGAGCTGCTGGGGGTAGGCAGCCCCCCCCCCCCCCCCCGCAGTGTTTAAACATCAGTTCCCACCTAAAACTGCTATAGCGTAGGCACTTACTACAGCAATAGAAGGGGTTCTTATGTGGCTGTATTAAATCCACCTTTCTGAGAGGGGGTACCTAGGCCTGCAGGCCCTGTGCGTTGTAATTAAGCCAACCCAACCTAACTTTAGATAACCCAGCCCTAAGTGTTAGGTGTAGACCAGGCCTGGGTAAAATTGTAAAAAGCACCTATTTAAGAGCTTACATTCCATTACTTTCAATTAGACTTACTTTTAATAATGGGATGTAGGCTCCTACATGATTAAATGCTTTTGAAAATGTTACCCACTATTTATTTTTCTAGTCTACACAATACCCAAGCATTTCCATTTGAACCCCTTTTCTGTGATTTATACCTTTGCTGAACTTCCCTCTCAACAGTTGAAATTTTAGGATGAACAGTTGAGCAGCTTTTGAGAACTATAATAGTTTATATGGGAAGAAGGGGGAATACTTCCTTTCATTGCAGCATTTTGTCAAATAGATGAAGGGTGTAAGTATATAATTTGGCAGAGAAATGGGTAAAATTTGACAGAAAAGTGTCTTCAAGTGTTATCATGATACGTAACCCTTAGAGGATCCGGTCAAACTACTGAAGTCAATGGAAAGACTCCCATTGACTTCAGTGGGTGTTGTATTAGATCATTTTTCCTCCGTAGAGCTCACAGTGTGTTACAGGAGAAAGTATTATCCCCATTTTATGGATGGGGGAAACTGAGGCACAGAATTGAAGACACAACAGCCCAATGTCTCGCATCAGGATAGTGGACAGAGCCAGGAATAGAAACAGTATCCTGCCTCCCATTTTAGCGCTCTATTCAGTTGAGCTATGCTGCAGGTATTCTGATGCAAACTGGCTGGATGATTTGGCTCAGCGTAAGCCTTTGAAAATTGCACTTTGCTCATCTGTAGTAGATTCTGACAACTGCAATATATGTGACAACAATTTGTCAGTATTCCAAAGGGGGACATAGCAGGC
The DNA here is from genome assembly GCA_033296515.1 of Macrochelys suwanniensis. Lineage (NCBI taxonomy): Eukaryota > Metazoa > Chordata > Testudines > Chelydridae > Macrochelys > Macrochelys suwanniensis. Next base: position 146,385,229 of record CM065776.1, read on the forward strand.
TGTGCCTGCATGACAATTTTGACTGTGTAGTAATTTTTTTTAATGTATTCAAGATCTGTGCATTGAATGAGACAGGTCTGTGGAAGAATACATCTTATTTACTGCATTGTAAGGAACCATACCTCTTTGATAAGGGAGTAAATGGGGATTTAATTAATTAATTCAAAAATATCTCCAAAAGCCAGAGATGCGACACTAGATGGGGAGGGTTCTGAGTTACTACAGCGAATTATTTCCCTGGTGGGTCTTGCCCACATGCTCAGGCCGTTTGGCCTTAAAGTCTGTGGCTATGTGTTGTTATTTGGATTGCGGTAGCCTCCAAAGAGGAGGAGGAGCTTCAGGTATGCACCAAGACCCCATTGTGTTAGGAGCCCTCCATCATTTACTGCCAATATAGCACACTTTGAATGGGGCAGGACATACCTCATCGGGTATGTTTACACTGCAATTAAACAGCCTCCCAGCCCAAGCCCCACGAGCCCAAGTCAGCTGACATAGGCCAGCTCTGGGTATCTAATTGCAATGTAGACCTAGCTAGACCATGCACAGTGGTACACACAGTTGAAAATGTGTCCAGTGCATAAAGTTTTCTATATGGCAGTGTTTGTTCAGTGACAGGCTTCATAGGAGCCCATGCCTCAGTGAGGGCCCAGTTGTGCACTCCTCAATAAGTAATACTTAATTATGAGAGTTGTCTCAGTGAAATTACTTGTTTACTTCTCAGTGTGAACAAGGGTTGCAGAATTGAATTCTTGTATGGGACAGGATATTTAGGTGGTGTCTACTCAAGTAGTTCCAGCTTACAGATTTTTTCTTTTTAAAAAACTGTAGGAAAAACTATATATTGTATTTGTGAAATAGTATGGGTATATGTAATTAAAGACTACATGAAAAATTGTAGACACCAGCAGAGATTTTCAGAAGTGACTCAGGGATTTGGGAATACAAGTCAGGGTAATTACAACTTCATTGTAAGTGCTCTTTGGTGTTTTGAAACACCCCTCCCCCATCTTTATATAATGCAAAGGACACAGTGATTGGGTTGTTTTTTGTTTTTTTACATGGTGGAGTTCACCTTGACATGGTAGCACACAGATACTCAGATGACTGTAGGAAATGTAAGTCTTTGGGGATTCCCCTTTTTAAAAAACAAACAGAAAGTGAATATTGTTGTGACTTATTATTTTCAGCCATCTCCTTAGGGAAAAAATAGCTAATTTTAGTACAGAATAAAAAACTGATTCTTTGCTTTCTTTTCAGGACTCCATTCCAGTGTCTACATCACTCCTGGGAGATGCCTCTGACACCACCTCAAATTCTCTAGCCCAGCGACTAGGTGTGTTCTTGAGTGGTTCAGAGTACACTTGTACTTTTGGGAATCCTCTTTAAATTCGTTGGTTGTTTTTGCTCTCACTCGCATCTTTGGCAATGAAGCACCTTTACTGTCACCACAAGTAATGTTGCCTGACTTCTCAATAAGAGGCATACGTTTGTCTCATGTAGACATGAGCTTAAGTATTGGCTGACCATGCTTGAAGCTTGCATTGTGTTAAAGCAGGGATCTCAAAGTCAATGATACAAAAGTATAGTCAAAAACGAAGAGTAATATAGTATTCTATTAAAAGTCAATGTATTAACTTTTTTAAAAACTGTAATGCAAAGAGGGGTTTTAATAAAATATAAACACTCAGTAATGTTTGGAGCTTGGCTGCCAGTGGAATCGGCGCCTATGGCGAGCCGCAGGAAATAACTCGGCCCGCGGGCTTGAGACCCCTGTGTTAAAGCAAAGTATTAGTGTGAATCATTCTTGAGGAAAAACTTTGATTCTAATGGCTTTGGATTCTTCGTGCCTAACTTTTCACATTTCTACTGCTCAACTGCTTAAAGTTAGGCATGTGCTTAAATACCTTACGGAATTAGTGCTACTGTTCTCTACACCTATATGTCTGCAATAGAACCTCAGTTACAAACACCTCGGAATGGAGGTTGTTCATAACCCTGAAATGTTCGTAACTCTGAACAAAACATTACGGTTTTTTCAAAAGTTTACAACTGAACATTGTCTTAATACAGCTTTGAAACTTTACTAGGCAGTAGAAAAATGCAGCTTTTAACCATCTTAATTTAAATGAAACAAGCACAGAAACAGTTTCCTTACCTTGCAAATCTTTTTTTAAACTTTCCCTTAACTGTTTTAGTAGTTTGTTTAACAAAGTACTGTGTTTTCCCCCCGTCTCTGTTGTTGCCTGATTGCGTACTTCCGGTTCCAAATGAGGTGTGTGGTTGACCAGTCAGTTTGTAGCTCTGAGGTTCTACTGTACTACAGAGTTTGAAAGGCAGAAAGCACTACGTTTCAATGCTGGTAATAGTAGTTATCCTCAGAATGGCACTGCTGCTGAGGGACATCATTGATAACAAATATAATGAGGGCTTTGCATTTCAGTAATCCTTGTGCTTTGTTGTGTGATTAATATAGGACAGGAATAAACTTTCAGGTAGGCTTCTTCTTATCCACTCCCCCCCCAACACTTGCATATGCACTTTTAAATAGTCTTTCATTGCTTCAATATAAATTCTAATGCCTGTGCATGCACAGGCATTAGACAGCTTCATGTGCATAAAGGCTTCCTTTACATCCTACTTTTCTACAGCTCTCTTCAGCCAGAAAGATCCCAAAGCACTCTACAAATTATTGGCCCAGATTGCAGATGTAAGGAAATAGACATATGCACACAGGAATCTCATCACCCACCAGTGAAATGAAGCCACCTCTGGGGTGGACTGGGGTATCTAATAGCTCACAGCAGTGCTGTAGTCCAGAAAGTGAAACCCTTAACTGAACGCTCCCCTCTACCTGTGTTATAGGTGTGAGCACACGTAGTCAGAACAGCAGTGGTATGTCCATGAGCTGGGGAGCAGTAACCCTCCTCCACGTTAATGCTCTCTCCCAATCCTACAGGAGCCGTTCTTCTCCAAGACTATTGCAATGTTGAGATTGTGAATCAGGATGCTGTGGATCTCATTGCTGGTTAACCAGCGTTTCTGCTGTGTAGGACTTAGTGTTCAGTACAGCTCAAGAGCTAGTCATGCTGTCTAGGCTAAAGGAGAGCAGGTGGGCTGCGTGGAATGACATCTGCTCTGTGTGGCTATGGATCAGCCAGGTGTAGAACTATTGCTCAGAGCCTCAAAGGTATTTAGGCACTGAACTCATTCATTTCAAGGGGAGTTAGGTACCTACATACCTTTGAGGATCTGGGCCTATGTTTCACTAGCTTGAGTGGCACAAAACCCTTTCAGTTCTTTGAAGTTGCAGATCTCACTCCTCTGAGGGGATGAGGAGGCAGAGTAACATCAGGAAGCATTGTAGTATTTTGGGTACAAATTCCCCCCTTCTCTTCTCATTTCAAGGGAATGTAACGAGCAGGGCATATATCCAGTTGAATCTGCAGGGCAATTTAGATGGGGGCAGGATCTAACTGCCCTATTGGACTTTTGACCAGGACACTGAGGTTAACATCCCTACTCTTGCAAAAGCATCAAGGGACCAGTAGTGTTCACGAACGTTGGAAACTCCATTTCATGTCTCCTCCAGACGACTAAGGCCGGACATGGTGCAGAAGTAATTCAGAATTCAGTCTGTTGATTAAAGTGGTGTGGCAATTAAATAACTTTCAGTTTAGAATTACTCCTCCAGTTATTTAATGTGAGAATTTTTAAGCATTGATGATAAAACGAGCCTTTGTACCACAGGGGCCAATACCAAGGCAGAGATGCTTGTTTTTCAAGTTGTAGCATATTAGTGCAACAAGCCACATCCCATTAATGTTATTGTGTTAATTGTTAAAAAGAAAATGAATCAGTTTCAGAAGCAGTTCATAGGGCTCCCTCATCTCACTGAGCCAAGAGGAAGTTGATCATTCTATTAGAATGGAAGATAAGTCAATTGAATTGATTGATATAATAATGAAATTGACTCAAAATTGCTTTTTAAAAGAGAAATTCATAAGAGTAGTCTCTGTCCTTGATTTTCCAGCTAGCTGAGGTGGATTGAGATTTTTAGGAATTCCTATCTTTCTTTCTTTTTTTAAAAGATACAGAAGATGATCCTTGGAATATTCTGGGGAACAATCCTGTCTTAAATGAATATCTAGTTTGTACACAGAAAAGTTATTTGTTCCTGTACAGTCTAAGTGAAAGAATTTATGAAAGGAAGATATCTGTCTGTCCTCTTTGGAAATCTGCTGTGTACATTTCTTTCTCCCATTGCCATTTCAAGCATTTTTCTTGCTGTTTTCCTTTTTAGTTATGGCTGTGTATTCAGGAATGACTTTTGTACTAAGGTGATGATTCAGCAAAGCATTTAAGTTGGTACTTAAGAGCTTTGCTGAATTGGGCCCTATATACAAAAGGGGCATGGGACTGGTAGCTCAAAACACCTGAGTTCTTTTCTGGCTCTGACACCATGACTAAGATTACAAGGGCTCCTCACTTCCAAAAAGGTATTACCTGACCTGCCTTGTCTCTCTCTCATCTTGGGATCAGTATGGATACAACAACACTGCAATTTATTTCAATGACAGGAGCCTAAATACCTTTATGGATCTCAGCCTATCACCAGTTATCATTTTGGGCAACTCAACTTCTGTCCCTCAGATTTCCCAAGCTGCCTACATATCACCCATAGCTTAGTTTACACAGTTCATTAAAGATGGCGTTGTACGAGTGCCTAGCTATTATTTTATCAAAATTAGGGAGTCTGTTGTCTATACTGTAACTTTTTTTCATGTCATCCAGTCACCTGCTGATAGTTGAGTGCCATCTTTTCACAGTTTGGGGATTATTTTTTTTAAAACCACTGTTAGGTCTGTCATGGAAAATAACTTTGATATAATGTGCATAGATCAGGTAATATGGTATCTACTTTATCATTAGATTATCCTAGAATTTTTATACTGGGCTTTTTTGAATGTCTAATTACTTAATTCTATCCCTCCTCCCCTTCCTTAAAGTATCTTTGAGCATGTTATCTCTTCAATTTAGTTTGTGTAACCTGGTAAGGAGTCCAGTATAACCTATAATTTATCTTGAACTATATTATCTTTAAGAGCCTGATCCAAAGCCAATTGAAGTCAGTGGGAGCTTTTCCATGAACTACTGTGGACTTTGAATCAGGTCCTAACCTAACTGACACATCTGCCACACAGCACTCATCACTGACTGCTACCTAAGGTTTTTAGCCAACAAGCCAGACTGAGTAGGTATATAGGTTATACTACTACTTTAGAGGTGGTTCTTCCAGGCCAGTGAATTTGTATTGTGGTATGGGAAACTTGCCTCATTTCTCTCCATAAAATGTTTGATTACTACCAGCACTAATATAGGAATGAGTAATGGATGACACTTCTTTGTTTTGTATTTTAGCCAGGAAGACTAGAAAACAGATCTTTGTCAGCTACAATCTTCAGAATACAGACAGCAGTTTCACATTACACATAGAGAACAGAATCAAGGAAGAAATGATGGCTTTTCCAGAGAAGTTCTAACTTTGCATCATTGTAAGATAATTTGTTACTTTTTTAAAAAATAAACTGACTGGGTTTCCATATTGACAGACACAGTTAATATTTTGGAACTTTGTGTGTTTTACAAAATTGTTTGGACCAAACTTGAATAGAACTTAAAAAATGTATTTCTTCCAAACTTTGAGTTCCTCTGCTATGTTAGAGATGGGCTGATGGTAGAGAAAGGGGATTATGGAATAGGGGGAGGAATGTTGTGAGTTAAGCAAGATATTTAAACTTGTGTATGCATGGAGCTTGACCTACCTGGAAATTGTAATCAGGGAATGTGCTCTGGATTTTAGTTGCACGTGTAACATACCGTGTATCGTAATTATAGCAAGAGAGTACAAATCTCTTCTAGTGCTTATGTGAAAGCATGGCATGCCAGTGTGAAAAATCAGCAAATTAAATAAAAGGAAATCACATTGACATCACTTTCATTTGCAGTATGGTGGGAGAATGGCAGGAATTTGTTCTTCCCAAAGGGAAAGGAATTTTCCACTGAAAAGGAAATAAATGTTTGATCCTAAAGTGTGCTCTCTTAGTACATATGCACTATGTAGCTAGAGTCTTGTTTGTTGCCGTTAGTGATGTTTTCCTGTTAGTCATGCAGTGCCAACAGTGTGCAGGATTCTGTTTCATCTTGTACATCAACTGATTAATTATGGGCATAGTTTGGATTATAAAACCGTTACTACTGCTGCTGCTAATGCAGGTGCAGGAAAACACTTTCAGAGTCTAGGCAGAGTTGGTTGGTAGTTACAAAGGTCTATCTTACATGTAAACTGAGCACATTTGATGCAGAAATCAGTTAGATGCAATAGCCATGGACCACCATAATGCCACAATACACTCTTCAGATTAGAGCTTCACTTTAGAAGGGTATTAAACGGGAAAATACAGTGGGGTAGTTTGGCATTAAGGGCAGTGGAATAAGTAACTCTACACAGGCATTTTGTAAGGGACCAGTGGAAACCTGGTGGCTGTAGAGATGAGTGTTTATTCCTAGTGATAGTTGTTAATATGCTGAATGGGCTGGAAATAAGGATTTTTTCGTCTTTCCCTTCACTGAGCCCTCTGGGGTTTATATTATCTCTCAAAGCTTAAATAACAGGTTCAGATCCTTAAGTGAAAGATGCTATACATGTGCAAGCTATTATTATTAAAAAGGAGTTTCTGAAGTAGTGTATGAGAATCTTATCTAAAAAAGCCTGAGGGTTTAAGTTCTAGTAGCACAAAGGCAGAATGTCTCATGATTAAACAGTGGGGCACTGAAGGTCAGGAGACACAAATTCTATTTCCATCCATCCCCTGACTTTCACTGTGACAGTGAGGAAGTTGCATAACCTGTTTCCCCATTTGTAAAGTAACAACCTCACACTGTGGTGTGCATGGAAGGTCTCCACATGTATAAAATATTATTAATGCTGCTATAATAGCTCCCTGGAAACAAAGACGCTGGCAGGCCCCAGAAAAGCCATCTCAGCCTAGTTTATTATGGCTTCATGGTCAGTAGTTCAAAAGTAGATATAGCAAATAATGCTTATTTAGAATATCAGGGTTGGAAGGGACCTTAGGAGGTCATCTAGTCCAAACCCCTGCTCAAAGCAGGACCAATCCCCAATTTTTGCCCCAGATCCCTAAATGGCCCCCTCAAGGATTGAACTCACAACCCTGGGTTTAGCAGGCCAATGCTCAAACCACTGAGCTATCCCTCCCCCTCTCGTATTTAGAGAATACAACTTCAACCTCTGGTTATATCTAGTTTCTGCTCTGAATTGTTTTGATGAATAAATTATAATACATATTATCTGTTGCCAGCCCCCGTTTCTACAATAAGAGTATAACGGTAAGGACTAACACCCATGCCTCAGTAGAACCCAGGGAATTACAGACGATCATCTTAACTTCAGTATCTGGAAAGATAATGGAGCAAGTAATCAGTTTGCAAACACCTAGAAGATAATAAGGTGATAAGTAACTGCATCGATTTGTCAAGAAGAAATTACGTCAAACCAATCTAATGGCTTTCTTTGACAAGGTAACCAGCCTTGTGGATAAGGGGAAGTGGTAGATGTGGTATATGTTGATTTTAGTAAGACTTTTGATACTGTCTCACATGACCTTTTCATAAACAAATTAGGGAAATACAGCCTAAAGTACATAAAAGGCTGTTACAAGGAGGATGGTGAAAAATTGTTCTCAACCTCTGAGGGGGACAAGAAGCAATGGGCTTAAATTGCAGCAAGGGCAGTTTAGGTTAGGCCTTAGGAAAAACTTCCTGTCAGGGTCGTTAAGCACTGAAATAAATTGCCTAGGGAGGTTGTGGAATCTCCATCATTGGAGGTTTTTACCAACAGGTTAGACAAACGCCTGTCAGGAGTTATTACTTAGTTCTGTCTTGAGCGCAGGGGACTGGACTAAATGACCTCTTGGGTCCCTTCCTGTCCTACACTTCTATGATCAACCAAAAGCTGTGTTAATTCAGAGCTAAGGTTGAGATTTTATTGACAAGCCTGGAAACTGAGTTCAGATCAGCAGCCTTAACTCCTGTTGTGTATTTATGCACTATACTAGGTGGTCTCATTTTCTAGTCACCATTCACCACCTGTGTTTCTAAGCAATGCATTTTAGACAGAACAGTACAAATTCCATCTTCATCAAGCATTGTTTTGCTGGCCGCACAGCGTGTGAATTCTGCTCAAGAGCATATACACTAATGCAGGGGTGGCCAGCCTGAGCCGGAGCTAGAATTTACTAACGTACATTGCCAAAGAGCCACAGTAATACATCAGCAGCCCCCATCAGCTCCCACTCCCAGCGCCGCCCACCCACCGGCAGCCCTGCCCATCAGCACATCCCCCTCCCTCCCAATCAGCTGTTTCGTGGCGTGCAGGAGGCTCTGAGGGGGAGGAGCGAGGGCACGGCAGGCTCAGGGGAGGGGGCAGGGCCTGTGGCAGAGCCAGGGGTTGAGCAGTGAGCACTCCCTGACACACTGGAAAATTGGTGCCTGTAGCTCCAGCCCCAGAGTCGGTGCCTATACAAGGAGCCGCATATTAACTTCTGAAGAGCAGCATGCGACTCCAGAGCCACAGGTTGGCCACCCCTGTCCTAATGGTTAAATTATGATAATTAGCCAGCATTGGAGTCAGTATGATTTAACTAAGTGTATTATAGTAGCACCACCTTTTGGCCCCGAGTGTAGGACCCTAGGCACTGTACACACACACACAATCACAGACAGCCCCTACCTCAGAGCTTAAAATCTTAAATAGACAAGACAGAGGGGAATCAAAGGCACGAGGGATGAAATGACTTGCAAGATGTCAGACAGCAGGTCAGTGGCAAAGTCAGGAACAGAACCCTTATCTCCTGACTCTCAGTCCTGTGCCCTAACCACTGGAATATACTGCCTCATGCTGGCAGAGTATGGAGCCAGGGGAGCTCAGAGAGATTGTGTCTCAGGTGGTACTTTCCCTTCTTGCCGCCCCCCCCCCCCCCCATATGTTCAGGTAGGAGCACATATGCTGAAGCATCCCTTTGGATAGTGCAAGGTGCTCCCTGGCTAGTTGGGTGGGGTGGTCCAGCCCTCCTCTTTCTGGAGCAAGGTGTGGCCCTGCAGGGAGCTGTCCTTGTGCTCCTACAAGTGCAGAGACTGTGATTGTCCCTGGGTCTTGTGCAATATGCACAACAGATGTGGGAAGGCTCCTTCTTCTCTTGTCCTAGTGGGGGAAGGGATAAATATGGCCCTAATGCTACATCAACGCAGCATGATTCTACATGCAAACTGTGTCTCAGTGTCGCTCAGCAGAGCACTCATGACAATTTGGGTCATGGTGTCAACCTCACTTGCCATAGGCAAGTGAGAAGGATGAGTTGTCATTTTCCCTTGCCAGATGCCTGCAAGGAAACAGCAATAATATACTGAGGGAATCAGGCAACATAGGCACTGGAAAACTAAATGAAATGTACCAAATCAGCTTTCCTGGTGTGAAAGCAGCAGCTCCCAGCCTCTGTGAAATCAGGGTGAATGAACGCATACATCAGTAGTATAGGTGACAACGCAATCACCAATCAAGGTCCCCAAGCCTCATAGCATATGCCAGTGATACTCAAGCCAAAGCTGTCAAACTGTATGTGGTCTTCATCTTTCTAAAGCCAGCTGTCGTCTCAGGTTTGACTAAGGCACTGGATGACATCTCGAGACACAGACACGCAGTCAGTTGGCCTGACCTCTGGGTTAGTAGCCAACTAAGGTAAACGATATTTTCGCCTTGATATTTTAGCCAAAATTCAGTAGCAGTGGGGAGAGCAACCTAGGTTGGGCTCCTTTTGGATCCAGACTTGTCTAAAATTATGAAGGCAGAAAATGTTAATGACTATATACAGCTAGATCCCAGAAATAACCTATTGTAAAAGGATGTCTAGCCCCAACTCAGAAGTCAACACTGTTTGGCAATCTTCTTTTCAAGGTTCCTTCCACGTGGACTCTAGAATCCAGAAGAGATAAATTTTATTAGCAACAGTAAGATTACAGTGGTGCATAGAGGCACTGTACAAAGGTCGTAAGAGAGAGAGTCCCCTGTCCTGAAGAGCTTAAAGTCTAAACAGACAAGACAGACGAAGGGTGGGAGGAGAAACAGGCACAGATGAGTGAAATGACTTGCCTGAGGTTGTGCAGCAAGTCAGAAACAGAATCCCGGTCTTCTGAGTCCCAGGCCCGTTGTTGATGCTGTGTCTCTTCTGCAAATGGAACTTGTAGTTGAGCAGCAGAACTGCTTCAGTTGCAACATATCCCTCTTCCTTGAAGCACAACCTTAAGGTGGCAACTGGTGGCTAAAGTACCCTTAGTTAGAGAATCCTTTTAAAAAAAATTAAATAAAAAAGGGTTAGTGCTGTTATGGGAGGTTTTAAAAGTGTCATTACACTTCTTCAGTAGCTGGGGTATTTTGGAAAGCAGCATCAACACTCATCGCACTGAAGGCAAGAACGACATTCAAAAGGAAGTATGCTAATGGGGCAACACCTTTTTATTTCTGTACATTTACATACAAAGTTTTTCAGTAGGTACAACAGATGTAACATCATGCAGACATTTAGCTTGCAAGACTGTTTTCAGTACTTTATTTAAGCTTGTGCTATGAATAAGCACCACCAGACTATTCATGATCAAAACATACAGTAACACGATTTTTTAATAAAACTTCATCAGAAACTGAGGGGGGGAGGGAAATCTCACCCACTAGACAAATACACTGTACTCCTTTCCCAAGACATTTCACACAATACAGTTAAAATGAGGATTTTTTTTTTTTTAAGTTAAAGTGTGGGAGATCAACCCGCACTTAAGTGTTGTCTTTATGTGCTAGCTACAGGTGCAATTTGACTTGACATTCACAGAGTTCATTTAATGGCACTTCTGCTTCCAATTTGGTGATCTTTAGCATTTGGCTCCAGGAAGTGGCGTCATTTAAGAAAAATACTTCCATGTTAAACCAAACCAAAACCAAAACAAAAAAACCTGCTTAACCAAAACTACATTTTTCAAGAGTGGCAAAGAGATTACGTTTTTTCCGTCTTGCCAAACTGAAAATAGGTAACAGAAACATTACTGAAAAAAACACCCCTTAAAATGATCAAGTGTAATGCCATTTTCACATTCTGTTTAAAAATTCTAAAAACAAAAAATGCCCCTTGAACGGTACGAAAAACCCCACTAGTGGGCTAGAATAATTGAGGGCTCATGGAAATAAATGGGCCTAAATGGACAGCAAAGCTTTGAATACTTTCCTTGTTGCGTTGACTGGGAATAGTAGTCATCTGAGAAAAGTGTTTCCTTTGCGCTGTGGAGAACCATGATTGAGAAGCTTATGGCTTGACAGACAGTTGTTAAAAAACTGCCAGAGCACCCGACCGTACAAAGAACCGGACAGAACACATTAGGAAACTGATGTTTGTTTATAGCCTCCTGCCCTGCTGTATCATTTAGTACCTGTCTCGCCCCAGAAACTTTCCAGCCTCCGATACACTCCAGAAAAGCGGATGGCTAATATCTTTTTAAAAAACAGGCTTTCATCCTCTCAAATGAGCTATAACAGAGCTACCGAGACAGAATATTACTTAATGTTTTTGCCATGACTGAGCCAAGCAAACCACAGGTGTCGGGATCTCATTTCAAAGGACTAGTACCAAATGCCTCATCTCAGGCAAATTAAAAAAACCCAACAAAATACAAAAGTCGATTTCACAAAAATTGCCAAGTGCTCCTATCACCGAATGTATTTATTTCTTATATAAATAGGCTGATATGTTTAAACAGTTCTTTTTGCTGGGACTGTTTGTAATGAAAGAGCAAACACTGGAATAGGAAACTATAAAGTGCTGTGGACAACAGCGATGACACACCAGGACCATAACAGTGCTAAATGCAATCCGTCTAACAGGCTTGTGAAAGGTCTACATGATTTGTACTGTAGCCTGAGTATATATGCACAGAGACCATGAACTAAAAAGCTGTTCTATGGTATATGGATTGCAAGATGCTGCGTAACAGCTCTGAGCCTGTGTGCATGCCCGATTTCAAACAATCCTCTGCTCTCTCTATTGCTCTCCTGTGTCAAGGGCCCCCTCTCTTGATTATTATTTGTTTTACTTTCTAGATTTTGATATAAACCCACTTTTCCTGATATGTGGCTTGTAACAAGCTTCATATAAAAGGCAAAAGGTATCACACAAATTTGGCACATGAATACTGCACAAACCGAAAGGCCTTATTTTCAAGGTGAATGCAGACTGCAAAAATCTGAACGCAGAACAAAACGAAGGAGAGGTGGCCACTTTCAAACCATACAGTAATTAGAGAGTGTAAGAAAAATTGGTCTGTTGCTGTCACAGCAAGTCTTCCTAAGGTGAAAACAGTAGCGTAACTCCAGGTAAAATTACCATCAACTGGTCCAGTGTTTCTTACGTGGCTCAAAAATAACCCAAATGTCCACATCCTCTGTACAAAAGTTAGCAGCTTTAGGACAACATTGATTTTCCAACCACAACAATCTGTGTCACTTCTCCAGGCCTGCTCGTCCTCTTGCACTCATCAGCATCTGTGCTGCTTACTACACTGCCCAGACTCGCTGATTTTGTGTGGGTTACAAGAGGACAAAGGCAGCCTAATGGAGGATGTAAGTAGTAGGTACAGTAGTTAACAGACAATATATAGAGCAAAAGAAGGGGTAGGGAAGAAGAGGAAAGTGCAGATTAGCCTTTCCATGCCTATGAATGCAAGATGTCCATCAAACAAAGTGGCAATCATATGGATGCTCAATACAACATTACACATCCTGCTGCTCTGTTCATTTAAATGGCTGTACCACTGGGCAAATCAAAAATGCACGGCCTGAGTGGATAAGGAAAGGAAGGTAGAGGTGGGGGGATTGTTAACAATGATGCAAAAAAGCTTTTAAGCTCAGAATGTCTTTGTATTAACTAGATCCTTAAGACATTCACAGAACAAGAATCAAAATCTGATGGCCAATGCAAATCTGTTGCTAGCTTGGGGACTAGAAGAAGGTTACCTCACTATTATCAAGTAGCCATATTTACAAGAAATGAAAGATTTGCTTCTTACTTTACTAAGCAGAAGCATTTTAAATTACTTCAATCAAACTGATCCTATAGTTTTTTTTCTGTTTTTGTTTTTTTTTAAAGGGAAAGTCTACAAGAGCACATTTTTGGTGGGATTAAGGTGGCAGTTCATTGCAAATTCTTGGGTCAGAAATAGCAAACAGGAAACAGCAAAATATATAGTAATCACAATTCTGGCTTGGACAGGAGGTTTTTAAAATGTATAATTAAAGATGACCCATTTCATAGGGAGTGCCCTCTTGACCTCTACTTAAGTAACATTTTAAACTGCCCTTTTTTCCCCCCATCTTCAGTATTTATTCAAATAATCAATTCATTCCCTTTTTCTTCTAATAGTCACTCAAATATTTATCCATTTAAATAAAAATAGGCTTTAAACAGTTAGGGCATGCAATGTCACAGCTCTTGTACTAGTGGAAATTTCAGCTAAACTCCCTTTTGCAGCAAGCATTTCAGATTGTAGCCAATACTCCTACATTTTGTCTCCTTTAACCAAAAATATTCTCTGGAACACTAGGATACACATATTGGACCTCCTGTTAGTTAAACCCATTCTTGGTAAAACTAATTTTACCACTGTTGGTCAACTCATTTCTGTTGTTTATATTATTAATCACTTGCAGGAAATCTCTAAAAGAGCTGAATGTGATATTTAAAATGTATAAGGCTGATCCTGATTGAAAAACTAAGCTAGTTTGTGTAGTATTTTGCTGACTGCTTTAGCTACAGTAAAAAATCAACTCTAGTTTAATTTAGAACATAACTTTTAAATACGTATGGGGACACTATCAAAACCTAATTTACGCTAAATAAAATGCAGTCAGAGTTTGAATCACAACAGGTTTTTTGTTGTTTGTACAAACAGAGCAGGCAACCTGGGGGATTTAACTTTCTAGACAGGCAGAACTAATGTTGCGCTAGCCTAAGTTTCAGTGGATTCAACTTTGCAGCAGAGATACCTCTTTCCTTTAACAAAACACAAAAAAACAAAAAATGAAAACAAAAAACATCACACCATTTCTTTTTTGGAATGGCTGCACCTCTTGAAATAAGATGGCTTCATTCATGTGATCAATGAAAGGAAAAGGGAGTAAAGTGCTTCTTTAAAATGATAATCAAAATAAATATAAACATTTAATTCCAGGAAAGGAAAGTTTGGAAGGGTTATCTCCGGCCAGTTCTTTTCTCAAACGCGTTATTTCCCCCCATAACCTTTTCAAAAGTAATTTGCACACCAGCTGAAGATTCCTACAATAAGTGGCTTTAGCAGCAGAGTTGAATTCCCCCATGTATCCATCTGTTCCATCACTGGTCTGCAAACCTGTGCAAAACACCCCCACCCAAAGTGCTGCTTCTCCCCCAAAAAATAAAATAAACTAAAATAAATCTGCCCAGTTACATCCCATTGGCAGTGGTATTCTCGGACACCCCGTCGCCCACAGCTGATGAATCGTGGAGGCCAGAGTAATCCTTGAGTTCAGAGTTTGTCAGAAGTAGGGGCTGCTCCCCTTTCTTGTGTGGCAGGAGGGGCTTCCTGGTGTAGTGTTCGCCGTCTGGGATGTTCTCAGGCAGGTTTTGGTTCTTGCTCTCCGGCAAGAGAAGAATACAGATGATGCAAATGAGCGTACAGCAGGCGAAGATCACATGGTGCAGAAAGTAGCCTTTCTGGTTATGAAGCTCCATTATAGGTGCAGTCAGCATACCAAAGCCTGCACTGGCCAGGACAAGTCCGAGTCCACCTCCCCTACAAAGACAAACAGTCTCAACACATACAGAATATAGCAGCTGTGTATTTGGAAAAAACCCACAAAAAACACTTCAGTGAAAAATTGAAAACTCTCCTTTTGGTTTATTTTCTGGAATCAAAGTACTTCCCAAACAGCGGAGCAGTATGTAAAATGTGGACATTACCCAAGCAGTGGCTGCAGAGGTCAGCAAAGCTTACATCCTCATTCTCAAAACATGACGACTGTGCCTACACCAGCCACCTGATCCATTCCTAACTGAACTGCCCTGCATGAAGTGCAGATGGCTCAGTGTGTCCATGTTCACGTTTGAACTGTTGCTCCTTTGGCCCAGGTTCACCCCAGAGCTGTTATAAACTGTCTCACCGGCAATGCTCTCCAGGTACCTGAAACGCAACTCCCAGCACAGCTCCCGGCAAGGATGGATTCCAGCAGATTCTGAAAGGTCTCCTGCACACTGTGGGACAGGGATAGGGGGACTACTTGAACGGCTTCAGTCTGAACCAATTCAGTGCTGCCCACACTGCCACTAAACTGATGCAGGCTGAAATGGTTCAGCCTAAACTAACACTTGGCCCTACTGAAAGCAAGTCTAATCCAAGCTGTATTTCACACCTATGTCAAGTACCTGGAGCATTGTTGTGCATGGTCACAATAGGCATCTCTGTGCTGGGGAAATTTTCTAACTGGTTTTAACCCTATTAGAGCCATCGTGTAGACCAGATTAGATGATTTACGGCAGTCTGCCCTGCCTTTACAGAACCAGAGTCCAGTGTGATCTTGACAACGTTTAATTAAAAGTGGGTCAGGCCAGTCTATACTTAGTCTACACCAGGGATCTCAAACTCAAATCACCACGAGGGCCAAATGAGGACTAGTACATTGGCCCGAGGGCCGCGTCACTGAAACCTTTTCATACAACGATACAAAAGTATAGTCAAAAATTAAAAAAATGAAGAGTAATATAGTATGCTATTAAAAGTCAACGTATTAACTCTTTTTAAATTGTAATGCGAAAAGTCAGTGCTAATTTTGACAGTCATTTCATTTTTGGCCACTTAGCTGGCAGCGTTTTGCATTAACCAGAGCATCAATATTAGGTTTGATATCCTGAGACGAAACCAATCTCAGTGTTGCTTACAAATTGTACTACATTCCATACAAAAAACGACACGAAGAGAATGTTAAGACTGCACAGTTAAGCACACGTGCCAAAATTAGGGTTGCGCACACGACTTTTTCTCTGCCCCTTTGAGACTCTGTGTTATCATGTAATCTTTTAATTACAGGGTCACGTACTGTTTCTCATATAATATATACCATTTTTCTACACCCTTACATTGTATAGCATCTTACAGTGATTTTTCTACTGACTTCTATTGTGTTGTCACCGTAGCCCAATATATGCTTACTAGCAAAGGACTTGCCACTTAGCCACTCAAGTTTATGGTAAGTATGAGTGAGGGTGGGCAAATGTGTGTTGTGATGGGAAGCTGTGTTGATTTATGCATGCGTTATGTTGCGCTGGGAGATTTTGGTTGATTTGTGTTGGTGACAAATAAGGGGTGTGTGCTGGGGTGAGGGGCTATCTGTATTTGGACTTGCTGGTTGTGTTGTTGTGTAGGTGGTTGTGCTGATATGTGAGGTGGCAGATAAGCACAAGGGTGTGGCAGTCAGGCTAAGTAATCCACCATCTGTGAAGTCTCCCTCTTACAACCAATGAAACTCTAACATGCAAATAAGCTATTGAGTAAGGGTGGTGATTGGTTGAGTTCTCTCTGATATCACAATGGTCTAATACTCTTGGCACAGCACAGATACACACCTTTCTGTAGTTGTACACTAATTGTCAAGTCAAAATAACTGAGAACTTCAAAATTGGTTGGTGGTACTCCACCCCTTCCATGAGACCCCACCTCTTCCCACCCCTTCCCCGCCCCCATTCCAACCCCTTGCCCAAAGGCCCTGCCCCAACTCCGCTCCCTCCCTGCCCCTATTCCAACCCCTTCCCCAAATCCCTGTCCCGGCCCTGCCTCTTCTCCGCCTCCTCCTCTGAGCGCGCCACGTCCCCGCTCTTCCCCCTTCCCTCCTGGAAAGTCCTAAGCGCCGCCAAACAGAAGTGCTGGGAGGTAGGTGGAAGAGCGGGGACGCGGCGTGCTTGGGTGGGGGAGTAGGAGAGCTTGGCTGTTGGTGGGTGCAGAGCACCCACTAATTTTTCCCAATGGGTGCTCCAGCCCCGGAGCATCCACGGAGTCAGTGCCTATGGCAGGCCGCAGGAAATAACTCCACGGGCCGCATGCGGTCTGCATGTTTGAGACCCCTTGTCTACACTATGGCTCTAAATTATTTTAAAAACAGGCCTGATTACACACAGTTATGGTACTGGTTTTGTTAGGGGGCGTGATTGTTTACTGAAATAGTTCTACAGGTACAGCTCCTAGCAGGGATGCAGTTATACAGCTATAAATTGCTTTTCTCTAGGATTGTTTATTCCCAATCCCACACAGGTAGGGTGACCAGATGTCACGATTTTATAGGGACAGTCCCGATATTTGGGGATTTTTCTTATATAGGCTCCTATTATCCCCCACCCTCTGTCCCGATTTTTCACACTTGCTGTCTGGTCACCCTACACACTGGAAGAGTCTATTCCTGGCTTTGCCACTGCCCTGCTGGGTGATTTTGGGAACTTCACTTAACTTCTCTGTCTCAGTCTCCTCATCTGTACAATGGAGATAATGGTATCTCACCAAATCAATTCCCTGCCATTGAAGGAGCCTCAGGCATTGGAGCACCTCAGTCCCTCTATTCTCTGCCTATGGCACACAGTAGAATCTGGAGGGCTGGAATAATTCAGTCTAATGCAGGTTAAGATCATTGTAGTGACAACTGGGTGGGGTTAGTGGCTTGTGATGTGCAGGTCAATCAAGATGATCTGATGGTCCCTTCAGGCCATAAGTCTACGACTCTATAGTGACCTCCTTTGTAAAGCAGTTTGAAATCTACTATAGAAAAATACCTTTATACCAGCATAACTTTGTCCACATGAAGGGGATGAGATGGTGAGGCTGTACCCCTTATAATTAAAGTGGCACGACTTGTGTGAGTAGACAATTCTGTAGAAATTTCCCCCATGTAGACATGTCCAATCATGCTACTGAAACCACACTTCCCTTAACATGATAAATATCTCTAGTTTAGACAAGACCAAAGAAAGCCCAGTAAGAAATAACAGGTGCATTATTCAGTGTAGGGGAGGGCTTTTGCTGCCTCTGCAGTATTTTACATGGGCCACCGATGTAGACACAATATTAGATTTGATCTGCTATAAGAAATACTAGGTTCTGAAATCCCTCTTCTATAAAGTGCTGTGCTGTTGGAGGCAAATACTTTCATCTATATTTTCTGACTGTCCCATTTTTTTTAAAAAGAGCAGTCTAGTGGTCAGAACAGGGGACAGGAAGTCAAGAGTTGTTCCTGACTGTGATTTTGGGCGAGTCACATAGGGAAGCTGCGGCAGAGCAAAGTTATCTGAAACATGGAGATAATACCTACCATGGGCATTGTGAACATTAATTAGCATTTCTGGAATGTTTTGAGATTACGAAGAGGTACATTTATTAAGCCAAACCATTGTTATAAATAATTCATTACACTATAATGAACACTGGCATATACTTAGGCTTGGTCTACACTACACTGTTAGATCAACGTAAGGCAGCTTACGTCGACTTAATGATGTCAGTGTCTACACTACAGCCTTGTCCCGCTGATGTGAGCACTTATGTCGGTGTGGTTAGGGCCACACAGTGTCAGGTGCAGGGGCAATGGGACTCTGCAGGGGATCCAGGTGAAGGTGTTTGGGGCTCAGCAGGGGGGAGTCTAGGTGCAGGGGAGGTGGGGTTCATTTGGGTGGGGTCCAGGTGCAGGTGGTTGGGGCTCAGTGGGGAGGGTGTCGGGGGGGGCTCATCGGGGTGGTACAGATGCAGGGGAGTTGGGGGCTTGTCAGGGTGAGGGTTCGATGGGCCTGCTTAACAGGGGAGCCCCAGCTTCTGCCAAAGGGATGCCGCATGCTGGGCCCCCGCTTCCCCGATCCCCTTCTCTTCCCCATCCCATGCCCCTTCCCCACCACGCCATCTCCTCCTTATCCCACCCCTTCCTTCCCCCCGCCTCTTCCCCCCTGCCCCAGCTTCCCCCATCCCCTTATCTTCCCCATCCCATGCCCCTTCTCCACTGCTCCATCTCCTCCTCATCCCACTCCCTTCCTTACCCCCTGCCCCCACCTCCCCAATCCCCTTCTCTTCCCCATCCCATGCCCCTTCCCCACCGCTCCATCTTCTCCTTATCCCACCCCCTTCCTTTGCCCCGCCTTTTCCCCCCTGCCCCAGCTTCCCCCATCCCCTTCTCCATCCACTTCCTGCCGTCCGGTGATTACAGGGCGGGCCCGACCCCCCACTTACTGGGTGGTGGGAAGTGGAGTGACCCTGCCCCAACCCACTCTGCTCTGCTCCCCTGGTTCCCGGACTGTGGGGGAGAGGGGAACCGCCCCCCAGTACTCACCGGTGGCGTGGCTGGGAGCTGGCGGTGTGGAGCGGGCTAGGACAGGGTCGCTCCACTTCCCGCCGCTTGGTGAGTGCAGGGCAGGCCTGACCCCTGCTGCAGTCCCCCGGGACGTGTCGCTCAGGGGAGGGAGCTTGGGGGGAAGGGGCGGGGCAGGGGCAGCTTTCCTGGCTGGCTCAGCCAGCCAGGGGATCGGGCTGTCCAGGGCCCCTTCTGACTCTGGGCCCGGTGCCATTGTAAACCTGGTACTGCTTTTCAGTATCCATGGATTTACAGCTTGGCTGCTTAAATGCAGCAAGTGTAGGACACCAAAATTATGCTGCTTAGACCAGCAGACGAGAGCAAAGCAATCCCTCATTGCAATGGTTAATTATCTAGCTTTCATTTTACAGAGACAAAGAGTGGTTCCCTCAGGTTTTACAGAAGAAACTGGATTTTTGCAGGGTTTACTGGATTTTGTGATGGCAGTAGACATTTTGGGGTCTGGTATTAAGCTTTAGCCAACTTTTCACTGAAAAATTAAAACCTACCTAAGTCTATTGTTTCTGCAATTAAATCTGTCACACTTAAGTAACTTTATGAATTTATACTTGCATGGGTAGTCCCACAGGATTAGGTATTCAAATGCAGACATACTAGCAGGATCACGCCCCAAATTGGTGCAATAGTGACAAAGGGCTGATTCTCCTTTGCCCTGCACATTGTGCAGTTATTTACATTAGTGCAAAGAGGGTGTACAATTCTACCACAGCAGCATGATATGCTCATTTTGTACTAGTGCACATGACTACACTAGGGGCAGGGCAATGGGGAATCAGGCCCACAGAGTCAGTGGTTCTCAAACTTTTTGTATTGGTGACCCCTTTCACAAAGGAAGCCTTTGAGTGTGACCACCCCCTCTTCCCCCGAAATTAAAAACAAGGGGGTTAATTAAAATTTAATTTAATGTGGGCTCAAGCCTGACAGCTCGTGACCCCCAAGGAACCACCCTGAGGGGTCCTCACCCCCTGTTTTAGAACCCCTCAGCTATTCATATTGAACCTCAAAGACTGGAAAAAAAATGCTCACCTGGATTTTAAAGGCATTTCAATGAGGAATTTAAATGCATCGCAAGGAAAACTAAGGGAGAAGGCACAATTTTAGGTTCATTGTGTGTCAGGTAGCACTGTAGCTGAAGTCAGAGAGATATTCTCTTACTGTAGGTTGCACTATGTATACTAGAAACAAAATCAGGGAGCACTATGAATGCTTGAAAACACTATACTATTTATTTTTTGCTGAATTTTTTTATAATATAAAATAATGACAATCCAACATTTGCAGCAGATGTTTTCCTTGCTGACACGTACAATAGATGCGCATGAGTGAAGCAATGAAACAACTATGTTTCAAAGTGCAGCACACTTCTGTGGTTCACTTTTCTTTCTCATGCATAGTATGACAGCAGGCAGGATTTAGAACTTTTCTGGGGTGCTCGATTCCTAGATATTGTTCTTCCTCACTCAAGAAGTTTCCTAAGATGTGTCGGTGCAGTTTTTTGTTTCAATTTTCTCTAACACATTGAATATTAATCGACTGCGGCCTAGTGTTTCAAGCTGTGGTTTGGGCGTCTGAAATGGACACACTGCAACACCTTGGACAAATCAACCCTCTCCCTCAATTTGTAAAATAGCTTCCTCATGTGGCTTTTTCAGTCTTAATTAATTTATATCCCCCAAAGATTATATTACATCATATCAGATCTTAAGAAAGCAGCTACTGTATTCGACTTCTGCCATTCTCTGTGTTACCACTAGAGAGTAGGCTTTGCTCACATTTATGTAAGCTAATAAGAGTGAGAACAGTACAAGAGGATAATTTTTAAGACTGTAAAACTGCCCTTGTAATCCTCAATGGTGCAAATGTAGAAAGTTCCTGGTACAAAATTTGTAGTCTTTAAAGGTTTCCCTATTAATATTTTAGAACGTTTCCTGGTCTACTAGAGTTTTAAACATCACCAGAACACTTTACTAGTAAAAGTTTAAAACAACAATAGCAAAATATTATCTCAGAAATTCTTCACTGAAGTGAAACTAAACCCAGGAATATGGCTTGCACCTCTCTATATTTAGAAGCACAAAAGAGCACTTTTAATCCTACCTTAGTTTTTCTCAAGTGTTTGATCCTTTCTAATGCAAACGGTCTGATGTGACAATGGGTCAGAGAACAAAAAACTCCTTCGATTACTGAAAATATTATTTATTTGTATTGCAGTTGTGCCTTAGAGCCCCAGTCTGCACTGTGTGAAGTGCTGTGATTTAGAATCCTGATGTGATTATTTGATTTTAACTTCAGCAATCTCCCCTCATCTCCACTGGGAAGTTAGAGCCATTGGTGGACAGTGGCTGATGGCTAAAATCCCCACTATTCCTCCCACATACATTTTCTCTTCACTGCTGCTATCAGTAGGGAGGGGAAAAGCGGTACACAAACTAACAGAAAAATCAGCAATGCCAAAGTCAAGCAATATGTAGTTACTCCCTATCCCCAGAGGCCTAACAACAGGTACTGTTCTCCATCTTTTAGAAACTGGCGGGGGAGGGGAAGACGGGAGAAAAACAAAACAGTCTTCCCAATCAGCTCCTTTCTAAAACCTTGGTCTCTTTGGTAAGTAGCACAACCCTCAGTGGCTCTGTCATCATGCTTATTGGAGGCGGATTATCAGCTTCATTTAGTTCAGTGTTTGAAAGGAGCTTTTTAATGAACTCCTTGGCACAAGGAATTAGAACTCTTCAATGATGCTTTAGTGCTTAGAAGTGTGAAATCTGGGCTGACCAGCATTAAGATGTCAGGGTAATAAGCATCTCAGCAATAAATGTGTGTGTTATTCCTAAGAGTCTTTATGTCTCTGGAACACATATTGTAGATTCTAGCAGGAAAAGATAAATTATTGGAACCTGATGTTGGGGCTATTCAAAAACCACCTTTTGCTTATTAAAAACAGTGTAGAAGTGTTGGCAAATGCTATTGATTGTCATGGTAGCAATCACACAACAGCCAGTCTACTTGTAAGCATCTTAATATTGATACTATTTTTCCTCACGAACAAAATATGAATAAAGAATTAGTTTGAAAAACCCAATGACTCCCCCAATTCCCCTACTATGCCCTCCCACAAGACTCTGATTGGCGCATCAGTCGAGCATAGGTCAAGTATCTGAAAATAAGATGCTCTGCCAAATTGCAATGCATTATGGGTGGTATTTCATAAAGACAATTGCCCTGTGAAGGGCGTGAGGGAGAAGTGGCCAGATGCCTATTTCATGACACCGGAGCAAAGGTACATCATCAGCGTAGCAATCTCACGTCTGTCTGAAATGTGTTCAGAATATAAGAACAGTCATACTGGCTCAGAGCAACAGTCCATCTAGCATCCCGTCTTCTGACAGTGGCCAGTGCCAGATGCGTCAGAGGGAATGGACAGAACTGTCCAGTCCCAGCTTCTGGCAGTCAGACCCAGAGCATGTTGTTGCATCCCTGACCACCTTGGCTAATAGCCATTGATGCATCTATTCTCCATGAACTTATCTAATTCTTTTTTGAACCCTGTTATAGTTTTGGCCTTCACAACATCCCCTGGCAATGAGTTCCACAGGTTGGCTGCACATTGTGTGAAGAAATACTTCCTCCTGCTTTAAACCTGCTGCCTATTAATTTCATTGGGTGACGCCTGGTTCTTGTGTTATGTGTAGGGGTCAATACACTTCCTTATTCATTTTTTCCACATTATTCATGATTTATTAGACCTCTATCATATCCTCAGTCAGTCATCTCTTTTCCAAGCTGGACAGTCCCTTTCTTCTTAATCTTTCCTCATATGGAAACGGTTACATCCCCCTAATCATTTTTTGTTGCCCTTTTCTGTACCTTTTCCAATTCTAATGTATCTTTTTTGAGCTGGGGTGACCAGAACTGCACACACAGTGTTCAATGTGTGGGCATACCTGGGTTTATATAGTGGCATTGTGATATTTTCTGTTTTATTATCTATCCCTTCCCTACTAGTTCCTAACATTTTGTTAGCTTTTTTGACTGCCACTGCACATTGAGCAGATGTTTTCAGAGAACTATCCATGATGATTCCAAGATTTGTTTCTTGAGTAGTAACAGCTAATTTTGACCCAATTTTTTTGTATGTGTAGTTGGGATTATGTTTTCCAATGTGTGATACTTTGCACTTATCAACATTGAATTTCAGCTGCCATTTTGTTGCCTTGTCACCCAGTTTTGTGAGATCCCTTTTCAGAGTCATCTTTGGGTTTAACTTTCTTGGGTAATTTTGGATCATCTGCCAGTTTTGCCATGTCACTGTTCACACCCTTTTCCAGATCATTTATGAATACATTGAACAGCACAGGTCCCAGTACAGCTCCTTGGGGGACCCTGCTAATTACCTCTCTCCATTATGAAAAATGGCCAGTTATTCCTACCCTTTGTTCCCTGTCTTTTAACCAGTTACTGATCCCTGAGAGGACCTTTCCACGTATCCCATGACTGCTTACTTTGCTTAAGAGCCTTTGGTGTGGGATTAGAGGAAAAGGCGTCACTTTTTAGCATGCACACAATCATTTTACAGCCTGCAAGAAAACTGAAGCACAACACAGTGGAAGAACTGGAGATCAAACCAAATTATAGCTACAACGCCTCATGCGATTCTTAATGTAAAAAGTATTGTGGATAATTAAAGAATAATAGAAAAGTAAGGCTGGAAGGCACTTCAAGAGGTCATCTAGCCAATCCCCCCATGCTGAGTCAGGATAAAATATACCTGTCCTTTAAAACCTCCAATGATGGGGATTCCACAGCCTTCCTTGGTAACCTATTCCAGTACTTAACAATCCTTATAATTAGAATTTTTTCCCTAATATCTAACTTAAATCTTCCTTGCTGCAAACACATATAATTACTTCTTGTCCTACCCTTGGTGTACAACCAAAGAGGATGGATCTAGACTGTTCTCAGTGGTAGAAGATGACAGAACAAGGAGTAATGGTCTCAAGTTGCAGAGGGGGAGGTTTAGGTTGGATATTAGGAAAAACTTTTTCACTAGTAGGGTGGTGAAGCACTGGAATGGGCTACCTAGGGAGGTGGTGGAATCTCCTTCCTTAGAGGTTTTTAAGGTCAGGCTTGACAAAGCCCTGGCTGGGATGATCTAATTGGGTTTGGTCCTGCTTTGAGCAGGGGGTTGGACTAGATGACCTCCTGAGGTCCCTTCCAACCCTGAGATTCTATGATTCTATGATACATGGAGAACCCCCAGATCCTTTTCTGCAATACTACTGGCTAGCCAGTTATTCCCGTTTTGTATGTGTGTGTTTGATTTTTCCTTCCTAAGTGAAGTACTTTGCACTCATCTTACTGATGTCAGACCAACTGTCCAATTTATCAAGATATTTTTGAATTCTAATCCTGTCCCCCAAAGTGCTTTTAACCTCTCCCGGCTTGGTGTCATCTGCAAATTTTATAAGCATTCTCTTCACTCCATTATCCAAGTTGTTAATTAAAATATTGAATCATCATGATGGGAGAAAGGGTGAAACTGTCTGAACCAATGTAAATAAATACCTCTTTATTTATATGCAAAGTAGCTCCCAAGAGACTGCTCAAACTACAGAACATCCCATAGTCCGTTGGACAGTATCAGATTATTAGAGATTTCACCTTGCATAAATAAAAGTATGCATTACACAATAAATGATTAATAAAGTATGGACATCTGAACTGGTTCCCCACCCCAAGGTGGGAAGTGTGGAGGTCTTACCTTATTACTGTTGGTGTGATTTCAGCACAGAAGAAAACACTAAGACTTCCAACAGCATGTGAAGAAAACATACCCACAATGGAAAATGCAGTAGAGAATTTGTCCTTGACACTGTCACTCATACCTGTTAGACAGAAAGACAGACACATGCACATGGAAATTGAGCTCAGCACAATCAGTATATGGTCCCCAAGAAATAAAACAAGAATACCATATTAAGTCACTCATTCAACTTAGATGCAAGTTTGAGTCTCCTTCCCCAACATTTATTTAAATCAATATTTAATAAGCCATGTACCAACTACCCAAAACATAAATAAAAATGTCATAACATATTGCCCCAAAATGGTCTGTTTACTGCTATCTCCAACTTTGTTATCAACAGCCACCAGAAAGAGGTAAAGCTCAAGAAAGGTCTTCAAACAATTTTTCAGGCACTGGACACTTCCTGCCCAAATCTGGTAGCCATATGGAGACAACCAGAATTAATCATGACCTAGTACAGTTCTGTGGTTGAGACACTGCAGATGCTGCAATAGAGGAAGATACAAATAAAATGTTCTCATCTCTACCACAGGCCTGAGAAAAAATCCTTATGCTACAACTGATCAGACCCACAGGTGCATTGAACAGGAGCTGTAAAAATGAGCAACTAGCTCTACAAGAAGAGTCCTATGACACTGAGCTCAACAGCAACCGTGCACATGAACACTAGCAGTTACTGCAATCAGGCTCTGTATCCTCAGCGACTCTGGCCTTTCAGATACACCCACTCAGTGTGCAAACAGTTCTAAAACACTGCATTGACATTTGTAAACAGTACCTGAGTCTGGAAGTTGACTATATTTTCCAATCACTGGATCCACAGACCACAAAAGATAAATTAAAATGAGAGAGAGAGAGAGAGAGAGAGTTAAATACGTGATTTATTCAAAGTGAAAAACAAACACCAAACCAAACTACAGCCTTCCACCTCCTCCCCATCCACTTTCCTTTCAGTATCATGACTGGATTGGAATAGTCTTTCAAAACCAGTTTGACATGGCATGCAATTTCCAGGCCTATTCCCAACTGGAGGAGGGAATTCTAATGAGGTGATGATAATAAACACATAGTGGTAAATCATTTGAAAAGACCCAGAATTAGCACTGAAATTAAACAAAAGTCTCTTTGTTGGTAACAAAGGAGGAAAAGAAACTGCAGTCAAGCTTTGCTGTAACCCTGAGGGAATGGCCACAGGGGCCTTAGTTAGAGAAGGAAACCATTACAATCAGCATCCCTGCGTTGCTAAAACACATCTTTTTCCCTTGCCAAAATCCAAAGTGAGTTTACAGTGTTTAAAATTATTCACAAGCTGCTTTTTGGCCCACGTTCCTATGCGGCGCTAAGTAATGCTACATAAAACGCAGAACAATAGTTATGCGAGCCTGGCAGAACACCCCGGAAGCTGGGTTACTCCGGAGAGCTCAGCAAAGGTCTGACTCAGGAGAAACCCTGAACTCTGGAAGGAGATCCCTGTCAGAGGCCTTATGAGACAGACGGACAGACACACACACTCTCTCATTTCTCTTCAAACCATTGCCTAGCTGCCTATAAGGAGTGATGGTGGGATGTGACGGAGGGGGACAGACCGCAGTGGAAGGATACAAGCTGTTTCAGAGTTCAAGGCTGCCTTTTCCTCCTACTTTTGTAAGGGCAGTTTTTAGAAATGGGCGGGGGACAAAGGGCAAACAGTATATAATGGGGCACATCTGAAAAGCCCAATATGTTAAGAAGTGCCGCAATGACAATAAGTTGCACCTCTTGTTGATCTTCGGTTGCTCTCAGCAGGTGGGAACAGAATGTTTTAACATGGGCATGACAGAGAATGAATGAGAAGCTTTCGGAGTCCATCTTCAAGGTTAAGAACAAAAATAATTTAGAAATAGTTGTAATCTAGCTATCATAATTCTGTTTCTTCAAAGACATGCTTTTTGTAGTTCATCATTATGCAGAGTATTATTGTGACGCTGTATAAAAAGCAAGATGACCATGTTTACATATCTCCACTGATGTACTGACACTGTTGCAACCATTGCGGGGGAGAGGAATAGCTCAGTGGTTTGAGCATTGGCCTGCTAAACCCAGGGTTATGAGTTCAATCCTTGAGGGGGCCACTTAGGGATCTGGGGCCCAGAGCGCTGGTGGCATGGTGAGCTGAGGCTGCGGCAGAGTGGGGGCTAGCATCCCCAGCCGGGAGCTCAAGGGCCGGGCAGGACAGTCCCGTGGGCCGTAGTTTAGTTTGCCCACCTCTGTCTTAAGACAACAGAAACTTTTTTTTCCTTTTTAAAACCCAATCAATTTTGACACATCATCAGAGATTTAAAAACAGAGTGGATTTCACTCCTGTCAGCGTGGGTGACTAGCTCTGAGCTCTGCTACAAGAATAAATCCCTGCACCTAGAACAATGAACTGAAAGAATAAAGGGGAAATTGGAGGGAGAAGAAAAGAGTTTCACTGTAGTCGAATATGTACAGAGAATGGGCCAAAATCTACAGTGACTTACATTCCCTATTGCTTTCAGTGGGACTGTAGAGCATATGAATCTGCACCATCCACAGAGAGCTGATTTACTGCTCTTCTGTTCGGCAACAGACAGGTTGTTTCCATGTGTCAGTTGAGAACAGCCATTGATTCAAGGCCTCATGCAGCTTTGCAGGGTAATGCTCTCTGACCAGTATCAAGGTGCAAGTCACTTATGCCCTCACTTACAGTTGAGAAGGCCTAACTGTAGAAGCGATGCCAGAGCTGTGAGAATCATGAACAGCAGCAGTCCTCCTCTTCGCCCTAGAAACCCAACGACAGGGCACATAGCCAGGCAGGATGCCAGAGCAATCCCGGCCATGGTGTAGTAGTCTGCATAGAAATTGTGGGTGATCGTCATCTTCGCTTCATGACCCATCATGCTTTTCGCAAAGCAGTGATGTATCCCAAATCCGGTCAGCCTAGGGGAGACAGAAAGTGACAATGGGAGACCACTTCTGAGCAGGCAGGCAAATATTGCAATGCAACAAGGAGCTGGAAAGAAAAGGAAAATTCTTTGAGGCAGGGACTTCTCTTACTAAGCAGATACAACACCTAGCCCACTGGGGGCCGGATCTCCTTTGAGGCCTCAAGGTTCTACTGTAATACAAATAAACAATGATCAAAAATTGATCAAACCAAAAGACTTGTGATCAACTGACCTGATTCTAATAGGTACTAAGCATCAGCAGTTCCCAAATCAAGCCATGTGAGATTACATTTTTATTATGTGATTGGAAGCAAGCTGAAATCAGTCATGAAAACCAAATCAGGAGCTGTCTTCAGATTAATTTAATAGACTTCTGTTACTATCTAACATCTGACCCATGGCCTTTAGAATGAGTACTGCTGTGGTCAGTTTTATGAAGAAGGGCTGTATGGTTGGGCTGCAAGGAAGCAGAATACGAAACAGATCACACCATAGATAGTAACCTCACTCCCCAAGGTAGTGCTGCTGCCAAAATAACTTTTAAAATGAATATTTAAAGTGACAGACTGAACCTGTATTTAATTTGTTACTCTGCCTGTTATGAAACAGAAAATCTATGGCTTGAATTGTGATTCATGCCATACTTCAGTATCACTTTCCTCCACTTATTCTTACATGAAAACAGGTTCCTCTATTGACCATTTCTCCTCTGTTCCAAATATTTATTAAAAAAATAAATGGTGGGTGAGATTCATATGGCTAGTGCAATATGCTAGATCTTAGTGCAATGTAAAATCATTTCATGCGCTGACAGAGTTACGGGTGTATTTTAGTGCTATCAACACCTCCTCAGGCAGTGCTACACCTCTCCCAGAAAAGGGCCTCATATCTGTGGCAAATTCTGTAGCATGTAGGTAATGTGGACCTGCTGCTACATTAACTAAGGAGTAGACTAAATATTGCCAAATTCTTTCCACATGTGCATCATTAAGCCACATTTGGGCCTAGGTCTCCAGAATGAATGGCTAGTATGTTACATCAGTACACCATCTATCCTACTTAATTTCAGGAATTTGAAACAATTTTTATGGAAACCAAACTACGGAAAGCTTTTTGTTTTTTTTAAAATAAACAAACTGTGGGGACTTATAACAACTAAGTGAATGACAGCCCTGTGCACAGCAGACCAGTCAGTGAAAGCCAAGATAGAATTGTGCACCTTTTGGAACTGCAGAATTGATATACTTTACATTGACAGAATGCACTACAGGACACGTAGTTGTTTATTCTTGTACAAAATTTCATTTGCTTTTGAAATCTACAGAATAATCTGTACAGAATTTATTTTCTATTTTAACTCTGGTGCTTGCTACCTTACAAACACTATTTAATATACAACTAGACAATACTAATATATTACACAAATATATGCAGAGATGATATCCATGTGATAAACTGAAGACCCAGGAGATAAATGAATTCACTATACAATTTATTACCCGTGCTCTTCCCTTTAATCCACATCCCTGGGATTTATTCTAACATTCTAAAATTCTGAGGAGATTCAAACAGTTGCCTTTAAAAATAAATAAATAAATAAATAAATAAACAAACGTGTCCTGAAAAAATTTCCTCTTTCTCCCTTGAAATGTCTTATCTTTCCCAAAATTCACACCTGCCTGAATCTCAGGAAAGACTACATGATGCAGGAGGAATAATAATAATGAAAAATAGGCTCTTCTTTCCCTAAAATAAACTTGAGATCTGCCTGACAAACACAAATTTGATTCACACTCTTCAAAGAATGCAAAACTTCTCCACTGACAATGGCCAAAAATCATCCTTTGTGTTGTTTTTATTCTGGTCTTGGGAATTTCCAAACAAGTCTAATTAAAAGTGGTGTGGGTAAGGGAGGAATTCATACAGAGACAATGTTCATAAATCCACTTAAGTTATTGTAGCTACAAACTCAGTCTAGCAGCAAAAATATTGCTCCAAAATGCATGAGGCCACCGCAGTGGTTATTAAAAGCCCACCACTTCTTTGACTAACAGACACTGTAAATTAAGGCGCTGATCCGGCAACTGATTCAGCACAGACAGATCCTTAGAGTCAATGGGCCTCACCCAGGCAGGATCAGTTGATCCAATGCTGCAATTCATAATCATGGGTCACTGTAACTTCTCATGTGAGTGAAGATTACAGGTTGGGGCCCTAAAATCAAGTGGAACTTCCAACTATGGGCGGGGAACTTATATTTCTACACAATTTTTCTAGGGCAATTTCTGGTCTCCATCCCAACACTCCATCCCAATTTAAAAATCACACAGGTGATCCAAATGGGCACTTTATATAATTGACATACTAGGAAACACCACCAGCGCTGCCCCCTCACTTTCCCCTGTTCCCTTCCCCACCCACAAAAGTAGTTAGGGTCATTTTGAAATAGATTTCAAGCCCGTACATTTATTTTTATTACACACTTGAGAAGCTCTCTCAGTTTTGTGTGAAATAACTCAATCAGGGCCTGATCCTGCAAACACTTAAGCACATGCTTAATTAACTTCACTCATGTAGATGTTTGCCAGATTGAGGCCTTAGAATGAAGGTGTCACACTACTATGTTTGAGAAAGTGCACTTTCCCTGTATACCCCTTTAATGATTTGGAGGAACTGAAGTCGTTTTTGCCCAATTTTCAGGACATCATGGTCAACTACTATACAGGCCACAGCTTAGTATTTATTGCCAGGCAACTTCTTCCTTTGCCAAATTAATCCATTAAATTTTAGAAAAGATTAAACAGATTGTAGATAAATTAAGCAAACAGTTTTATAATTTTGCAATTGATTACATTCAAATCAACCATATGTGCTTATTTCCTCCTTTCCCCTGTGTTTTATTTGAAATAAAGTAAAGATAAGATGGTAATATCCTTGGACTTTTCACCTCACTTGCTCCTCTCTACCTCCCAGATAATTTAAGACATGCAAATGAAGCTTGCCTCTCACTTGAGAGAAACTTACAAGACCCGACACGAAACTACTGAACAATTTGGTTTAAATTTAAAAAGGACACCATTGAATGCACCAAAGACATTAACCAGTTCGGACTGATCTGCTTCCTTGACGTTATCCATTGGAAGTATAAGGTGGGATTTTCTAAAGCTCCTATGGGTACATCTACACTGTGTTTTCAACCCTGTGGCCGTGAGTCTCAGAGCCCAGGCGTACCGACTGGAGCTTATGCTACGGTGATGAAAACAGCAGTGCAGACGTTGCAGCTTGGGCTGGAACTCAGCCTCAAAAGCCCACCCCGCTCCTTGGGTTTCAGAGCCTGAGCTACAGCTGAGTCCAAACAGCTACACAGTTGTTTTTAGCGCTGTAGCATGAGCCCCAGTCTGTAGACTCAGGGCCCGAGACTTGCTACCATGATTTTAAAGCTCTGCGTAGATGTACCCTAATTGACTTAGGAGCACAGGTCCTGTTGAAACTGGGAGGTGGGATTCACGTGAAAGTCAATGGAACGCGTGCTCTTGTCATTCGGAAAATCCTACCCAGAGTAGCAAGTTTGTGCAAGACAGAGAGACACAGCTGGTCACTGACACAACAATGCACTTGCACAGCTACCATTCCCAAGAAAGCACCTTACGCGTTTTGCTCCACAGCTTAAAATGTCAGATGACTACTTCTTTAAGCTTCTACACGAGATCACTCTTCTGGTAGAGCTCACTCTTCTTATCAAAGATCTGCTATCTAAGACACTGGGTTAAGGGTCCTGTAATGGGGCAGAGGAGCCTCCATATTTCCATCACCATCCACATCTGCTTTCAGTTTACCAACAGAGAAAACATTCAACATACTTGACAGGAATATGTTGGACTTACGAGTTCACACACAATACTACAATGTTTTTCCACAGGTTCCTGGTTCCAACCACTTTAACAATGCAGACCTTCTTGGGCCTCCTGGTAAGCTCCTTCTCTAGCTCTGAAACAAAACAGAAAGTCATTCTCTTGGTAGTGGGGGAGCAGAGTAGCCAGTGGATTTCATATTTTATTCTGCATGTTCTGGGAAGAGGGACAATATGGTTCTCCTGCCTAAGAGCTCTGAGGATTCCACACCACCCTACACACACACACCTTGATTTGTTTCTCTCTTATCCTTCCATGTGTTGTTGATCCTCTCTGCAGTCTTGGAGGGCTGTATGTGGCTCCCTGCAGATTCCAATGGTACTCGCAATTTTTAAAAATGTATGTAAAAAAAAATAGGGGTGTTCAGGATGGAATGTAGATGGATGGTCCTTGAGAGAGCTAGAGGGTGATGTCAAGTTGCCTGATACACTAGCAGAGGTTCTGGTGTATTTTAGTCCTACTCAGCAACACTCTCTGCTAGTGCTATGCCTCTCACAGACAGGGTCCTCACGTGTGACAAAATTGATAGTATTTCTGTAATATGGATCTGTGCTATTTAAGGAGCGGAGTAGAGACTGCCAAACTCATTCAATGTGTGCATCTCTAACCCCAGGTTTCTAGAAATAAATGGCTAGGTTACAGCAATACATCATCTGTCCTCCTCAGTTTCAGTGTTGTTGCAGCCGTGCTAGCCACAGGATATGCGACGAGATGGATAATAGCTTTTATTGGACCAACTTCTGCTGGGAAAGACACAAGTTTTTGAGCTCCACAGGACCTCAAGAACAGCTCTGTAGAGCTCCAAGACTTGTCTCTTTCACCAACAGAAGTTGGTCCAATAAAATATATTACCTCCCCCACTTTGTCTCTCCTCCGCTTCAGGCATTTAAAGTCATTTTGATGGACGCTAAACAGAGGAACTTTTTTTACAAAAATTATGGAGGCTCATCATAGCAATCCCTTCAGATTTTAAAGCAGCGCTCAGTGCTCGAAGACCTTGCCCGCTCTTGAGTTCAAGAAAGGGCTGTGAGCCTGACTGACTCTCATACGGTGCTGTCAGAATCCTGCTGAGGCAGCCATAACCTTACTTTTCTTTGCCATTTTGTAGTGGTATACAGACAACCCTTAGAGACTAGACAAAAACAGTTTATGAATGGTCAAAACAGAGTGAAGAGCACTGTATTACTCAAACATCTGATCCCCTGAGATTAATTTAGCTGCTACATAAATATACTAGATCATATTTTCCAAGATACTGTATCAGTTACAAATCATTGCAAGGGTAAAAGCCCAGTAAAAACTTAAGCAGCTGTGGCTAGAAACGTCACAACAGTTCCGCATTCCAGCAGTACAAACTGTACCTGCCTCAACACTTCTAGATTAATAGATTCTAAAGCCAGAAGAAACCATTGTGATCATCCAGTCTGAGGCCACAGAACTCTCCAAAATAAATCCTAGAGCAGATCTTTTAGAAACACATCCAATCTTGGTGTAAAAATTGTCAGAGATGAAGAATCCACCATAACCCACAGTAAATTGTTCCAATGGATAATTATCTTCACTGGTAAATATTTATACCTTATTTCCAGTCTGAATTTGTTTAGCTTCAGCTTCCAACCATTGGATCATACTATACCTTTTTCTACTAGACTGAAGAGCCCGTTATCAAATGTATGTTCCCCCTGTAGGTACTTATAATGGAGTCACTCCTTAACCTTCTCGTTGTTAAGATATATCGATAGAGCTCCTTGAATTGATCACTAGAAGGCAGATTTTCAAATCCTTTAATCATTCTTGTGACTCTTTTCTGAACCCTCTCCAATTTATCAACATCCTCCTTGATTTGTGGACACCAGAACTCAACACAGTATTTTAGCAGCAGTCCCACCAGTGCCAAATACAGAGGTAAAATAACCTCTCTACTCCTACTCAAGATTCCCCTATTTATGCATTCAAAAAGTCACCCAAAAAGTCTTGGACCAGTCACAATATATACTGACTGCTTATGAGACTGCAACACAGACTCCCACAGTAGTTTGCATCAGCTCACTTCACACATACATTAACAGTCTGGCTGTCTCTAGTACCTCCATCTTTCCCAACCTTTTAATGGGATACAGGATAAAAGAAGCTGAATGAAAACCACTGGGGAAGCAAAGAAAATGAAGGTAATGGGGTGGGGGCGGGGGGGGGGGGGGGGCAAAGAACAGATGTGTCTGCTATTATCTGGAAAAATCTATCTTTTGCAGGGAAAATCCCCCACACCAATAGAGAAATGCTGTTTTGTAATCTAATTATCCATGTTCTTCATTGCCCGCAGATACATTAGGCAGGAGTTCAAACATTAACTATGAGACACATTTTAAAGAAAAGAGATACGAGGATGCTGTCACGCTGTTCTCATAATTACATTTGAAATCTTTCAATTGCTAATCCACAAAATGCAGCAGAACACACCAGATGACAGAGTCACAAAATACAGAGATCAGAAAAAAGTAAGTCGGTCATATTATTATTCATAATAATAATTATTTGTATTACACGAGCAACTAGGAACACAGCATGCTAGGTTCTGTACAAACACATAAGAAAAAAGATGGTCCCCTGCTAGAACAGGATTGCTCCCTACAGTGCATTTTTAGTGCTTTGTCCAGTCTAGTTTTAAATTTCTCAAGCAAAAGGCACTTCCCACCTCCTTCTTTGGGAGACTAATTTTAGAGTTTTAGTGGATCTAATGGTGAATATATTTTTTGCAGATCTCTAGCTTAAATTTTGCCTCTCTTAATGGGATATTAACTCAATCATACCTCTTATACCAGGGATCGGCAACGTTTGGCCCGCGGCCCGCCAGGGTAAGTCCCCTGGTGGGGCGGGCCGGTTTGCATCTGCAGGTTCGGCCGATCGCAGCTCCCACTGGCCGCGGTTCGCCAGCCCGCGCCGCTTCCCACAGCCCCCATGGGCCTGGAGCGGCAAACCACAGCCAGTAGGAGCTGCAATTGGCCGAACCTGCGGACGCGGCAGGTAAACAAACCGGCCCGGCCCGCCGGGGGCTTACCCTGGTGGGCCGCATGCCAAACGTTGCTGATCACTGTCTTATACGATCCCAAATAATTACTCTCCATTCCTGATTTTTACACTCTTTAGATATTTGTAGACCATTATCTCCCTTATTAATCATCACTCATCCATGCTACACGTACTCAATCCTTTCAATATTTCCTTATGTACCAATCCTCTCAAACTCTCCTAATCCTCCCACTTTGTTGTTTTTCCTCTGAACTCTTGAGTTTGTTATGACAAGTACACCCAGTAATATAGTCCAGATATGATTGCACCATCTGAACACAATCTCAAACTGCAGACCTGAGCGAATGCACAGCACCCAGTAAAATTCTCCAGTCACAAACCCAGCCAGTTATCCTCTCTAAATGAGACTTTAGCGCTGACTATTAGCACTAAAACTTCAGATGCAGAGTCACTGGATTGCAAACAAATGAAATACTCTCAGTAAGCTTCACAGTCATCTATCCTTTCCCACTCTTCATTATTTTTACATTTCCCTCCCCTGCATAGTTCATATTTATAACCAGGTATCCTCCAAGTAGGGAGCAAGACTGAGTTACATTCAAACTCTAATTTATAGCAACAGATTAGTTACTCACCCTGCAAAGACTCTCCATCTACAGTATTGACTTCCCATTTACGTTTATACTACAGTAAACAAAAAAGTACCCTTCCTGAATTCTAGGAACCCTTGGCAAACTCTTAAAAATACATAAATCGATTTAGTAATTTCCTGTAAACATTACCACCCAGCAGTAACATAAAAACAAAAATGTTATAATCCCACTTAACAAGAATCACAAGAGTCCCCTTCTACACACTCCAAACTCATCCAACCCCCAAAGGCCAGGGAGAAGAAATGACCTTTTGCACCATGCCTGGAAGGTTTATAAACTCAGGGTGTTGTGAACCCGGCAGGAGGAGGGGGTGACTTCCAAAGAGGCAGAGTCCTGAAAGAGAACAGTCTGCCTGTAGCCCTCTCTCTTTTATACCATCAAGGCTCTATCTAAGGTGCCTCGACTGACTGTAAGTGTAGTAGTATGTCATGGGGATAGAGATGGTCTATTACAGTGATACTCAGACTGAGGATCTTGAGCCGCAAGTGGCTCTTTCATGCGTCTCCTGCGGCTCTTTGCAGCACGTGATATTAAAACCTTGTGTGATTTAATTATTACCCAATCTAAGTTATTAACCAATCAGAATTATTTTACCATGTTACTAACCCATTGTAGTTGATAAAATTTTATATATCCCTTTCATACGGTTTAATTCACACTATTGTGGCTTTTTTGGGTAATGTTGATTGCTCATTTGGCTCCTGAATCACTGAGGTCTGAGAATGACTGGTCTGTTACTTAAGTAAATCCCAGCTCATTTAAGTTTTATAGGTCAATGTCATCGTAAAATCAACCAGAAACCAACAAGCTGATACTGCAGATCACAGATTATAAAGAGCCATTACTATCATAGGGCTACTGGAACAGAATAAACACAGATATTTACTTGATGATTCTGCACTGGATTCCCCCAATTAAAAACAACCTGCATTTAACATTTCAGTTTTTCTTGCTTCATTAGGATGTTGGGTATGAGAAGAAGCTTCCTTTACTCATCAACTCTCAGCCCCATTATATGCTTTCCTGTCCTCCACAGCATCACTATTTGTAACACTTCCACTCAGGGACAGAGCAGGAAAACGATGAACAAGGAAGCTCTTTATAACTTCAGTGGAAACTAGAACTATTCATTAGGAACTATAACAGCTTCATGAAAAAAAAAATCAGCCTCTGACTCCTCTGTACCAACTTTGAAGCTGTTGGAATTTTCATGGGATTCTCTGCATTTCAGAAGTGCAGCTTTCAGATGAAACTAACTTGAAACCTTTATTACCAACCCAAAATTTAGAATGCTTTTACCTACCTCTTCCCTTCTGCCTTGTGACAAAGAGAAAGAAGCAAAGCTCATCAACCAAAGCCCAGAAAAAGGACATTCAAAACCACCTGTAGTCCATGGGCATGGTTTGATTCTAGAGGCCTGGAGGGGGACATGCATATCTTACACTTTCAAATGTCAGTAGCAATAACATTTAAACACTATCACAGCTCTTTTCATCATCAAAGTATTTTACAGAGAACTAATCCTCACAACACACATTTTTCAGGAGGGAGAACTGAGGCACAGAGAGGGGAAGTAACCTGTTCACCGCCAAACAGTCAGTCAGTGGCAGAGATAGGATTAGAACTCAAGGGTTCCTGACTCCCTACCCTGTATTCATTTTATTAGCCCATGATGCCCATCTGTAGTAAATTGCATTTTTTAAAATCAACATTAAAGAACATTAAGGTTCCAAACACACGGTAGTAAGTGCCAGATTAAAGGTTTCACTTGCAACCTTAATTCAGTCCCCTTGTGTGTATGCATTATGATACAGTCTTTAATTACATGACTGCATGCTATTTTTTCCACAAGACTCCCTCTTTATGCTGGGAATAGGGAGTTATTTAATATTTCTTTTTATCCTCCTTGTTCAATGTGTGGCCTTAGGCCTTATTTCATGCACACCATCCAAACCCTGTATTGAATACAAAATTATTAGTTTCCTTGTGGGCATTTCTATGGTGCTCTCACTAGAGCATCTGAACTCTTCACAAAGATCAATGAAATTATGTTTACAACTTTTCAGTGAGCCCAGGGGTATTACCACGCCCATTTTATGGATGGGAAACTGAAGCACAGAGTTTTAGGCTGAAATTGTCTAAGATATCCACCATTTTTGGTGCCCCACTGGAAAAAACTTAGGCCTTGATTTTTCAGAGTACTTAGCATTATATAGCACATAACATGTTAAAATCATAGCTCCCATTAACTTAAGCTACAGCTGATAATGCTTAGCTCATCTGTAAATCGGACTCCAGGGTATCAAGCCAGGCACCCAGAAAATGAGGAACACACAATTAATGGCCACCCGTGAAAAATTTGGTTTAAGTGACTTGCCCAGCATCACAGAGGAACTCTGTGGCAGAGACAGGGATAGAATCCAACGCTCCAGGGCAGCATTCAGCTGCCTTAACCATGACACTGTTCTTTCTCCTCCTGCAATCCTCTGCCTCATTCACTACACACCTTCCAACTTCTGCAATAAATGAGGTAGGGATCCTACAGACAACAGCTTCATTCCAGGAGCATCGTCCATCCTGTGCATTGAGTGAGGCAAGAGTCCTGTGGAAAAAATAGTGTGTGATCATGTAATTAAAGATTGTTTCATAGCACAAACACAAGGAGGCCAAATTAAGGCTGCACAGGCAATCTATTCCTAACTTTTGAGTGCTTGACTTTGCACGCTTATTTTAATGTTGGGTTTTTTTTTTAATGTAGCTTCCTACCTAAAACACACACACACAGAGCTGAAAAACAACCAAATAGCACATATGGAACTATACTGACATATAGCATTTGTCATCATTATATCACCATAGTAATACATCTGAATGGACTAAGGAATGCATATTATTTCAGAAGCAATTCTGCTCCTGTGATTTAGAAATAGGCTGCAAATTTCACCTTTTTCTCTGAGTCACATGGAACTCCCTGCAAGTTCTCATTTCTAATTGGATTGCTCACTCTCTGCTGACTGCCTTTGCAATTCTATCTGATTTCTTCCCTGTACATTTTTAAGTATTCTTTCAACTCTCTTATGTTGATTAGCCATATCTTGGAAATGAACATCTGCCTCCTGAATGTCAAGAGAGGCATTCCAGATTAGATTTTCATTCAGAGATAAGTAAAGAAGGGACTTTTGTTATTCAGTCTGGTCAAGTACACCTCTACCCCAATATAACGTGATCCAATATAACACGAATTTGGATATAGCGCGGTAAAGCAGCGCTCTTGGGGGCGGGGCTGTGTGCCAAAGCAAGTTCGATATAATGCGGTTTCACCTATAACGTGGTAAGATTTTTTGGCTCCCAAGGGCCGCGTTATATTGGGGTAGAGGTGTAGTTATTTTTCATCTAGGAATTTACAAAAAAGGGTCTCCATCACCATATACAAAAAACAATGAAACACACACAAAGGCAGGTTTCCATGGAAGCATCAGGTCTGAAACGAAGACAATTACCAGTATAGACTTGCAAGTAGCCCGTAGCATAGCATAACCAAAAACAGTGGTGTAGTCACCTTTTACTTAACTGTAAATAATTGTCTAGATCCTGACATGGTGTAAACCAGTGCACTTCTACTGACTTCAATGGAGTTATTCTGATTTATATGAGCTGAGGATCTGGTCCTTTGTCTCAAGTGTAGAGTGTATCCTATCACCACAATATACAAACTCTTTAAAATGGAATACAACCCTTTAATAATGTACAGGCAGAATGGAGTTTTGTGACTTCAAAATCCCTAAACAAACTGTTCCTCTCCTCCTTCCTCAAGATGATCTGTCATCTATATGCTTCCTTGTGATTTACAGCTCTTGTCTTTTAGCTACCCTGAAATGCAGGTTGTTTCTATGCCTCACCAAAGGAAACACTTGGATTAGTTCTGGTGGAAGTTTTTCCCTTCAAAAAATTACTTCTTTGAATGCAAAATTTTTCCGGTCAACACTGTCACAATATTCCTTTATTGTGAAAAAAGGTTACATTTTAATAAACGTTTATCAAAAATATTATAAAAATGTTATCACCATGCTTATTGAGATTTTCCATTTATAAAAACAGGTTTTTAGTAAACAAAAATGTCGACAATATTTTTTGATAAAAAAAATCAGTAAAAAGGGGTGATTATGAAATTTGAAATGAAAAGAACTTAGAAATTTCAAATTCTTTATGAACTAGTTTTCATTTTTAAAATCAACTCCAATTAGTATGCTTCGGTTTCTAATTGGTGGTGACAATATGATTTGTAAAGGTAAAATATCTTCATGAAACAAACTGTTCCTGGCAAAAATCAAGGTGACTGTTAAGCAATGAAAAATAAAAATACCAGAAGAGGAGGAGCCTTCTCCTTCATTCTGTCTCTCAGAAAAGTATAGCTTATAATGAACACCACATTACCTCTCTGTGCAAGGCTACTGAGAAGGTTGGAGCAATGCAAATTTGCAGTCATCTAGAGTCCTCAGATACGCTTGCTTTTTCTCATTAGTTTGTTTTTTGCTGCAGTTATGGCAGGGAGGCTGTGCTGGTCTTGTTGGTTACGGTTGTCCTCCTACTGATAACTTAGGATCAGATATCTTTGCCAATGTACCTAGACTTTTCAGCTGCTTTTGACGCTGTTGATTATGGCTAAGTCTACACTGGAGCTGGAGGTATAATTTCCAGCTTGGGTACATATACCCATGCTAGCTCTGACTGAGCTAGCATGCTAAAAATAGAAGCATAACCACCAACCATCTGAGTGGCGGAATGGGATAGCCAACTCGAGTATGAGCCCATCTGAAACCCTAGTTTCATACTTGGGCAGCTAACCCCTCGCGCTGCCGTGGCAACATAGCTTGATCAAAGAATACAGACGTCTACACAAGTTGGAAATTATGCCTCCAGCTCCGGTGTAGATGTACCTTATATGAGGTTTTGCTGACCTGACTGCATACCTTTACAGGTCTGGATGGGACTGCTGTCAAATCATTCCATTTATTCCTTCACAGAGACCCTTTAAGAGCGGGCATGGGAGGTAGTTCCGAGGAGCTCTATTGTAGAATTTCTAGGGGGTTCTAATTTTTCTGCCTCTTACTTTTTTTCATCATGTGGTCCATCTTCCCACTGACTTCAGTAGGCTTTGGTTCAGGCGCATTCTGAGGCAGTTTGAGTCGCAGTGTCATCAGCAAATGGACAGATGAGGACTTACACCAAGTAGTGGGAACAACATGAAACTTACGAAGGGCCTAGAATCTGTTCTCTGGACAAAATTCAAGTCCAAGGAGTTTCCCCCTCCACCTGAAAACTGGTTCACCCACTTATCAGCATTCACCAACTTCCTGAGGGCATGTCTGTGACTAAACTAGTTGCTGTAATCATCTGTTGTGTCGCACATAATAATTTGATGGAAACATACAAGCAGAATTATAGTGGGTTTTCCAGCTGCAGATTGCTTCACATTTTCATTGCTAGGGACCTACGGAAGCAGTCTATCATTTAAATGTATTGTGTAATTCTGTCACACACAGCTGTGTGTGATAATATGGTGAGTCAGAATATTGAGACACAATGGATCCTAGCTAAAGCAAAGCTATACACTGTCTTTTCCGCTGGAAGACACAAGGCAGTTAAAATAGACTGGTGGACAGATCAGCAATAGGAAAAATGAAAATATGAAATTTCTGCACCAATGTTGAGATGCTGCCCCCGACACCTGTTGTGTATGAGCACAAGCTTATCACCCATCCTTCTCTCGACTTAAAACAAAGCAGAAGCATCTGCTTTCCTCATTTGCTGCCAACCTGCAAGATACCAGGATGGCCCTTTTGCACTGATGACCAGGTTTTCATTGGTCATTTTTGCCCCAGTGGCAGACCCAAACCCTTGACCTTTCCAGCTTCAAGGACACTTGAGCAGAGTGTCACAGAGTGGTCAGTCAGCTTCAGTAGAAACGCCCTCACGATGTGAATGCACCCACCCTTTAGGGTAACAGAGGAGAGTATTGTGCCACAGCTGCATATTTTTCCAGACCATCTGGCACGCTAACATCATCCACAATGACTGGAAGAAGGGTGTTATTCTGCCTCTGTCCAAACAGGCTGATAAGGCCAATTGTAGCAGCTAAG
This sequence comes from Macrochelys suwanniensis, assembly GCA_033296515.1. Taxonomy (NCBI): domain Eukaryota; kingdom Metazoa; phylum Chordata; order Testudines; family Chelydridae; genus Macrochelys; species Macrochelys suwanniensis. The sequence goes on from CM065776.1 coordinate 146,427,260, forward strand.
GTATTACACTGTTGTTGGTCCCAGGGAATGTCTTTCCTTCTGAGTTTATGTCTCGAATCAGCAATGCACTGTGAGGGCAAAGGCCGGGATACTCAGTGCAGTTTCAGACCTGGTCCCTCCAATTTCAGCCAGATCTTTACCGGGAGACAGCTTTTTGAGAAGATGGCTGAATTTAGTAAGCCACGCGCAGCGCTTTTTATAGACTTCTGTCAGGTCTTTGAGTCAGTGCATTGAGCAAGTTTGTGGGAAATCATGAGGTGATACGGCATTCCTGGGAAGATACTGTCATTGATAGAGGAGCCCTAGAATGGAACAGAAAGCTATGTTTGCATCGGTGGCAGATACACGGCACGGCTCCATATTTCCCACAGAAGTTCGGCAAGGCTGCATCTTGTCACCATCATTGCTCAATATTGCCACTGATTGGGTGATGGATAAGGTTGTTGAGGCACTCTCGGTGGCGTCGAGCTGATGTCAGTTTGTTTTGAGGCAGTGAATTACACTAATGACATCTCCCTGGCTCCATTTGGTGAATCGCTGCAGCTAAGAGGCATTCTCTTCTGGCAAGAAGCAACACATATTGCTCTGGTTATTAATCCAGAAAAAACTAAGTTCCTGACCATTATCAACAAGCAGCCTCCATTGCAGCCAGCTCAGTATTAACATGTCGGGATTCAGAGAAGTAGCCGTGTTAGTCTGTGTCAGCAAAAAGAAAAGGAATACTTGTGGCACCTTAGCGACTAACAATTTTATTTCAGCATAAGCTTTCGTGGGCAACAGCTCACTTCATCGGATGCATGGAAAGGATCACATAGTAAGCAAATATTTATACATACAGAGAAACATGAAAAGGTGGAAGTAACCATATCAACTGTAAAAGGCTAATTAATTGAAAGGAACTGTTATCAGCAGGGGAAAGAAACTTTTGAAGTGATAATCAAGATGGCCCATTGCGGATAGTTGACACAAAAGTGTAAGGGTACTTACTAGGATATTAAATTAGGGGAAATAGATTCAATTAACGTAATGACCGAGCCATTCCCAGTCTCTGTTCAAACGTGAGTTAGTGGTATCTAGTTTGCATATTAATTCAAGTTTGGTAGCTTCTCGTAGGAGTCTGTTTTTTAAGCTTTTTTGTTGCAAAATTGCCACCTTTAAGTCTGTCACTGAGTGATTAGGGAGGTTGAAGTGTTCTACTACTGGCTTTTGAATGTTATGATTCCTGATGTCAGATTTGTGTCCATTTATTCTTTTGCATAGAGACTGTCCAGTTTGGCCAATGTACATGGCAGAGGGGCATTGCTGGCACATGATGGCATATATCACTTGATATTGAGCCAGTGGCAACTTTCAAATACTTGGGAAGCACAGTAGACAGTGCTGGAGGATGTTGGAAAAATACTAATGCTCCTATAGTAACAGCCACTGTCACGTTCCAGCTCTTTCAGTGGCCTCTGTGGAGACATCGGGACATCTAGGTTACTACAAAGCTGTAGATCTAGAAAACCACAATTATACCAACTGAGTCATGAACATGTATACCAACTCAGCATGTTAGTGAACAACGGATTGACTTAAAAATTTTGTTGTTGTTGTTTGTCACTTGTTGCATATTAAGAGGCAGGACAAGATCAGCAGTGAAGATATTTGTAGATGAAATGAGCAACTGCTTCCATCGGCACTGGTTTGTTTTTGGCGGCTTTCTTAGTATGGATGTATTATTAGAAAGGAAGACCAGCAAATCACAAAGCATGTTTACCAAGGAACGCTGCTACATGGCTGGCAACCACATGACCACCAAAAGCTCTGGTGGAACAATAAGGTTGCCAATGAACATAAACTGAATATCCAGCCAGATCATCTTAAGGACCTAGCTAGAGATGGAGCTGGATGGTATCCAGAGTCTCCAAGGAGGCTATGGCTCTCTAGGATTTGCCTTGGCAACCACAATGGTGATCTGTTTTTCTCTGCTTATTAACCCATGTAGTCAGAAATCTACAGTTTACACGCAGATCAGGTTCTTTGATAATTCAAAACCAAGACTTTTCTGACATCCCCCCTCACCCTCTTGATTTAACCTACAACACTAATCTAAGCAAAGAAATAAGGGTTTTCAGTTAAGAACATTTTGCCCTCTTGCTAGTGTTTTCTATAATGCATCCCTCCAGCATGGCAGACAGGAAAACCTTAATGAATGGGGCTGCCAAGATAGTTTAAAACAAAACAAAAACAACTGAACAGAAACTCAGGCAGAGAGAAAACGATAGCATTGGCATCAGTGAGGAGGCAGAAACAGATGTGTCGTATTTTGTAACAGTATCTCGACTAAGTTTGCAAAGGGTAACATCAGCAAAATTTATTGACAGTGGATGGATGTATCCAGAGATGGAGACAAAAGCCATAGTGTCAAGAAATGCTCTTAGGGGGATATGATAGGTGTCTATAAAATCATGAATGGCGTGGAGAAAGTGAATAACGAAGTGTTATTTACTCCTTCTCATAATACAAGAACCAGTGGCCGCCCAATGAAATTAGCAGGCAGCAAGATTAAAAGAAACATAAAGAAGTATTTATTCACACAATGCACAGCCAACCTGTGGAACTCATTGCTGGGGGATGTTGCGAAGGCCAAAATTATAATGGGTTCAGAAAATAATTAGGTAAGTTCTTGGAGAACAGATACATCAATGGCTATTATCTAAGATGGTCAGGGAAGCAACCCCATGCTCTGGGTGTCCCTAAATCTCTGATTACCAGAAGCTGGGACTGGATGATGGGGGATGGATCACTTGATAAACTGTCTTGTTCGGTTCATTCCCTCTGAAGCATCTGGCATTGGCCACAGTCAACAGACAGGATACTGGGCTAGATGGGCCATTGGTCTGATCCAGTATGGTCATTCTTATATTCTAATGTCTCACACATAGAAGTAAGGCTCCCTCTTAATAATGAATGACTGGGAGTCATCTTTATATGTCCCTGTTATGGGACCATTGATGAGAAAAAATAACCAGCTATGAATATGCGTGATAATAGCCATAAAATCATCCTGATAGTTAACAATTCATCTTCCTCCATTGAAAATATTGTTAAAATGTCTCCTGTAGGTCACAGTTGTACCTCACAGAATTTGTTTTTACCTTTTTCCTTTAAAAAAAAAAAACCCCTAGGAAATTACCGTATATACTCTATCATAAGCCAGTTTGTTTATAAGCCGACCCCCCCCCCAAGATGGATAAGTAAAAATAGCAAAAACTGTATGACCCTTTCATAAGCCGACCCTATATTTCAGGGGTCGGCAAACTTTGGCTCCTGGGCCATCAGGATAAGCTGCTGGAGGGCCAAGACGGTTTGTTTACCTTGAGTGTCTGCAGGCACGGAGGTAAACCTAAGTAAACAAAGTGTCTCCGCCCGCCAGCTGCTTACCCTGATGGGCCGGGACAGCAACTGGTGGGGACATTTTTTTTTGGGGGGGGGGGGGGGGGAGGGAAGGGGGTGAAGGGAGAAGCTGGGGGTCAGAGGAGTGACCCCCTGTGACCACCCCACACATGACCCCACCCCTAGCCCAGGACCCCCACACTCTCCCCATCCCATCCCTTCCCACCTTAGCTGGGGCGGGCCAGGGGAGGATGTCTCTGGCCTGGCTGGAGCTGCTCCGGAGGGCTGGGCGGCGTAGCTGCAGCCTGCTCCAGCAGGTGGCAAGGCTGCAGCGTGCTCCGGCAGGAAGGGCCGAGTGGCACAGCTGTAGCCTGCCAGCCCCAGAGCTGCAGCTGCTTCGGAGCCTGGGGGAGAGCAGCGTGGCCAGAAGCGGAGAGACTCTGGCCCCACCTCTTCCCTTCTGGCTCTGCTGCCTCTCCTTGCCCCCTCTGTTGGGGGGAGGGGCTGTGTCCCACCTCTCCCCCTCTCTATACCCGTTCATAAGCCGACCCCCTTTTCTTTTGCTTCCTTTTTTTTTACTAAAAAAATTCGGCTTATGAACGAGTATATACGGTACATTAAAAATAACCGTGTTTTTAATTAATATAACGCCTTAGCTCTACGCCATAGCACACAATGTAAGATGAATAAACGATTTCAAGTCAATGCAGCTCACTAAACTGAATACAAATTGTAAACATACAAAAATTAAACACACAAAATCAGCCCTTCCACCACAGTTAAAAAAAGGTTATTTAGGTTGCAAATTCAAGAAGTTAGGATATGCTGACTTTAAAGTTGCCCGTGTGCCTTTAATTTGACCCCCTGTGTGTATGCATTATGATACCATTTTTAATTACATGATCATATGTTATATTTTCCATAGGACACCATATTCTATTCTATATAGGTTCTTAGGCTACCCTCTTCACTCTAGTATCTGAGCACCTTCTCGCAGTGTATTAAGCAACACGAGGAATATCTATCATGTATTTTGTTTTGGAAGTTGTGTTTTTTTTGTTTTGTTTTCAATCATATACACACACTCACTGCTATATGTTTATGTTAGAGAAGGCAAGGTAAAAAAAAATGCACCTGGCATTTGGTGATGAGATTTGTGATGGTCCTTAATTCCTGGGGGAGTTGATTCCACAGTTGTGGACCAGTCCCCAAGAAAGTTCTGTCTCCTGCACAGAAGAGCTTTAGCCTTATTATAGAAAGTTCCATTGTGCCAGAGGAGCTAAATTGTGAATCACAGACTTTATCTTGCCCCATTCACTCAATAGGTTGGATGCCCATGAGGGAAAATTCAGGTTGCCAAATTTATAGTGTTCTATATATTTCCTAATTTTCTAGTACTTGATTTTATAACCCAAGTCCTAAATAACATTTTTTAATGTAGGTTTTTTTTAAAAAATATTTCATATAATTTACATACACATACTGTAATCGAAGATACAATATATATATATAAAACAATATTATAATTAAATAAGCTTGACAACGGAATAGACTGGGCCACACTCAACGCATAACAGACCACCTGGTATAAATACCAAGATGAAGCAAACATCTGTCTAGGATTTCAATTTTTAATGTACAAATAATTGAGGATAAGAGTATCATTTAGTCTAGTAGCTTCTGGTGCAATAGTGACATTTTTCATTCTGCGAGTGAAATTCACCTGAGTGCAGAGAAGGCCATCGCAAGAACCTATGGATTAATCTATTCTCATCTTAAGGGTTTAATTGGGATTTCAGTGGCTCATGAGGCCTTGGATGAGTTTTCTGCACTGGGGTGAAATGCACTAATTCATAGTGATGGGCAGAGAGAGCAAATTTACCTGAAGAACAGTTAAGCCATAAAAGTACACTGAAAAAATGTATTAGCTGGCTTCTGGCTGACTGACCGTTCAGATACTGATTCTAAGGGACATTGTAAATGGGTATTTCGGGGCACTGCCAGTGCTTTGAAGAGTAAAGGGGAAGCTTGACAAGAATTTGACAGGTGCAACACAACAGAGATGGAGGAGCTTCAGAAAAATTTTCTCCTTTGTTATAATTGTACACAGACAGCCATATAAAGCCCTTTGCTTTCTGAAACACTCTGAAGGACAATAACATCACTGTGTCAATGACAATCTTAGCGACAATAATAGTCCGCTCTTCTTAAAAGCTTCAAGCAACCAGCCAACCGGGTTTAAATTTCCAACAAAAACCACCTTGACCATCACTAGGAAACTGTCTTAAAATTCAAAGTGATTTAAAAAGGAAAGTGAAATGACTAGCAAAGTAAGATTTTAAGAAATGGAAAGAAAATGGGACTATTTTTAGATCTGCTTAATTGATATTACTTAGAATTTGTTGCTTGGCTGCTGCCACTTTTCGATATGAATAAATTAATGTGTTCTGAAGAGCATGATCTCATTTATAGACAAGGGCTAACAGCAAAAGGCTAATGGTGGTCTCTTTAGCCATGGTGAAATGTATTGAGAGACATCTCTAAAAACATATTGCACTGAAAAATGAGAAATAAATATAACTGCTAGGACTATCCAATAAGCAGAGTCATTTAAAGACAACTACTGAGTTCAGGACTGTATTTCAACAATTGTAAAATAAATGAATGAATAAATAGGGTAATTTTACAGACGGTGACTTGATTATTTAATCCATGGCAGTTATGCCACATGAATACTTGCAAAAACCAAAGCAATTCGTATGTCTGGACTTCCACTGCCTGATTTGTTGGGCAAACCTACTCACCGGGCATCACTCCTTTGATATCACTTTCAATGTTCATCTCGTTCTTGTTAGTGAAGTGACGAATAAGTTTCCTGGATGCCTCAAATTGTTGTGTAGCCATCAACCACCGAAGGGACTCCGGGAAAATACTTCAAGAGATACAAAATGTGTTAGTGGATGCTTCCAAGGATCTATCAATGGGAGGCAACTGCATTTGCTAACTTACACTATTTGAGAATAAAGTAATAACATGGAAATGGTAAAGTAAGAATTGCCTGAACATTAAAAAAAAAAAAAAAAAAAAAAAAGATGCTTTTTGCAAATAGTGCAAAAACAAAGGGTAAGATTCCCACTATATAAACTATCCAGGGGTATTTAATATCTTACCCTTCCACCAACTTTTCTTTTATACAGATGCACATAGAGACGAATTCCCGTAGCATCACGTCTTTTGTAAAATGGGGTAATATAAAACAGGGTAACAGGATTGTGTGCATTAGTACAATGTATGAAAGGGTTGGGGAGAACTGTCTACATGGTGAGTTAGTGTGTGGCAAGTCAGGTATGAATCTACAATGCTCCAGCTTCCCATGTGCTAACTCTGTGTGGAGACTGATACAGTGCAGTGAAAGACCTGGAGTGTGGCTGTCGAAGTATCCACATAATAAATATAAAATATAAATATACGGAGGTATGCCTATCTCCTAGAACTGGAACGACCTTGAAAGGTCATCAAGTCCAGTCCCCTGCCTTCACCAGCAGGACCAAGTACTGTCCCCTTACAGATTTTTGCCCCAGATCCCTAAGTGGCCCATCAAGGATTGAACTCCCAACCCTGGGTTTAGCAGGCCAATGCTCAAACCACTGAGCTATCCCTCACCCCAATGAGTTAGAGAGCAGTAAGCTGGTGCACTGTAGATTCGCACCCAGGCTTGCCTACCTCACACTAACTTGCCATGTAGAAAAGCCCTAGGAAGCACTGTCAGCAAAAGCCACCAGCTGCCAACCGAGGAAAGAGTGGGACAGTTTCCAAATGGCAATTCTCACCCAGCGCTCTAGTTACGGAAGTGACTGGAAGTTTTTTAAAGCTGGAGGGGGAAAATACCCTATTGAACTTGTTTATGAGTACAACACAATGTTGATTTTGTTTTAAGGCAGATTGTTTAAAATCATCTGCAAAACACTTTTTTCCCCTATATGTCAAAAATGTCCACCTTCATAAACAGATTTTGACAGAGCAGTGATATGTATATTCCTAGTATGTTTAAATATGTAATAAGTAGCTTAACACTATGTTCAATTTTGTTACTACGAAAGCTCCCTATAGTGAAAATAATATTGCTTTACTTGTGTGACATGCTGCATAAAAATACCCCATATGGGATACTCCTCTCTGCAATAGTATCAAATATGGAATTAAGTCAAGTAAAATGGAATGCCACTTTGAATATAAACCTCACAGGAAACAGGGCTGAACCATGTAGGGGAACTTCAAACACTTCTGATTTATTTAATAGCGGAAGTGTCAGAGGACACACCATATACGCTTAAATACGTCATTATTCCTGAGGGTGGTGGATGAGCAACCTTGGGAAAACATCCACCTTTGATATGAACTTCAAAGGCACAATGTGGATATGAGTTCGCAGAAATCTGATTAACATTGTACCTCAAGAAAGAACAGAATATATGAAAAATATCAGTTTTACCTGCATATAGCAGAGTGTACTATAAGGGAGGTCAGAGTAGATGATCTAGGTGTACTGCCCAGCCTTAAAAATCTATTAATATCTAACCAAGCCTAAAGGAAAGACTTGTGCGAATTTGGAGAACTAACGGATTGTCTGACGAAGGGTAGGCTGTTTAAGAGATGCAGGCTTAATACTGATTGGTAGGAGATGTCGTCAGAAATTACTAGTTCACATATAAAAGCTCTGATAAGTCAGAGGCAGCTGGTGTGGATGTCGTTAAAAAAACAACGACAACAACAAAGCCTTGGTGTCAGCTATGTCCCTGATCCGACCTGCTGCCCCACTGACCTATATCCAATAAGGAGCAACTAAGAACCATTTGCTCAGATACATGTGTTTAAGCAATAATCACGAAAGAGCTCATATGCTGCGATACAAAACACACAATTTTCTACCATTAACACAACATTTTGAGGGTTGTTCTCCTTAAAAATATATATTTTTCATAGAGTTCTCATTTATTTCCATTAAATGTAGACGTTCCCCCTAAATCTCTGTCTTAACTGATGAGCCGTCCCTAGATTTTCAAATCCATTTATTTTCATACTGAGCCAAACAGGCATGTGTGGAACTTCACAAAACAGACAGCTGAAATAGGTTCACAAGATTTGCAGTCTTCTCCCTTGTGTAGGCCTCAGTTTCTCTCTCTCTTTGACTCAGTAAGTATATTGAATCCTCTAGGGCATCTGATGACACAGTCTGTGTAGCAGATGCATTATAAAATAAAGTTATACTAATCAGAAATTCCACCACAGTGTGCTGACCTTTGTCAACAATGCAGTCTCAACTCTTTTGTATGTGAGGGGGCAGGGTGACAACAGAATGGAGTAAAGGCAGCTGAACCATAAAACAGCCATCTCTTCAGGTTAATACAGTCAAGACATCACCCTTGGCTTGAAGATGAAGAAAAAGACGTGTTGATTTTATGCATTCAAATAAGGACAATGAAAAGGAAAACTGACCTACAATCTCCAATGTGTTGAAGAACAGTAAGTATTGCAAATAGGAAAGCCATTCCCCTTGACAGCTCATTATACTGCATTGATATCTTGTGTCTGCCTCAGCAAATTTTCAGCAGAACACATTGTTGGGGAAATGGCACATTTTGCAAATCGACTCAAAAAAAGTCACTGAATGCGATACACCATCCAGTATTTTGCCCTTGATAGCTGGCAGCAATAGCTGCTACTCTAATGATCCTTTGGAACAGTCTGCATAGTAACTGAACAAAAGCCACCAGAAACCTTTGATAGCAAAGTGTTATTTGTACAGCAACTGCTGGAAAAGGATTGTGTTAATGGCTCTGAAGATGGCATCCATGGTAGAAATTCCTTCAAAGTATCAAAGCATCATTTTTTGTCCCAATCTTTCCATGCTTCATCATGGATTATTATTTATTTTCAATCATTCTTTCCAATAGTGGCTATAATGGTTTACGAGCTCTCCAGCAGAGAAGAGGGCAGTTTCCTTGCCTTGTGCAGCTCACAGTCCAAAGACAGTCTTTTTTTTTTTTTTTTTTTAATTTAAAATGGAGATATGCCAATCTCCTAGAACTGGAAGGACCTTGAAAGGTCATCGAGTCCAGTCCCCTGCCTTCACTAGCAGGACCAAGTACTGTCCCATGACAGATTTTTTGCCCCAGATCCCTAAATGGCCCCCTCAAGGATTGAACTCACAACCCTGGCCAATGCTCAAACCACTGAGCTATCCCTCCCCTCCCCCGTAAACTATTCCCACTCACCCTTCTCATCAGTCATGTATGTTTTCTGAATAATGTAACTGAAAAGGAAGGCTGACTGTCAACTCACCCACATGTGGGGCTTGATCCTGCAAACACTTAGTTTAACTTTACATATGTGAGTAGTTCCACTGACTTCAAGAAAAGGAGGGGAAAAGTTTCAGATTCACTCTAGCTCCTGCTTACCCTCCCCAACGTTTCCCTCACGTACATTTAGAAGGTGAGAGCCTCAGTGTCAAGGAGATAATTGGGGTGGTGAATAAACAAAATATTAGTAAAGAGGGAGTTAGAAACAGCAGGGAGGGAGAGGATGAAATAAGGTAGAAAGGAAGAGTATAATGGCAATTGGGGAGAGAAGTTAGGACAGAGGGGAAAGAAACTAAAAATAATGGTCAGGGTCAAACTGTTTAAAAATAGACACCTACTTTGTGTACGCAGTGCAGGCAATTATGTATGAAAATGGGGTGACTGCCACTGTTCCCTCTAAGCTGTGCATGTGCACACAGATCCTAAACCCAGCGCACACGGCGAAACACCGCGCGCACAAAAATTTGCACAGAAGAAATTTTTTGCGCACACAGCCTGTCAAAAATTAGAGGGAACATTGGTGACTGCCCTAGAAAGTGGCTAGCTGGCTGCCCAGCCAAATCACCAGATTTGGGCATACAATCATGCAACACTCTGCAGAGCTGGGCTAGGGGCTGTTGCCACCATTTCACTGAGCAGCTGGTCACCATCCTTCTCCGGGAGCCAAACCACACTGTGCTCCATTCTGCTTACACCAAAGAGGGGTGGAAGCAAGGAGAGCAGGGAGCACTCACCAGCTGGCCTACAGCCCACTGGGCACAACAGCCCCTGTTGTCAGAAGGCAGGCAGCGTTTCTCAGCAGTTGTCACAGCAAAACAGGCCTGGGCACTGAAACATGAATAAGCCCTGAGGCAGTTGTAGCCATAGTGAGACAGCTGGCATCTATATTTGGCAAGCACAGGAAAATCTTCAGGGCTGAGGTTTTAAAAATCATACACACACCCCTACCTCTTCAGAAACACTCAGTTCCTCAATACCTGTGCAAGTATCTTCTCACCTACTGTACACAGGTGATATTCTCCTATATGAGGCTCCAACCCAATAAGTAATAGCGTGCAGGTGGACTGCTGCATGGAGCCTCCGTTTGGACAGTCTGCCTGTGCACTAACAATTGCAGGACTGGGGTCTAACACATCCAACCTTAACTGAACACTTCCTTTTGGAGTAAGATGATTCAGAAAAAAATATTTCAAAGACTGGACAGGCTACAGCTTCCAAAGACTGGACAGGCTACAGCTTCCAACCTGTGCAGCCTGTCGGGGACATAAACTGGAAAAAGAAGAGAGGAGAGAGTAAAAGGATTTCCAGTCCTCCAAGATCTTTGTTTTGGTCATTCAGGAGCAAACGGGGAAAAAAGAGTCTCGTTCCCTTGTAGCTTCTGTACGATTCCAGCACTGGACATGCTCAAGCCCAAAGGCAAAAGACTTCCAGTTGCTCTAATTGCTCAGTCTGATGAGCAACAGCAGAAGATGGAAGACACCGAAAATTTTGAGATAAAAATCCGGGATTAAATGCATTTTTAGGTCCTCAAATAAACTGTCCTAATTGCTTTGTCTCAACTCCAGGAGATTAAACAACATATTAAGTTAAAATTCTCTTTTAAATATTTAATGCATTTTACTTTTTTTTTACTGTTTCAATTTCGGTTGTGTGAACTCACACAGGCACTAGTCAGACTTGTGGCGTGCATGCAGACACACAGACACACGATTTTTACAGCTCTGACCTCCAAACTTTAGGCAGCATGACGGGAAACTTGAAAGCAAAAAAAGCAAACAAATGAAAAAAAAGCAAGCAAACAAAACAGAGAAGTTAGCCCCAAAGCCTGAACGTCTCTAGTTCACTACAATTGTATCTCCTTGCATTGGCTTAAATTAGGACAGTAAAAGAATGTTTATAAGCAGCTGCTTTGCCAACATCTTTTCACAACACAAACAAAATAGGAGATTTTTCCATTTTCTTTCAATCGCTCTATTGTCAAACTGCTGCCCCTCCCTTGGTGACCCCCTTTTCAAAACGCAAAAGTGGGACACATGCAGGAGACCCGCCCTATCTGTGGCCCCACCCCCTGCTCCTCCTCTTTCCCCAAGGCCCCACCCCCTAGCCAGGCTGGAAGCCAGAGCAGGGACATGGTAAGAGCCACCCTGGAGCCTGGGCTGCTGTGGGGAGCCAGGAACGCTCCATCTGCCCTGGATAGGGGTTAGGGTGCACAAGAGCAGTCCCCATCCCGTGTTCCCGCCCCCGGGGGCATGCTGCCGGGGTAGGTGGAGGGTCCGGGGCTTCCCACAGTGCCCAGGGCTCCCTGGGTGGTTACTACTGCCTGGCTCCGGCTTCTGGCCTGGCCAGGGGGCGAGGCCTCATGGCCAAGTGGGGCTAAGGCCCACCTCAGCCCTGCCCAGGAAGAGGCTGTTACTGCAGGGAATCCAGGACAAATGCTGTTCCGGAGTCACTCAGCCCAGAATCAGGACTTGAACTCTGCATTTTGGGACTGTCCCGCCGAATTTGGGATGGGTGGTCACCCTCCCCCATCTTCTCCTCTAGTTAGATGGGGAAAAAATAGTTGTTAGCTTTGGCAAGGTTCCCCTTTTTTGCCTCACCCATCCCATCTTTCCCTTTGGAGTACTCTCTGTAAAGAGCTCAAAAAGTTTTCTGCTAACGGTAATTCATTAGGGTTGGTCAGTTTCCCAGTGCCTAAAGCTGAGCTGGCTGCAGTCAGCTGATTGATAGACTTCCCTTTCTTTCTAGAGTAAAGGTAAAACAAGCCCTTTACCCATGGAAAAAACTGAAGAGGGAAAAAAACTAGAATTACTGTCAGTTTCCGGTTTCAGTGTGTAGAAGTTCTTGCTGCTGTCCATGCAGAGACCACTGGGAGAGAGGGAAGGAGCATGACGAGCATTGAAACAACAAAACACAAAATCCTTAACAGCACAGAAAAATTCAAACCACAGAAAAAGTCTAAAGGAGTTTTTAAAAAAGGGAGAGTGGGGGAGGGAAAAACACATAAAGGACAGAAGAGAGGCAATAAAAAGGAGAGAATGCAGAGAGGAGGAAGGAGAGACATAAGTGAAGATGGGGAAAGGGAGAAGATTCCTTTTAGAATTTTTGCACTGCGTGTCACTGGCACACAAATAATGCTGCAGCCAGTGCCAAAGATTTCAAGGCATACTTGAAATGTGTGACGACCCCAGTTGACAAACAGAGTAAACTGTACCAGTGGACTGCACTAGAGGGGGTTGCATCAGGGCAACGACACCATTTAAAATCCAAGCTGCTGCATTTGAGGAGTACGGGGAAAGGATAAATCTCAGTTTATGGCATTTGTGCACCTACACACAACGCAGCTAGCCCTTTTCACACCCTTAACTTTTAGTTAGTCAGTTGGGTTTCTTTGTTTTAATTATTAACACACTTGCTGACCTTCAGGACAGCCAGATCCAGGAAGCATCTAATACCAAAAAGAGGAAACAGAAAACCTTCTGTATCCTGGTGATCTGAAATCTGTGCTTAAGTGCATAGTTAGGACCCTGACTTCTTTTATGTACATGCCTTTAAGCACATTGCTCAGACCTGGCTTACGCACAAACTTCTACGGTCTTCCAGATGTCTAGGACTATTCAGATTCCACAGCTCTGTCATTGATTATTACAGGTCTTGCATCCCTGCACTTTTGTATAGAGCCACTCCACTCCCTCTCAATCAGTGTCTTGCTCCAAGCTCTCTATCTGTTTAGCTACTACACAGCCCATGTCAGCATGGTATCTATAATACAGGGTGAGGGGGGAGCACAGAAAGCACAGAGATGGAAGAAGATTAAACCCAGAGATGTAGAAGGAAAGTGAACAGCACTCTCACAGTAGGAGAGGGATCAGGGATCACAGATCGCGAGGGAGGAGACAATATGGTAGGTCACAGGACCTTTCTACGGATTACTTTGTGTGGGTAATTAACAAGTGACATGGAAGGGCGGTTTTCATTTGTTCTTTTGTTACAATTAAATGCAAGTTCACTCCCCTCCCCCAAGCATACAGTACGTGCCCAATTAACTACTCTCCTACACCCTAGTTGAGGGGGAAGGGACTATAAAAATGACAACATCAAACATGCTTCATAAAAGGGGCATCCCACTTAAAAAGATGTGACAGGTGAGAGGTAGGCATGCAGCATATGTGTACTGTACACCCAGTATAACTAAACAAATGTTTTCAGTCCCTTTATGCTCGTTCAAGAAAAATCAGACTCTACAAGTATTGATACTTTGGTTATTGCTACCATTATCAAACCATATAAGCAGGTCATAATCCTACTTTCCTTCCATCCTTCCCCTCCTGTTTTCAATGGGATTTACAGGTGCATATCCAAGGGAAGAATTTGGCCAGTAGAAAAACCATGAAGGCCTTTGTTTAGTTTGGGATAAAAAGTTAACGCAGTATTTCCAACTCCCATTAATGTGAGCGGGGGCCTTTGCATTGAGTTTACCGGTAGCTGAATCAAATCCTGACATGGCAGTGTTTATAATATGAAAAAAGTCTCCACAGAAGTTTGTTTTGCTGGTTTGTTTGGTGTGTTATTGTGCTAGTTAATCATCTGTCTTCCAAAAGGACAGTAAAAAAGTATCAAATAAAATATTTGTAAAGGATGGTATTGTAGCAATATGTACTGTTTAAAACCTGAATTGTTATGCTAAAATGTATTCAGGTGTAGAATGACTGAACAGTAAACATTCAGCCAATATAACTGATGAAGGGTAGGGAGTAAAATAAAACAACAGATTAGGTAAAAGTAACATGTGACAAGGTACACATGCTAAAACACACAGACCAGACACACCAACTTAAAGCAGTACCAGATCCTCCCAAAACAGATGCAAAACCTGCAGACATATCTCCACTGCTACAGTGATCAACACTCCCCACAACACAGCTTTCAAGATCCATGGATTCTACACATGCCCATCACAACATGTGTACCTCATCCAGTGAACTAAATGTCCCAATAACAACTATGTGAAACCAGACAATAACGATGCTCTTGAACGAACTCACACAGGAAAATGATAAAAGACAAAAACACTCTATCGCCTGCCGGTGAGCACTCTTCACAAAACCATTACTCCATAGCTGACCTATCGGTCCTCATCCTCAAAGGAATGACACTTTTGAAAGTGTCACCGACAACACTTTCAAAAGACAAGCCTGGCGATTAAATTAATAACTTTGCTAGACACCAAAAATCATGGACAGAACCGAGACACTAGATTTATGGTCTACTCCAACAATCTGTAATCCATTAGCCCCTCCTTTTTGTCTTATGACTGCAGAAGTGTTAACGGGCCACTTCAGCTTGAATGGTCCCTTACAACATTTGCTAACTACTTATGCTAAACAATCTGTTCCACTTTGTATTTAGCTGCCACAGAAGTACCTTTCCCAGACCTGAAGAAGAGCTGTGTCAGTTCAAAAGCTTGTCTCTCTCACCAACAGAAGTTGGTTCACCCACGTTGTCTCTCTAACATCCTGGGACTAACACAGCTACAACTACATTGCACAGCACAGATAAGGCAGTGTGGATTTTAACACATACTACGCTGATTGAGTGAGAAGTCTCGTGGGAGCCTTCGGATACTTCCCAGCATGGGTAGATGGACACACACTGGCTTTGCTCAAGCAAGCATGCTAAAAATACAGCGTGGCTGCTATGACATGGGCAGTGGCTCAGGCTAGCCACTGGAGTATAATCCTGCCTGACCCCCTGGGCCTGGACTCAGGTGGCTTCCCTGAGCCACTGCCTATGCACAGGAGCCGACTTCCGGCGGCGCCTGTGGGTGCCATTGCCCGGCGTCACGCCGGGCCCCGCCCCCGACACCGGGTGACGTCGCGTGGCCCCGCCCCCGATGCCGGGTGACGTCGCGGAGCCCCGATGCCGACGCAACGTCGCCTGGCATTGGGGGCGGGACCCCGCAACATCGCCCGGTGCTGCGGTAAGCTAGGCGTGGGCCCCGGGGCGGGCGGGGAGCTGCCGGTGGGTGCTAAGCACCCACCAATTTTTCCCCGTGGGTGCTCCAGCCCCAGAGCACCTACAGAGTCGGCGCCTATGTGCCTATGCAATCACGGTCACACTGTTAATTTTAGTGTGCTAACATCTGTCTCCCCAAGACGAGAAATACCCTCACAGCTGCTGTGTAGAGACCCCCTCAGGGAGCATGAGCGTAGCACATGTTAAGGGCAAGGTACCTTGTCTACACTAGATTTAAAATGGGCTAGTTTGCACATGTTGGCCAATACATGCTAACATCATTGCTTTAAATCCTAGCCTAGTCCAGGCCAAAGAGACTGAAGGGGCAGGCAAGAACCACACTCTGGGTTTGAGGGGAAAACTTGACTTTAGAAACACAGATCTCCAAGGGCTATGGCTGCGGCACAATTGTCAACACCTTGCTGGTGAGAACCTATTTTTCTTCTCATTTTTTATCCTTGGTGACTGCAACATGTCCCCTCCCCAAAGAAGTATGAAGAACATATGGCAGCTCACCAAAGCAGAACGCTCCTTTCCCTCCCACCCACTACTGGGAAAGCAAGTAGAGGAAGCTACCTTAGAGAGTAAGAGTTTTTACTTCTGAAGCTTGGTTTCAGATTTACCTATTTGCTGAAGGAGACATTTTATAACCGTGAAAAAGAAAAGCTCGATACAGATTATAATAAAATGGGGGCCTTCCCAGATATCAAAACACCTCCCAAACCCAGCCTTAGTAGCGAACATCTTTACAAACAAGAAACAAGGAGGAAATACTTACACCCAGTAAAGCAGCATCAGCAGGAAAGGGCAGATGATGACCGCCTGGAGAACCTGCCAGTCCCTGCAGAGGGCAGCCAGTCCTGGCATGAGGAACTGTCCTGCCATTGCAATGAAGCTTGCCACCATGGTGACCATGAACCGGTGCCCAGGAGGACAGAGTTCTATTCCTGAAACAAAAAGGCACATGCAAAATTTGAAGGTCAATGCAAGGAATTTTTTTTTGCCATCCATAATGACAGAGGAGCTCATTAATCGTTTATTATGGCACTGGAGCCAATGTACTTCCATCAATCACAATTTTTCCTATTTAATTTACAAAGTGGATACAATAGTCCTTTTAGAAAGTACTTCACTCAGTCCTGGGCTCAAGAAAATATTTTACTGAAGACTTATGGCAAGTAAAAGCTCACGTGTCCCAAAGATTTAGGGCCCAATCCTGCAAGATGCTGAAAAACATCCAGAGGTGCCGAGTGCCTTCAATTCCCATTGAATTTCATGGGAGTTGCGAGTGCTTGGCACTTTGCAGAATCTAGTCCTCCAGCCACTATGGAAAGGCACCTTCCTCCAAGTTTATCATACTAGAACTCAATCCCATTTCAAATTGGACTTTTTGGAGCTGTTTTCCCCTCCCCCCAACCTCGGCCCCGGGGGATCTCACTCAACTTTCAGCAAGACAGCTTCCCATCTGTCCCTTTCTTCCCTCTTCAGTGAAATCCATCACCACTGACATCATCAGTAATCTCAGCAGCCCTTATATGACAAAGGGTTGGTTGAAAAAACTCCTTAAAATCCCTGGGTCCTGGATAGTCACCCACTAAGTCTTAGAAATGAAGCTGGATCTATCAGAATCACATTTTCAAAATCAACAGAAATGTGGCAATAAAACTGGGTCAGATCATACAACTACATCCTAATGTTGATGGCTTTTTTTTCCCAGCTAGAACTACAGTGGCACCTTGCAATCGACACTTTCTGTTTGTCTACATCCACTTCCATGGGTTAATCTTGAGGCATAATAAGTCTGCCACAAATACTTATTGTGTAGCCCCTATCTGCAAGTGGAAATAGATACATAGGCTAGAAAAATGTCTGTCACCATGATAGCATTGACAAAGGCAATGTGCTTTTCCTTGGAACTCTGCCAGTTATTTTGTTGTTAAAATTATTATTAAACGATTAAGACGATGGATAATGGAAAGCCGGGGGGAAGGGGAGAGGAGGGAGATAAGATGTCTTAATCAGAGGCCAAATTGTATGTGGGATGGGGATTTGAGCAGAACATTTACCACATTGTTCCAAGGCTACCAGGTTATTGCTGGAACAGGAATGTTGCCAACCAATACCAAAGAAAATGTATCTGTAGTGAAGCAGTCAAAATTTTCATTATCCTAGCCACAAACAAACCACAATCCAGTTCTGGCGGGGAGGAAGGGGGGAAAATAAACCCCAAACACACTTACTGTTGCATATAAAAAGGCTTTTACAGTTTAATTAGAAAAGAAGATTAAGCACAAAGCTCCCATCCCATTAATATGGCATCATTCCTCGTAATGAATTACACTGGGTTTAACCAATTCCATTTTTTCTTGGTGGGGAGGTGTCCTCCAAGTTATATGTTTATAACCTTCAAGCATAAAGCTATTTTGTTTTTTAAATTAAACATCACAGTCACTCACACTCCAGTATTCTTTCAGTAAGTACAAGTAGATTTGTTGCTATAGAAACAAAAAAACCTGCAGTAGACAGGTGCAAGTTCAGCTTTCCAGTGGCTGAGCTTTGGTTAGTGTCAGTTATGAAAAGTTGCAAAGATAAGATCAAGTTTTTTATGAAGTCAGAAAGATGTGTCAAAATTGCATAATTGCGTTTCTGAGTCAATGGTGCATAATAGACATAATAGTCCATTTGCAGTAAGTATTGATTGTATAAAAAAAGCAAAGAACTTCAGAGAAGGAAACAGAAACAAAACAATCTCTGGGCTATCATATATGTATGATCAAGTTGTTCCCACTTCTCTGGAGAATATGAAAAATTGCCATAGTTACTGGATTAGCATGACTTTCAAGTAACATTAGCACAAACTCAATGTGTCTATTAAATACAGCATCACTAATGCAAATCTAATATACATTAGATCAGTCTCTTGACTTCCTAAAGATCTGTGGCATGAGTCTCAAAAGACACAAGAAGCTACAGTAGCAGTTCTCAGCAGACATCTGGCAGACCAGCATTCTTGACCTTGTCAACAAGGCAATCTAAGCATCACGGTGTCTGAGTCTTTGGCTACACTCGAAACTTCAAAGTGCTGCCACGGCAGCGCTCTGAAGTGCGAGTGTGGTCGTGCGCCAGAGCTGGGAGACAGCTCTCCCAGCACTGCAGGCACTCCATCTCCACGAGGGGAATAGCTTACAGTGCTGGAGCACTGGCTACACTGGCGCTTTACAGCGCTGTAACTTGCTGTGCGCTCAGGGGGGTGTTTTTTCACACCCCTGGGCGAGAAAGTTGCAGCGCTGTAAAGTGCCAGTGTAGCCATAGCCAAAGAGAAGGGCTCTCACAATACCGCACTAATATCTGACACTGTGATGCATAAAAGACCCTTCAGCTCACACAGGGCCCCACTGACTTCATGTGACCCTATGAAGACTCCGGGGTATGCCCACACAAATCCACTGCAGTATGGAGGTCTAACTTACCCCATCCATAGTATGAAAGTATAACAGAACCTATGTTTCTCCCATTCAGCTAAGAGTTTCCTAATCTATTCCTTTGGAGGAGGAGTGCTATGTAGCCTGTTCCCATTAATTCAAACTAAAGAGAGTCACTGTAATCATCCCCCCCAACCACATACACTAAATGGTACTGTCACAAGAGGTCTTTCACCTCAAGAGTACCTCCTAGCGTCCGGGTGTGGTGCTACAGGGATTTTCTTAACCTAGAGTCCATTTCGTTATCCCTGTGCCACAACAGTCTGAGATATGTGGCCAGGTCACTGCTCAGTCCATTCCCCTTCTGGGGTTAACAGAAAAGTCCAGAAAATAGGAAATTCAACATCTAATGTCCTTTAAGAGGTCTTCTGGCCTCTATCTGGCATTTGCTGTTCCTGGCTTCTTTTATTCCTGATACCCGTGTTTTTCCTCTTGGCCTGGGGGAGAGGTAAGGGAACCCAGGCCCACTCTCTCCTCTGGATTCCTGCCCAGAGACCCTGTTTAGACGACTAACAACCATTCCTTCAGTCCCTTCACCATTTTCCCTTGGCTGCTCTCACCTTTACCTCTCTCATCAGTATCTTTACAAGATATGCAGATTCTGCTACCCGTGCCCTGACTGTGGAGTTCCTCGCAGCTTCTCCTGGGACCAGTTACGGAAGAATTTCTTAAAAGCCAGTCTCAGCTCTTCCCTGCGGCAGCTAGATTGTACTGCTAGCAGTTCTCTGCCCCGGCCTTAAACCAGTGGTTCCCAAACTTTTTATGCCATGCCCCTCCCTACCCGTAATGTGATCTGCCCACCCCTCACCCGCCCCGGGAGCTGTGATAGGGAGCCAGGACCGGGTGAGGGGCCATGTCCGGAATCAGAGCCATGAGCCAGGGACCGGGACCGGTCTAGGGCCAGAGCCGCAGCTGGAGGCCGAGGCTGGTGGCAGGAGCGGAGCTGCAGCCAGGCCAAGAGCCAGAGGCCAAGGTTGCGGCTGGAGGCGGGGCTGGGGGCAGAAGCAGAGCTGCAGACAGAGTGGGACTGGGTGGTGCTTCCTCCCCGTCCCCTGTGGAGGCTAGCCCAAGCCTTGCCGTGCACCCCCCTGAACGTTCCTCCACATCCCCTAGGCGGACACACCCCACAGTCTGGGGACCAAAGCCTTAAACAGTCCGTATCAGCCTCCTCTAAACAGGAGTTCCCTCTCACCGGGACTGAGTTTGTATTCCAAGAGCCTCTTTGCCTTAGAGTATTTTGTCTTTCTCTCCTTCAAGCAAGTGTCCCCTTCAGCCCTTTTTCTGGATCTGGGGTGTGTGTGTCTCAGGCCTCTTGCCGTACCTTAGACAGTTGCAAGGCTTTTGCCAGCTTCCTTCAGCCCAACACCCTTCCCAATTAGCCTTCCAAAATAGAGGGTTCAGCAGGCCAGCCTTCTCCTATCAGTATCGGTCTGCTGTTTGGGAGGAGGCCATCTCTACGCTTCTCCCAATCCTTCCCAGTTGATGAGGTGAGAGGGGACCCTTGCCCTGTCTTTTGTTTCAGGTCCTTAAAAGGCACATTCTCCAGATTCCTTCCCCGATCATTCATTCCCAGGACCCTTAGGCCTCTACATGTACCCACTGGACCTTTTCAAACCCTTAAAGGGCCAAGCAAGGTGATAGGGTGGGCTGACCACTAGGAGCTACAACCCTCTCTGGCAGCCTACCCCATCACAGATACCAATAATAATACAATAATACCACCTAGTGTTTATATTGACCTTTTCATCTATTAGATCTCAAAACACTTTACAAAAGGAGGTAAGCATCATTATCCCCATTTTACAGATGGGAAAACAGAGATATGAAGGATTAGATTTGATCAACTGCACAGAGTGGTGGCCCATAAAAGCCTGCTAATTATCTTAGAAAATAAGTATTTTTGTTTAGATTACCTCATTATTGCCTCCATTCAAGGTATGCACTACAGCAAGTACAGGGTGTATACAGGAATGCTGCAGCTATTGAATTAACCTATCCTGGCATGAATTTAAGGACCATTACTCCCTGTGTGGAAAAAGCTATATATACCACACACAGTTGTGTGGAAATGTGTGATTTGTAGAAATGTGCGTATGTGTACAACAGATATTTTTGAACTGCACATTCTTGCACACTCTTTGAGGGGTATTTTTGATCTATAACTAGAGCCCTGCAAATCTGCGGATACCTGTTGATATCCTCGAATATCTGCATCCGTGGATGTGGATGTATTGTTTACTAACTTTGCGGCTCATGGATTGGATGTAGATCCAATTTTTGTATCCTTGCAGGGCTCTAACAGTGAGATAGGGTGCTGGTGAGGATACATATAAAAGTGGAATGCGGATTGCGAGTCAGATACAAGTTAATTATAGTAGATGCAGATCCATTTTTTTGTATTGTAGTGTATTAAATTGCTCCCTGAAGGAATGTGCTACTTATGATGTACTACTTATGGCTGCCAGTCCTGGTGCTCTGAGCAGCATGGTAAGGGGGTGGGAAGTCCCGGGGGGGCGGGCAGTCAGGGGACGGGGAACAAGGGTGGTTGGATAGGCGTGGGAGTCCTAGGGGACCTGTCAGGGCGCGTGGGTGTGGCGCGTGGGTGTGGATAGGGGTCAAGGCAGTCAGGGGACAGGCGTCCGGGGGGGCGGTTAGGGGAGGGAGGTCCCAGGAGAGGGCGGTCAGTGGACAAGGAGCAGGGACAATTGGATAGGTCAGGGTTTCTGAGGGGGGCAGTCAGGGGGCGGGTAGGGGGCAGGGGCCAGGCTGTTTGGGGAGGCACAGCCTGGTGGTTCTTGCAGCCGCGCTGCTCCCTGGCAGGAGCTTGCAGCCCCACGGCACAGCGAGCTGAGGCTGTGGGGGAGGGGCTGGGGGCTCGCCTCCCCAGCTGGGAGCTCAAGGGCTGGGCAGGATGGTCCCGCAGGCCATAGTTTGCCCACTTATGGGCTAGTTTCTGCAGCACAGTGAGGATCACATTTGCCTATCACAGAATCATAGAATACCAGGGTTGGAAGGGACCTTAGAAGGTCATCTAGTCCAACCCCCTGCTCAAAGCAGGACCAATCCCTAATTTTTGCCCCAGATGGCCCCCTCAAGGATTGAACTCACAACCCTGGGTTTAGCAGGCCAATGCTCAAACCACTGAGCTATCCCTCCCCCTCCACTGAGCTATCATGCAAAAAGTTCCTGGTTCAAAAGTAGGCATGAACAGGGCTTTCAAACTAGATGATCACAGTGATCCCTTATGGCCTTTGAATGCCAGTATAACTGAGCCAAAAAAGGATTGTAGCTGCATTAATAGCAGTTCCAAATAATGCAAACAAAAATCCTTAAATTGATCATCTTCACTGTACCAATGTATGGACCGCATGCATCATATTATAATATCCTTTTAAAAAACAAAAGCTCTCAAACTAGCCCCATCACATCCCCAAGCACATTCCAACACAGTAGTAGAATTCCTATAATCCAGGCTCTCTGTTTACATTCTAACAAAGCAGTTGAGATTAGCTGGGACACTTGAATTGCCCGTTTCTACATTTGTTTTTAAACACAGAACCTTCTCAGTGAAGGATCCTCAATTCTGGCATTCTCTCCAGATTGCTCTGACAGAGCCAGAGATTTATAGACTTTTGGGGCTGGATTTCTATCCAGTACACAAGTTTTGTATCAGTGTAAATGCATCAGTGTAAATGCTGTAAATGTTTCAGCAAGTTTCAGCATAAAGCAGGTGTAAGTAGGGGAGAATCAGGCCCTTAAGGAACCTATGGGTTATATATTTTCTCAGTCTCTTCTTTAAGATGTTGCTTTCAGGAGGGGGTTGGTGAGTATTTCCCCCCCTCAGATGGATATGAAGTTCTTTATTACCACTGATAGATGTTCAGTGGTATATGCATTTTTCATACACATGCCTAGAAACCATGAAAGCTGCATTTTTATGAATGAATATACATACATGAGGGCCACATGTTAAAGATGCTCTATCATACTGTATGTCGTTCTTGATTTTCTAAAGCTATGCCAAAAATTAGATCCTCGTATATTCGGACACTCCCTTGACTAGGTCTGTGATAAGACTAAATATTTTGTTAACAAAATTACATGAAAGGTAACTACAAATCTGAGTTCCAAGCAACTGCGTCACCCCTTTCTAGGAGTCAGTAAAGAGCACACCATGTTATTCCTTGGGACTCTTGATTCTGACTGTGAATTAGTAAAGTGGCTTTTACAATACAGAAATTACTTTTTTTCAGTACACTGAATCCCACAATCCTTGTTATTACTTCTGCATTTTACTTAACAGTTTCTGGAGTCACAGCACCCTACGCACTAAGCGAACTATCTTTAGGAAACTGGAAGAGATCAGCAATAAATGAGTTGCAGTTTCAAAGGCTGATGTCCCCACAAAGAAAAGCAAGTGCATTGCCATACCACAGTCTAAAGTGGAAGAATTCTGAGCTACTTTAGGAAATGTTACAAATGTATCCAGTGTGTTCTCCCTAAGCACAAAAACTACTGCTTAACAACATTAGGAAGTCAATGTATAATGATTATACAGTGTTTGAGGTGCATATCATTTAAATTGTTTAATGTGGATATAGATGTCTCGTGAATAATTCAGAAAGTAGTGTAGAAAGCAAGTAACTCTTTTGGCCTATGTGAGTAGGCAAATAGGGCACTATGCATTTTAAACCTGTACACAATCCTTTAAGGATCTTCAGAGAGCCATTAGCCTTGAAAGGTTTGATTTTATAGCTTTCTGAAGCTTAGAAATAGCTTGTAACAGACAATGGGCTCTGCATTGCCCAGTAAAGATCAATGATTCTTCGCCAGCCTGCTAGCAAGGGGTTAAGATTTACGAAAGCTGACGCCTCTGATATATTGCCACTTGATTGACAAAATGTACGTGATCACAACACTGTACACAATCTCGATGGGAGGAAGATTTGGGAACAATGTACAATATTCAAGAACAGGATTGGACAAACCTCTAGACTAGAGCTTCAAGAGCTGTGAAGGACGCCAAGGTAAAACTGATGTAGTTCAAGCTGATACATCATTTGTGCTGAAAGTGGTACAAAATGAGTGATTACGGCTTCAGAC
Organism: Macrochelys suwanniensis; assembly: GCA_033296515.1. NCBI lineage: Eukaryota > Metazoa > Chordata > Testudines > Chelydridae > Macrochelys > Macrochelys suwanniensis. The sequence goes on from CM065776.1 coordinate 146,451,594, forward strand.
TGGTGCATGCTGGCAGTATTTCCACCAGTCATATCACTGAAAGCTCATGAGCTCAAGACTGCTATGGAGGCAAAGGAACTTAACAGAGGTAACATTTACTGGAGTTCATCTCCATTCCAGGCCAGAACAATTCTCTCCTACAAGACTCGAGGTAGTCAAAAGAAAAATGTCTATGAAAAGAAAACCAATAACGACATGCTACATGCAGCAATGGAAATAGTACACAGGTTACAAGGGGATGACCAATTTGAAATGATCAGGCAACAGCAATTAGTACCCTCTTTCTCAACTCTCCCTCCAACATTATATCACACGAGCCTTTTTATTTCCCCCTAGCAGTGACTTCTCAAACAAGACCTTGTTAAAAATGTCCTAAATGCTGACCTAGCTCCTTCAAACTCATACACAGTTCCCTTCTCTACCTGTGCAAATCAAAGACCTGGTGACTTGATCCTGTCTTTCCCCTTTTTGTTACTTAGAGAAGTAACAACAAGTAAATAGCAAACTGTGTTTGCTTTGGGAATTTGCCAACAACTCCGAAGCAGATACATTTGTTTTCATTAGAGATCTATGGATGAAAAATACTATAAAAGAGCTAGGGATTATTATTAGGTATTTGCACATGCATGAATTGTGATGTGATCACATTTACTTTAAAAGCCACAACTTGTTTGCAAACAATACACAAAGAGGGAAAGGTTAAACACTTTGAAAGAGTCCCTATGATCAGTTCATCCAGCTCTAATCCCAAGCCATGAAGCAATTAATGGACCAAGCACCAACTATATTAGAGAGATTTCCAGGTGCTAACTGGTACCTTGGAACATCCCACCTGATTTCAACCTATGAACCACCAAGATAGTTGTGCTCCTCTGGGACAAACACAGAGCCCAGGAAAAAAGCATTGCCAGCTGACAGAATCTAGCTATGGAACAAATTTCAGAGTAGAGATGACATGAATCTCTAGAGTACGACCATCTTGAGGAAATGCTGCAAAAATTTACCTTTTTGACAAAGCGTTTCCATCATAATAAGAGTGACACAACAGACACCCTCTTCTACTACTCTTTTGCAAAAAAAACCAAAAAAACCCCCAAACCCGACAGCATACCCCTCTCACCCTCAAACAAACAAACAAACAAAAAAGGGAGAAAGGGTCAGAGACTCTGAAGTTCACTAGAGACACTGCTATCAATTTTACAAGGGAGGGATTCAGATATTAGAGTAAAGGGTGACAGTATAAAAGCCTAAGAACTAAATTTCTGTGGTTCAAAAATGAAATCCATTAAAAAAAAAACCACTTTTCATTTTTAAGTTCTTCATTCTTCCCCCATCCCAAGGTTCCCGAGCACAGCCAGGGCTGAAGTTGAATGGCCAAAAGACCCGATGAGTGTCTCACTGTGGTTCTGGTCCAATCGGTCTAGTGGACTGAGATCCAGAACACTTAGGTTCTAATCCTGGCTCTGCTGCTGGCGTGCTGTGTAAGCCTGGACAAGTCATTCCATCTCTCTGTGCCTCTGTGTCACCTGCCACCCTTTGTCTGACTTGTCTGTTTAAATGGAATGCTCCCCTTGGGGCAAGGATCATCTCTTACTGTGTGTTTGTACAATGCTTAGCACAATGGAGCCCCCAAACTTGGTTGGGGCTCCTAGGCCCCACTGAAAATAGAAATAAGAAATTTAGGATCCCCCCTCCCAAATCTTTTTTTTTTTTTTTTTTTTTTTTTGTGTTAAGTTTCCAGCCCACTTTTGCAGACTCAGGAATCCTGGATCGATATCCCAATTTCCAGGTGCTTATTAGACCCAAACCTCCAAACGTTGCACACTTCATACATATGCTGAGTATACTCTCCTCCCAGCCTGCACAGCTTTGATTCAGCTTGGCTGCAATAGCACAAGCTGCAGGCTGTGTTCACTCCTGGATGAGTTTAGACAAAAAACGGTCTTCCCTGATCATCCGTGCTGGCACCAGATGCAAATAAGGAAGGACTGCGTGGAAATTCTGTTAATTAAAGATAGATAAATAAAAGCAGAGTGCAGAAGGAAAGGTTATCACACACCACAATGCAGAGACAACACATGTAAACAAAAGACAGTGACAGAGAAAGAAAAGAGAAATCAAATTCACTCTCTTGAGAAATTCAATCCTTTATCAAGTAGAGGGAGAAGTAATAGACTAAACTCCATTGACTGAATAATAGAAATGGGATTACTTTCCACTGTCTTGAAATACCACAGTATACAAGTTATTCTAAAATGCATCCACACATGACACAGGTGCCTTCCAAGGGTGGATTCCATACAGAAGGGCTCATGTTTTCTTATGTGTACACTTGCATTAAAATGTGAACTATATACAAATAGTAGACACTTTTTCTAATGTAATGATTTCTCTATGTATGACTGAAACCTGGGTAGATGGTACCGCTGGCCCAGTTGGCTCCAGCCAGGTATTCAATACAAGGATTGACAGGCTGGCTCCAGGTGCGACGGTGGTGTTAGTATCTGATTTGAAGTTCAGGAGGTCTCCCACCCCCAAAATTGAACCACATGCAGCATGTCCATTTTGTATGAACATGCCAGGACGGTGCTAAAATGGGCGCTAAAGTACGTGTCAGCCCACTGCGCAGTAAAGCTCTTTTGTCTTCTGTTGAAGTCCCCTGCTGAGATGGAATTGGAGGACCAAGGCCAACAGTGCTTAATATTGAACATCCACACTGATGACAATGACTCTGTGATGGTTCAGGTATTACGGCCACCGTGATGGTATAGCACTGCCCTAGGTGGCTGCTGGCTCCATTCGTACAGTTGGCCAGAGTCTGGATCTGGGGTTTGGATTGGGTACGGAGATGAGACAATACGAAATTTTAACCAAACAAGGACCAATCAGTAAGTATTATGACTTGAGGCTGTGGTACATCTCTCCATTGGGGGAGTCAGGGGGGCAAGGAAACCTGTGTTGATAGGCCACACTCAGAGGCTAATGGACCCAAGTTTCTAGAGGGCTCAGAGAGCCAACTGTAGCTGCCTGCTCTCGAGAGGACTGTCTAATGATTTCCCCCCCATCCACGCTGATCAAGTGTACCCCATCCCCAGATTCATTTTCACAGGTTACCATGTTTTAGAGATATAACTGTGACAGGGAAGGCTGTTAGGGCCGGTAGGATGGGGGAGGATAATATCTGCCGGTTTAATTGAGGATGCGGGTCTGTCATTTATTACCCGGTACATTCACAATCTTGGGATATTGTTGGATTCCTAGCTGTTCTTAGATATATTATATAACAGTGGTGACCAGGATGGCTCTCTTTCATCCACTTCTGATCAGGAGGCTGTTGCCACTTTTTCCAGATGTGCGCCTTGCTACCACAACCCATGCCTTTGTCATCTAGATATTAGAACATCGCAGTGTGCTCTAATATGGGGCTCGATCTTAAATCAACTTGGAGCTGAAGACTGAGCTGTATATTATGGAAAGATCCCCTAGGGGGGAGGGATAGCTCAGTGGTTTGAGCATTGGCCTGCTAAACCCAGGGTTGTGAGTTCAATCCTTGAGGGGGCCATTTGGGGATCTGGGGCAAAAATTGGGCATTGGTCCTGCTTTGAGCAGGGGGTTGGACTCGATGACCTACTAAGGTCCCTTCCAACCCTGATATTCTATGATTCTATGATCACCCCATCTCTTTCTCCTCTCCCAAATCTTAGCTGGCAGAGATGAGTTTCTTTCCTTAAAATCGGTTTCTTCATTCCATTCACCCCAGTCCCTCCTAAACAGGACAATAAATGTTCTATTCAAACTCCACTACTCACAATATGTGAGAAGAGTCAAAATTATTCAAGATGAATTCTCCCTCCCTGTTATAACACACACACACACACACACACACACACACACACACACACACACACACACACTTACTTCCACGGCAAACTACAGTAGTTGCCATTTAAAAGTTAATGGATACCACAGAATTATTGCTATGACAATTATTTCCTAATCTACTTCTAGAAGAAAACTGTGGTATCTTCTATGCCAACTCCTGGCAAATACTGGGGCTTTTTAATGACAGCCATTGTATGCGAGTATCAGCAATATACAGCAAAAAAGGAAAAGATGGGCCCAAAATAAATTTACAAAAGCTCTAGAACAATACCAAGTAATATACGGATTCACCATACACAGTCTAGTCCCAGTGTCCAGAATTGTATACTTAATGAGATTATTATAATAATACAAACAAGCAGCTCAGAACTGCCATAGAACATTGTATCCTCACAAGTGCTACCTACCATTTTGATAAATGGTGTCTGTCTTCCTTTCGTTCTACACCTTCTTTTCCCATTTCAGGGTCTTTTTCTTCCTCCTATTTTCACAATGTCACTATACAGATAACTTCTCTGCTATTTTTAACCTCATACTATAACAATGCTAAGTGACACGGGGCTGCTTCAATAGACCTTTCCCTCCTCTAGAAGGTAACCTGTTCCAAAGAAAATACTCGATCACATGAATACTTGACAAATCTAACGGTGCTGCTGTTCATAGCAGGTGGCTGCTTTTGTTTTAGTAAAATCGAATCATGGTGGCCTTTTCTCCTCAGATAGCAAAACATTCCACGTACACGCTACAAACGGGAATAGCCAAAACAAAACACAGCGCAAGAGGTGTCATGGGGGCTAATTTTCCTCTACAGATGGTGGAGTTGTTCATTTGAAGCATATTTGTTTCAGAATTTTGATAACATTACAATCACTTCAATCAGGAAAGAGAAAAGGCATTCATCAGATATGCATCTGCATAACAATTTCTTCTGTTAAATAAACAGAGAGTGATAATCCACAATAGCCATTTGTGAATTTCAATTAATGTCACTCCACTGCATTTCACAATAGGGAAAAGAGGCAAGGGACACAGGTACAAATAAACAAGCAGCACATTATCATCCTGTTTCAGGTCTGGTAAGCATTTCCAAGCTAACAGACAGCCAAGCATGGTGAAAGGCCTGTCTCATATACATCAGCAGGGTTCCAGAGCCACCCTCTCCACAGAGACAGACTATTGCATCTCAGCCTCTCTGGGTGCCAATTCTGCACAAGAAATGCACTTGGTGAGAAAATCTGCATCCACAATTATTTCATTCAACAGGACAAGTGAATAAGTTTACATCAGCCCTCTGATTCTAGCATTTTCCTGATGGAACTGTTTATTGCTGGCAAAAATTAGCCAACGGGCCTCGAACTGTTCTCTTTCTAGCTTATCAACCAGAGCAGTGGCTCGCAACCCGTGGCCCAATCAGCACACAGCTGCGGCCCATGTGACATCCTCAGGACCATACAGGTATGTGTATGTATATGTATAGTGTGGATGTGGCCCACATAACAAAGAGAGCCGCATATGCAGCCCACATTGGTAAATAGGTTGAGAACCACTGACCCAGAGAGATAAGGGGAGAGAGGAGACCTTTACATGGATAGCTTTGATGTATACTCCATGCTCATGCGCTCCTTAGGTTTTAATCAAGTACGCAAATATTCTATTTTATAGATAATCCTCTAGGTTGAACAAACATGTCCCCAACTGAAGGACCATCTGTGCATTAGCTCTGCAACACCAATGAGGTCCTGCCTTCTAGTTTGTACAGATTTAGTAACAAAAAACTTCTTGTGTTCACCTTTTACAGATTTTGTATTTTTACAAGTATTTCCAACTCTAACTCTATACGATACCAAGGGAAATTATTAAACCAAGCTAGTGTCCTACTCGGAGGGCCAATCAGCACTGTAAAAGAGTTGAACTATAAGGGGGAGGGAGGAAATCACCATCACACCAGCATCAGGAAGAGTCCATATTCTGTTTGCATGGAACAGAGTCAGAGAACATGTCCGGGACAGCCAAGACATCAGAAGCATATAGTAAACATGCTTGTAAAAGGCTGTCACAGATTTGGCCTCTAAGGTATAATTGTTTTAAAGATTAATGTCATGCACTCTGGACAGGCTCATCCTACGTGATGTGAAAATTGGAGATTTAGACATAGCAAATTACGTTGGCTACTGCCATCAATGTGCATTCACTGGAGGAAGAGAGATGATCAGACTGCAAGTGACAGATTGTTTTTGCATTAATGGGTATGTCTGCCTTCAGCAACAACATTCTACAATGATGTAGGGTTTATACTGAAGCATTTGTAGGTAAAATATTATCTTGATCAACAATAAAAAGGACTGAACTTCACAGCGCAGGTTGTAGCTATATGGCAAAAAAACAGCAGAAGGACAAGGTTATTTGCTTTTACTTTCCAAAAACATTCACTGACAAATTTTAACTTAAAGATAATATTAAAATGATACGTGACCTTGCTAGTAAAGCTGGTTGGAAAATTCCAGTCGACAAAAAACAAAACAAAACAAAAAACAGTTGGAAAAAGGACAGGGAATGTTTTCCCCTCCATTCTCCAACCAGCTCTTATTTGCTAAGTAGCATACTTGTGCGAACATACAGAAAATGTAAGTTATTCTCTGGAGGAAAAATTCATTTCCCTGATTCACTTTTTGATGGAATAATTTTTACAGATGATACACATACCTAGAAAGATAATATTTGTTGAAGATACAAGGCTGTATTCAAATTAGGAGGGGGGTTATATATTTGAAATGGAATTAAAACATTCAGAATGATAGGTTTCCATGTTTTATTTTCAGCCGCTTAGACTGTAAGCTATTCAAAGCATGGACCGACTATTACACCTTTGTACAGAGCCTGAATGCACGAAAGCCTAATGAATTTTCATGCATACCTAACATAGGCCCAGATGCCACAATCTGATCCATGATGCCCGTCCTGAGCCCAATGGGCCTTCACAAGGGTCTGCCAACATAGATCCAATTGCAGGATCAGGGCCATCAAATGTAACTTTGGAAAAAGGTGCTTGGTGAAGTCCGTTGGCCTTTCACCTTTGTAGACATAGTTCGAATTCCGACTTACTGAAATTAACAAGTGAAATGAGTCTGGTCTCCATGAGATAACAGTCAGGCAAAATTAATACTTTCTGCTTAAGAGGGACCCAGAGCTACGTTAGTTGCCTGGCTTTGGAAGGGTTTAGAAGCATTATGAGGAGCTGGCTAAGGAAGCTTGTGAAGCTGATCTCTGCAGCATGCCAGGCTCTAGCCACTGCTGCTCCCTCATTTACCTAAACACCAACTTTATACCAATATTAAAAAAAAAAAATATGTTACAGCCATTTTTTGGTCAACTAAAAGTATCAAACCATTTTGGTAGTATTAGCATGAAGAGGTTGCAAACCAGAGATCCAGGCCTCAGTGTGCTAGGTATTGTACAAAGTTATAACTCAAAGATGGTCCCTGCCCCCAAGATTTTCTCATAAGATATCAATCCTGCAAAGATTTACATGTATAAAGTTAATCACGTGAGAAAGTGTGACGCTGGCAGGCCAGGTGCCAGCTTTTGCCAAAACTGCAGGCATTAGCTAAGAACTGACAGACTCACAGCTGGAGACCAGACCAGTGCACCTGTATGTTAGTTTTGCTCAAAATAGGTATTAGTCTTATAAGAATGTATTTAGTGTTCAGACACTATGAAATGCTTGTAAGGTGCTGCATGCATTAATCTCACTTGCAATGTCTGTATTCCATGCCAGAGGTTCTCAAACTGTGGTCTGCGGACCACCAGTGGTCTGTGAGCTCCATTCAGGTGGTCCACGGATAGTTCCCTCTAAGGTGTGTGCCTGGGCGGCCACACACAAGAGAATGAAGGGCCACCCACCTAATTAGCGGAGGAGGGCCACCCACCTAATTGGTGGAGCAGGCCTGGCTCCACCAATTAGGTACCTGGACCCTGGAGAAGACGCACATGTAAGGTGAGGTGGTGGCCTTGGGGGGAATAGGGTGTAGGTGGGAGGGGGGCAGTGGGGTGAGAAGAGGGGGTGGGGGAAATTTGGGATGTGCAGGGCTGCGGCGGCCAGAGAAAGAGGCAACTTTCCCCAGCTCTAGGCAGTAGCGTAGGCAGGTCCGGAGCACAGGGGGAGCGGCGCTATAAAAAGGCGCCTCCCAAGGCTCCCCCTGCACTCACCCGGCGGCACCTCCGGCGGCGCTCCGGGTCTACGGCGGCACTTTGGCGGTGGGTCCTCACTCGCTCTGGGTCTTCGGTGGTACCCACCGCCGAAATAACACCGAAGACCCGGAGCATCGCCGGGTGAGTGCAAGAAGCGCCGCTTCCTTTTTAAGGCGCCGCTTCTGCTCACAGGGGGAGCAGCCGCTCCCCCTGCTCGCCCCCTGGCTACGCTACTGGCTTCAGGGCTGCAGCTACCGGAGAGAGACGGCCCCCTCCTTCCCAGCCTCAGCTCTGTGGCGGGGGAGAGACACCCACCCCTTCCTTCCTAGCCCCAGCTCCAGAGAGGGCACATCCATTGCATTAGAAAGGCAAGACTATGCATATTAAAATATGAGTTGTGTGCTTTTATTTGTAGAACAAAAAAAGTTGCTTATTATTAAGGTTTTTTTTATATAGCGCTTTTATCCAAAGCGCTTTACAATAGTTAGCTAATGGTACCAACAAAATTGGAAGATTCATTAAGTGGTCCGCCAAGACCCTCAGCAATTTTCAAGTGGTCTGCAGAAAAAAGTTTGAGAACTACTGTTCCATGCTATGAGAAACTATGTAAGTTTTGCTTTATGACTTTGAAAATGTTTGTTCTGAACTTATGAACCCAGGTACATGAACTGTCCCGTCTGCCTGCCTCCCCTCCCCCCATCCAGAAGGAGTATCAAAATCAGATGGGCCATCAAGGCACATCGCAATACAAAGGATTAGATAATGGTCCTATCATACCCATGGAGAAGTGGGTGCAGAAGGCCTCGTCTCATCGATTTGAACGTTGGAAGAAGGAAATAAAAATAGTTTCTGAAGATTTTTCTTGACTCTTTGCTGTTTGAACTGTTACAGGGCCAGAGAAACCAAATCAAAGCCAGACAGCCCCGGGGGTTATCTCCTTAGTCCGCTCTGAAAGACACTTTTAATTAACAGATCACTACAACTCTGTCACTCAGTATTTCGATAGTAACATATTTGTGTGTATGTTTGCTGGCTTTAATCTGTAAATAACTCTCTTATTCATCTTTCCTAGTTAATAAACATTTAGATACTTTATTACAGGATTGGCACTCTCTTTGGTGTAAAACCTAGGATGCCAACTGATCTGAGGTAAGTGACTGGTCTCTTGGGACTGGAAGCAATCTGAATGTTGTGTGATTTTTGGTGTAAGTGACCACTTATCACGAAGTCCAGTCTGCGTGGGTGTCAAGATAGACTGAAGAGTCTAAGGGGACTGTCTGTGATTCCATGGTAAAACTGTTATAGTGGTCCAGGAGTTCACCTTTGTTCCTGGCTTGAGGAAATCTAATTATAGGGTATCTGCCTATACACAGTTGTGAGCCGCTCTAAACAGCGTGACAGAAAGCACTTACGTAATCAGGCATAAACATATGATGAAAGACAACCAGTCGACAGACAGACGGGAGCACAAGGTAGCTGCAAGATAGGACAGACGCTAACTTAAAATTGAGAAAAGAAAGGGATAGGTCTTGAGGTCTGGTCTTAGAATCCTGCTGCTCACGGAATTCCCAGTTAATGGGAGTTCTGTGCACAGACACTTTGCAGAATTAGGCCCTAAACTGGTAACATTCCAATTGATGTAGACAGAAGGTTCCCCGCCCCCCACTTTCCAGCATAACAAGGTTAGTATCTTAAGCTTCATCATTCCTTACAAATACAGGAAACTTCAAGCTAATTTCTGGGAGAGGGAAGTTATATTTGGAAGAAGCTTGCAACATAAGAAGGGGCTGAGGAGGAAATGAGCGCTCTCAGAGGATATGCTGGAGAAAGAGGGTTGTGACAGCAGTACTATGGAACACATTGGACTGCAACCCTGGTCTGATTTATCTGGTAGGAAGTTATTGGAGGGATGGAAATCTAGATTCCTGTGTTTAGATTATCTTGTCTTCTGCTTTGAGGAAGGAAACCTCACTGGACTGACTGTTTCTCCTGACTAAGAAGGGCTGTCTTCACAAAGAAAATAGGATTCCACAATAGAAAGCTGATGAAATGTTGCCATTTTTATATCTTTGGCCCTGTCCCCAATACAACTAAGCATAGTATTTTTGTAACCAGGCAGAGGAATGGTTATCTTAACTGGTTACAAGTAACACAGCAAAATTTGGGATGGCAGAAAAGATGCTGTGTACGTACACACACACACGTTTGTAGAAATTTTGGTGGTACCCAGAACCCGCCCCCCCCCCCCATAGGCTCTGGGAGGGAGTTTGGGGGGGGGGAGGTCTGGGGTGCAGGCTCTAGGAGGGAGTATAGGGGCAGGAGAGGGTGTGTGAGAAGGAGGTTGGGTTGCAGGCTCTGGGATGGAGTTTGGATGCTGGGGGCAAGCTCCAGGCTAGGGCAGGGGATTGGTGTGCAGGAGGAGATGAGGGGTGCAGGCTCTGGGAGGGAGTTTGGGTGCTGGCTCTGGTCTGGGGGTGCAGGCTCTGGGAGGGAGTTTGGGGATGAGAGGGGGTGTGGAGGGAGGGGTGCAGGCTCTGGAACGGAGTTTGGGTGTAGGCTCTGGGCTTGGGCAAGGGGTGGAGGTGTAGGGGGGGGTGAGGGGTGCAGGCTCTGGGAGGGAGTTTGGGGATGAGAGGGGGTGTGGAGGGAGGGGTGCAGGCTCTGGGCTTGGGCAAGGGGTGGAGGTGTAGGAGGGGGTGAGGGGTGCAGGCTCTGGGAGGGAGTTTGGGAGCAGGAGGGGATGTGTGGGAAGGGGATGGGGGTGCAGGCTCTGGGACGGAGTTTGGATGCTGGGTGCAGGCTCTGGGCTGGGACAGGGGCTGGAGGTGCAGGAGGGGATGAGGGGTGCAGGTGCTGGGACTCAGTTTGGGTGCAGGCTGAGGCTGCAGGCTCTGGGAGGGAGTTTGGGGATGGGAAGGGCGGCAGAGGGAGAGTGTGCAGGCTCTGGAAGGGGGTGGGGGGATGCAGCGCTTACCTGGGGCTCCTAGGCAGGGCAGGCCGGGAGTCTCCATGTGCTGCTACCCCAAGCACCGCCCCTGCAACTTCCCATTGGCTGCAGGGGCACTTGGGGCAGGACACAGACCCACCCCCGCCCAGGGGCTGCAGGGAGGGGCCCGGCAGCCATGTGGAGTGAGCAGGGAGGAAGTCGCTCTGCTCCACTGCACTGCCAGTGGTGAGTGGGGCCCCTGGGCTGTTTTAAATGGCCTGGGGAATGCATGCGGGGGGCCCACGGGGGCGGAAGGCTGGGCCGAGGGAGAGACCCATCCCCAAACATTGCTGGAACCGGGCCCCGGGCCAGGAATATTCCTGGTGCCCAGGCACCATGGGCCCATAGGACTCGCCGCCCATGCATGCACGCACACGCACACTTTCAAATCCATACCTAGAGTATTACCAATTACTGTGGGTGGGACATTCTGGGTAACTTATCTCATAGTACTTCAGCAGCAGCTACCTGCACCAAGGATTCTGGGCAAATTTTCAGAGCCCTCACCCCCACCACTTTTAATCTATGATTGCCATGTGGTAGCATGGAAATCTCTCTGTTATTGCATGTTGCTGCGTCCCCCAGCTTCTGAAAGCTAATGTTGGACAGCCTGGAAGAACAGCTCGGCAAAAATGTTTGAACTGCAAACACATTGGGGGCAAGGAATTTTTTTTTTTGTTATTTGTGTGCTCAATGCCTGGGACAATGGGGTCCCCCCTAAGGGAACTGAATTGCTATCCCAATATAAATAATAATAATTTGGGTTTTTTGGTCTTAACTCAAAATTTCCTGACTTAAATGGCTGTTTTACTAACTACATTTGGAAAGGACTTCTATCCTTGGGTAACTAATATGCACTTTAACTTTACCAGCACAAAGTTTTTTTCTGGGAATTTCTTTTTATTTTAAGTGGAAAATCTCACTTGAAGGCGAAGAGCAGTGACAAAGTAACTGTTCAGTAAATAGCCGACATCTGGCATTTCAACATTTTTTCTCCAAAGTTGCCACAAAAAACATGCAGTAAATTAAATAAACCATCTACCAGTTTTTGGTCATCTACCAGTTTTTGACATTTTCTCAGAATTGGCCTTGAAAAATCTATAAAGTTATTAAACCAATCAGCACCCAAGGCATGAGTGTTGTTTTCAAAGGATAAAGACAGCAATTGTATCAGTATGTTGCTAGAAGCTCAAGTCCTGCTACAGCATGGATGGAAAAGTCCTGCCATTTCCTATTCTTTTATGGTAGCTAGGTTCTGACAGTGTTCTCGCAGTGTTAACATCCAAGAAGGAAGTATGTTAACAAGTACATCGGAAAAATACAGTACTCAGTCACTTTGCATAATCAATCTTCCTGAAAAGACAATCATTTTTCTCCAACAAATGGTCTGTTTCTGTAAATGGCAATGCTTTGTTTAAGAATTTTAAGAAGACATTTTATGGTTTGGTCTCAGCAAAAGCCACAAAAATGTGCTTAACTAATTAACACAAAATTAAAAGAGAAACTGAGTTTCTTGGGAAACATTCAGTTTCATTGAAGAGAAATGTATTTGATTGGTTCTGATTTCAAAAGGTTAATAAACTGTGCACACATCATGTAATTTTAACTTAAAAAGGTAGATAAAATGTATAAATAATTCTTTATTAATTATAGTGTGTGTTAGAAATGCAGCTATGGCTGTTAACTCTTCCTTCCCGAATCTTAAATATTTCTTTATACATTTCACAGACTGAGACTTGTAATTACTGCTAACTACAGCATTGTTTAGCGTAATTTTTTCTCTTCAATGTGATCTATATTTTGTAGGCAAATATTAAACACATTACACAAAAGAAAAATTAACAGTTATCTTTCCATTATGACAACGATCAAATTGTTTTAGTTTCTATTGAAACACTCACATTATTTACATTATGCAAGTAACAACATGACCTTTACTTTGCTTGCCACACATCCAGTCCTAGGGACATGTGACACATCCAGTCACCACTCCTTTGGTCAGTGGACTCATTCTGACATGTCATGTGGAAGAAAAGCTCCCATACCTAACTCCCCTTTAATGGCAATAGAGGCAAACAGAAGGGTTGCAAATTCTGAGACATAGGGAAGACCTAGAGCTCCAATGCACTCTCCTCACATCTGGTTCTCTTTTCCCCACACTGAGCCATGAACAATTGGTCAGAAGTTCCACATTAGAGAACTCAAAAAGCGATGGGTCAAGATCTGCATTGGGATCCGCTAGCACAGACAGACCTGGGCTCATTTTTCAGCTCTGACACAGTCTATTTATGATCTGCCCTGTGCCTTTGAAACGAGGAAAGTACTTCCCTACTTCACAACTTCACAAAGCTATTGTGAGGGGGGAAATGAAGGATTATGAGGTGCTCAGACACTGTGCTGAAGGGGTCCGTATAAGAACCTAGACAGACAGAATGACAGACCTCAGCATTTATGAAGAATGGGCCCAAAGCTACAGGGGCCCATACCAGCAGATCCCATATGAAGAATGGGCCCAAAGCTACAGGGACCCATACTAGCAAATCCCATTGAAGGACTGGGGCCTGAAATTGTTACGGAAACGTTATCGCAAAATAAATACAACAGGAATTTCCATGTCATGAATGATTTGTAGATTATTACAAACAGACATCAAAAGTATCTAGGGCACTCAGGTCTTGATTCATCAATTTACAAAGGTATGTGTCTAATAATTCCATTGTCTTCCAATGACATTATTAGATTCACATGGTTAAAGTTAGGCATGTACCTTGCTGAATTGAGGCCTCAAAGGACAAGTAACATTCTAAACTGCATTTTGCAGTTTTACATCATTTCTTCACAAAATAGTCAAGTATTAAGTTTGCAAACTTATGATGATTAAAAATAGTGATTCCACGGAAACAGTAGTGAGTAATTAATGTTTTACATTTTTGCCTTCAAGAGTCAAATCTCACATTTTAAGATGAGATAATATAAGACTGAATAGTTAAAACATGGAGACAGAGCAGTAACTTTTTAAAGGCTCACTTGAGACTTCATCTGAGCTACACATGCCTGCCGCACAAGGTTTCCTCTGGCATTAAGATAATCACCGCACAGTCCATCCAGGAAACAATGGAACACCCAGCATGCAGATTTCACCAATAAACTAACAAATCACGGTATTCTAGTTTAAATGACACTAACTACCAATAATTGAACACAAGGCAGGTACTGGGAAAAATGAAAAAAGTCAAGTCACTGCAACTCTATATTTTTTGATGCATGGCTTTTTTTTTTTTAAATAAAGGTTATCAAAGCCAGGAAAATGTGAACGGTTTATCTGTATCCCTGAGTGATGTTTGCAGTCAAAATAAGGAAAAAAAAGAAAAAAGATTAAAGACATTTGAATGTGCCGTAAACCCTTCAGCTATCAAAGACACTTGGAAAGTGGTGCCAGACAATAGTCATATTTATTATACTGAAATCTGATGTTTGCTCAGTGAAGGATAAAGCTCAGAGGGGGCTACATAATTGGGATGCGTCTTGAATTTGGAGCCAAAAAGAAACCGAGGAGCAATGTAAATCTTTTTTTAAAAATGGATCTTATTGTAAATCTTTCAAAAACAAAGGTAATTGCACAAAATTAGAACATTAAATAATCTGTGGTCATCCAGACACACATCATCAATGCAGGAATCAAGGAGCTTTATTGTTTAAATTTTCTTTTTTAGTCTCCATTATTTGTAATGCTGTCTTCTTGGCAGGGCCAGAAGTATTGCCTGTCTTGAGCAGGACTGAGTCAAGAGGAGAACTCATTCAACCACAGGTTATGAGGCTTGCTACAGGCAACATTGAATAAAATTCTATATATTGCATTATGCAGGAGATCAGACTAAATCATCATAATAATCCCTTCTGGCCTCAGCCTGTGAACCCTAGCACAAAGAGCATCCAGGAAATCTGACCAGATCAAGCGACATGATAAAGTCAAAGCTACTAAAACTCCATCTAAAAAAGCCTGACCAAAGAAGGGCTTAGACATTAGCTCAGCTTCAGCTCAAGCTTCCAATAGAGACTGTAAAAATATGAACCAGAGAGCAGATGAAGGTTCTTGATTTAACATCACTAAGAAGGAGGGTGCAGTCAGCTAGATAGTGACACCATCATTTTAAAATTACCTTTTTAGTTAGCCAAAAATTCCTGATAGAACATAAGTAAGGCCCTACTTGAATCGTGGGATGATTGTCAAATAATTGTGACTGAGTTACAGAAAAGACATGGAAAATTGTGGACAAGTAATAATGGCCCTTTATTCATTGCAGTAATTTGAAAAAGCCAGAGAAGACATATTTGTTTAAGAAAAATTAGCTGGAACAATATAAACACTCAAGTATTATGCTATGCCTGTTGATTTTTTTGATAACCAGAAATTTTGCTGCAACTATATTACAGTCAATAATGCATGGGGCTGAGAGCCTGAGTGTTAGAATATAGATATTCAGGCCTGCCTACTTTCAGAATTTAGGTGTATTTTTATCACTTAGCTAGTTACAGGGGTATAAAAATAAAGAATCAAAATCACAGTCCGCCTGTGTATGGGCCTTCTCTCACTAGGATATTCTGAGGCCTTGTTCTTAGGCTAAGGCCTTTGGCTAAGCAGCAGGGGCAGCCATAAGCTAGGAAGCATATGATGACACCCTCACATTCCAAACCAGTCACACTGAAATAAGGTGTTAGGAAGATGATCCTGTCCTGATAACACCCATCACCACAAAGTGGATGTGAAACCCTCATTTCTGTATTGTTTTATCTTTATGGCCCCCACTTTTCCATTGTTAATCTGTCTGGTTCTCTAATTGTTTCTCTCTGCTGTATAATTAATTTTGCTAGGTGTAAGTTAATTAGGGTAGTGGGATATAATTGGTTAGAGAATTATGTTACAATATGTTAGGATAGGTTGTTAAATTTCAGTAAAATGATTGGTTAAGGTATAGCTGAGAATATTCTTATATAAACTGGGGTCAAATAGGAAGTTGGGGGATGGGAAATTGGAATCATGTTTGTTAAAGGGGAGGAACAGGAATAGGGAACAGGGACACAGGCCAGGCTCTGCGGCATAAGAGCTGGGAAGGGGGACACGGGATAAACTCTCTGCGGCGTCAGAGCTGGGAACGGAACACTGGGACACAGCCATCGGCATATAGAGATAAACCTGACTGGTGTGAAGGAATAGGCTTGCTTGGAAACTAACCCCAATAAACATTGTATTGTCTGCGCTTCGGACTTCTGGTCTTCTGCTTTCTGTCTACGTGACAAGAACCAGGGGAGAGGGTGAAGAGAAAGCCCTCTAACACCGAGCCCTAGCCGCTCGGATAAATGGGGTTCTACTGTACTAATTGGAGGAAAATGGGTGTTGCAAACCTCAAAATGTATGCAAAATTGTGGACTGTGCAAAGTAAGCTAATTAAAATCAAAACTGTGGTGGAAGCCTAACATTGCAGAATCTGCAATATTGCGAATTAAGTAGGGCCTTAAACATAAGCATTTATTAACGTTTTTCTTGCATTAAGGGCCAGAACCTGTATTCCTTGCAAACCAAGAACTCCCATTGGAGTCAGTGCATTTGTGGGTGGAGGGGAAGGAAGGGGGGAATGCACAAATTGGGCCCTCGGGAGAGCCACCAAGCATATCATTCTTAAACGGAAATGGCATTCAAAATCTCTGCTTGCTTTAAGCACTGAAAACAGAAAGAAGTGTTTGAATTTAACAATGTTAAACAGATGCTTCTAAGTAAGACAGTCTTTTATTAGTGTTACTATTTTCCTTTCCTGTATCTTCCTATTCTCTTGTTTTAATAGACCTTAATATTTAGTGCTTGTCTTTGTGGGGATTTATTCCAGAATAGCTATTCCATCTGTGGACACTCTTATTCTGAATTAGTTTAATTCACTTCCAAAGTGGATTTAAATAACTTGGAATAAGGCACTTATTCCAGAATAAAAGCATCCGCAAATGGAGTTAATCAGGAATAGTTAATCTGCTTTAAAATTCACATTCTACTTTATTCCACATTAAATTTTATGCATAGAGAAGCCCTTAGACAAGTTGTGCCATGTGTTATTGGTCATCATGATAAATAGATATTGACTGTTAAATGAGACACAGCATGTTAGCTAACTAGCCATATGAAAATAAGACCAATAGTTCGGACAGCTGTTGCACTGGGTTTCTAATTTAGCCAGAAGTTTAATCTGATATTGCTAAGTAACATCATTTTCACACTTATTCAATTAAACCTTGTCAGCAAAATTGATAAATAAACAAACATAAAAAGAGCATCAAATTAAACCTGCTTCCTTTGCAGTCTTATCTTAGTTCTAAGCAATGGAAATGCCTATTGTTCACTAACACTTGACGGACACAAATCCTTGCCTGTTGGTGGATGAACAACCAAACACCTTGTTTACAACATGTGATCTACTGGAGTCCAAAGAGGAGCCTGTTTTGTGAGGTTTTATTTTATTTGGTCTTTAGCACTGGTTTGCATCTGCAAACACTCACCTGGTGATTTAAGGCCATCTATATTTGGTGTCTATTTTCTTTGTTTTATCTTAATTTAGCCTTCACATTTGTATTCGTTGTGTGGTAAATACTTGCTTAAGGAGACTATAAAATAGAGAGGGTGGTCACTATGCTGCCCCCCTGGAGCATGTCCACATATTAGGTACAATATGCACTGTTAGTCCCACTATTTTTTAAAGTATAAAACTAACTATGGCATTAATCACTAATTTTTACCTGCAATTTCTGAGAGAGTTTTAGGTGCATACATTTCTCTCTCTCTCTGTATAAATAGGTCAAGACTTGCCTATAAAAGGAATGCAAGGCTCTGCAGTACCTGAATTAACTTTAATTTCTCAAGAAGATGTCAGTCAGTTCAAGGTACCCAGGCAAAATCTGCAACTGTAGATTAGGCACTGAGAAAAACTGATAAACTTTGGTTGTCACAAACAGAAATATGGTCTTTTCCATACCACTAAAATGAATATGACTTCGACTTCTATCGAATTTTGGTTCCTTATTCTTTCCTCAAGCATCTTCAAGGGACTCTCAGTATTAACATTCATGGCTGTTAGATGCAACTCCAATACATTTACAGCAGGGTTTGACAATAGAAGTACCACCAAGACTGGTACCAAAACAGAATTAAATTACACACTGTTGCCATGGAATCCCACACAGCTGTTTCCCAGTCAGCACTGACAGATTTCCACCCCAGCATATAAAGTATCTCCATCAGTCTCCTTCCTAGAAGGATATCTTTTACCTACTAAAATGTATTCACTTCACCTTCTGCTATAGAGTCATGGGGGCAACGGAGGAGTGAAGAAGAGACCCTATTATGCCCTCAACCTCTGTTTTAGCACACAGGCTTGCTTTATCACCACATACCAAATGGACACTTAATTTGGATTTCCAGCTGTTATTGGGTACTCTGAAGTCCTTATGAAGGCCAGGGGCAGCTCTAACAATTTTGCCGCCCCAAGTAGTCACCGCTGCGGCAATTTGGCAGCAGGTCCGTTGCTCTTCCCGCCGCCGAGAATGGGGCGGCAGTCTGAGTCCCGTGGCGGCAATTCGGCGGCGGACCTGCCGCTGAATTGCCGCTGCGGGACTCGAACTGCCGCCCCATTCTTGATGCTGCCCCAAGCACTAGCTTGGAAAGCTGGTGCTTGGAGCCGGCCCTGATGAAGGCATTTGTCCTTTCAGGAGGGAGGTCTGCTGCAGAGAATGCAGTGGGTATAACTGGCCAGGAACAAATCTCAAGAAGTTTCAAAGTCTGGGTCTGGATAAGCACTAAAAAGTTTGGATCTAAATCTTTGTGGCACTGAGACCTACTCCTCCAATATTCCCCAGACAGCTCCCATTCTCTCAACAGGCCCCAGTTCCCCGCTAGCTTCATCATTCTGATGGGGGGGGGGAGGGGGGGAGGAGAGGGGTTATGAAAAGAAATGTCATGCAGCCAACTAGCTTCATGCCCATGTCGATGTATGGCTTTGCTCTTTGGAAAGAGACCAGAGGGATCTAAATAGCCCAAGCCCCATTCTGATGTACATTCTCTTCTGTAGAAAGCAGGTGTTTCTTGTCTACTGCTGACAGACACAGAGTGTTCTGCTGGCCCACCATCTTCTAGTTTAAAAGGCACACCCTGCAGAGCACTGTGAGCTCAGGAAATCCTTCCTTTCCCTCTTGCAAGAACTGCTGATTATGTGGAAAAGAAGGGAAGGCCTTTCAAATAGCATAAAGCACTTTAGGGGATCTCAAATTTTAAAGGAAAAGAACAGCAAAAGCCAATGGAGAAATTACTTGATTCCATTCACTGGTCTAGAGCAGGCAGTAGGCCAGCCATGCTGTCCCCAGAAATGGCAATCTAATCAGTGACTGATTTACAGGTAACACCACAGCAGGGGAATGGGTCACTAACTCAGATGCTCCCTTAAGAGAAAAAGCAGTCACTGGAGTGGAGATCAGGCCCCCAGATCTACTCCTTTCTGTGACAGGATTACATAGTAGCATCACCAGAAGTTTTGCTAGGCATGGACAATCTTTATTCTAAAATTGGATAATTTATATTGTATGTTTTGCTAAACCCTTTATTATCAGCTGCTTGAGTGTAACGTTGCTGGTGGCTGAAGAAAACCAATACTCCCACAATGGACAAATAATTTAAGAAAACTCTGGGAGCTGTAGCCATGCAAAAACAAACAAAAAACAACAAGCCTAAAGAAAAAACGACCTTGCAACAAAACCCTTGGACGGACGGCTACACTGAATTACTAAGTTATTACTGAAAGAGGCCCCTTCCAGGGGTGATATCCTCCACTTATAAATTATTTTGTATTTTGTAAGCTGGTCAAAGACTATTGCCCAGAACACTGCATCTGCTACTCCACTGCTGAAAATAGCACATGCCCAACACAGCCAAACCACCATCACACATTCTGATTAAAATACATTTATCTTAGAGAAGGGGGGTCTTTGAACATGGAAACAAACTGATAAGAGAGCACTTAGGATTTTAAAGCTTGAGACTCACTGAATTAACTACCCGCAGTTTCACAGTTGCGTTGACATAATCCGTGATGCCTGTGCCTAACCAAAGAAGCAATCAGAACAAAAATGGCCATGGGAACTCAGCTCTATTGGAAACGCAGATATACCCCAGTCTCTTCAATACATTCATCATCATAGGAAAAGGACCAGGCTGATAGGGAGAAGGTGATGTTAAGCTTCTAAGGTGACATTACGAACCAAGGAGCATGAAAAATAATTAAACAAGTGTTACATATGGTTTCTTTAAATAAAAAGTGCTTGACACTAACAAACCAATACAACTGGCTGAGAAAAGCAACGGCCAGCGAAGCTGACCTTGGCAGGACCTTGTATTTCAGCAAAGCATGAAACCCAGAACAGAACACGTCTGTTACTCTTTCCACCATTTAACTGCTGAGTTTGGTAGGGTTATTGCAATAAGTAGAGTGGCTGTTTCCTCATGACAGCTACTCACTTTTGGCTCAATGCTGGGAGGTGCTGAGCGAAGTAAAGAAGAGTCAAGGGCAGTCCTATAGCTGTGTCATGGAGGTCACGGAAATCACGAATTTCAATAAAGTCTGTGAGATCTTGGCTATAAAGACACATTTGATTAGGCCCCCAAACTGAGTGGTGGTGTCACCTGGTGCATGGGGTCACGGCACTACTCATGGTCTGTCCGCCTGGCCAGAGATGGAGAGGTGGATGGGCCAAAACTGAATAGCTCTATGACCCTGTATGCTAGGTCACAATGCCCAGTCCTGCAGGATAGCCGCCCTCCCCCTTCCCCTCTGCGGGTTGAGTGCGGGAGGGCTCGCTCTCTAACCACCTTCCTCACCCCAAGCTTCACTTTTCAGCAGCCGCATTAAACTCTTGTGTACAGCAGAACCTGAGAGTTATGGACACCTCGGGAATGGAGGTTGTTCGTAACTCTGAAATGTTTGCAACTCTGAACAAGCCATTAGGGGCGGACTGCTCAGAGCGGGGGCAGGGCAAACAGCTGGCTCTAGCCCCCTGGCTGCAAGGGTGATGAGTGAGGCACCCTGGGGCACTGCAGTGTCAGCGGGTGCACGGTGCAGGCTCTGGCCCTTAAAACTGACTTGCTCCTCCAGAGCACAGTGTGTAGGCTTGTACTCCCTGAGCTGCTACTGAAACCAGGCCTGAAGTTTCTTTCCCAGGCTCTGAGCTTGCAAGGTTGTCACTGTCCTAGCCAGGGGGGAGGGAGAGGGGAAAACTGCATTCACCACCTCCTACCGGTAAGTGGCTGCCTCCCCTCCCTCATGAGTAGGGGGTGGGAACAGGCAACCCAGCTGTGCCTACCTTTAAGATGCAATACAGACACAGTGCAGTACTGTATTTGCTGGTTGGCTGGTTTGTCTGTCTGTCTCTGCTGCTGTCTGATGGTACGTTTTCCACGATTTATCTTTTTTCCCCCTGAATTTCTACCGTGAAGTTTACTAAAAATGTCCATGCCAAAATTGTAGCCTTAGTTAAGGGTAATCAGCACCTCTTAAAACTGGGCCTGCAAGGATATAGACTGAGGACTGTTGCTTGTAACCGTATTTTGTGGAGATCAACTTAGGGCCAGTTTCTGAATTCCAGATAACAGAAACTGACAATACTGATACAGATCACAGTAATTTGGACAGCAGTGCTTGGTTTTAATATTGACTTAGTGACTAGTACAGAACCATTCACTAATATCACTGGAGATTAGAATTCAAAGAGCTGATAAAGCTTCATCTTCAAAATCCTCCTTCAAAGAAACAAATCCAGCAGGCAGTCCACCACAGGCAGGAAAAAACAACATCTTGTGTACTATGTCTGAGTTAAAAAGCATGGAAGTTCTGTATGGTAATTACACTACAGACTAGGTAGTGTAGAGAGTAAAAAAGACGGTAAGGTTGTACTGATTTATCTCTTTTGGATCATCAATGATTAATCAGCATATGAAAATGAATGAAAAATACCTGCAAAATATTTTTCCATTTAGAAATTAAGAAGTGTAATGATTGCTAAAAGGTAAACACACAGATGGAAAAGGCAGTTCAAATCTTTACTACAAGTCTGCAAGTAAATAAGACAATTTTAAAAAAGAGAGACACACTCATTCAGATGTAAGCAAAATCTTTTAAAGATATAATTTCTTCAGAATCCAAGTAAATATCATGGATAAACACTATGGCCACATTTTTCAAAAACTCAGGCCAGCTCCAATCCTACAAACTCTTACACATTTAAGTAACTTTCAATTTAATGGATTATTCACAAAAAGTAAAGCTACACTGATGCAAAGTATTTGCAGAATCAGGGCCTCAGATGTTTAAATCTAGGTACCCACCTCTATATTGAGGCACCTAAAACAAGGGCCCAGCTGTTAAAAGGTGCGGTCAGTGGAAGCTCCAGGATCTCAAGTAACTTTGGAAACTCAGGCCACTCATTTCTGTGCCTAAATGTTGGGTTAGGTGCCTGACTCCCAAGTCTGAACACTTTGGTCTGTTTGTTTATTTTGGCATATTATAAGCAGGTCCAATTTCCTGCTAAAATACTAAACAGTCTTCCAAGAGGTAGTCATTTATTCTCACTAAACCTCCTGAAAACTTTAATGCTACATACACAATTTATTTCAATAAGGAAGAGAAAACTCAATCACCTCAAAGAAATTCTCAGTACCTTCCAGTTTTAAAATTTCATTCAAACAGAAGTACAGTAGATGCTGGAATACTTACTTAGGATACAACTCAAAAGAATACCCCTAAGAGGAACATTTTCAGAGAATTCCTGCTCTTTTCTGCTTTAAGCTGAAAAGGTTTTGAGACCACGGGATCAGCAATCAACCTTTGTCTGGAAGGGTTTCAGACAGAGTGTAACCCTACAGAAACAACGTTGTTATAGTTTGTGAAGCAAATACACCCACCCACCTGCTGTCACTATCTTTTCACCATTACCATATTTAGCCCCTCTTACTAAAAACTTGGGAGTTAGGGGTGACACGCTCTGGGATACAACCCAGACCAGTAAGGGCTTGTGTTGCCACCTGCCCTCCAACTCTGGGTGCCATAAATGCTGTGGCTCACAGCCCTGACACCAAGAGCTATTTATAAGCATGCAGGTCACACCCTGGCTTCCACCACCCAGTTACTTTTTTCAGAGTGACCCCAACACCCTCCCAGTCACAAATATCCCCAAAACCACCTGCCCTGCAGTGTCCAGCCCTTATGGAACACTCACAGAAATCATTCAGTTCATTGCTCCATTAAAGACACAATACACTGCAGCTCGTTAATTTAACTGGGGTTTGACAAACACTCTTATTTCAATCTCAGCACTGAACTGGTTTATAGTAAAAGTAAAACAAATGTATTTAACAAAAGGACATAGGATTAAGTGATACCAAGTATAAGGAATAAAGACAAAAAGGGTTGCAAGCAAACAAATACACTTCTAATGGTAAAACAATTTCAGCACGTTACAATCTTTGCCAAGGCTGATTTCTCACCTAAACTCGGTTCCCAGAGACTTCAACCCCATTGGTTGAAGGAGCCAGAGCTCTGGCCCCTTAAATCCCTTAAGTAGTAGCTTTTTCTTCTCCTTAGATCATCCCAAAGCTCATTGACATTGCTTCAAGAGGCAGGAAGCCCTCCTGGGGGCTCAGCTTGCTGTGTATCAGGGATCTGATGCCATGTTAATTTTTGCAATCTCCTCCCCCACATCATGATAATTAAGAGGCCATCTCCCCCATCACTAGGTTGATGGCTTCGTTCACCTTTTATGTAAATATACCTTCATTGTTTCTTCCTGATGAGCAAGATGGTCAGACAAGCAAATACATGTTCCTTTGTCTAGGGCAGACTGTGCTTATGCGTTGCTTGTCAAACACATTTTAAGAACATAATTCTAGCACATATTTATAACTCTTTGTACACACCCCATACATACACCACACAATAATTTTCAGGACCAGCGTGTTACCACTTTGCATATGATATCTTACATAACACCTCTTAGATACAGATTATGACAACAGTGTGTTAGGTATAGTGAGTATGTCAGGCCTGACAAGAATTGCTGACACAGAGCAGTGAACAACCTATGGGTCTCTGTCACAATGAGATCATTGAGCAAACGGATATTTTTATAGGAAGAAACATTCCTACCTCTGACGAGCGAGACCCAAATGAAAAATAATGCATATAAATTGTATAAGGCCTAGAGTTTCTTTCTAATGCTTTTGCCCTGTACTATTGTTGGTATTTCGTACTAAACTGTATGTGGAGTTTAACTCCATCCTTCTCTCCTTGATTTCACATATAACACAGTAGATGACATGATTTATTATATGCAGTTAAATAAATAATAATGACCTACATTTATACTACACCTCTCATCCCCAAAGGATCCGAATACCAATGATCCTGTTTCTGAAATATATAAGAATCACTTTACCATCTGCTGAAATGCCGCCACTACCGTTACATAATACTACAGCTGTTTACCAAAGTACAGCAACACCTATTTTAATACTGCTTAATTTAAAAAGACAAATATTTTACTGTCAAAAATATGAAATATAAAAATATGATTGACTACATTCTACTGCTTGCAGAATTTTTTTTTTGGATTAGAATGCCTAATAGCTGACAATACTATTATCGTATGTGGAGCTGATACACTAGTGTTTGATTCATTTTACCAAAAAAGTTAGTTTGTTACTTTGGGTGTGGGTGGAGGAAATCTGAAAACCAAACCTCCAACCCACTTGAACGATCTTCAGTGCTCAGCACAACATTTTGCAGGGGAGGAGGAAAGAGGAGAAAAAAATTCTTCATACCAACCTCTCTTTTTAATTATTTTTTTAAAATTGTGTAAGATAATTCAATACATTTAATTGATGAAAGAAAAACAGAGGTTGACATAAATCTCAGACCAATGAGTTATGATTCTTCAAATATGCATGCGTGTTTATAGAGGCAGAACATATGTATATCTGCACCGCACCTAGGCGCACCTGGGCATAGACTTTCCACATCCATAATGTAGTGAAGATTGATATTCCTTAATGACAACATCTTCTATCAAACACTACCATATTTTCCGGCTTTGAACAAGCAATCGATTCATAGATTCCAAGGCCAGAAGGGACCACTGTGATCTAGTCTGACCTAAAATCTGGCTTCTTTCCTTGATTAAAAGTGACAGTGAAGGAACAAGCCTGCCAAGAGAGTAGAAGGAAGAGAGATTGGGGGAAAAGACAACAGGAGAAGCTGCATCTAATAATAGACCCATTCTGCCCTCACATAACCAAGGCCACAGCTACTGTGCCACGTGTTGCAGCATATTTCAACAATTGTTTGCTTTTAAAGGTGAACAGCAAAGCTTTACAAAAAGTGTTGAAAGCATTTAAGTTCCCACAATATACAGTACGAGTGAGTTACAACTATGGAGGACTTTTGCTTCCTGTAAAGAACAGCACCAGGGATTCTGCTTTCACTGCAATAGTTGGCCTCGCAAACATTGGAAACAGCACTTCCTCCCTACAATCTTATAGGCATCTGAGATATCCATTGCTGCAAGTAAAATGGAAAAGAATCCTCAATGCAGGTCTTGGCAGGTAAGGGAAGGAGGAATGGATTCTCAGATATGTGTGTTCTCTCATATGCATTTGTGTTTTGTTTTAAACCTTGCACCTAAATTTCATTAATGATATGGGAACTTTAATTGATTTTAGTGGACTATGACCGCAAGAGATGCTTGAATGCAAAGGATTGGGAAACAAAGACAAATATGTTCATATGAACCACTTGCTACATTGATATGACATTAAAATTAGTCCCTATAATATAGTCTTTGTGGTCAGTAACTGAGAACCAAGAACTCTCCAAAGACTAATGCGGTTTATATAGGATTATAGCAAAGGAAGCAATAGCTAAAGAGCTCTGTTAGCAAATTAAATTCTCTACCACTGTAAAGCATATTCCACACAAGAAATCTGTTACACACTGCTATTAGAGTTCCAAATGGATATTTCTGTGTTGGAGCTAATGTAATATTCTGGGAAACCTTAAGTGGCTTAACATCTTTGGGATGAAAGAAGGGAAGGCAATAGATAAACAATTTCTTAGTATATTTACAATGCTGGCAGTGAAGCAAACCTCAAGAACCTATTATATTAAAAAATAAATGCATACCAATCTGCAGCTATATATTCTGTATCTAATACCAAGGAGTATAGTTGAGACTAACAAGCAATCTTCAAGGATGAGTAGCTTCACTTTTCTCTCCTCTAATTTCCATTTTCATTCAGTTTGAGCTACTTTCTATGTTGTTTGCTCCTTACCCTAGCCTTGCCACACAGAATTCTCAAAATGCTACAGTAACTGATTTCAGAGCAATATTCAGTGGGTTTGTTTGTTTGTTTAAAGTTTATCCTCACAAAAGCCTATGTTGTTCAGTACATGAGCCTACAACCAGAAGATGATTCCCTAGGGATTTAGCCAAGGGATGTTATTAGATTAATGTTACTAGGAAATTATTAGGGATTTAGCCAAGGGATGTTATTAGATTAATGTTACTAGGAAATTATCAACATCGGGACAGAATCCAAACTGGGTCAGAATTAGAGGGATATATTCCAAGGTGCTTGTTCCGACTTGTTCTGCATATAGGACCTCCTTTCAGCTAGGAGACTTTTCACAGAGGATTCCCTCTCCTCACCTTATTAAATAAAAAGGAAGTTGGAGAGAGCCATTTGAGGAAAAACAATTTTTCTCTCTCTGATCAAATTTCGAGACAGTCTCTTGCATGTGAAATCTGAAAGCAAGGTGGTCAAGTAAAAGCATTAGATAGGTTCCTTTACTACCACCCCCTCCAACACACCACTCAAAATCAAGTTTGATATGTAAGAAAAGATGGCTTGTGACAGATTGTTTCAGTGAGGCAGAACCTATTTCCTAAAGAGAAAGGAGTCGCTAAACTGAAACAAAATACTCCTCAGCTTGCTACTTCCTCATGAGGAAATACTTGTCATAAAAGAAAAACAATAAAAAGAGGCTGGAAGGAGTGTGACATCTCATTTGTTACCTGACATCTTTCCTTTAGGGCTCTCTCTCACACACACGCTGGCATACTTTTGTTTCATTTTCAAGTGAGATTTTTGTTCCTTGATTTTTTAAATGAAAAAACCCCCTAAATTTTCCATAAAAACATTAAATACAATCATTGCATTCTAATATTGTTTCCATGTAATATTTCAAATAAACTTCTAGCAAAATTATTTTTATCATGGAAATAAAATTGGAGTTTTGCCACCAGCTTTAATATATTCATATACATACATTGACGCTGACATTTTCCCTCTGCATTCCTGAGACAAAGGAATGATCTGTGATCTCCTGAGAGATTTATTCACACATCTCCTAAATGCAAAAGCCACTTTTCCACCTGGTATGAAAATTGCAACCTTGCCACAAAAGGTCTGCATAGCGGGTATCACTGAAACCAGTGCAACATCCTAGACTTATCTTTTATTCTGTTAAAATAATGTTTTATTAGTCTAAAAATCAGAGATTCCTTGAGGAGGGATTCACTTGCATGAATAACAGCTTTTGAAACACCATCAATTCTAACCTTCTGACATGCTAAGTGCATTCCTGACATTTATGAAGATGCCAGATAATACATGAACACCCCACTCTATTTTCAAATATGCCCCTGTTTAGTTTTTGTTTCCAAGAAGCCATGATTCAGAAAGGAAAGAAAGAAAGCTGGAATTTTTAGAGGATCCTATGGGAATTGGGTTCCACTAAAAATACCAGCCTAAATAAGTAAAAGGACAAAGTCAAGGTGGTTGGCTGCACACTAGGGTGACCAGATGTCCCGTTTTAAAAGGGACCGTCCTGTATTTAAGCTTTCCTGCAGGTGTCCCGACTTTTTCTTAAAAACGGGCAAATTGTCCTGTATTTTCTGTTTCCTCCCCATCAGTACTGGTGGGTCCTGGTGCTGGCTGGATCCCTGTTTGCCAGCTCCTCGCCCACCAGCGGTGAGTCGGGGAGCCCAGTGGCTAATGATGGGGGTGGGTGTGCGGGGCTGGCCACTCCCGCTGCTGGTCCTTCAGACCAGCCTCTGCCATGTGCTCGCTCTCGGCCAGCTGGGCCCCGCCCCCCTCTCCCCCCACCGTCCCGTTTCCAGCTGGCCCTGGCTGCACGCTGTCAGGTGCGGTGGTTGGTGAGTGTGGGCAGGCACCAGCCGGCGGCCGGTTAGTCGCCTCTGCTGCCCACCCATCGGCCCTTTATGTGCTTCCCCTCTCACTATCCTCTCCCTGCTTTCCCCCTCCCCTCCTCCCCCCACAGCGGGGCACGTCCTGTTCCCAGCGCTGTGCAGAGAACCAGCCCCCGGTCGGAGCACTCAGCTCACCAACAGCCTGGCCGGGCCGGTGCCCCCGGAAAAGCCCAAGACCCTGGCCAGGAGGAGCTGAGCCCTGCATATGCCAAAGCCCCGCATAGCACTGGCACTGGGAAGCCTCCTCGCCCCTCAGCTAAGCTCTGGAGTGGTAGGGGGAAGCGATTTCCAGCCTGTTCATGACCCGAACCTGCAGGCTCCACAACAGGCCCCAGGGAAGGGCTTAGCCCCCTCTTTGCCCTCCCTCCCCACCAGGGTCCTGGCCCCCAGGGAGCGTAGGGCTGCTCAGTCCTCTAGGCACCCTCCCCTGCTGAGCCACCTCTCTGGCCGGGTTCACTGAAGCCCCTGCAGTCAGGTTTCCTGGGCCCTGGTGCACAATGCATCCTTAGGGCTTAACCCCTTCCTGCCCGCACTGTAGCCAGGGGACAGGAGGCAGCTGAGTTATGTCCCTGGCCAGCAGCAGCCTGGAGGCGTTAGCTGCCTTTCGACACTGTGCGGGCAGGAAGGGACAAGCTGCTTCCAGCCACAGGGGAGTGGTTGGGGGCGGGGGGGGGAGGGGGCGCGGGAAGATGATGAGCTCTGCAAAGACACAGGCCAGGTCATCCCTTCCCCGCCCCCCTCCTCCTCTGAGGCTGGAAACAGCTCCCATCCCTTCCCTTCTGCACAGTGCTGAAAGGCTGCTGCTGGCCACATTCTGGTGTGAACCCTGACTGTGTTGCCTCAGGAAGATGGGGTGCCAGGTACCAAGAGAGGTAGGTCTGTCCCAGGGGTCCAGCCAGGCATGGAGGGAAGAGAGCGCCGGGCAACGAGGGTTGGGTCAGTCAGTCACCCCAGCTGTGTGAGAGGTGTGTGTGTGTGTGTGTGTGTGTGTGTGTGTGTGTGTGTGTGTGTGTGTGTGTGTGTGTGTGTGTGTGTGTGTGTGTGTGTGTGTGTCACCCCTCCCGTGTGTATGTATGTGGGGAGGTAGGGGTGTGTGTGCCACCCCTCCCTGTGTGAGCCCTAAAGCCTTAAAGATAAGAAGGTAAATAAAAAGAATCCAACTATGCAGTATTTCTTTTAAATGGGCTCAATCAACTTGATGTTAATTTTAATGCTTGTATGATTGAATTCACTTGAATCCGAGTAATTGTTCCAGGTGTCCCATATTCAGCTTAGGGGAAATATGGTCACCCTGCTACACACACACCAATGAAGATAAGATCCACTGCAATTTATTGGAGTTTTCAAATTAGAAAGGGCCCAACTGCAAACCTGGCACAGGTTAGTGAGGATTATTTACACAATTAGCCCCACAGACTGCAGTGGGATTATTCTTGTGAATAAGTGCTCAATAGCTTACAAAAGGGTTTGCAATTGGGCTGTAAGTAAGGTAAAGGATCTAGACAGTTTCCACAGCCACATAACTCTTTATTTCAAATATTATTGGATTCATTACCTGCTAATTTCCAAACTTAACATTTTAAGTATTTTGAAGTTGTGGCATTTTTGGTAAGAAAGTCTCTTTGGGGGGGGGGGGGGGGGGCGCGTGCGGCTGGACTCTGTTTGAAAAAAATTCAGGTTTTAACTCTTCTTCAAAGAAATTTTTTACAAAGGATATGTTTCCAATACAAAAATTTAGTCCTGCTTTGAAATGTAGCATAGATACATAGATAAATGTAGACAGCTGTAGATATATAGGTAGATGTAGCTGCTGTCTCTGAGTCTGATCAATGTGCCTCCTTCAAAGCTTGGCTGAAGATTGGGTCATTTACATGTCAGGTGCAGACTGACAGAGCATACTTGTTACAGATACAGGTAGACAAAACCAAAGACACGTATTCAAGAGTGCCACAATTCAGCAGGCAAACTATACAAATATAGTGACTTACAAGTGCATTACTACTCTGACAAGTGACCTTATTAAAAATAATAGCATAGTGAACTTCTACAACTTGCTCTATTTAAATTGATCCATAACAGATTTGTTCAATTTTCAAGTAAAAAGACATTTGTGTTACTCCCTGCGCTGTAAATTCAGCCTGGGATCTGACAGTCAAGCTGGGTCCTTCGTAGATCATGAATCATCAATCACAATAAATGATTTTGCAGGCCAGATGTTTCCATTAGTTAGATCTGAGCAAGGAACTGCAAACCCTTATAATACAGGGAACAGCTGTTCTCCAGACAAATATTTGAAAAAAAGTGGCTTTGAATGGGTGGTATGCCATTTCTTAGCGCAGCTGAGAAATGCTCTGGCAGAATTAATGTTACAGTCTCCGAGAAATGTATGAGCCAGATAGATGTGCACTTCTAGAAAAGAACTGGCTTTCAGAAACTTATATTAATCTCTAGGTTATCTTCTTTTTCCAAGGAATCAGTACACTAGTAGAAAGATCAGATATCTTAAAGAGAAAGAATGGGAACATTCTCAAGTAATATTTTCCCCCAGTACATTGAATAAATTTACTTTTAGCTTAATATAACAAAAAGCATATCTATGGATGCCACTGGGGTTAGTACAGATACACCATATTGGAGAAAAACTCTTATATAAAAGCACTCTAATATTCCACATTAATGGTCCAAACCTCCTTATCTTCCACTAGTGCTATTTTGGATTTGTATTGTAGAATATTATAGTGTATAGTATATTTATATACAAGTCTCTCTCACACACAGTTACAAAGTCCACCACTCTTATATAGCAGTTTTCTCATCCTCTTCTCAATAGCCAGAATGGTAGTTTTATGGCATTGCAGCAGGATCAAGAAATGCTGGTCTTTCTATACCAACACTAGGCCTTATTACTATTAAATGAGGGTTAAACTGAACTCTTATATAAGGGAAAGCATGTAAAGTTACCCCCCGCCCCCCAGCAGCTACATCTACATATATTCCTGGATAACAGGAAATGTGTGGTAGATAAATAAATAAAACTGAAGCCAAGGAAAAGGTAGGCTTGGTCTATGAATGTGCAAATGCTTCAATGTGAGCAATGGAGTGCTCTTCTGCAGTTAGAAAATTTGGGTTTACGCTACATCCGTTATACACATATATGGAAAAGCCTCACCCCTGGGGAACACCTCAGAAAGAGGTCATGGCCTGGTTTACAGATGTGGTCAGCACCCCCAGCTGAATAGGGCGCTTGAGGTGCTTAGAATCTCAAATTCATACTACTGTATTAGATTCACATTATGAGCATCACACCAGTAGCGTAGCCAGGTCTTGAGCACAGGGGGAACGGCGGCGCTATAAAAAGGCGCCTCCCCCTCCCCCTGTACTCACCCTGCAACGCTTTAAAGGTCCGCTGCGGAGCCCTGGCTCTTTAAAGCGCCGCCGCCGGAGCCGCTGGCAGGGCCCGCGCGCCCACTAGGTGACCCTAGGCGGTCGCCTAGGACAACAAGATTTGGGGGGGGGGGGGCGGGCAGCTGCCCGCTGCCTCCCCGCTCAGCGGCTGAGCTGCTGAGCGGAGAGACAAGGGGCAGCTTGCTGTGGCTGCCCCTTGTCTCCCCGCTGAGCTGTTGAGTGGGGAGACAAGGGGCGGCTTCCCGCTGCTGCCCCTTAACAGCTCAGCGTGGAGACAAGGGGCGGCTTGCTGAGGCTGAGCGGGGAGACAAGGGGCGGCTTGCTGCGGCTGCCCCTTGTCTCCCCGCTCAGCGGCTGAGCTGCTGAGCGGGGAGCCGTAGGGCAGCCGCGGCGAGCCCTCCGCCTCAGCGCCTGAGCGGGCAGCTGCCTCAAAAGACCCGTGGCTCCCCACAGCAGCAGGAGCCGCAGGCCTTTTAAAGCGCCCCCCTAGCGAGGCTCGGGCGGCGCCTTAGCGCCGCTTTTCCTCATAGGGGGAGCGGCTGCTCCCCCTGCTCCCCCCCGGTTACGCTACTGCATCACACCAAGACGCAAGTGCAGAACATAGGTACGTAAAATCTGTTTTCTTCTGGAGTTAACAGATATGCCTACTTGGTGCTTCAGAAACACTCTACAGATAATGGCAGCTCTCAGCTTTGCCAAGGACCACGTTCTGTCTGAAAATCTGAAGGGAGTCAAAGGACAGCCCTGGACCATAAAGACTCAACTCTGGTACTATGTTGTCCACTTCAAATCCTCTATTGGCATCGCAGAAACTTGGTGAGATAAATCTCATGACTGGAATATTGATATAAAAGGGTTTAGCTTTTTCCGGACAGGACAAAAAGGAAGACATGCTGCATTACACATCAAGATAATATATTCATTTATTCTGAGGTCCAAAAAGTGATGAAAGTAAAACCAGTTGAAAGTCTCTGAGTAAGGTAAAAGGGGAGAAGACAGGGATGACATCATGATATGGGTCTACTATAGACCACCAAATCAGGAGGTGGTGGTGGAGGCATTTCCAGAACAAGTAACTGAAATATCCAAAACACAAGACATAGTAATAATGGGGGATGTTAGCCAGACATCTGTTGGAAAAGCAATATGGCAAAACACAAAACATCCAATACATTCTTGGAATGTCTGGGAACAACTTGTTTCAGAAGGTGGAGGAAGTAACCTGGGGTCAGCCATTTTAGATTTTACTCTAACAGGAAGGAATTGATTGTGAATCTGAACAAGGAAGGCAGTTTGGGTGAAAGTGATCATGAAATTATAGGCTTCACAATTCTAAGGCAAGGAGGAAGTGAGAGCAGAGGAATAAGTACAATGGACTTCAAAAAGGCAGACTTTAACATACTTATACTTCCCATGGTACAAAGATGCGATGGGAAGAAAATCTAACAGATAAAAAAGTTCAGGAGAGCTGGCAGTTTTCTCAAGGAGACAAAATTTAAGGCACAACAGCAAACTATCCTGATCCAAAGGAAAGATAGGAAGAATAGTAAGAGGCCAATATGGTTGCATCAGGAGCTCTTTAATGACATGAAAAATAAAAAAGGCATCCTACAAAAAGTGGAGACATGGATGGATTGCCAAGGAGAAGTACAAAAGAACACCACAAGCATGTAGGGACAAAAATCAAAAAGGCTAAGGCACAAAATGACATCCAGCAAGGGACAAAAGGCAATAAGAAAAGTTTCTATAAATACAGTAGGAGCAAGGGAAAGATGAAGAAAAGTGTCAAGTCATTACTTAGTGGGGTAGGAGAGCTAATAACTGATGACATTAAGAAGTTTGAAATGTTTAATGTCTATTTTGTGTCAGTCTTCACTAAAAAAGTTTATTGTGACCAGATGCTTAGCACAATTAATATTAACCACAAGGAGGAAGAAATAGAAACCAGAGTAGGGAAGGAACAGATTAATAGAGTCACAAGGTTAGGATGGACCACAAGGGTCAGATAAATTAGATAAATTACTTAGATTATAATTAGATTGGGTACATTAAAATATTTAGGTAAATTAGATGTATTCAAGTCAGCAGGGCCTGATAAAGTTCACCCTAGGGCACTTAAGGAACTAGCTGAAGCAATCTCAGAACTGTTAGCAATTATCTTCAAGAACTCATGGAGGACAGGTGAGGTCCCAGAGGATCAGAGAAGGGCAAACATAGTACCTATCTTTAAAAAGGGGGAACAAAGAGGATCTGGGCAATTATAGCCTAATTTTGATATCTGGAAAGATAATGGAACAAATTATTAAACAATCAATTTGTAAGTACCTAGAGGATAATAGAGTGATAAATAACAGCCAACACAGATTTGTCAAGAACAAATCGTGTCAAACCAACCTAATTTCCTTCTTTGACAGAGTTACTGGTCCAGTGGATGGGAGAAAGCAGTAGATGTGATTTATCTTGATATTAGCCAACCTTTTGAGACAGTCCCACATGACAGTCGCATAAGCAAACTAGGGAAATGTGGTCTAGATGTAATTTCTATAAAGTGAGTGCACAACTGGTCGAAAATATGAATTAAAAGACTAGTTATCAATGGTTTACTGTCAAAGTGGAAGGATATATATAATGGGATCCCCGCAGGGGTCTGTCCATGGGTCTGATGCTAATCAATATTTTCATTAATGACTTCCATACTAGGGTGGAGAGTATACTTAGGACACTAAACTGGGAGTAACGTCAAGCACTTTGGAGGACAGGATTAGAATTCAAAAGGACCTTGCTTAAATTGGAGAATTGGTCTGAAATCAAGATATGAAATTCAATAAGGACAAATGCAGATTACTACACTTAGGAAGGTAAAATCAAATCCACAAATACAAAATGGGCAATAAATAGCAAGGCTGTAGTACTGTTGAACAGGATTTCAGGGCTACAGTGAATCACTAATTGAATGTGAGCCAATAATGTGATGAAGTTTCCAAAGAGGCTAATAGTATTCTAGGGTGCATTAACAGGAGAGTCGTATCTATGACACGGGAGACAATTGTTCCACGCCACTTGGCACTGGTGAGGCCTCACCTGGAGCAGTGTCTTCAGGTTTGGGCCCCACATGTCGAGAAAGATACTGACAAATTGGAGAAAATCCAGAGGAAGTTAGCAAAAAATAATACAAGTTTTAGAGACTCTGACCTATGAGGAAAGGTTAAAGAAACTGTGTGTGTTTAGTCTTCAGAAAAGACGACTGGGGGCAGAGGGAGATACCAAATATGTTAAGGACTGCTATAAAAAGGAAGGTGATCAACTGTTCTCCACATCCACTTAGGGTAGGACAAGAAGTAAATGGCTTAATCTGCAGCAAGGAAGATACAGGTTATATATTAGGAAAAAACTTTCTAGCTATATGGGTAGTTAAGTCCTGGAATAGGTTACCAAGGGAGATTGGGGAATCCTGTCAGGGATGGTCTAGGTATACTTGGTCTTGCCTCAGCATCAAGCGATGGTTAGATGACCTCTTGAGGTCCCTTTCAGCCCTACATTACTATGATTCTCAATGAGAGCACTGGATGACCCTTCTGCTAAAGTCCTTTCATGCAAGATATCCCTGTTTCATTCAGGAAAGCCAGCCCACACAGAAATGCTGAGCATAGGGCACAAAAGTGTTTGTTCTGAGGTCTGGGATTTAACACCGTCACTAAAGTAGGGTCCACTACTGAACTTACCTCCCGCTGCTAAACTGAGACATGGTACCTAAAGATATATTTTAACAAACACCACCAAATCTACCCTTCCACACCTGCAGGTTAATTAGCTGAATCTGATCTCATAATCAGAGGTAAAATTACATGAGCACCAGAATTCCTGCCCTAGCACAAATTTCAATAAGCCTCCTGGGAACAAAGTCAGAACAATCATTCTGACTGCTATTTACCTCACTATTTATCTCAATCTAGAAATGGAGGCCACTCCCTTGTATCTCCAAACCATTCCACCTTCCTTTTTTCACTCACCACCTGCAACCTATTTCTAAGCTCTGGAATGTTTACATTAAAGCAATCAATTGTCTAGGAGGCTTCAAGATGCACAAGCATTTTCTGAGACAGTACAGCTATGAGAGACTTAAAAGCACCAGTTTAGTTCCATCACTCTCACTCCTCTTTAATAAGACATCATGTATGAGAGCCAAAATTTGAGGCCTATAAGGAGATTGTCCTTAGATCAGTTACTATAACGATTATACAGAGCTGTATACAATAAAACTCGCACTGACGTGAAAAGCTCTCTCCCTGGCCACTTACAAAGAAGGTGGGCATGTACTAAGATCTCATGTTTAAAAGGCGCATTTGACATTTTATACATGGAAACTTGGCAGTGACAAGTAATGTTTAAATGCCAGATAAGCTTTTACCTATTCCGCTAGCCACTTAAAATCCGTGCAAGTCTCTGCCTTGTCCTTACATCTAAAGTTACATGCTCTTTGAAAGCCTTGAACACAAATTAGTTGAGGACACTAAGACGGAAAAGGTATAAACTAATACACCCTAAGTTTAAAATTTTCAGTGACAATGGATATGAGACGTTCCAGTTCAAAGCCTGAGTTGAAACCTGCGCACTTGAGCATGCAGCCTTTCCCCCCCAGTACAGACTGCTGCCACCATTACCAGTCCTGCCAACACAAAAATCATGAGTCAAACCCTCAAAAATCACGGCATGTAAGTCCACCCCCCACACCTCAAGATAGTACTGTGTATGTTTGGTCTGTCTTGATTTTTGAACTTTATGGGGGAGGGATAGCTCAGTGGTTTGAGCACTGGCCTGCTAAACCCAGGGTTGTGAGTTCAATCCCTGAGGGGGCCGTTTAGGGATCTGGGGCAAAAATCTGTCAGGGGACAGTACTTGGTCCTGCTAGTGAAGGCAGGGACTGGACTCGATGACCTTTCAAGGTCCTTCCAGTTCTAGGAGATAGGCATATCTCCATTTATTTATATATTATATAACTTCCCCTTTCCCATCCCCAACGTGTGCATGACAGCTAGCATTGCCAATGCGCTCACATTTACTGGGTAAGGCGATTTTGGGTGTTGCTTTAGGAGGTCGCTCTCCCTCCTCCCCCATCTGCTCATTCCCTGCCCAGCAATTAATTCTGCACCTACTCTGCTCCCACCTCCATAATTTACTCCGCCACCACCCCATCAGTTCCGCTGTCCCCTCCCCAGCCTCAGTTCTGCTCCTCCTGGGATCTTCACTCTCCCTCCCAGACCACAGCAGGGTCCCCTCCTCCCTTCTTCCAGGCTGGAGGAGGCAGCTCCATGGGCTCTTCACCCCCACTCCCCATTCTTAGGCCGGGCGCTGCAGGGAGGAAGAGGGAAGGAGTAGAAGCACTATCCTGTCCCCACTGCTCACAGGAGGAGAGAAGGAGCAGAGCCACTCTGAACTCCTGGGCTCTTCAGCTTCGTTGTTCCCCCTGCTCTCCTGCGAGAATGGCTTTGGGTTGCTATAGGGAGCGGAGAGAGCTCTGCCTGCAGCAGCTCTGACTGGTTATTCTACCTCAGGAGGCAGGCAAAGCAGGGCAGGCAGCCAACCAGAGGGCTCAAATTTGTGAGAGCTTCTTTCATTATCCCGAGACTGACTCCAGCCCCAGCCAAAATCATGTCACTTGTGGAAAGATCATTAGCGTAGACAACATTGCCGTGATTATTCATGTATTTGTCGCCTCGATATTAGATAACTGCAGAGTGCTTTGCATTCAAAGACTAGCTGGAAACTGAAGCTGGTACAAATACAGCATGTCATGTATTGGTGCATTATGCAGAGTACAACTCTTATGCTCCATAATTTCCACTGGCTGTCAATACATTTCTGGGTGGAATTCAAGGTGTTTATTTTAATCTATAAAGCCACTAAGAGTTTTGGAACTGGCTATCTCAAAGACCAGCTCTTCTCCTGGGACACTGCCCCAGTTGCTATCAGTGGAGGTGCTCAAGCACCAGCCCCTTTGATTGAAAGGACAGTGGGCTACTAGCAGCACATTCTTAGCAAGGGTCTTCTGTTCTGGAATTTGTGTCCCTTCACCATCTGCCAGAGCCTAGTTTTACTACCCCTGCAGGCATGCTGCAAAGCACTATTCCTCTCCCCTCTTCCCCCAGGGTGTCTGGGAAGGCAGTGGGCTGAACAGCTGGTGAGAAGGTGGGATAGATGAATGAGACAGAGGCAGTTCAGACATTGTTGCCCAATCCTCAGGTGGATCATAGGTCATGGAGGCCTCACCAGGGCCAATGTGCTGTTTACTTCTCAGGGCCGCATGGTTGGGAAAACATGCTGACCGAGAGCTCTGTGACAGGAACTCTGCAATCCCTACAGAATCATGCGGTGTTCAGAAGGGGGCAAATCACAGGTTATGCTCCATCTCCTACTTCCCTGGAAATCTTGACCCACTACTCCTGTAACTCACTCTCCCACCCCTCACCACCCCCTCTCCAATTGTGGACACATTACCTATTCCATGCCTACGCTGCTGTCATGGAGCTGAACCCCAACCCCCACACTCATTGGTAGAAATTCTTATTGAAGTTTTGGGCTTTCACGGATGTAGGCCTTTCATCCACAACTTTTCGGGGAGCCCAGTTTTACTTGAACCAAATCAGTCAAAGATAGGATGTGTTTCATGTGGCAATTAGTGTGATGGGCATTCTTAATGGATCTTCTATTAACAGGCTTTATATTGTTACAGAATATTGTTTCATTTAAATATTGTGAAGCAATTAGTATTATGGATAGGCTCTGTAAAATATCAAATAAATATTATAGGGTTATATTCTCAGCTACTCTCACTGGATAAGTAATGTTTACCCGATTATGTTTTCTGCAGACATATTGTCACTGTATTAGCGTGAATCTGTGAGCCATATGACTTTTAAATACAAATGCAATTCATAGGGTTTCTCTCTTTCTTTCTTTATTTTGCTTTTTATTCCTTTCACATATTTGATGAGTCATTTGGAGCTAACTAGTTGCCAGCTCTCACAATTTTAAGTCTTGCAATATTTGTTATTTTCCTAAAGGTCCCAGTTCCTGGAGTCAGGTTAGTATGTGATAATCTCATCTTTCATTAAAAAAATAAAGTTTCTAGCTCTTGTGGTTGCAGAGAAAAGCATGAAAACATGAATCCTATGGGCTCCAGCTCCAAAAGGCAAATAAAAAAATTCCAAAAATTATTATTTTTAAAATCTCATGATTTTTAAGCCAGTTGTGTGATTCTGGAAGATCAGCTCATGATTTCTGAAAGCATGGAATTGGCAATACTGTAGCAGGAAGCTGGAAATTTTTATCAGCTGTATTGATCTACTTAGTAAATACAGTATGAACACAATGAAACAATACAAATGCCAACAAGCTGAAATATTAAGGGCAATTAAACTGCCTAGCATCAGAATTGCAGTTGGGCAACTAACAAAAATCTAATTCTCCCTCTGCTTATTTCACTCTTTGTTTTGTTACACCGACATAACTGACCACCTACATTAACTGCATAACTTAATGTACCTACATAACTGACCAGTTCACAGACATATTTTTAGTGGGACCTCATAAATCCCTGTCCCAAAAGTCTGTAGGGGGGCAGTGTTTGTTTCCCTCTCAAATTCCAGCTCTAGCCAGGAGCACCTTTTATTTATTTTAAAAGTTGATTAATTCTGAAAGCCAGACTGTGAAATAATAAGCACAGCATTTAAAAACAAATTCAAGCCAAATCCTAAATATGCTCTCTGGGTGTATGTGTAAACAGATAGACAGTTATCACAAATAGAATGCACCTGTTTACTCTTTGTTAGTCCTGGTAAAAAAAAGTGGGTTTTACTTAACTGAGCTGAAAGTACAATTGTTTCCTTGGTCCAACAGATGACAAATTACAGCTGAAACAAATCACTAGTACATGAAGAACACCTGAAGAAAAAAGGCTGCAAATACAACTAGGTTAATGAAAAAAATAGATACAACCATAGCTGACAAATTACAGAGCCCGGGGAAGGACACTTGTGGCTCATATGGGAACAGACACTCCATCAAAACTAAGTGCTATTGGTTTATCAGCATGCCAGAGAGCCCTTAAAAGTTTATTTTAAATTGTTAGATTACACAGAGGCCCAACGCATTGAGGTATGCTGTCACTGAATCAAATAAGCCACAAAGTTTGATTGCAAGAACCACTTCCAAGGAGTTTGATTTGGATCTATGAGTTCAGATATAAGCTGCCAAGCCACTGAAAGGCTATACAGGCACAAAAAAAGAAAATATGAAAATTGATATACATTATAACCTCACCGCAACTGCCAACAAGCCATGCCAGAAGGCTTTCATCTCTTTGACTTTTCTCCTGGCTCATCTCCATTCATGCTTGCAGCACCATTGCAGAGCCAAGATCTCAGCTAGACACCATGGCCTTGTCTACAATGGCAACAACTGGATGGCTAATTCACCACTGGTGCAGCTCCACCTGTGGCAGCAATGGTGGGAGTTGTACTGTAGAGATGACAGTGGTAAGAAGATCTTGAGTCTTGTCTATACCACAGTTTTCACTATTTTTTAAACCACAGATGAAGCTGCAGGGGTACTGATTGGTAGGTTTCATCGAGAACTGTCTATTTAGAAGAACAGAAATTAAAATATGAAGTACAGAGTGTAAACTGAAGCATCAGAATAACCCACATATAAAGGGGTGTTGCCCTCAAACTAAGCAGGTTTGACGCTCTTCAAAGAAGTCTGTACTTAAGATGCGCTATACAAGATTACAAGCAAATAGGATATTATAGGGGAGGAAGAATGTGCTGGCAGAACAGAGCATGGAGCCGCATAGGCAGTTTGGCTGCCAACAGTAGAGATTGTTTGGATTAAAGAAAAGAAGCGTTAAATGTTTGCTTCTGCCAAGAAAGTCTGACCCTTGTTTTTGGGAGAGAAATTTACGTAGATCCAGCAAATTAACAAAGCTTCAAATTATGTAGTACTTAGTGGCTTGAAAAGAAACTTTAGATTATATTTCTTGCTTAGAATCTCCCAGTGCTTAGTTTACAAAACTATTATTTTATTATTAGTAGTGAGAACTGCTAACATGCTGGAAAGGCTGCACCACGAGTAACGTTCATAACTTTAGCAGGGTTCAGTTAAATCAGGGGTGGGCAAATTTTTTGTCCTAAGGGCCACATCGGGGTTCCGAAACTGTATGGAGGGTCGGGTAGGGAAGGCTGTGCCTTCCCAAACAGCCGGGCCCCTGTCCACTATCCAGCCCCTCCCAGAACCTTCAATCCATCTAACCCCCTTTGCTCCTTGTCCCCTACCACCTCCTCCCAGGACCCCCCCGCCCCTAACCACCTCCCCGGAACCCCACCCCCCTAGCCACCCCTCCGCCCCTTGACTGTCCTGATCCCTATCCACACCCCCGCCCCCTGACAGGTTCCCCCCCCCAGGACTCCCATGCCTATCCAACTGGCCCTGCTCCCTGTCCCCTGACTGCCCCCCGGGACCCTCTGCCCCTTAACCATCCCCCCCACTCTCTGCCCCCTTACCAGGCTGCTCCGAGCACCGGGACTAGCAGCTGTGCTGCCCGGCCGGAGCCAGCCACGCCACCCGGCAGAAGCTCGCAGCCGGCCGCCCAGAGCACTGACGGCACTGCGAGCTGAGGCTGTGGGGGAGTGGGGACAGCAGGGATGGGGCAGGGGCTAGCCTCTCTAGCCGGGAGTTCAAGGGCCAGACAGGACGGTCCCACAGGCTCTGAATTAAATCATCCCTGAATTAAATACTAACATCCATTATCAGTTCAACCTGGTCTGGGGCAGGATAGACACTCCTGCTCTATTGTACAGACAATCTAACGAACTGTATTTCAATGTAGTACACCACAAGGAAGCTTAAGAAACACACTTTAACAGCTTACTGAAGATGCAATGGTCTCTCTCTATCTCTCTTTGCAACAGAAGCTCTGTGGTATGAAGCCACACCAGAGAGGTATGGAAGTAGGAATGTCATCACAGAAATCCACTCCAAGCCCTTAACTTTCACTTCAACTTTACTTTCATCCCAAGAAAGTGTTTAATGTGATGAAATTAATGATGACCTGTTATATAACTACTAATATTTAAACTGAAGGCAAACTCAGAGACAAAAACAGGGAACTAGAATTTAAATATGTGAATCAACACAATTTATTCGTCAAGTTGTCAGCTACATAAGGCTTCTAAAAGAGATTGCAACTCATGCTTCTTTTTTAACCTCACTCAATTTATTTCATTTCAGTTGCTTTTGCTTTGCTTACTACACTGTCACCAGTTTGCTGATGTCTAAAGATTCCCAATAAAATTCCCAAAGGAAACAAAGCCAGATGATTCAGACTCTGGACAGAGTAGCATATGTAACTTAACTTGGTATGTAAGATACCACCTTTACAGAACTCCAACCTTAGTAATAAATACAGAAGTAAATATATCCCAGCTGCAGGTGAAATCCACATAACCAACCACCACATAATGTCTGTTTTTGTTTTAACAAAAGCATCTTCCAATACTAGCTGAGGAAGCTGGTTGCAGCACATTTGGAATTGCATGCTTTGTGCCATTAGGGTAGGCACCTCTGTGTCAGCTGCTGCACCACTTTGCTTTCAGATGCTATGGACTATTTTGTAGTACTAGTTGCTCTGTAAAGGTTTTCACTTGCTTATTATGCATGTTGTTGGAACTGGTGCAGAGAGTATCATCAATATGAAATGTTGCTTCATTACTGTATGCAGAACACCAGGCAGTTCAGTCTAATGCTGCTGGCCTAATGTCCCTTAATAGCATCATGAATGTTAAGGTAGCATGGACAGAAGCACAGAGCTTCCATAGCCAGCCTGATGGGCCTGAGCTGGATCCCCCTTTGGAAATCAATCAGACACAAAG
The DNA here is from genome assembly GCA_033296515.1 of Macrochelys suwanniensis. Lineage (NCBI taxonomy): Eukaryota > Metazoa > Chordata > Testudines > Chelydridae > Macrochelys > Macrochelys suwanniensis. The sequence continues at coordinate 146,494,326 of CM065776.1, forward strand.
GTATGTGCTTTTTGAAATATGCAGCTTACAAAAAGGAACATCAATTAAAGATGACAGAACTTCCATCAGGTTCTGGACAAGTTCTACCGTGTCTATCTTTCCTGAATCACTGGGTCTGGTGATGACAAATATTTGCATTTTTTAAAAAAAAGTTACCATGGGAATTTAGATTCCTCATTCCTCTGTTGAAACAATTAGTGGGGTTTCTGTGTGTGTTGACTATCAGCATAAATAGAGAATATTAATCAGCTCTATTGCAAGAGCAATTTGCTACGATCAGCCTTTCCGCTGCAGCAATAAAGATTCAATTATCTCTGACACACCAATGTTCTGACATGAGTGATGTCGGGATCAGGGTTTAGTTTAATCATCATTCCTGCTGACTGGACATCTGGACCATATTATCTTTTTAATCCTTTTTGCTTGGCTGAGACTTGGGTGGTTTCTCCATGCCATTACTCCACCTCCCCGAGCGGCAGTAGCTATGTCGGCGGGAGAACATCTCCCACCAACATAGTGCTGTCCACACCAGCGCTTCAGTCAGTGTAACTTACGTCGCTCAGGGGAGGTGGCTTATTAACCCCCCCACCCTCCCGAGCGACTTAAGTTATATCAAAGTAAGCGCTAGTGTAAACCTGCCCTTTTGGCATTCTGGAGTCTAGCACTGCTTAAAAATCCATTTTCATCCCTATAGTTATAACAACAAGATAGCTAGAACCCAAACAATTTTTTTGCATCGAGAAAAATAACTTTAAAATTATTTTTGCGCCATGGCTGTATGCACATTTCTTGGCACTCTACGGGCCTTATTGGATGCAATGATTATGATTTTCAAAGCAATCTAAGGGATTTAGATACCTATCTTCCATTAATATCAAATCACAGTGTCCTCAGGCCACCAATAATAATCTGAAGATTTGTGAAAGCTCTTGTAATGGTACAAAATCCAAGTTTTTTCAAATTAGACAGAACTTTAAATAAGAAAGAACAATGCAGCCTAAAATAAGGAGTTACAGTAGATAAGGATTGTCTGGGTTTATACATGGCAAATGCCACTTAATGCGGATACTTAAAACCTAACAAGTCTACAAGCAATGAACTAGACTAGATTGGCTTCATGAAAAACTTTTCTGGCAGACTTGGCTGGGAAGACATTTGAGGGTAGGTCTATACTGCAGCAGCGTGTAGAGTACATAGACTGCACACACCCCTAGCACAGATATTAATAGCAGCACAGACAGTGAGACACTGCTTAGGCAAGTAGGGTAAAACACATGCCTGAACCCTTAGACTATGTACCCTACACACCCAATCAGTGCCTCCCGCATCTACACTGCTATTTTTAGCAGCATAATGTCCCCCTGCCACGCCCCTGCCAGAGCCTTTCACTGCTGCAGCTAGCTAACACAGTAGTGTGAATGCAACCTGCTTTTCAGTACAGCATGTAGCCACACATACCCTACATGCCGCAGCTAAGGGTGTGCCATGTAGACATAGCCTGAGAGGGGATGTAAAAAAAATACCTAAAGAGAAACTATAGTAGCTAAATGGACAGAGAAAATATAAAAGTACCCAAACACAGTGCTACAGAATTATTATTATTATAGAAAAGACACTATGTTACCTCCATTGAGAGAACTATGAAGCTGATAACTGCTCTCGTAACTTTTAACCAGCAGGACCCAATTTCACATCCTAATGGGTCAATGAAAAGTGCTGTCCTCCTCTTGACTATTTCTCAGCTTCTCACACAAAGATCTCAGTGACTTCTCCCATGCCACCCACTATAGACAGTGTGTCCTACACTCTTCACGTCTGAGACCCTTATGAAGGTCCAGCTCTGGATAGATACCTATGGAAAACGTACTGACTGAGAATGTCAAGCTTGAAGAGTGACTGGTGAATAATTTTATTAACCTAACTGTATAGATGTTTTACTTATTCCCCCAACTCTCGGTCTGCCTGTCTTTAGAGTATGAGTTCTTCAGGGCCAGAACCATGCTCTCTTTTCAGTTTGGAAAGTGCCCAACTTGTTGCCAAGCACCACAAATAAATTTAAAACATAAAAACCACCTAAGATACTATCAGCACTTGAATGCCCAAATGAAAAATTCCCTGCGAAGAATCAACACATTTTATGGTTCTTATGATAGCCTTTCCACTCCTGCTACTTGCCTGGAGCATAACTCTTTGTCCTCTACATCCCAGGGGAATGGGGAGATGTCAGCATTACTGAAGGGCAATATAGCTGTTCGGGGAGCTATTTCATGTTGAAAATTATCAACAAAAGTTTTTTTGGTCAAAATTTCTCCTGGTTTTCAGTTCTTCCAGGAAAATGATTTTTCTTCTCATGAAAATTCCCATATTGTCAAAAAACCATAAAAAAATGTTGACAGAACGTTTCTGACCAGCTCCAACAGGCGAACCTCCACAGCTTTAGAATTTTGTTTAAATAACCACTGAAATATTCAGATGTTTCTCTGAGACTCTGTGGTCTACAAAGTTAATCTGGAAATAATTATTAGCATCTTATTTCTGGTAAATTCTCCGTGGGCTAGAAACTGTATACATGTAATACGTGAGATAACTGGTACATCCTGCTGCCAGTAAGGCCAGAAACATAGGATGAGCAACTCAGAAAGAGGGACCAGCTACCATGGTACTTTATTGCCTGCAGCTTTACTTAGGGTACATCCACACTACCCGCCCGATTCGGCGGGTAGCGATCGATGTTCTGGGATCGATTTATCGCGTCTCATGTAGACGCGATAAATTGATCCCAGAAGTGCTCCCCATCGACTCTGGAACTCCAGCTCCGCGCGAGGAGTAAGCGGAGTCGACGGGGAAGCCTGCCTGCGCCGAGTGGACCCGAGGTAAGTACTTTGTAATTCAATCTAAGATACTTCGACTTCAGCTACGCTATTCACATAGCTGAAGTTGCGTATCTTAGATCGATCCCGCCCCCTAGTGTGGACCAGGCCTTAGACTGCAAGCTTTTTGAGGCAGGGACGTTTTGTCCTGTGTTTGTACAGTGCCTAGCACAATGGGGTCCTGGTCCATAACTATAGCTCCTATGTGCTATGGCCAGGATTCTCAAACTTCATTGCACCGCGACCCCCTTATGACAACAAAAATTACTACACGACCCCAGGAATGGGGACTGAAGCCTGAGCCTGCCCACGCCCCACTGCCCTGGGGCCCCACCACCCCAGGCCGGGGGGACAAAGTCCAAGCTCAAAAGCTTCAGTCCTAGGCAGGGGGCCTGTAACCTGAGCCCCACCGCCCAGGGTTGAAGCCCTCTGGCTTTGGCCTAGGTGGTGGGGCTCAGGCTTTGGCGGTGGGGCTTGGGCTTCAGCCATGGGCCCCAGCAAGTCTAAGCCAGCCGTGGCAACCCCATTGAAATGGGGTCGTGACCCACTTTGGGGTCCCAATCCAAAGTTTGAGAACCGCTGTTCTATGGTAATGTAAATCACCATCATCACCTAGCCATATTCAGAACGCAACAAAAAAGTCTCAGTTCTTTAGCTTAGACTTCCCACAACAGCAGCAAGGGTGGGGGAGGGGGAAAAGAAGAAGAGATAGAAAGGGGAAGAACAGAAGCTCTCAACCACCCACTGGATCACTCATTTTTGTTCTGACAAGCTGATAAGTAAGGGGGTAGACACCTGTCCACAAGGAAATAAGCGGAGACCACCAGCTCCTTTAACACAGGCCAGCAACCATCTGGAGTTGCTATAAGTCAGTCGACTAAAGGAGCGTCTCAGAAGCTTTGAAATTATGACATTCAAATAAAAAACACCCCACACACATTCAAAAAGGTTGTATGGAAAAGTAAATTCAAAAAGGAAGGGGGAGGATAAAGAAACTTATCAGGGAGTGTGACCTTATGAAATAGGTAATATCTTGTTTGAAATGAATAATGACAGAATACACATCAGTGAGTTTTTTAAAAATTACACAGAATGAAAGGAAAGAAGGAAAAGGGGGAAAATAAAAGGAGAATGAACAGAAGGCCCCAGTGGCCTTTTCCTAGTCACAAGATTTATGATGTTAAGGCATAACTGATTGCACATGCGCGTGCGCACACACACACACACACACACACACCCCTTTTATTTAAACAACTGAAAAATTAGTATAACAGTAAAGAAAGCCTGGCAACACCTTTGGTAGAACATGCTGACACACACTGAAGCGGCTCAGCATGATGAGCTAATTAAAATTCTCCGGTTTTTCCCACAGACTGAAGCTCTATTTTTAGATCATTACAGGCTGCAGTAGGGAGTGTGACGTTCACTTTTCCCCCCTTTTTGGCATACTCCTCTCTTAATATTCTGATGAATAATTTAGTTCAGTTGATAAGCCCTTTTGTCTCCTTCAAATGTTTCTCCTCAAAACGGACGATGACTCTGTGAGGAACCAAGGTATTGAATTGGCTGGCACTTAAGCAATGCTATCGACCCATGTTTCCCCCTTCCTTTCCTCGCCTCTTGCCTGTTTAATAAAAAGAATAGCTTGGAATGTAGGAGGTCACACTGCCGCAGAGTACATTATTACCTAAAGAAAACCCTGGGAGGCTGCACTACATCATGATGATACAAGTCCTGGCCATGTTTTACATACAGCCTGTCTTTTTAATTGTTTTAAAAACAAACAAACACAAAAGTCTGTTTTAACTTAACTAAAAAGAATCCTCATTCAGTTTGAGCACTGTATGGTCTGCCTGCCTGCCTGACTGTCCAAGTGCACAAGTTCACCTTCAGCACATACAGACAGATTACCTATCACAGGAGAGCTCTCACAGAGGTGGCTGAGCAGAGAGGCAGTGCACTGGCTGAGCAGCAGGCCTGGGAAGAATTATACAGGAATTCCTCACTTAAAGTCGTCCTGGTTAACGCTGTTTCATTGTTACGTTGCTGATCAATTAGGGAACATGCTCGTTTAAAGTTGTGCAATGCTCCCTCTAACATCATTTGGCAGCTGCCTGCTTTGTCCACTGCTTGCAGGAAGAGCAGCCCATTGCAGCTAGCTGGTGGGTGGTTGGAAGCAGGGTGGACCGGAAGCCCCGCTATCAGCTCCCCGCTCCCTTAAGTTCCCTGTGCAGCAGCTGCCCAGCAGGCTATCAATTGCCATCAGTTCTGCTGTCCCTCCCCCCACTGCCACGTGCTGCTCCTGCCCTCTGCCTTGGAGCTGCTTCCCGAGACTCCTGCTTGCTGTGTGTGGGCGAGGGGTGGAAGAGGTGGACTAATGTCAGGGTGTCCCCCTGCTTACCCCATCTTCCATAGAGCAGGGACACACGACAGGGCTCAGGAGGGAGGGAGCTTGGCTCAGCTTGCTGACCTAATTAACAAAGCAGTGTACTTAAAAGGGGAAATGCACATCTCTCTCTCTCTCTCACACACAGAGTGAGTGAGTGAGTGAGTGAGTGAGTGAGTGAGTGTGTGTGAGAGAGAGAGAGAGAGAGAGAGAGAGAGAGAGAGAGAGAGAGACTCTGTCTGCCCTCCCTCCTTTCCTGCTGCCTTGTAGAGTGTGAGAGTTAACCCTTGAGGGATCAGCTAGTTCATCATTTAGCACTAAGGCATTCCCTGCGAAATATCCCACCCTCTGACTCTTCCACCTCAACCAAGCTTCACAATCATCATCACTGTGTACCAGTATTAAATTGGTTGTTTAAAAGTGTGTGTGTGTAGAACCTAACCCCCTCATTTACATTAATTCTTAGGATTCACTTAACATCGATTCGCTTAAAGTCATATTTTTCAGGAACATAACTACAACGTTAAGTGAGGAGTTCCTGTACCTGCACAAGGCACATAGTCTCCAAAGTTGCTGGCTGAAGGGAGCATGGTCAGTAGCGGGCCTGGTTACACCTCTGAAATGGTGCACCATGTCCTTCCCTAGCACTCTTGGTACTATGCTGTGGGCCTCATTGCTATTCCAACCATGGACAGTCATTTTGCTGGCAGCACTAACCTTCCTCTTCAGCTGCAATCCCCACCTTAGCTTCCATGTTACAGATGTCTCCCGCATGCTTCTTTTTGGGAAGGATCTTCCCTGCACCTTCGTCTGCCTCTGGCACATCCAAATAGGGCCAGCAACAGTTTGGGCCATAGGAGATAGGGAATGTAAGCGTATATTTCCTCTCTTTCAATAATGACTAAACAACATCCTTAGCATATACCGAGCCAAATTTTGCTGTCTGATGCATTCAGAGTATCCAGGACTAAATGGGTCCTTTAGCGATGAGGGATTTTTTTGTTTAGTATACAGAGCCTGCCCACCACTAGAAGAGTCTCACTTTTAAATAGTGCCTCACCCTGCAATTTTAACAAACATTTCAGTTACAAAAAAAAAAAAAGTCTATGGCCGAAGGGTCTCCGTTACCAGCACATTTTTACTTCACATCTTGTAAGTTGCCTTCCAATGAATTCCCTCCACATTTTTCTCTCATCGAGAGAGCTGATCAAGACTCCACCTGAAGTCCATCCAGTGTAACATGTACATTCCTGTAACGTGTGAGCTCCACAGAGAAGAACCAGCTAAATACACCTTTGGCCTCATCTCTCATGATCATCAATTTATAATCGGCACGGTCTTCGAACAAGATACATTTGAGGTGGCGTAAAGCTCGGTCACAAAGAAGTCTTAAAAGGAGGCCATTGGTGGTGTAAGGACGAGGTCTTCTGTTCTCTGTTTGTACAGTGCCTAGCACAGTAGGGTCCAAGTCTCTGACTAGGGCTCCTAGGCCCCATGGTAATACAAACAATAAATATTATTGGTTTGCTGCGGAAGCCCTGCAAGGCTATGGGGCTGTGCAGCAGAGGCAGGTACCTGTCATGAAGAGCTCATAAGTCACACAAGAGGTGCTGCTTCCTCCTGCAAGCCCCCTCTTGCTCCCTCCTAGAGTTGATTCAGCCACTTCTGACCCTCTTACTGGGGTCTGACACCTATTCCCCGCAGCTGACCATAGCCCATAACGATTCCCCTTTTGCAGAGCTCTTAAAATTCAAACGAATGACAGTTCTCTGCTGAATGGCAAGTAAATAATATGCAGTGGTGCTATATTTTCATTTTGTGGTGCACTTTTTCTAGTTTGTCCCAGGATTCAGTGCAGCACTGCCCCATAAATCAGACAGCGCTGACACATAATTTAGGTTTAATGTGTTACAAAGTACACAGGGCCTGAAATATAGGCAGCAGTTATTATGCATGTCACAGACTACAAATAGCACTCAAGCATAACAAAGGCTCTGCTGTGCTACTGCACAACCTAAAAGGAGAGGAGGGAATACACTGAAGAACACACCCCAGTACAGCATGAGACTGGATTCAACTGAGACAAGGGATGAGGGAAGAACTGCAGACATACCACCCAAGCTATGCACTTGGATAGGCTGGTCGATAGCTGGGGGAGAGACCCGAGGGTGTAGGAGGAGAAAAATCAGAAGGAAACGAGCATGAAATCAGGACCTAGGCAGACTTTCCCCAGCCTGCTCAAAGGAGTAGAATACATGCCTAAAATGCAGTGTTTTCTTCACTCCATTTATATCTCTTAAAGATTAAAGCCAAAAGGCATGACAAAGAAATAATCAAGTGACTAAGACACTTCCCTATTCTTCAAGCACTCAATTCTCCTGGGGGGAATTCTGCATCACTGCACATGCGCAAAATTCATGGCCCCCAAAGATTTCTTTGCTTCCCCGCAGAAAAATGATTTCTGACAGAAAAGCAAAGGGACACTGCAAAAGCAGTCACATGCCCCTCCCCAGCAGTGTAGGTAGGTTAGTTTGGGCACTCAGAGCAGCCAGTTGGGGCTTAAATCACTGCTGGGGGCTGGGCAGTCATGCGTGAGAGAGAGAGAGAGAGAGAGAGTCCTTCTCGCTCACTACTGTGGCACGCTCGAGGTGGAGGGGCAGGGCTTTGGGGCGTTTCTGAGGAGATAGGCGTGGGCAGGCTCTGTTCCCTGAGGCTGAGCAGAATGTAGAAGCCTACCTGCTTAGTGAATTGTTCTTAGTGAATTCCCTCAGGAGCATAAAACAGGTGTAAAAATATTAAGGCTCCTTTACATTGCCAGAGTGGTATAAAGGGGCCTTATTGTAAAGGACAGTGTGGCCTTATAAATGCTTATGGTTCTTTAGTGATTAAGAACTGGTCTAAATTTTTGGACTGAAAAGAATTCCTATCAAAATGTGCTCCATGAACTGTTTGCTACTGACCTTTCTGGAGATGGCCAGTAGCCAGTATAAATTGTGAGTTTGAGACCCCAGCCCTCACTTGCTCTTCAGTTGCCTATGATGTAACACTGAGCATATGGCTGCATATATTTGTTGACTATTAATTAGAAGTAAAGGGTCAATACTAGCTACGTTACTATTGGAGGGGGTTTGGTGATTTCCTCCAATGCCCCCCACTCCCATTCTCCATCCATTGTACTATAGTTTAAATAAATTACCAAAATAATTTAAACCAGCGTGATTATATTGCGTTATTTTAACAAATAAAATACACAGAATTTTAAAATATTATGTGCAGAATTTGTAATGTTTTTGTGCAGAACTCCCCCAGGAGTAACTCAATTGCAAGTCCTGCTGCATGTGCATAGGAGTAACAGGACATAAGGCGACCCCTTGCTCTCCCTGTGCAGGTTATCTACATGGCCAGAGCCTGTATGTACACAACTCTACCAAGCTTCTACCCCAGTCCCAAGCTGGTGGGTGGGCACAAGTGGGGATTGGGGGGAAGCCTTTGTTCTGCTGCCCAGCATGCTATCCAGCACCCCAGAACTGAACTGACATAGGGGGGGAAGTAAGCCTGACAAAAGATTGCTTTAGCCCACCTTCGGCAAGAGTGAAGCAAGGTCACAATCTTGTCCCTGCCCTGCTGTTGGGGTGGGGTAGCTATGCCCTGACCTTTTAAATTGTAGGGACTCAACTCTAGAGGAATAATTTCAGTATTTAATTTATATTTCCATGCATAGAGAAGCCAGGGTCTAAAGCAAAAGCAGATCACTGTAGGGAGGAGGGAGAAGAATGTATGTAAATACAATGACAATCACTATGGATTCTTCTCCCTTTTCATATTTTGTTAAAACAAAATTGGTCTTAAAGGTGAATAGAAATATTTATGACAATCTAGGCAAGCTTCCCAAACATAATTAGCAGTCCCATTTTATCCAATTATGAGCAGGTCTCCAAGATTCTCTCTCTCATAGTCTACCAGCTGTAAAAGAATGCCAAAAAGCTCAGATCCATATTAAATAAGCCTGACTTCCCATTCTACACTAGCCCCAAATAAGCAGACTCATTTCTCCAGTAGCGATCATAGGTGCTACCGGCACCACAAGCACAGGGCACGCTAGGACATTCAACACATTTGAGAAATCTAATCACAAAGCAGCTACATTAATGACATAATGAGAGAAATGTACAAGTTTTCCAACAAGCTTGTTAATTATATTTGGCCAGTTACTCCTGACAAGGTTGCCTCATTTTCCATAAAGATATTTGTTTCCCTTTTAAAGCGACATTAATATTTGAAGCTCTTTTCTCCATGCTAATTTTGCTTCCTTCCCCATCTCTATATCCAATTAATTACTATTTGTTTTGCTGTTTTACTACACAAGGTAATAACCAACATGACGACAGGGTCATTTTCCAGAGGACACACTGTTACAATAACATAACTACTCGCGATAAAGAAATTCACACAAAGTACTATGTACTTCACTCATTTCCTGGGGGATGGAAGAAAGCATCTTCTGTGCAATAAAGTACTCACTGGCTTCAGTGGGCCTGGTGCTTAAGTGTACACATTTAAACCTTGACCTTTAAATGCTTAAAGTAACAAACATGTGTTATTGGTGGGGCCTTGAGTGCTCAAACAGGCCTTTTGATGTCTAGATAATAGACACCCAACATACATAGGATTGGCTTCCCTAATATGAACAACCAAGTTTGAAAACTGGCCTTACAATTTTTGTCCAGAAGTTACTGCTACAGGAGATTAATGAAGCTTATGATGTTCATTGTTTTTAATGTGACCTTCATACCTAAACTGATAGATTTATGGGGAAGGGAGGTTTAAGTGTATATATTTGTTGGTGACAGAATGGTGAATTTTAAACAAAATGAACATTTATAAACAAGACCTGGAGTAAGTTCCACATGGATTTATAAACAGAGGAAGTAGGCCATATTTTTGCGACATCACTTTAATGATCTGATTTAAATATGAGGCGAAGTGCAACTGTATTAACATTTTGTATGTCAAAGCAATTTAAAAACCACACACACACACACACACACCCCGATGCACACACAAGTTTGCACTTCTATGATCATGGGAAGGAGCAGCATAATCTACTCTGCAAGGACATTGGTGCTTTCTTTGGCTTTCAGCTAAAACATCTTGTCCAACAACATATTTGGGAATAATGATTGAAAAGTAAATATAAATATAAACACAATGCCGTTTTTCTATTAGTCACTGATTCTGATCAGGACTTTTCAGATGTGTGATGAACCACAAGGGAACAGTGCAGCATGGATTGGTTTTGAGTGACTACATATTAGATTACTGATTAGAAGACAGACAACTGTCTCACCAAAAGGGTAAGGTACCTTTCTCTGAAACTGCATTACTCCACCATTCCATGTAATTAGCACACACTGACTTACAGACACTCAAGACAAATTCTATATCCTGATTCAAAAAGATTAGGCAGGGTAAGGAGTTATCACACCAGCATTTTGTCTCCAGAAAAATGGGTTGAAACATGGTTTCAGCCATAAAGCCAGTTACTGGTTTAACGAGGTGATGGGAGAGGGAGTTTTTTTGTTACAGAGGACCGGCGATGGAACTTGAGACCCCAGCCAATGGCCTGGAGAATGGATACCCCAGCGACTGGTGAAGGGAAGCCCAGCTCAGGAGTCAGCCAGTTCTGGCCAGTGGGAGGACCCCGGTGACCTACCTGACCAGGCGGTTCCGGCCAGAGGACAGAAGAGAGGAGAGGAGGCCCAGGTAAAGCAGGGGGGCTCTGGACTGGAGAGACGGAGCAGGCAGAGCCCACCTGGATGCAGGGGAGACTTGGATGTGCTGTGCTGAGGGCGGCCAGGCCTGAGGGCCTTGAGAGTTTCCGATGCTGTGTTCAGGCGCTCAATAAACCCAGATTCATGATCCCTGTCACATCTCTCCTGGACATTTCCCCACATTACAAAGCCACAACTTTCTTTCCCTCCCTCCTCCTCCCCCCATACACACACAAAAATCTGAGAGCAGAAGAGGCTTCAATGTAGTTTTCAGTTGTTGTGATGCAGGGAATTCTCTCTCACCAGACACTCATGCATACACAGTTTAAATTAGGGGATTGCAAGGTGGAAAGGGGGAGGTTTAAATCAGAGTTTGTATTGACCATAAATCCATTCAACCACTATCTGTAAATATTAAAATACGGTCCTAAAATTCAGCTATTCACTTCTGTCTCTTCCCACTCCTTGGATTTAATTTACACTCCTAACATTCTTGCATCTGTATATTTCTGCCTCCCTCTGTTGCAGTTTTCCCCCTTCCATCCCTCTCCCCAGCCAACAGACATCTTTCCAAGTCTCCCCTCCAATCCCATCTCCCTCTCTTTTATTGCCCTGAGCCCACAAAGACAATCACAGCATCTCCTCCTTTAGCCTAACCACTGGACATGGCTCCCTCTAGACAAACCACTCTTAATTGGACCAAGGTGATTGCTACTGGTGGACTCCAGGCACACCTTTCCCCAAAGGGGTAGGAATCCTGCCTCTGCAACACTCCAAACCTCAGCCTTCCGAATCCCTCCTCTTCTGTCACCTCTTGAAAATAGGGATGCTTTTTAGTGAGGGGGTCCAGAAATCAAGGATGTACACTGGCCCTCTCTTGTGCACTATAATCTACAATCTACTGCCTCTAAAATGCTCTTCTAAAATTATACATCATAGTATGGTCATATTATACTCAGTCAGTCCAGGATATTCACAATTCAAACAAGGACAGGATTGGGGTGAACAAAACAATCAGAATATTTATTTTTCTCAATCACACTCCAGAATGATGGAAAGTTAAGAGCCACACCGAAAGGAGAATGACATCTGACAGACCTTGAATAACTGAAAGCTATGGGGCAAAGGGGGGGGGGGGAGGAGGAGGAAGGGGAATAGGAAATACAGCACACTCCTACTTGATGACACTTTCACTGAACAGACAGCCTTAATTGGAGCACCCTCAGGAAGCTGAGACACTATATTCTGCTTGTGTGTGTCTTAAACACAACAGCACGCCAACAGAAATGATAACAGACATGCCCAAAAATCAAAGTGTAAGATGGCAGGTCCCAGCAATGCCTAGCCAAACAGGGTCTCTCTCGGGAGCTGTGGGAGGGTCCCAGGCAGGGGCTGAGAACATTTAGCTCATGGGAAACAGCTCCTTCTCTAGCTATAAAGATCTACTCTTTCAGGCTGACAATTTTCAGACTACTAGCGGTGTGTGTGTGTGTGCACGCGCGCACATGTGTGCAGCAGTTGTCCGCAAGCTTTTCTACTGGTGACCCCTTTCACACAGCAAGCCTCTGAGGTGAAGCGGGGCTTGGGGGTGGAGGCTACGACCCCCAGAGGGGGTCACGACTCCCAGTTTGAGACCCACTGGGTATGTCTCCTTTTAGAAGCTAGTCCTAGGGTGACCAGATGAGAAGACCCGAAAATCGGGACCCGCAGTTATTGAGCAAAAAAAAAAAAGAAAGAAAAACAGAAGAAGACCGGAAATCGGGACAAAAGGCGTCCCGACCCATCATCGGTCAGGACGCAGGACAAACGTTGAAAAATCGGGACAGTCCCGATATCTGGTCACCCTAGCTAGTCCACAGAAGGTAACAACCTACTGCCAGCTAATGGAGTTACCCTTCTAGCTCAAGTAGTAGAGATCTATGTTATAGAGCTAAAAGTCCTGTGTCCAAACCCTGCTGTGGGGGTCATTATAAATGCTTACGTATAGATATGATTACATTAATCAGAGATGGAAAAAACTTCCCATATCAGACTCATGTCCTGCATTTGCAGGGCAGTGTCTCCTAAATGGCGGACACGAGATATGAGACTAATACTACATTTGATTCTAGACAAAAAGTCTGCAGCCATCAAAGGGTAAATGAATTATTAAAACAGTCATAGAAATCAAACTTATTTAGTATTTCAGAGACCTATTATATATTGGTCAGACATGATGCTACAATAGGGGATTTGGTCTTGTTCTTTAATTCAAATATACACTTATCTATTTTTCCATAGGCAGTTAATTCCAGGGAGTTCTATCACCTCCATCCTTTCTTCTCATCAAATTAATGCAAATAAGAACGTAATGAGTAGAGCTGGTTAATAGGAAGCAGGTTTAAAACAAAAGGAAGTACTTCTTCACACAATGCACAGTCAGCCTGTAGAACTCGTTGCCAGGGGAGATTGTGAGGGTCAAAACTATAATAGGGTTCAAAAGAGAACTAGATAAATTCATGGAGGATAGGTGCATCAATAGCTATTAGCCAGGATGGGCAAAATGCAACATCATATTCTTAGTGGCCCTGGCCTCTGTTTGCGAGAAGCTGGGAGTGGATGACAGGGGATGGATCACTCCATGATTGCTTGTTCTGTTCATTCCTTCTGACGCACCTAGAATTGGCCACTATCAGAAGACTAGACAAGATCCCAATACTGTCTGACACAGTACGATGGTTCTTATGTTGGGAAAGTAATTGGTACAAGAAATATTCATTTTCCCCACAAATTTTGACAATCTTGGTCATAGTAATTTTGGAAGACCCTCTTTCCCACTAATACACAAGTACAAAAACTGCTTTAAAAATGTGTTTTCTGTCCTGAAATCTAGGTGACCTATCTGAACACATTCTGTGTTTAGATGTGGAATATCTGCCATTTATCTACAGGAAACAAACTGCACTTCAATATATTCAGGTGTATTCCAGACTACTCATTTATAAATCAAACGTAGAAAAGCACAGATAAAGGTTTGCAGCATTTGTTGCGACTAACTCTGAGTTACATGATTCAAGCTAACAATGTTTCTCTTCATTAAAAGGAAAAGTTTGCAGGGAAGCTGGATGTTTGGTTCTATCAAGTTATTTCCTAACAAATTAATTTACTGTATTGTATACTGATGTCTCTAGAGGGAAGGAGTTTTGACACTGATGTGTGTATCAAAACACATGGCGAGTATTAAACAGGAGATGACAATCACAAAATTGGCTGTCCTCCAGCTAATCAGTCTGCCTTGACTTGGATACACTAGAGAAGTGCTGTTGAAAACCAATTTCTTGTTTAATGAGGCAGAAAGATAACATCTATTTGAATATACATCTCCCAAAAGTCCCTCTATGTAAAACTGCCCCCGCCCCCAGAATGGGGGACACACACATTTCCTGCTAGTTACACCAGTTTTATTTGTGATTTGCTATCCCTCCAGGTGTTGAGTTATGAAATTAAATTAAGAGTAAATCTCACATACTTCAATGATTTCCTTTTCACTTAGAACAGCCATAGCCATGCATAGAGCTTCTTCCTGACCTTTGGTAAGAGGACAAACATATCTGTAAATAACCAAATTAATAATAATGATCGGTTAGATATTTTATTAGAGACAAGATGGGCAAAGTAACACCTTTTATTGGACCAACTTCTGGTGGTGAAACAGACCAGCTTTCAAGCTACACAGAGCTCTTCTTCAGGTCACAACATCACTGCAAACAGATATTTTATTAGGACAATTATGCCAATAAATAAACTTGGCACAGTGAGCAATCCTAATGATGCTTTCAGCATTCAAATTACTGCTCTGGAATAGTGTTCGCACATAAGTTCCAGGGAGAAAGTGTTCCACAAGGGAAGAAGAGGTCATTATGATGGAGGACATTGCAGGGTTAAGACATGGTGCGTGGGGATTTCACTTGAGGTGTTACGCCAAATTAACAAACAGCATTAAGTGCTTTATCTGGAAATCATGATCACTACAAACACTCACATCATATGCCTCTTTTCTAAAAAGGGAAGAATCAAAACAATCGAATGAGAACCACTGAATCAAAAGTAGTTTGCCAGCCACACGTGTATCCCATAGCCTTTGTACTTTTTCCTTAGCAACTGATGAAGTCCTGAAAACAACTGCACTACTCAGCCTTTATGTAAGAACTTGGCGTACTTGTTCCAGTTATGTGTATAAGAAGCTTCCTGAATTTATGAGATGCAATTAGTTTGTTTGCAAAATAAACAAGCAACTGAAGTAGCACAGGATACTTTACTGTTTGACATAAGGATACAATTTGGAGGGCAAAATCATTCATGTGGAATTTGATAACATGACAGAGATGAAGATAGTCTATTAATGAAAATACTAACATTGTGCAGTTTAACAGCAACATGAAATACAGCCCAACTGCCTGAATAGGTGATGAAAATTCCCTGCCTGAACACATCACTAGAGCCCTAAAATCCCCAAACCCTACCTCCTTAGGTCAGCTTGGTTATGTTCATCATCTTAAAGTATCCATGTTACACATACTTGTTACTTATAATCCTATGTAAACCTGGTAGGTGTAAAAGTTTTGCCATTTACTGTACGGTATATCAAAATATCATCAGAGTTGAAATTTAGAGAATAATGACCCCACATTGTTCTGGGATAATTATAATTCAGGATGATGTTTTAGTTCCCTTTCCATGCAGTTCTTGGCTGGTGGCCTCATTTTGACTGGTTATTTTGAAGGTAAATATTTGCAAATGCATGACTTCCCCCTCATTCCCTCCAACCCACAGAAAGACTGAACTGTAAACCTGTGTTTAGTCATACCAGAAAGCTGGCAGGTATCTCTAGTGCTATATAAACCTTCCCACGCTGCCTTAGCCACGTATTCATTCTAGACCTCCAGAGAAATACTTCAGACCATACTGGATAACTTTCTGCACGCTCACTGACCTCGTTAGCTAGATGTTTTTTCTCTTCACTAGAGGCAGCCTTCTTAAATCTGTTGGGCTTAACATGGAAATCATGGAGGAGTTTGGGAAACACCTCATATATATATATAGAGAGAGAGAGAGAGAGAGAATAACTCATTAACCAGTCTTTACTGTCTTTCTTCTCTTATTTTTTCTCTTGGTCTCTCACTGGCTCAAAGTATCTGAACAAAAATTTAACATTGCTATGGAATACTGTTGTCTTTCTTCACAACGGAGTGAAGTCAATTATGTCATTACTGCAAGAATGTAATGTTACCACTGCAAGAATTTGAAAGTTATAAACGTAGGCAGGGCTGGTAGACGGATTATAGGAGCTAAATTTCCCAAAGACTCCATCTGCATTGGCCATGCTCCAACCCTGGATCTGAGTAGGACTTTCAAACTATGGGCTGCTGTAGGTTGTGGCAGGTCTGGACCCCTGAAATGAGAGCCTGTTTCTCCTGTGCTATGAGTGACTCCACTGCTAAGCCCAAGCACTGTGGAGGAGGAAGCTGCCCAACTCAAATGCAACAGGGACAAAAGCCAGACCTTTGGGAATAGGGATGATGGAAGTCAATTTGGACAAGAAGCCTGGGGGTGGGATAGGTAGAAACTGGGATGGGGAGATGGGGGAGACTGGGATTAGCTAGGCAAGAAGACTGAGTGGGAGCCAGGGAGGGAAATTGTTCACTACTCTGTATCAGCAGCTCTCCTCAGGCCTGACCTAACTTCACCTAACACACTGGTGTTGAGGTATTTATTGACAAGGTGACATGGAATATATTGTTTGAAATCTAGCCACACACAGGTCATTAACATCACTGTGAAATGTTTGTAACCACACAGGTGGTGAAATTATGGATACTCTCTGACATTGTGTCCTGGAGCCTGTGAACAAAGGAGACAAAACAGGGTGTGGTTTTTTCCATACAAAGGGGAAAGGAAATATGGTGGCAGATGCCCTGTCCATAAAAGAGGGTTCTGACCTGCTGCCTCCAGGTCAACAAATGACTAACCCTCACGCTGTTTTGTAAGGGGGGAGGTATGACCCTAAGAGCACCCCAATGCCATATGGCTAAGGACTCCCTGGTATGTAGCAGTGAGTTTTAGCTGGCCTGACCAGCCCAGAGTTCCCAACTCACTGTTGTCATGACCTGTAGGTAAAATGGGTCACGTAAGGTGTCATCTGCGAACTGGTGACACACTGGTGATAAATATCATTGTGAAATGTAGGTATTAACAATATAAGAGGAGTTAGGGATACTCACTAATAGTATGCCCTAAAGTCTGTGACCAAATAAAGGGAGAGAAACAGGTTCTCCCCCAGACAGGAGGGCAGGCAGCTACCTTCCTGTCGCCAATGTAAATTAAGCATGGTGGAATCAAAACAATGCAAACCTCATTTACATACGAATCAGCAGTGGGATGGGAAATCCACAGGAAAGGAAGAATAGCATGAGATCATCCTAAGTCTGAGGCCAAAACAGTGAGTTTGGGAAGAGAGAAGTAGCCATCTTGGCATCCATCACTGGACAGACATAGGGCCAGAGCTCCTGCAAACTGAGAAAGATGGGTCCTTCAACCAAGAGGGTTGAACTCTCTGGGAAGTGACTATACATAAATATGTTTAGGCAAAGATCTTCCACCTAGGAAGTCAAGGGAAACTAGCACCTTTTATTTCTGTGGGAGGTCCCAGCTGAGAGAAAGTCAGTCAAGGCTGGAAAGAAAAAGATTGGTAAGAAATCTACTTTGAACCAAGGCTGTACCTTGTTGAGTTAAATCTTAGCTATTAGAAAGCATATTTTTACTGTTTATTTGTAACCCGTTCTACCTCCAATTCCTTCTACTTGGTATCAAATTTAATCTATGTCCTTTTGCTAATAAACTTATTTTATTTATACTACAATCCAACTCAGTTCTGCATTTGAACTGAAAGGACTGTTAGCGCCAGTTAAAGTGATAAACACTGCTTTTGTCTATTTAAAGGCACTAAGGACCTTTTTACTTCCCTGAATATTCCAGGAGAGAGCACTTCAGGGCAGACGGGGAAATTTGTGACTGGGGGTATAACAAGCAGGCTGCTGGAATCGGAGTACTGAACCAGGGCTGCAAGCACACAGACACACAGGAATCTGCATACTTGTCTGCTGGCTGTTGGTGTCTGGT
Source organism: Macrochelys suwanniensis (assembly GCA_033296515.1). Taxonomy (NCBI): domain Eukaryota; kingdom Metazoa; phylum Chordata; order Testudines; family Chelydridae; genus Macrochelys; species Macrochelys suwanniensis. Next base: position 146,512,511 of record CM065776.1, read on the forward strand.
CTGTGAGCCATAGCAGCAAAGCATTTAAGGCATCAAGCATTATACAGGGCAGCTGAGGACGCAACTTCTCACCGGTCTGGGTTGAACCCCAAAACGTGATAGTGGGAGCCAGGGAAGGAAATGGGAGGAGGGTAGGAGGGGAGGCTGAGATAGAATGAGGAACTAGAGGAGTAGATGGGACTGAGAACCAGTGGGGCGGGGAGAAGGCGGTGAGGGCAAGGGAGAAACAGAGCTGAAAGAGTCAGGGCACAAGGGGAGAACTGGCACTGGTTGGGAAGAGCGACTGGCATTCCTAACTTTAAAGTTACAAAGTCAAGCAAGCACTCAATGTTCTTTTAACATAGGTGAGTGAGTGAGTGAGTGTGTCAGAGAGAGAGAGAATTTTATTTATATATAGAAGTCTCAATGTTAACTCCACATAGGATTCATGTAACGATAAAAATTGTCAGCTTACCACAACAATACATAGGGTAGATATGATATGGACACAAAACAAATCCACAAATAAAAAACAAAGCAGCATGTACTGACTCATTTTCCTTCAGAACGGAGAATTACTCTGGGATCCCAAATGATAATAGAAGATGGTTTCACACAATTTTAGGCCTTCATCCTGCAATTTGAGGTCTATAGTGGGGCTCCACACAGGAAAGTAACTCTTCCTTCATGTCTTAAATTTTAGGATTGGAGGAAATCAAACACAGTATAAGAGAAACTGTGCAGTAAGTGTAGATGGCTACTGTGATTCCTGTGATAACTGCAAACTTTTAAGATAAGGGAGTCAATTGCATAGACCTCGCAGAAATAAAATATTTACATGCTCAGCTCTATTAAATATTATCTGTCATCATCCAGGAATGTTGCAAGACATTTTGAATCACATTTACTGAAGATCTTCTTGTAAATATGTCTCAATTTCATAACAAAAACTTATAAAGGGAAGAGGTGAATAAATGTATTGTGCCTAAGTTGTGCGTGTAGTATACTAGAACTGATGGAAAAAAACAGAATTTCCATCCAGTAGGAAATATTTTGATATTTGTTTTCATCCCAATCTTTCCCCATTTCTGATCCCATGATGCACCATGTTGGCGAAGAGACTGCACTGCTTCATGGGAAATGTAGTACATTGACCTGGGCCCTTAGGGCAGAATGGGGGCATGAAGGATCCAGAATTGCAACTCCCACAAAGCACCATAGCAGCTCAAGAAGATACAAAGATAAGAGTCAACCCAAAACAAAATATTTCATTTAATTTTTTCCCAACAGAAAATTCCACATAATAATAAAGTCAGTGCTGGAGCATTTAGGTTTCTGCTATGTTTAAATTGGTTTAGTTTTTAGATACATTCAGTAGGTTATCAATACATTTTTAAATGTACTGTATATACGTTTATTTCCCAATGAAATGTAAATCTTATTTCATAGCAGTTAGGGTTCATTAAAGATTTAGAGAGAGAGAGAGAGATGCAATTGTAATGTTGTATACAGTTCTGGAAATTATGTACTGTGGCAAATTTTAAATGTGTTATTACTTTAATGTATTTTTTAAAAAAAAATCCTTAAATTCTATCATCCTAAATTTAGAAAGCTTCATACTACTTCACAAAACAATACTCCAAGTCCAGTACCAAAGGTATTTGTGTATAAATCAACATTGAGGTCTCTCTCCTTTTCAAAAGAGAGATTATTCCAAGGAAAAACTCCTCTTCCCTATTTGTTTTAGACATGGAAACTGAGTTTCCTCAGTGCTGTAATTCCTGACCCAAATAAAACAGATGTATCAGAAACCTAATCATTCTTACTTCAGACCCCTTTTTTACACGTTTTTCCAATCTGTGCAGCATAATAAATTGCCCTTGACCTTGGTTTTTTAAAGCCCATTATGCCCAGTTTTCATATGTAATAATTACTCAGCAACACATTTTCATGTCAACTCCTAAGTGACAGTTTAAAATTCATTAATTAATTAAGCAACAGGGAGAAAAGAAAAAAAACAAACAAACCATTCCACGGCAGTTCCAAATAAAGATCTCAAGATTCTCTTGCAATAACTATGAGCGGGAGGTTGAAAAACAAGTCAGTCCTGCAACCATCTTTCAATTCTTGCACACTGGACACAGACAGCAACATCTATTCCTTTATTCACCCGCTACATACAATAAGCTTATAAAAAATTAGCCTTCTCCTGAAGAACAAGCTCAGTGAGGGAAAAAACAATGAAGCTGTGTATTCTCATTTTTCCATGTAAGAAGCTGTCCTTCAGTACTATAATGTTGCAATACTGCATTTCTGCTCCTGAGGGCCTAGTCACTCGCTGCCAAGTCACTGGACAGAAAGCTTTACTCTGAGCAACAGACTATTTATTGTCATCTGCTGACTGTAGGTTTCTATTTATTCTCTGTTGAAACTCCTCACACACAGCTAGCAAAAGCTTGTCAGCGAGAAGGAAGTCTAGTAATTGAGACCTGATCATATCTGGTTCTCTAATCAAGTTTCAGTGGATTTTTTTTTTTTTTAAATGAGCCCAAGGATATAATAGCCTGCTCATTCCAAGAGCTGAAAGACGCTAAATTAAAAGAAGAACCACAGATACCGATAATGGACATGCTTTTTTTTAAAAGGATCTGCAAGAAGCATTTCTCTATTGCCAGGTTAATTTTTCCCTATGACAGGACAGAGATGTCCTAAAGAAAAAAAGGGAAGACTGTCAGCTCAAATGAAGATGACCATTTTGGGAAGACGTTTTACCTGTCCAACATATGTAAATTTCTACAAAATTAGGCCAATAAGCAGAGCTAATACAGATATAATCCTTAAAAAGCCTATAATGAGCAAGCTTTAAAGCTCCTCTAGGCTTTAAAATTGCCCTTTTCAGGAAATACTCAAGGATGTGAAAAAGTAGGTATGTACATGATAGTGTCCCTAGCAATGGGTCAACAAGAACTAAGTGTTCTTTCACCAGTGGAGATTCCTCAATTAAGGATGGCTGCTTTATTTAAAACAGAGATAGCTTAACGTCCTGTTTTTTAAAAAAAGTTGGTTCTCTCTAGCATAGTTGCAGAGAAAGGCTGCTTATAAAAAAATCTCGCATCTTCAATAATCTTTAGCAAGTGAAATTAAACACCACCACTTCATATAATCTACTATATTCTGTAATAGGATTTTGCCATTTATTTCCTAACACCAATGCAGGATGTTTTTGTAAACTGGATACTTCCAACCTGTTACCAAGAAGAAAAAACAAACCAATAACTACACGCACAAGCAAGTAACCTTGCAAAATCAGTGTCAATAATGGTGATAATACCGATTCTGCATTTACAGCAGACACAATTAAGTGCTTTTAAACCTGCCTTTAACTTGCTTGACAAGAGTATGAAACTTTGCCAAACTTCTGCTAGATTTATGACTAGATATTTTAAAATGTTATATTCCATCTAGGAATCAGGGGGAGGGGGGGAAGGTTAAGCGGCTCTAATTCACTTAGAGCACACAGGGGAGTTGTTTGTGAAACAACTGATCTCCCATAAACTATTTTACTTCATGTTTCATTCTTGTGGGCAGAGCGACATCAGACTATAAATTCAATGTGCAAGCTGCCATGGGTAGAGTGCACGAATAGAGGAAGTGTGAGAATAGGGGGAAATGAGAGTATTTCATAATCATAGCAGACAACAGTGTGTCTCACTGCAAATTCGGCCTAACTGGTAAAGACACTAATATCTCGTTGCAAATTTCACCAGCCACTTGAAACCCAACGATGGGATCTCTGTGATAGCATGGCATCACACAGCAGTACTGCTCTCATATTAGCAGTCACTAGGCTCTGACAGATTTTTTATGGTCAATACTCTTAATTTTACTGCATTTTTGTTCTTGCAACCTCAGAAAACTAGGTGATGCATAGTTCAAATCTATATGAAACCTCTGTTAGCATGTCTCACTCTTTCATGTAAATGCTGTTTTTTCTTCTAGCTAAAGTGAAATGTTTTTTAATCACACCCCATCTTATCAGGAGTCCCATGTCCTCCATCTTGCTGTGTGCTACTTGCTCTAGATCCAACCTCCAAGCATTGATCAAAGGATATCACTGGGGGGGGATATTTGGAGAACTATAGGTTATTGAAAAGCAACAGTCACAGGTGATCAAGAAGAAGAAAGAGTGCCACCTGAAGAACGGGTTAGAGATGGGCCAAATACACCTGTTAAAGATCCATGAATACAATCAGGTATTTGATATTCTATTCCAGATCTAGCATAGACACCAAAAGAAAACCCAAAGTAGGAGATGGAACCAAACTTGAGACAAAAATCACTTCTCAAACCTCTCTCTATAATGAGCCAAATCTGAACCTCGCTAATATTTTTGCCTGTGTCCAGATATAGATTTCAAAACCTCTCTTACACTAGTTCCAAAGTGGTCAAATGTGACATGTTATCTTTTCTCTACTGGGCAGAACTAAGGATAAAGTCACTTTTGGAGACTGAGGACTAGAAAAATAAAATAAATCTTAGAGAGAGGTTAAAGTTTCAATGCAGAGTAATTTTTAATGAATTTTCAGATCAAAAGCCATTTTATGAACTATTTCCCCCCCACACTTCACAGAAACATTCTTTTTTGCCTTCATATGTAAATGTGTCAACTTTTAGACTAAGTCAATTTTCTAAGCCAAAATTATAACAGGGTTTTAGAATGGAACCATAATATGGACAAGCTGCTTCTTTCAATTTATAAATTTTAATAAGTATCTTGTTTTTCCTCCCTAACTTCACTCCATTTTCTTTCCTACAATAAATCATGGATTTATCTTTTCTTATAATTGTCTTCAGTTGTCAATTCCCTCTCCTCCCCGCTCCCCCCTCAACATTGTATTTTCTACTTCCTTCACATTTTCTCTCTCTCCTTTTTTGTCCCAACCTCTCTCATTACTGGCCTCTCCCAGAGGACTGGAATACTGGATGTACAGTACTACTAACATAGTGAGGAGTTTCTCTTAGGCCCCAATCACAATGCAGCTGTCTGCCTACATGGTTCTCTGTGCAGGATAGAGGCCTTTACTCAGTATCAATGCGAGCTCCCCAAGAGTTCCACTCTATCTTCCTCTTCACAGCAACTTTATATAGGACAAATCTTAAGAGATTTTCTACAAAAACCACCTGGTCAATGTGTTTAAGCACCATCAGTTCAACAGATACATAATTACTTTGTGTTTTGTGTTGAAAACAATCCTCTCTTTTCCATCACCCTTTCCTCAGGGGATTAGTTTAACCTTTTGCCATATACGTTATCCATGTATTTCAATTATCTGTTTTCTATGTTTGAGTGCATTGGTCCCCAAGATCAGATTTTTAATAGTGATACATTATGTTGATAATGCTTTGCACTCCAGTGCAATTTCTCATCCAAGGTCCCACAGCTCTACACACATTAAGCTCTACCAGAAGAGGCTGGACACAAATAGCTTTGGCAAAGAACTCTCTAATACAGCAGATTTAGCTCCTCACTTGAGAAAGATACTGAAATCTACCCAGAGCACGGGGAGCCTTTCACATCTCCATCTCTGAATCATTTACACTTCTGACAGGAAAGTCCTGGATGTACAATGCTAACTGTAAGTCCATGATAACTGAAGGACAAAGACTTTTGTGACCACAAAGATGGAGGTAACTGTTCTCTGTAAATGCAATAACTTAGCATGGCAGAAAGAAGAATCTTCATGGTTTCACGAACAGAATGGACAAACGCCATCGTTTGTGTAGCGAAGATTAGAGAGCTGTTAATTCCTCAGTGGTTCAAGAAGTACGGAGAGTTGGATCCTTGGGTAAGAGGCTAACATGGAGTTTATGGCTGCTGGCAGCAAACATCCTGTTAGAAAGACACTCTCTTTCCGCAGTGCTACCAACCACATACATCAATTTGGGAACGTAAACAACATCAGGAAGGAATAGAACAAACTGGTAGCCCTATTGCTGCCAGAAGTACTGTGACCCTTCAGAAGTTCCCCTGTATTCACATAAAACGGCTACATCAATTATAGGGAACCCTCGTTGGAAGTAGCACTGAGATGATATATAGTGTTCCTTGCTGCAACAGAGTTTCTATTCTCTCCCTCACAAACTCCTAGGTCTGAGGACTGACCAGATGTTCAGTACGGAATTGATACAATTTTCTTTTAAATCAAATACTTCCTTAATAAAAAAAAAAGCTACCTATTCCCCCAGGAGCAATGCATTATTTTGCTTTGAAATTGTGTTTTGCGGATAGAAACTCAGCAATGGCCATCTTCAAACGCTGATATTTGTGTTCTGGTCCCTGAGGCAAACAGTAAGGTTATCTTTAGAACATACAATTATTATAGTACCAATAATAGTTCCATTACTCTTTCCCTTCACTTTTCTCATCTGTCATTTTAAATCTCACAGATCTCTCAATTCCTTTCCATAATTTCTCAGCCTTAATGTTGCTAAACTTTTCCAATATTAGTTTATTTGTTGCATTAAACATACAGCCAGACAGAAATCTTTATATATATCTATATATCTATATATCTATGATATTAAAAGCTATACTTGTTTACTGCAATGCAGAAGGGAAAATAACTTTGGAGAACAAAGTCAGAGTTTAGCACGGGAGAAGCATCCTGGCATGATTAGACCAGGTACTCAGAAGTTAAGGAGGTTAGGACATCTCATGTATGTGCAAAGAGCATTCAAAATTAAAAGTATCTTTCACTGGTTTCCCCACTAATCACCCTTTTAGAATCAATACAGGAGGGAGACCACAGTGCCAAAAGAAGAGCAGTTGTGAAGTTTTCAGATTTACAGAAGAAATGCTCCTTAGTTTCTGCCACAAAAGGAAAGGACTGAAAAAAATACAAGTTCACGTGAAATCAACGTTATTTCCTCACTGTCAATCCGAAATCCAGGGCATGATTTTCATTTACACCAAGGCCTCTCTATACTAATCTAGCAGTGTAAAGCAGCGTCAAGATGGAAACGTTTCAAAACTTACATTTATACGCACTTTAGCACCCCTTTACACTGTCAGAGTGATGTAAAAGGTAGAGCTGGGGTGGATTTTTCATTTGTATTCCCTTCCCTCCCCAACAAAAATGCCTTTCATTAAAAAAAAAAAGTCCAGAATAAATATTTGTTTTCAACTAAGTCAGGGGGTGGGGGAGGTCTTGTAACAGGGTGGCTTGCCCCTTTAGGGCAGAGGTTCTCAAACTTTTTCTTGTGGAGGCCCCGCTTAACATGCTATAAAAATGCTAGGGCCCGGCGGGGGGAGGGAGAGCACAGGGGGACCCTTGGGCATAGGCATAGTTTTACTTCTATTTGGGGGCGGGGAAAGGGCTGGCGGGGCTGGAGCCAACTCCACACAGCAACCTCCAGGGTGGTAGCACCGCCTTCATCCCCTGACTCACTCAGGCTACCCAGCCTGTCTGGGCTGTGGGCGGGACACAAACAAAAATATAACTCAAGGTGGGACTCAGTTCAAAAAGTTTGAAAACCGCTCAGGGTGCAGGGAAAGGGTAGCTAGGCGCTGTGTGCAGACAGGGGGGTAGCTCAGAGCTGTGAATGGGGCGAGCTCCCAGTGTGACTCCCAGCTTCGGCGGGGGGGGGGGGGGGGGGTGAGAAGAGGTTAGGCACGGCTCTGGGGTTTCCGGCTTCAGCCATCCAATACTCCTGGCTTGGGTGAGAGGGGGGCCTGCCGACTTCAGCCCTGCACCGCTCCCGGCTGGGCGGGGAGGGGGAAACGCCAACTTCAGCCCCACGCCGCTCCTGGGGGGGATCGGGTTTCAGCCGCGGGGCTCTGCAGCCCCCCTGAAAGGGCTCACAGACCCCCAGTTGAGAACCGCTACTTTAGGGTATGTCTACACAGCCCACAGGAGCAAGCCTCCCACACCTAGTTGACAGCTTAGGGTAACTGGACTCATGCTAGTTCCTTCAAAATAGCTACATAGACAGTGTTTTGAAGTTGCGGCTTGGGCTGGAGCTCAGGCTTTGAAGCCCACCAGGTTTTATGCAGATATTTTTAGAGTGGTAGCGTGAGCCTTGTTAATCTGAGCCTATCAACCTGAGCTGGGATGCTCGCTGCTGCGTGGACATACCCTTCAGGGCCAGAGGCATGGGGCCAGCCAGCCAGCCTCGGTGAATTATCAGAACCAACTGGGAAGGGACAATCTGTACCCTATGTTTACCACTGTTACACAACTATGATAAGTTTTATACAAAGCATGCCTTGCGAGGTATCATTTGAAAACTCATCATTTGCTGATCTTTATTGTACTGGCAAAATATGCGTGGCAACTCTGTATGTAAAGGTATAAGATTCTACTCTATGATGTTACTAAGGCATCTTCGAAATCTGGGGAAACAGCCCAAACCAGTTCCTCAGAGACAAGCAACTAAGCATCTCAGCCAGATGTCAGCATAATCAAACAGACTATCCCGTTTTAAGTGGCTATTCTTTGGCATGAAAGTGGGTGTGAGCGAGAAATTTACATTTTGGCAATGGCACAGACTGGCTGGAAAAGGTATAAAAGAGGAGGAAAAGGTATAAAAACCAAGAACAGAGGCCCCATATCACCTCGCTCCACTCACAGCATCAACAACCATTTGAAAGACAAAAGTAGTACCATTTATCTGGGAGAGTGGTCAGGGCTGAAAGAGCCAGCCTGACTGCTATGAGCAAGTGGTGAGAAAAACCTCTTTGCTTCAAAATGAAAATAAGAAAGAAAAACTTGTAGCACCTTAGAGACTAACAAATTTATTTCAGCATAAGCTTTCGTGGGTTAGTACCCACTTCATCGGATGCATGGAATGAAACATACAGTAGACAGATATTTATACAGTCAGAGAAACATGATAAGGTGGAGGTGCATAGACCAACCTTAAGAGGCTAATTAATTGAGAGGAACCATAACAGCAGGGGAAGAAAAACCTTTGAAGTGATAAACAAGATGGTCACACAGGTGTGAATGAGGATCGTTAACTTAAGGGAAATAGATTCAATTAACGTAATGGCCGAGCCATTCGAGGTCCTTATTTAATCCTGAGGTAATACAATCTAGTTTGCATATCAATTTGAGTTCAACAGTTTCTCTTTGAAGTCTGCTTTTCGAGTTAATCTGTCGCAACACTGCTACCCTTAGCTTGTTAAGTTAGGTAAAATGCAAACTAATACCTTTTTCCTTTGTAACCCACTCTGACTTTTATGCCTCATCGCTTAAAATTTATCTAATCTGTCTGTAGTTAATAAACTTGTTTTATTGTTTTATCTAAGACAGTGTGTGTTTGGAAACTTCCATTTGAGATAACTGGATGTGTCATTTTCTATTAATGAAATAATGGACTTTCTAGGAGAGTGTATTGTCCAGAAGGAAAGACCTGGGCAGTACAAGATGCATATTTATGGGGACAAATCTGGGATTAAGAGTTTGCTGGTGTTGCTCTCCAATATATTTCAGGAATGGCTGACTAGAAGCACTCATATCACTCAGTTGGCAGTGAGTTTACATGCTAGTGTGAACAGGCCAGGAGTGGCTGCTCTCACAGCAAAGCAGTGTAAACGGCACCCCAGGTTGAGAACTGAGGGGACACAGCTGCTCAGCGGTACAGATAGTCCCTGTGACATTACCCAGGGTACAAAGTGATTACAAAAGCCAGCAAGTGGCTCAGATGAAGGGGAAGGGTGGGGAGAAGCTGCAGGAAAGGACAGTGTCCTGCAGCAGTCCCTAAGGAAGGAAGACTCTAGTGGTCAGGACTGGATGATATGGTGACTGGGTAGAAAAGCCCCAAAATGGAATCTGTGTTTTCCTTTCGTGAGTACGTGGCCATTTGGACAATAAATGGAGCCCGAAACCAAGAGCTAAAGACTTATTTTGTCCAGGCTGGTGAGGAAGCCAGTGTCTTATAGGGTTTCAACTAACATTTCAGTTTTCAGGGTTTTTTTGACAAAATGTCAAAAAAATGTAGACAAAAATTTTCAACAAAACGGAGAACTTGTTAATTTTTGTGAAGACTTTTCATGGGAACAAAAACTATTTCCCAACTGGCTCTAATAAAAGGACCCTAGTGTAAATGAGAATAAGTTCCCTCAGTATTTAAGTTAAGAGAAATTTCTTATTTTCCTATTTGAGTGTCTTGATAAAAATAGCCCTGAAAACCACAACTGTTGTCCTGGAAATATATGTTTGAGAGACAGACCAGACTTCTCACACCAAGAATACCAAAGCTGTTGAAGGTCTTTTGGAACAATTAGAAGAGGATACTTCACATGGAGACTGCAGACTGTATTCTGAGCAGAGAAAATTGTGGAATTGATTTTTTCTCATCTGACCCATCATATTGGATAACACGGTCATCCACAAGAGTATTATCTGCAGCACTACAGTTAGGCTGCATTTCCAATTATGCTCAAAATACATTAAATAAAAGTTTATATTTTACATCTCATGTGGGATTGACTTTATGGATTTCTCTTAGCCGTACAGCCGACACCTGAAATATTCCAGTAACTGGGATGAGTAAATTGATTCAGATTAAATAAGACTCAGTTCCAATTTTTTAATTATTCAAACTTTTTCTCACCTCCCAAACAATTAAATACTTCCTCTCCTGACAAACTTCCAACCCTTACTCAAAGTAGTCTCAGGGTCACAGCATTTGTTGTCTTCAAATGCTACTTCTGAGAGGAGAGAAGGTTGCCAAGTGTCAGAAGGGAGCAATGCATTCTGGAGCAACTGTAATGCTAAAGTGCTGAAGATGTAAGGATTAAAATGGAGCAGTCAGCAAATGCCCTGAAGGGAGAGTATATGCCCTGAAAAAAACCACACAACATAATGGGGAGAAGGAACAAAGAGATTGAGGTGACCGGATAAGGTCAGAGGTCAAGATTTGGTTTTGCTGAGAAAGATGGAATGTGGAGCAAGGGAGGTTTTTTTAATGGAATATTGCATGTTGGGACCTGTAGTTTCGTGAGGGGCATCCTGCTTCATTTTGCGCAGGTTAAGCACAATCCCCAGGGGGTTACTGAAAGGTTGTCAACACAGACCTAGGTTGAGCAGTTTGGGGGCTTCCTAATTTATACTATTTTACTTAATGTTTCTTATACAGCAGCATTTAAAAAATTAAGTAGCAGTAAAGTTACCAATATACAATGTATAGAAACCTGCGCCTCGATCAGATATTTCAGAAATTTGTATTTGTTTTTTGAGCAATACTCAATACTGCACTGTTCAATACACAGAAGTGAGATCCAGTGAGAATTTCTCTCAAAGCATCTGTCTGTGATCACTCTTGTTGCACCAAAGCTGAATAGAATTAGTTAGGGTAGACGATTATATAAACAAGAAGCTGTTAATTTTAAAACCTTGGTCTTGTCACCGGAACAGAATCTTATCAAGGCACCACAAAGTCAAACCTCACTTCAGTCTGTTGGAAACCTGGTTGAATGTTCAGTCATGCAACCGTTCAGAGATTTGGACTGCACTGAACAATTTTTCTCTCTCTTTTGCTGGTTTCTAACACTTAATGTATCTCATTTAGGCTACATTTGTTTGTTTTGTTATTGAAGGGTTGGGGGAAGATAATGGAGCACTGAGGATTTGACTAGATGCTGGAGTGGTCCTACCCATTCAAGGTCAGATAAGTGCTCAGAACCCAGGAGCTCACATTCCCACACATATAGCTAGATTTTTGAAAAAGCTCAGCAGTCACCATACTGAAAATCTGGCCATTTATTTTGTTGCCTAAATGGCAGTGTAGTTCGTTTGCAAATCTGGCCCTGACAGTCCACAGCCTAGTAGCTGGATTTTCTCTGTACAGATCTTGCTCCTTTCTTCAGCTAAAACTCTAGCCTTTGACTACAGGTTACAAGTCTTCCAGGAAAGAAAAAAAAAAAAATCAAAAGGCAGCCTCCCCTCTTGCTGAGTCAATAGGACCCATGCTAAACTTCTGTCAACTTCAAGTCACCCTCTGTCCATTTTAAAGGATTAAAAGGTTAAGACGACAAAGCCATAAAGCTTGTTAATTATACAGAGACATCACAATTAAAAAGATTACCGGACAGTCTGAACTGTCTTTTGAAGCATGAGCTAGAAATCCCTTAGCACGTAGCAGGTATCTCCACGGAAATTGAAAGAGACTAGAACAACATGGCTCTACTTCCTTTTATTGTGCACCAAGGCTCAGGGGCACCAACCCCTCGCAATGACATGGAAATACATCTCCTCCCTTAAAACAACCTATTTTCAGAGCCTATTTACCTGTTCATTCAAGTTTATGCTTTCTAATTGCGCAAAGCAGTCTGCAGCTCAGTCAGCCATGAAATTACTGAGCATTCTCTGATTGCGTGCAAATCTGTGCTATTGCTCATGCTATCTAGGCCCAGGTAAGGTCATTAGAATGATGGCATGTAGCATTAACATGATGCTTGTTAAAGCTGTCAGCAGCATTTGGCAGAAAATAACTTTTTCACCCACTGAGACACCTCAGTTCACATCATCGCCATTTTCCTTTATCACTACCCTGCTTCACATGATAGAAAATTTCAAAATCAGGAAAGTAGGGGAGAAAAAAAATCTTAGTTGCACTGCAGTGGGTCTCTTCCCATATCATTTTTTGTTTCCTGTTCCCTTTGCTTTGTACTATGCTTTAGGAGGCACTGCTCCAGCTCTGTTCTTCATTCCAGTACAACTGAGAGGGATGCATTGCAATAACATTAGTTTCTTTGCAATAGCACAAAATCATTTGAAACTATAAAAGATAAGAACATGCACGGATGTTAGTACACCAGTGCAACTCAACCAGAAAGATACTTTCCCCTTCAAGATCTTTAGCATGGAGGACTGTGCTTTCTTAATGAATATGACAAGTGTCATAGCATTTTAGCAATAAGAAAATCACATACCAAGTGCCATTGGTCTCCATTCTGCACTCTACACTATAGGACCCCTGCATTTGCATGGAATTCCAATGAAGTTAATGGAGCAAAAAGTGTCACAAATTGCTATTTATGCAGAGTCAATGGCAGGATCTGGGCTTTACTAGTGTTTTCCTGTCTATTTAAGTAAGTTAGCAGTGCCACACAGAAGTAAATCACAGCAACTCTCAGAGCAATGGCCCTACAAGACTAAGTGAGCTAAGGATGGGAATTACCTGTGTGTCAGAACCAAAAAAAAATCAGTGTCTTCCTCATCACATGCTTATGCTCAGCAATTGTCATGTTTGCTGAGTGCACTTTGTTCAGTATGACTAATAATCTGGGGGAGGCCCCAAGCAAACCAATTCAGGATAGCAGCGGAAGAGAGCGTGCCTCTGGCTACTGCATGTGTGTCATGTTTCAGGGTTAGCTGCACCTGTGTCCCCTCTTCTGGTGTGTCTGACTGCCCGCCTGCCTCTCCGGTGTCAGGCCTTGAGCCTTCAAATTCTCTGAGGCAGAATCCTGCAATTCTCCCACTCTGAGGCAGAGTGCTAGGTTACAGTGTAACAGCCTATACACGTCTCTCTTACCTCAGAACCCCACTCCCTCAACCTCTGTGGGATAAGACAGCTTCCCAACAGTCTCTGCCTCAATCTCTTCCTGAACCATCTGACCTCTTGTGAGAACATCTGTGTTTTTAAATCCTTCTGAGGCTTTGATCTCTCTCTTCTCTCACACACTTCAATCTCACCATTGTCTTTGAAAGAATGTGTGTTCTCCAATGCTCAGTTAGGGGCTGGAAGGTGTGATTTTCAGCTCGAGCAGAGATACCTGTGCTACCTCTGATCGGACTAGTGCGCTAAAAATAGAAGTGTAGCCACAGCAGCACAGGCTAGCCACCCCAGTATGTACCCATCCAAGAAGCAAAGTATGTATTCGGGGCAGCTAGCCCACTACACGGCCATGGCTACATTGCTAGGTTCTTTCCTCCCCAACACCGTAATGCACTTAGGGAAGGTGTAATTCCAGCTTGGGTAAATATGCCTGCACTAGCTCAGGTGTAGTTCCAATGTGACATACCCTTAGTGCAGGGGTTCTCAAACTTCACTGCATCGTGACCGCCTTCCGACAACAAAAATTACTACATGACCCCAGGCAGGAGGGCCAAACTCAAAGTCTGAGCCCCGCCACCCGAAGCCAAAGCTTGAGGGCTTCAGCTCTGAACAGGGGAGCTGTAACCTGAGCCCCACTGCCTGGGGCTGAAGCCCTCGGGTTTCAGCTTCACCCCTGGGTGGTGGGGCTCTGACTTCGGCTTCAGCCCCCGGCCACAGCAAGTCTAACATGAGCTCTGGTGACCTCATTAAAACAGAGTCCCGACCCACTTTAGGGTCCCGATGTAGAACTGATAAATGAAATTGTGTGTAATTGTTCACTTTATTAATATAACTTCATAAGTAATGTTTTATGAATGAAACTACATTTATTCCTAAAACTGGGTACCCCAATAACTGGCTAATTGACAATTAAGCTGCTTGTTAAGAACCATAGCTGTTCAGCCAGCTGCCCTTGTAAATTTCACTTTCAATCCAATTGCTGCTTAAAACACTGGAACTTGCACTGTTTCAGTATTGTAACTTCTGTTCATTGTTTGCCATTCGTTACACTTGTCCATATTGTAACTCAAACTCCATTTTAAAATGCTCACTCCGGTTTGTAAACACCTGCTGCAACTTCATTTTGCAAAACCCTGATGTAATCTTATTAGTTTAGATGTGTGAATGAGGTATGTATGGATGATGGAATCAGCCTCCAGCCCCAGCCTGTCCTGATGAAATAAAGCGTAAACACCAACGGCTGAAGATGCAGACAACAGCCCTGACAAAATAAGAGGAGTCCACCCTAAAGAGAAAAGAACAAAGGTACAATTGAAGGAACATCAAAGCCAGGTCCCAGGCTGAAAGTCACCTCTGCAATTGACGGGTGATCAATCACACCGACCCCCAGAAGCAGGGTGACACAGCAAGACCTATAAACTCTGGATTCAAACTAAAAGCCTTTGAGAAAAGATGGGTGAGATGGAAGACTTGAAGGGTAACATTCTGCTGTCAACATGGAAGGGCATC
Source organism: Macrochelys suwanniensis (assembly GCA_033296515.1). Taxonomy (NCBI): domain Eukaryota; kingdom Metazoa; phylum Chordata; order Testudines; family Chelydridae; genus Macrochelys; species Macrochelys suwanniensis. The sequence continues at coordinate 146,527,562 of CM065776.1, forward strand.
AGTGTATGCCCAACAGAGACCCAGTTACGCCACAAGCCACGAATCCAAGTTACCAGTCCTGAATGTAGCTATCTAGCAGCTGCAGAACATGCATGCGTGCGTGCAACTGAATGAAATGTTATAGCTATAACTGACTGCTTACTATAATTCTTTTTGTATTCACAATAAATGTGACATTTTGTCTTATCCCCTTTAATAAGATCCTGCTGGTTTTTATTTTATTGGTATAACACCGACCCACAGTTTGAGAACCGCTGCCTTAGTATATATGGGGTGTTCGGAAGGAAAGAAACTTAGCTGTTCTAACTCTGCCATTCCAAATGCCTTGCAAGATAACTAAAACTTAACAGTCCTATGTTTTCAAGCAACACTAATACTATTTCCCTTAGGTGGGCACTAAGTCCAATCGTAACTAGCAAGCTAAACCACATCTTTGTGGCAGGCTAACCACCTTTGCAGGCTGTAAACGCCTATACGGTTTACTTCTACTCAGTAACACTGAAAGCTGGGACCGGATTTGAATTACATGACCAAAGGCAGGACAAGAAAATTTATCCCAGGTACCTTACAGTATGCATATGGCATACTGAACAAAATCTTGTATATATTAATGACCCTATCTCCTCTCAATGTAACCAGGACAAAAAACCAAAACCAGAACAACCTAGCACTATGAAGGATCTTATGTATGTGCAGGTTAAGGATGTTGTTTTAAATCCAGAGATATGATGGGCTGAATATCAATCTACTTTACAATAGGAAGTAAATAAAACTTTATGAAGAACTGTACAGAAGGTTCCAGGATATATTTTGATAATTTTTTTTTCAGTGCCAGAAATAAAAGAAAAAAATGCCATACTTTCCTCTCGATAAGATACTAGCTGCTAATTGTGATCATGCTACTGTACATGGTCATGCTAATGTATTTACAGCAGCACTCCAGACACAGCTGCCAACCAAAACAGTTTTGCCTGGCTCCTGGGAAGGGAATATCTTTATTATAATGCAGAGAGGTGGAGAGAGAAAGAGGCAAAGACCTGTGAAAATATCAGATTTAGGGATTTATCTTTTATGCCATTTCTCTGTCCCCTGCCTAAACTAGGAGTTGGACATTGAAGAATGTTTATTAATTTATCTGGAAGTCACACTTAAAAACTGTTTTTAACTCTCTAATTAATAAAAATGGCAGCCAGTTTTAGAAGTGACTAGTCTTTTGTGTCCCTGACTTGAGATGCCTTAAAGAAGCTTGATTTTCATATAGTGTTGAGCAAGCACCCCGGGGGGGGGGGGGGGGGGGAGGGAGAGGGGGAGAGGAGACGAGACGGAAAGGGAGGCTTTTGAAAATCTTGGCCAGTAAGGGTAGATCTACACTGCAATTAAAAACCTGCTGCTGTCCCATGCCAGCTGACTCGAACTCACAAGGCTTGGGTTAAGGGGTTGTTTGATTCCAGTGTAGATGTTCGGGCTTGGGTTGGAGCTCGGGATCTAGGACCCTGAGAGGTGGGAGGTTCCCAGAACCCGGACTGCTGTCTAAGCCCAAATGTCTGCACCGCATTTAAACAGCCCCTGACCAGGGGCGGCTCTAATAATTTTGCTGCCCCAAGCAGGGGCGGCGGCCCCACCCCCAATGTCTGCCTGCGTCAGGGGCGGCAGCCCCGCCACGTCTGCCTGTGTCGGGGGCGGCAGCACCACCGTCCCATTGCCGCCATGGCAGGCGAGAATGGGGCAGCAGTCTGAGTCCCGCAGTGGCAATTCTGCGGCGGGAAGAGCGGACCTGCCGCCGAATTACCGCCGCGGGACTCGGACTGCCGCCCCATTCTCGCCTGCCGCCCCAAGCACCAGCTTGGAAAGCTGGTGCCTGGAGCCGGCCCTGCCCCTGAGGCCCACAAGCCTGAGCCAGCTGGCATGAGGCTGTCTAACTGAAATGTAGACATCATTTAGGTGTACCACATCAATCTGCAGTCCTCTCTCTCCTGACACAACAGTGAGCAAGCATTAGTTTCTCACAAAATTTCCAACTGGTTTCTCTCAGCAAACAAATCAAAGCAGTTCAGAGAACAATGTGACTCAAAGAAAGAGCATGAGACTTCTCCTTTGCCAATTTTCCCTCTATTTCATAATTCTCTAAATGACTATATAGGGGAATAACCCCAGCTACTAATATCAAAGACATCTCAGTAAAAATCATGTACCACCATACATACAAAGAGATACAAGGATTTTTCAAATCTCTGAAAAGAGCTGTTGTGAAATCATGTTGACATCTTATGTCGTGAACGTTGCCAGGACACAGGAGGCAACTCCCAGGTTAAAGAAATTCAAAAGAATAAACATTGTTTAATCCTTTCTTCCATTTTCAAACTCACGAACACATTTGCTGCATAGGCTGATTCTCCAGCAATGCAAGAAAAAATGGTGAGTGGGGCAGGGGAGGAGGAATTTCCAGTAACAAAACCAATGTAGTAGACTCAAAATAACTCTGGGATCCAACTGTTTTTTGTACAAGCCTCTTGAAATACATACTGCAGGAAGTATAACATATAGCAGACCGTGTATTTAAGCAAAACATGTTTTTGGCTGAATTAGGAAGGTAATACTCACGCAGTGCATACAGGGAGAGGATTATTCCAGCCAGGCAAAACCCTTCAAAAAACCTGAGCGTGCTGAACATTGTCACATTTACTGAGAGAGCCACAGTTAGTCCAAATATCAGAATGAATATGACTGAGAAGAGTAGCACTGGCCGTCGACCAACCCTACAAACGGGAAGGAAGCGGGGAGAATAGTGTTAAAACCCAAGGTGGACACAATACTAGATGCTTATCTCTTGCGGAGGACATAGGCACAGATGGAACAAATTACACAGTTCCTCCCAAATGCTGCTACCAATTTTTTATAGCAGCCAACACACTTCCCCCCTCCACACACAGACACGTCTGATATTTCTGCTTACTAAATTCAATTATTGCTTTGGTTAGTCTTGCAAAGATTTCATGGACAAATTCATTTATGAACAGATTAAAACAAATGGCATTAAGTGCATCACTATTTAATATAAGAGCCATTTTCAAAGCCTGAAAGTGAACAAAACAGCAAATAAATATATAAAAATTGCAGTAAGTGCAAGCCATTAACCAAAGTTATGACAGGCGATTTGGGAAAAAGCCCTCCTTAGTTGTCCATGGTGAGGAAAGGTCACTTGATTAATAGATGCTTTCCCTCAAGAGAAGAGACATTTTCAGTACCCATTAAATTTACCAGAGAATTCTCCTCTTGCCACACGCTCCACAAATCTCAGCTTTCGTTTAGTTAAAAGCTAAGTTTCTAGCCCCCGTGGTTGTGGAAACAGCCTCAAAAATGTAAACCAAGCAAAAACTGAAGAAGCATCACTTTCCTGAGTCTTCAGAGAGCCTGAAGCAATACATCTAAAAGGGTTGAACTGCTTTATTGATCTCAATCAGCACCCCCTATGGATTCCACAATCCACCAGCTATGAAATGCAGAATATTTCCAAAGGGCCACAGGATTCAACATTATTTGCAACCAGACACTTGCCATTTTGTTTTGGACAAAGGGCAAAGGATGCAAGCAGACATGGACCTTTGTGCAACCAGCTGTGTATGGGAGGGGATATTCAGATGCACTTTCAGATACACGCATCTAATGCTATAAAATATGCACTGCTGTCAAAAGAAAAATGGTCTGAAGACAGGATGTGAGGGGCATACTCTGTGTGTGTGTATATAAGCATGAATATTGCCATACACTGAAAATTCTAGGTAAGCCCAATTTCCAGTGATCATGGTGCTCCTGTAGAAGCAGTAAAAGTTTTTGGCAGCACATTGTGCTAACCCAGACAGTGACAAACCACCCTACTGCAGAAGGATGTCTTCTGCAGCGCCCATACCACACTGTATTAGAACACGTGCTGCCATTCATAATGCACTGGTTGTTGGATAAGGGGATTTGGCCCCAAGTTTGAATAAATGGAGTCTCCACATGCTGGATCCCATAGATCTTCCACCTATACCCACCCACACAGCTAAGGTTTCTCCTAATAATTACTTGGTGAATGAAAATCACTATAGTGTCATGCGGTCATCACTTATAGCTTTAGAAGTTTCCTTCTAAAGGAACACCATCAACTTAAAAATCTGTATGATGCAAACAAATGTCTTTATCTAGGCAACTACCACAAACTCTGATTATTAAAAGTGAAAATTTTCAAAATCCAATTTATGTCACTATTTATGCTCTCTCATTTCATGCATCTCTCTCAACTAGACAATGCAAATAAATTAAGTCAGTTTCCCTTTTGTTAATTTGGTCACTTACATCTGTGTTTCCCAAACTTTTAGAAGCTGAGCACCCTATCACGCCCCTTTGCAGGACAATGAAACAAGTCATACACTCACCCGTCTCCCCACACCTCTGTCACATGTTTAAGATCTACCCTAATTTTAGAATTTTATTTAACTGAAATAAAACTATATTCCATTATACATATCCATAAGGCTTTATTTTAAGGAGCAATGAATATTTAATATTGGACATTAAAGAAATATATCAATGCACATTATTTTATTATTTAAACTTGAAATTAAGATGCTGTGAAGCTTTGGGCCAAATTGCCTCACGCATGCAGCAGGGTTCGCCTCCTCACAGCTGTGAGGTATGGCACCAAAGTGAGCAGTAATCATGTAAATCTTCATAATACCACATCTCCTCTTGTCTCTTCCATGCTTCAATCAGTAGTGAAAAAAGTATAATAATTGACAACTGAGCTAGCACCCAATGGAATGAATGGGGCAGGTTCATACCATAAAGCTATTGTTTCAGGCTCTCTGCAAGCTCAAGCATGTATCACTTTGGTCACAGTATAAAGTTTTTCTTTGTAGCCATACCAGCTAGAGATTTTTTTTAAAAGTGAAAACAGATTCTGGAGAATAATTGAGAGTTCTATCAATGCTCCCATTCCCCAGTAATCCAGAGGGATGTACTCCACACTGAGAAATTCAGGTAGATGTGTTCTTAATGCTGCAATATTGGGTTTAAAACATTGCAAGGGAATGTTCATTTGTTTCAAAACTACTTTTAAAAAATAGCAAAACAGTGGAAAGGTTTGTAAAGGCCATTTAAAAATAAGATGAGCATTCTGGGCCAAATGTGAGTTGACATTGTCCCTTTTATCAGCAAATATGGCTAAAAAGTAATTTGTGATTGTAGTATCTATTTGACAGAACACTAGAGGCTAGAGCTATCTAAAACAAAGGCTCCGTTTTTAAATACTTAGAAAATATTTAATTCTGCTTTGTCATGACAGCAGTAACAACGTGTGTCAACAGCAAATAATTAGAAGCCAATGGTTAAGTATTTTCCATTTATGTTATTTATCATGCTATATATATTGTTCAATATCTTCATCAACGATCTGGAGGATGGTGTGGACTGCACCCTTAGCAAGTTTGCAGATGACACTAAACTGGGAGGAGTGGTTGATACGCTGGAGGGTAGGGACAGGATACAGAGGGACCTAGACAAATTAGAGGATTGGGCCAAAAGAAATCTGATGAGGTTCAACAAGGACAAGTGCAGAGTCCTGCACTTAGGACGGAAGAATCCCATGCACTGCTACAGACTAGGGACCGAATGGCTGGGCAGCAGTTCTGCAGAAAAGGACCTAGGGGTTACGGTGGACGAAAAGCTGAATATGAGTCAACAGTGTGCCCTTGTTGCCAAGAAGGCTAACGGCATTTTGGGCTGTATAAGTAGGGGCATTTCCAGCAGATCGAGGGACGTGATTATTCCCCTCTATTCGGCACTGGTGAGGCCTCATTTGGAGTACTGTGTCCAGTTTTGGGCCCCACGCTACAAGAAGGATGTGGATAAATTGGAAAGACTCCAACGGAGGGCAACAAAAATGATTAGGGGGCTCGAGCACATGACTTATGAGGAGAGGCTGAGGGAACTGGGATTGTTTAGCCTGCAGAAGAGAAGAATGAGGGGGGATTTGATAGCTGCTTTCAATTACCTGAAAGGGGGTTCCAAAGAGGATGGATCTAGACTGTTCTCAGTGGTAGAAGATGACAAAACAAGGAGTAATGGTCTCAAGTTGCAGAGGGGGAGGTTTAGGTTGGATATTAAGAAAAACTTTTTCACTAGTAGGGTGGTGAAGCACTGGAATGGGTTACCTAGGGAGGTGGTGGAATCTCCTTCCTTAGATGTTTTTAAGGTCAGGCTTGACAAAGCCCTGGCTGGGATGATCTAATTGGGTTTGGTCCTGCTTTGAGCAGGGGGTTGGACTAGATGACCTCCTGAGGTCCCTTCCAACCCTGAGATTCTGATTCTATGATTCTATGATTCTATGATAAATGACTCAGACCAAGCAATTAAACCAGTTTTGTACTGCCAACTCATGCTACTCTTTTCAGAGGTCTGCAGATCTAATTATTAAAAGGTTCTTCCTGAATAGTAACTTTAAAAAAGTTCTACAGAGATACTTAGCCTCTTCAGTCATTTAAATTATATAGCATTAAAAGATTTTTCACTCACCAGTCAGCTATGCATCCTGTTATCAAGTAGCCAAAGATTAAGCCTACCAGTAGGGAGAATTTAGCAATATGGACTTTCCAAGAAGATTCACAAACGAGATCCCACTGAAAGAAGAAAAGAGATAGGTACATTGAAACATACTTAGTTCCTCTCTGGTGCATTTAAACACAGATGTTCTTGTAGCTGTTTTCAAATTTTAGCATTCACACTTAAAAAAATGTTCTTAATTCATTGTTCAAGTCCAAATCCAACTCACATTACTGGGAATGAAAAGACTCTCCTTTACTTTGGTGAGAGTTGGATCAGGTGCTTAGTTATACACTAATAAGTTTGGTCTTTTAAATCTTTCTTTCCAAGTTTATTTGGATTTATAAAAATGGGCATCTATCCATATGTTCTAGGTAGTCCTGAACTAACTTAAAAATATATCCAAAAATAATACCCCAGGGACATGTCAAAAGTGCAGCAGCAGAATTCTATATAAACCACCACCAGGAAGCCAGACAATTTCAAATCTCAGATTTCCCTAATCCTCTGTTTTCAAATGCCTGGGGAAGATGATCAGTTTCGTAACAGGCCTCAGAGTCACCAGGTTCAGACTACTTCAGACCAATTGATGGTAAGCTTTTTGCAACACAGCATAGTACCCCCCCCATCAGTACTCCACTTTCTCTAGAGTAAAATGGGATTATGGTGTAAGAAAAACAGCCTGCACTCAGGAAAGGCTATGTTTATTGACACAGAGGTAAGAAGAGCAGCAGGAGAATCAAGTGCAACTGTGTGTCGACCTGCTTCAGCTCTTTCCACAGTGCCGTTTTATGGTGCAGTGATAAGAGGAAGGTGGAATTGCACTGTAAAACCATCCCAGTTGCTGAAATTGTAGTACTCCAAAGGGGGACTGTAAATGAGTGGCCTCCTCCCAGGTGCCCCCGCCATGGCCTCACGGCAACCTGCAAGTGGCCTTACTTCAGTTTCTCTCTTGGATCCCAGTAACTTCAATACACACATGTCCTTAAGTCCATCAGTTTATTAACAAAACACAGTGCAAAAGTCCACAACCAAAAACCCTACAACAGTCTGTATCACCCCAGTGCATGAGGTCTTTAAAACTTAGCTCTCGTCCCAGCATCCTGGTGTCTTCTGCCAGACCTGGACTCTTTCACAGTCCTGCTCTGTCCCTCTGCTGGGATCAGCACCCCAGTCTTCCTTCTGATATAAGATCTTGCTCTTTCCAGCTGAAACTCTCACAGCCTCTCCGCTGGGAGCCTCTCATGCTTCCTATAGAACCTAGCTCTCTGAAGGAGATGCCAGCAGATAAGCCCTTTGGCATTTCCCTTTCCTTCGGCCCCCTGGATTTTAGCTCTGGCTTAGGATCAGCAGGCATCTCCCTCTGATGCGCCTCCCACTTTCAGCCCTCTCTAGCCCTAGTTCTCAGGCTTGTGGAGTCCAGCCTGCAAACCCCTTGCTGCTCTCTTGTGTTCAGCCCTCTCCCAGGAACCGCTCTTCCTGACTGAACCAGTCGACTCTAATCCTCTGGCAGCTCCTTCTACCCTGCTCTCTTAATTAGCCCAACGTGGTGCTCCTGGACTGGAACAGAAGAGCTGAGCCCTGTTTCATTAAATGGGCCAGCTACCCTGTTACAGGGAGGCACAGTATTCCAGGAATATTATCACTAGAAAACTGACAGAAAACTATAACATCCTGCCCAATTTCCTGCAAGGAAAAAAAAAAAACCATCAAGAAAAACTGCTCTGTAATTCCCATCATTTTCCCAACATAGGAAATTTTGTGGTGAGGGCATTGGCCCCGGGCCTCAGGAGATCTGGGTTCAAATCCTGGCTCTGTCCCAGATTTCTGATCTGTAATGTGGAGGTGGTAATGCTTCCCTACCTCATAGGAGTGTTAGGAGGATAAATTATTAATGTCTGTGAGGTGTTCAAATACTAGTGCAATGGGAGCCATGTATATTCCTTGAGAGATATTTGCAGCTTTCTAAATTAAGTGCAATAGATATTGACAGGGGAAGGAGAATGTTGTTCCTTTCCACCTTAATTTGAAGTGTACACGGTCATCCATGTGCAAGGTAATGGAGGGGCCCCTTCCAGTCAACATTTTGCAGGACATGACTGCAAGATCAAACATACAGATTCAGATATGTCATTTGCTTTTCAATTATGTATTTAGAACATGCCAAGTGAATGTTAGATTAGATGCATTTGGGGTTAGGTGGGTTTGCAGAATTCATTAATCTCACAAAATGGGGCTAGATTTAAGCCCATCTGGCTCCAATAAGAGACATACTCCACTCACCATTTTGCAGGGAGCGTACCATATGACAGAAAGCATAACACCTGCTTGAGCAGCACCATCTCTATACAAGTCAGGAGAGATTATACCAGCAACACACCATCCAATTACATTGCCAGCCATTCTTTATGTAACAATATATGCTATTTATTAAGTACAGCATATTAGCCTTTTGCATATTAATCCATCCCTCTGCAAACACCTGAGCTCAGTCTTTTGAAGCCACACTTATTTTCCTCTCCTATAGTGTGCTGTCACCGAAGCACAACCTGAATGATGTACATCTGTGATATCCTTCTACTGAGGCCATTTGCAGGCTATGTGCTGCATGTCTAAAGGCACTCAGGCAAAGTGGTCAATGTCAAGAAGCTAATAGTAAACGTAAATATTTCTCACCAAGTGCCTACAAAGTATTTACTGTAATCAGTGAGCAAGGCACGAGACTTACTGTTAGAATGACAAATTTGCCAAGATTACATTTTTAAAGGCGTTTTTATTGGGGATGGAGGGAAATGCAACTAATGCCAATTTGCACACACAAACCAGACCTCAGGATTTTAGGGCTACTATATGCACAAACACATACGACCTCAAGAAAAGGTTTTCAAAGTGAAGATGAGTTACCTTGCTAATCATGAGGTTGCATAATGCCCAGCAGTAGGATAAATTACTTGTGAAGGCGGATTGCAAATTGAGTTCAAGTTATGTCAAAATAGTTATATTAAAACACTATTTAACAGAATAATTTAAAGGCCATGTATACAAGCCTGCCATTTTCATTTTGTTATTAGAGAAACAGTAATGTTATCCAAAGGCAAAAAGAGCAAATATCCTGGTGCATTTTGATACACATGGCGTGCTATTGCTAGTCAACAAAGATACCTGACCATAATATAAACGGAAGATCGCAGATGTTCAGAAAGATTACATATGGGTGAGGGTTCAAGGTTCAAAAGTGCTGAAATCTCATGAGTTACTCGTAATATTTCAGGCCAAGACAAAGGAAATCTGAGAAATTCTGCTGCTCTACTACATGCAGTAATAGTAACTCGTCTTTGGAATTTTTTAGCCCATCACCAGGCCCCCATGGAGCCCACAGAATCCACCCCTTGTCACAGAATTATGAACTGGAACCTAAGGTTTCAATTTTTTAAAATTATGAGCCAGATCCTCAACTGATACAAGTCATCACAGCTCCACTGGCATCAGTTTACACCAAGAGAGCATCTACCCCTATGTTTCTAGCCCTTATGGTTGTGTAGTTAGTCTTGAAAGCATGATCTAGCGTAAGACAATGCAGCACAGATTTCCTGGGTCTGCTGATGGTCTGTAACAAGAATTCTGAGAGGTCTGATCAGACCCATAAATCTCAATGAATTAGTAACTCTAAAAATTATAGATGACAATTTAAAATGTCACCATTTTAAAACTATTTCACTGCTTATCGTTTTAGCAGAAATTTTCAGCTAGTGTACCAGAATCCCAAATTGCCTAGACCCCCAGCTTATCCAGATACCCCCATTACAACTACCACAAACCAGAGATAAATTATACCAAACTATACACAGATATACATGCACACAGAGACGTAATTGTAGAGGGCTATACAGTGCCACAATTTTCTTTGGGCAGAACTCCTTGCTGGTTTCACTGAGTTGTTCTGCACGAAAACTGATGGCATGCTCAATAGTATTCTCAAATAAAAGGTTGCCACATACATACAACGTAATATTTTGTTTTCTCTTGAACAAGTTACATAAATTGACTCTCTTGTCCTCCCGCTGCACAGAGAAATAGAAACAATAAGGAACTTGTCAGATTCAAAATATAACTCATTCCTCCAGACTTCCATATTAGAGGTTTTTACTATACAGTAACTCCTCACATAATGTTGTAGTTATGTTCCTGAAAAATGTGACTAAGTGAAACGATGTTAAGCGAATCCAATTTCCCCATAAGAATGAATGTAAATGGGGGGGGAGGGGGCGCTAGGTTCCAGGGAAATTTTTTTTTGCCATACAGTACTATAGTTGGGAGGTTCCCCCACCTTACCTCACACAGGCACAGCCCCCTGGCACTGCAGACAATGGGGCAGGCAAGGAGGCTGAAGGTGCTGTAGGCTAGGAGAAGCAGGTTGCACAGCAGCAGCTTCCCCTACTCTGCAAGCACCAGGGGCGGGGGGCTCAACCCTCAGCCCGCCCACTCCACCCCTTCCCCCAAACCCCCACCCTTAACCCACCTCTTCTCCCCCCCCACCTACTCCCCCTTTACTTCGCACGCTGCATCCTCACCCCTTCCCCCAAGCCAGCTGATTGCCGCGGGCAGGAGGCAGGGGAGAGGGGGGAACCAGCATGCTGCATCCTTGCTCCTCCCTCCTGCCCATGGCAATCAGCTGGCTTGTAGTGTTTAGGAGGCAGGAGGGAGGGGGGAGAAGAGGCGGGTCAAGGGTGGGGGCTTCATAACTTCACATATAACGATAGCACATACAATCCAACGAGATATTAATGTCTAGCAGATCAAGACTTTTAGAAGGATACCTCAAAAGGCATACTTTGTACAAAACAGATCCTAATTACATGACAGGGGTGAATATGTTTCTATACTGTAACTGTACTTGTTGGCAAAACCTAGGATCCCGACATTTATCTGATGTAGATGAGCCACCACACCATAGACTAAAACCAAAACAGATTACTCCAATGCTTCCTCTCATTGTGTGTCTGACAAAAACTTAAAACACCTGAAAAGTAACTATTTCATAACCTCCTTACCACAGGCCAAATCCATAGAGGTCTTACTCGGTGTTTACCAATTCATAACTCACAATGAAGTCAGTGGAAGCTTTGCCTCAGAATGTGGCCCTAAGTTTGTTAATGATTAAGGTGACTTGTGTATCAATAAAGGTTCTGCCCTTTCTGTCACTGTACAGGGAGCTGCTCCCCCATTCCCCCTGTGCATCCGGCCCCCAGGATATGAGCCTCACCCTCCTCCCCCACACCCAGAACCCCCCCCCATTCCTCCCCTCCTGCATCTGGCCCCCTACCCCTAGACCACCCACACAGAGATCCCCCATACTCAAACCCACCCCAACCAGCCCCACACATCTGGACCATCCACCCCACTGAGCCCCGACCAGCTGCACCAGACTCCCACCCCACCAAGCCCCACTCTCCCAGCACCAGACCCCCCTGCTGAGCTCCACCACACCCAGACCCCCCACCCCGCTGAGCCCCAAACACCTTCACCTGGACCCCCTGCAGAGTCCCATTGCCCCTACACCCGAACCCCCCACCCCAAGAGCCCCTGTGCATCCAGATCTCTCTCACACACACACACACCTGGATTCCCTACACCCAGATTTCCCCACACAGAACCCTCTCAACCAACACCTGGATTTCTCCCCACCCCCACCCACTAAGCCCCTCCACATTTGGATCCTGCTGGGCTGATGCGCATGGCATGGAAGGAAAGGGCCTCGGGGTATTTCTGGGGCAGGCCTGGCCCTTTCATTGTGTCAGGGTAGGGTGCAGCCAAACCACTGAGTCTGTGTCCGGGAGAGATGGATGGGAGGAAATTGCAAGGTGATCTCCCACCTCTGTGCAGCCAGTAGCCTCTGCTCCCCACTGCCATGCTGGAGCCTCCACATTTATTTATGGACAAAAAATTTGCAGAATTTTAAAATACTGTGTGAAGAATTTTTATTTTTTTGGTGCAGAATTACCTCAGGAGTAATCTGCATTCACTATGCTATTAAACAGCATCAAAAACCTCTATCCAGATTTTCCACCTCATCTGGGCTCACATCCCTAAGGTCATTTCTAATTCCCCACTCTCCTCCTTCCCCCTACATCCAGGCTGTCACCAAATCCTGACAGTTTTTCCTACACATCTCTGAATCGATCTTTTCTCGCCATTCCTACTGCATAACACCCTTGCAAAAACTAATGCTTGGGAGTGGGTGTGAGAAGTTTAAAAAACACTTTAAAGGCATGTATTTAAACAAATGATCCAGAAACCAGAACTACAATTTTTGTTATCAAACTGTATTTCAAATTATTCATTTTGTATTATGATTTAGAGGGCATGCTAAATATATGAAAAGGCAACCCTGTCTCTAGATACTTACAGGAAGACCTCCACCACAAATTCTGTTGAGACATCATTATAAAGTTTCTTCAGTTTTGTATCTCACTATCTGAGGCATTTCCAGCAGAAACTAATAATCTGCCTTTAGGAGTAAGAAGAGAATCTGACAGAGAAGAGTGACATGATTCAAGCTAGCAAAGCAAGCTGCTCAGACAATCGCCACCTCTTCCAACAAAGAAAGAACAAGCAAGAGTTGGTACACTGCACCATAATGCCTGTATATGGGCTCATTTCTTTAAGCATAGATGAAATAAGATTCCCTTGGACTACGTAAGAGCTGGGCAGCAGCTGGTACCCAAAATTGCCATGTCACAAGACAGACGTTAAAACCATTTAAAAACACTTTAACAGGATTCCCCCAGATTCCTTCTTCATAAGAGGGATGCAGTCTGACCACACTTTTTGCATAAGGAAGTTTTTAAAATATGCAAACACACTTGAAATAATAAAAAATGCTGAACTCCGTACAAAATAGCCATGCAGTCATGCCACATGAAAATGACCAAAAGAAGAACCTTCCAAGGTGACATACCAGATCAACTATTACATTTGAAGTTCTGCTTCTGGTGGTTTACGGACACACATTTCTTTAGAATAATGGAGGCAGTCATAGCCCATATTTATTAATAGTTTTTTCTACCCCTATATCTACACACAACAACAACACTATACACTCTTTGTGCACTTCCAGTCATCAGCAACAAGGATGCACATTTAAACTACCAAATTTGAAGTACTGAGCTTCTAGGGCCAGATCCTATCTACAGCAAGGGAGATTTAGGTTAGATATTAGAAAAAAACTAACTATAAGGCTAGTTAAGCTCTGAAATAGGATTCCAAGGGAGGTTGTAGAATCCCCATCATTTAAGGTTTTTAAGAACAAGTTAGACAAACACCTGTCAGGAATGGTCTAGGTTTACTCAGTCCTGCCTTTCAGATGGGGGGAATAATCACAAAGCACCACACTGTAATCAGACATACTTCAATCCAGTTGGAAAACAGTGGGTTCAGCTACCAAGAGCTACTTTTAAACAAGTGCTATTGGAAATCTAGATCAGAATGGTTATAATTAAACACAGAAAGCAAACAAGTCTTTTGAGGTTTTGAGGAAAAAAGTTTCCTTGCTTCAGGGTCACATTGTTCAAGGATGCTGGACTCCAAGTAGCAAAAAGATATCTGTAAATCTTCCCAACTTCATCACAGACGGCTGCTGTACCAATACTGAAACTGACCCCGCTAGACTTTAGATAAATAGTTAGCTGCCAAACTCTAATAGGTCTCTACCAAGCATGTGTAGACTGAGATTCTAGGGATGTGTCTACACTGCCAGCTGATACAGGTTGGCGGGACTATAAAATTGCAGTGTAGACATTTGGGCTGAGGCTGGAACCTGGGACCCCACTAGGGGGCTGGGTCCCAGAGAACAAGCCCGAACATCTACAGTGCACTTTTATAGCCATGCAGCCTGAGCCTTGTGAGCCTGAGTCAGCTGACACAGGTCAGGAGCTGGTGTTTTATTGCACTGTAGACATACCCTTGGCCAAAATTTGGGTAAATTTTCAGAGAGACTGCAAAAAGCATGTCTGGCATCAGCTGACAACTCCCGCTAAATTTCAAGTCCCTGCTCCAAACCATTAGAGCATTTCAACAAAATGGTGTAATTCATTTATTTTGTTTAAACCCATAGACATAACGTATTTTTCCCCTCACCTCATTCTTGGAAACTGCATTTTAGCTGACACTTCTCAAAACAATTCAGACCGACCCAGCATAGAAAATTTCAGCCCCAACAGATCAATTCTGGCAAAGTTATAAGCAACTGAAAATAGGATTTTATAAATGGAAACTGCCAGGCAACATTAACTACAGGTGTCACTACCTGCACTGCCTATAATTAAAAATACTATTCACCATTGCCACAAAGCTAAGGGCTTTGAAAAAAATGCTTAATAGTCCTCCAAAGAAAGTTACAATTAATTAAATCATGAACAGTTGTGTATATGGTACCTATGAAACAGTTTCCCATCCCCATCCTTCAAATTACTTTTCTGCAGAATCACAAAGCTGAGTATTTTATAAATGTTTTCATGTCATATTTAATACAGCAAGTGCTAGCAGTTGCCAAAAAAATATCCTTTACAACACCATTTTCAGATGCTTGTAACTTGCCCCAAAAGTCACCCTTGTTAATGTGGAAATTTCATTCTGAAATGTCCTGATTTTCTAAAGCTTGATATTTCAATATGAACATTGCACTGAGGTGATGTGTTAACATTTTTATTATCTAAGTGCGTGTGTGTATGATCATCTGCCATCCCAACACTTTATAAACACTCTTTTGAAGTAAGTCTACTCACTCCCATTTTACAGGGAAAGGCAGGCACACACAGGTTATGTTACTTGCCCCAGGTTTCTATGGCAGAGGCCCAAATAGGTAGGGGTGCGTGTGCGCACATGTGTGTGTGAGAGAGAATCATTTTACATTGAATGGTCCATTAAACTGCTACTTAGCACTATGGGGATCCCCATCACTCCATTTCCAACCAATATAAGCAATAAAAATCACTCTCTTTTAAAACAGATGCATTATTGTGGGTTCTATAGGCTGCACCCCCACCCACAAGCTTGGTAAATAAAACACATCAGCTACAGCTCGCCTTCAACATGCTAGAAATACTGCAGGCTTTCTCTGAGAAAAAGCTATTATCTGCTCTGTCTCTATTGTGGCTAGAGAGATGGAAAAATAGTGCAATTCCAAGTCATTTATTGACTGTATGGTTCTTGTTAGATTCTGTGATTTGTCAATTGCATTTCTCTAGAGTACTGTATTTGATCTTGTGGTTTAATCCCCAGTTATAGAATTGCCCTAAGATATGGTTTCCTTGTTCAGGGCGGGGGGTGAGGGGAACAAGGGGGAAGGGGAGAGAAATATGTTATATTTCCCCAGGACCCCCACGTTACAGGTTGGACACCCCCTTCCGGGGTGCCACCTGATGTGCTGGGGTCCCACTGAGCCCACCTGTCCCACCAGCCTTTGTTTCCCTTACTCTGTGCTGCTGTGATAGGCTTTCAAGCTCCTTTTCAGCACACACACAGGTATGGACTCACCCAGCTGTAGAATCTCAGTCTGCAATCAGCTCTGTGGGGAAGACTCAGCTCGGGGAATTGCCCTGCATTTTGGTGCACACACCCTCTGGAGTGTAAACCCAAAATGACAGTGTCTTGCGTTATATAGAGAGGTATAAGGCGTAAGCTCACGAAATTCACCCCCTCCCACAATGTGGAGGAAGATATGCACAGCTTTCTTCTCCCCCTCCCCTCCACCAGTTAAGAATTGCACAAACTGGGTACTGAAGTAAACAAAAAACAAGTTTATTAACTACAAAAGGTAAATTTTAAGTGATTATAAGGGACAGCAAGCAGAGCAAAGCAGATTACTGAGAACATAAAACAAAACATGAAAACTAAACTTAATACACTAAGGAATACTGGCTACAAATAATTTCTCACCCTAAATATTGTTTCAAGCAGGCTGCTAGTTTCTTGAAGGTAAAAACTACACTGATTGCAGCTTAAATCTCCAGGGATTCCTTTTACAGGCTGACCTTTATCATCTGGACTCAGTGCCTGGCTCCCCTAGCTTAGTTTCTTTGTTTCTTCAGGTGTTCTCAGCAGTCTCCGTTCTTAGGTGGGGAGGCAGTGAAGAAGAGCCCAGATTAACTCACTCCCCAGCCTTAAATAGGATTAGCATATGGCAGGAATCTTTTGTTTCCTAGTTTTGACACCTACCCCCTTCCTGTGGAAGAGTACCAGCATTTCAAGGTGGTATCTTGTACCAGATGACACGATCACATGACCCTGCAGTGTCAAAGCAGCATCCCAGGAAACTTATCAGGAAGGAGGGAGATTAGTATCTTCAAAATCCTATTGTCCTTCCTAATGGCCCATCCAGGCTGATTGCATACTGTCTGTTTTGGGTGTTGCCCAAATACACACACAGTTGTAATTGTTACATATTTCTGTATCTAAAGTTAGGAATATTGATAATCATATTCTGTAAATTATAACCTTTCCAATGATACCTCACATGACCCCCATCTTCCACAAAACATAACTTAATTATGCCATATTCATAACAATATTTCTATGAAGATATGGGGCGGGGGTGGCCAACCTGAGCCTGAATTTACCAGTGTACATTGCCAAAATGCCACAGTACTACATCAGCCAACCCCGTCCCCACCACCCGCAGCACCTCTTGCCCGCCGGCAGCCCTGCCAATCAGCACCTCTCCCTCCCTGTGCCTCCTGCCCGCTGCGATTGGCTGTTTCGCAGTGTACAGGCGGGTCTGGGATGGAGGGGGGAGGAGCAAGGGTGTAGCAGACTCAGGGGAGGGGGCAGGGGCCTTGAGGTAAGGGGTTTAGTGGGGGAAGGGCCTGGGGTTGAGAAGTGGAAAGTTGGCACTTGTAGCTCTAGCTTTTCTTTCTCTTGAGCCAGCAGGAAAAATACCTTTGTTCCATGGCTGTGCCAATTACACTGGGAAGTTTATAAAAATTAACCCCCTGATAACTCTATCATCAGTATCTCGGAAATCTGTAAGAACATAAGAATGGCCACACTGGGTCAGACCAAAAGTCCATCAAGCCCAGTATCCTGTCTTCCGACAGTGGCCAATGGCAGGTGCCCCAAAGAGAATGGACAGGTTATCATCAAGTGATCCATGCCCTGTCACCCAATCCCAGCTTCTGGCAAACAGAGGCTAGGGACACCATTCCTGCCCATCCTGGCTAATAGCCATTGATGGACCTATCTAGCTCCCTTTTGAACCCTATTGTAGTAATGGCCCTCACAAAAGCCTTCAGCAAGGAGTTCCAGAGGTTGACAGTTCGTTGCATGAAAAAATACTTTCTTGTGTTTGTTTTAAACTGCTACCTACTAATTTCATTTATAAGGAGTACATAACACTTCCTTATTTACTTTCTCTATACCATTCATGACTTTATAGACCTTTATCATATCCCCCCTTAGTTGCCTCTTTTCCAAGCTGAAAAGTCCCCGTCTTATTAATCTCTCCTCCTACGGAAGCCATTCTATACCCGTAATCATTTTTGTTGCCCTTTTCTGAACCTTTTCCAATTCCAATATATCTTTTTTTAGGTGGGACGAACACATCTGCACACAGTATTCAAGGTGTGGATGTAGCATGGATTTATATAGAAGCAATATGATATTTTCTATCACTTTCTTGATGATTCCCAACATTCTGTTCAGTTTTTTGACTGCCGCTGCATATTGAGTGGATGATTTCAAAGAACTATCCACAATGACTCAAAGATCTCTTTCTTGAGTGGTAACAGCTAATTTAGACCCCATCATTGTATATGTATAGTTAGGATTATGTTTTCCAATGTGCATTACTTTGCATTTATCAACATTAAATTTTATCTGCCATTTTGTTATCCAGTCACCCAGTTTTGCAAGATCCTTTTGTAGCTCTTCACAGTCTGCCTGGGACTTAACTATCTTGAGTAGTTTTGTATCATCTGCAAATTTTGCCACCTCACTGTTTACCCCTTTTTCCAGATTGTTTATGAATATGTTAACTAGGACTGGGCCCAGTACAGATCCCTGGGGGTCACCACTATTTACCTCTCTCCATTCTGAAAACTGACCATTTATTCCTACCCTTTGTTTCCTATCTTTTGACCAGTTACCAATCCATGAGAGAAGCTTCCCTCTTATCCCATGAATGCTTATTTTGCTTAAGAGCCTTTGGTGAGGGACCTTGTCAAAGGCTTTCTGAAAATCTAAATACACTATATCCACTGGATCTCTTTTGTCCGCATGCTTGTTGACTCCCTCAAAGAATTCTAGTAGATTGGTGAGGCATGATTTCCCTTTAAAAAAACCATGTTGACTATTTCCCAACAAATTATGTTCATCTATGTATCTGACAATTTTGTTCTTTACCATAGTTCCAACCAATTTGCCCGATACCGAAATGAGGCTTACTAGCCTGTAGTTGCCAGGGTCACCTCTGGAGCCCTTTTTAAAAATTGGCGTCACATTAGTTATCCTCCAGTCATTTGGTACAGAAGCTGATTTAAATGATAGGTTACAGATGACCGCTCTAGAAAAATCCTCAAACAATCCACTGACCATCCCAGCAAGATCTCAGGCATGTAAAAGTTTCTCAGATTTGGCATGCTTTTTATGAGAAACAAGGAAGAAAGTTTATTAATTACACAATCATTGCTAATATTGATTTATAAATCATATGTCCCATAAACAGTGCTCTAAATGCTTAAAGGGATTAAATTAATCATAGTAACATCATCAACCTCCCACTTCTCTCTCACCTCCCATTTATTTTTGGAGGCAGGGATATCCCTTTACCTCCAGGCATCTTAGAATTGACCCACCCCAAAAATAGGAGACTTCCACTTCCGGATTACTTGCCCTTCAGTTGATGGGATCACAGTCTCTTTTTCACCTCAATGAATTCAATAATGATCTTGGCCTAACACCAAAGCCCTGGGAGATCTATCATGATGCCTACAACAGTTGTAATCCACACACCTCCTGGGTGTGGTGTTCTGTCCTATCTAGTGACACCGAGAGCATTTAGAGAGAGATTAATGAGTCTGCTCTACAGCCTTAGCTAAGAGCCATAAGGCTTTTAGCTCATGCATTTAGCTCCAGAGATCCCAGGTTCAATCCCGTTACAATAATTTTGCCTTAAGATTCCATGAACATCAGAAACCTGGGTTCCAATTCCCCCCAAAGTACTGGGTATTTTGCCATCTGATTTCAATCCAAGTTTTGCAATATTTGGTATTTTTCTTAAAGCCCAAGCTGTGATTTTGTGAAGATTGGAGACACTACTGTTGTTAAAAAAAAAAAAAAAAAAAAAAAAAAAAAAAAGCGCACTTCTCTACTCCACATACTTTCAGAGAAAATCTTGAAAATGTTAAATCTAAATCCAGAAGGCAAATAAAAACTACCCAAAATTATCTTTAAAATCACATTTCTTAAGCTAATTTCATGATTTTTGAACGCTTAAGGTCAGCAATATTGTATGCTTCTCCCAAACCACTCCCCCAATCCTGCAAACACTCACACGCATGCCTAAAAGCTAAGCATGTACATAAGTGCTAGCAGGATCAAGGCACAAATTTGCCATTTTCTTTATGATCTGTATAATTGCTACCAGCCCAGAAAGTAAACAGTTGACATTTACTTCCTGAACCCATAGCTTCTTCTACGCAGCAGCACTGAACATTGCTCTTTTGCCATTAGGCCAGAGGCTACTATATTCTTTAAAGTTCAATGGCATTCTTCATTTATCTTATCTAGGACATTTACAAAAACCAAGGATGTAAACTGTGTTGCACAAATAACTGAACACTGAGTTTCTAAGGTGATTATTTCCTCTTTAGTTATTTCCCCTCATGCCACAGGGAGCAATCAGTTGAAAAAACACAGGGGAAAGTACCTCTGACCCCTACCCTATTCCCCCATGAAAAGAAATCCAGTCTTTTTGTGCTGTAATCACGCATCTTTAATATTACATTTTTTCAGATAAAAATGACACTCTAGTATCACAAAACTGATTTATCCTTGCATCAAACTTTTTAAAAAAAAATTTTTAAAGACAACTTTAGCCAATTCCCTCATCCCAGCACCATGAAATTTCTGAGAGCAAAAACGCATATCACCCGGAATCAACTGTGAAATGTACTGGAAAACAATGGTTTACAATTGTCATTGCTTAAGTTTTCAGCTGCTGATGACCATTGTTCTAAACAAAACATTTTTGTGGCACTGGCTCTGTGACAACTGGGTATAAAAAGTTAAACAAGTTTTCAGACCTGTTTTAATACCAGTTTAACAATCATAAAGAGAGCCCTGACATTTAAAGCGCAAATGTTTTAGTTAAATATTAACACTCTTTTCATCCGATTGCTGAACAAGTTTTTAACCCTTTGAATGCTAGCATTTTTCAGACAACTGAATGCTTAGTGAATCCATACATTCACAACCTAGAAAGGGTTGGAGTGGAATAGAAACTGGTTTGCTCTCTCTTACAGTGGGCTCTCAGAGGTGCTCTCAAAAACACGTCCTTCTTTCAAAAGAAGGATGGGCAATACCAGCAGGAAGACTGGAAATGCCAATTGTAATGTAAGGCTTTGATCTATTTTCACATTTAACATTCATGATGAGAAGTGCTTGACCCTTTGAACGTCAGTGTCCAAATGAGTTCAACTGATGCCTTCTATTTCATCCTTTAAGTGTCTCTCACTTCTATGACCCAAAGAATTGACAGCTCTCTTGTGCTTTGCAGATTACAGCTTTTGGAATGAGGGAGAATAGAGAAAGGTTTCCTCCCCTCCCTACCTAGGACCCCACAAGACAGAACCAAAAATGATTACCAATACTTCTAAAGTGTTCTTGCTGAATTCCAGGGAAAGATCAAAATATTTGATTTTTAGAGCAAACTAAGGAGCTGGTCCAGCAAACACCTACTAATGTGAGGAAATCTTGCTCGTGTGAGTAGAACCCTTTATCTCAATGGCCTAATAGTTACATGAGTAAAATTATTCACAAAGATAAGTATTTGCAAGATCAGGCCCTAACAAAATAATGGTTAGCAATAAAATATATTATATATATATATATATATATATATATATATATATATATATATATATATATATATATATATATATATATATATATATTTATATTTATATTTATATTTATATTAAAGTAATTCCTATGGCTGGATGCTGCTTTTCAGTAAGCACATTTCACTCCTGATCTGAGTTTAAAAATAAATCAAGTATATCCCAAAACCTCAATATTTATTTTTTATGCATGGTAGAATTTTCCTTTTTAATGTGAATAGGTGTCTTTAAAACAGAGATGGTCAGGTTTAAATTGACCTAAAATTGATGATGTGTGTGTACAGTGAAGTTTTTATAAAACCTATGACCAACACAAATTTCTGTGGCTTTTATTTGTTTTTTAATCCTTGGTAATATTTGCCACTCAGATATTGCAGCGTTGTATAAATGCATGAGAACCTCGGTCTGGAGAAGAATGAGAGGAGATTCAGCAATTCTTCAATGCTGTAGAGCCAGAGAGAGGAGGCATTTAATCAGAAATAAGACTGAAAAAATGTCTAGAGTTGAGAGATCTTTTGGGAGAACCAGAGTACATTGTACACTCTGAAAAGTGTGAACAAATGCAGTGTCATTCAGATAAGTCACATCATATACTGTAATGCTAATTCCATTTAATTATGTCATGTTTTCTAGTATATATTATTCCTGGTTATTTTAACTAGCATTCTTTATTCTTTTGACTTTATTGCTAGTGGATATAAACAATCAGTTCAGAAATTGGCATCATTTTCTGTTTTAATATGAATGAGTCCATTTCTTCTAATTCAGCAAGATAACTGGCCCCTTAAGCTTAATTAATTATACAATTACCCTGAGTGTGCAAGTAACACTGCAGAAAGAAAGGAAAGACTATAACTGAGGGAGTATGAGAGAATACTTGTACCAAGCACAGATCATGTAATGGAGTGAGACAGAGAGAAAGGTAAAGAACATACTCTAATAGGGAAGCAGAAACCAGTGTACACAAAAGCTTTACATTTATGTTAGCATTTTCTAAATTTAGTTCTACTTAAGAACTGCTTTAGAAAATTTAAATTCATAATTTGGTTCTGTTAAAGGTGAACAAAAAAAGCAAGATCACAAAAATCACAATAAATGAGAAATATTCCTGATTTTATTAAATAGAAAACAAAGTTGCATTGACAGTTTAGCCACCCAAAAAATCTCACATCAATGTTACCCTGTCAAAAGTGACAGAACTGCCTCCAAATTTGTCACCTTAATGAAGATATGGTAGAGAACCCTGTTTAGCTCTGTGGTAAATATAGTTTATCCTCCCCAATATACCTTTCTTAAAACCAGTCAGCTAGCTATAAGCCACAAATTAAGATAAAGCAAAAGTCACTTGAGCAACTAGGAAGTATGTTTTTAGATAGCTTGAACTGGTAATTAAACACTGTAAAGGTATGCAAAAAACCTGTCTAATCACAACAATGAATAGTTCACTTATGCAAAATAAATGACTAAGTCTCAAACTTTTGTTAGAAAAATTCTAATATACACTTGACAATGCAATATATTCATCCTAAAAACTGGAGGTCTCACACAAAGATATAATATAGATTATTTCATACAATTTAAGTCTAAATAGATTGAAGAGAGATTTCAACATGTTTAAATAGAGAAGAATTAAACTAATACTAGAAATAATCCATCATAAATACTACAAACTTTATTTATGGTAGGTTAAAGTCCTGATTCTCAGTTCTGAAGTATTTTATATTGAGGACATAGGCCAGCCAACAAATTTTAATTATTTATATCATTGCAAAAAAAAAAAAAAAAAAAAAAAAAAAAACACCAAAAAAAACCCCTAATCTAAATTAGATATACAAGTTTATTGATTTGCCTGATTTCTAATGGCAGCATTAGACTAAAAGTTTAATTCTATATTTCCCAGACTGACCATTTAAAAATATTTTGATCCCAAAACAGCTAAAGTCAAAAAAACAAATATGGTACATTAGCTCACCAACAAGTATTTGTAGTTCAGCCAGATAATTATGCACAATTTCAACACCAAACACAAAATAATTCATTGTTTATATTTATACAGAATTTTCCATCAACATCTTTGAAATTCTGAAATTTCTGGATACACAAAATAACCACCCTTATGATTTGCCTCATTTGGCCAATCCCACATTAATTTGAGCCATCATTACAAATCACTATTGCTTTTTGAGTATTTCCTATGTTAGTACCTTGATGACCAATAATAGAACAACTGTGAGGAAAGACAGTGAGGAAAGACACTGAATCATCACATTTAATCTCCAGCAGTAATTCCAGAAAATCTTCAGAGCATGCAATTTTGCTATCTCCTCAAATCTCTAATAAAAGGAGATTTGTGGATTTAGCCTGGTCCTTGACTCTCCACATGCCCCTAGTTGAAACAAGTTTAAGAGATTATTTAATTCTTTGTGTGAATTGCTCATGATGGCTTGAAAATTCTCAGAGTATGCACAGTATTTTATAGTTTTAAAAGTCATTTGTTGTAAAAGAAAAATATATCGTTGTAAGCCTTTTCTCCGTGGCAGTAATTGCTAGAAAAGCTGTTTTTACATAAACTTTTCTGGAAAGATCTGGTGGGAATTCAACTATGACTGAACACATCTAAAGTCAAAGTATCAAACTGCACAAAGCAGCACCCATACCAGTTCTTCTCAACCTGTCAACTGTTTTGGCTAACTCTAAATGTAAGGTTTTGTTGACACATCTGCAGCCCCTCCACAGGAATGAATGGTCGTTCTTACTTTCCTCAAGGTCTCTCAGGGTAATTTTGGAACTCATCCTGTGTACTGCAGGAACTTGTTTTGTCACTCTTCCTACTCACTGTGCATGTGAGGCTATTGACCTAGTGAGTGTGTGTGTGTGGGGGGGGGGGGGGCATATTTAATATGTAGGTAACATAAGCATAACATAACCAATGGTCAATCTAGCCCAGTATCCTGTCTTCTGACAGTAGCCAATGCCAGGTGCTTTAGAGGAAATGAACAGAACAGGTTATCATCGAGTGATCCATCCCAGGTTGTCCACTCCCAGCTTCTGACAGAGGCTAGGGACACTCAGAGCATGGTTTTGCATCTGTGACCATCCTGGCTAATAGCCATTGATAGACCTATCCTACATGAACTTATCTAATTCTTTTTTGTCCCATGTTATAGTTTAGGCCTTCACAACATCCCCTGGCAACCAGTTCCACAGGCAGGCTGTGTGTTATGTGAAATTCCTTTTGTTTATTTTAAACCTGCTGCCTATTAATTTCATGTTCTTGTGCTATGTGAAGGAGTAAGCTGGAACAGAAATTATTTCTCTTTTGTATCACTTCTGACCCAGCTTGTGCAGCGGAAACAATGAACCCATGTCTTTAAGAGGCTGGATGAGGGCTAGCTGTCTGAGAGTTGACCCTGACAAGACTGAGATAACATTGGCAGTTTGAAGGATGCAGCCAGAAGTGGCCAATATCCGCATTTCCTAACTAAAGAAGTGAACTCATCTTTTGCAAAGTAAGTTCATAATTTAGATATTTTATCAGAACTTGGTTTGCTTCTGAATACTCAGAGAGAAGCACTGGCCAAAAATACATTTTTTCCATCTGTGGCTGGAAAGGACATTGTGATCATTTCTTTTGTACGAGTACACCTTGGTACCATCACTTACTATATGTCTTTATCACATCAAGATAACTATAAACGAGGCTATACATTGAAACTATTCAGATACCAAGTGGGTGCAGGACATTGTATCATACAGAGCACATGACACCTGTGCTTCACATCTGTGCCAACTACTGATTGGTTTCTGGGTGGCACGCAAGGTGTTATATCCTATAAAGGCAGTAAGTGATTTGTAACATTATTACATGAAGGCTCACCTGATGTGAAACTACTGCAATTGAGAGTAGCAGGGAAGACTGTGCCGACTACCCTCAGTTTAATAAGGAAGGATATGCTGGCAGAGGTTTCTCGTGAGATGCCTTCAAACTTTGGAACTCACTCCCCTTCCCACCACTCTGCGCTCAAACACCCATTCTCTCCCCACCCAGCTTGCCTGAGTCCATATTAGTCAGTCATCTGGGCATGCTGCAAAGCCCACCTTGTTTTCCCCAGGTATGAAAAGGCTCAATCCTGCAAGGTGCTGAGCAGCCCCGTGACAAGCTGAGTGCTCCTGGAACTGTGTGACCCTAAGCACCCCCGTATTCACACCCTACACATTACTGCAATGATGTTTGTACAAAATATGCCTCGTGGGGCATCATTTGAAAACTAATAGAACACTGGTCATTAATATAATTGTAAAATGCATGTTAAACTTCTGAAGTTATGAATTCCCTCTGTATAATGTTACTAGAACATGTTTAAGATGACAGCTTAACCTAGGTAAAGGTAATAAACAGGTCTGGTCTAGACAAAAGAATGTGGGTTTACCTCAATTTACATATTAGCTATAAACAAAGCTATCAAGCAAACCAGCAAGGGTTGTCTTGAGCCTGAACTTGAAAGAGAGAGAGAGAATTAAAATGGCTCCTGCACCCCACAGAGACACAGGAGACTGAATCCCCAAGAGACCTTCCTAACTTTGAGAACAAAGACAATTATTTAGGAATATAAGGGACCTAAGGCAATAAGGGAAACCATGACCTCGTACTTCTGTGGAAGGCCCTGACTGAGAAACAATCAGCCATGCTGGACAAAGAATAATTGCTGACAGAAACCATCTTAAGCAAAGACTGTACTTTGCTAGATTAAGTTTTAGACTGTTAGACCCGTGTTTTCACTTTTATCTGTTTGTAACCATCTCTATCTTTATTTCTTTCACTTGGCATCACTTAAACTATGTCCCATTTAATAAACTTGTTTTATTTTAATCTACACTATTCTAGTATTGTGTTTGAATTGAAGTAATTGTTAACCCCAGTTAATGTGGCAAGCTGCTGGGTACTGACTCTTTAAAGGAGTAAACAAACCTTTTTAAAACCACTGTAATAGAGGCTCAAACTAAATATATACCCCACATTTTAAAAAAATAAACCAACAGTAAGAGGACCAAAAAAATGTCACCATGACTAAACAGAGCAAAAGAGGTGGTTAGAGACTAAAAAAAGACATCCTTTTAAAAAAAAAACTGGAAGTCAAATCCTACTGAAGAAAATAGAAAGGTGCATAAACTCTGGCAAGTCAAGTGTAAAAATATAGTTAGGCCAAAAAAATATATATATATATTTTTTTGGAAGACCAACTAGCAAAAGACAAAAACTAACAGCAAATCTTTAAGTATATCGGAAACAGGAAGTCCGCCAAACAATTAGTGGTGCAACTAGATGATCTAGGTATTAGGGGACCACTCAAGGATGATAAGGCCAATGCGAAGAAGCTAAATGTATTCTTTAAATCCATCTTAACTGAGAGGATGCGAGGGAGATTCCCACACCTGAGCCATTCCTTTTAGGTGACAAATCTGAGGAACTGAGGCGTCACCAGCACCAGATGGAATTCACCCAAGAGCTCTGAAGCAACTCAAACATGAAATTGCAGAACTACTAACTGTGGTATGTAACCTATCACTAAAATCACCCTCGGTACCAGATGACTAGAGGGTAGTTAATATAATGCCAATTTTTTTTAAAAAAAAGGCTACAGAGGAGATCCTGGCAATTACAGGCCAGCAAGTTTAACCTCACTACCGGGAAAACTGGCAGAATCTATAGCAAAGAACAGAATTATCAGACACATAGATGAACACAAAATGTTGGGGAAGAGTCAACACAACTTTTGCAAAGGAAAATCATGCCTCACCAATCTATTACAATTCTTTGAGGGAGGTCAACAAACGCATGGACATGGGTGATCCAGTGTATATATAACGTACTTGACCTTTGACAAGGTCCCTCACCAAAGGCTCTTAAGCAAAGTAAGCAGTCACAGGATGAGAGGCGGTCCTCTCAGGGATCAGTAACTGGTTAAACAATAGAAAACAAAGTTTAGGAGTAAATGGTCAGTTTTCACAGTGGAGAGAGATAAAGAGTGGGGTCCCCCAAGGATCTGTACTGGGACCACTGCGATTCAATATATTCATAAATGATATGGAAAAGGGGCAGAGAGTGAGGTGGGAAAGTTTGCAGATGAAACAAAATTACCAAAAATAGTTAAATCCAATGCTGATTGAAGAGTTACAAAAGGGTCTCACAAAACTGGGTGACTGGGTAACAAAATGGCAGATGAAAGTCAATGTTGATAAGAGCAAAGTAATGCACATTGGAAAACATAATCCCACTATGTGCAAAATTATGGGGTTTAAATTAGCTGTTACCACTCAAGAGGGAGATCTTAGAATGATTGTGGCTAGTTCTCTGAAAACATCTGCTCAATGTGCCATGGCAGTCAAAAAAGCTAACAATGTTGGGAACCCTTATGAGAGGGATAGAAAATAAAACAGAAAATATCATAATGCCACTATATAAATCTATGGTACACCCACACCTTGAATACTGGTTGCAGTTCTGGTCAAAAGCCCACCTCAAAAAAGATATTAGAATTGGAAAAAGTACAGAGAAGGGCAACAAAAACTAAAAAAACAACAAAACATAGTGAAACCTTCATGTTACCTCAATTCCATCCCCAGAGCTGTGGGATTAAAGATGTGTTTTGCAGAGCACCCAGAAGGTTAATAGATCCAGGCTTTAAAGAGAAGAGAGCAAATTCCAAACTCTCTTTGGAGCTTCTCAAACTCTGCAGCTGCCTCTTTTTATTGGCACACTGCCCTCAGTAGCTATATTTCACCTAAATCCCTGGACTGATTTGCTACTGGTTCTCAGAACTCACCACCCAGGATACATTCACAAAACATGGCAGCTTCAACTTATTTCATCTGACTGACAAGAAAAAAGAAAAGAAAAGAAAAGAAAAGAAAAAACGTCACCTTCTCTAAACTACTTCACTGTAGTAATGCCACAGCGTTCCTCCTTAACGCCAAGGTGACCTTAAGCAAATCATGTCAGTGTTCTGTGCCTTAGTTTCCCCATTTGTAAAATGGCGGGAGCGATGCTGGCAGACCAAATGCTAGCTCCTGACAAGGCCTCTAGGCATCACTTGAATATTTACAAAGGCCATAGCTGGAAACCAGTTTGGCTCACCTATGTGTTAGGATTGGTAAAATAGGTATTTGGTTTATAAAAATATGTTTAGTTTTTGACTTCATGAAATGTTTGTAAAATGCATTAATCTCACTTATAATATCTGTACCCTGTGTTATAAGGTAATATTTAAGTGTTTGCTCTGTAATTTGTTTGCTCAAAGTGTGAACAGGAGACAGGCATTACCAAGTGTGACATCCTAGTTTGCCACAGGAAGCGTTATCTCCTGCCCAACAAAAGATGGCCCATTGACACCAGACATACCATTGTAGAACATCAGAGGACAAAATACTTGGTTGCCTGCTTCTTCCACTCCCATGAAGAGGGGATGTGCACAAGGACTCATCCCATCAGCTTGAACTCTCGGGGAAGGGAAAAAAATCCCTGACAGAATGAAACTGGATCTCTGTGCTGTTTGGGAGGGGCCTAAGCAAGGGAACCCCAGGACTTGGTTAGCCCTAGAGGATATATAAAGCTTGCATATTACAGCAGCCTCTATTACCATTTGGAACCTAAGATGGTAACTCGTGTGTGTGTGTATGTTTAAGCTGCTATAACCTTCTAAATAACTAATTTAATTTTCCTTAGTTAATGAATCTTTAGTTAATTTATTATACGTTTGGCTACAAGTATTGTCTTTGGTGTGAGATCTAAGGTCCAACTGATACTCCCAGGGAAATTCTGCGCCACTGCACAATGCAGAATTTTGCAGAAATTAATGTTTTTTTGCACACAATTTCCTTTCCCGCACCCCAGAAATGGGCTGCAGTGCTGCTGGCCACCACAAGGGGCTGCTGGACCCGACAGAGCCCAGCTCACACATAGAAGACACTGTGGGGCGGGGGAGGGAGGGGGGAGTAGAGAGTTCCCAGCAGCTGCAATTCCCCATAAGCCCTAAGGGAAGAAGACAGCAGTGTGCAGGAAACTCCACACAAGCCTGGGACAGAACAGCAGGCTGTTTCTTCCTCTGGATCCCTGGGCTCGGGGGGGGGGGGGGGGGGGGGATAGAGGGGCAGGTATTTGGGCTGGGGGGGGCGCACAGCTAGGATCTGGGAGGGTCCGGGTATCTGGGCAAGGGGATTGGGGAGAGGGGGTTTCAGATATCTAGATTGGGGAAGCCTGTGGCTGGGATCTGGGGGGAGGGGTGCAGGTATATGGGCTGGGAGCCCCACGGCTGGGCTCGGGGGGGGGGGGGCGGGCAGGGGTTGTGGGTGCTGGCTCCCCGGCTGGACTCTGGGGAGGGGGTGGGGCAGAGAAACAAGAACTGGGTTGTCATAGGGCTTTCTTTAACTCTACTCCTGGGGGAATTTTTCTTGTCTGTGTTGTTACAGAAATACTTGCTGACAGGTATTTTGAAATAAATTACCAAAATAACTGGAACTGGCGTGATTACGCAGTGTTATCTGACAAATAAAATTTGCAGAATTTTAAAATATTGTGTGCAGAATTTTTAATTTTTGCAGAATTCCCCCAGAAGTAAACTGACCGGAGTAAGTGACCTGTCCTTGGGACTGGGAATAATCTGAATATTGTTGTGATTTTTGGTGTACGGGACCATCTATCACAAAGGCAAGCTTGCCAGGGCAAGATGGATAGGAGTGCCCAAGGGGACTGTCTGTGACTCCATGTTGAGGCTGTTGTAGTGCCTGAGGAGTTCACACCTGGTACCTAGTTGGTGAAATCTAATTATAGAACTCACAACCAATTTGGAGTGTGCGCCCTTCTTCTTAACAGTCTGCCCTGAGGTTGGTACTCACGCTCCTGAGCCATTCCAGACAGCTTGACACTGGCATACCTCGGCAGAATTTATATGCCACAGGTCAACTGGGTTTAAAAGATCATAACCCAGCACAATTAGAAGTTTAAACTTGACATTGAGAGTTTTTAAAGGCTAAAGAAGAGACACAGCGATTGAAGCCAGTCATAGGATAGTCTTAATAGAAAAGACTTGAACAGTTATGTAAAGAGAGGAGAATATCCCACAAAAAGTAAATTCCAGTTCAAGCGCTAAGAGCTTCTCTCATAAAACTTTTGACCCAGTGTCCAAGGACCCTCCCATCTCAGACACCGCAGAGGCAGGCACCACAGAGGAAAACACTGCAGTGGAACTGGCCTGAGTGCATTACCTGGCAGCCCAGGAAGAACACGAGCACCAGAGACAGATGGCAAAACTGCGGATCAGGGAGAATGAGGCAGCCCAGGACACAGTCAAGACCAACAAGGAAGAGAGCGCCTACCAAAGTCACATGGCCAACGAAGAAGTTGAGGAGAAAGGAGACCAAAGAGGCATGGATCAACTGGAAGATGAGAACAGGCCACCCACGAGGCAGATGGAAGCTCACGGAATGGCAAAAGCAGCTTCCCCAGCCCGTGAGTATATCCTCCCTTATACAAGGGAGTGGGAGAAAGTTTTCCCAATTTATAAAGAAACTGACTGTATAGAAGAGTATCTGTCCACATCTGAGTGACTATGCAGGATGCACCATATTGCAGAGGATAAGCAGCTGCCTATTCTCCTAACCAGATTAACTGAGAAAGCCAGACAGCTTGACAAGAGTAATACTATTTACTTCCTTTGGAAAGTGCTTTGAGATTGAGGGCAGGTCTACACTACAGCGGGCATCGATGCTCTGAGATCGATCCACCGGCGGTCGATTTAGCGTGCCTAGTAAAGACCCACCAAATCGACTGCAAATCGCTCTCCAGTCGACCCCTGTACTCTATGCCCGACGAGAAGAGTAAGGTAAGTCGATGGGAGCTTTTCTCCCATCAACCCCTCGCGGTGTAGACCCTACGATAACTTGACCTAAAGTACGTAGACTCCAGCTATGTTATTCACGTAGCTGGAGTTGCGTAACGTAGGTCAACTTACCGTGGTAGTATAGACATAGTCCTAGAGATGAAAAGTACCATATAAGGGGGTAGATACTATCATTACTGATACTTTTTTTGTCTCAAGAATTTATTCAGCCCAGGGCATTTATGAACATGAAGTACCCTCATCTGAATTTGCATCTGATATCTAGGCAAGACAAGTGAATGGTGTGAGAAACAAACAAACAAACAAGTCCAAGTTCTCAAAGTAACATTTAACAACTGTAATATATAAATACATCTAGAGAAGAAGATTAATTTGAGTACCATGCCGAGGTCCATGATTTATGCACTGAATCAGGACATTAACCCAGATCTGTGATTTAATACAGCCATTGAGATTCTTGTGGTTGAATTATGTAGTTAGCGTCTTCTTTGTAATTATTTCAACAATATTAAATAAACGGTGTGGTCCTTTTTACTGTTTCCAGCTCCTCATGACTGACAGCACTTTCAAAAACGACTCAGTCAAGAGCCCCTGCGGAGTTCAGTGCTTCGTTCATGCCTGGAACAGCTTTGCCTTTCTTGAAAAATAGTGGAAAGGCAAGGAATGATGCAATGCCCCAGGAAACCAACATTCTGCTGCAGACTAATCAACCAGCTAACTCAAATTTAAAAATTTTATTAAGATAATGTTAAAAATAAAAATAACGGTACAGAGTTTAAGCACAGAAGTTTCTGGTTATCAGGGGATAAGGTACAGATTATCAAGGAGAGCGAAGTTCGGTTTTAGGATTGGATGACATAAGGAATACATAATCTGCAACATCCCCAATTGGAGGTAAAGGCTTAACGGGTCAAAGTACAGAGATTGAGATATGAGGGTAAGTTGTTCATATACTACAACCAACAAAGACCCAAGAAGAGGCAGAAATTGATACCCTGAAAATCTGTGCTGAAAGTGACAAGACCTCAACCCTCCAAGTCCCAGGCATAACATAGGGCAAGAGGCTGCAATCTGTTGAAGGGTACCGCAGGAAAAGAGGGTGGGAAGCTAGTTAAAGTGACCCATTCAATTAATGGACAACTGCCTGCCAGAGAGGAACAAAGGAAGGTGACATTCCAAACACACACACAAAAGAAGTAGAGAGCAACAAAACAAAAAGTAACGAAGCTCAAAATACACTTTGCACCAAAAAACATGAATAATTTTACAGCTGAGATATTGTAGATGAACGTGACAGATCTCACTTTTCTTCCTATTACTTGGGAGCAATGCAGATTAAAAATAGGGGATATACTGGCCGAGTTAAAGTGCCTTTTTGATTTACACTTTTTTGGCTCTCTGTGTGCTGTTTCAATACAACCCCTGGCTACCACACAGCTGAGTGTATATTAGTCCAAGACACATGACATAAAACTCTATTTAGATAGATCGGAACATTGTGTAATAAGAGCAAGTTTATTTAGTGGGGAGGGAAGAGGGAGACCTGAGCATCCATCTTTCTGAATAAGTCAGGGCAGCTCCATTTTACAAAGGAAGCTGGAATACCTATATGGGAATTAGCGGTTATGGCCCAATCCTGCTCCCAGTTAAGTCAGTAATAAAACTCTCATGGATTCACCTGAGAAAGATTGAGCCAGGGTGAAATGATGCTTTGTTGTGTGTGTGTTTTCCCCATTCCTTTGTAATAAAACAAAACTGAAGAGGCATCCTGACCCTTAGAGAATGCCGTAATTGTAATTATATAGTATTACAGCTTAGTGGGAAAGATCTGCCAAGTTTTAAGAAGCAAACACACACCAAAAATAAAAACTATACTTAAAAAAACCCTCTGAAGTCTGTTAAAGTTGTTTTTTTATTAAACAAGACAGCAGGGACCGCAGCTGTTTATTTATCCATTAAAATCGATTTGCCCTATGTGCTAAATTGTTCCAAGGAATGCATTTTTTAAAACACAGCTATAGCCTACAGGATAAAGGACTAATGCTCTCTGCTCTTTTTATTGTCAACTTCACAATAAGTTTCAAAAGATTCTCAGCATTTTAATAAGGTTTTATACACAGACACAGTATTTTAGGATTGCTATCTCCCTGCTTTAGGCATAAGAGCTTGCCCTAGAACAGTGGCTCTCAATCTTTCCAGACTACTGAACCCCTTTCAGGAGTCTGATTGGTCTTGCATACCCTCAAGTTTCACCTCGCTTGCTTCCAAAATCAGACATAAAAATACAAAAGTATCCCAGCACACAATTACTGAAAAATTGCTTACATTCTCATTTTTACCATATAATTATAAAATAAATCAATTGGAATATAAATATTGTACTTACATTTCAGTGTATAGTATATAGAGCTGTATAAAGAAGTAATTGTCTGTATGAAATTTTAGTCTGTACTGACTTTGCTAGTGCTTTTTATGTAGCCTGTTAAAACCAGGCAAATATCTAGATGAGTTGATGTGCTCCCCGGAAGACCTCTGCGTACCCCCAAGGGCATGTGTACCCCGGCTGAGAACCATTGCCCTAGAGCAGTGGTTTTCAACCCTTTTTCATTTGTGGACCCCCAAAAAATTTCAAATGGAGGTGTGAACCCCTTTGGAAATCTTAGACACAGTCTGCAGACCCCTGGGGGTCCAAGGACAACAGATTGAAAATCACTGCCCTAGAAGATATGCATAGCTCAGTCTCCAGTCATAACAGAAGAAAATCTGTCCCCATCAAACACTGAATTTCAGATTTGCAAGTTTTAGATCACATAACACTAAATTCAGAGTGTGTGTGTGTGCGCTCATCTTTGCAGAAGGGATATGACAGATGTTTGACCCATTGTGAATGTTTCTGGGGTTTATTTGCTTGCTCTATATCTGGTTGATTTTTTCACACCATGTACACTTTGAGGGACATGCTGAAAAGCTGAAATAATTTCCAATAACCGATATATGAGCCTGTGCTGGCTGCAAGAAAGAGCAACCTGACTGGTCATTTGATTACTGCATGTCTAGTTGAGGAAAGCAATGCAGCACAGTTAATCCAAACAGAGTTCCCATGTGAGAACTAATTTTTGCTGAGCTTTGGGGGTTTGAGATTAAAGGAAGTATCATGATGTAACATTTTCGTTTTATATCTCATGAGCTACAGTTGTTTACTAATATCAATGAGAATTGTATGCAGATGGTACAAAAAAGACTTTTGCACCACTAATGTAAACAAACATTGAAAATTCATCATGGTAACGGCAAAGTGATCCTATACATATGCTCATTAACATATATGGAAATACTATCAGTTCACTGTAGCTTTAACTATAAACCATATTTATGATTTACAGGATTACTTTATGCAATACAAAGCAAGTAGTATACATTTTCCTTTTGACTAGAATGATTTCTATACCTAAAATGAATGTCTCCCTTTATTCCTTCACTAAATACATTGCCAAAAAGAAATATACTTATATTTCACCGTGCATACCAGTCAGGAGAGTCTCAAATCTATGTTCTTCACTAACTGCCACCCTCAACAGCTTTTGCAGAAAAGAAGCTTGTGTAATCTAAAACTGATCTACGGGGCAGCCTATGTAATGACTTGAGGTTCTCTGTTTAAAGGTGTTTTCTTTTTGCTGTTTGGTGACAACCATGATACAACTGTAGAAAGGTTTTATTTTAAAATAGTCTTTTCATTAGCCCAATGGATTTGTAGCTCTTGAGAGATTAGTGCTAGCACTGAAAACTGTGAAGATTAGATGAGTAGGTCAGTAAAAAAAAAAACAACCTACTGACTGTAGACCCCATGTCCTATTTCTTGTCCCTCACAACTTTGTAACTTAATAACAAAAATGCATTCAAACATAAACCTGAAACAGGAGTCTAGAATAATATTGGAGTAGGTAGGAAAGAGGAGGAAAGGAAAAAGGGTTCAGGTTTTAAATACATTAGTTCAAAGAGTACATCAGGATACAAAGTATGGGATTTATTCAAGGCTATCTGGCTAATGGGTTATTGATTGCTTTTGCTTCTGGATGTGTGGGTTCAAATGCTTCATGACAAGCACAGTGGTGCCAAACCTATTCTTCAGTGAACTGTGTATATGCATGTTCAAAACAGCCACAAAAATTGGCAATACTGGCAGTTGTGTTTAGGAGAGGCCCAGAATTACATTAACAAGAGCTGTTGCGAGTTAAGGATTCAGGTTCAATGACACAGCTGGGTGTAACTTCTGACCAACACCTGCCAGTAATATATCTTGCTCAGGCCAGTCCCATTAGAAAAACAAACCTATAAAGAATCTGGCACTCAGGAAGTAGATAAGGGTTCAGAAGCATGTAACCCAGACACCAGCTAGTTGCCTCCTGGCCTGCTTTCCCTCCTGGATGTCTGAGCATAAGTTTAAGTGGGGGTGAAGGCCTCCCCTAGGGGAAGAGCTCCACAGTCAAATCCACCTTGCATATTTTGTCCTCCAGCTTCTGCAGCCCCTCAGATCAACCTATGCAGTTGTGAGGCTCACTTGTGTTAATGAGCTTGGAGACATAGGTGCTGGAACTAGGGTGACCAGATGTCCCGATTTTATAGGGACAGTCCTGATTTTTGGGTCTTTTTCTTCTATGGGCTTCTATTACCCCCCACCCCGTCCGGATTTTTCACACTTGCTGTCTGGTCACCCTAGCTGGAACTAGGAGTGCTCCCGGCACCCCCTGGCTTGAAGTGGTTTCCATTATATACAAGATTTACAGTTTGGTTCACCAGTTTATTGTATAGTAAATACAAAAACACTGCTTATTTGCCCCTCCAAGCAGGGGCATTGGAACAATTTGTATAGTGGGGGTGCACCAGTTTATTGTAAATACAGTTTATAAATACCAGTTTAGTGCACATGAAACATTTCCCTGCACTGCACCCCCACTATACACATTGTTGCAACGCCCCTGCTCGGAGGGACAAATAAGCAGTGCTTAATTTGTAATGAAAGGGGTGCTCTGGCTCAAGTAATTAGGTGCTGGTGCTCAAGCAATTTTTTTACTTTCATAACAGAGGCAGCAAGCCCAGAGGTGAGGGGACTATGAACGGCCAAGCCTAGAGGTGCCGGGGCTCAGCCCTGGCACAAATTAAGACTACAAATAAGACAACAGCCCTGGAGCAGAGTGGCCAAGGGTGCAGTGCGGGAGCGGCGCTGCGGGAGGGGGATGCCAGAGGCTGGAGACCCCCTGCTTCTTACCTTGCTCACGATGTTCTGGACGAGGCCGGCTCTGATCCGGTACTGCCACTCGTGGCAGTGGCATTGGCTGGCGTTGTCTACCGGCGGCGGGGTGGGCAGCGCCGGGGGCACCAGCATCCCGGCGCTGCTGCTCTGGCTGTGGTTAGCGGGGCCCCGGGTCAAGTGACCCGTCCCGTTGCCCTGCCCGTCCGCCTCCCGGCACCAGAAGTCCGGCTGGTCCAGCAGGAAAGAGTCCGAGAACTGGCTGAAGCCGATGAAAAGGGCCGGGATCCAAGTGAGCAGCACCAGGGTCCTCTGGTACCCGCCGCCCAGCCCGCCGAGGAAAGGCAGCACCGAGCCATCGTAGTCCAGCAGCAGGGGGCTGCAGGAGCCGGCGGCGGGCGGCGGCAGGGTCTGGATCTCCGCGGCCGCGGGGGGAGCCACCGCCGGCGTCGCTGCTGCCGCCGAGCCCGCCTCCCCGGCCGGCAGGGACCCGTTCTCCTCGGGCAGCGGCCGGCCTCCGCCGGCCGCTTCGCGTCGCCGGTCTATCGCCATCCGGGAGCCTCACATAGAGAGCCGAGGGGGCGGGATGGGGCCGGCCGCGCTGCGAGCCTGGGCGCTTCAAAGCGAGCGCGGAGCTGCCAACTGCGCCGCAGGCTCCGCACGCCCGGGGAGGGCGACCCGAGCCGCCCACGCAGCCCGCGGCCGGGGACCCCCCTGCCCTGCGCCTCAAGCCGCGCTCCGCCGCGACACCCCCGCCGCCAGCGGGCGGAACCGAGCCCGCCCGGTGCCGGCGCCGGCGCCGAGCCGCGCTGGGGAAGCCTCTGCAAAGCCGCCTCCGCTCCGCACGGCCACGCTGCGGCTTCCCTGCCCCAGCAGCCGCTACGGGTCCCGTGGGCAAGCCGGGGGCAGCGGCCCCGCAGGGCAGAGCTCACGGCACCGCCTGGCTGGCTCCTTCCAGCCCCTGGCCCCGCACATCTGGCTCCGCGCCACGGGGGGCGAGTCCCCCCACCCCGGGGCCCGCCGGACTGCGGGAGAAGCCCCGAGAGCTGCTGCGCCCCGGTGAAGCTCGCTCCAGTGCGTGGCGGCGCCTCTTCCTCTCGCCCGAGGCTGCAGCTTGCCTCGGCTCCTGCTGCTGCACGTACCGGGGGAAAGGGGCGGGGAGCGTTCCCCACTCCCTTCCGCGTGCACCTCTCTCGGCAGCCTCAACCTGCAACGCCAGCCCCCTGCCCTCCCCCGGAGGTAAAGGTAACAGCGGCAGCACCTGCGCTCGGAGCCCGGGCCCTAAGCGGC
Organism: Macrochelys suwanniensis; assembly: GCA_033296515.1. Lineage (NCBI taxonomy): Eukaryota > Metazoa > Chordata > Testudines > Chelydridae > Macrochelys > Macrochelys suwanniensis. Next base: position 146,565,688 of record CM065776.1, read on the forward strand.
AACCTGGCTCCCCCTGCAGGGAGCAGCCGGACCCAGCCCTTCCCCCACCTCGGGCACCTCCAGCGGCAGCCGCGCTCAAGCCATGATCAGCAGAGGCGGGAGAAAATCCAGCCCGCTCACTGGCCACCCTGCCAGATCCTCTGAGGTCCTGCGCCTCCTGCTGCTCCGGCTCTCTGGGGCAAGGGGACCGAGCCGGCTCGGAAAGTGGGGGAGCATTTAGGAGCTTGCGCTGAACTGCAGCAGGGTTTGGCTCAGGCAGGAGGGGGCAGCCAACGGGGGGGCCGAGGGTCAGCGAAAGTAGCAGCTTTGAAACAAGATCGACTCCCACGTCACACACATACACCTCTGATCGCTTTCGTTCCTCTCCTCCTCACTCTAATTACCCCCAGTTGAAAGGAATCGGACTGGGTCTTCGTGCTAGGCTTCCTTCTCCTGGAGTCTCTTCAGTTAAGCACGTCCCGCTAGGCTATCTGTTTTGGCTAATATTGAGATATCCGTCTGGTCTCTTAAAGCTGTTTAAATGTACACAGGCAAATGGCTTATTCGCTGTGATTTGGTAAAGAGATGCTTTTATCCCCTATGGGTTGAATATGACATTGTGTTATTGTAAGGAGAATAAAACGGGGTAGAGTTAAAAATCAATCCAGCCTAACAACACTCCATTCAGGTGGCCAAGATAGTGTCACTACTGCAGCAGAGGTAGTGCTGTATTTTTACATCATGTATATCCTCCGGGAAGATCACCAACATCCCTTAATAAATTATAACTCCTTTCACCCACCACTGGAATGCAGCCAGCTCTGGGGTAGGATGGAAACGCATTGCAACATTGTGTTGGATAACAGTTGTTACATTTGGCATATGTCCTTGTAAATGAGTTCTGTGAACATGTTTACACCACAACACAAATTATACTTACATGGCACTTTTCACGGAAATATGCAAAGCCCTTCACCATTAACTCACTTATTCGTGGTAGGCGCAAAAAAGACTTGAACATGAAGAATAGTTCCACGGTTAATAGTTGTTCCTTTTTAATTAAAAGGGGGGGAAGGTAAAAGAACGTTGTTACACATCTTTGATCTATAGAGTTGTGTGGTTAGTTCTATGTGAATTATTTACTCTATTCTGTCTATTATTCAGTAAGGTAAGAGTCCTGCAGCTTGCTGGTTCAGAAAAGCTATGAGAAGCTAAGTTACAAAACCACCCTGAGTGGCTGCAGAAGAGAGATTAGATAACCAGAACATAAAGAGTAACTGATGGGGAGGCCCAGAAGGGTCAAAGGAAAGACCAGAGGCTGAACCAGAACATCCTGTCTCTGAAGCCTAGACAGATACAAAATAGTTGGAACTTGGAAGATGCATGTGCATAATTTCAAAGAGAGTGTCAGGTGAAAAATTAAATTACAAAAAAATCATTACCTGTGTTAACCTCTAAGATAATTAAAACTAGGCTTGGCAGAATTCAATTTTTATAATTTCAATGGAATTATCAATGTTTATTTTTAAGTATTTTTGTATCAATTTAAATTTTCACAGATGTGCAGAATTATGGGGTTTAATTTTTTAACAATTTTTTATTGATATAAATGTTTACAACTGTTGGAAATGATAGAGGGTTCAGACAATGGGGGGTGTGATAATTATTCAGACAGCAGACATTGAGATTAAAAAAGTTAAAACTGTACAACCATTAACACACAAATTGTAAATGTCACAATCTAAATATACAAAGTAAATATCCTTAAATCCAACTCTAAGAAGTTCTCAAGCAGCCTTTTTCTTTCTTTGCCTGTCTGTAAATTTCGATCATCAATGGAAATATTTTTTCATTTGTTTGTGAGTGTATGGTGAAATTGACATTCACCAACATTTACCAATAAAATCTAATATCTAAAAATAACTGTAAATATAATTTACTTTTCACAATAAATGCTGATAATTTTTTTCCCTTTGCATTTCTCTAGGCTGGGGAAAAGGCTAGTGAAAACTTTTGTTTACAGTCAATTTCACCTTTTGGATTTTTTCCCCCCAAGATGCCTTTGAGAACAGCAGAAATTTCAACTTTGTGGAAATCATAAAAACAGTATAGACAGGGATTCTGCAAACAATGGCACATGTAGATAGTCTGAGTTCAGTATGTAAAGTTACTTCACTTGTAAAAGTGTTTGTAAGATTGGGGCTATTGCTAGTACATTTAGGCAAACTTTATTTGTGAATGGCCATTGATTTCAATGGGAATTAGGTGCCTTAATGCCTTTCAGGGTCTAGGCCTTTGTGGCAGAAACATGGATAAAATCAATTTCTCCAGGGCAGCATTCAACTGCGTTAACCATGAGACCAACGAAAATAAGAAAGAAAAACTTGTAGCACCTTAGAGACTAACAAATTTATTTCAGCATAAGCTTTCGTGGGTTAGAACCCACTTCATCGGATGCATGGAATGAAACATACAGTAGACAGATATTTATACAGTCAGAGAAACATGATAAGGTGGAGGTGCATGAGACCAACCTTTTTCTTCCTGCAATCCCCTGCCTGATTCATTACCCATTTTCCAACCAGCAGAGGGCAAGGAACCCCAGTGGGCCACTCTGTACTCCTCTCTGGTTCCATGGCCCACCGGGTTGGTGGCTCGTCCAGGGTGCTGTGAGCCCAGGCATGTACGTGGTGCAGTTCAAGGACTCTCCCAACAACTGTCCCTTTTGCGGTGAGAAGGAGACCCTGGTGCACATCTACATAGGGTGCATCAGGTTGCAGCCCCTCTTCCAGCTCCTCCTGAACCTCTTACTGAGGTTCTGGCTGCGTTTTTGCTCACATCTCCTGATCTATGCACAGCCCATCCGTGGGCACACAAAGTCACAGGATCGCCTCCTGACACTGGCCAAGATGGCCATCCATCACTCCAGGAGGAGGAAGTTTGACAGGGAACACTTCACGACTGTGGGGCCTATTTCTGTTCCCTTGTCTAGTCTTGCCTCAGAGCGGAGTTCCTATAGACCAGGGATCTCAAACTCAAATCACCACGAGGGCCACATGAAAACTAGTAAATTGGCCCGAGGGCCGCATCACTGAAACCTTTTCATACAATGATACAAAAGTATAGTCAAAAATGAAGAGTAATATAGTATTCTATTAAAAGTCAATGTATTAACTTTTTTAAAACTGTAATGCAAAGAGAGGTTTTAATAAAATATAAACACTCAGTAATGTTTGGAACTTGGCTGCCAGTGGAGTCGGCACCTATGGCGGGCTGCAGGAAATAACTCCGCGGACCGCATGTGGCCCACGGGCCGCGTGTTTGAGACCCCTGCTGTAGACCATGTCCACTGATTTCCTAGACCCCTTTGAGGAGCAGTTGGTGCTGTCTGGGGTTCTCTGCTCCAACTCTCAATCCCTCATTCTTTACCTCTGATCTCACTCCCAGACCTTTTTTTTCATTTGTTGCCCCCAGAATCAATTGTAGCCTGGGCTCAGTGGTTCCTCCCCTTTATCTGAAGGGGAGGACCTACAGTTATGGGTGTGCCTGGAGCAGCCTGCCCCAGTACTACAAACAGTACATGTCTTCCAACTCCTGCAACAAATGGAGCAGGTCAGCCTTAATTCTGGTGTTTCCCATTTTTTTAGTGTTTGACTTTGAATCCTTAATAATGTTCTTTTAATGAGTTTTTTGTGTGTAATTATAAATTAGTTGTCAAACAACACAATACAAAAAGGAATTTCTCAAACAACAGCACAGTAAGTTACTGAACAGTACATACAGTCTTTAGACTTGGTTAGGTTTGTATGTGTTAATGAAATGTATAAATCAAATCAAGTTGAAAGAAAGTCAGTTCAATAGCTTTTTTAAAAAATCCTCAAATGTTTACTATTAAATAGCCCAGGGTTTGAGCAGGTTTCCCAGCTCAGAAACCGCAGGCTTTGAGACAGTCCCCATTTGACATGCCCCCACAAAGCATGAGATGATCTCCAATCTTCCAATAGTAGCAAAAATAAAAATATTTTTCAGCAGAATGGCTGTGAAACTGCAGTCTGGTGACTATCTTTTAACTGAGATACTGTGATAATGATATAGAATATTAACTATCAGTTCATGAGCACGAAAGGTGTATTGTTACTTGTAATGGGAACTGCTGGCTGCTAGATTTTGAGGGTCATAGTCAGTTTTACTTTGCAACTTGATTTCTAGAGCAAGGAAAACATGAACTACACCTAGTATACCCCTTGAGGGTTATGAGAGTAAAGTAGTCACAGGTGCCCTGAGGGAACTCACTGACTCAGAATGCAGACAGATAAACTACACCTCAATGCAGACTAACTGCCAGTGTGTGTACATGCTACCGAAAGTGCCAAACAAATGTAAGGACTGTGATTTAAAGCCTACTTGCCTCAAATGGATTAATCACCATGTTCCAATCTCACAGGACTAAATTGGCATATTTAATAAAAATAGAGCCTATAATCAAGGACTTTATTGCACATTAAATATTTCCCTGCACTTTCTCCAGGTTTTTGTTACCCCTCTGAGTAGGAGACATGCCCAATGGAGAGCTTTCCTTTACAGGAGAAACCCAAAGCCTTTGTTATTCATCCTGTTCTGTAGCAGTGAAAGAAAGCGGCTTAATACAGCCAATGGTTGCAGCCAGTAAACGATAATAATGAACTAATTATTGTAACTGGTGCTAGAAACCAGAACTATCCATTTCCATAGCACTAGACTTATTTAAAAAGATCAGTAAGGGGCAAATCTTGTCTTTCCCCAACACCTGCTGATGCAGGGAGCCCTATTACAATAGCCCTGATACAACTCTGAATAACAAAGGTGCATGGCAAGAGTTTGGGGAGGCCACATAGGCAGTGAGCATCCTTTGTACTGTGGAGTGAGGAGGCTGGGCATGAGGGAGTGGTGGCTTCAGAGGATCTGCTGTCCTACAGCTCTTCCAGTCTTTCAAAGGAGCTCTGACTACAAAATCTACTCCAGCCATTACCCTGTGGAATCAGCCACAAGGCAAATGGCCTGGGGAGAGGAGACATCCTCCTAGCTTCCACTCCATGGCACATCCCAGATACCAGCCCAGACACTGGACAAGGGTATTTGGCAGAGAATTCTGGCTTCTAAGGTAATTTTTAAGTGAATTTACTATGGAAGAAGTGTGTCAAATTGACAGCTCTGAAGATGAAGTGCCATCCTCAGAACAAACGCAGCCTGAGCAGTACAGTCAAACCTCGCAATAACGCGCCCCCCGATAATGCGAATTCGGATATAACGCAATCATAAGTTGGCTCCCCTTTAAGGCTGTAATACTGTTCGCGTTTTGCCGGAATACTATTTTTATGAGTCACTCTCTTGTTTTGTGTCAACAAGTCTGGCAGCCACAAAGTCAGACCTCTGATGATCGGAAAAGCGAGGTCTCCCAGATGTTTTCATCATGTCAGTATGAAGGCCCTTCCCTTTGAATACACCAACAACAAGAATGCATGGATGAATAGATCCATATTTGAAGACTGGTTCCATAAAACTTTTGTGCCAGCCGTTCGGGCTCATTTGCGAAAACTCAAGCAGAAGGAAAAAGCTCTCCTCCTGCTGGATAATTGCCCTGCCCACCTCCCAGCAGAAAATCTTGTCAGTGGTGACGGCAAGATTAAAGTCTCTTATCTCCTGAAGAACACTATGTCAGAAATCCAGCCACTGGATCATATCGGTATTTAAGCAAAACTATCGTCGCGAAATGATCAAGTGGATGGTAGTGGATAACAACTCCTCCATCGACACATCACTGGTGTCACTCAACTTGAAAGAAGTCTGTCACCTCGGTGGGAAAGCGTGGTATGCTATCTCTGCACGTTGCATTGAACGATACTGGATAAAAGGGTCTTGGTCCAGCTTTTCCGTCATCTACACATGATGATGGTAACGACGACAAGCCTGAATTTACAAGATTAACTGAAGACGACGTACATTTAGCCGAAGAAGCACTCCGAGAATATAAGCAGTCATCATGATATCCTCAGCTGGTTTTCAGCAGATATCTGCCCCATATATGAACACATCTCAGATGACGAAATTGTTGCAAATGTCAGCAGGAAGAATGAAGCTGCACCACCAGAGCCCGAAACCAGTGGTGGTAATGACGATGATGATGATGATGGCACCTCAACTCCCCCACCAAAAGTGTCCGAGGCAGTAAAGCACCTAGAAGCCAGTTTGAGGTGGCTGGAAACTCAAGATGTGGACAGCGTCAAAATCCTCCAAATCAGAAGCATTCTTGACTTTGCTAGAAGCCAACAGTCTGCGGCAAATAAGCAGACCACACTAGATAGCTTTTTAAAGAAGTGATTAAATTTAAAATTATGGAGTCATGCAACCAGATTGACTTTGCACTCTGCGCAATGATTAGTATAGTCGATTTCACGTTTCTTTCATGTACATGTAATTAAATTACTACTTTTGTGTTTAAAACATGCTGGGATAACCGTTGGTTTTTTTACAAGACTTAAACTAACCGGCTTGAAATGGTAAATTTTCGTAAACCCACTATAAAGCGAGCCCACATTTATCGAGATTGAATTTTTTGGACCCCAATTATCGTGTTATAGCAGGGTTTCACTGTATTAGTATAAATCTTCCCCCAATCCTCCCTCCCCCACCATTTTTCTCTGATTTAGAAAAATTTCTGATACTGGAAAGAGTCTTGGGGCCTGTACAATCCTTGGCCTTTCTCCCAAAGACATTCAACAAAAGTGCCAATTGCAAAGGGGGTTTAGACACTACCCACAACTGGAATAGAACCCTTCAATTCCATTTTATACCAATCAAACAGATATCAGATGGCAGTAACTTTGAGTCACTAGTGCCAAGAGCTGGGCCCACATTGGTGACATACAGGTCAATATTTGAAGTCTTAAAATTACTAAGGGACAGAATATTGATCGAAAACAAACTATTTACACTGGGACATGTACCAATTACTTCTTTCTATATACACTATGATGTGTGCTATGCTTTACACCTTGTGCATCTAAGATTTCAGTATGACCCTGTTTCTTTTATAACCCTTACATTCTCTGCTGAACAAAGATGAAAGAATAAATGAAACTTTATTTTGTACAGACCAATATCCCAAGTGCTTTGTAGAGTTAAACAGCAGCCACAGGTGAGAGAATGATGAGGTAGAGGGCTAAGGGAAAGTGATATTGTTAGCCAGGGTGTTAGACAATATGGGAAGAGAAGAAAGGCTGTTTTGATTGGCAAGTCCTACAGAGAAGGCTCTCACCCCAAACTCAGCCAGACTATATAAAGAAACCAAGAAGAGACCAGTACTCAGACCGAGGAACATTGACGGGGGGAATAGAAAGTCGAATGCCCACAGAACTACACAGGATTGGGGTACAGGGAGGCATTAAGATACTTTTATGCTTCCTGGATCCTGGCCAGTCACCCTATGCATTGCTTTAGTTTGTAGCAGCTTCCATTGGGCCAGGACCCTAGCTGGGCATCATCAGGACATTGGGACACCCTACATATACACCCAGCTGGTCGATACCAGCTGCAACACTGGCTCTATCCCACCCAACAATCTCCTTACACTGGGGTCATTCTCGTAGGCCCAGCAATGCCAGCGGAGCACAGCCCAGCTCAGGATTTGGGTCAAGGTCTCTGCTTCTGTCCTAAATTGATATTTTTAAAATATTCAGGTGGGAGTGTATATTCTCCCCTCATTGCGCACTAAATGAGAATTATAATATAGGTAAGCCTTCACAGGGAAACAAACTATCAACTAGTTCAAGTTAAAGAGAAATAATGTACTGGGCTTTAGCACAGTGTTTGGTGTTTGTTTTCATTAATAAAATTGTGGATTAAACAAATGATTATACCACAAATGGATAAATACTAGAGTTGTAAGGGGAAAAAATAATGCTATCTAATGTTTATATTATATGTTATTTCGTTTTCAAAGGATTTTTGCAGTTAAAGTTAAGAGATTTGCACTGATAGGTTAACATTTCTCAATCTTCTAGAAGCCAGGCAGCCAATAGATATATGATACAATCAAGTCTGGCAGATTTCTGATTCTAGATGTAACCACCCTTCTACACCTAAGCCATATAAAGGATCAAACCTTCATTCCAGTACAATGATAAAGTTGCCTCATCTCACAGGGCCCGATCCTGGAAAGTTGCCACTGCCTCCTTCATGGTTAGGGTGACCAGATGTTCCTATTTTAAAGGGACAGTCCCGATTCTTGGGTCTTTTTCTTATATAGGCTCCTATTACCCCCCACCCCCTGTCCCGATTTTTCACACTTGCTGTCTGGTCACCCCATTCGTGGTGCTAATTCCAAGCTCACTGAAGTCAACAGGAATGGTTCCACTCCCTTTAGATCAGCTCCTGTTGAAGTCAATGGGAGTGTAGGGCACTCGACTGCTTGGAGGTGCTTAGCATTTCACAGGAGTCGACCCATAGCATCTGCTTCTGCTCCCTGTGAAATAAATAACAAAATTCCAGTTAACTTCAACTGGAGCAGGATTGGACCTCTAGTGTATAAAATCAGCCATGGTGCTCACCAATATGCACGCAATGCATTTGAGGGCAAGTATGAATCATCAGCCATGCCAAAAATGCTGTATTGGGTGACCTCTGTTGAACTTACAATATACTTTTCTATCTCTGCTGCACAGTGATGCTAGGACATCAGAGGAATCTGAAAACTAAGTAGGCAGTCAGGAAATGCAAGTTCCTAGAATGGCTCTCCAACTGGAAGAGCCTAACTGGAGACATTTTGTCAACAGAGGAATGCTTCCATCAGCAGCCTATGGAGAGTGGGAGCTACACATGAGCTATTCACGTACTTCAGGAGAGCATCCAAAATGCAACACAGGAAGTTTTGGAGAAAGGAAGAGGGTGTCATGAAGTGTGTTGGGGGCGGGGTGGGGGGGAAGGTAGACGAAAAATCATCTAGGAAACTAAAAGAAATAAATCATTTTATTAACAAGAACAATCTAAGTAGATGATAATGGGGAAGAGTAATACTGGCTCTTGGCCTGTTTGAATGACTAGGATATAAAAGAACAGAGAATCACAAACAAATGCGGCAGCCCTTGATATGGCATTCTCTTTGTCAGGGCCGGCTCCAGGCACCAGACGGCAAAGCATGTGCCTGAGGCGGCGCCCTGTAAGGGGCAGCAGTTCGGGGATTCTGGGGCGGCCGTTTTTTTGGTTTTTTCGCTTCGGCACTTCGGCGGTGGCCTTTTTTTTTTTTTTTTTTTTTGCCTGAGGCGGCCGAAAAGCTGGAGCCAGCCCTGCTCTTTGTTATTCCGCTACATTAAGCTGGTGTATTTGCTGTCAGTCAATGGCATAAGCAATGCCAACATAGCACTGGTTTTCACCAGCATAATAGCAAATACAATCCCCCACCCCCTCCAATGTGATTGAATTTTTTTGCCACTCTCCATAGGTAGGGCAAGAGTGAATGGAGCTGGCTTTAAAAAGAAGAGCCTGGAGTGGTAACTGGGGATGTTATTAAGGAGAACAATGTTCGTAAGGTCATCAAATTTGTGACCTTGCAATGGGAGAATCTTTGAGGTGTTCCCCAATTTCATAACTGTCTGGAAATGAGGTGGGAAAGAAGCCAAAAGTGCATCCCAAAAGCTTGGCTAAAACCTCTGGTATCTTGTAGCTTAGTGTTCCTGCCAGTATGTTAGGATACATTTCTCATCTCTGGTCCTTTCTCATAGAGAATGTATTTTACAAATACTGGAACATCTGGACCTTGACAAAACAAAGATGTCTGTCCATTTATTGTCTCCTGTATATTCATGGTCGTTTGGCAGGGGTGAGAGCAACAGGCAAATATCACAGTGGGTTAGGACCAGATTGTAATTCCCCTTACCCTGGTGAGCAGTTACTCTAACAAGTTGTTCCTAGGGCTCCTAGTGAGGAGGGGTTTCACAATCTGGCCCATAGCAGATAACAGGTTTTCCCAATTCAATTATTCACTTACAGGATGTCTAAAAATTGAGAGGGGGAGGATGGAGAAGATTGTGTCTAACCTCCCAATGACACTGGAAACACAAGGTTGAATAAGTATACAGTAATCTTCCTTCTACAAACCTTTTTCATTTTTGAGCACATTATGGGGAAAATGCTATGGGGACATATTATTTTCAAAATCAACCTTTGTTTAGTTGGGTAATATTAGTTAATTTAGAGATGGCTTAGAGTCCAAATACTTTTGGGAAATCAAGTAAACCCCATCCCTTGCTATGTAGCAGAAACAAAGTTGGATATTCAATACTAACACTTGAATGCATGGTTAGAGACCTTGAGGGCTTCAGGAGGCTTTAACCCCTTTAAAAATGTAGGGATTGCATTAATATCTAAAGAGAACACAGAAGTTCATTTATCTCTCTTTATTAAAAGTGGACACAGTTAGTCATGGTACAAAACTACTCATTAAAGCATTATTTTAAAAAAGAGTAAAAAGAATGACTTACAAATCAGAAAGTTCCAACAACGATCTTCACCCTGGGTTTATTTAAATGAATTCTTCTGAAACATCTGTAAGGTGTAAGCCCACAATTTTGTCCTTGGGTACATGTTAAATCACACACCAGTTGAGCAGTGATAGTCCCACTGTGGATCGATGCCATGTTTTAATATGACGTAGATCAGTGGTTCTCAACCAGGGGTCCGGGTCCCCCAGGGGGGCCACGAGCAGATTTCAGGGGGACTGGCAAGCAGGGCCAGCATTAGACTTGCTGGGGCCCAAAAGCAGAAAGCTGAAGCCTCACCACATGAGGCTGAAGCCCAGGGCCCTGAGCTCCACCACCTGGTGCTGAAGCTGAAGTCTGAGCAATGTAGCTTTGCGGGGGCCCCTGTGACGATCTCCAGGCAATTGCACTGCTTGCTACCCCCTAACGATGGTCCTGGCTTTTATATGCAGAAAACCAGCTGTCGTGGCACAGCTGGGCCCTGGAGTTTTTATAGCATGTTGGGAGGCCTCAGCAAGAAAAAGGTTGAGAACCCCTGATGTAGATCATTGAAACGACATTCACTTACAGCCGTGGTTGCAGGTACCACCAAAATCATCATCAGCTTTACCACTTTGGAAAACAGCCAATGTATAGTTTAGCCGAGGAAATTCAGATATTTCTGAACCGACTTCAGCAAGAAAGTCTTTCTGTACTTACTTTCTGTAAGATGGCAGTTGGCTTCCAACAGATGGTGCTGAGTGATTAGTCGATCATGGCTGAAATCGGAACCATACACCTGAAGCATGTCTTGACATTGCATTTCTGTTATGTTTGGATTTATGAGAGCGTCAAGAATTTGAATAATTTTGTAGCCTCTCTGCTCAAATCTTGACTGAATACTGGACATTGTAAAATCAATTACTTCAAAAGTAGATGTACCCTTTGCTGAATTTGGGTAGCTAGATTCATCTACCCCTATTTGCATTTTCTTGGGAACTTTTCTCTTCCTTGGAAGTGCAAGCATTTCAGCTATCTCTAATTGTAAACTTTTCCAGTGGATTTTAAGTTGTATCTTTCATCTGACTGGATGGACTGGAGTGAATTAAGTGTTATTTTCATAAGAAGAGATTTGCTTTCTGTTGCTGAAACATCCAACACTTACAGAGTTTGGACAGGTTGTTCACCATGATTAGGACTTTTCAACCTAGTTCACTTCCAAAGGGGGATGTATAGCTTTTCTATCTGAGTTTCTATGCCATCAGTTCAGACTCTCATTTTAGGGGGGGTTTTCTGCATTCTTTGCAACCTTCCAAATTGCACACCATGCAAGGCAGTTCTCGGAAACTAAAATCAATGCTTCTGCCCTCACAGTCCATTTTATTGGACAGAAGACATGGATGCCTAGTGATAAACTTAACACATCATATTTTATGATCTAGACAATCTAGTTCAGATGATTATTTTATTTTGCTATTTTTGTAAACAATTTCAATAATATCTTTTAGAATAGTGTTTTTAATAGCATTCTGGCATGTCAAATTCAAAGCATGCCCGTAGCACTGTGTGTGTGTGTATACATACACAAATATATATTTGTTTCACCTGTTACAATGTAGTTGCTACACCTGATACTAAACCTGCCATATTAATGGCATCATCATAGCACTATCAGTGACAGTTGTTGATTCTCAGATTTAGATGCATTAATATCTTTAATTACTGATATGATTACCTCCACCACTGTACAGGTGATATTGTACAGCACAATTAATGCTTCATGAACATTCATGTCATCCTCATTTCACAGACCTTGAGGCCTGTTTCATCTACTGTAATTGTATACCATGTTCCAGAAATTATCCTTCACAATTAAGAACCATGATTTCCATAATCTCATTGTGAATAATTGGACATAGAATTTATCTTTACTTTCAGCCACTTTGAAATATTAGGGTTATATTCTGCCTGCAAACAAAGCCAATGAATAAAGTTATAGTCTACCTCTTCATTTAAGGGCAGATTTTCAGCTTGTCAGTATAATGGCCTCACAGAGCAAGTTCTTGTCTGGCAAGAGAACATATGCTATTTAATACTTTTATTAGATTCTTCTCTTTTTCTTCTGAGAGTATTGAAATCTTAGCATGTCACCAACATTCTTTGTGGTCTTTTGAAGTATATCAGCTGTTTCATGGTGATGCCTCCCAAATTTGACTTGAACCTTTTTCCAATGAGAGAATTCAGACTGTGTGAAAGCTTCATCTAGTACAATGGTCCCCAACCTTTCTGTAGCCAAGAGCACATTAATCCCTTCAATCAGAGTGTGGCAGGCAGCGACACTTCTCGGCGGCATTTCGGTGGTGATGGTTCTCCGCTGGAAGCGCTCCTCGGCGGCATTTCGGCAAAAGCTCCTCCGCCAGAAGCGCTGCGCGGTGGCATTTCAGTGGCAACACTTCTCCAGCAGATGCTCCTCTCCTCTTCCTTCCTTGGTGCTGGCCCTGACGGCGGGCGCACATAAATGCCTCGGCGGGCGCCATGGCGCCCACGGGCACCACGTTGGGGACCACTGATCTAGTAGTTTCTACTATTGTACAACTTTTAGGTGCAAAGAAAGCATTTCATCACTAGCTTCCTAATAAAAGAATCCTTGAAAATCGTCAAACCAGAATGAGCAAAGTTTTCCAAAGTTACACACAGGGAAAGATGTGTAGTGTCCTCCTTTTTAATCAGCCATTTTAAAAACTATTTCGTTTTAGCATCTTGAAAATATAGAGTTTTTGTACTTCAGTTGCTACTCAGTAAGAATGAGTTAGAATTGCAGAGTTAAAACACACACAACTCTCTGGCAAACTGAAACATTCAGCTGTCCTCTTGGTTTTATATAGTCGCTGCATTTGTTGTAAAACAGTTTGTTTGGAATGTGTCAAAATGAAGAAAGGGAACAGCCTACACCTGAGCAGTTGATTACATTGGAAAACAACTGCTTTTATCTGTGTTTTTCTTGTGCAACCTTCTGCGGTCCTCTCTCACCCAGAGACTCTGACAAGAAAAGACTACAGATAAGATGGTAGCTGAGGCCCTTTGATGGCCAGGCATGATGGAACTGGGGTTAGAGGCTGCAAAAAGCCAGCCAAAGAATCTTGGGTTTCATGATGACTGGCTTCCCCCCACTCTCTATGGAAAAGAGCACACGGACGTGGGGGAGACAAGCCTGTCCCAGGTCTCTAAAGAGAGAGGGGAATTAGAAGTTCTGATGCACAACCTAGAGATAGAAAGGCAGGGGATGATTAGCCTTTCTGAGAGGAGGGAAATAGCCAGCATTGCTGCAATAAGAGTGGGAAAAGCACAGACAGGCGAGCCTCACCAAGGCACACAGAGTTCTGCTTCACAACAGGAAATCCTGGTTGCAAAACCATTTCCCAACCAGGGAAGAAAGGAATTAGAGCCTGCTACAGGAGAGACCTTCAGTAGAGCCCCAGCTACCAGGAGCCAGCTAATACCACAAGGGAAGGCGACGGACTTCAAGCAGCTGAGACCATCAGATGCATATGGAAGCCTGGGCTGATGAGAAACTGAGACATTAGGTGATTGCCTCTGCCACAATAATTAGCTAGTGTAAAGATGATATTCAACAGCTATTTTATTTAGCTTTCCCTTCCTTCCCAAATAAAAAAAGCTGTCTACTCCCCTGCATTAAGGGCCCTTAAACACGGTCACCCCAGATCCACTGCCTGAAAGGGGAGACAGACAGAAAGGCTTTGTATTCATTGCCATGTGTTTTTACCATGAGATAACAAATGTGCGTTAACGAGACCCCTGTAAAATCCTACTGGAGACAAGGCACCTGCAGATTTAATAGTGAACTAAATAGGTGAGGTCAACCACAGGTGGAGGTACAGTGTTGACCACCCCTTCCCCCCATCTACATCATGCTAAAAACGACATGTGCCTTGTCTCCACTAGGATTTTACAGTAAACACGCCCCTTATTTGCAGTGATGACATAGCCAAATATGAAGAGAGAACATCAAAAGAAAGTAATAAGAAGACAAAGAAATTGCTTCCAGCTGCTCGGCAGACTCTCTTTCAGTGGATCCTCCTCCTCCCCAAACAGGCTAAGTGAAGTAATTGGCATGTGACTTGTTATGCAAGTGATGAGCGCAGTAATTGTACAGGTTTAGTTGTGCTTATATGGCACACAGATGTTTGATCCAGCATTTGCTTACTAAGCAGTTGCAGACAGATTTTAGGGGTGTCCTGAAAGAAATCCATTGACTAAATCCTTCTTCCCCACAAATTCAACGCTTAATTCCCCAGAGCCAGAGCTATTACTTTCCTTTTCCTTTTGATATCTGATGCCTTCCAGATGGCTTGGAGATTAGTGGACACAGGTGCTAAATTTAGAAGAATTAGTGGGCATAAATACGGATTAAAGAAATGTCTACTGCCATTGCCTCTACAAAGAATGCATCTTGCATGTCCCTTTAAAAACGATCTTGTGAATTTACAGGAATATCTGCTAATTGTGCTGGCTTCACAGACCTCGTAACTGGAATCTTCTGTTAGCTATACAGCAGGCAACGGCAATGTAAGCTTCCTCACACCACCCTGCCCATAAACATCAATCCCAACCTAGAGGAACTAACCTGTTAAGAATAGAGAGGATGGTTCCATCTCTAAGCCAGTTTCTGGATTCAGTTGCTGGATTCTCTAAGAGGCTGTCAGCAGGGGTGCCAGTTATGGTGCTGTAGTTTTATGTTGAGCCAGGTGGAAATGTGTCCATCGGGACTTGGACTGGAACAACCAAACTCATTGCAGCAGGGATTGTATTTGAAAGGGGAGTTCTGTTCTGATACGATTGTAAAAATAGCACAGTGTGTCCCAGTGTGTATTGCTTCTCTGTTGTTTCCATATCCAATCCACTCAGTATAAAAGTAATAAGATGATTTCTCAAACTGTCACTTTGCAACCACAATTTGAGATCCCAAACTGAGCTCTTTCCTTCTCATTCAATAATAAGGATTCTGCAAGCCAATTTCTGCCCTCATTTACACAGGTGCAATTCCCTTCTTTTCAAATTATGCCCTCGGTGACATCTGTGGAGTCCCATTGTCTTTGATGGATTTGCAGATGTGATTGTTTGGGACTTAATAAACAGTTCTATTGATGAGGCATGAGAAGGAATAGAATTCAGATTACTCTCTGGGTCTCCAAGGCTAACAGGGGTAAAATATAATTTAGAGCCTGATTTTACTGCTCTTACAGAGAGTGAAACTCATGCCTGGATAAGGAAAGGCCAGCACAAGGCCTATGCACCACTTAAAACCTATTTTGAGGTTTCAAGAGGTGCATGAGGGGAGAGAAGCGGAGCAGCGGCGCGTTCAGGGGAGGAGGCAGAGCGGAGGTGAGCTGGTGCGCATGGGGGGGCGCGCGCGCAGGAAGTAACCCTGGGGGGGGGGCAGAGGAACCGCTCCCCACCGGCCCCCCGCCCAACTCACCTCCACTCCTCCTTCTCCTCCCCTGAGTGAGCTGCCGCTGCTCTGCTTCTCCCCCCTCCCTCCCAGGCTTGCCACGGGAAACAGCTGTTTGGTGACAAGCCTGGGAGGGAGGGGGGGAGGGAGAAGTGGAGCGGCTGTGGCGCGCTTAGGGGAGGAGGCGGTGGCGGAGCAGAGGTGAGCTGGGCGGCGGGGGCTACTGGGGAGCTCCCGGTGGGTGCTCTGCACCCACCAATTTTTCCCCATGGGTGCTCCAGCCCCGGAGTACCCACGGAGTCGGCGCCTATGGTTTTTGGAATAGCTGCAGCAACTGTAAATAATGTATACAAGTGAAATTCTAGTACAATATGCCGATGTTACCTCAAGGGGAATAAGGTAACACTTCATAAAGGAATATTCTAGAAATGGTAGAGGGGAAATAGAAGAGGAAAGCCCCTTTTTTCCAGAAGAGCAGACTCGACTCTGTTTCCCGTGTCTTTCACCGGTAGGATTTAGCTTACAGTAAAATGTCCCTCCCTCCCTGTGTAAGGTAACGAAAATAAAGAGAGGACAAAGTAATGTGGTGCAAACAAAGGTAAATGTATTAAGGGTAAGGTACAGAAACTGGGTAAAAATATGGGAAGAAACACAAACATGAACATACAGCGATTCAGTGACTGGCTTTAGGAGTTTGAAGTTCAGACCCATAAACCCCCCTTGGTATCTGGAAAAAACAATAAATGATACCCCAATTCAGAAACCTTTCCTGTTGTTTGGGCGCAGAGGACACAGCGCACAGGCGCGAAGCCCAGGACCTTCCACTCTCCAGCTGATTTAGAGCCTTTGAAGAGGACCACTGGGAAGTCCAGACGACTGTTGGATTTCGTCGCTGTCGGGGAGACCGTCTGGGATGATGGACACCAGGTAAGCACGACCCTCCCCAGGTAAGATGGTGGATTTGATTCGCTGTGGCGAGGATAGTGAGGCCAGGCCTCTCCTTCCTCAACCTCGCTGCGGGATAGCTGGTACTCTTCTCTCTAGCTCGGGAGTGTTGAGAAGACCCGACTGTACGCGTGCTGCCGCTGGAAAGGACAGCCCCGCGCAGGCGCTGAACACAAACTTTTATAGCCTCTCTGGCGGGAAAACTCTGAAGGGGATGGAATGTTGGGGGCTGGCTCTGGCGGGAAAAGCTGGTTCTGTCCGGTTGGAGCCAGGGGTCTCCAGTGTCTTAGTGGTAAACAAGTCCACTTTCAAAAATGGAGTCCAAGGGTCAATAGTTCTTATACACCATATTGGATTCTTTTTAAAGCCCGTGATTCACTTAATATTACTTTATAAATGCATTATTAAAACTAATTGAATACATCAAACAAACATATTTATACCTAACACTGAGAATTCAGACTGTGCTGGGTTATTAACTTTTGCAAGCACAATAATGAGTCTCAAAGAGACAGCCAATAAATTCCAACTTTTAAAGGCTGCCTGGTTTGATTACTGGTTGAGTACTGAATCAACAGCCAACAATAAACTAGGGCCCTAAAGCATTACTGTTAGGAAATGGAATCTTGTTAATTTCTGCTTTTACTTATCTCAGGGGGTCCTCTGTGTCCTCACTGGCACTCTAACAAGCCTTCATTTTCTCTGACTTTATAACTCCTACAATGCAAGTATTCAGTAATGGTTGTGCTGAGGAGAACTGTGTGACACCCTGGCACCCCAATATTCACCACTGTCATGTAATTAGAATATGTTTTGTACAAAGTATGCCTTGTGAGGTATCATTCTAAAAGTCTTGATCTGCTAGACATTAATATCTCATTGGATTGTATGTGCTATCGTTGTACGTGAAGTTATGAAGTTTGGCTGTGTGTATGTGTTACTGAAACATGTTGTGAGGTTAAAAACACTCACAAGCAGCCTTTCAGGTACAACAGTAAAAAGGCCAAACAATGTTAATGGCTTATTGAGGAAAAGCACACTAACACAAGGATTACACCAGGAACTGCATACAATAGAAACCTCTCAGAGATAGCACTACACAATGGGAACTGTTTGACCCAGGTCACAGCAAAAGAGCTTTCCAGGAAGTGGGAAGAAGATATAAAAGGGGGAAAATTACATCTTGTGAGGACCTCACTCTCCCTACAACAACACACCTGGAAACACCTGAGGGGAAAAAAAAGACTGAATGGGGGGAAGTGATGGTCCCAGGCTAGATGGATTTCCAGCCTGTGTATGAAAACCTGGGAAACCCAAGCTGAAAAGCCAAGGCAGCTTGTGCCTTAAGAATCTGTTATCCTGTTTATCACTCAGGGTGAGACTTTCTTAAATCATATCCTACTTATCTAGTATTTTAAACTAAGTTTGCAGTTTTGTTTATTTACTAGGTAATCTGCTTTGATCTGTTTGCTATCACTTATAATCACTTAAAATCTATCCCTTTGTAGTTAATAATCTTATTTTATATTTTAATCCAAACCAGTGTGCATTTGACTAACGGGTCTGGGGAAAATCTCAGCTTGGTTACCACAAGTGTGCATGGTCCTCTTCACATTGAGGGAGAGGCGGACCGGGAGTTAAACCTATATACTGGCCAGATTTGACGAGGGCAGGATGGTACTTCTCTGGAGTCCTAGGCTGGGAAGCTGGGTGTGTCCCTATCTGTGTGAATGCTGGTGAAAGTGCAAGCTTGGAGGGCTTTGCAGCTTGTCACAGCAGCACAGTGTGCGAGGGAGTCCAGGCTGGTGTGGGTCAGAGGGCTCAGTGTCACACCAGGGGGAACCAATCACAAACAAGATGTTTGTAGTGTTGTTGTAGCCAGGCTGGTCCCAGGATATGAGAGGGAGAAGGTAGGCGAGGTAATATTGTTTATTGGACCAAATTCTTCCTTGAGGTGGCCCAGGGAGAAGTTGGCATATTGGGGAGTCATCCTAGAATCTGTGGTTGTTACCTTGGTTAAGACAAAATGTTTGTTTTTAAATGTGAAGTTATTGTGGGTGAGGATGCCAAACTCATCCATTTCGATGTGTTTTGGGTGGGTTTCCAAGTGTTGTACATTATCTTGTAGGTAATCTTGAGGCAGGCAGTAATTCCATCTTTGTGAGGGATGTTGGTATGTGACATCCACGGTGGCAAGGATGTTGTTCTGGGGGAGGTTGTTATGTTATGGAGTTTCTGGAGGAAGTCAGTAGTGTCTTGGAAGAAGCTGGCCCTTTAGGGGCTTGAGTGGTTTGAGGATAGTTTCTATGATTTGTGTTATTCCTTCGGGAAGAGTGCCATAGGCAGATGTGATGTGGCCACCATGGTTCCCTTGTTTCTGTATCTTGGGGAGCATGTAGAAGATCACTGGGGTGGGTTCGTCAGGAATGAGGTTGTAGAGTTTTTCTTTGAGTTATATGGGGAAAGATATGATGGTATCTTTAAATTTCTGTGTGAACTGTGGTATGGGGTCTTCTTTCTTTATAGTAGGTGGTGTCAGAGTTGTCATTGGCCTCATTGACGTAGTGAAGGATTAAGGACTATGACAGCAACCCCATTGTCTTCTGCTTTGATCATTACCTTGTGGTTGGATGTCAGGGATCGTGTAGCTATCCTGTTGGTGGTAGAGATTGTGGTGGATGTAATGTTTGTTAGAGGATTTCACTGTCGATTCCCGCCCCTCTCCCCCCCGAAGCAATTAACGTAATGATCTACTGTGTGGTTTCAACCACTGGGGGTTGTTCAGTCAGATTTTTTTTTATGACTGTCAGTGCAGATGTGGTAGTTGTGAGTGGTGTTGACTTTGTTGTGAAAGAATACTTGAGGTGAAGTTGGTGGAAGAATTCTTCTTGTTTGCTACATATTCATATGATATCAGGTTCTATGGTGGGGCAGAAATTTAGTCCCTTGTAGAGTATAGATACTTCCATGCCAGTTAGGGATAATCTTGATAATTTGATGGTGTTGGGTCTAAGTGGTGGGTCATGGTGTCTTGGTTTCTCCTGGAGGTTGTTGTAGTTGGTTCCACTTTTTGTTTTTGTGTTGGATGGCTGCCATCAGGGTTTATGTATAATGTTTTGGGTTTGCTACATGATCTCCAGGTAGTTTTCCTGATTTTTTTTCTCCTAGTGTGTGGGAGCATGTGATGATTTCTTGTTTGAGGTGGTGCTCTGGAGTATGAAAGGTGCAGGAGATGATTCCTTGGTTTTCCTAAGGGCCCTCTCCAGAGATGTTCAGCAGATTTGGAGTTGTATGTAGCAGTCACAGAGTTATAGATGGTAAGTCCTCTGATAATGATGTTTTGTTTCTAGCATTTGCTCAGGAAGTAGATGTCACTGTTTAGTCTGGCTTCCTCCATCATGTTGTGAAGTTTCCATTTTAAATGGCAAAATTCAATATCTTCCATAGTAGTTTGCCTGGGAACTTAAATTCTTAACTCTGCTAGACTCAGCAGTGAGTCTCAGAGCTTGGGTCAACTGACTCAGGCCTGTGGAGCTCAGGCTATGGGGCTAAAAATTGCAGCGTAGACTTTTGGGCTTGGGCTGGAGCCCAGGCTCTGAGACCCTGGCTCCTCACTGGGTTTCAGAGCCTGGGCTCCAGCCCAAGCCCAAACATCTACGCTGCTATTTTTAGCCCCATAGCCTGAGCCTGAGTCAATTGACCCAAGCTCTGAGACTCACTGCTGAGAGTCTTTTTTTGCAAGGTAGATGTACCCTAAGATTTCCTTCCCTAGACCTGAAGAAGAGCTCTCTGTAGCTTGCAAACCTTCCACCAACAGAAGTTGGTCCAATGAAAGGTATTACCTCACCCACTTTGTCATTTCCTTCAGTATCTCTCTGTACTCCTTAACTAACTAGAGAGCTCACTTCGGAGCATCATGCTGTGCTTCCTTTCCTCCTTTAAATGGTCAACATGCTGCCTCTGTCGCATTTCCAGCATAAGGCCAAGTTCTGCCACCTTTACTTATGCCCAGCAACACTTTAGCCCTATTGACTAGTCACAGACTAAGATTCTACTGGATATGACTAAGGTGTCAGGCTCAGGGACTTAGTGAGTCAGAGAATGGAAATGGAAATCAAACCAGGTCTTCCACATGACAGCAAAGAGCACAACCTGCCGGGATACCGTACCAGTCCTGCATCTTAGGTTTAGAATACATAACAGTATACTAACAGGGTAACATTTGTTTTAATAGCATTATTATTCACAGAGCAGCACCATAAGACATGTTTGTTACTTTGCCAGGGAAGGTCTCTTGGACCACAGGACACATGATTCAGTGTCAAGTGTTTTTTATTGAAACAGGATACTTCAGCTAGAACAGACCTAGTTTCCAAGGTCAGTGATTTCACACACTCATGCTCCAGCTCAGGGCTCGCCACACTTACATACATTACCAGATTTTCCCAGGCCTCTCTCATTTCCCTCTAGGGGACTGGATCTTAACTCAGGAACTTCATCACAATTCATGGACATCTGTTAAATTAAGGGAAAACACATTTATTATGGCATCCATTTTTAAAGCAACCTTCTAGTCTGTGGAAGATGGGTTATTAATTCAAGCCAAAATATCACAATAAATGAGATCCCCTGCACGTACTAGCTCAGTAAAATAATACAAACAGTTCCATGACATCCAATTACATATGTCTGGAAATACAAATGTACAAAAAGAACTTCCTTCATTGCACATACTGTAGAGTCATATAAGCCTAGAAGCTGCTAGAGCCCAGAGTAGGTTCATCATCAATATTTAAAATAAGAGAGAACATTTGGTGTTCTAAGAAATGCAGTTTCTAACATCCTTTTGGTAGTATGCAGGACCGGCTCTAGGTTTTTTGCCGCCCCAAGCAAAAAAAATTTTGGCTGCCCCCCCCACCCCGCTTTTTGGCTCTGCTCCCCTCTCCCGGCAGGAGGCAGCGCAGAGGGGCTTCCTCTGCAGCCGGGACAGGGCCACACTACTGGCTCCCCACTGGGGGGGCCCCGCTCCCCGCTTAGCTGGCTGCCTGCCCCACCGCATTGTGCCGCCCCCAAGAGTTCAGCTCCCCCCCTCCCAAGCACCAGCTTGTTTGCTGGTGCCTGGAGCCGCCCCTGGTAGTATGCATTCTAAGTGTAATTAAAAATACAGCTCACTCGTTCTCCAGCACACAGTACTGCAGAGCTAGAAATGTATGGCGTGTGCAGGCTATTGTACACCAAAGTCACACACTGGACAGTTTTAGTAACTCATTTTCAGGTTTCTTGTCACTTTATATTAGTGTAACAACTGGGTATCACCAACTGTCCTTGTGCAAGCAATACCTTTGGATCATAATTCTTATAGCCCTGTAAGCATAGGTACAATATAAGTATCGCACAGCATTATACAATCACTGATTCTCATAGCACTCCTTTGAACCATTTTCAAATGGGAAAACTGAGAGGCAGAGCATTGGAGTGTCATATCCATGGCCAAACGGCAAGTCAACTGGGAATAGAGCTCAGGGAGTTCACTCTGCTTGTCAATGTAGTTCACCATCATATGATCCTCTGTGTTCAAGCAAGGTAATAAAGACTCTGGAGTGTTTATTTTCTGGTGACAACTGGAAGAGATTTATAATTATCCTTCAACCTAGGATGATTTAGTACACTCTCAGTGTCCACTTAATGTCTAATTTAAAAACAGATGTATCTTTTCAGCAAAGTACTCACTTTGCATGTCCTTTGGTACATGTTTTAGTTTTTAAAAAGTGTCACATTTCTTTTTGTCAACACACGATAATGACTGCAGACACTTCAAGGAAGACCGCCCCTCCTGGATTGACCATCATGTCCTCCCCTTAGTGTTTTAACAAACAAATATAGGATTCATCATGTCAAAGAGAAGGGAATGAAACATACCATGAGAAACAGCTTGCCCAATAAAAAATTATATTCGGGTTACAAAATGTAGGGATTTCAAATCCCTTTTCCCCTTCCCTTTAAAAATGTTTTTGTTCCTCCTCACAGTAATCATTTTTGTGTGGCCCGGTCCAGCACTTTTCAAAGTATTTGTATTCCAGTACATGAGTTTGGAATTTGAATATAAAATGGATACCTCTACCTGGCACTGGACTTAAACGTTCCATGTGCTCTCACCCACTGTGACATTCACCTTTAAGTGAACCTCACTTTAAAGGGAGGAGAGAGACTGAGATACTACATTTCTAGAACAGGCAGCTCAGTTTAACAATCACAGCCATAGCTTTAGGCTCATAATAGACAAACATGGACAAGCAACCCAGGAATGGAGAGCTTGGTATGAAATGAAAGAAAGAAGCTGCTATCTCAGGCCCTGTCTATGCCTGTCACATCATGGGATCTGGCTACATCACTCTTAAATTAGTGGTTGAAGCCAAAATGTCCTAGCATTGTGTTTTTATCACGAGTCTAACACCAATTCTTTTTCTTAAAATTCCATCTTCTGGAGTCATGTTATTAGGTGAAAAGAAAACAAGAAAAATACCTGTGGCACCTTAGAGACTAACAAATTTATTTCAGCGTAAGCTTTCATTGGTTAAGAACCCACTTCATCGGATGAAGAAAAATACCTGTGGCACCTTAGAGACTAACAAATTTATTTCAGCATAAAATAAATTTGTTAGTCTCTAAGGTGCCACAGGTATTTTTCTTGTTTTCTTTTTGCTGACACAGACTAACACGGCTACTACACTGAAACCTGTTATTAGGAGAGAATCTCAGCTTTTAGTTTAAGAAAAGTAAGTTCTTAGCCCTCATGGCTGCAGAGAAAAGCTGACCCAAGTGTATCCTAAAGGCTCAAAAACTAGAAAGCAAGTAAGAACCACCCCAAAATGTATTGTTTTATAGTCTCGTGATTTTTAAGACCATTTCATGATATTTGAGGGCTGACTCATGATTTTTGAATGCTTGTGGTTAGCAATGCTGATGACCCCGTAACTAGAATAAAGCCTTGAACAGACCAGGGACATGGTCTGGTTCCATCAACACTGCTCTTTTAAACTGCGGTGTAACTAGGTCAAAGGACAGCCTTATATCTGGGTCCTCCAACTTAGCATTAGTTCTAGATGGGACCTAGGTCCCAACTTTGGCTGCCCCAGCACATACAGCTCTTGCCAGCAGCCATATCTGTGGTCATGACAATAGCTATATACATAATACTTGTATTACAGTGTCACCTAGAGGCATTAGGCTGTGTGTTGTGTATGGGCATAATAAGGCACAGAGCTTAAAATGGGGATAATACCGCTCCCTTTCTTGCCCCCTTTGTCTATTTAGATGGTTCATGTGGAAAGCTGAGGCACAGGGAGACAGAGCAACTTGGTCCAGGTCACAAAAGAAGTTTGTCACAGATGCCACTCCCATAACTTAACCACAAGACCACCCTCTCACTGAGATCCTTAGGAGTAAGGTAGAAGTCAGCACTCTACAGTTATGATTTGCAAAGATCCCCACACAGATGGGATGGGGAGCGGTGCTTGCCAGGCCACAGGAGTTGTGGTAGTTGTGCTCGTGGAGAGACTTGCCCCAGATATATATGGTTATGCCACTTTTACAGATCCTACAAATGACTGTCATTGAGTTTTTCAGGTGAATGTTAGTCAGTGTCAATTTACCCTAATCTTTGTTGTCTCTTTGGGCCATTGGAAGCCCTTCCATGGGGAAAAGTGGTGCGTGGAATCAAATAATTTAGGTGACTTAACATTTCAAATGGGTCTGATTAGAGACTGCTCCAGCTTTTGAAGACTTTCTGCAATTCCACTAGAATCCAGGTTTTATAAAATTCTAATCTAAAAGTACCTCTGGGTTCCCATCCGACTGAATGTCATTGTACAATGCCTTCCCCCAAGCTACGAACTCTCAGTTTTAAGAAAGCTTTGGAGTCCCCTAAGGTCTTTGTAAAATCAAGATTCCACTCTTATGAAAGGCTTAGCTTTACTTTTTCAGACAATAATTTCTATGAATAGTAGGGCAAAAACTGCCAAATTATTGTGGCACGATGAACCACTGCAGTCTAACTTTTCTGGGCCGGTCAAAATGTACTTCCCCCCTTTTTGTCATTCAGATTATAAAGCCTTTGAGTGGTTTATGCTACTTGGCAACCCACAGTGAAACAAGCTTTTTGATTGGCCCTAGCCAAAATTCTGCTTTGTAGAAAGCCTGCAGACTAGTATGAGCTCAGAATTTTAATCTGGCCTAGGTGAGCACTGCACTACTCCTTCACTGTGCTTGCAGCCTTACTAAAATCACACATCAGGCACGGCTCACATGAGTCGAGCCCTGCTGTGCAGAACCCAAGCAAAGCAATGAGCATGTCACACACATAATTTTTCAGCTGCATTGTGTCCAGAATACCATATGAGCCTTCCTCTCCTCTCAGGCAGATTTGTAGTGTGCTGCACACAGGAAGCTGAGATGACACTGAGAGGATAATGTTGCTCTTTGCTGCTGCTGCTTGATCATGCAAGTTTGTCAATAAATGTTAATCATACTGGCATTAAGAAACAAGATTTGGAGATGGTTAGGAAGTACTTATATAGGCACAGACCAGGTAATCATCTTGGGTCTCGCTATCAGAATACATGTCTATGCAAAAGAGTATTGGAACAATAGGTATTTGCTGGATGGTGATAAAACTATGGCTTCATAAAGTTTAGAGATTAGAGGTTTCCTAGTTATGCCAACTAGGCACCATAACATTTGTCCATGCTCTAAGACGTTGTGCAATGTCCGTTTTACTGCTACACTGTAATGTTATTTAAGTAAAAATCAATGAAGATGGGTTATGAAAACACATTGTTTTTATTAGAACTTCCTGGCCCTTCAGATCAGCACATATTTAATTTTCAAATAAGACCCTCTAGACACTCAAGGGATCTAATTCTGCCCTTAGTTACATTATGTGCAACCCCAGTGGAGTTAATGGGGCTGCAGCATTGCAAGTGAAGGCAAAATTTGGCTCTATTTGTTTCCATGGTGCAATAAAAATGGTGTAAACATCCTGCTGAGACAGTGAGTAAAATTCCAGATGAACCTTAAAGCAGTTCAGGTTATAATGTGGTGCTCTAATTAAATCTCTTGTTTCTCTGGTGAGAGAACCAACACAAAAAACAACACAACCCCCTTCCCACACACTAACATTGGGTCTTTTGGGGGGTGGGGAGTAGAGGGCAGATGGCACAGGGACAATAAGGACAGGTGATGGAATCCTAATTTCCCAGCACTTATTATTTATGTTGTCATACAGTAAGAATTGAGGCCTAAGTTTTCAAACCTGGGTGCCTAGACAACTCAATGAAGACCTCTGCTCAAGGTGTAGCCGCAGTCCAAAAAGCAAACAAGAGGAATGGGATGGAGAATAATTTGGAAATTATAGTGCCATTATTAATTAATGGTGCAGCCTCATCTGGAATACTGCATGCAGTACTGATCTCCCATCTCAAAACAGGATATGGCAGAATTAGAGAGGGTTCAGTGAAGGGCAAAAATAATGATCAAGGGCCTGGGAAAAAAAACTATCCTATGAAGAAAGACTGAAAAGATTGGGATTGTTCACCTTAGAAAGGAGACTAATAAGAGTGAACATGGTAAAAGTATATAAAATAATGAATGGCAGAAAGAAAGCAGATCATGAGCATCTATTCTCCCTGACTTGTAACAGAAGAACAAGGGTGTATCTGATGAAGTTAAATTCAAAACTGATAAAAAGGAAGGAGTTTCACACAATGTTTAGACAGACTATGGAACTCATTGCCTCATGATGTCAAGATTTAAAGAAAGACTGGCTAATTATATGGCTAACAAGAATATTCAGAGTTATCATAATTAATGACAATAACATTTTTGAATTGGATATTAAACTGTGTGCTTAGAGCTTGAGACAGTCTAACTATTAGAGATCAGGAAGACTTACGTGGAGGGCAGATTATCCTACACTTACCTACTTCAAGGTTCTTACACCTTCCTTTGAAGCATCCACTGTAGGAGAGAGGATGCTGGATTAAATGGACCTGAGGTCTGATCTATTATGACAATTCCATTTGTCTAAATCTATATGTAGTGAGCTGAATTAAAAATGGCTTAATTTTCGTAAGTTTCGTAAATTTCGTAATTTTCGGAGAACTCACAATTCCTATTCAAGTCACTGGGAGTTGCAGGAAATTTGAAAATTAACCCATTTTAATTTAGGATTCTAATTTTAGGAACTCAGGTTTGAAACTATTGGTCTGTACAACTACTTCCTTGGCATATCACACATTATATTATTAATCGTTTGGTAGCACCTACTGATCCCAATTAGAATCAGGAGGACCCATTGAAGTAGACACTGGACAAACCCATAATAATACCAACCACCACCACCAATTTGTATTCATTTGCTTTATAGGATTTGGCTTTTGAATAAAAATTTTGTAAATAGGTTTCTCAGCTGTCTACTGCTAGAAGGTGGCACATGTGTTGGATCTCTGGCCTGCCACAAAACAGCGTTCAAGATGCTACCATTCCATTGGAACAAACTGCTGTTTTGAACTGCTAACAGTGTTAATAGTTTTTTTTATTCATTAATGAGCAATGATCAGCAGCAACAGCATACTGTAAAAGAACTGGCAGCTCTATTATGCACGATCACTGTTGAAACAGTCCTGTTAAAACTGAGCATTTGCCTAATATCTGATACTTGGATTCCATAACATTAGGTTAATGCATCAGTTGTCTTTCTATTTACAATCTCTATTTTGTTTTAAATAGAAAGTCAATAAGAAAACAATTAGGCCTTTATATAATCATCTTTACTCTTCTGTCCTTACAATCTCCTGCTGGGGAAATTGTTCAGTCAGTGAGATTTTTATGCTGTACCAGCAACCTTTGCATTTTTTATTTTAAAATTTCAAATAGAAAAAACTCAGGCTGTTTGTATTATTGCGAATCAATAAGTTCCCAGCGTGCTATATCAAATAAAACCATGCTCCCTCAGAATCATTAATAACTTCAGTTGAGCTAGAATAATTGTTATTCCCATACTTTTAACAAAAACACCTTTAAATTACATTAGGGAGTATAATATAATTATTTCAAACATCCCAATAAAGAGGAATAACTATAAGGCCTGCTGAGGCTAGAGAATGGAGAAAAGCTGATTAAAGTTGCTACCCTTAAAAAAAAGAAGCAAGCCCACTGTACCTACTGCAAAGTGGCAGAATTAGGAATGGGGACTGGGTTATAATTATCTCCCAACATCTAGATCAACTCTGTTCAGTTTAAAAGCAAACACACATATATCTAGATGGATTTTATGTCTTCCAGCACTATGCAGTCAGGCTGGGTTCTTTCTGGCTCATGCACCAGCAGCATCAAAAAAAAAGATTCTGCACAACTACATTTTTACCTCAGTTGCAACTGTGCAAACCCATCTTAAAGAATAGGCTTGCTCTGGTGTAACCAAGGGCAGAATTTGGCTCTGGAATTAGAATTTTAGCTCCCTCTGCCATAGTTCTATTGGTTCATTTTTCCATTAAATCAGGAGACTCTAAACACACACAGGAATCAGATCCTATAGCATAAGATGTCCCTTTTCTGACTATCTCACTTCGTGTTCTGAAGTCAGGGCTCCAAGTGGAGGGAAATCACTTATGGCTATATCATCTGCTAGTGTAACTCCATTCATTTCAAGGGAGTTACACAAGCAGAGGAACTGGCCTTTTGCCTTATAATTCAGGTTCTGACTCATTATGACACTCCTTGCCTAATGCCTTGATAGTCAGTTCTAAGAGCAATTCATTGTCAACAGTCTCAGTTATTACATCACTTACATGCGACTGGCAGCAGCAGACATGAGTAATGGTTACACTGTGGGTTGCATCACCTGCTTGTGGTTTTATTCTAACAGGTAGAACAAAGACACAGGGCTTTGACATTCTGCTTTAGTGGAGGAGGATAGATGCCAACTGACAGCATCCTATAGGGCACATGTACTCAGCTAAACTCTATCTACTTTTCATCCACAGCTGGCAGTTCCAACAGAAAGGAAGAGCCGCACATTCCTAATAATTTCTAAAGCATTATTGGTGTCCTTGGCACTTTACATGCAGCAGTGCAGTACATCCTGCAAAGTGAGGAGCTGTGAAACCTTTTGGGAGAACAAAGGGCCATAACAACATTCCACACTACACTATAATAAAGGTATGACACACAGGAGTGCTCTTAAGAGACTCAATTTTAGTTCCTGATCCCAGTCACCTGATCAGGGTTATTAAAAAACAATAACAAAAAATCCACCACAACACCTTCCTCCCTTCATCACACAGCAGGAGTTGGTATATAGATGATCCCTGAGGTTACCAGCACTCTAGAGAGTAATTCTAAAACTGTGGTTAAAAGCCACATGGTCACCTGTGGCCAGAATGAAGTATCAAGAGAATATGGCAGACTGCATCGAAGTTTGCTTATGTAGAGAGATGGGGAAGAAGTAGTTCTCCTCTTTCCACTGCTAAGTACAAACGAAAGGGTAATGGTTGGCAAGTGTGTAGTCAGCACCCTGTGTAGACTGAATCCTCAATTAAATGATTTACTTGTAAATCACTGCAACCCATTAATTCTCCTCTATTTATTAGGTGGCTTTTTATTGCCATTTTATAAAGCACATTTTCTTCTCATTTGACTTTAAGTAGAGCTCAGACCTTCTGCTCTACAGTTTGATGCTGGTTCCCTTAGTCCTCTACAATAAATACAACACAATGAAGCAGAAAATATTGCATTCTTCATCTAAGAGTTTCAGGCTAATAATCTGAAACTACCCATCGGGGGACATTCAATGTAACATTTCCACAAAGATTAGTTGGGGGTGTGAGGTATGTCTTTGTTAGCTAACCTATTAGCATTTCTAAAGTTCCTATTGCAGTAGTAGCAAGGTGCTGCCATATAACTAACTTATAAAACAGGAAACAGATTCCAGTGGATCAGTGTCAGAATCCGGGTTGAATCCAGGGGCCAAGGTTTCCACTGCAGCAGAGATGCACTTAGTGCAGGAATGAAGGGGTCGGTGAGGGAGAGAAAGGTGGCTTTACACCACCTTTGCACTGCTTGGTATTCTGAGCATGTCCAAGGGGCCTGTCCAAATAACAGTGTAAATTAAAGCAGCTTAGTGCTACCAGACAGACAAGATGAGGAGCTCAGGGAGGCAGACTAGGACAGGGAGCCCGTGGAGGGCGGGAGGGGTGTGAGGAGGGAAATGGGAGAGACAGATTAGACAAGAGGCTGGGATGAGGGGGACTGGAACTGGCTGGGAAAGGAGACTAGGACTGATTTTTCAGAATGCTTAGCATTATATAGCATTTCATATGTTCAAAGCACAGCTCCCATTGTCTTCAGCTGTAATTGAGAGTTCTGAGCACTCCTGCAAATCAGACACCCAGATATAAGTGCCCAGAAAATGAGGAACACACAATTAGTGGCCACCTGTGAAAATTTTGGTATAAGAGACTTGCCCAGCATCACAGAAGAACTCTGTGGTAGAGGCAGGGATAGAACCCTGTTATTCAGGGCAGCATTCAACTGCCTTAATCATGAGACCATCTTTTCTCTTCCTGCGATCCCCTGCCTCATTCACTGCACACCTTCCAACTTTGGCAACAAATGAAAGAGGGGTACTACAGACAAAAGTCCCCTTCATTATACAACCTTGATTTATCCTTAGTTCAGGTCCTTCTTGTGCACTGAATGAAGCAGGGGTCCTGTGGGAAAATAGTAGTATGCGATCACTAAGGATACAATATAATTACGGAGGTCAAGGAAGGCTTGGATTCTGTGACTTTACCGCACCTCCGTGACTTTGGCTTCAGCTGTCAGAGGCAGAACTGGGGCTGCACATCCCCAACCTGTGGCTTTGGAAAGCTGGGGCTGTGCATCTCCTGTGCAGCTGCGGGAGGAACCAAGGCTGGGTGGTTATTTTCCGTGTGCTCCTCCTTTCCCCCGCAGCTTTGTCCAGGACCGAAGCCAGTGCTGTGTGCCCCTCCTTG
Source organism: Macrochelys suwanniensis (assembly GCA_033296515.1). Classification (NCBI taxonomy): domain Eukaryota; kingdom Metazoa; phylum Chordata; order Testudines; family Chelydridae; genus Macrochelys; species Macrochelys suwanniensis. The sequence goes on from CM065776.1 coordinate 146,596,623, forward strand.
CCCCATGACTTCAGCCAGGGCCAAAGACGGGGCTGTGCGCCCTCTCTTTCTCCCCATGGCTTTGGCTGGGGCCAGAGCCGGGACTGTGCGCCCTCTCTTTCTCCCCATGGCTTTGGCTGGGGCCAGAGCCGGGACTGTGCGCCATGGATATACAGGGTCAGATTAACTCATAGGCCAATAAGGCTATAGCCTTAGGCCCTCCTATTTTTAGGCCCTACTGTAGGCCCTCCATTCTATATTGAAGTAACAGCAGACGACGGTAGCGGGGCCATCAGAAATTTTGTCTCATTAGATATTGCTTTGTACAAATTAATCCATCAAGATTGTGAATTCAATTTGTGGTGGCTGTGATTTTGTCTTTGTGGGCTAAGTAAGTGTGGGGCGAAGCAATACTGAACTTTGTACACAGTAGACCTACACTGGATAATAGAAACCATGTTGAGGAAAGGAGGATAGCAGAAATTGAAGGAAGCCAAAGAAAGACGGCAAAGACAAGATCTAGTGCTGAAAGGAACTCCTTCTCTCCGAATATTTTTTCCTCCTGCTAAGTCTGGGGGTGAGGAAGTCCAGGTGAATGCCAGCCCACATAAACCTGCTGCACCTGATGAAAAGGAGCAGCCTCCTGTGACTTCTCTAGCTACAGTCTCACCCCACTCCTCTGAAGACTTTCCTAGCGATAGTAATACAAAAATATCCTTTTCCAACGATTCAGGCAAGTGGGACATGACTTCTCAAGATCTCATTGCATATTGGACTGAGAATGGCCCGCAGAAATGCCAGAATCTAGATGCTGACTTTTCATTGACAAAGCGAGAGTACACCAATCAGCATCGTTATCTGACCAAATCAATGTATGAATATGTGAAGCCTAACAAACAGATTGGCAAGCGAGAATGGCTCATCTTTTTGCCTTCTAAGAAGGAAGTGTACTGTTTTTATTGCCGCCTGTTTTCTGATACCAAAAAGTGGGGAAATGTTCTGCGAAGGCTTCTCTGATTGGAAGAATGCTGCATACATTACCAATAAACAAACATCCAGTTAATGCTGTCCATCACTTGCGTTAAGATATTTTGATGTTGATTAGAAACATCTATTTGCATTACTTTAAAATTTCCATCCAAACCGTTTCACCACGTGATCAGCTGCAGACTGACTGCCCAGAGGCAATTACACTCTTTTAATCTTAGCTAATTTAGTTAGAACTGAAATGAAAATAGTGGGGTTCTCCTCAGAGAGGGTTTTTTAAATGTTGTCCATTCATTTTATCAGGCTATTAAAAGAGATAGTGGGTCAGAACTTCATCTGGTGTAAGTCAGCAAAACTCTCAACTTCACTGGAGTTACATTGCTTTACATCAGCTGAGGAGCTGGCCCAGCTTCTGTTCCCCTGGCAGGCTGTTTCAGAGTTTAATTTGAACAACAGCTATTCAAGAGGAATTGTAAAAATAATGGGTGGTAATGAGCAGCTTGCAAAAATTAGTCTTTATATCAGCTTCCCAAGACTCCCTGTCACTACTGTATGTTTCTTCAGCTGCAGAATGAAATAGAAACAAGATCCCCTCGGTGCAGCTTATCTCTGTGGAGACCTAGAAGTTGACTTGGGCACATCCCAGGGTGTACGAAGCAGTGTGAGTGGTGTACTTTTTTTATGGAGATATATCAAGTACAGCATGGATTAATTTCTGGGAGCTTGCAATTTGAGTCTGACATAAAAAGCAGTATTTGGGAAAAAACAATAAGGTATAGGGTTCAACTGTGTGGGAAAACAATTTATGTAATGCTGATGATGTTTCAGCAGAAATGTAAGACGCTAAGCATTTAAAAAGAATCTCACAGCTTGTGTGTACTGAATGTGTAAATATTTAGGAAGAGTGACTACATGGTGTGGTATAAAAGTTTAAATTGGTGTGAGTTTAGGGTAAATGCATTTCTAAAATTGCAAAGGCCATAAATGAATTGTGCACATCTTCCCAATCAAACATTTATACCACCATTGTTATGGGATCTGACTGCAGAGGCCTCAAAAGGAGAAAAAAAGCTATAGCCAGCACATCTTGGAAACGTCTAACATTTACCTCCAATAACTCATCACACTATTACGCAGAAAAAACCTAAAGGTCCAACCTCTTGCCATCCACCAGAACTAGAAACAAGCACCCAATTAAGGGAGGATTTCTGACTTTTTAATGGTAAAAAGCATAGCTAGAAGATGGAGAGATAACTATCTCTAGCTCTAGCCTTGCAACCAGTAGTCTACCGACATGTCTCAATCATGCTCTAAGATTCAATTCCACAAAGGAAAAATTAGGCTATCAGCGAAGCTTGCTAATACTGAGATGTATTAAATTGTAGATTAGCATCCCCGGGGAGGTGGGAGAAGCCCCATCATTTAAGTTATTTAAAACTGGATTGGACAAAGCACCACAAAATACATCATAGCGAACACTCTTGCATGGGCTCCACCAGGGATTGAGCAGGTGTGACCTAGAAGAGACCTTTTCGATGCGCCACAGAGTAGCCTGCAACTCAATTAGCACTGGTGATCTAGATGCAAAAGATGCTGTAGCCCATTACCAATCCTTTCAGCCATCATGCCCTCATCTGAGATGATATTTTAGCAGTTTATTAAAAAGCACTTGTAAACTGGAAGGAATACAAATATTCAAACATCTCATACTACATCTCATAATAGTCTATGAAAAAAGCACTATGAATTCATTTCAATGAATAGTTTGAAATGCCATTTCAATTTAAAACGTTACTGGTCATTTCCCCTTAATAGCCAGTGTACAGCTCAGTACATTTTAATTACTGCAATGTTATTAACACTAAAGCCTTTTCAATGTGTAAATTCTGGTATCAGAAGTATTGCTGCAAGCAGCACATCTCAAAAATACATACTAATACTTTGCAAGGCATCCATAAAGTTTCTCCATTTGATTGCAGTTGTAGGCCCAGTCATAATTAAATACTGGGCAATAATCTATAGGTAACCTGTAAGAGCTGTTTTTATTGGACTTCTCAGTAAAATGTGCATGAGCAGCATTTCAGAGGCTGCCATTTCTTTAGCCTCAGCTCATCACCCAGCAGGGACTTGTGGACCCATATTTAAGGAACTAGAACATCAAAGGGTGGCACTGAAATTATACAGAACACTCCTAAGAGGTGAGATACTACCACTGTAATACAAGGGAAGAGCAGTTGCTAAGGGGCAAGAGAGGGAAGGAAAAATCTCTTCCTTCAACAAATGACAGAGAAGGTAGATCAGGAATCTTGACATGTTTGATCCTTGAAAGAATTTAGAGCAAGGAGTAGTCCCTGAAAGTGCTCAGGGAAGAACAAATGATCTAGGAAATATAAAACAAATAAATATTCCTACTTTACTGTAAAGAGCTCCACAACACGTAGTAGCTGATTAGGAACATCCTATTGAATGCTAGCTAGGAGACTAATGAAATTTTTTTGCCAAGATACAAGCCTTCATTTTTTATTTAAATAAAAATATTCTTCTTTCTCTGACTTTGTATTTTGCTAGGCCACTATAGCAGAAATGGAACTAACCTTCAGGACAGTAGATGCCAGGTGGGAGGATACAGCAAAAACCTAACAAATGTATTCACCTATTTTCTTGTGGATAAAAAACTTGCCAGCTCACTGGTATTCATGTGCCCTTTAGTTGCTTGTTCTCAAACATTTGTGTAGGAGAGCTTTTATTTGCCAGAATAGTCCCAGAAAGCAAACAAGTTGCAAATATATTCACAAACATCTGCACAAGGATCTGCATCAGAATTCCCCTTATAAGCAAAGATCTTTATATTACTTGCCCAATAGATCTGTTTAATAACTATGTATGCTTGTGGATAATCTGCAGACAGAAGAAGGGACTCTCCGCTGTTTATAAAGTTTAGGTGAGCAAACCAGGGGATGCAAACAACATCAGGTGATTTAAAGCATAAATAGTTAACCAAAGAACTGCAGATAATGATAGCAACCAGTTCATGAAGAAAACATGGGCTAAAAGTTTGTACCTGCAAATTTTTCATTGAGCAGTGCAATTTTTACAAGCATTATTCATTAGTTCCAATGTGTTTGTGACTATTTCATGATCAGAAAATCTATCTAAATAAACCAATTCTGATAAATGAGCCATAATAATTTGATCAGCTCTACTTTTTGCTCTGAAATTGACCCAGCATATTTCACTTCTGAAGAAGTGCAGATAAGTTTGAGAGATTTAAGAAGATTCAAAGACAGTAGGGCATGACCTAGGGTCCATCAATCATAGGGTATGTCTACACAGCAACTAGACACCCGTGGCGGGCCTGCACCAGTCGACTGAGGCTCATGGGGCTCGGGCCGCAGGGCTGTTTCACTGTTGTGTAGACTTCTGAGCTCAGGCTGGGGCCCAGGCTCTGGGACCCTCTCATCTCGCAGGGTCCTAGACCAGGGGTAGTTAATTGTTTTTTGTCAAGGTCCACATTTCTTGATCAAGGTATGGTCAAGGTCCAGACGCCACAGAAACATTTTCCACACCACAACAATAATTATAATAATAAGTAAATAAAAAAAGATTTCACGGTCCATTCAAAAGCATCTGGTGGTCTGGATTTGGCTATTGACTACCCCGGCCCAGACCCTAACATCAGCCCAGGCTCTAGGACCCTGTGAGGTGGGAGGGTCCCAGAGCCCAGGCTCCAGCCCAAGGTACACAGCAATGAAACAGTCCCATGAGCCCGAGCCCCGTGAGCCTGAGTAGGCTGGCATGGACCATCCACGGGTGTCTAGTTCCTGTGTAGACAGAGTTTTATAGCCTTAGAGTTTTATATTGCTGCCTATTACCATAATATCTGAGTGCCTTCCATGTAAAGTCAGTAACACTAGCACAGTCCCTCGTGGACTTCATGGAGCCTTTGGCACTTCTCCCCTTATGGGGTTGGAACTCAGCTTGTTGTGGGGTGTTCCAATTGCAAGTGGCACTTGTGTCAAGAGGAAGGTTTTGCAAGGTTTCCTGAAGATGGTCAGACTCTGCATTCACCTGATCTCCTCTAAAGATGGTTCCATAGCTGGATCCCTTCGACAGAGAATGCTTTTTGTCTCATGCTTCGTCTTGGGCTTAGTGATTTGCATTGTCCCAGAGAAGTGCAGCTGTCATGGTGGTTCATAATTGAAATTCAGTCTTGCATGTTTAGTAATTAAGCAATCAATTTGCCAACATCTAGAAGATAATAAGGTGATAACTTAAGTAACAAGACAGCATGGATTTGTCAAAAACAAATCATGTCAAACCAACCTGATAGCTTTCTTTGACAGGGTAACAAGCCTTGTGGATAGGGGGGAAAGCAGTAGACGTGGTAGATCTTGAGTTTAGCAAAGCTTTTGATACTATCTTGCATGACCTTCTCATAAACAAACTAGGGAAATGCAACCTAGATGGAGCTACTATAAGGTGGGTGCAAAACTGGTTGGAAAACTGTTCGCAGAGATAGGTTTCAGTGTAGTAGCCGTGTTAGTCTGTGTCAGCAAAATGAAAATAAGAAAGAAAAACTTGCAGCACCTTAGAGACTAACAAATTTATTTCAGCATAAGCTTTCGTGGGTTAGTACCCACTTCATCGGATGCATGGAATGAAACATACAGTAGACAGATATTTATACAGTCAGAGAAACATGATAAGGTGGAGGTGCATAGACCAACCTTAAGAGGCTAATTAATTGAGAGGAACCATAACAGCAGGGGAAGAAAAACCTTTGAAGTGATAAACAAGATGGTCACACAGGTGTGAATGAGCATCGTTAACTTAAGGGAAATAGATTCAATTAATGTAATGGCCGAGCCATTCCAAGTCCTTATTTAATCCTGAGGTAATGCAATCTAGTTTGCATATCAATTCGAGTTCAACAGTTTCTCTTTGAAGTCTGTTTTTGGAGTTAATCTGTCGCAACACTGCTACCCTCAAGTCTGTCACTGAGTGATTAGGGAGGTTGAAGTGTTCTCCTACTGGTTTCTGAATGTTATGATTCCTGATGTCAGATTTATGTCCATTTATTCTTTTGCGTAGAGACGGTCCGGTTTGGCCAATGTACATGGCAGAGGGGCATTGCTGGCACATGATGGCATATATCACATTGGTAGATGTGCAGGTGAATGAGCCCCTGATGGCGTGGCGGATGTGATTAGGCCCTGTGATGGTATCACTTGAATCGATATGTGGACAGAGTTGGCATCGGGCTTTGTTGCAAGGATAGGTTCCTGGGTTAGTGTTTTTGTTGTATGGTGTGTGGTTGCTGGTGAGTATTTGCTTCAGGTTGGGGGGCTGTCTGTAAGCAAGGATTGGTCTGTCCTCCAAGATCTGTGAGAGTGAGGGATCATCTTTTAGGATAGGTTGTAGATCTTTGATGATGCGCTGGAGAGGTTTTAGTTGGGGGCTAAAGGTGACGGCTAGTGGCGTTCTGTTGTTTTCTTTTTTGGGCCTGTCTTGTAGTAGGTGACTCCTGGGTACTCTTTTGGCCCTGTCAATCTGTTTTTTCACTTCAGCAGGTGGGTATTGTAGCCGTATGGAGTGGAAATCCATCAACTTCATGAAAAAACTCGCACAGATACAGACAGACATCATCTTCCTTTCCAACTGCAAACAGATGGACATCATACCAAAAGGACTAAAGGTAAAAAATCCATTACAATCTACTTATCACACAGACTATGCTGAGAGATTGTGCCTCACACTCTCAAAGAAACTGCGAAACCACCTGATCAACATCCTATACAGCAAACAGGGAAAGATTAAGACTGAGCTCTCAAAACTGGATACTCTTATGGAAAACCAACCTTCCACACAAACTTCTTCATGGACTGTCTTTACAAAAACTAGACAAGCCATTTACAACACAAGCTTTGCTTCTTTACAAAAGAAAAAGGACACTAAGCTATCTAAACTGCTGCATGCCACAAGGAACCACAACAGCAGTTCCCTTACCCCACCCAACAATATTGTTAATCTTTCCAGCTATACTCTCAGCCCAGCAGAAGAATCTGTCCTTTCTCGGGGCCTCTCCTTTTGTCCCTCCAGACCCACGAACATGATACAGTTCTGCGGTGACCTAGAATCCTACTTTCGACGTCTCCGACTCAAAGAATATTTCCAACAGACCTCTGTACAACATACTAACCCACAGAATCCTTCCTACCAAAACTACAAAAAGAAGGATTCTGCGTGGACTCCTCCTGAAGGTCGAAACAACAAATTGGACTTCTACATAGACTGCTTCCATCGCCGTGCTCGAGCTGAAATTGTAGAAAAGCAAAATCACTTGCCCCGTAACCTCAGCCGTGCAGAACACAATGCCATCAACAGCCTCAGGAACAACTCTAACATCATAATCAAAAAGGCTGACAAAGGAGGAGCTGTCGTCATCATGAATAAGTTGGAATATGAACAAGAAGCTGTCAGGCAGCTCTGTAACTCCACATTCTACAGGCCTTTATCCTCTGACCCCACTGAGGAGTACCAAAAGAAACTACACCATCTGCTCCAGAAACTCCCTGGAAAAGCACAAGAACAAATTTGTACAGACACGTGCCTAGAACCTCGACCAGGGATATTCTATCTGCTACCCAAGATCCATAAACCTGGAAATCCTGGACGCCCCATCATCTCAGGCATTGGCACCCTAACAGCAGGATTGTCTGGCTATGTAGACTCTCTCCTCAGGCCCTATGCTACCAGCACTCCCAGCTATCTTCGCAACACCACTGACTTCCTGAGGAAACTACAATCCATCGGTGATCTTCCAGACAATACCATCCTGGCCACTATGGATGTAGAAGCCCTCTACACTAACATTCCACACAACGATGGACTACAAGCTGTCAGGAACAGTATCCCCGATACTACCACGGCTAACCTGGTGGCCGAACTTTGTGATTTTGTCCTCACCCACAACTATTTCACATTTGGGGACAATATATACCTTCAAGTCAGTGGCACTGCTATGGGTACCCGTATGGCCCCACAGTATGCCAACATTTTTATGGCTGACTTAGAACAACGCTTCCTCAGCTCTCGTCACCTAACACCCCTACTCTACTTGCGCTACATTGATGATATCTTCATCATTTGGACCCATGGAAAAGAAACCCTTGAGGAATTCCACCATGATTTCAACAATTTCCATCCCACCATCAACCTCAGCCTAGACCAGTCCACACAAGCGGTCCATTTCCTAGACACCACTGTGCTAATAAATGATGGTCACATAAACACCACCCTAAACCGGAAACCTACTGACCGCTATACTTACCTACATGCTTCCAGCTTCCATCCTGGACACACCACACGATCCATTGTTTACAGCCAAGCTCTAAGATACAACCGCATTTGCTCCAATCCCTCAGACAGAGACAAACACCTACAAGATCTCTATCAAGCATTCTTACAACTACAATACCCACCTGCTGAAGTGAAAAAACAGATTGACAGGGCCAAAAGAGTACCCAGGAGTCACCTACTACAAGACAGGCCCAAAAAAGAAAACAACAGAACGCCACTAGCCGTCACCTTTAGCCCCCAACTAAAACCTCTCCAGCGCATCATCAAAGATCTACAACCTATCCTAAAAGATGATCCCTCACTCTCACAGATCTTGGAGGACAGACCAATCCTTGCTTACAGACAGCCCCCCAACCTGAAGCAAATACTCACCAGCAACCACACACCATACAACAAAAACACTAACCCAGGAACCTATCCTTGCAACAAAGCCCGATGCCAACTCTGTCCACATATCGATTCAAGTGATACCATCACAGGGCCTAATCACATCCGCCACGCCATCAGGGGCTCATTCACCTGCACATCTACCAGTGTGATATATGCCATCATGTGCCAGCAATGCCCCTCTGCCATGTACATTGGCCAAACCGGACCGTCTCTACGCAAAAGAATAAATGGACATAAATCTGACATCAGGAATCATAACATTCAGAAACCAGTAGGAGAACACTTCAACCTCCCTAATCACTCAGTGACAGACTTGAGGGTAGCAGTGTTGCGACAGATTAACTCCAAAAACAGACTTCAAAGAGAAACTGTTGAACTCGAATTGATATGCAAACTAGATTGCATTACCTCAGGATTAAATAAGGACTTGGAATGGCTCGGCCATTACATTAATTGAATCTATTTCCCTTAAGTTAACGATGCTCATTCACACCTGTGTGACCATCTTGTTTATCACTTCAAAGGTTTTTCTTCCCCTGCTGTTATGGTTCCTCTCAATTAATTAGCCTCTTAAGGTTGATCTATGCACCTCCACCTTATCATGTTTCTCTGACTGTATAAATATCTGTCTACTGTATGTTTCATTCCATGCATCCGATGAAGTGGGTACTAACCCACGAAAGCTTATGCTGAAATAAATTTGTTAGTCTCTAAGGTGCTGCAAGTTTTTCTTTCTTATTTTCGTTTTGTTCGCAGAGAGTAGTTGCTTCACATGGCCAATATATGTGGAAGCACACAACTGGTTAATACAAAAACTGATGGCCTTATTCTCCGCTGCTTTGCACCTTGTATAATTGTGTGTGTGTTTCGCACCCACTTTGTACAGGTGTTAAACGACTATACAAAGGGCAGGGGAGAATCAGGCCCATTGTATCTTGCCGTTATAGAATGGACCATGCTCTCCAAAGTCAGAGAATGGTAATGCTGCTTGGAAAATCAATACGGATTGGATTTAGAACAAAAAAACCCACCTTTACCTCATGCTAAATAAGTCATATTTTAAGCACTCTACAGTAGCTTCTGTTAAGTCAGACAAGATCTTGATCTAAATTAGACATTAGTTCAACATGCATCCCTGAACTACAGTTTCCTTCAAAAGTTTAAGGTAAATTAAAAAACACAAAATCTTTCGTGCCATTTATAGGTAAATCAATCTTCTAGAAAGAGATCAGAGTAGAATTTCGTTGAACTAGAAAAAATACAATGGAGAATTGGACTAGAAAAGACACAAGGAAGGAGACTAGGCATGACTGCAGCATTTCTTTTCCTTCACCACTTTTCAGTACTGTTCAGTTTCCTTCTTTTTTCCAGCAGAAAATAGAAAGCTGAGTGAAAACAGAGAGGCACAAGGTTACACAAGTCCAAGTGAAAGGAAGATTACTGCTTCTTTTACTGGAATGATTTCAAACCCCTGCCCCCCCTCCACCTTTCATCATCATTGCTCTGTGGGCCAAACACTCCATCAACCATGATTAAGAGTGCTTGGTGCAAAGGTTTCACAAAGAAGTTTGGAGAAGAGAAAGAGGAGAACAGAATCCTTCTCCATAGGCCATGGGGGACTCCCTCTGCAGACTCAGGGATATGGGAGCATCTGTACCAGGAGGGTGAATGGAGCATAGTTGTCCTCTATTAGTCTATCCCCTCTCTACCCCCAAGCCCCATCCATGGTTGGATGAAGGATCCATGAAGGACCCAAAGGGTGGCACAGAGGATGCAGACCCCTTGGCATCTTGCCCCTACCCTCCACTTCTCTCACAGCAGAGCTGCACTAGTTCTAGGGTGGTCAAAGCCCTTCACGCGCACAGTGAGGGAGGTAAGATTTACACCTATGTTTACAACACAGCAAGTTTACTTGGCACTTTTACACATCTACTAATGGTAGAGCATGGAATTTAAGAGATGCCATTATGGAACAATTCAGCATGTAATAAAGACTGGGGAGGTAAATGCAGTTAAATAAAGATCCAAACAATTGCAGCCTGCTGGAATGTTGCTAGCAATGAATGTGAATAGCTCAAAAGTGATACAAGACGACAACATAAGTGGTGTGGAAAACAATAACCTTGAATGAAAGTGTGGAACACTGTAGCAACGCATAATTGGTCATGGGGGGCTGTACGCAATCAGGAGAAATCAAATGGCATTTAGCACTGGTCCAGGATTTGCATACTACTGATTGTAAAAAGTGAGACTTTATAGCTGGTGCTGTGAGTCACTCAGAGAAATATATCCCCTGGTAACAAGCTATGCTTGGTGCCTCTACTGGGGCAAAGAATTCTGCAAAGCTGAAAGTGAGATCTGAGTGACTGAGATCACATAGCACCATTACAAACCAAAGGAAGATTTGGAAGTGTTTGCTTATGACTTGGAATCCTTGCGGACATGGCCATTACAAACATATGGCGAGATACTAGGCCACATTCCTACCACACCAGCTGAGCAAGGGTTCTATCTCTATGAAAAGTTGCCAACAAGAAGTCACTCTGTAGTTTTGCTGATACCATGAACTTAGTCAAATGGCTGTGGTACACAAGAAGGCCTGGGATGGCACTGGATGGAAAGGGCCTTAATACTATGAGAGAAGCAAGATTCAGCAGTGTGGTAAGTGGCAGTGCTGACAAAGCAAGCAGCTGGTGACAGAGGTGAACATAAGTAGCAGTAGCAGCCATTATCTCAGCACTATGGTGACATCTGTCTCAGTTTGAGAGTTGACTGTCAAGACTTCAAGAACACTAGAGGCAGAAGGCAATTGTGGTGGCCACAACCCTGGAAGTGGGTCAGTCAGTAGACTTTGTGTTCCAGATAGGGCTAGGGCACCCTCCTATCAGTAGGTTACATCTAAGACAGCAAGGTTTGGCTCCCACTGAAGTTCTTCACGAGGAGATTTCCTTGGGGAAGGGGAGTGAGAAGAATTTTACTGCAGCATCAGTATTTACTGAGTCTTTATACAGTCATGGCTTTTTAGGATTGTGAATATTTGTGTTTTGCAAAATTACATACTCTAGGTTTTTCCACCCTCACTTAATGTGAGGAACGTGTGTAAATTAAAAAACAAAAACAAAAAAAACCAACCCACCCCTCTGGTATCTTTATATTTAAAAAAAAAATTGTGGTAGATTTGAATTAGATTGTCATCTTTTTGCACTGTGGTAATAAGCAGTCCCACCTAAGATAAACAGGAACATTCCCATCTCTCAGAATGAGACATCTTGTTTAGTTTAAGCTTCCTGCAAGATTAAAAACTATTAAAGCAATTTTCACTAGACTCTGCAGGCCTAATTCAGAGAGATGTTTTTACACTGCTCTGGCAGCGTGACTGGGCCCTGACCTGGGTGTGTAAAGGTGTAAATAACAATGAAGCCCTGCATATTTTAGGAGACATATAGCACTGAAGTTATGCCACTTTGGCACTCCTAGTGCCAATATATCCTACAGTGATGGAAGGTGTAGTTAATCCACCTTCCCGAGAGGCCATAGCTATATCAACAGAATTCCTGCATTGACCTAGCCATGTCCATGCCAGGAGTTAGGTTGGTTTAACTATGGCACTCAAGGGTGTGAATCTAAATTTTAAGTGTAGACCAGGCCTTAGTGTGTGCCATGTTTTAGAGTGACAGCTAAGGAAAGCTGCTGAGAAAAGGTACCTGAATTGGAGCATTTCATGTTGGGAACCTTTACAAATGGTATTTACAAACCTAAAAGGGATGCCATTTTGAAAAACATTAATACGTTTATTTCTAAAAAGCCTTACTTGTTTAAAAACTCCTAATTTATCCCCTTTACTTTGTGTTATACAGAGCACACAGAACTTGGCACTATATTGAACTCAGGGTGATTTCTCTATTTAGAACATTATCTCCTATGTACTGAAGGGCCAATGGGACTTGGGCACCTAAATAATTTGACAACATTGCCTTGTATCTATTTATAGCAATCTAGCAAAATATACATTTAAATAAGCAGATTTTTTCCTGAATTGAATGTTTCCTAAAACGCACATGATGTAATATCAGGAAGCCATTAAAACTACAGGATTTAAGACATTTTAAGTGTCAATATTTCACTCTCATTGTTACAAAGATACCTAGCTTCCAAAGGTCAGACTCTTGTCTACCACACCTTCTGGATCCACAGAAGTCAAAAGAATTCAAATTTCAATTGCAATGAAGCCTCACTACATCTCCCGCTCCCACGTGGCACATAAGATGCGTGTTCTATCATTTGATGTTTTTAGGACCATGGTGTAACATGAAGCAGTTAAGGGAGGCTTTCATTGGGTAGTTGACAGCAAACTTCTGTAACATCAGTCTGTGAAAGTCTTAAATAAGGATTGACAGATATGACTAAAAGCTTAATAGATCTAAAAAGGTATGGTTTAAAGACAGTTTAATCTTCTCAGTCTCTCTTTCTTCACCTCTGATCTGATACTGAAGTTGTAGGGCTAACCTGGTGGCCCCTATTTTGAGAGCTTTGTGTTGCAATCCAATGTCCGTCACTGACAGATTAGTCCCTAGGAGACCATTACAACCTGGCATGAGTTACAGCAGCCTTTGGGATACTGGAAAGTGTGACATGGTATAACTTAGTTGAACTAGTCCATGTGCTTAGAGGCATATTTGCTTCCTCTTGTTCCATCTTCCATACTCAGCTCTGGTGCAGCAGAGGAATTAGCCCACATAATTCATGTCAAATTGTGACATGATAAACACATATGTAACTTCACTGCAAGAAAAAGAAAAATGACTGTTGTCCAAGAGGGCATTAACTTTAGGGAGTGTTCTAGTAAAATCCTATTAAAGTCTTGAAAGAGGTAGACATAGCAGTCAAAACAGGGTTACCGCTATACTGAATTCTGAGCAGAAGTTGAGGCTAGTCTGAAAGTCAGATCTGTTAAGAATAACAGTCATAGGCTACTTAGTTTGTCCTAAATGTTACAAATACAGCGGGTATGCTGGAGATGGACTCTGTGGATCTCTCCATGCAGAATTTTCTAATTTTCAATAAAAGCAATATACTGACCAAGTAAATGCCTTAAAATACATATGATCTTGTTTCCAAGTTTGCTTCAGTAGGAATTTCTCTTTGGAACAACAACAACAACAACACAGAGACCATCTACACAAAATAGTGATAGGTGAGGTGACTGAACAGTAATGTGACAGAGTCTTCGTAGAGATGGTTCAATTTTTTTTAAAAAAGGTGGGAGAGTGGAAAGAGATAGGGCCAGATGAAGGAAAAAAAAAACCTCATGGAAAAAACTGTCCTTGTTTTTCAATGTTTCAGAACAAAATATTGCCAAAGCATTCTGAAATTTTGTTTCAAAGTTGTGAGGAAGTCCCACTCTTCCCCACCAATGGCAACACTTTAAATATGGTTCTGTCCATCCCCCAAACTAAGTTTTGAAACAAAATTTAATTAAGAAGACTCCTGACTTCCTGAGACATAATTTCCATTTTTTCAGCTATTTCCAAGATTTTCCATTTTGGTCACCAGTCAGTTACTGAAAGCCATTGCCACCAAGAGGCTGTTGAGTGGCTTATGGGAAGTGAGCTGGTGGTGTCACACAGTTCTTGAACTGGTATCCATACCATACCACAAACCCTATTATAACTATTGCTGTGTTTGGCAGTCTCAGCTGAGATGCCATGGGGACATAAGTCTGAATTTTCTTTTCATCCACTGAACAACCTTGAAGCAACATTATTGCTATGGTCCTGGCTAGCTCTGTTTTCTGAACAAAGGTTTCTGTTTCTTCTGCCATCAGTCTGGCACCTTCTACAAGTACTAAATTCACTTTAAAACACATTCAATTAGTCAGATAAACTCAGATTAATTTCTGCTCCATTATAGGACAAGAAGGGAAAATGTAAACATTGATTTAGGCGATAATTCCCCTAATAGGACAGAAGGCTCCCAAATGTTTCCTCATCCCCACAAGTGGCAAGAGACTAAGTAAAATTTAAAAACGATAGGAGTTTTTTTTCCAGTGGGATAAAGGCACCTGACTAAAGGGCTTGCCATTATGGCATGGATCCATGTTCTCTTGCTGGATTAGCTTTTGTCTCTGAACAATAATCACACTGACTATGAAGGTCTTGCTTTCAGTTTTAATGAATCAGATGAGAGTGGGGATTAGCTGGAGAAGACTTCTCCTCATGAAGGGTTTATGCCTTGTGGCTGAAAGTTTCCATGAAACTCACCAATAATACACCCATAGTTGGGCTTTGGAGCAATACCCTGGCTGAGTGAGTAGCCAAGTTCATGCACCCTCGCTTGGGCCAAAACTTTGAAAGGTCTCAATTCTGCCTTCTTTCTGTTCTACTCCTCTCATGGTACTGCTCTGCTACCTACCCCAATAAAGGAGAACTAACAACTTAAAATGCCTTGTTCAAACATTTTAAGTAACACAACTTTCAAACACCTGAACAGCAAATGTAACTTTTCTTGTCTGCATAGTAAACACTGGCATTTTTATCTGCTTGAATAATCAAAGTGGTGCTTTCCGTGCCTTCTTGATTGCAAAGATTTGAACTGCTTCCTGAAGGTCCACAGTCTGGGCCAGCTCATGCTCTATTGATATGGTTGCAAGGCTGACCAGCCTTTCCTGTATCATTATGGAGTGTAGATATGTTTTTATTAACTTCAGCTTGGAGAAGCTGCGTTCTCCACTGGCAATTGTTACAGGAAGTGTTAGAAGTATGCACAGAGCAACAAAAGCATTTCCAAAGAGGGTGGTCATCTTATCTGCGCACATATATTCCAGAACAGCCTTTGGAGTTGATCCTGCTGAAATGTATCTTAAAAGGGATTTCAGTTCATCACCTAAATCACTTGCATCAATATCGCGCATGTCATCATGTGTCAACACTCTAGTGCCCTGCATTGCTGGTGTAGGTCTTCTTCAGGTATAGTGAGGAGTTTTGGAATATCATACAACATCCTAAATATACTGCTGTGTTCCTTGAGCTGCATGTATTGTATACTGACTGTATTGCACGATCTAGCACCTGGTTAAAGAATTCAACTTTGAATTGTTGTTTGGGGTCTCTTATGGGATTATCCTGTGCCTCATAATCAAAAGGTCTTCTTCGGTGACTCTTGTATTCTTGAATGGGTGGGAAAATAGATTCAGTGTGAAGTTCCTCTGCCAACTTCTGTGCACTCTTCAGAATGTTTTGAAATCCCTCATCTGACTGGTAAGACTTTGCTTTGTCCAGTTGTTCCATTGCTCCAGATATATCAAAGTCAACACCTTGGAGTCTCTTGCTTACAACATTTATTTCAAACAGTATGTCATGCCACAACACTAAACCACACAGGAAGTTGAAGTTATGTATGTTTCTGATGATTCCATTTCCCTCTACCACTGTTCTCCCACGAACAGTTCCTATCATGGCATTATCCTCCATAATGGCAACTATGGCATCATCTATCTTCCCAATTTGGTGTTTGATAGGCTTTATCACCGCCACTCAACTTTCCCATCGTGTGGCACTCAGTGGTTTCAGTGTCAGAGAGGATGTTCCCAGATGTTGCTTCAAAATTTGCCATCGATGAGTTGATGCAGAGAAAAATACATAGATGCTTTGAATTACATTAAAAAATTCAGCAGCCTCACTAGAAGCTGATGCTGCATCACTGACCACCAAGTTCAATGAATGAGAACTGCATGGGACAAAAAAAACTTGAGGGTTTAACTCTCGGATCTGTGTCTGCACTCCTCTGTTCTTTCCTCTCACGTTGGCACCATTATCGTAGCCCTGACCTCTCATGTCAGCTATCGCAATTCTCATATCTTCCAGCTTTTTAAGAAGCACATTTGTCATGCCAGCTCCTGTAGTATCATCAATGTCAATAAATTCTAGAAAATGCTCTGACAGTCACCATTGCAGGGACATTTTCACTAGGTTCTGTTGTTACAAAACGCACCATTAAAGTCATTTGTTCCGTATGGCTGATGTCAGGTGTGCAGTTCAGAATAACAGAGTAATAGCTTGCTGACTTCAGATCTGCCACAATCTTGTGTTTGACTTTTGTTGCCAGTAACTGTATGATCTCATTTTTAATCATTTTTCCAAGGTAGTGGTATGTGTACATTTCTTGGGTGGTGACTCTTCTTAGATGCTCCTCGAGTACAGCATCAAACTCAGCCATCAGCTCCACAATTTTAAGGAAGTTTCCATTGTTTGGCACATACAGCTGATCTGAAGTGCCATGCAGTGCTAGGTTTTAGGTAGTAAGCAGTCTCACAATGGCAATGGGCCTTTTCAGAACATTTTGCCAGTAAAGAGACTCTGATGCAATTTTTTTTTGATCATCTATGGTGACCTTTAACCTTAGTCTCATCTCAAGCTCTTTCCACCTATGGAATGCTCTCTGGTGATTTGCTGCCTTCTCATTTGCTGCCTTTGGCGTGCCAGATTTTTCCAGTCCTTTGTTCCTGTAAAAACCAATGTGGCTAGAACATTAGACTGGAAGAGTTTGCAACAAAAAAAGTATGCAGCATTCTGGGTTTTTGAGTACATAAGCCATGGCCTCTCCACTTTGTCACTATTGGGGATTTCATGCCAGTAATGTGTTGGATGGAAACTTCTATTTTCATTGTCTTTGGGGAACATGAAGTTTTTCACTTGCTGTGGCCCATGCAGTACAAGGAAGTCCCTCAGGCTACTGCTCAAGTGGGTCCACAGTCCTGGATCATCTAGATTTAAGGAACTAAACTCAGCAGCAGCTGTTTCTTGCGCCTCCACCACACTCTTCTCTGATCTACACTCTTCTTCAGGAATGTGCATGGTTACATCCATTTGAGATGGAGATATGGATGTTGCAGTAGCTGCCAGGTCACCTGTACTCTTGACTAACTGGAAGATCAGGCATCTCCTCACCACTCACATGGGCCGGAAGGCTCACCGTGAACATGTGTCTCTATGTATCTCAGGAGAGCTCCTTCCTGCTTAGATAGAATAGCTTCCTTTGCTTGCTTGCTTTTTCTGAATGCTGCCCCAGAAGGGTGTTTTCTTCTCACTCATTACTGCTGTTCTGTGCCAGCTACAGTGGCTCTCACTCAATTGAAGGGGACAAATAAGCAGGCTGGTAGCAGGGCCTGAGTGAGAGAAGAGATCAGCGTCTTAAGGGCCTAACTGGCTCCTACTACTTCAGTTGACTGCCTGTTCTCCTCAAGTGGGTTCAGGGAAGCAGCAGGCAACAGGAAGCTCCCTGAGAAGCTGGGGTTAATCAGTCCAGGCTCCTGTGGGGCTAGAGAAGTACTTAAGAGGCTCCTCCTCCTCTCTCTCCCTGCAGCTCCTGCTGCTTTCTGTTATTCCCTCTCACCTTTTCTCCTGCCTGCCTGCTATGTCTCTTGTACCCTTCTTCCTCCAGCACAGCACTCCACCATCTCTGTGCATCTAGATCAGAGAGATTACATATGCACCAAGAGCACACACAATTTTCTACACTCTGGGTCCTAGTGGCACCCCCGCACAGTCTGGCACCCGAGGTGGCCACCTCCGTTCGCCTCATGGTAAGGCCAGCCCTGCACTTGGTAAAGGAGAAGAATGACCTTTATATCAGGCTGGACTGATGAGCACTGTTGGGGTTTTTGGGGGTTCTGTTT
This sequence comes from Macrochelys suwanniensis, assembly GCA_033296515.1. Taxonomy (NCBI): domain Eukaryota; kingdom Metazoa; phylum Chordata; order Testudines; family Chelydridae; genus Macrochelys; species Macrochelys suwanniensis. The sequence continues at coordinate 146,615,011 of CM065776.1, forward strand.
TTTGCTTTAAACAAACGTGAGATTTTTTTCTTACTTGCCCAAGCAATAAGTACTATGTGAATTTAAATGGTAGAATTGAAGCATTGGGTTAGCATTAGATAGTGTATATGACATTTTGGGTTTGCATTTGAGAACAAGTCATTTTTAATTTTCAGAGTTAATTGAAAGTTGCATAACTGGAAATTCAAAATAAAATGTACGCTATGCTAAAACAGAAGTTTGCTAGGTCAGCAACAATCATATTATGTTTAGTTTCCTATCCTGACCCAAGAGGAAAGTTGGAGAGGGTTTGCTGCTTTTAAAAAAAATTATACACTAAGGTCTGGATTCACACAAACCCCAAATCAGGTCCCATTGGGATTCACAAAACCCTTTCTCAGTTGCTCCCAAACCCTGTAGGCACCTATAATTGCTTGGTGCCTCAATTTCTGCAGTAAGAGAGCTCCCTAGGCACGTATCTTTCTGCCTTTGAGTATACTGTGACAGATTGGCAATATCCTGTAATATCTTGAACAAACCTTATTGGATTAAGATTACCTTAATTCAATACCGTTTAATTTTATTGAATTAGGGTTAATACCTTTGGGGGGGTACAGTCTATTAAAAATGCAGTTGTTTATGTATTACTACAGCATTGTATGTACCTTCTCTAGTAGGGAGGAGGATCCTAATGTATTTCCTCTGTTATCAGCCCTGTGAAGCTATTCCCTGCTGCCCCCCTCCCTTGGAGAGGTCCACGTACGCTAGCTCAAACTGGATTCTCTAGGGACCAACAGACAAAGAAAGGATTTTGGGATAGCTTGGTTTTAAACTGGCTAAGGGCCTTCTTCCTGATCTAGGAAATGGACACGACCCCTGGTCCATGGAGGGCCCCCAATCTTCAGGTGAGGGCTGGAAGGACTGGGTCTACTGAGGCCCCATAAGACTGGGTATTTGTTCTGAGCTGAAGCTGTGATGAACTTGTGACACCCAAGGAAACCTCTTGGGTGCAGATTTGAAGGACTACTCCTGCCAGAATCCTTGATAGGGTTGGGATGGTGTCTGGTAAGATAGTTGGTATGCATGTAGGTTCTTTTAATATGTTCTCTATAGTGCTGTTACCTTAAGAATAAAACAGGCTTGCACAGAAAGAATGGTGTGGTAACTTGTACCTGTTGACAATCACTCTGTTATCAGTCTCTGATGAGAAAGCAAGCAGGTGTGCTTCGGCAGCCTGTCTCTGCTGGGAATAAGATAGCTAAGGCAAGGAACTGTGCAGCCTGGAAACACCCCCCATCAGAAGGTAAAGAGACATTGGTTTGCACCCAAGAAAGGTAACAGCTGGGGACTGGAAAGGCTGATAGTGGGTACCCTTGTTGGCCCCCCCAGGGGAAATACAGGTGCGGTTGCTCTGAACTGTGACACATGCCTACTGCAGCCCTATGGTAGGCATCCATACACCTAAGCCAGTAGTGTAGCCAGGGGGGAAGCAGAGGGAGCGGCCGCTCCCCCTATGAGGAAAAGCGGCGCTAAGGCGCCGCCAGAGCCTCGCTAGGGCAGCGCTTAAAAAGGCCTGCGGCTCCTGCCACTGCGGGGAGCCATGGGCCTTTTAAAGTGCTCTCCCACCCCCAGCCCCACTGCCAGAGCTGGGGGGGAGGGGGGCGCTTTAAAAGGCCTGCGGCTCTAGCCGCAGCAAGCCGCCCCTTGTCTCCCCGCTCAGCCACGGCAGCGCTTTAAAGGGCCCGGGGCTCCACAGCGGCTGGAGCCCCGGGCCCTTTAAAGCGCTGCAGGGTGAGTACAGGGGGAGCGGGAGGCGCCTTTTTATAGCACCGCTCCCCCTGTGCTCAAGACCTGGCTACGCTACTGACCTAAGCCCCAAGGCAATGCACAAACCAGGGGAAGATGGCCTCATAGGTAAGTTAGGCAGAGGAAGGCCCAATCTGGTAAGCATGCTCAGACCTTGCCCAGGGCAAGCTTATACAAAACAGCAGGAGACGGCAGCAGCAGGACACCCTCACAACCTTAAGCTCACTGGTTATGGTACTCACCAGGGAAGTGGGAAACCCCCACTTCAAGCACCTCCTCCACTGAGTGGGAGAAGGGGTTTGAACAGGGATCTGCCACCTATCAGGTGAGTGCTTTAACCCATGGCTACAGAGTCATTCTTACAGGTTCTCTTTCACCCCATGATGAAAGAATCATCTACCCAAAGTGGATCAGCTTCACCAGGAGAGACAGAACCCTCACATCAGAATTTCCCCTAGCTCAGTGGTTAGGCACTCACCTGAGAGATGGCAGGTCCCTGTTCAAATCCCTTTGTCCTCCTCAGGTGGAGAGGGGAATGTGAACTGGGAGTCTCCCACGTCCCAGGTGAGTACCCTAACCACTGGGCTAAAAGTTATGAGGGAGCTCCCCTGTCATACTGGCTTCCTGCAAGAAAAGATACAAGGAACACTCAATGTCTAGGGCACGTCTACACTTAAAATGTTACATCAGCACTTTAATGAAGATGCTCTCTTGTCAACACAGAGCTCTCCCATTAGCTTAGTTAACCCATCTCCATAAAAGGCGGTAGTTACATGGGAGAAGCTCTCCTGCCGACAGTGCTGTCTATGTGGGGGGTTTAGGTCAGTATAACCGTGTCACTTGGTTGCATAGGCGCCAACTCTGTGGGTGCTGAGGGGTTGGAGTACCTACAGGAAAAAATTAGTGGGTGCTTTGCACCCACCGGCAGCCAAGCTCCCCTGCTCCCACCCCCTCCTCACCTCCTCCTCCCAGCATGCTGCGTCCCCACTCCTCCCCCTCCCAGAACTTCCTCCCACTGCTAACAGCTGTTTGGTGGTGCTTAGGACTTTCTGGGAGGGAGAGGGAGAGTGGGGATGCAGGGCACTCTGGGGAGTAGGCCTAGGAGGTACATTAAATGGTGCCCACATCTGAAGCTATATTGGTTTGCTCCAGGCCTCCTCCTCACTCCCACCTCCAGTGGAGCTGTGATTGCAGGCATTGGTGGGGACTTTCAGCCTGCATTCTGTTGGCTTCTGCCAATGAAAGCTTAGGAGTACACCAAGCCGGGCCTTTTAAAATGCAAAAAAAAGGGGGGTGGGGGAGGAAATGCTACAATGTAGCTTTACTTTGTTCTGTTTAAAAACAGAAAAGAGAAAAAAAAAGTGTGTAAATTACAAGATTCTGGGAAATTACTTTCTAAGTAAGGAAATCTGAATTTTAAGCAAGTATCAGAATAGTCACAGGAAGTGAATTCTAAACTCCTATATAAGTATTCACACCAGAAGCTTAATTAGAAGGGCTATACCTTTCCAGTAAAGAAAAGGAAACACGTTATGTAATGGTGCAATCAAAGCTACCCTCCCAGCTGAAATTTCAAACTCTCCTACTCCTCAGGCACTCTTCAGACCAAGAATCATTTGTACAAATATTTGGCAGTCATAATTTATATGACTGAGGAGGCGATACACTCTTCACAAATATAGTCTTTAGCCACCCATAGAAGAGAGAACAAAGTTTGTCAAATAAGTGACTAACTACTGAAACTATTTCACCTAACTCTACTGCATTTTTACAGAGGTTCATTTTACCAGACCAATGCTTAGTATAATTCCATTTTCAGACGACAAGTGACACCTTGCTATTTTCTCCCATACTCCTCAACCCTCTGTGTTCTTTGTACCCTGTCCAAGAGACACCGAGCTCTGCTGCTTTTATTTCTTTATTCTCCTTGTGATGGGGTGGACTAGGCCCAAAGGCCCTCTGCTGCACACACACCCATCCCAGGAAAGGAGTAGAAGAGAAGAGAAGAACTCCAAGTGGCCTAGAGTGGTTGTGAGGAAGCAGCCAATGAAGAGGGCTGCAAGGAGCAGCTAATCAGGGCCTAGCAAACTCACATAAAATGAGCTGCAGGATCAGAGTCAGCCTGGAGCTGGAGGAGAGAGAGGGAAGGGAAGGACTGTGTTCCTGGCCGGCTGAAAGAGCAGCAAGACCACAGACAGCTCAGTGCTGGCAGGAACCAGGGGAGCAAGAGAAAGCTCCTGGCTGGCTGCTGGGACTGAGCCTAAGACAGTTGCCAGCAGGGACTGGGGGGAACAAAGAAGGAGCTCCTGGCCGGCTGCTCATCCTGAGTAAAGACTGAGCCCAGGGAGGGCCACAGGAAAACAGGGTCTCCAGGGAAGAAGCCCTGGACGTATGACCCCATACCAGGGCCAGGACAAGTTAAAAACTGTATACCCTGGAAGGGTTTTGTTCAGTTTTCCATACAGATAGACAGTGTGTATGACTCAGCTGGCGGGCTGAATCACTGAAAATCAGTGGCCTCCCCAGGAATTGAAATGGGGGGGGGTGTTCGAATTTACGGGGGGCGGGTGTCACTAAATTGTCATGTAACTAGTTCACAAAACTGGGGGGGGTGTTGGTGAAATTCGGGGGGGGGGGGTGTAGACCCCCCCAGGGGTGTGTGTAGGGAAATCACTGCTGAAAATACACCTGAGAAGCCACCAACAGAGGTCACCATAAACAGAATGCAGGCACATTCATTCACTCAGCCAGGGGATGCTCACAAGAAATTCATGCCACCCTGTTACAGTCCTTATGACTGATTTCATGTCCTACCTTATGTCTTGCTTTATTGCTCTTCTCTCCTCCTCTGATCCCTAGTGCTGTGGCCTGGCATGATCTTCTTCCAGGTGGAGCTACCATGCAGTCTAGAGATCTGCTGAGAAGCCATTGTCCTCTCATCCTCAGCTGCTCTTGGATGTGAAGTAGGTAAGCAGGTGAGAGTCACTGGTGGTCACTGGGCTTGGTGATGAAGCAGAGGCATTGTGGGCCAATGCAGGCAAATGGCAAGTTACCAAATAGCTCACGTATACAACCACTACTGGAATCAGTGGATACTGATGGTCATGGGACTGAGTATTGGCTTTCATAAATTTAGCCAGATCAAATGACAGCAGCTGGTAACTAAAGTTCAGTTGTCTTACCAGCACTGATGTGAGTCACACTTAGTACTTCAGAATTCTAATTAATCCAGAGCTTTGTCCCAATTTCACTAGAACCAGCCAAGACATTGGGGGCAGTCCTCTTTAAACCAGGGCAATGCTGGTAAATCAGGGCATCTGGTCATCCTGTTTGTGTTCATAAATGACAAAAAGTGTTAAGACTTTCCCATTTTCTACTGCTTTTGGCTATGGTATTATCTACACAAAGCTATATAGAGGGGAGAAAAGCAGTCTGTTCATAATCTTTTGGGAGTGAAAGATAAAAAGGAAAACACTGTTACACACAGAGGAGCCTTTGTGTGCTAAAGAGAGAGCTGGCAGAGACATCCCCAACAGTTTGCAGCGGTAGAGCAAGCTAGAGGGGATTACAGTCACTAACTCACTGGGATGGGAGTCAGTCACACCCTCCAAAGAAAGACCTACTAAATAAACTTTCTGATGTACATTCAATCACACACCACATTTGGATGTTATTCGATCACTTCAGCCGAAGCAAAGTGACTGTCTCCTTTGCTCAGAGAGACCTGACAAGATATTCATTGCCTTAGAGGATACACTATACAGTTTTACATTTAAAAAAAAAAATTGAGAAGATTCCTTCTGCAATTTCCTTTTGGGAGGGGGGGGGGAAGGGGAGAGGAGGAAAAGGGGGCAAGTGGAACAGGAACAACAGCAAGTGCAACTGCTGGACTGCAATTGCTGCTTTGTACTTGATCATTTCCCCATTACCAATTCTTTCCACTCAGCACACCCCCACCTATATGGTTTGTGTATCTGCCTATTGTTTTTAATCATAGGCTAAGATTGTAAGCACATAGGAGCAAGGATTGCCTTTATTATTGTGTGTATACAGCACATAATACAATGGGGTCTTGATCCCTACCTGAGGCTTGTGGGTGCCACCAAAATATTAAGAAGTATAGAATCATAGAATCTCAGGGTTGGAAGGGACCTCAGGAGGTCATCTAGTCCAACCCCCTGCTCAAAGCAGGACCAACCCCAACTAGATCATCCCAGCCAGGGCTTTGTCAAGCCTGACCTTAAAAACCTCTAAGGAAGGAGATTCCACCACCTCCCTAGGGAACCCATTCCAGTGCTTCACCACCCTACTAGTGAAAAAGTTTTTCCTAATATCCAACCTAAACCTCCCCCTCTGCAACTTGAGACCATTACTCCTTGTTCTGTCATCTTCTACCACTGAGAACAGTCTAGATCCATCCTCTTTGGAACCCCCTTTCAGGTAGTTGAATGCAGCTATCAAATCCCCCCTCACTCTTCTCTTCTGCAGGCTAAACAATCCCAGTTCCCTCAGCCTCTCCTCATAAGTCATGTGCTCCAGCCCCCTAATCATTTTTGTTGCCCTCCGTTGGACTCTTTCCAATTTATCCACATCCTTCTTGTAGTGTGGGGCCCAAAACTGGACACAGTACTCCAAATGAGGCCTCACCAGTGCCGAATAGAGGGGAATAATCACGTCCCTCGATCTGCTGGAAATGCCCCTACTTATACAGCCCAAAATGCCGTTAGCCTTCTTGGCAACAAGGGCACACTGTTGACTCATATTCAGCTTTTCATCCACCGTAACCCCTAGGTCCTTTTCTGCAGAACTGCTGCCCAGCCATTCGGTCCCTAGTCTGTAGCAGTGCATGGGATTCTTCCGTCCTAAGTGCAGGACTCTGCACTTGTCCTTGTTGAACCTCATCAGATTTCTTTTGGCCCAATCCTCTAATTTGTCTAGGTCCCTCTGTATCCTATCCCTACCCTCCAGTGTATCAACCACTCCTCCCAATTTAGTGTCATCTGCAAACTTGCTAAGGGTGCAGTCCACACCATCCTCCAGATCGTTGATGAAGATATTGAACAAAACCGCCCCCAGCACCGACCCTTGGGGCACTCCACTTGATACCGGCTGCCAACTAGACATGGAGCCATTGATCACTACCCGTTGAGCACGACCATCCAGCCAGTTTTCTATCCACCTTACCGTCCATTCATCCAGCCCATACTTCTTTAACTTGCTGGCAAGAATACTGTGGGAGACTGTATCAAAAGCTTTGCTAAAGTCAAGAAATAGCACATCCACTGCTTTCCCCTCATCCACAGAGCCAGTTATCTCATCATAGAAGGCAATTAGGTTAGTCAGGCATGACTTGCCCTTGGTGAATCCATGCTGACTGTTCCTGATCACTTTCCCCTCCTTTAAGTGGTTCAGAATTGATTCCTTGAGGATCTGTTCCATGATTTTTCCAGGGACTGAGGTGACACTGACAGGCCTGTAGTTCCCCAGATCTTCCTTCTTCCCTTTTTTAAAGATGGGCACTACATTAGCTTTTTTCCAGTCATCCGGGACCTCCCCCGATTGCCATGATTTGTCAAAGATAACGGCCAATGGCTCTGCAATCACATCGGCCAACTCCTTTAGCACCCTCGGATGCAGTGCATCCGGCCCCATGGACTTGTGCTCGTCCAGCTTTTCTAAATAGTCCCAAACTACTTCTTTCTCCACAGAGGGCTGGTCACCTCCTCCCCATACCGTGCTGCGGAGTGCAGCCGCCTGGGAGCTGACCTTGTCTGTGAAGACATAGGCAAAAAAAGCATTGAGTACACTAGCTTTCTCCACATCCTCTGTCACTAGGTTCCCTCCCTCATTCAGCAAGGGGCCCACACTTTCCTTGACTTTCTTCTTGTTGCTCACATACCTGAAGAAACCCTTCTTGTTACTCCTAACATCTCCGGCTAGCTGCAACTCCAAGTGTGATTTGGCCTTCCTAATTTCACTCCTGCATGCCTGAACAATATTTATATACTCCTCCCTGGTCATTTGTCCAATCTTCCACTTCTTGTAAGCTGCTTTTTTGTGTTTAAGACGAGCAAGGATTTCACTGTTAAGCCAAGCTGGTTGCCTGCCATATTTACTTTTCTTTCTACACATCGGGATGGTTTGTTCCTGCAACCTCAATAAGGATTCTTTAAAATACAGCCAGCTTTCCTCGACTCCTTTCCCCGTCATGTTATTCTCCCAGGGGACCTTGCCCATCAGTTCCCTGAGGGAGTCAAAGTCTGCTTTTCTGAAGTCCAGGCTCTGTATTCTACTGCTCTCCTTTCTTCCTTGTGTCAGGATCCTGAACTCTACCATCTCATGATCACTGCCTCCCAGGTTCCCATCCACTATTGCTTCCTCTACTATTTCTTCCCTGTTTGTGAGCAGCAGGTCAAGAAGAGCTTTTCCCCTAGTTGGTTCCTCCAGCACTTGCAACAGGAAATTGTCCCCTACACTTTCCAAAAACTTCCTGGATTGTCTGTGGACTGCTGTATTGCTCTCCCAGCAGATGTCGGGGTGATTAAAGTCACCCATGAGAACCAGGGCCTGTGATCTAGTAACTTCTGTTAGTTGCTGGAAGAAAGCCTCGTCCACCTCATCCCCCTGGTCTGGTGGTCTGTAGCAGACTCCCACCACGACGATACCCTTGTTGCTCATGTCTAAATTTAATCCAGAAAAAGTAATGAGTTTTTTAGTCAGATTTTTAGGTCTCAAGGGTGTCAGATAGGCTAGCACCTTGCATGAACACAGAAACGTCTATGAAAAATTAAAAGACAAAACACTTACGGTCTTCAGCCTCCTGCAGTAGTGAATGCCACAGTGTGGATGAAGGAGGATTTCCTTACGCTAGTTTAATATTTACTGAGAATTATTGCACGGGATGATCCTGTTCTCATATTATGCAACAGTAATTTGAGTAACAGAAAAAAAAGTCTCCAGGTGTCCAGAGAACCAGAATACATGAACAAGGCTAGAAAGGGGAAAGGCTTCTGCCAGTCTGTTCAATTCTGAACATGGCAGAGCTATTAGGTTACTATCAGATTTTTTTAGTTGTTTTTCTTTTAAAAGAATTGTTCATTTATAAAAGACATTACAAATTCTGTTTAAAGACATTGGAAAGGACAGTGTGTGGAGAAGATTTTCACTCCAATAGGCTACAGCTGAACTCACAGGTAAGAAGGGGAAAGGAATAAACAGTAGAAGACAAGACATTTGACTTTTGATTTAAAAGAGTGGTCAACAGGAAGGTGTTTTTTAGTTTGCACGTCAGGACTTTGCTGACATTTCTGGCTACTTCCAAGCTAGATAGTAGAGCAAACAGCTCAGAAGCAAAACAATGAGTACCCAGCACTCTGTATTCTCTGTGCACACCAGAGATCTTTCATTGTATCCATTATTCATTACTTGCTACAGCTACAGATATTCATGTGACAAGTTGAAAAGCTTAATGTGATAAGTGAGTTTATTGTAGCATGTCGACTGCTTCACCTGTAACCTGCCCATTCAAATCCAAATCCTAGAGCAGCTTCTGTCCCCTGCCAGAGAAGTATTTCCATCTTCACTTTCCAGTTGTAGAGTAGCCCCCCAAAAGATAACACTTGTTCATTGCTCAGGACAAGCCAGTCTGTAATGGTGTGGCACCCACCTCTTGCAAGCTCCTCCTGGTTGGGTGAGTCTGTGCTTCTCTCAGTTTACGGTGACCCTTTCTGGCAGTTTCTAGTGACTCAGCCCTCTGGCCGAGTCTCACACAGTCTGTATGGAACACAATTCAAACAGACCCCAGGTGGTTCAACAGAGCCCTATCACAAAGCCTCCCAGTCTTTAAGCCATCTCATGGTCTTACAGTCCCAGCCCTGGTATCAAACCATGCCCCCAAGGCTTCCTCCCCAGAGACTCTTCGCTCACCTTTGTCTGTTCTGGCCCCAGCTCTCCAGCTGGGCCTCTTAACAGTTTAGATACCCTTCTAGGGGTTTAATCACTGTCTAATTGTAGGCCATTCCCCAGTGGCCTATGTGGGGGGTCCCAGGCCTGCCCACAACTCTGGGCCCCAGCCCAGGGATCCTAAGAAAAGCAGCTGTGTGCCACTGTGTCCCTTTAACTCAACTGCTTTCAGTTCCCTGGGTCAGTTGCCTGCCGCCCCAACCTTCACCAATGCTTCACCCTACCTCAGGACTCTTCTATGTACAGGCTCAGCAGCCGCCAGGAGCTCTCGCTCATTCCCCTGGTCCCTGCCAGCACTGAGCTGTCCATGGTGCTGCAGTTCCCTTTGGCCAGCCAGGAGCACCATCTGAACAAATCTGGCTCCAGCAAGGAACTGACTCAGAACTGCACTGCTGCTTTTTTTATACTAGCTTGCAAACCTCTGACTGGCTAGCCCCTTGCAGCCTCCCCTCCTGTCCCGATTGGCTGCTTCCTGTGCAGTCTGTCCAGGCTGCCTGGAGGACTTAGCTCCACTTCTCTCTTCCTGTGATGGGTGTGGCAGGACCCTGAGGCCTCCAGCAGGGGGCCTCTGGGCCTAGTCCACCCTGTCACACAGTCCAAAACTATTTTTTTAGAACTCTAGAACATTTCCTAAAATAGTTTCTGTAACAAGTGTTTGTACAGAGTGCAGAATAGTATAGGGTGGATTAAGGAACTTTTACTGAAACTTGTTTAAGAAGACATGCACAATTCATTTCTGGCTTTGTGATGCTCGGGTACCAGGCCCATCCCAGACTCATAGATAAATCCTGTACATCAGGTCATGGTGTATGACATATAAATATGTGCAGTCCTAGACACTTTGTGTGGAATTGCTTCTCTGACTCCATAATATTTGATGGCATCCAAGTATAGATTAGCATGTATCCCTACTACTTTAACAATTTTTTCCAAATTTTTCTTGTTTCCCCTGGGTGCTGATCAGTTTTTGTCTGGAATCTTTCTAGCCCAGCAGCTGGAATATTTTTAATAGACCTCTTAATTTTTGAAATCCTAGAGCATGTTTAGCTGGATGATTATGGATTTAGTTGCAAATGAGGGGGAAATAATTCCTCAAGGGGTCTGCTAATAGGTCTACCAATAGCCTAGAGCACTCAGCCTCAATTCCTAGGTTTGCCTATTGGAAATATAATCTAAGAGTCAGGGGCTGAGCCCACAGAGCAAACCAATTGTTTGTGCAGGTTGTGCACATAGCTATCCCATGGAGCCAAATGTTATTATTGTTACTTCTCCTTCCCCATTCCTACTTATTGCTTGCTACATCTACTCATTACATCTTGTCTTGACTAAGACCCCAATCCTGCAACAGATGGGTGGACTACTGAGCCTGTGTGGAGTCCCATGGGGGTCTTCAAGGGTACAGCTCACCTACGCATTGTACATTGCAGGATCGGGGCCTTAGACTGGAAATTCCTTGGTACAAGATGTCTTTCTGCATTTGTACAGTGCCTAACACAGCAGGGGCCCAAACCTGACCGAGGTCTTTGGGTGCTGTCTTAACACCAACAGCAGTGTACACATACACACCGAATTCTATTGTAGGGTTCATACTTTCTCACACTGACTTCTCTAAAGCCACCCCCATAAGAAATGTATTCAGTTTTCAATTCAAAGAGTGATTTTTCTAGGTGCCACCACAGCAAACTCAAACTGAGATCCAATAAAATAAATCAATCAGAGCAGTACTTGTTCTAACTTTCATGTGCTTTACCAGTAGACCAGATTCTGCAATGATAGCTTAACCTCATAAATTTGTTATGAGTAATGAAGCATGATAAAAATGGGGTTTTACTCCTAAACCAAGTATACTTATGTATTAAAAATACACTGCTTGATTAAGAAATAATTAGTATAAAGAGGTGGATTATATACTGGCAATGCTATCACTACAGTATAATTGAAGTGAACCAACAGACATTTCTTTTTAATCTTGAATATCTCATCAGAACACTTTTGGAAAGATTAGAAACCTAATTTGTTCTTGATGCTGCATAGTGCCATAATAAGATATGCTTTGAATTTCATTTCATCCTGCTTCCAGAAACATGTATTTGATAGTGCTTAAAATATTGATGGCACTGTACTGTATGCACACACATCTATACTGTACTGTACCTCTAAGGTACTTGAGGAAATTAAAGGGTCTTTTAAGATCATCAAGATGTTCTTAATTTTTTTTAATTTGCTGCTTTATTAGGTTGATTAGTCTAGCAACTCTAAATCAGATGTTCACAAAGATACAGTTCATTAGTAGTGTATGAGGACTGAGGAATAAGCTTTTCCTAAACTATGAAACCATGCACAGTTTGTCTAGCCTTCTACTTGTTAAAAGGCAATACAGATTTTTAAAGCAGCAACTTACTTTTGTCTGGTTATATAAATAGTCAAATTTGTGTTTAAAAAAAATAATCCTGAACTTGCAAGAGAGTGTAAGCGTATGTGTAAGAGGAGAGAGAAGTGACCTTTTGACTTCCTTTACACTCGGTAAGGGTTATATTACAAACCTGCTTCAAAAGCAACAGCAAAAATGCAGAGTTAAATGCTTCTTCCTTTGGAAATATGATGTGGTTTTTTTGCATATTTACCATGGCTCCCTCCCATTGACCATTTCCACTCTAAACACAAATAATAGATTCAATTTGTTTAATGGTGGGTGAATTTATTGTAAAATCTAAAAACCAAGGGCCCAGCTCATCCCTGATATAACTTGATTGACTTGAGTCAAGTTTCATAGGGATGACTTTAGCCTTAAATCTCTCCTTATTTGGGTGTAAAGAAGGCACTTTGATTCTATAGTTAGTCACTCAGAGTCTCAGAAGGTGATCTAGTCTAGTAGGAGTTAAGGCAAGATCATCTGGAAGTGACAAGGCCCTGTAAGCGTATAGCTTCCCTCTCAATCATCAGGTATGCAGTTGGTACCTCAGTCTCCCTTCATTGACTAGGATCTTCACAAGCAGATGGGGAGATTCGGCCTCCTGGCCATTTCAAAATTCCTCCCATTCCAAAGGAAACAAGAGTTCAAATGAGAAGACAAAGTCAGATCTTCTCCCATCAGTGCAGGAATCCACAGGAGGTTCTTTTCCTCTTGGTTGGATGGGATGCCCACTCTCCCCACCCCACAGCTAAGCTGTAGCCCATACTATCCTCCTACTACAGGCCCCAGCCCAGAGACTAACAACACAGTTCCCACTTCACCCTCAGACTTTCCCTTAGGACCACTTTTTTGCTCATTTTCTTGCCTGCCTCGTAGGTCTTTCCCGCCAAACCCTTACCACGGGCTGCTTCAGCTTGTCTTTGGAGACCACTCCCACTAGCACACTGTTGTTCGCTCCACTTCTCCTCTTACACTTCTTCAGGTGAGCCTTTAACAGATTCCATTCCCGACTTCCTCCACGAAGGTAGTTATACATCTAAACCCCTGATTTAGAGGCCTAAACCTTGGGTTAGGTGCCTAAATCCTAGTTTTGGCTCAACTGTGATCCACAAACTTCTGCTGAACCCTGTAGGTGCCTAAACTCCTTCAGTGCCTTCAGGGTAAAATCTCCCTCGGTGTCTATATTTCTGTCTCTGGGCATGTGCACTGCTGCCTCACTCTAGGTGCCCAGACACTTCTCCCCCACCTAAGCCCTAGAACAATTCGAAAAATAGGCATTTGGCCATCTAAGTCATGTGTGGGGCCCAATCTGGTGGGCACGCTCAGAGGCCACCTACCAAATCGGGTCCCATTCAAAATCCAGCCTGAAGGGGAAGTGATGATGTCCACCTTATAACTTTCAGTCTTGTGGTTAGCGCACCCACCTGGGATCCAGAACACTCAGGTTCAATTCCTGCACCCCTGCCAGAGGAGGAGAAGGGTTTTCATAGATTCATAGATTCTAGGGCTGGAAGAGACCTCGAGAGGTCATCGAGTCCAGCCCCCTGCCCTCATGGCAGGACCAATTACTGTCTAGACCATCCCTGATAGACATTTATCTAACCTACTCTTAAATATCTCCAGAGATGGAGATTCCACAACCGCCCTGGGCAGTTTATTCCAGTGTTTAACCACCCTGACAGTTAGGAACTTTTTCCTAAATGTCCAACCTAAACCTCCCTTGCTGCAGTTTAAGCCCATTGCTTCTTGCTCTATCCTCAGATGCTAAGATGAACAAGTTTTCTCCCTCCTAATGACACCCTTTTAGATACCTGAAAACCGCTATCATGTCCCCTCTCAGTCTTCTCTTTTCCAAACTAAACAAACCCAATTCCTTCAGCCTTCCTTCATAGGTCATGTTCTCTAGATCCTTAATCATTCTTGTTGCTCTTCTCTGGACCCTCTCCAATTTCTCCACATCTTTCTTGAAATGCGGTGCCCAGAACTGGACACAATACTCCAGTTGAGGCCTAACCAGCCCAGAGTAGAGCAGAAGAATGACTTCTCGTGTCTTGCTCACCACACACCTGTTAATGCAGCCCAGAATCATGTTTGCTTTTTTTGCAACAGCATCACACTGTTGACTCATATTTAGCTTGTGGTCCACTATAACCCCTAGATCCCTTTCTGCCGTACTCCTTCCTAGACAGTCTCCTCCCATTCTGTATGTGTGAAACGGATTGTTCCTACCTAAGTGGAGCACTTTGCATTTGTCCTTATTAAACTTCATCCTGTTTACCTCTGACCATTTCTCCAATTTGTCCAGATCATTTTGAATTATGAGCCTATCCTCCAAAGCAGTTGCAATCCCTCCCAGTTTGGTATCATCTGCAAACTTAATAAGCGTACTTTCTATGCCAATATCCAAGTCATTGATGAAGATATTGAACAGAGCCGGTCCCAAAACAGACCCTTGCGGAACCCCACTCGTTATACCTTTCCAGCAGGATTGGGAACCATTTATAACTACTCTCTGAGTACGGTTATCCAGTCAGTTGTGCACACACCTTATAGTAGCCCCATCTAAGTTGTATTTCTCTAGTTTATTGATAAGAATATCATGCGAGACCGTATCAAATGCCTTACTAAAGTCTAGGTATACCACATCCACCGCTTCTCCCTTATCCACAAGACTCGTTATCCTATCAAAGAAAGCTATCAGATTGGTTTGACATGATTTATTCTTTACAAATCCATGCTGGTTATTCCCTATCACCTTACCACCTTCCAAGTGTTTGCAGATGATTTCCTTAATTACTTGCTCCATTATTTTCGCTGGCACAGAAGTTAAACTAACTGGTCTGTAGTTTCCTGGGTTGTTTTTATTTCCCTTTTTATAGATGGGCTGTCATAAATATGAAGGGAGTGGGTCTGATGCAGTACTATAAAATCCTCTTCCCAGTAAAGGGTTAAGAAATGCAGGTAACCAGACTGACACCTGACCTGGCTGGCATCTGACCAGTAAGGGGACAAGATACTTTCAAATCTTAGGAGGGGGGAAGGTTTTAGTGTGTGTCTTTGTCTGAGTCAGAGTGATCTTGGAAGACAGAAGGAACCTGCAGAAAATCAAACCTCCCTTTTCTGAAGTAAGTTTAGATAGCATAGCGCATAGATTTCTGTTTAATTTCGGCTTGGTGTATTCCCTGTGTTAGAAGGGGCAAGGGGGGGGGGGGTTATTCATGGTTTTCTGTAATGTTAAGGTTTTGTCCAGAGGGGGAACTCTCTCTGAGTTTGGAAATACAGTGCCCTGTGAAATAGTTACCATCCTGATTTTACAGAGATGATTTTACCTTCTTTATTTTTAATAAAATCCTTCTTTTAAGAAGCTGACTGTTTTCTATGGTGTTAAAACCCAGGGGGTGGGTTTTTAGATCACTGTGTAACCAATTGGTTGGGAGATTGTTCTCAAGCTTCCCCAGGAAAGGGGGTGTACGGCTTGAGGGGGTATTTTGTGGGGGAGGGAAGTTCAAGTGATTCCTTTCCTGGATTCCTGTTAGATACTTGATGGTGGCAGCGAGAAGCATTTCTCAGGGTGCAGGGAATTTTGTACCTTGGGGGATTTAACCTAAGCTGGTAAAAATAAGCTTAGGGGCTCTGAATGCGGGTCCCCACATCTTTACCCTAGAGTTTAGAGGGGGGAGGGAACCCTGACATCGTGGCAGAGCGGTGGGATATATTGAACCAGAGATTTTTTTTGAACCAGACACAGGGAGTTTAGAATTTTTTTTTCTTCTCTCTGACTCTTCCCTGTAGCTGCTGGAAGCAGGGAGGTGGGAGGGGTTAAGCTGCTAGGAGCTAGAGTATCTACATATGAAAGCAGGTAGTTAACCCCTACAGGGAATACCCAAGCAAGTTTTTTTTTTAATTTTCTAACTCTTATCGGGTTAAGACCGATTAAAAACAGAAAGGCTAAGATGACTGCCAGTGAAGCAGCTATTAAACTTGAGATAGCCCGGCTACAAGCTGATGAGGAGAAGAAACATGCAAGACTGCTACAACTTAAACAGATGGAGATGGAAGAGAAAGAAAGAGAGAGGAAGCATGCTGAGGAGGAGAAAGAAAGAGAGGAAGCATGCTGAGGAGGAGAGGAAGCATGCTGCGGAGAAGAAAGAAAGAGAGAGGAAGCATGCTGAGGAGGAGAGGAAGCATGCTATGGAGGAGAAGGAGAGAGAGAGAGGAAGCATGCTGAGGAGGAGAGGAAGCATGCTGAGGTGGAGAAGGAGAGAGAGAGGAAGCATGCCCTGGAGATGGAGAAGACCAGGGTGGAGCGGAATCTACCGGATAACACTAATAATCCTTCCCCAACAACCCACAAATGGGAGCGACTATGTCCACCGTATGATGAATCCCGTGATATTGCGGAATATTTTCTCACCTTTGAGAGACTATGCAATCTCCATCACATTCCTGATGATCACAAAATGACCCTATTGGTAGCAAAGTTGACTGGAAGTGCTCTGGACATATTCAATGACATGCCTATTGATGAGGCTTCTGACTATGAGAAATTCAAGGATTTGGTTTTTAAACAATTTCAAGTTACACCTGAAACTTACCGAGTAAAATTTCGAACCCTTATCCGAGGGCCTGGACTAAGTAATGTAGCTTATGTAAACCGGATAAAGGAGCTGTTAAAAAAATGGGCCAAGGGAAGGAATGTTACTAGCTTTGAAGGAGTGTGTGATCTGATGGCTCAGGAACAATTCCTGAATATGTCCAAGGATAATATAAGACAGTGTTTATGGGATAAGAAAATGGACTCAGCAGACAGCCTTGCTGCTTATGCTGATCAATACGAACTGTCCCAGATCAGCAGAGGGGCAAGGAAATTTGGCACACAAGGGGTGCAGGAAGCAGAGAGGAACAACCCTGGTCATAGTTTGGGGAGATACCAGAAAGGAAAACCCGAGACCACACCCCCTCACCAGGAGAAGCCCAAGGCCCCACAAGGAAAAACCCAGACCCCTTATTGCCCCACCACCCCATTCTCCAGCAACCCACCTCGCCCCACTGACCAGTCAGCTGGGCGATGTTTCAAATGTAATGAATTGGGGCATGTGAAGGCCAACTGCCCCAAGAACCCCAACAGAATACAGTTCATTGCACCGGGGTCACACCAAAGGTCCTCAGGCCCAGATGCCTCCCAGATACCCTTGGAACGAAGGGAAACAGTGAGTGTGGGCGGAAAGAAGGTTACAGCGTGGAGGGACACTGGAGCACAAGTGTCGGCTATCCACAAATCCTTAGTGGACCCCAGCTTAATCAACCCAGAGGCGCAAGTGACGATTCAACCCTTCAAGTCCAAATCTTTTGATTTACCTACAGCCGTGTTGCCTGTCCAGTACAAGGGCTGGTCAGGAAATTGGACTTTTGCAGTCTATGATGATTATCCCATTCCCATGTTGGTGGGGGAAGACTTGACAAATTGTGTGAAGCTAGCCAAGAGGGTGGGAATGGTCACCTGCAGCCAGGCTAAGCAAGCTGTCACACCTAGCTCTGTTCCTGAGACTTCCACCAGAACCCCATCTGTACTACCAGAGACCAAGATAGAGGTGGTGGAACCGGATACCCTGCCAACGACTGCAACAGCCGTCATAGATCCAGTCGCAGAACCCCAACCAAAGCCAGTCTCGGAACCGGAACTGGCAAAGCAACCAGCACCAGAACCATTGCCAGCACTGAGTCCAGCGCTTGCAACCCCATCTACCGTGCCAACACCAGAGGGCACCACCGAGCCTGCAATGGCAGCAGCAGCCGATAACTCCATACAAGAGGCTCAGCCAGAGCCTGAATTACCACATTGTGCACCAGCGGAGAGCGGTTCACAGTCAACGGAAACAACCCCATCACCTACATCGCTTCCAGAGGGACCCAGCCCAGGTCCACAACCCAGTGAGGAACTGATGTCTCCAGCATCTAGGGAACAGTTCCAAGCCGAGCAGGAAGCAGATGAAAGCCTACAGAGAGCTTGGACAGTGGGACGGAGCACCCCACTGCCTCTCAGCTCTTCTAATCGATCCCTGTTTGTTATAGAAAAAGGACTTCTATATAAGAAGACTCTTTCTGGTGGACACCAGGAAGACTGGCGTCCTCAGAGACAGTTGGTGGTTCCGACTAAGTACCGGCTAAAGCTCTTGAGCTTAGCCCATGATCATCCTAGTGGTCATGCTGGGGTGAACAGAACCAAATTCCATTTGGGGAGGTCATTCCACTGGGAGGGAATGGGCAAGGATGTTTCTACCTATGTCCGGTCTTGTGAGGTGTGCCAAAGAGTGGGAAAGCCCCAAGACCAGGTCAAAGCCCCTCTCCAGCCACTCCCCATAATTGAAGTTCCATTTCAGCGGGTAGCTGTGGATATTCTGGGTCCTTTCCCGAAAAAGACACCCAGAGGAAAGCAGTACATACTGACTTTCATGGATTTTGCCACCCGATGGCCAGAAGCAGTAGCTCTGAGCAACACCCGGGCTAAAAGTGTATGCCAGGCATTAACAGAGATTTTTGCCAGGGTAGGTTGGCCCGCTGACATCCTTACTGATTCAGGTACTAATTTCCTGGCAGGGAGCATGAAAAGCCTGTGGGAAGCTCATGGGGTGAACCACTTGGTTGCCACCCCTTACCACCATCAAACAAATGGTCTGGTGGAGAAGTTTAATGGAACTTTGGGAGCCATGATACGTAAATTCGTAAACCAGCACTCCAACGACTGGGACCTAGTGTTACAGCAGTTGCTCTTTGCCTACCGGGCTGTACCACATCCCAGTTTAGGGTTTTCACCATTTGAACTTCTGTATGGCCGTGAGGTTAAAGGGCCATTACAGTTGGTGAAACAGCAATGGGAGGGCTTTACACCTTCTTCGGGAACTAACATTCTGGATTTTGTAAGCAACCTACGAAACACCCTCCGAGACTCTTTAGCCCTTGCTAGAGAAAACCTAAAAGAGGCTCAGGAAGAGCAAAAGGCCTGGTATGATAAACATGCCAGAGAGCGTTCCTTTAAAGTAGGGGACCAAGTCATGGTCTTGAAGGTGCTCCAGGCCCATAAAATGGAAGCATCATGGGAAGGGCCATTTACGGTCCAAGAACGCCTGGGAGCTGTGAACTATCTCATAGCATTCCCCACCACAACTCTCAAGCCTAAAGTGTACCATGTTAATTTTCTAAAGCCTTTTTTCCCCCGAGAATTGAAGGTTGGTCAGTTTATTGCCCAGGGAGCAGAAGACACTGAGTGGCCTGAAGGTGTCTACTACGAAGAACCAACTGGTTAAAATTGTTCTTGCAATGTGGACAATATTGGTAGTCTTTATACCGTTATTAGTATAATCGTAGGTTCATGTGTCTTATTACTTTTGTTTTCTTTTAGAGCTCCAGGAAGAAATCACAGCCAGTGTTTCACACTATCGGTGATTTGGGGGGCATGCCATAAATATGAAGGGAGTGGGTCTGATGCAGTACTATAAAATCCTCTTCCCAGTAAAGGGTTAAGAAATGCAGGTAACCAGACTGACACCTGACCTGGCTGGCATCTGACCAATAAGGGGACAAGATACTTTCAAATCTTAGGAGGGGGGGAAGGTTTTAGTGTGTGTCTTTGAGTCAGAGTGATCTTGGAAGACAGAAGGAACCTGCAGAAAATCAAACCTCCCTTTTCTGAAGTAAGTTTAGACAGCATAGCGCATAGATTTCTGTTTAATTTCGGCTTGGTGTATTCCCTGTGTTAGAAGAGGCAAGGTGGGGGCGGGGGGGGGGGAGGTTATTCATGGTTTTCTGTAACGTTAAGGTTTTGTCCAGAGGGGGAACTCTCTCTGAGTTTGGAAATACAGTGCCCTGTGAAATAGTTACCATCCTGATTTTACAGAGATGATTTTACCTTCTTTATTTTTAATAAAATCCTTCTTTTAAGAAGCTGACTGTTTTCTATGGTGTTAAAACCCAGGGGGTGGGTTTTTAGATCACTGTGTAACCAGTTGGTTGGGAGATTGTTCTCAAGCTTCCCCAGGAAAGGGGGTGTACGGCTTGAGGGGGTATTTTGTGGGGGAGGGAAGTTCAAGTGATTCCTTTCCTGGATTCCTGTTAGATACTTGATGGTGGCAGCGAGAAGCATTTCTCAGGGTGCAGGGAATTTTGTACCTTGGGGGATTTAACCTAAGCTGGTAAAAATAAGCTTAGGGGCTCTGAATGCGGGTCCCCACGTCGTTACCCTAGAGTTTAGAGGGGGGAGGGAACCCTGACATGGGCACTATATTTGCCCTTTTCCAGTCTTCTGGAATCTGTCCTGTCTCCCATGATTTACCAAAGATAATAGCTAGAGGCTCAGATACCTCCTCTATTAGCTCCTTGAGTATTCTAGGATGCATTTCATCAGGTCCTGGTGACTTGCAGGCATCTAACTTATCTAAGTGATTTTTAACTTTGTTCTTTTTTTATTTTATCTTCTAAACCTTCCCCCTTCCCATTTGCATTCACTATGTTAGGCATTCCCTCAGACTTCTCGGTGAAGACCGAAACAAAGAAGTCATTAAGCATCTCTGCCATTTCCAAGTTTCCTGTTACTCCCTCCTCACTGAGTAGTGGGCCTACCCTGTCCTTGGTCTTCCTCTTGCTTCTAATGTATTGATAAAAAAGTTTTCTTGTTTCCCTTTATTCCTGCAGCTAGTTTGAGCTCATTTTGTGCCTTTGCCTTTCTAATCTTGCCCCTGCATTCCTGTGTTGTTTGCCTATATTCATCCTTTGTAATTTGTCCTAGTTTCCATTTTTTATACGACTCCTTTTTATTTTTTAGATCTTGCAAGATCTCGTGGTTAAGCCAAGGTGGTCTTTTGCCACATTTTCTATCTTTCCTACCCAGCGGAATAGTTTGCTTTTGGGCCCTTAATAGTGTCCCTTTGAAATACTGCCAGCTCTCCTCAGTTGTTTTTCCCCTCAGTCTTGATTCCCATGGGACCTTACCTATCAGCAGTCTGAGCTTACCAAAATCCGCTTTCCTGAAATCCATTGTCTCTATTTTGCTGTACTCCCTTCTACCCTTCCTTAGAATTGTGAACTCTAGGATTTCATGATCACTTTTGCCCAAGCTGCCTTCTACTTTCAAGTTCTCAACGAGTTCCTCCCTATTTGTTAAAATCAAATCTAGAACAGCTTCCCCCCAGTAGCTTTCTCAACCTTCTGAAATAAAAAGTTGTCTGCAATGCAGTCCAAGAACTTATTGGATAGTCTGTGCCCCGCCGTGTTATTTTCCCAGCATATATCTGGATAGTTGAAGTCCCCCATCACCACCAAATCTTGGGCTTTGGATGATTTTGTTAGTTGTTTAAAAAAAGCCTCATCCACCTCTTCCACCTGGTTAGGTGGCCTGTAGTAGACTCCTAGCATGACATCACCCTTGTTTTTTACCCCTTTTAGCCTAACCCAGAGACTCTCAACACTTCCGTCCCCTATGTCCATCTCCACCTCAGTCCAAGTGTGTACATTTTTAATATATAAGGCAACACCTCCTCCCTTTTCCCCCGTCTGTCCTTCCTGAGCAAGCTGTACCCATCCATACCAACATTCCAATCATGTGTATTATCCCACCAAATTTCGGTGATGCCAACAATGTCATAGTTGAATTTATTTATTAGCACTTCCAGTTCTTCCTGCTTATTACCCATACTTCTCGCATGTGTATACAGGCATCTAAGATACTGATTTGATCTTGCCTCCCAGTTTTGCCCTGACCCTCCTATCTCTTTGTTATTAGAGCCCATGCCCCCTCCTATTTCCGACCCATCTCCCAGGTCCCCATGTTCTCCACTTACCTGTGGGCTTTGCTCACCTGTCCCCGTCGAACCTAGTTTAAAGCCCTCCTCACTAGGTTAGCCAGTCTGTATCCAAATAGGGTCTTTCCCCTCCTCGAAAGGTGAACGCCATCTCTGCCTAGTAGTTCTTCCTGGATTAGCATCCCATGGTCGAGGAAGCCAAAGCCCTCCTGGCGACACCATCTTTTCAGCCAGGCATTCACCTCCACGATGCACCTGTCTTTGCCCGGGCCCCTACCTTTGACAGGAAGGATCGAAGAGAATACCACCTGCGCTCCAAACTCCTTCACCCGTACTCCCAGAGCCCTGTAGTCACTCTTGATCTGCTCAGTGTCACACCTCGCAGTATCATTTGTGCCCACATGGATGAGTAGCATGGGGTAGTAGTCAGAGGGCCGGATAATCCTTGACTATGCCTCCGTAACGTCTCGGATACGGGCCCCCGGCAGGCAGCATACCTCCCGAGATGAAATGTCAGGGCGACAGATGGGCGCCTCCGTCCCCCTCAGCAGAGAGTCTCCGACCACCACTACCCTACGTTTCCTATTCGCAGTGGTGGCAGCAGACTTCCCAGCCTTAGGGGTACGAGGCTTCTCCGCCTCTGCTGTAGGGGGAGATTCCTTCTCTCCTGTATCAAGAAGAGCATAACAGTTTCCTATTACCACGGCAGCAGGGTTTGCAGCAGGGGTGGAGCACTGCCTGCTGCCAGAAGTAACCAGCTGCCAGTGTCCACCCTGAGCCATTTCCTCCTCCACCAGTGGTGTGTCAGCAGTCCTGTGTACTGGGACAGCTACCTCAGCTGTCTCCACATGGACACTGCCCAGGAATTGTTCATGGACTTGGATGCTCCTCAATCTAGCCACCTCCTCCTGTAGCTCTCCCACCTGCTGCCTGAGAGATTCCACCAGCAGGCACCTGTCACATTGGATGGTCCCCCCAGCCTGGATATCTGTAAGTGGAAATTGCAAGTTACAGTCCCTGCAAAACCACACCAGGATCTGGGTAGAAGCATCCATGTTCAGGCGCTCTGTCTGGCTACAGGCGCAGGTGGAGGAGACAGAAGCAGTGCTGGCACAGGTGTTGCGGGCCTTCCTAACCATCGTAGGCCTCCCTCTGTCAAACTCCCTCTCAAACACTCAAGGGAACAGGGTCAGGCACTCAGTCCCAACTGCCACAACAGCTGAAACTGAAATCACCTGAAATCAGAATCAAAATTTAAATTCAAACAGTCAAACACACACACTCCCACCAACAACTAGTACTCACTCTCACCTGGTAGACTGTTCAGCCGCAGGATCTCTTGCTCTCCCGCTCAAACTCCCCTGTCTGCAGCCCCCTGTCCGCTCCGCTCCCCTGGTCGCTCTGCCTCTGGCTTTAGTTTGGGTTAAGGCTTTAGGAATGGCAAGTATTGCTCGCCCCTTCCCACTCCCCTTCCAAACTCCCTCTCAAAACTCCCTGTTTGCAGCTCCTGGTCGCTTCCTCGCTACTTTATAAAGCCCTGGCCTCCCTGATTGATTAGCCCCGCCCCCTGATTAAGGCTTCTAGGTTTCAAGCCTGGTGTAGAAGCTCACAGCTTCCAACTGCCAGCCACAGCACACGGTCCTGCAAACAAACAAATGAATGAACAAACAGACACAAGCTCAGCACACAGCAAGTACCCCCAAACGCACACTACAGACAACCACTTACCCCAAGGGTCCTGTATTTGCTCCTGCTTTACCTGGAGCAATCCCTCTCAAAACTCCCTGTTTGCAGCTCCTGTTCGCAAAGGGTTAGTAAGAGGGGTCTTCTCTCTCTCAGAAGAGGGCTCTAATCACTGAGCTATCAGATAGTCTGATGTGGGATTCCCTCAGTCTCTCCTGTTGAAGCTGTTGCACTTCCCAGTAGCCTGGATTTAGGTGCCTATCTCCAAGATAGGGTGGGGGTTTAGCACACATCCCTCTGGTCAGTGCCTCCCTAGAGCCTGGGTGGAGGTGCCTATCTCAGAGGAGAGGGGATTAAGCACACACCTCTCTGGTAGGGTTGGCAGGTGTCTGGTTTTTCACTAGAATGCTCAGTCAAAAAGGGACCCTGGCGGCTCCAGTCAGCACTGCTCACCGAGCTGTTAAAATTTCAGTTGGCAGCGCAGGCAGGCTCCCTACCTGGGTCCGCGTGACTCCTTGGAAGCTGCTGGCATCTCCCTCTGGCTCCTAGGCAGAGGGAGGCCACGGGGGCTCTGTGCGCTGCCCCTGCCCCCCGCACCAGCTCAGATGCTCCTATTGGACAGGAACCATGGCCAATAGGAGCTGAGGGGACAGTGCCTGCAGGCAAAGGCAGTGCAGAGAGCCACATGGTTGCGCCTCCGCTTAGGAGCCAGAGGGAGATTCTGGCAGCTTCCTGGGAGCTGCCAGAGGTAAGCGCTGCCCGGAGCCTACACCCCAGGCCGGAGCCCCCTCCTGCACCCCAAACCCCTCATCCCCAGCCCCACCCCAAAGCCCATATCCCCAGCCAGAGCCCTCACCCCAACACCCTACCCCAGCCCAGATCCCCCTCCCTCACTCTGAACCCCTCATTTCTGGCCCCACCCCAGAGCCTGCACCCCCATCCCAGAGCCTGTACTGCCTCCCACACCTCAACCCCCTGCCTCAGCCCAGAGCCCCCTCACACACTGCAAACCCCTGCCCCGCCTGGTGAAAATGAGCGAATGAGCGACAGTGGGGGAGAGTGAGCAATGCAGGGAAGGGGGTGGAGTGAGCGGGGGCATGGCCTCTGAAAAGGGGCGTGGCCATAGGTGCTGACTTTCGTCGGCGCTGGTGGGTGCTCGCGCCCCCGGCCCCGCCCTAACTCCACCCCTGGCCCCGCCCCTTCCCCAAATCCCTGCCCCTGCCTCCTCTCCCGAGGAAAAATTGGTGGGTGCTGAGCACCCACTAGCAGCTCCCCGCTGGCCAGGGCCAGTGCAAGGAAGTTTTCACCCTAGGCGAAACTTCCTTGCACCAGCCCTGTGCCTAGGGTGACCAGATGTCCCGATTTTATAGGGACAGTCCCGATTTTGGGGTCTTTTTCTTATATAGGCTCCTATTACATCCCACCTCCTGTCCCAATTTTTCACACTTGCTTTCTGGTCACCCTACCTGCCCCCGCCCCCCCCCCCCACGGGTCGCGGGGGGAGGCGGCTCGGTCTCCTGCCCACCAGCTGCGGGGGCAGGTGGCTCGGTCCCCTGCCCGCCTGCGGGCCGCGGGGGGAGGCGGCTCGGTCCCCTGCCCGCCTGCGGGCCACGGGGGGAGGCGGCTTGGTCCGCCACCCGCCCGTGGGTCACGGGGGCAGGCTCGGCCCCCCGCCCGCGGCAGGAGGCTCACTCCTGGCTGTGGCGGTCCCCCATCCCACCCTGCCCGTGGCAGCTCACCTTGCGAGGAGCCTCCGTGGCGTTTTGCCTCTCTGCTGCGCTTTCCCCTGCTGCCCCGCCCAACAGCTGAGAGGCGGCTGCTGGACTGAAAAAACCCAGCAGCTTTTGGGCTAAAAAAGCTGCGGCTTTCGCCGGGAGGCGGGAACTGGCTGGAAGGTGAGTTGGGCACAGGTGGGGGGGCTGGTGGGAAGCTGCCTGTGGGTGCTCAGCACCCACCAATTTTTCCCCGTGGGTGCTCCAGCCCCGGAGCACCTACGGAGTCAGCACCTATGGGTGTGGCAGGGGCAGGGCAAGGGTGTTCGGTTTTCTGCAACTAGAAAATTGGAAACCCTACTCTCTGGTTGGCATTTCCTACTGGCTAATTTAGGTGGGGCACAGCCTGGCATATTGGCAGCACCTATCTCACAGCATGTATTGTATGGGGAGCCTAGGCACCTACCTTGGCTTTGCGCATCACCGTGTTGTTCCTGTGATTTTCTAGGTGTCTGAAAGTTAGGCACTGTGATGCTCAGCGTTGCAATGCCTACGGCCCTTCGTGGGTTCCACCCTAAGAGACTTGGCCAATGTCACACAGCAAGTCAAGGGCAAAGCCAGGATCAGGTCAGAGACTCTCTCTCTACTACATTCTTGTACAACACCTAGCACAAGGGAGCCTGATCCTTAATTGGGTCCTCTAAATGCTGTTATAAATAAATAATAAATGACCAACAAAAAACCATGTCAACTGGAGATGTGTCAAAACAGCAGGGTCAAATACAAACCTACTGAATTTGTGGAGGAGGGGATGTCTGATTTGGGTCCCCAGATTGGTGTTCATTCTTATGGTTTTTGGTTCTGACTGGGTCCAGTCTAAACCAGAAAAAGGCTATTTTCTTGTTCTGTTTTGGGTGTGGCTAAAATCTCATAAGAATTCAGTCCAAACTGGTAGAGATCACAAGGACAGCTTGTTTATTATGCAAGATTTACACTATTCAAGAAATCTCATGTGATCAGCTTGTCTCAATCTCCCTGATCAATTCTGGCCAAGTTCTGCCATGAAGATGCAGCCCCATTGAAATCAGTAGGATTACACAGGCTGTAAGTCACTGTAGAATTTAACCCGCTGCAAACAGAAACCCAGTTACTACCTCTGAGACAATTCCATGCTTCTGCGATGTGCAGTACTGATTACACTGGTCTACAATTTTTGAGAAGTCGTCTGCTTCAGACATAAAATGTGCTATTTAGTATGTATTTGGATGTGCTGAATTCAAACATGACAATTAAAACAACTGATTGGCTACTGTTTCTAAGATATTTAAGTTTTTACATTTTATGTCTATGTATATTGTGTAGATAGTAGAGTTTTAATCATAAATTGTAAACCTAGGTCTTTTCATGTGTTTATGGTTGCTTTACATGATACTATTTCACCTGTCCTGTTTATGTAACACTTTAAAAATCAGCAAAGGGGTTATATAAATAAAATTTAGTATGAAACAAAAAGGCAAAAAACTATTATGTACATAGTTTAGTCCTATTCAGTGTCTACTCGGCGCTTCTTGGCTTGTCTCTTGTATTCATTAAATGGAGCATCTCTTGTCACTGTCCAGCAATAGTCTGCAAACATTGATGGGCTCCATTTGCCCTGATAGCGTTTCTCCATTGTTGCAATGTCCTGGTGAAATCGCTCGCCGTGCTCGTCGCTCACTGCTCCGCAGTTCGGTGGAAAAAAATCTAGATGAGAGTGCAAAAAATGTATCTTTAGTGACATGTTGCAACCAAGGTTTTGTATGCCTTCCGGAGGTTTTCCACCAACAACCTGTAGTTGTCTGCCTTGTTGTTTCCGAGAAAATTTATTGCCACTAACTGGAAGGCTTTCCATGACTTTTTTTCCTTGCCACGCAGTGCATGGTCAAATGCATCATCTCGAAGAAGTTCACGAATCTGAGGACCAAAGACACCTTCCTTTATCTTAGCTTCACTTAACCTTGGAAATTTTCCACGGAGGTACTGAAAGCTGCTTGTGTTTTCATAGAATATCAGAGTTGGAAGGGACCTTAGGAGGTCATCTAGTCCAACCCCCTGCTCAAAGCAGGACCAATCCCCAATTTTTGCCCCAGATCCCTAAATGGCCTCCTCAAGAATTGAACTCACAACCCTGGGTTTAGCAGGCCAATGCTCAAACCACTGAGCTATCCCTCCCCTGACAAAAAATCTTTTGTCAATGGCCTTGACAAAGTTCTTCATCAGACCCAGCTTGATGTGTAAGGGTGGTAACAAAATCTTCCTTGATTCAACAAGTGGTGGATGCTGAACACTTTTCCTCCTAGGCTCCAATGACTGTCAGAGTGGCCAATCTTTCTTGATGTAGTGGGAATCTCTTGCACGACTATCCCATTCGCAGAGAAAACAGCAGTACTTTGTGTATCCAGTCTGCAGACCAAGCAAGAGAGCAACAACCTTCAAATTGCCACAAAGCTGCCGCTGATGTTGGTCATAGTTTATGCACCTCAAAAGTTGTTTCATGTTGTCATAGGTTTCCTTCCTATGGACTGCATGACCAACTGGAATTGATGGCAAAACGTTGCCATTATGCAGTAAAACAGCTTTAAGACTCGTCTTCGATGAATCAATGAACAGTCTCCACTCATCTGGATCGTGAACGATGTTGAGGGCTGCCATCACACCATCGATGCTGTTGCAGGCTACAAGATCACCTTCCATGAAGAAGAATGGGACAAGATCCTTTTGACGGTCACGGAACATGGAAACCCTAACATCACCTGCCAGGAGATTCCACTGCTGTAGTCTGGAGCCCAAAAGCTCTGCCTTACTCTTGGGTAGTTCCAAATCCCTGACAAGGTCATTCAGTTCACCTTGTGTTATGAGGTGTGGTTCAGAGGAGGAGGATGGGAGAAAATGTGGGTCCTGTGACATTGATGGTTCAGGACCAGAAGTTTCATCCTCTTCCTCGTCTGACTCAAGTGAGAATGATTCTGGTGCATCAGGAACCAGCAGTCCTTCTCCGTGGGGTACTGGGCGTATAGCTGATGGAATGTTTGGATAATGCAGTGTCCACTTTTTCTTCTTTGACACACCTTTCCCAACTGGAGGCACCATGGAGAAGTAACAATTGCTGGTATGATCTGTTGGCTCTCTCCAAAGCATTGGCACTGCAAAAGGCATAGATTTCCTTTTCCTGTTCAACCACTGGCGAAGATTTGTTGCCCAAGTGTTGCAGCATATGTGTGGGGCCCACCTCTTATCCTGATCTCCAATTTTGCAGCCAAAAGAAAGGGGATAGGCTTTCTTAACCACAGTGATTATACTGCACTTTTGTGATGCAAAAGTCACTTCACCACAAACATAGCAGAAGTTATCTGCACTGTTCACACAAGTACGAGGCATCTCTGCTCACTTTGGCTAAACAGAAATGTGTCCCTTTGCAAAATCAAACACTGACAAATAAGAGAGCACGACACTGTATGATTTCTAGAGCTGATATAGGGCAATTTGTTCAGCAGAGTGTTGTAAGCTTCGTTATGATTGCATCATCCATGACTTCTAGGAATAACATGATGCAATTCATATCATGTATGATGCAATACCAGCTTCAGATTGCATCATTCATTGTTTTGCCTAAAAAGCAAGTACTGTCCAAACCCATAGATTTATTCATAGATCCAGTCAAAGATGTATTTTAGTCATTTCTGCTTTAAATTGAGATCCCTTCCCTTTATAACTCACTTATCCTCCGCCATTCCCAAGTCAAGGGTCGTATATACTGACCCAATCGCATGTCTTGAAAACTAGAGCCAATCAACAATTTTAAGCATCATTTTTGTTCTCAGTGACCCAGAATTAGTAAAGTTTGACTACATTTATTTCAGAAGCATTTTGGCTGTAGAGCAGTGTTACTGGAAACCCAAGTCCACTCAAATATTTCTAGAGGTGCCACTCCCCAGATTTTATAGTGATTTAGCTGTAATTTTCCCTTTGAAAACCAAATGAAGTTAATCAGTAGCCAGGAATATTTTCACTGGTTTAAAGTTTCCAGAATTAGTCCCAACTTTCACGTAACCCTAAGGGCATGTCTACACTGGCAGTGTTACAGCGCCGGCAGTTACAGCATCGTTCAGAGAGCGCTGAAGGGAAACCGCTGTTGTGTGTTCACACTGTCAGCTGCCTGCTCAATAGCGTGTTCACACTTGCAGTACTTGCAGCAGTATTTTGGAGCAGTGCACTCTGGGCAGCTATCCCACAGAGCATCTCTTCCTCTTCTGCCGCTAAGAGTTGTGGGAAGGCGAAGGGGGTCACGGGGCATCCTGGGTCCTGTCCCAATGCCCTGTGATGCATTGCTTTGCATCCCAGCAATCCTTGTGCTTCTATCCGCATTTGGTGCCATCTTTCAACGGTTTGTGTACTGCATTCTCTGCCTCTTTAGTCTGCAGGAATGGATCCCGCATGGTTGATCAGTATGCTGCTCACTCTCACTAACACTTCACGAGTGACAATGGAGTTATTCCTTAAACTACAAAGGCAAGAGAAGTGTGACATTGATCTCGCCACGCATTGTAGCTATGACACAAGATTGCTTGTGGCATTCACCGAGGTGCTGACCACAGTGGAACGCTGCTTTTGGGCTCGGGAAACAAGCACTAAGAGGCGGGATCACATCGTGAAGCACATCTGGGATGACGAGCAGTGGCTGCAGAACTTTCAGATGAGGAAAGCCACATTCATGGGACTGTGTGATGAGCTCGCCCCAGCCCTGTGGCGCAAGGACATGAGAAAGAGCTACCCTGCCATTGGAGAAGCACATGGCGCTTGCACTGTGGAAGCTGGCTACTCCAGACTGCTACCGATCAGTTGCTAACTAGTCTGGAGTGGGAAAGTCGACTGTTGGACTCGTGTTGACAAAAGTGTGCAGGGAGATTAATTGCATCCTGCTCCGAAGGACTGTGGCTCTGGGCAACGTGCATGACATTGTGGATGGCTTTGCACAAATGGGCTTCCCTAACTGCGGAGGGGCGATAGATGGCACGCATATTCCAATTATGACACCAGACCACCATGCCACTGAGTACATTAATTGGAAGGGGTATTTCTCTATGGTTCTCCAGGCGCTTGTGGATCACTGTGGGCGTTTCATAGACATTAACTCAGGCTGGTCCAGAAAGGTGCATAATGCACACATCTTTCAGAACACTGGCCTGTTCAAGAAGCTGCAAGCAGAGACTTTCTTCCTGGACCAGAAGATCACCGCAGGGAAAGTCGAAATGCCCATTGTGATCCTAGAAGTCCCTGCCTACCCCTTAATGCCATGGCTTATGAAGCCATACATGGGGCATCTTGCCAGCAGCAAGGAGCGGTTCAACAACAGGCTGAGCAAGTGCAGAATGACTGTTGAGTGTGTTTTTAGACCTTTAAAGGCAGGCTGGTGCTGCCTATTTGGGAAGCTGGAGCTGGCTGATGACAATATTCCTATGCTTATAGCCGCGTGCTGTACGCTCCATAATATTTGTGAAGCGAAGAGTGAAAGCTTCACTCAGGGCTGGACCACAGAGGCTCATCCCCTGGAGGCTGAATTTGAACAGCCAGAGACCAGGGCTATTAAAGGGGCGCAGTGCGGGGCCATAAGGATCAGGGATGCCTTGGGGCAGCAATTTGAAGCTGAAAGCCACTAATATTTGTTGCTATGCTCAGGAGTGCAGTGCTTGTAATGCTAGGAGGTGATTGTGATTGGTGCAGACGATGAACTGTGAAGGTTTAAGATAATTGTCTGTTGCTTTGCAGGGCTCTGTTTGCTTTCAATTAATAGAATAAGGATTGCTTTCAAACCAACACAATTCTTTTATTAAAAAACAACAACCAGAAGAGAGACAAAACAATAAAAAAAAACTTATCAGCAGGGAGGGGAAGGAAAGGTCCCAGGAGCAGGTGTAGTTCCGGGACAGTTAAGGATTTATGTATGTCCAGGGATCATATCCAACCTTCTCCTTTGCAGTACAGTGCAGCGGGTACTGTACTTTAGCAGGGCTAAACTGCAGAGGGACGGGTGTTGAGTGCAGTGGGTATTGGGAGTCCGCAGGGCTGGACTGTGATGGGGGAGGACTGGAATGCAGTGGGTACAGACTGGAGCCAGAATATTGATAAGAGTGTGTTGGCGGTGGGGGGTGCATGGGAAAGAGTTTTCCCGCAGCGGCTGCAGGGGAGGGCAGGCGCGGAGCTGCTTTGTTTGCAGTGCTAGTAGTGCCTGGAGCACGTACGCTTGGCGCGCCATAACCTTTACAAGCCGCTTTGTGGCTTCATTCTAGCGCGCTGCGTTCTCCTTTCAGTCCCTCTTCTCGCTGTCCTGCCACTCCTTCAATTCCTGTTTTTCAGCCGCAGAGTGCATCATAACCTCACGCAGAAAGTCCTCCTTAGTTCTTTGTGGCCGCTTTCTAATTCTGCGCAGCCATTCAGCCGGTGATAACAGAGGGAGGCTGGGCTCTAGGGTGACCAGATGTCCCAATTTTATAGGGACAGTCCTGATATTTGGGGCTTTTTATTATATGGGCTCCTATTACACCCCACCCCATGTCATGATTTTTCACACTTGCTATCTGGTCACCCTACTGGGCTCCCAAGGTCATCTCTGAAGCCAAAATGTAACATTTTACAGAAGCAGTATTGTTTGCAACACACAGAACACTGATTCACTGATTTAAAACACAGCCAGTATTCTCACTAACTGTCACTAACTGGCTAACCCCAGGCAAGCACACATGAGCCACAAAACCCCCAAAATGGTGAGTAACCGCAGGGGCAATCAGTGTTCCAGGACCGAACTGTACACTGTGCACGTGGCTCTTGAGGAGAGCCAGCACAGTAAGGGGGGAGCTGATAATCATTCCTGTCCCCACATTTTCCACAGGCTGTGTTGATTATGGAAGATATCTCGCTGCTGAGGGTGAGCAGGGAATCAATGGAGGATCTTCTCCAAGACTGCGGCTTCTGCCCTGGCCCTTATTGGGCTTGTCTGTGTGCAGCAATGGTCCCCCCTACACCCCAGTGCTGGCACAGTGGCACGGGAAAGTTACCCTTAATGGGGCAAGAAACAAAGCAGCTCTGCCAAAGAACCTGCGGCAGCAGATTGCCCAGTATCTCCATGAGCGTTTCATGGAGATCTCTGAGGCAGATTCCTGTGAAGTGAGGGAATCAATCAACACCCTGTTCTGCTGCTCAGACTAGGCATGGGGTGGTAAGTGCATCATACAGACACAAGTCTGCTTTCTGCAACCCTTCTGCCCCCAACAACTGCTTCAGCGATTCCCAAAATCAAATCCACTTACCAGGGGCCTCCTCTCCTGTTTGTACTTCACAAAACTCTGACAGCTGTGACTGGCTAGCCTCCTCTGGGGTAGAAGAGAGCTCCTGGCTGCTTGCATCTCTGACCGCTGAGTCGTCCTCTGCCTCTGGGTTCCCCTCTCTCTCCACATCCTCGTCCACGATTTCCTCCTCCTGGCTCAGTCCACTCTCAACTGGCACATGAGCCAACAAGTATCCACAGGGGCCTTTGCAGTGGAGGTGTGGTCGCCACCACATATCGCATCCAGCTCTTTGTAGAACCAGCTGCGCAGCACTGGAGCGGCAGTTTGCCTCCTGCACCTTGTGGGTGGTGTTCCGCAGCTCTTTCACTTTGATCCTGCACTGCAGTGTGTCCCGGTCATGGCCCCTTTCTGCCATGCATCGTGAAATCTGTCCATAGGTATCATAATTCCTATGGCTGGAGCGCAGCTGGGACTGGACAACTTCCTCTCCTCAAATGCTGATGAGGTCCAGCAGCTCGGCATTGCTCCGGTGGGGGATCGCCTGGTGCGTGAAGCAGGCATGGCCACCTGGAAAGATGCACTGAGACCACTGCATGCGTCACCGAGCAAACAGGAAGGGGACTTGCAAAATTCCAAAGGAATTTATGGGGTGGGAATGACGGTTGGTCACCCGAGGGCAGTAGAAGGCACCAGTAGGTCACCTGAGGGCACCAGTAGGTCACCTGAGGGCACCAGTAGGTCACCTGAGGGCACCAGTAGAGTTCAAACCGATGACCAGAAAGGTGAGAACAAGCATTGTGGGACACCTCCCAGAGGCCAATCGCAGCGCTGTAATCGACCAGAGCGTCTACGCTGGCACCGCGGCACTGTAGCCCCAGCGCAGAGAGCTGTACACCTCTTGTTGGGGTATTTTTTTCACAGCGCTGCAACTGTGCTTTTTCTGCACACTAAGTAGCTTGGCAGTGTGTACACCTCGGGAGCTACAGCGCAGAAAGCTGCTTCACTGCACAGAAACTTTCCAGTGTAGACAAGGCCTAAATACAGACTTCACAGTGAAAAGCATTGGTACCAGTGAATACCACTTTAAAAAGAAGGGAAGAGGAAAGAGAAACAAGAAAATGTGAGCTAATGACATGATTTCAAGCATCTGGTCAAAGTAAACAGTCTGAGCTGACTGAGGTTTTAATAACTTCTATCTGGCTATGCTGTCCCTGACATTTTTCCATCTTCTTGGGAATCATAACCACCCCCACCCTTTCGTCTCTCATTGTGTAACCTTCAGTTTTGGTCCTCTGCATTGATTTCTGGCTGCCAGATGGAATGGCAAGGAATGGCAGAGCACACAGGGACATCTAAATTGGCAAAGATCAATGCTGCTAAAGGGACTAGTCACCAACAAACTGAAAGTGTACTACACTTTACAGAGCAAGTCCACACTGAGATTTGTGACAAGTAAATACATGGACTGGGTAAAATTAGCTTTTCTAAATATCTGTCCATTTCCCACAAAAAACTCTTTCATACTCAGGGAGTCTGTAAACCTGCCTTTTCACTCCAGGGGCATCAGAAACCTCACGTGTCTGTGAATCACTTGGCTCAGTCATGACACAGCAGCTTTACGAATAGGTACTGCTCTGCTCTGCTCTCCTGAGTTGAAACAGTTATGTAGCTTGGAGGTCCCTATGTTCCAGGCACATCCACTAGGTATGGGCTTACATTGCTATAAACATCAGAAAAATAGCTATATGAAGTGCTGGTTAGAGCTTGTTGGGACTTGTTAGCTAGGGAGTAATTTGATTCTTTCATACACGGTTGCAAACATTGCTGCATCTCACATAAGCTAGCTTCAGTTATGTAAGATAGCGCCGGCCCTGGCCCTATTAGCACTATAACTAGGCGACCCTAGGCAGTCGCCTAGGGCACCAGGTTTAGGGGGGCGGCCGGCAGCTGCCTCCTGGTTCCACGTTCAGCCGCTGAGCGTGGAGCCGGGAGGCAGCCGCGGCGAGCCGCCCCCCTGACTCCCGGCTCCGCGCTCAGCTCCCGCAGCCCGCGGGCAGGGGGGCTGAGCTCCCGGGGGTGGGACAGTTGGCTGGGGGCGGGGTCGGCACAGGGCTGGTGCAAGGACGTTTCGCCTAGGGCGCGAAACGTCCTTGCACCGGCCCTGAGTAGAGCAACAGGGTGTAAAGCCCCCTCCATCGTAACAGCCTCATGAAAATCTTTGACAGAGCCGACACATTTTACAGTTTGTCGGTGGGGGGGAAACTCACATTTCCTGGCTTGAAAAATCATATTATGAACAAAACCATGCAAAATGATTATCAAACACTGTGTTATGTCTGGTGAAGGATACAAACTAATAAACACAAACTTTATGCAAGTTGGATAATTCAGGGAAGTAGTCATTATCATCTGATGGCTGTTTAGTCTCAGTTCAGTTCCCACAAGATATGTTTCCACATCAGAAAACCACATTTGGCACTAACTGGGACTCTAGCTGGCAATCTCTGCAGAGAAAAGCAATTCATAGGCATGGAGGCTGAACTACCTTCTCG
The DNA here is from genome assembly GCA_033296515.1 of Macrochelys suwanniensis. Lineage (NCBI taxonomy): Eukaryota > Metazoa > Chordata > Testudines > Chelydridae > Macrochelys > Macrochelys suwanniensis. The sequence goes on from CM065776.1 coordinate 146,650,234, forward strand.
TATCTTCAAAGGAGCTATGCTGATTTACACCAGCTAAAGATCCAGCTCAGTGTTACAACTTAAGCACTACTTAAAAAAATAAAAAGGGTGCATACAGATGTATTATGCTAATAAAGGTATTATTAGACATGTATTAACTTGCTTGAGAAACATGAACAATTCATCCACATCAAACTCTGTTCCTGTAAGGAGTGTGAGGAAAGCAGTTCAAATGCAGGTTTTAAAAGATTTAACAACATGAGTTAAATTAGAGAGACTGTTGTAGTTTAACTAGCACAGGCAAGGCACAATAGTACTACTGAGTCTGGAGAAAGAGGGGCATGTTTAGGAGGGTCCTAATTTGGTATAACTAATGCCTGGAGCTCGGGAGTTGCCGGTGTCTAGGCTGCTACCTAACACAGACCTCTCAGCATGTCACATTCGCTTCTATGCATGCTGAATAAAGATCTCTTTCCCACATCTCTGCCTGTCTCCTCCTGCATGAGAGACAAGGTAGGAGAGGTAATACCTTTTATTGTTGGTGAGAGACAAGCTTTCGAGCTTACACAGAGCTCTTCTTCAGGTCCTGTGTCACTTATTGCTAATGAAACATGTACATCCCTGAGAACGTTAGATATTTATTTTGCAATATGAGACAATTATTAATTATTGTTTGTATTAACGTAGTCATGGACCAGGACCCCATTGTGCTAGGCAGTGTACAGATGCAGAACAAAGAGACAGTCTCCGCCCTAAAGAGCTTCCAATCTAAATATCATCTTAGAGCAAAAATTAAAGCAGAGGAATGGATTCCCTCCTGCAGCCGAGATCTGCTCAACGCAGAAAGGAAATGTGATGCTGGATGCTTAGGCCAACACTAGATCTATGTATCAACTGAGAGAGTCTGTCAGACTTAATGCTGCTGAAATGCTATTAAAATTAAGTTGTTAAAATTGCAGTAAAACATGTAGTGTTTGGACTTTCCTAAAAGGCTGGTGAATGGAAGACTCATAGTCATACACTAATCACTGTATTTCTTATGCTTAAAGTAATATCTGTACATGTGTGTTACTCTCACACAGATGGGACAGACCGCATGATAACAAGAGGGCCATTAATCATTGCTGAGTTTAACCCATAGCAACAGGTACACCCCTTAGGGAAGAGAGTGGTCAATTGATACCCTATAAAAGTATGTGCAGCAGAGGAAACACCTCAATTCCCAATACAGTGGGTAGAAACCACTTTACATGACAATGCAGAAGGGGAACCTCCCACCCAGGGATGAGTCACATAGGATAACTTCACTGAAGAATTCTCTCATGGACTCCCTCTCCTCCCCCATTCACCTTTTGTATCTGTGAGCCCTGGGGTCAGAACAGTCACATAGGAGAGTTTTCAGATAAAAGCTGCCTAGTGCAGTGGTTTTCAAACTTTTTTCCTGGTGACCCGGTTGAAGAAAATTGTTGATGCCCGCGACTCAACAGAGATGGGTCAGAGGGGTTTGGGGTGAAGGAGGGGCTCAGGGCTGGGGCAGAGGGTTGGGGTGTGGGGGTGAGGGCTGTGGGGTGGGGACAGGGATGAGGGGTTTGGGGTGCAGGAGGGGGCTCTGGGTTTGGGGGAGGCTCGGGGCTGGGGCTGAGGGTTGGGGTGCGGGAGAGGGTCAGGGCTCTGGGCTGTAGGGTGAGGCCAGGGATGAGTGGCTTGGGGTGCAGGAGAGGCTCTGGGTTTGGGTGGGGCTCAGGACTGAGCAGGAGGCTGGGTGTGGGAGGGAGTCAGGGCTCTGGGTGCGGGCTCTGGGATGGGGGCCAGGGATGAGGGGCTTGGGGTGCAGGAAGGGGCTCTGGGTTTTGGGGGGCTCAGGGCTGGGGCAGAGGATTGGGAAGTGGGGTTGGGGCACAGGCTTACCTCAGGTAGCTCCCGGTCAGCGGGGGTGCTAAGGCAGGCTTCCTGCCTGTCCCGGCACCGCAGACAGCGCTACACCCTGGAAGCAGCCAGCAGCAGGTCCGGCTCCAAGGGGCTCTTGCCCACAGGCACCGCCCCCGCCCCTTAGCTCCCACTGGCCAAGAACTGGCCAATGGGAGTGAGGAGCCGGTGCTTGGGGCAGGGGCAGCGCGCGGAGCCCCATGGTCCCCCCACCTAGGAACTGGACGTGCTGCTGGCTGCTTCCGGGCCACAGCTCGGTGTCAGAACAGGTAGGGACTAGCCTGCATTAGCCGGGCAGCACCACCGACGGGGACTTTTAATGGCCCAGTCAGCAGTGCTGACCAGAGCCACCACGACCCAGTGCCTTACATTCTGCAACCCAGTACTGGGGCACGACCCGCAGTTTGAAAATCACTGGCCTAGCGGAAGGAAGAGGGTTCTTTTTACCTGCCTGGATCCTAAGAGGCAAGGACTTTGTCAGGTAAGGTACCCCTAGCTGCCATAGCTGGGATAAGCCTCAAAAACTGAACCTATAAGACTTTGTTACTTGAACAGAAATGTTATGTTTGTCTTTCTGTGTCTTTAGTATTCTTAGCACTGGGCAAATATCTCTTGCTTAATTTTCATTTAATTAATAAAGCCTACATAAGTTTATAACAGGATTGGACTAAGTGGATAAAGGAGGGAGACCTAAGGAGGAACTGACCTGTGGTACGTATCTGATCATTTGGGAACAGAGGAACTTGGATTTTCTGTGATATTATGGTGAAAGGGGCCTAATATCACAGGGGTCCGCTCACTTGGTTTCAAAGGGAACTGGGGCTTCCAAAGGGACTGTTTAAACAAATTCTCTATTAAGGCTGACAAAAGCCTAAGGAGTTAATAAGCAGTGCAGTTAGCTCGTGTGTCTATGGAATTAGAGTCATAGCTGGCACAGGGTTAGCTTCCCTGTTATTGAACACTCTGCCTTGAAGTGGAACCCACAGTCTTCAGATACCAAGGGGCATGATGGGACAGGATATAGAGGAGTTGATTACACCCTCCAGATTCTGAGGTCCAGCGTGTGCTGGCTCTGACATCTGCTCCAGTTGATGCCACTGGCCTTCTTAAGGGACACTATGCCTGTGGGGGATTAGTGGCGGCGGGAAGAGCGGACCTGCCGCCGAATTGCCGCCGCAGGACTCAGACTGTCGCCCCATTCTCGATGCCGCCCCAAGCACCAGGTTGGAAAGCTGGTGCCTGGAGCCGGCCCTGGTCTTGGCTAAACTGTACACCGGCCACCTTGACAGCCCCAAGGAGTGTTTCAGCTACAGGCTGAGCAGATGCAAATGACAATTGAACATGCTTTTGGTTGTTTGAAGAGTCATTGATGTTGTTTATTTATAAGATTGGACTTCAGTGAGAAAAATATCCCAGTGATTAAAGCTGCCTGCTGTGTTCTGCATAATATCTATGAAGCAAAAGGGGAAGAGTTTCCGCCAGGGTGGAGGGAAGAGGTGGAGCATCTATCTGCTACAAGGGCTATTAGAAGAGTTTAATGCAGAGCTATACAGCTCTGGGAGGCTGTAAAGGACCATTTTAGTCCTGAGTCAGAGTAGTATGTGTTGCTGTAGTATGTTCTACCTGGCCTTCTTCTTTTGCGGTCCAGTGTGAATCTTGTAGGGATCGCTGTGTATATAGGAATAGAACATTTGTCAATGCAGCTATTAATATTGTTTGTGCTGTGAGTTATATACTATGAAAGCCATGGTTGGTGTATGTGAAGTTGTAATTGTTTTTAATGTCCCTTCCATAATATAATTGCTGAGAGCTGTGGGAAAGTCTCCTATTGCTGTGGAAGAAATAAGGCAGTCCTCCGCAGAAACCTTTGGCAGAGGATTGCATAGTACCTCAATGAACGTTTCATTGAGATCTCTACAGAGGATTCATAGGACATGCTGGTACACATAAACAAACTGCTCCATGTGGCCCCCACTGCCAAACTCCAGAAGGGGATGAAAACTAGATAGCAACGCTACCTCTCTTGGTTGTTTCACTACTTCTTCTAGCACAGGTAAAAATGAGCAAAACAGAAAATGTGTCCTACTACTGTAGGGGTTCCATCCCTATAATTTCAAAGTACACTGCATACTTACCAGAGATTCCTTCCCCTGCATCAGGCTTGCCCATGCTCAACTATCAAGAGTGATGGGAGTGCAGTGGAGTAAAAAAGCAGGTCCTGGCTCATGGCATAGCTGGATCCCCCGGTCGCCTGTCCCCCATACTTCTCCTTTTCCACCTTCTCCTCCTTGTTGTTCACGGCAGGGGCATGTGTGAGACTCGGACTCCTTGGAAATATTCATGGTGCTCTTGGGGACAGGGCCGGCTCCAGACACTAGCAAAACAAGCTGGTGCTTGGGGTGGCACATTTCTAGGGGCGGCATTCTGACACCGGCCATGCCGCCCCTAGAAATGTGCCCCGGCCCCCGGCTGGCTGCCCCAGCTCACCTCTGCTCTGCGACGCCGGCTTTCACGCACTGCCACCAGCTCGGCTTCTCCCCGAGCTGTTTCGCACATCGCTTCTCCCCCTCCCTCCCAGGCTTAAAAGCCTGGGAGGGAGGGGGAGAAGAGAACCCAAGCGGCCGCGGCCGCGGCGCGTGTCTCCCCCTCCCTCCCAGGCATGCCCCGCTCACCCCAGCGCTCTGGCCGGGGAAAGCGGGGCCGCGGGCATGGCCGGGGAGAGCGGGGCCGCGGGCATGGCGCGCTCGCTCCGCGCCGGCTGGGGAGAGCAGGGGCCACAGGCATGCCACGCTCACTCCGCGCCGGCCGGGGAGAGTGGGACCGCCGGCATGCCACGCTCGCTCCGCGCCGGCCGGGGAGAGCGGGGGCCGTGGGCATGCTCCGAGTGGGGGTGGGGGGGGTGGGGTGTTGTTTCGGCCGGCGTTGGGGGGGGGTTGTTTTTTTTGCTTGGGGCAGCAAAAACGTTAGAGCCGCCCCCTGCTTGGGGATGGTGGTGAGGTCTCCTCTGAGGATGGCATGCAGCTCTTTGTAAAAGTGGCAGGTCTGCAGCTTGGCACCGGATCAATTGTTGGCCTCCCTGGCTTTCTGGTATGACTGCCACAGCTCCTTGGCTTTTATGCAGCATTGCTGCTGGTCCTTGTTGTAGCCCTTCTGCTGCATCCCCTGAGCAATCTGCCCACAGATGTCGATGTTTCTACAGCTGGTTCACAGCTGTGCCTGCGCAGCCTCTTCTCCCTATAGGCCCAGTCGATCCAATATCTCCTGTCTACTCCAGGCAGGAGCAGGTCTGGAGCATGTAGCTGGGATGGTCAGCTGGGCAGTTACACTCGACAGTGGAGAGCTGCTAGGTGTGCTCGCCAAGCCAGGCAACTTTCACAAATTTGCAGGGATTTAAAAAGGGAGGGGAGGCTTCTACCTAACCCCTGGGCAACAGAGTTCACAATGGTGACCAGAGCAGTCAGTGTAGGGCATTGTGGGACAGCTGCTGGAGGCCACTAATGGTCAACGTAAGTAAAGCAGTGTGTACACTCACTGTATCGACCAAACTAAGGGCAGGTCTTCACTACCCGCCAGATCGGCGGGTAGCAATCGATCTATCGGGGATCGATTTTTCGCGTCTCGTTAAGACGCGATTAATCGATCCCCGATCGCGCTCCCCGTCGGCGCCGGCAATCCACCGCATCGAAAGGCGGAAGCGGAGTCGACGGGGGAGCTGCAGCGATCGACTCGCCGCCGTCCTCATCCCCAGGTAAGCCGACTACGATATGCCGACTTCAGCTACGCTATTCCCGTAGCTGAAGTTGCGTATCGTAGATTGACCCCCTCCCCTAGTGTAGCCCTGGGCTAAGACTGTGACTCTATGCTGCTTGGGGAGGTGGTGTTACTAAATCAGCATAGCAGGGCACTTACATCATCAGGAGCCAAATTTAAGTGAAGACACTTCCACACCTAGGTTGTTAAAAGCTGCCTTGCCTTTGGTTAAATGTTGGACATACTCTGCCCATAGTGCTGGGTAAAGGAGTTGTCCCTAGCCTCTGTTTGCAAGAAGCTAGGAATGGGCGACAGCCAGGGGATGGATCACTTGATGATTATCTGTTCTGTCATTCCCCCTGGGGCACCTGGCACTGGCCACTGTCAGAAGACAGGATACTGGGCTAGATGGGTCTTTGATCTGACACAGTATGGCTGTTCTGTTCTCTGCAACATAAAGGAAGCAGAGTAGGATTCGGCCTATTGTGTTTGAAGAGGGAAGTATGCTAAATTCATCCTTGATATGCAGTGACTCAATGGAATTCAGTGGAATTACAATAGTGATTAATTTAGCCCAAAGATGTTATTATATAAACTTGAGTTTTGGTTACTAACCGCCTATCAGCAGTGTTGCATTATTGCTATCAGTAAGACACTCCGTTTAAGCACTGAGCTATTGACTTAGCAATGGGCTTTATCTGCAGTTTCTGTTAACGTCTTCTGCACCCTTGCAGATCAGATATTTCAAGATTATCACTCTTGCCATAGAACTAACCTAACAGCACTCACAGAGGCCTTATCTACATTAGAAAAGGTTTGCTAGTATTGCTTCCTAGTTAAATACCATTTATCCCTGAAAAAAATGCTTTGACAGTATAGCTTATACCAGTTCCCTAAGCAAAATAAGCCACACCAGAAAAGGCACTTATAAAAACGTTACTAAATGAACAAAAAATAATCACACCCCTAACAGACAACTGGCAAAAGTTGCTATTCTAGACTGGGTGGAAGTGTTGACATTTCTTGATGACTAAGTCGTTTTAGGTTATCACTGTCTACTATTCTTTTACATTCCAGGAAGCTTTTGTAAAATATTAAAATCTACAAAAAAGTGCCAAAAAAGAATTATACACACAGTATTTTTAAACATTTTTTGGTGAGGAAGAGTTTCTTATATTTTTACACTTTTACAAAGTCCCACAATATTAAGAATGAACATCCTATTTAATCTACCGAACTATTATAATATCTGAGCACCTGGAATGCCCTTCTTGACAGGTACCTTTGGCCATAATATAAATGCAAACCGCTCTGAAGGTACTAGCTAGTTACGTGTTCTGACTCTCGTGTGTACTGACCTGTAACTTTCTAAGTACTCTCTTCCTGTGTATATTGTTAGGCCTTCCATTTTGGAGAGCAGTTTCAGTTCAAGATTGTAGATGCTTCAGTGAGTACACATACTATGCTCCCTCCTGGAGACTGTACATTAGTGCCTACTTATCTGGTTGTTTTCCTTGGTCTGAAATCAAAGACTCAGACTGAAAGTATATAGTTGGCCTTTCATATATGGAAAAACAAGAAGCAAAGTACAGTGTTGGCAACTTACAATTTTACTGAAAGTCTCATGGTATTTTGTGTTTCGGGGGGAAGGGGGAGGGGAGGAAGGATGTGTGTATGGTGGGAAAGGAAGGAAGAAGGAAAAACAAGCAACGAGAGTCTTGCTACTTATAAGTCCCTTTACTATAGCGCTCCTGATGCAAAGCTCTCAGACTGTCCTGATCTGTTAGACCAACTTGTTTTGTAAGAATATTACCTGAAGGTTCGTCAACAGGAAATGATCTTTGACACATATAAGAAACTTGTGTGGGGAGAACACCCTGAAGGTGTTCAGGAGGTACCCAACTGTGAAGCAGATAGGGGAAAGACTTAGTAACGCCTGGCAACAGCACAGTGCTAAGTAAGCAGTGACTCACAGCTCTTACACTAGGGCTCCTGCACCACAGCAGTGTACTAGGAGAACTTGCCAAAATAAACTTTAGGGCTACCTTTTGTTCAAATATTTCACTTTCTTCCCATGAGGAAGTATGACAAAGAGTTTACAATACAAAACAGTACAGCACAATGCAACAAGATACCTGCTTTGCAGATGGCAGCACGGCCCAGTACTGCAAGCAATATCAGCGAAGTAGTCTGGGGCTCCAATAGAAACAAAGCAACATTTACATAAAAGTTGACTGGTTCTTTTAACTCTCACCAGAGCTTACTATTTTCTGACCATCTTTAATAACAAGCCTCAGAACTCTGGCCCTCTAATTATGTTCTCAGTGTTCCCTTTCACATATACACCCTCACATGCAAAATACCTTGGCATCCAGATTAGCCTTGTGAAGAAACATTAAACCAGTGTTCAGAATTGTAGCTCAATACAGCCGGCCAGATTCTTTCTGTGGCCAAGATCTGCTGGACACCAGAGGGAAATGGTATCAGGGTACTGGGTATGGCTCTGTGATACTAGGGCTGGTCCAAGGAGTTTCGCTGACTTATGCCAATGTCACTGGAGCCGAATCCTTATCCCAGCATCAGATAGGCATAGCATAGCTCTACCTATGCCTCCTCCCTGTCTTGACACACCCTTTATACCACAGGGAAGGCAGTGTGGTTGGTGTAGGAGCTGCCTCCATCAATTTCACTGGGGTTGTGGGGGAGGAGAGAGTTCTTCCACAAGAGGGAAATTTCCTGCTGGCCACTTGCAGCCAGAATCCATCCCCTTGATGTCACCTGAGTGGCATAAAGGAGACAGATCTGAGGACAGAATCTGGCCTAGTGTGTTAGCATGAACCATCCTACTGATCTGTTCTGTTAATTCAATGTATGCACAGAAATGAAGGGAGAATAAGGGTTTCTCTGTGTGAGGTGTTTACAGATTAGAAACAATTAAAAATGACAAGTCTGGTGATTAGCCATATAGTCTGTGCTTACTTCAAGACACGTCAGAGGAGAATACTTTAGGGAGAACATTTCTATCCTAACCCAATAGGAAGATTCCTTGATTCACTGAAAAACTGACACTTGCTTCACAAAAGTGAAGGCAGTCAGTCAGGCTTTGTGAGAATACAGTGGTTCTGAAATTGTGGTCTAAAAACCAGTGGTGACTTAATGAGAACTTCTGGGAGGCCCTCCCATCACAACAACAAAGAACTTGTCAGCCTTCAAGCAGCGAGTATTACAGCTAGTTTGCAGCCCAGTCCATAAATCTTTCAGGATTTCCAGAGGTATTTTGTCCATCTGAACTAAAGGAAAAACCCAACAAACAAGTAGTTCCGCACCCTATGTAGCTGCCATGTGTCTTTGTCAGGTGTTTCTTTGCTGTAAATGGTATTTTGTGCCAAAGAGGCATCAACCTGCATAAAAACTGATTCCCAAGGTGTTGAAGTGGAGAAATAATATTTTCTGGGCAGTAAAACAAATCATGACTTCATGCTGGGAATGATGATGAAGGAGTTCACACCTTTACTTCAAAGACAGTCAGGAATATGAACCAGCAGGAACGTACAGGGAGCGAGGGAGAGTTTCACTGATTGGAGCCTGACAGTGAAAATGTGAGACGGTAAGAGTGAGTAAGATAGATCATAGGAGAGTAAGCAAAAGATCTAGCTCCCATCTGTCTGAGCCCTGGTCTACATGCAGTTTTTGTACCAGTATAGCTATGTCAGTTGCGGGAGGGTGGGGGGGTTAAACCAGTGGAGTCATACGTATTGTCTGTATGGGAATAAGCTATCCCTGTATAAGCACCTTTTTACTGGTAGAACTGAATCCACACTGGAGGGGGATGGGGAAATGGTGGGAGGGAGTTGTACAGCTTTAACTATAGCATGATCTGAAGGCTGACTCCCTCAACAGGGGGCAGACCTCCCAACATTTCACATGGCTAAAGAAGGTTGCAGCACCCTCAAATTTGGCCTGTCCACTCCTTCATAGATGGAGACAAATTGGTGGACGCACCAAATATGATTGGCGTTGCAACCTAGTGTGAGTGGTCTCAATGACACTCAATTTGCCCTGGCCATGTCTCCCTCTACAGCCAACTAATCTTCATCCAATTGCTGGTTTCATCTGAGTCCTTGGATAGCCAGGAGATGGTGTTGTTTGTATCTGATTTGTAGTAACGCAGAGCTGGGTATAATGGGAGACATTTGTTCAGGGCCGTGTTTCTTTCTCTTACGTAGTAAGAAATCTGATGTTCCTCCTTCTGTACTCCATGCATATTGCAACAGCATCAAAACTGTGCTGACGGCTGCTGCTAGTGTAGTTTTGGCTTGTACCCATTTAAAAAGAATCACTGAGTATAATCCAAACAATATACCACACCAGCATGTGCAACATGTATTTGGGTTCGGGGGCGGGGGGTGGTGGTGGTCTTGGTTTAACATCAGTAGAACAAGAAGGAATTCAGAGGGTAAAAGTAGTCAGAGTGTACAGGAGGACAGTGTGGCCACCTCAGCTAGGGTGACCAGACAGCAAGTGTGAAAAATCGGGACAGGGGGTGGGGGGGTAATAGCACCCTATATAAGAAAAAGATGCAAAAATCGGGACTGTCCCTATAAAACTGGGACATCTGGTCACCCTATCCAGCTGGGTACAGATTCTCTCAGTTTCCACTGCTTCCTTCTAGCAAACAGGTGGTTGTCATCCTGACCCAACCAAGGGAGTATAACTCCTGACCTAAACAAAGGCACAGCTGCCACCCAGTGGAATTAGGAATCTCTGCATTAATCTGTGTCTTCCGTTTTCTGCCTGGATCATCATCTTCAGGCTATAGGAATTTTAAACAAACAACAACAACAACAGTAACACTTGGATCTTCTCTAGCACATTTCATTTTGGCTCTCAAACGCTTTGGAAGAGTATTGCTAGCCCTATTTGCCTGGGGGAAACTGAGGTACAGAGGTGAAATGATTGCCACAGGTCTGCTGTGTGTGCTTCAGCAAGAAGCGAGTACAAAAACCCAGATTTCTGGTCTTCCAGATCAGTATTCTATCCACTCCATTTGACAACGACAGCTCATCAGAAAGAAGAAAACCCTCCCACCATTTCCCCTGTTGTACAGCCTCTGACTGCAACCATATAAAGTGGGAACATGCAGAAGGGAGAAAGATAAAATTTTAACCATTCTGTGTCTGTTTTTGGTCTGGGTAATGGGTTTAGAATGGAGGATCAGTTCCCTTCTCTTTTTAACTCTCCTGTTTTCCTTGTTTGTGCATTCCTCTAAGAAAAAACAGTTTGGCTTTATAGATGCCTGCACAGATGTTTCAAATAGTAGCAGGACAAGCTAGTTTGCCCTGTAGGAGAACATGCTTGGTGTTTGTAGGAGAGCCCCACCTAGCCACATGCAGGATCTGGAGGGTAAGAGGTAGTGGGAAGACAGAGGCGTCTGTGTTGGCTGTAGGTGCAGCTCCATGTGGTAAGTGGGCAGTGATACACAGTCGCCAAACCACCACAAATGCAATAAGCGTTGGGCCTCCGTGACACTTTGCAGGAAAATAAATTAGGATAGTTTTTAATTTTAGAAGTGCCATCTTCTGGCTCCAGTCCTAGATTAGCATGTAATTTCCTATATGCATTTCTATTATGCACAAAAGATGAGAATTGATGAAGGTCACCCATTGTGCTGGACGACGGACACCCAGAATTTGCTATCAGTTGCAAGAGTAAAGAAATAAATTCATTTTCTAATGGCTGGGGCCAACATAAAAACAGTGGATAATATAATGTTCTATTTTGCAACTGGAATCAGATTCTGAGAAAGAAGATATTTGCCCCTCCATGACGCTTGAGTGGCAGAATGGTGACAGGATATATACAGTGAGTTATTTCCTTGGGACAGGAACTTTCTTTGTATGTTGTAAATAGCTAAGCTGCCAGTAAACATCCACAGAACTACCACATTATCCACCTCTGAATCCCTCCTCAAAACTCTCCTTTGCTGTGATGCCTACAAATCGCTTAACAATGGTTCGGCAGCTGTTGTGCTCAGACGACTGCCAATCTTGCTGACCAATATGGTCTCACTGTTTCCTTGTACTTCCCTGTCTAGGGAGGCCACTCCTCTGGATTTAAATGGGACAGCCCTCTTTTTGGGTGGTTTGTCCCTCAGCCGGTAATGAGATATAACTGCATGTGTTTTGTCCCATATGGGAGGGGGAATGCCATTTTGAAGACCATGCCGTTCCGCCCCCACCAGTGTGACCTCACATGCACCGGTATTCTGGGAATGCACGAGTGACTTCCCTACCCCTGTCTGTATGTCTCCATCTGTTGTCTCTTGTGTTAGATTGTAAGCTCCTCGGGACAGGGACTGTTTTTGTTCTGTGTTTGTACAGCTGCTAGCACAATGGGACCCTGATCCATGGCTAGGGCTCCAGGTGCTACAGTAATAACAACAGCACACAACGGTAGAAAGCCTCTACACTGCCTCTCTCCCTGGATGGTGTGGTTTGGGAGGTATGGCTCAAGGGCCACGTCTCATTGGTGTTCAGAGCACTAGGTGGAACTAGGATTTTATAGGCTCATGGGGATTGCCGTTGACAACAAAATGAATTATTTCAATTCAAAATTGCAGCCTGTTTTTAACCCACTTAGCAGTGCACTCACTGCTCTTTTATTTGTGTCAGACTGAGTGGCATCAGACAAAAACATTTTATAAAATGGCAAGAAGGAGGGGCATAGAAGGCATGAAGGACCAGATCCTCAGCTGTTGTACATGGGTGTAGTGCCACTGAAATCCCAATTACACCAGCTGAGGACCTGGCCCATATTGCTTAATTCCACTTGCAAGGAAGAACACAATGAATGCTGAAACTTGGAGATGCGCCGTGCATTTATTTGGTTTTTAGCTTTCTGAAAAGGTCACTGGAGATCTATATTGTTTGGCAATATTTTAGCATTTCTGCTCAAAGTTCACTTCATTGAAAGACTACTTCAAAGCAAGAGACAGTGACTCAATAGCAGAGAGAATCCTGTATTGCAGCAATAATTTCCTAGCTTTGTTTGATTGGATTATCAGGCTCCGTTCACGAAATCCTTGTTTAAATCATCCAAGTTGTGGCGTCATTTCAGGAGGGGGTTAACTTATCTTCAGAATTTAAAGATAGATAAGAAAATCTACTTATCTTAAGTTACTTATAAACTTATCTCTTAAAAACAAAAGCACCTTCTTAGGTGGGTGAAGGTATTTTAAAAACTATTTCCTGAAAAAAAAAATCAAATCTACTTTCCCTGGCTATTGTGGACAATATTGACAATCACCTCTTTATGCCATGTATCCAAGTTTCTGCATTTCAAAGTCAGAGCCACACCTGGTGTAAATCAACATTGCTTGATTGACTTCACTGGAGCTACACTGATTTACGTCAGCTAAGGATCTGGCTCATGTTTTTAACAGAGTATATTTCATATAGCCTCACACAGTCAGTCCTAGACAAGTGCAAGTACAAACAAAGCAATCCCACAAAACCTCAGTGGGAGATTATAGCTTTCTTCCTAAAATAGAGGCGTTATTTACAAGAACTGCTTTGTTATTTCTCAGTCTTTCATGATGGGGCAGTCAATTAAGTCCAGTGAATATCATCCACCCGCTCTTCACCACAAGTCTGACACCTTGTCCAGTCAAAACTAGCTGGTAAATTGCCTCACTGCAAGTGCAGACACATTTGCTGATTCACTCAAACCAGATAATGACACCACGAACTGCCTGCCAGCCTGCAATCTGTTTGCTATGTTCGGAGCAGCCTGGGTCACTGCAGTTGAGCAAGCCCAGCCAGAATCATGGACCTACTATTTAATTGACAGCTCTGACATTCAGGCCTCTCCGAAATGACAACAGCTTCTGAAAGAAAAAGTGCCAATTTTCTTCAACCATTCCACAGCTGTGAGCTACAGAACTGGATACAAAAGTCATGCCAGCATCCTAGAGTGCAAAAAAGAGAGTCAGTGGGCCCTTTAAATTGCCTCTGGGGCTCCAGCAGCTATGTAAAGGGCCCACGCTTGGAAGGGGGACCAGCCACTCTTCTCCGTCCCCCGCTCCCTCTTGCGGGGGCAGAAGCTTGGTGTTGCTGGCTCCCGGGGCTCTGTCCTGCTGCTTCAGGGCAGGCTCCGCTGGCAGCCAAGCTTCCCCCCTCACCCGCATCTTCCCCCCGCGTGCTGCGTTCCCGTCCCTCCCCCTCTCACTCCCTCTCCCTGCCACCGATCAGCTGTTTGCCAGCGGGAGGGAGGAGGAGGAAGCGGAGAAGAGGCGGGGGCAGGGCTTTGGGGAAGGGGGTGGAATCAGGGTATACCCCCTCCAGCCCTCTGCCGTGAGCCATTCAGGGCAGGGGGCTGGGAGCACCCCCACGACCCCAGCCCACCTCCATCCCCCTGCCCTGACTCCTGCAGCCCCCTCACATACACCCAGCCCTTTGCCCTGACTCCTGCACCCCCCACAATCCCAGCCCTGACTCCTGCACCCCCCCACACCCTGCCCTGATTCCTGCATGCCCCCACACACCCCCAGCCCTGACTCGTGCACCCCACACACATACCCAGCCCCCTTCCCTGACTTCTGCACCCCCCTCTCACACACACCCAATGGCCTGACTCCTGAACCCCTCCACAGCCCCACCCCCACCCTGAGCACCAAACAGGAGCTCCTGCAACCCCCCCCCACATACCCACCTGCACCCCTCAAAGCAAATGGGAGCTGCCCCAGGTAAGCGCTCCACACCCCAACCTCCTGCCCCAACCCTGAGCCCCCTCTCTCAGTCTAGCTCCTGGCCAGACCCTGCACCCCAACCCCCAGCCTGCTCCTGCACCCTGACTCCCTCTCAAACCCTGCACCCCCAGCCCTGTGCTCAGTGCACCCCCACCCTCAGCTCAGTGCAGAGAGAGATGAAGAGAATGGGCTAGAACCAGGGAGAAGGTAGGTACCCACTCTATGTGGGAAGAGGTGGGGGGGATCCTGTTTACCCCCTCCCCAGCCCTTCTGCGCTTGCAGTTTACCCCCAGCCCCTCCCTTGCTCCAAGGACCAACCCTAGCTCCCACCCCACTGTGCTTTTGCCCCCAGCCCCTGCCTTGCTCCAGTCAGCAGGGACTAATCCTCCCCCCATGCCCCACTGTGCTCATCTTGCCCCTGGCCCCTGCCTCGCTCCAGCTGGGGACCAATCCTTCCCCGCCCACCATGTCCCGCTGTACTCTTGCCCCTGGCCTCTTCATTCCCAAGGGGGGCCCACAAATATGGTGCCCATATGAAGGAGGAAGCTCCAGTGGCAAGTTAAAGGGCTGGGGCAGTAGCGGTGGCCCCGGGCCCTTTAAATCGCTGCCGGAGCCCTGCCACCACTACCCCAGGGCTCCGGCAGCAGGGCTCCGGGGACAATTTAAAAGGCTCCAGAAGGTAGCGGCAGCCAGAGCCCCGGCCCCTCTAAATCACCGCCCGAGCCCTGCTGCTGGAACCCCGGGGGTCTCGGCAGCAGCTGGGACCCCCAGGGCTCTGCTGACAATTTAAAGGGCCCGGGGCTCCATAAGAACATAAGAATGGCCATACTGGGTCAGACCAAAGTCCATCCAGCCCAGTATCCTGTCCACCGACAGTGGCCAATGCCAGGTGCCCCAGAGTGAGTGAACTTAATAGGTAATGATCAAATGATCTCTCTCCTGCTATCCATCACCCCCTCTGACAAACAGGCTAGGGACACCATTCCTTAACCTTATTCTGCAGCTGGTTGCTCAGGGCATGATTTAAAGGGCTTGGGGCTCCCAGTTGCTGTTACAACAGCCCTAGCCCCGGGCCTTTTAAATCCTGATTTAAAGGGCCTGGGGATTTAAAGGCCCCACCTCTTCTGGTTAAGGCCCCATCCCCTCATCAGGACTCTGGAGTACAGGTAAGTCCTTTAAGTTACTTTCACCCCTGGTCCCGGCTAAAATGCCCAGGTGTCAGTGTGGATGACATGTTGCATTACTGCGCTGTGATTGGCC
This sequence comes from Macrochelys suwanniensis, assembly GCA_033296515.1. Classification (NCBI taxonomy): domain Eukaryota; kingdom Metazoa; phylum Chordata; order Testudines; family Chelydridae; genus Macrochelys; species Macrochelys suwanniensis. Next base: position 146,665,895 of record CM065776.1, read on the forward strand.
TCCGGAAATGTCCCATAATCCCTTGAAGTCAAGTGGCCACTCTGGTCATTGTTTTGAACTCGGCTGTAGGAATGCAGATATCCCTTTTCCAGGAGCGGCTCTCACAATTTTGCTGCCCCAAGCAGTGAGGGCGGCCTCGCCCCTGACGCAGGCAGACGTAGCGGGGCCCCGCTACATGTGCTTGCGTCGGGGGCGGGGCCCAGCTACATCTGCCTGCGTCCCGGGGGGCGGGGCCCCGCCCCCCGGACGCAGGCAGTCCGAGTCCGCACTGGCAAGGGGAAGCGGCGGACCTGCCGCCCCACTGCCACCGCGGCATGTGAGAATGGGGTGGCAGTCCGAGTCCCGCCGTGGCAATTTGCTGGCAGGAAGAGCAGACCTGCCGCCGAATTGCCACCGCGGGACTCGGACTGCCGCCCCATTCTTCATGCCGCCCCAAGCACCAGCTTGGAAAGCTGGTGCCTGGAGCCGGCCCTGCCCTTTTCAAAGCTCCGTTTCTGACAGCCGGCATGCTTATCTGCTCCGGGACAAAGCAAACCATTACTGTGGAATGCTGTTGCTGCCAAAGCAGGCGGGTGTGTGCATGGGGGCGGGGAGCACTGATGTCGGGGTTTTCCCCTGCTGCTGTCTGAACTTAAAAGACAGCATGCTGACACACTCTCTGCCCCCCCCCAAACACACTGTCTCTCCCCCCACATACACACCACACACTCCCTGTCACACTCCACCTCCCAAACCCCCAATTGAAAAGCATGCTGCAGCCAGTTGCACACTGGGATAGCTACCACAATGCACTGCTCTCTGTGACATTGCAAGAGCTGCTAATGTGGCCATGCCACTGCGCTTGCAGGTGACAGTGTAAACACACGGCAGCACTTTCCCTGCTGCTGTCTCCGGGGGCTGGTTTAACGCCCAGCGCTCTACATCTGCAAGTGTAGCCATGCCCTAACTGTAGTTAGTTTGCCTTAGAGTGCCTTGTGTCCACATAAAATCTGTTCTCAAAGTAGTTTATTTGGCATCTTACGTCACAGTAAGTAGTTATCCTTGCAACAGAATTAACTCTGCTTTGCTGTGAGTCTGTTTGCTCTAAGATTTCTGTGGACCAATTCCTAACTATTGCACTAATTAGTATCCCACACAGCATTGGTTTACACCTGGATCAACCTGTCTTGGTATCTTGCTCTCTACTGCTCAGGAGTCATCATCAGGGTTCAAAAATGGCACTGGCAAAGTGAATGGAAGCCAAGAGCGAAAATCATGGCAGTTTGTTAGTTTGACCCCCAAAGTCCCAGATTCCTTAAGTTTCCAGGATGCATCACACAAAAAACAAAGCCGAGAGTAGAGCAGCAGAACGTTGCACCATGGAATTTCTGCCCAGTAAGCAGAGCAGTCAATTGAAATGAACACACTGATCAACAATGACAGTACCATAACAAAGTGGTGTGGATGCACTTAAGTTCTCGTCAGTTAAATTGCTGCATTTAGAGCAAACAAATTATGTCGATGTAATATCATGTAGACATGCCCAAGAAATGAAACAATCACTGAAGACCAAATCCAATACGCAAACTCCTGTCTGGAGCAAGAACATTCAAGTCTTCCCAATGTGTCCAATAACATTTTAGTCAACCTTTAAAGACTATTTTCCACTGCTCCCTGGATAGACACATCCGCTGTATGGACCATTTATCTAAAATCAGAAACAGCCTCCCCACCTGTCCTTAAGTCTCTGAATTCTTTAAGATCCATCGCTTGGGGTCTTATCCAGGGGTCCAATTCAGAACTCATGTGTGTACATCAGGAGTAGCTCCATTTAAGTGAATTGAGTTATTTTGGTCTGAAGCCCATATGAGGGTATCTTGCTCTCTACTGCTCAGGAGTCATCATCAGGGTTCAAAAATGGGACTGGCTAGGGAAGAATCAGGTTTAATGGATAAAAGTATCATTTTGGAGAACAACGTGCTTAGTGAAATCAGTCTATTCCAGATAGTGGCTCAATGGTTTAAATTTAAATCCTGAAACACCTATAATCACTGTCTATGACACATGGCTGGGTTGAGTCAGACTAAATCCATTCCAGATAGTCTCTGTCAGGGCTTGTCTACATTACCCACTGGAGCGATCAATCTTTCGGGGATCGATTTTTCACGTCTAGTGTAGATGCGATAAATCGATCCCCGATCATTATAAAGAGTATTTGCCAAAATTAGAAAGATCTCATTCCAGCATAGTCATTCCCATGCTACCTGAGCACCAAGTCTCACACAGAAGTTAAATAATCATTATTAATGAACAGCAATCAAAGAGTGGATGGGGCTATTTTTGGAAAATGCACTACAAATCTAAAACCCGGGTAAAAGTAAATTGACAAAATGCAGCAGCATCCTTTCATACTAAAACTCAGTAAGCTAATAAAGGGAGCCAAAGTATTGTAGTTAAGAGATCAGATCCTAACTAGATGAAAATGGTCTCTAGTGGGTCATGAGCACAGTCAATGAAAGCAGAAAAGAATGTGACTGAGGTCTGGATCATACCTTCCTGGCAACTAAGCCTCTCTCATTCATGTGCAAAGAGAATGCCAGCCTCTGCTGCATCACAGTGTGTGCAACTAATTAGAATCAGAAAACAGAGCCTCAACATTCTTGACGTTGGGATGCAGCACAGCCGGGGGTGGCTCCAGGCACCAAGCATGTGCCTGGGGCGGCAAGCAGCAGGGGGCTGCCTGCTGGTCATTGTGAGGGCAGCAGTCAGGCAGCCTTCAGCAGCGTTTCTGCGGGAGGTCCGGGACCGGCGGATCACCCGCAGAAACAGTGCCGAATCCACGTGACCAGGGGACTGACCGCAGGTGTGCCACCGAAGGCCGCCTGACTGCCGTGCTTGGGGCGGCAAAAATCATAGAGCTGCCCCTGAGCACAGCACAGCACCACAGACTGTGTTAAATCTGAACTGATTAAAGGAGAAAGTTATACGTGTGGATTTGCTGTATTGATGACTGAATTGGCCAACGACTAGAAGGATTATGTTCATTGTAAAAGGATTGGGGCCTATTTTATAGCACCCTGCTCCAACAGGACCACATTTTGCTGAGTCTGCTCATTTCCTGGGGTAATTCTGCCTGAGTGCTTTCAAGGAATCCAGGCAAGCAGTTTCCAGAAGCGTTAGTTGTTTTATTTAAAGCCTTCTAAACAAATTAAAATCACCTCCTCCCTCAAAAGTCTGTGCAGGCCAAGTAATCCCTGTCCCAAATCTGTCCCCCACACCAGTACTTCAGCAACCCAAAATTTCCCAGCTCTTACCTCAGAGCCTCAGCAACAAAGAACTTCATACAGTCTCCCTTCTGACCATTTGGTTTCTGGAGCAACTCCTCTCTGGACTCTGCTGTAGCTCCAACAGCAGTCCATTAGGAGCATGGCCCCTTCCCCTCAGTTTTCTGGAAGGTGTTACTGTCTCCCTCCTCCATTGCCTGCTGCTCTCTTTTATAAGTATTAACCAACTAGGTTTCAACTTCTCCTCAGGTGCAGCAGGCAGGCCAACCAACCAGTCATCTTAAGGCCTCTGACTCCAGAGGAATGGTATCCCTTATACCTTCACATCCCTCTAGATTAGTGGTTCTCAACTAGGGGTACATATACCCCTGGGGGTACACAGAGTTCTTCCATAGGATGCATCAACTCATCTAGACATTTGCCTACTTTTACAACAGGCTATATAAAAAGCACTAGTGAAGTCAGGACAAATTAACATTTCATACAGACAATAACTTGTTTATACTGCTCTATATACTATACACTGAAATGGTAGTACAATATTTATATTTCAATTGATTAATTTTATAATTGTATGGTAAAAATGAGAAAGAAATAAATTTCAGTAATAGTGTGCTGTAACACATTTCTTTTTGTCTGATTTTGTAAGCAAGTCGTTTAAGTGAGGTGAAATTTGGGGGTATGCAGGACAAATCAGATTCCTGAAAGGGGTATAGTAGTCTGGAAAGGTTGAGAGCCACTGCTCTAGATCACTGGGACACTAAGCACCTTGTATTTAACACCCTATGCACTATTGTCATAATCTTTGTACAAAATATGCCTTGAGGTATCATGTGAAAACTAATAACTCACTAATAATTAACATTCTTGTGTGACATATGTATGTGATGGTATTAAGAGTTATAAATATATGCTAGAATTATGACTAAGGTGTGAGTAAACCAGGAGTGTCAGGAGAGTTGTTAAATGAGTCCATCCTAAACAAAGGAATGTGTGTTTGCCTCAATTTTCATATAACCAGTAAATAGGACAATCAAGACGGTATTGGGAAGAGATCACAGGAAACAAAACAATTTACATTTAAGCTAATAAGTGGGGTGACGACCACCAGACTCCATCTTGCCTTCCTCACAACTTGAATAAACTTTTACTTTGAGCAGTAACCTTTAAAAGAATTAATTGCAAAGGCTTATTGATCTATAAAGACAGGGGGACTGAACTTAAGCGATAAGCAATTGACGCAACCTGTATACAATATTATTGTATTATAAAGTGTATAGAGTGAGGTCTTTTCTAAAAGTTAATGACACACTGTGATTAATCACAGTGATTAATATATAACTGTGAAATGTATGTATTAACCATGTATGAGGAAATATGGATACTTAATGATATTATGTTTTAAAGTCTGGCCAAACAAAGGGAAACAGGTTTCCTCCCAGCCAGGAGAGAATGCAGCTATTTGCCTGTCTCCTATGTAAATTAAGCATGGTGGACTCAAAACAATGGAAACTTCATTTATATACAGGGTGATGGAACCTGTGTAGAAGTGCGGAGGGCCCACCAGTGCCCTAAAGGTGTGCCACAGTGCCTGAGAGCAGCCCCTGGCCCGTGTCCCGGCCCCCCAGGATGCATCATCCAGGGCAGGTGGAGGGTCAGGAGCTCCCTGGATGGCTCTTACCACAGCCCAGTTCTGGCTTCTGGCCTGGCCACGGCCTTGAGGAGAAGAGGGGGGGGGGGCTCATGGTGAGGGAGGGCTAAGACCCACTTCAGCCCCCCCAACGAAAAGAGTCTGGCACTGGTAGGCTGATCACCTTATCAGCTCCCCCGCCACGAAGCGCAGCCCCTGCCAACACAGTTTTATGCCTGCCCAAGGCTACTACACTTATGTTAAAAAGTGGGTGGGGATGGCTTTCCTGTCCCCACTGGTTCTGGCACCCCTGAACCCTAGTAAATCTTAATCTGCCTCTGCACATGCCAACTTGGACTGAAATATCTGACAGTGTGATTTAAAACAGAGCAAGCAATTTTGGTTCCAGTTTGTGTGTAGATAAGCTTTCCCACATGACAAGATTTCACTGAATTTATGATTACATACTGAGACTGTTGGGTTGGAACATCACTTGTGTCCATACACAAACTGGTTAGGTAGTACGTGTGAAGGCACAAGCAGAAGTGTGATGGCAGATGAGCTGCAGTGTGGACACAAACTGAACCATGTTTCCTGTAACCAGTTAAAGTCAGTGTGCCTCAGAGTCTGCATCGCCACTAGACTTTTCTTAAACTCTCCCACTGTTGCACTGCCACCAGCACTTCAGGAGAGCTAATGAAGATTGGTGGCTGAGTGTAGTTCCAATTACACTGGTCTACAATTTTTGAGAAGTCGTCTGGTTCAGAGATAAAATGTGCTATTTAGTATGTATTTTGATGCGCTGAATTCAAATATGACAATTAAAACAACTGATTGGCTACTGTTTCTAAGATATTTAAGTTTTTACATTTTATGTCTATGTATATTGTGTAGATAGTAGAGTTTTAATCATAAATTGTAAACCTAGGTCTTTTCATGTGTTTATGGTTGCTTTACATGATACTATTTCACCTGTCCTGTTTATGTAACACTTTAAAAATCAGCAAAGGGGTTATATAAATAAAATTTAGTATGAAACAAAAGGCAAAAAACTATTATGTACATAGTTTAGTCCTATTCAGTGTCTACTCGGCGCTTCTTGGCTTGTCTCTTGTATTCATTAAATGGAGCATCTCTTGTCACTATCCAGCAATAGTCTGCAAGCATTGATGGGCTCCATTTGCCCTGATAGCGTTTCTCCATTGTTGCAATGTCCTGGTGAAATTGCTCGCCGTGCTCGTCGCTCACTGCTCCGCAGTTCGGTGGAAAAAAAATCTAGATGAGAGTGCAAAAAATGTATCTTTAGTGACATGTTGCAACCAAGGCTTTTGTATGCCTTGAGGAGGTTTTCCACCAACAACCTGTAGTTGTCTGCCTTGTTGTTTCCGAGAAAATTTATTGCCACTAACTGGAAGGCTTTCCATGCCTTTTTTTCCTTGCCACGCAGTGCATGGTCAAATGCATCATCTCAAAGAAGTTCACGAATCTGAGGACCAACAAAGACACCTTCCTTTATCTTAGCTTCACTTAACCTTGGAAATTTTCCACGGAGGTACTTAAAAGCTGCTTGTGTTTTGTCAATGGCCTTGACAAAGTTCTTCATCAGACCCAGCTTGATGTGTAAGGGTGGTAACAAAATCTTCCTTGAGTCAACGAGTGGTGGATGCTGAACACTTTTCCTCCTAGGCTCCAATGACTGTCAGAGTGGCCAATCTTTCTTGATGTAGTGGGAATCTCTTGCACGACTATCCCATTCGCAGAGAAAACAGCAGTACTTTGTGTATCCAGTCTGCAGACCAAGCAAGAGAGCAACAACCTTCAAATCGCCACAAAGCTGCCGCTGATGTTGGTCATAGTTTATGCACCTCAAAAGTTGTTTCATGTTGTCATAGGTTTCCTTCCTATGGACTGCATGACCAACTGGAATTGATGGCAAAACGTTGCCATTATGCAGTAAAACAGCTTTAAGACTCGTCTTCGATGAATCAATGAACAGTCTCCACTCATCTGGATCGTGAACGATGTTGAGGGCTGCCATCACACCATCGATGCTGTTGCAGGCTACAAGATCACCTTCCATGAAGAAGAATGGGACAAGATCCTTTTGACGGTCACGGAACATGGAAACCCTAACATCACCTGCCAGGAGATTCCACTGCTGTAGTCTGGAGCCCAAAAGCTCTGCCTTACTCTTGGGTAGTTCCAAATCCCTGACAAGGTCATTCAGTTCACCTTGTGTTATGAGGTGTGGTTCAGAGGAGGAGGATGGGAGAAAATGTGGGTCCTGTGACATTGATGGTTCAGGACCAGAAGTTTCATCCTCTTCCTCGTCTGACTCAAGTGAGATGATTCTGGTGCATCAGGAACCAGCAGTCCTTCTCCGTGGGGTACTGGGCGTATAGCTGATGGAATGTTTGGATAATGCAGTGTCCACTTTTTCTTCTTTGACACACCTTTCCCAACTGGAGGCACCATGGAGAAGTAACAATTGCTGGTATGATCTGTTGGCTCTCTCCAAAGCATTGGCACTGCAAAAGGCATAGATTTCCTTTTCCTGTTCAACCACTGGCGAAGATTTGTTGCCCAAGTGTTGCAGCATATGTGTGGGGCCCACCTCTTATCCTGATCTCCAATTTTGCAGCCAAAAGAAAGGGGATAGGCTTTCTTAACCACAGTGATTATACTGCACTTTTGTGATGCAAAAGTCACTTCACCACAAACATAGCAGAAGTTATCTGCACTGTTCACACAAGTATGAGGCATCTCTGCTCACTTTGGCTAAACAGAAATGTGTCTCTTTGCAAAATCAAACACTGACAAATAAGAGAGCATGACACTGTATGATTTCTAGAGCTGATATAGGGCAATTTGTTCAGCAGAGTGATGTAAGCTTCGTTATGATTGCATCATCCATGACTTCTAGGAATAACATGATGCAATTCATATAATGTATGACGCAATACCAGCTTCAGATTGCATCATTCATTGTTTTGCCTAAAAAGCAAGTACTGTCCAAACCCAGTCATAGATTTATTCATAGATCCAGTCAAAGATGTATTTTAGTCATTTCTGGTTTAAATTGAGATCCCTTCCCTTTATAACTCACTTATCTTCCGCCATTCCCAAGTCAAGGGTCATATATACTGACCCAACAACATGTCTTGAAAAGTAGAGCCAATCAACAATTTTAAGCATCATTTTCGTTCTCAGTGACCCAGAATTAGTAAAGTTTGACTACATTTATTTCAGAAGCATTTTGGCTGTAGAGTGAATAATTATTCAGCAAATGGTACACTATTCTGTAATAGTTGTTGACCAGATCAATTGTAAATTTAACTTTAGCAGAGTTTTAAAAACTGTAGAAAACCAATGGAGATTTCCCTATCTTTTCTTCTATTGTTAACTTGCCAGTTGTCGGTAAGCTACAAATCCTAGCTGATAAAGTGGAGGAGACAGCTGTGAAAGGGGATTTAGAAAACTAAGAACAGATATCATCAAGAGACCATTTATATATTTTGTTTAGCACAAACAAAATGACATTATAAACACTACAGAAAAATATAGAAAAAAGTCAAATGGCACCTTTTAGAATGTACATTTCCCGTAATTTATTATGATTCTTTATTATCTATATTGCAGTAGTGCTCAGGAGCCATAGGTGCTGACAGCTGGAGCACACACAGAGAAAAAAAATAGCGGGTGCTTAGCACCCACCAGCCACAGCTGATTGGTGGTGCTGCTGATCAGCGGCTTGGGGAGGGATTTGGGGGAGGGCAGAGAGCAGCGAGCAGCAGGGGGCCTCGGGGAATGGGGCAGAATGGAGGTGGGGAAGAGGTGGAGCAAGGGAGCAGAGCATCCCCAGAGAAAAATAAAAGTTGGTGCCTATGTCAGGAGCTCCAGTTCTGGACCATGCCCCATTGTGCTAGCCGCCATACAAACACAGAACAAAAAGATGGTCCCTGTCCCAAAGAGTTTATGCTCTAAATAGTCCATTAAGTTATTAATACATGTGAGCCAAAGAAAGCTCTGATTTAAAAAAAAAAAGAAAGTCACAGTTAAACCAGCAATACCTAGTCAATAGCAAGATCCAGCTCTTTTACCAGTATCAAGTCAAAATCAGTTGGACAATCTACCCCTGGGAGAAGCTTCCCATAAACATCCACAAAACAAACTCTTCCCTTAAAACTCTCCTGTGCCATGAGGCCTACAAAGAACTTGACACCTGTTAGGCTGCTGATGTGTCAAGACTACTGTGATGGGTTGGTATCACAGAAACCCCTTTGGAGCTGCCACCTGGTGTGCCAAGACTACTTCTGCCTCTGCTTTCCCACCTTTTCCAGCTTGGGACTCCAGAATCCTGTCTGTTTTGAGCCAGGCCCGTTAGCCTGCTGCAAACCCAGACCCAGGTCTGAACCATGTCCCCTAACCACGTCCCCTGGCTGTAGACCTGCCTGGAAGCAGCACAGGAAGTGCGCTTGCCTTTGACACCCAGGTGCCCCACTCCCAATGGGGTTCAAACCCTGAATAAATCCGTTTTACCCTGTATAAAGCTTATACAGGGTAAACTCATAAATAGTTTGCCCTCTATTTCAAAGATAGAAAGATATGCACAGCTGTTTGCCCCCTCCAGGTACTAACACATACTCCAGGTAACTTAATAAGCAAAAAGTGATTTTAATAAGTACAGAAAGCAGTATTTAAGTGATTCCAAGTAGTAACAGACAGAACAAAGTGAATTACTAAATAAAATAAAATAAAACATGCAAGTCTATGTCTAATCACACTGTATACAGAGAAAAACCTCACCAGTTTCAGCAAACTTCCCTTTACAGGCTATAGTCCTCCTAGCCTGGGTCCAGCAATCGCTCACATCCCCTACTGTCTTTGTCCTTTGTTCAGTCTCTTTCAGGTGTCCTTGGGGGGTGGAGAGTCTCTCTCTTTAGCCAGCTGAAGACAGGATGGAGGGGCTCCCAGGGGTTTAAATAAACTTTCTCCCCTGGATGGATGCTCCTCCCCACTCCCTCTGTAGCATCATGTTACCCTGGAGTTTTGGGATCACATGGGCAAGTCACATGTCCATGCACAACTCAGCACAACCAGTCCTGTGACATTCCTGGCCAAGCTCAGATGTGGATTGGTGTCTGCAACTTCTTTTTGTCTGTTAAGCGCTTCTTGATTGGGCACTTTACCTGCACATTCCTTTCTCAAGACATGATCCCATGCTCTTACAATGGCTATGTATAAAACCAGCAAATATACAACCAATATTCATAACTTCAACTACCAAAATGATACATGCATACAAACAGGAGGAATAGATTCAGTAGATCATAACTTTTACAGAGATATGTTACATGGCACATGTAGCATAAAACATATTCCAGTTACATCATATATACATTTATAAACATCTCCCCATAAAGTCTTATTGGGTACACCGTCACAACTACTGCCTATCTTGCTAACGTATCTTGTCTCATTGTTTCCTTGTTCTTCCCCATAGGCCTGTCTGTATCCATCTCTTGTCTTATACTTAGATTGTAAGCTCTTTGGTGCAAGGACTATCTTTTTGTTCTATGTTTGTACTGTACCTAGCACAGTGGGGTCCTGGTCCATGACTGGGATTCCTAGGGGCTACTGCAATACTACTAATAAAATAAAAATAAAATAAATAATAATACCACCAAGTTTAAGAAACAACATATAACTTCTAAATGCAACAGAGACTTTAAAGATGAAACAGATCATAGAAAAACTTACTAGGTTTTTGAGACAATGGACCTGATTGACAACCCCATTAACCCAGAATAACTACCTAGCCTAGCCATCCCCACAATATTTCTGCCATTACGCAATGATGCATCATCAGCAACAGGAGCCATCAACGTAACAGCATAAGTCAATGGAGTAATTTCAATGGACGCCCACAAACTTATACCAGCATGAAACTGTTGTAATGGAATAATTGTGAATCAGATCCAGTATTTTGTTTTTTTGGTGGCTGTGTGGAAACTCTTGCAATATAGGCTTCTCCCTCACATACCAATTGTATTCGCCAAGACAATTTCATAGGCAGTGACTGTACAAATACTAGTCTGGTTCAAGGAAGATTCAGTGTTTTCGGAAGGATTCTCAGAAGTAAGTAGTAGCAGCAGGTTTCCAAATAGGAACTGAATTGCTCTGACAACCGTTTCTCCCCAAAACATCAGCAGCTAGAAAGAGTTTGGCCCAAATATTGCTTTCAGCTACATTGTGTAAATCCAGAGTAACTACACTGACTCCAGGATGTTGCATTAACTTCTGCTGTTGCTACAGAATCGTAACAGAGGGGCACAAACATCATGGATATGAGTGAAATGTGTTTGTGGCTCCCCCTTAAGACTATGGATTTGATTCTCCCCTGGCTCACACTCTGTGCCAACATTTACACCGGTCAAAATGAATGAAAGGTGCAAGTCAGACTTACGCACTTTGTACCAGTGTAAATGAAAACAAAAGTTGCAAAGCAGTGGGGAAACAGAGCCACTGGGCCAGATCTCCACCTCGTATAAATTGGTGTAGCTCCATTGACTTTAGACCTATCCCACTATCTAGAGAACTGAGATTGGAATTCCACAATTTTCCCTTAGAATGTAAAGCTCATCTAACATATGGGAACACTGGTGAAGGGTAACAATCTCTAAGAAAACGGTCTTTTATTTTCCCCATCATGCTGAGGAAGCCCAGTCTGCACTATGCAACCTTTCCCTAAAGAACAGTGTTAGCTGATAAGAATGACCCAGGGAAATTTTTACAGTCTGAGCTATTGTAATTATTCTAGTGTAATGTAATTAAGAACAAGAGAAAAATATAATGATGATATTGGTCATATCACACTGTACGTGTCTGTCAAACTAGCCATAATATTGTAAGTCTGATTTGGCCACATTCTCTATGTGCTGTGATGTTTATAGTTCTCAAACAGCTGTGATAATAATGCATTAGCTAGAAAGTAATCCAATATAGTGAACATCCTCTGTCCAGGCAGGGGGAAAAATAAATATGATAGCTGTGGTGAAAGGCAGAAAACAGAGTTCAAGGAGCCCACTCAGTGGTTAGTGCTTTGCACTTGCATTCAAGATACTGGCTTCTCAGGGGGGCTGGGAACACTACAGAATGTGAATACAGCCCATGCAGGGAATATGCATCTCCTACCACACTACAACAACCTCTCTGATTGATTAGGAGTACCACTCTCCCTTCAGCTAACAGAAGGATGAGTGTGATGGGGGCTTTAAGGTCAGGTAGAGGATTTAAAGCAACAAAAAAGTGTGTGCGCAACTTTTAGGTCAGAATAAATCTGAGGTCTCCCTTACAACTATTTTTCTCCTTTCCTAGATATCAGAGATATCTCCCACTCTTTAAAAAAATGTATTTATTTACAGGAATCAGTTACATTACAAACACCCTAAAGGGACCCTACTATGCCTTTAAAAAAATAAAACTTTGCATAGTGCTATGCAGCCATGACACCACATAAAGGTTTAATAAATAAATAAATAATAATAATAAACTACTAAGCAAAGATTATAGACATTGTAAGTATTTTTTGCAACCCCACGCTCCCAAATATAACTGTTCACATCACTCCAAACAGGCCCAGCCTAAGGATTTGGGAGAGCATTTGAGAGAGAGTTCTTTGGAATATACCTTAAGCTTAACCCATTTATTTTACATTAAAGAAAATCGAGGAGACAGGGAGGCTTTTAGGTCACCCCAACCTTCTTGCTGTGGATGTGGCACCCAGCTGCTTGGTAAATTCAGCTCCAGTGACGGGTTTGTTGTTTTTGAGAGTATCTTTTTGAGACGAGGGCTAGAGACTTACAGGAAGAGGGGATCCATTTGGGAGAGCAATGCTTTGTGACTGGTCGGGGGTAAGGATGGCATTGAGCCTGTTGCAGGGACGGGAAGAGGGGGTTCAGGCATTGGGGAGCATGCATGGTATTTGCAGGCTGAGAGGAAAGGAAAGGAAGGCAGAGATGGATACCCTAGAACAGAAAGTGATAGCCACCTAGCCACATATGCTTCTAGTGGGGTGACTGAATGACCCAAATAATTTTCATACTCCCATTGAGCAGGAGACTTGACATTTTGTCTATGCAGTTTTTAATGGGACATGGAGTACAGCAAAAGAATCTCCAAATTTGATCTCTGACTTTCCCGTCGGAGGTCACCAGTCCAAACATTTACAAAAATGGTATTAATTTCTTCTGGGAGGCAGCCACATTGAGCATGAAGCCCTCAACTGGAAAAACTGAGCTTATCTGAGGTCACCTCTTGTATTTATTGGATTTTAATAAAGCGCATTGGTCAAGGCGAATAAGAGCAGCACAGGTACTGACATTAACAGTTGGCCATGTCCAACTAAGAGGTGGCCTGCTTGTCAACTAGTACTGTTTATTTATTGTACTCTGATATCTAGTTTCTTGCCAGTCATCATGGCTCATATTTCTTTCTTTTAAAAATTAATTCCCCTTCTTGCTGTGACCTAGTTTCTAGATAACATATACTATAAACTGAGTAATAGATCAAAATCGTATCAAAACTGTAGCTATACTTTGTTGAATGGAGACATATCCATTGCATTTTAAATGAAAATAGTTTACTTTTTCCACTTATTACATGATGTAAATGACTAGCTTGATGAGATGCTGCTATAGTGAATGGTTTAATCTAATTTGATTATCAGGCATCCTTATCTCATTACTAAAAAAAAGCCTGCTGGATAATGGCAACAGAAGCTCATTAACAATTCATCCTTTGCAAAAGAGTCAAGAACACCACACTGAACAGCTAAATTGCTAGCTGTCATCCACAGTACTAAATAACAGGGCTAAAGGACTGGTTACATTCAGGGCCGGCTCCAGGCACCAGCTTTCCAAGCTGGTGCTTGGGGCTGCATCCAGGAAGGGGCGGCAGTCCATGTCCCGCGGCAGCTGCTCGGGGCAGCCAAATTGGTAGAGCCGCCCCTGCCGCCGGTGCCCAGAGTGCTGCCCGCGCGGAGGTGTGTTGCTGAGGGACAGCGGGGGAGGGGTCAGGGGAGCCTCCCCAGCGAGCTTAGGGGCTGGACAAGGGGACGGGCTTTTTTTTTTTTTCCCGCTTCCGCAGCTCCGGCCGCGGCTTTTTTTCCTTTTCTTTTTTTTTTCCTGCTTGGGGCAGCAAAAAAGCTAGAGCCGGCCCTGGTTACACCGGATCTGACCATTGATACATCAAGTCCCTTATCCTATCTCCACGATTTGCCTGATGCTTCTGGGAAAAACTCACCACAATAACACCTAACTAATTGTACAATTCTGTACACATTGGGGGAAAAACACCTTCTTGTCTCTTTCAGTGTTTCAGAGCATGAACCAAACATGAGCTGTGACCAATCCTGTTTTAAACATACAGAAAACAGAGGCACCAACTTTCTGATTTCCTCGGGGGTGTTTGACCCCCGCTCCACCCCTTTCCCTGCCCTACCACCGCCCCCACCCTGCCTCTTCCTGCCCGGTTCCATCCCCTCTCCCGAGCGCGCCCTGCCTTTGCTGTCTCTTCCTGCCTCTGCTCCCCCTTTCTCCCCTGTGCTTTCTGCCCACCATTGAATATCTGATCAGCGGCGGGTGTGAGCTACTTGGGGTGGGGGGGAGGAGAGGACCTGATTGGCAGGGCCCACCAGTTGGTGCTGAGCACTCACTATTTTTTTCCGTGGGTGCTCTAGCCCGGGAGCACCCATGGAGTTGGCATTTATGGAACAACGGATCTAATTTTTGGTCATAAAATCATTAAGTCCTTCAAATATTCAGACAGAAGATTTGTCCCTCTGATTTCTTTGCAACACTGAGTTCCTTAGACAGTGTATAAAGTTGTGTTTTCCCCCAAGTGTTCTAAAATGATCAGACATTAATTGAATCAAGTGGCTCACAAAAATAGACACCCTAGGGCTTGTATATTCATAGAGTTATTCCTGGTTAAAATTCAAGTGTGCACGCTCTTATTCTGGAATAAGAGTGTCCACATATGGACTTATTATGTGTAGACAAGCCCTCAGAAATGCTGGAGTTAGATACACATTGATAGACACATGAAGGATTAAAAGAAGTGGCTCGTTCAAAAGATCTGAAATCCCGGCCTCCCTTTTTGTTGGTGCAATTGGCATTTGCAAACTTGCACCTCCATTTTTGCCCTTGAAGACAATTTGTGTGAACAAATCAGAGTTCTTGCACCTTCGGTTGCCTGATTTGCATACATGGTCATGTAGTTAGATCTATACCAACAGGTCAGCTGCGGGCGCAAAGATAAAGATGTACATTCTGCACGTGCAAACTGCATCCACAAAAGGGAGGCTGCAATGTTTCCCAGTGGGGCTTTCTAGTTTCCTTACATTGGCTTCTATTCCATAGTGCAGACACCAGTTTTAAAGTTGGTACTGCAGGCTCTGGCTATCTCCTCCTTGAGCCTTTGTCCGACTGATAACCACATTCTCACACACCCCTTTTAGGGATCCTATTATTACAGCTGCAGTAGGCGACTGTGCCTTTGCTGGGATGGGCTTTAGTGTGGATCAAGCTCTAGCCCCGTAGATATTGAGTCATTTTGACACCATTTTAAAAATACCTAATTTTTTCCTAAACGTGATTTTAATATGATTACTGCTGGCCACATTATCTTTGTCATAACCTTTCTTTTTCACACCATTTTTCCTGTTCTGATCCTCTCAATTTCTTGTATTCATTTGATACTTTATGAGGATGGGCTTTTTGCACTGCATTTTATTGGGCTTGTAAATATTTTTGTACCGTTCCCTGAGTACTTCTGTGGCAAGAACTACTTTAGAAATAAAAATTGTATTATACGCCTGTGATCACTTGGATACTATAATACAAGCCATCATTTGGAATACTGAAGGGTAACGTAACTATCTTTTCCATTTGGGGTCGAAAGGGCAATCTAGGTCTGGAAACCGCTGGCAATTCAGAAGTATCTGGAGATGATTTTTCACCCCTTTTGATTTGCTAGAGAACTAATTGGTCCCTTTCTCTCACGGATGCAAGGGACCCAATCCTCCCTTCTTTGTACAAGCAAGTCTCCCATTTAAGTCTGGGGAAATCAATGTAAATTTAATGGAGTCAATACTCATGTGAGCAGGAGTTTGCATGATCAGGCCCTATGGACTATCTACACAACATACAAACTATGGATCTAATCTTTCAAAAACTCACAGGATTAAAAAGCTGGTAGTGCCTTAATGGACTACATATATAGCACCCCTGATGTGCAGCCATCTTTTGGGTAGCCACTCATTGCGTATAATGGAGGATAGGGCTATGCTGGTTAAGCATACCCAGTCACACCCTACTGTTATGAAACGTTCCATAAAATCCTTAACATCCTGAACCAAGGGATTGAGTCAGAGCCCTTGTTAAGCTAATGTGAGTCCTTGCACTGAACTCATTGAGCTTTGGATCCAGCTCCAAGTGCTTGGTCTTCAAGGTCCCATCCAAAAAAACCTCCACACAGCAAACTGCATGGAATTTAATTGACCTGCCTCAGCGTGATGAAGGGCTGAGCTGACCCAGCTGAGATTTAAAGCAGTGCTTCCAGAGCTGTAAGGTAGGCATTTCAAACTTGGCACATTAGATCCTGATTACTCACGTTTGGTCATTCTTCCTTCCTCTTACTTTCATACTTCTTTAAAAGCTGGATTGATTTTTCTATACCCAAAAGGTCATGCTGTTTTGATTTTTATTAGAGTTGGTTGAAATTGTTAAAATATCAGTTAAAAAAAAAAGACACCAGAAATTATGCATTTTTGTGAACTTTTGGGGGGCCACTTTTTGATCAGCTCCAATTTTTATTTATATTCACTTTGAGAAACTCACAACATCTTACATTCAAAAATATTTTGAGACTGAAAGATCCTTTTGTTTTCTGAAGAAAGAGTAAGTCAGATCTTTTTGATCATCCACTTTGCCAGGATATTCTACCCATCTATTAAGATATCCTAACGAATATCGTATTGCCAGCGTCACATGTCAGCTCTCCTCTTCTGTTCATGTCCACACAGGCACCCTAAGTACTTCAAAAACGCTCAGCTTTGAAGAGTGACAAGACTGAGATTTGGATTTGTTTGGCAACTGAAAGGATCTTGCAAAATGATCTATTCCCCCCCCCCCCCCCCCCCCGCAAAAAAAAATTCTTATGCTCCTTTCCATATCTGCATGTGACACACTGACCCACTGGGCATTCCTACCTACAGCTACAGTTCTACTCCAAACTATGTTGTACTCCTTATTTGTATAAGGAAATGTTCTATTCACTTTTCAAAGTGAGGGGGAAATAATTTCTATGGAAACAGGAAGATCAGCATTTTTAAATGTACTTCTTCTACCTAGCAAGAGGGCAACATTATGCTTTAAAGCACAGCTGTAAATGCAGCACAGCTGTTTAAACAGCTGTGCTGCATTTAAAATTGCATTAATGCAGTTTTAAAAGGATTCATCTGTATTCCATAGAAAAAAATCTCTTCAGGGATACCTGCAGTAGAAGTAGTGGGGGTTGTGACAGGTTGGACCCCTCCCCCCCGTCCTGGATGCCAACCAATGTGCTGGGATCAGGGAAAGGCAGGTTGAGTCCAGACTGAGACAGGAGTCCAGTCTGTAAAGAGAAATAACTGGAACTCTAAGCAACAGAAACTCTGCAACTTGCCTAAAACACTGAGGCGAGAAATTACATTTTGTAACCTGTTTCTTGAGTTTATTAAGCTTAGTTTGCATGTTTTGTTTTATTTGCTCAGTAATCTGCTTTGTTCTGTTTGCTATCCCATATAATCACTTAAAATTTATCTTTTGGGGTTAACTTATTTCTTGTTAGTTTCAAAACCCAGTTTCTGCAATTCAGATTGGGGGAGTGGGGTAAAAAGCTGTGCATATCCCTCTCTCCACCTTGAGGGATGGGGTGATTATGAGTTTGTGTTGTGCAGATCTCTTTATACAGTACAAGACAATATTATTTTGGGTTTACACCCCAAAGGAGGTGTGCATGTGAGTGCTGGATAAATCCCTGAGCTGAATCTTCCCACACAGAGCTGATTTCAGTCTGTGTCTACAGCTGGGTGTGGCCCTACCTGTGTGTGCACTAGAGAAGGATTGAAGGCCTGGCACAGCTAAGACAGGGTGAAGAAGAAACCCAGGCTAGTGGAATGGGCGGAACCAGTGGAACCCCAGCACATCAGGTGGCATCCTGGACAGAGGTCCAACCCATCACAGGGGTGTTGCCATCTTCACATAATTTTACAGTGCCAAATACAATCAAGTGTCTTTCAAATATCTGAAAGTCAAAAATTTGAGAGCATGACTACACTCTTTAACCTGTTTGCAAATGATGGTGTAGGAGGAAGTTTAGGATCCAACATCTAGCCTACCATGTTGGAACTCTATGCAGAAGTTGCAACACAGACCTTGAGCTCTGATTGCACAATGGATTTCCAGTGCAGAGACTCAAACCTTGGTCCCACTGAAGTGAACAGTTAAATTTCCACTGATTTTATTAGGCTCAAGGTTTGACCAAGAAAATAGAAGAGTTGTTCCTGCCATAATATTAGAGCATACTTGTCTCCAGGGTATACTGATCACACACCTATGTCCACAACACTTGCCATTTTCCCAGGCTTGTTCCAAATTTTGTTGCCTTAAAAAAAAACCCAAAAAGCCACCAATCCAGTAGAGAAAGGTTTCTTCTGTCTCCCTCTCAAATGTGTACTTTTCCCTTCAAAAATTAACCTGGCCCAAGGCCCAGGATGAGTGAGATTCAGTCCTGAGCCAGTGACAGTTTAAGTCATAAAAAGGGTCACAATTTTTAGATTTTTTTTTACCGTTCAGCCCTGCAGGGCTAGAAACAGGAACTTTATACTATTGCAAAGGGAGGATTTTCTGTACTCAACGGAGCACAGAGCACTCACTTCTACCCCTAGAAGGGGCCCCAAGATGTCATGACTTTAGGTCAAGATTTTCAGAGTGATTATCAGTTTGGGTGGTTCAGGTTTTGAGTTCCAGCTACAGCCACCTTAAAGAAGGCAGATTCTCAGGGCTTGTCTACACTTGAGATGCTGCAGCAGCACAGCTGCACTAATGCAGCTGTGCCACTGTAGTGCTTCAGCGAAAGCATTACCTGCACCAATGGGAGGGCTTCTCTCATCAGCATAGGTACTCCACCTCCCTGAGAGACAGTAGCTGTTGACGGGAGAAGCCCTCCCATGGACACAGCGCTATCTTCACCGTGAGTTAGGTTTTCCACACCCCTGAGCAATGTAGTTATACCAACATAAGTTGCTAGTGTAGACCAATGGCATGGCTACACTTGCAGATGTAGAGTGCTGGAGTCAAACCAGCCTTCGGAGACCGCAGCAGGGAAAATGCTGCCGTGTGTTTACACTGTCAGATTCATGCGCACTGGCGTGGCCACATTAGCAGCTCTTGCAACGTCACAGAGTGCATTGTGGTAGCTATCCCAGCGTTCAAGTGGCTGCAACATGCTTTTCAAATGGGGGGTGGTGGTGAAGTGTGACAGGGAGTGTGTTGGGTGTATGTGGGGAGAGAGAGTTGGTTTTTGGGGTGCTGAGAGTGTGTCAGCATGCTGGCTTGTAAGTTCAAACAGCAGCAGAGCCCCCTCCCCCCAGCCTCTCTCGCGCGCTTACTGAAAGCGAGCAGCATTCCACAGTAATGGTTGCTTTGTCCCGGAGGAGATAAGCATGCCAGCTGTCAGAAAGGGAGCTTTGAAAGGGGATATCCACCTTCCTACCGCCGAGTTCAAAACAATGACAAGAGTGGCCACGTGACTTCAGGGGACTATGGGACGTTTCTGGAGGCCAATTACAGAGCAGTAATGCAACACCTCGTTCACACTGATGCTCGGGCATTTCAGCTGGGGTGCAGCAAGCGTTATGCTTATGCTCGTGAAGGTGGATTACCAGGAGCGCTCCAGCTGCAGAGTCCAGGCGCTCTAAGTGCCTTGCCAGTGCGGACGGGTCGTGAGTTAGGGCGCCAGGGGCTGCTTTAATGTGCTCTAACTTGCAAGTGTAGCCAAACCTCAAGCCTCAGAAAGCACTAAGGATCCACTCTGAAAAAGCACGCCCCTTTAGGGCATCTCATGTTGGTCACCTAAAAAGGAAGTCAAGGCACCCACTAGTCACAAGTTTTGACCTTGAGGTCTAGTAGGTACAGAGAAGGGGGGGGGGGGGGGGAAGAGGGTCAGCGTCAATGTTCTGCTTTTGTCACAGTGCTAATATTTATTAATGTGAACCCTCAAAAACCAAACAAAAAGTGTCAAGATAAACAGCTGGTTTTCTTGTATTTTCTTTCAATATTATGTTCAACACCAACAAGCTACACACAGCTGAATTGTCTGTAAGTCCTCCAAAGTCATACCAGGAACAAAGCCATTGATGTGGGCAATATTTTATGCACCGCTTAATTAAAAAAAAACCCTGTTTCTACAAATGTAGTTGTTAGTACACAAACCAAATTAAAAACAGGGCTCAGGGATTCGGTTTAATAAACTGGAAGTGAATTGAATATCATTTGTTCAAGGAGGAAGTAAGAGATAGATAAGCTAATATCCTGAGCCCTGTGGAAGAAGTGTATACTCTGATCTGAGAATTAGAAGTCCTTAAATATTTTTTGTGGTCTGCTAAAGGTTGGGCACTGCTTGCACTGAGAGGGCATTATAGTGTTTTTAATTTTCTTATCAGCTTTTTTTTCAGCCCCTTTACACCTTTGATAACAATAATTATCACATGCATAAAATTCCATAGTGTAATAGGACCAACTTCATTCCTGGCATAAAATTCTGATTTCAGGTACACTGGTTTAGATAGTGTTACACTGCTATAAACCTGGCTCAGGCCAAAAAAAAAAAAAAGTAGCACCAGTGATGAATCTGACCTATGGAATTTAACATAAGTTAATTATGTTGTGGTTCAATGAAGCTGGATTGTCATGAGCCCCTATAGGACCCACAAACCTACACAGAAGTTTTAAGAGACTATCTTGACCTTTTCGCATTTAAATACTCAACTTCACTATTGTAATAAAGAGCCTGATTTTTAGAAGTACAGACCTTCCACAACTCCAGCTGAAGTCAGTGGGAGCTGCCAGTCCTCAACTCTTCTGAAAATTCAAGCCCTTTTAATTTTTCAGAGAGAGAATAAATGTTGAATCAAATATTTATGAAAGTGTTTTGCTGGGGGCAAAATATGGATAACTTTCCCCTTTATGAAATGATAATGCAAAGCATTTATACTTGTCTTCCTGGAAACTTCTCAAATTACTAAATATCTGAAAACAAAGCTTAGTCTGTGGAAGAAAATAATGATAGAACTATGACATAAGCACATCTATAATAATTATAATAACCTCCTATGTAAAGCGCTCTGAGATCTACTGTTGATATCACAGGGATTGGTCCAATAGTTAGGGCACTAGCCTGGGTCTTCAGAGATTCACCTTCAGTTCCCAACCTCATGACAGACTTCCTATGTGACCTTGGGTAAATCACTTACCCGCTCTGTGCCTCAGTTTCCCCATTGATAAAATGGGTATAACTGAGCAACCTTGTAAGGCCTAATGCTCAACTTGATATCCTTTCTCTGTTTGGATGTATGCAATACCTTTTGAATGCTGCATCTGATTAACTCAAAGTTTTCAGGTAATGTTTTAGGCATCATGGTCAGAATCTTGTTAACTTTGGTGAAAGTCACACAACCAGAAGGAGGAAATGGGGGATACATGGAGCGCCCCACAGAGCTAGAAACTTCAACCACTTCCAATTGTCTCTAGATCAGATAACCAATTGATGGCAGCCATTAACACTTTCAAGAACAACAATACCCCCACAAAGGAAAAAGAAGGAAGATGATGGAGGAGGAGGGCAGGGAAAAGCAGGGAAAGGAGAGGTTTTGGGGTGAGGAAAGTTAACTTGGACTGTAGCACTGGCAAGTAACCCTTGCAGAAATGCTGCTGAGCAACTAGATGAGCCATTTGCTTTCCATCTCATGTTGTAATAGCTATTACTGTGACGTTACAACCAGTTCTGCATTTTTCTGGCGAGGTTCCATGCTGCAGCCAGAACAGCTGAAACCATGTCCCTCCTGTATGATGGGGGGGAAATAAACCTATAAAAGGATATTTTCCAACAGAGAAAAAAATAGTTAGCTGAATCCTGCCCATAGATACACATACAAAAAAATCTTCCAGTGAAGTCAGTGGGAATCTATGGGCCCACTTCTTCCCATAGGCTAGCTTTTGACTGTAGCACTGGAAAGGTCTCATCAAAGGCCTAGATCCTGCCATCAGACCTGTGTGGGCAGATACTCATGCCCACATAAAGCCATATTGCGAGGAACAAAGCTTAATCCAGTCTGACTGCTCTGCAGAGCAGTGACCCGTGGCATGACCCATGCACTGCAGAAGCCTCTACTTGGTGACTAATTTCACTAGTAAATATCTAGTGAGTGCTTGCTTTATCAAGCAGCTGTTGTCTCAGAGGATGATCATTCATGGCTTGTCCTTGGCAGGTGGCTATAACAACTGCAGATCATCTGTAGTAAGCCATGTCAGACAGCTAATGCCACTAAAGACCATTCATCAAAGCAACTAGCTTCAGTTTGTGAGCTCACTAGCACAGATGGCATTATATTAGTGTATTATTAATCATGAATATTGTATGATAAAATGGAACAGGTAATAAATAGTATTACAGTCAGGGCCACCCCTAGGGAGGGTGCAGGGCCTGGGACAAATCAGCCTGTATGGTCTCCCCATGGAACGGGGGGGGGCAAGGGGCATGCTGGTGGGGGTAATGGGGCTCCAGCTGCTCTTTGGGGTGTGGGACGAGGAGGCTTAGCAAGGAGCAAGGCACACCCACTGGTGGTCGGGGATGCCTGTCCGCTGGGTGCCGTTGCTGCCTCCTGGCCAGCCTGGGCTGGGACCCCCACACTCCCCAGCCTCTGCATTCGAATAATGGTGGGGCCAGGGTGGGCACACGGGGCGGGGGAGCTGCGTGCGCAGCACCCTCCTGCCAGCGCTGCCCTGGGCCCGGCAGGGCCCAAGATCCCAGGGAGGAGGTGGAGGCTGCTGCGCAATCTGTGTGCAGGTGCCACGGGGGAGCCCAGCTGTCTGCGTGTAGGGTGACCAGATGTCCCATTTTTATAGGGACAGTCTGTTTTTGGGGAATTTTTCTTATATAGGTGCCTATTACCCCCCACCCCCTGTCCCGATTTTTCACAGTTGCTATCTGGTCACCCTATCTGCGTGGCAGCCAGAAACCCCTGACCTTGGCCTGCCAAGCCCCCCTCCATCTATGCCAAATGGTATGAACCGCTGGGGGGAGGCAGGGCCAGACACACCATGCTCAGTGGTGGCAAGTTTATATAATAATTTTTGGTGGTGCCCAGAATGGGTCCAAGTCCCACCCCCCTCCCCGCCTAAGGCTCTGGGAGGGAGTTTTGGTGCAGGGTCTGGGCTGGGGCAGGGGGTTGCGGTGCAGGAGGGGGTGCAGGAAGCAGGCTCTGGGAGGGAGTTTTGGTGCAGGCTGGGGCAGGGTGCTGGGGTGTGGGAGGAGGTGCAGGGGGCAGGCTCTGGGAAGGAGTTTGGGTGCAGAGTCTGGGCTGGGGATTGGGGTGAGGGTGATGTGTGCAGCGCTTACCTTGGGCAGCTCATGAAAGCAACCTGCACCCCCTTCTGTCAGCAGCTCCTAGGCGGGGGGGCCAGAGGGGTCTTCACATGCTGCTGCCCACAGGCACCTCCCCTGCAGCTCCCATTGGACACAGCTCGGGGCGGGGGCAGTGTGCCAAGACGCCTCCTTCCACCTCCCCAGGGGCTGCAGAGATGTGCCGGCTGCTTCTGGAAGCAGAGTGGGCAGGCAGGAAGTCGCCATAGCCCTCTGCGCTGCCGGTGGTGGCCCCGGACCCTTTTAAATTGCCCAAGGCAGGGCCAGGGGGGGATGCTCCAGGGGAGGCACGTGGGGTGGCAGGCAGGGCCAGGAGAGAGACCCGGCCCTGAACTTTGATGGTGCCGGGCCCCCGTACTCTCATATTGGTGGAGAACGAGCACCACGGGCCCATACAACTCGCCTCCCCTGACCACGCTGCCTCCTGGTCACTGGCTGCCTCTGCTTGCTCTGCTCAAGGCAGACAGATGCTGTCTTCGCCCCATCTGACACCATGGTGTCGAAGCGCAGGGCCCAGAGTGGTCACCCTGATTTGCCCTACCCAAGGGACGGCTCTGGTTACAGTCATTTTTTGTAGTAAAATTCTAAATGTAGAGCAATACATTTTATAATATATATTGCCATTCATAGTATTCTACTACCCAATAAGATCTCCCTCAAATGATAGCTCTTCTTCCATGAGACAATCATCTTTTTTCTTCCAGTGGTAAAGACTGTAGCTATCCCAGTGTGCAAGTGGCTGCAGCGTGCTTTGTAAAGGGTTTGCAATGCCTAATGGGGCAGGCACAGCATCACATGATGCAGGTTTCCCAATCCCATATTTCCATGGGCATCCTACTAGATTGCCAGCTGCTTTTCAAGTGAGGGTGGGGAATGTGTTGTCTGTATGTGGGGAGGGAGAGAGGCTGTTTTGGGGGGCAGAGTGTGTCAGCATGCTGTCTTGTAAGTTCAGACAGCAGCAGGGGGAAACCCCGACATCAGCCCCCCGCCCTCCCGACGCCTGCCTCGGCAGCAGCAGCATTCCACAATAATGGTTTGCTTTGTCCGGGAGCAGATAAGCACTCTGGCTGTCAGAAACAGAGCTTTGAAAGGGGATATCCGCATGCCTGCGGCCGCGTTCAAAACAATGACCAGAGTGGCCACTTGACTTCAGGGGATTATGGGACGTTTCCAGAGGCCAGTCACAGTGCAGTAATGCAACACATCGTCCACAATGATACCCTGGCATTCCAGCCCAGGTGCAGCAAGCTCTATGCTTCTCATGGAGGTGGATTACCAGGAGTGCTCCAGCTGCAGAGTCCAGGTGCTCCAAGTGCCTTGCCAGCGTGGACACCTCAGGAGTTATGGTGCCCGGGGCTGATTTAATGCACTCTAACTTGCAAGTGTAGACAAGGCCTCAACTGAGGGTTCTGACAACAGTGAGGTTAATCAAACCTAAACATCGCAGGCTTTTGCTGCAAAGTTTAGTTCATAATGTATGATGATTTCTTCCCTGATCTGTTCCCTCATCCTCCATGCCTTGTCTTCACTAGGGGTTGGGGTTTTTTAATATAACTTAAGTTAATGGATTGCCACTTACCTCAAGATAGGTGTTAACTATGTAGAGTGTGGTTTGGATATTCCCCAGCCATTTGTACCAGTCAACAAGAATTTGGGGAGTCTCCAGACTGGTCTTTTCAAAAGGTGTTTTCCAATTACAGTGCTAAGTACCCCACGTTAATTGGAAAATGCCTTCGAAAAGGCCAGTCTGGAGACCCCAAATTTTTGTTGTTCTGAACAAATAGCTATGGAATGTTCAGACCAGCCTTAATAAAAGTGTTAACTACCTAAAACTAATTGGCAACCAATGACCCTGAAATAAAACACTCCAATGAAGACAACGCATTGGAGAGAATGGCGAGCCCAGTTTTTCCTGAGTTCCTCTAGGGTTTCTCTCAACTAGCTAACAGGTGTTAAAAACTGCACCCTGCCTTGTCTACACTAGGCTTCTAACATGTGTTAGCTATCATGTTTAAAGTATCTTTCCCCCCTAGCATTCTAACTTTCATGAGAAAGAAAAATCCTGTATAGACTGAGTCAGAGCCCCAACCATAGAGGAGCTTCCTGTGTGCTTTGGGTTAGGAGGGAGTATGCAGCAAAATCTTGCTTCCCTCCTTGAGTACCTTCACCTCACACTCTAGTTCTAGTATATTTTGCAGCAGAGCCTTTTCCATCTCTTATTACTACAAAGGGGACCACATGAACTGTAGTATTTGCAGCTATGACATTAGCAATCCAAAAAAGACTTAAAAAGGGAGGAGAGAATTACATTTAAAAATAAGACAAGAGGATGAAGAATCATTATTCTATTTCACGTTGTCTTTTAAACAAGCTTGCTCATCCATTATTGGTACAATGCACAATTATTTTCTGTCTAAAGGATCCAACAGTGGATGTGCCTGATTGTTTATTTGCTTTCTGCAGATTTTTCATTACTAGAAAAGCCATGTCCTGGTTACCATAGTAACTGCTCAGTGGTAAATTCCATCAACACACAAAGGTGGGGGGAAGGGATGAAGATTTTAAGAAGACTGAGTACAAAGAGCAAGAGAGCATCTTCTCTTCCTAAAAATGCACGAGACAAATTCAGGTTTACGCTAGAGGAGGCAAATCAGGGCCTTTTCAATGATGGAGTGGTGAAATTCCTAACCAGAAAATAAAATGAGCTTCCATGCTCTGTCAGGACTCACAGCTACATCATGCAACAGCTTTCTCGTACATATTGCTGGACTCGAGGACTTGAACTTGTGGGGGTGGGGATTTGTGCCAGTGTAACTACACCATTGTAAATCTCCAGTGCAATGGTGACATGGGCCTTGTCTTCAGTAGGACAAAAAAGGTGGGTTCTTACCACACATTACCATTTAACCACATGGTAAAATCCTTGTGGACACAAGGTAGGTTGTAGTTTCCACATGTTAACAGGATGAGCCCTGATCTACACCACAAACTTATGTTATGTAACAGCGTGGCACCCACCCCTCACAAATGCCCCCTTTTGGCTGGGTATGTCTGCACTTCTCAGTTTATGGTAACCCCATCTGGTAGTTTCTCTGCCTGTTTCTAGTGACCAAGTCACTCTGTACAGAACAACTCAAACAGACCTCTTTTGGGGTATTAGTCCAACAAAGTCTTTAAGCAGTCCTGGCCATGGTAGGGGACTGTGCCCCCTGTGTACAGACTGCCTCCCCGGGGATTCTTGGCCCACACTGGTCTGGTCCCAGCTGGGCCTCTTCACATTTCAAAGCCCCTTCTGGGGTGGAGGGGGTTAATCACCATCTAATTGTAGGCCACTTCTCCAGTAGCCTATGGGCGGGGGGGGCAGGGACAACCCAGGCCCACCCACTACTCTAGGTCCTGACCCAAGGACCCTAAGAATAATAGCCACACACCACCATGTACCTTTAACTAAACTGCTTTCAGTTCCACTTCCCTCTGGCCCCAACCTTCACCAATGCTTCCCCCTTACCGCAGGGCCCTTCTATTTTCAGGCTCAGCAGCCAGCCTGGAGCCCTCTCTCACATCCCCAGTCCCTGCTAGCACTGAGATGTCCATGGTGAGACCATGTTTCAGTCCACAAGGAGCACCACATCCACTCCTCAGGCTCCAAGCAGCAACTGACTCTGGTACACACTGCAACTCCTTTTATACTAGCCTGCAACCCTCTGATTAACTAGCCCCTTGCAGTCACCCCTTCTGATTGGCTGCTTCCTGCACAGTCTCTCTAGGTGGCTTGGAGGACTTAGCTCTACTGCTCCCTTCCTGGGATGAGTATAGCAGGACCCTGAGGCCTCCAGCAGGGGGCCTGCTCTGGCCTTAGTCCACCCTGTCACATGGTATAAGTATGTCACTCAGGATGTGGGAAATCCATCCATCCATGCAGTTATACCAACCTCACAGTTTAGACAGCACTTAAAGTGTAGAGAATCTTTCAGGTAAATGCACGTCTCCCCCAGCGTTTGCCTTGACACATGTAAAAACTACAAACTGCCTTGTCTTCACTGGAAATTTTCCTTTGTGTTGGCTAACATGGTAAGAATACATCTTTTTCCTAATATGGATGGACCCTTGAATTGAAGTATCTTATCCCATTTTAAAATCAGAATAAATTACACTGGTGCAAGTCACTTTTTACAGCATTGCAGCATGTCTGCAATTCAGATTTGCACTGGTGCAACGACCTTGCTAATTTCACCAGTAAAAAAATCCATAGTATAGACAAACTTTCTGATGCAAGCCCACAATGTATTGATATCTATCCAAGCAACGTCACATTAAAGAGGACCTATCACTTCATGTTTATTTCAGGTCTTGAGGAATTTCAAGAGGATTTTTTTTTTTAAATGATGAAATGAAGAGAGAGAGAGAAAGCATGGTTTTATTATATATTCAGATACTGGTTTGGGAATCAGGAGATCTCCATATTCCTGATTCTACCACCGTTTTCCTGTGCAATCTTGAGTATGTTATTTAACATCTCTGCCTCAGTTTCCAATCTGATGGGGGACTGTATGCTGGGAAGCAGTGACTCTGAAAAAGATTTGGGGGTCATGCTGGATAATCAGTTGAACATGAGCTCCCAGAGCTATACTGTGGCCAAAAGAACTAATGTGATCCTTGAATGAGCATGAAGTAGGTGTATAATATTACCTACCACTAGGAATTGCAGACAGGCTCTCAGATATCACCCCCACACCTTATAAAAACCCACATAAATAGAAATAGGCAGAAAGCTGTTTATGCCAGATAAAGAAGATAAGTTTTTTTGTTCTGGGGATTGGGCCATTAGCATTCTGATGCTCTTAATACAATGTCCTAATTTATCTATTGTACAATTATTATAATAATCTCAATTGTCTAAGTCAATGTAGGTAGCTCATAACCTCAGCCAGGGCCTTTTATATTCTCTCTCTTGTGGGCAGAAACCCCTTTGTTCTCCTGTGCAAAATCACAGCAACAAGATGGAGTTTGTAGCCACCTGGGCAAGTCACATGTCTATGAATGATTCAGCTTTTTGCAGGCCGCCACCATTGTTTACATGTTAGTTTGAACGTTCCCAGGAAAGCTTAGATGTGGATTGATGTCTCCCAAAGTCCATTGTCAGTTAAGTGTTTCTTGATTGGACACTTACTGAGAATAGTCCTTTCTCAAGAAGCTAACCAAATGCTTCACTGAGGCTACTTAGCATCAAATACATTGAGATACAAGTACATAGCCAATATTCATAACTTCAAATACAAAAATGATACACACATATAGACAGCACAATCATAACCAGCAAATGACAACCTTTCCATAGATACCCCACTTGCCCTCCTCTGCACAAGACCTGGTGCAACCATAGGACCCTGGTTGCAACAATGATCTATATGGTCACAGTTCATGTCAATAACATCACAGACAGAACAGGAAAGGAATAGTGGCATCTTTGTCTAGTGTGCCCTAATGAAACAGGGCTGTTGTACTTTGCTCACCATAAGCCAAAATTCTGCACACTCGGTTACACTGGCACAACCAGGGCCATCCCTACCTATATGCAAAGTATGCAGCTGCGTAGGGCACCAGGAAATGTGGGGCACCACATTTCCTGGTGCCCTGTGCAGCTGCGTGCTGCTCCAGCCCCTGCCCCACCTCTTCCCCATGGCCCCCACCCCTGCTCTGCCCCAGCCCTGCCTCTTCCCACCCCTTCCCCAAAGCTCCTGCCCTGCTCTGCCCCTGCTCCACCCCAGCCCCACCCCACTCCACCCCTTCCCCAAAGCCCCAGCCCTGCTCCACCCCCGCCCCACCCCCGCTCTGCCCCAGCCCCGCCCCCATGCCCCTGAGGACTGCAGCAGAGATGGGCCTGCACTCACCAGTGGCGAGAAGTGCAGCGACATGGTGAGTGTTGGGGGGCAGTTCCCCCTGTCCCCCACACCAGCTCTCCCCCGCAGAGGCCTGGGCCCCCCCCCCCCAGGGGGGCTGTGTAGGGCCCCAGAATAGCTAGGGACGGCTCTGTGCACAACCCTATTGCATGAGTACAACAGAGAGAACAGAAGTTGGCCCCATTACTGTGGGGCTAGCTCAGAGTATTTTGAGCCACTGAACAAAGTTGAGATCAAGTCCAAAACCTTTTAATGTTTTCTACTGTGCTTTATGGTAACAATAGGGAGGACAGCTGTGGAGACAGTAATTTCTAGAACTACACAAAATAAATTGTTCTAGTGATCCAGAAAGTTTGCTTGCTCCTTTTGAATTAACAAAGCTGGCTATATGCATTTGTAAACTATTACTGTAGTATCTAGTTGTGGTCTAGTAATTGGAGGTACCTGACTGGTGTTAGCCAATTGCGTATAAAATTCAGAAGGCATCCATCTTCCTTTGAAGCAATTAAGGCATCATAATTTTGATGCCTAATCTGTGAATTCATTTCTCATTGTCTCCCCTTTCCCTCATTCGCCTGGAGTTATCTACCGGTGAAAAGTCTATTCTATCAGGAGTTGCAATAGATTCTCATATGTATCGATCAGTATAAAATCGTGAATCTGGCTCTGCTAATCTCAGTCCTGTCAAAGGTAATAAACCCGTCTTTTCTGTCTATCAGAGCCACAGAACTGCTTTGCAATTCCCTCTTGACTCACTGAGCTATATATTTCTCTGCCTTGTTGCTTAGTTCACAAAAATTCTGTCTGGCTCTACGGAAAATAAAGTGTGTTTTCCAAGTCAACATTTCAAACAGCTTAAGTCAAGGCATGGCAAATTCATTAGGTACTGCTATAGTACCCGTTCTTCTGTGCCCCTATTGTAGTCCATGTACTTCTTTCACAAACGTGTTTATATTCATTAGCAACCAGGCTTTTCTCTCTTTAGTTGCATAACTAATGGCCCACGCCCATCCCCTGCTCACAGCCTTCATCCATCATCATTTCCCAGATTGTCGAGGGAGCAAATCTCATTCTGTTTAATAATTCTAGAATCTTTTACAGCATGGAAGAGACTAGTTCAGAGTCTTTAAGTGCCTGGGTTTTATCCATGTTTTCTCCTTCACTTGATTAGTATGAAGCCCAGCTACCATCATTGGTGCATAGCCCAGCACCAGGGTCTTACAAATACTTTCCATCTGCATTTCAATAGTGACTTAGTGAAAGAATATAAATGGTTAACTCTGGAAACGGAATTATTTATGCACAGGACAAGTACAGTATAGGCAATAATGGTGCAAATTCCCTCACAATGCCCCACCAATAGACTACCTTCGAGGTAGGTAGTGGAAGGCCTACCTACAAAGGAGCACCTCTATGCCCTTCCTCCTGGAACTACCACATTCACTCCATAGCCTCACTGAGAATATTGCCAATAAGGATTTTATTTTGTGCCATTCTGCAAAATGTGGAGAATTGGCCAGTAAACAATGATCTGAAACCACCAACCTATTTTACATAGGCATCTAAAGAGCTATCCAAAGAAAATGCCTTTAGGTCTCTACTGACTTGAGTTGGAGTCAGACTAGAAGTAGAAGCAAAACTCTCTTAACCTATCACCAATCTCAAGCCATCTAGACTGAATATTTCTAGAAATATATCTGTAAATTTAATCTTTTCAATCGGAAACCCAAAACCATGTTAATTCTTCATATTCATCAAGGTCATGCCAATATTCTCTCTCTTTCGAGCTCTAGAACAATTAAATTCTCCAAACCAAACTAACCATGATTAGTCCTGTGCTACATTTATACATTTGAAGCATTGCCAAGTGCACTGGCTCTTTAGCTGTAGCTCAGGAAGCTTCTGATGTAATATTAAAGTTCATATTCCCTGTTACTGTACCAGCAAATAGTTGGGGAGATTAGGTAGAAGGACAAGCAAAGCCTATACATCATAAACAAGAGTCGTGATGGTTACATAAAAACAAAAAAATCACAAGCGACCAACCCCAGGAAAGTATAAGAAGAGCTTACTCTCATTTTAAGACTTGTGCTTTCTTAAGTACTGTATGTAGTAAAGTAAATACCCTCTGACTAGTGCTCTATAAATACAAGGTGTAGATCAAATAAAAACCCGCTCAAAAATATCTGAAAAAAACAAAACTTATATGGAACTAACATGATGCTTACAAACCATCATGGTATTCACATTATATCCCTCCCCTGCCAAAGCCTTTATTTTTCTCATCTATTTAGATTGCAAACTCTTCTGGGCAGAGACTGTCTCCCACTATGTGTTTGTACAGTTCCCGGTACAATGAGGCCCTGATCATAGTTGTGGTCTCTAGGTGATACTGGAATACAATTAATAAATAATAATAAAATAATGTGTGTAAGTGCTATTTATACCCATTCTAAGGCTGCTTTACAGTGTCAAAGCAGTGTTTAGGGGCCTTAGTGTAAGTGAAAATCATGCCCTCAGCATTGAAGCAAGTCCTGGATATTTCCAAACATAAACAAACAGGAAAAAGTCACAGAATCATTAAGCATATTATCAACTGCTCCCTTCCCAAAAAAACTCACCATCAACAAATAGCCATAAGCATTTTTCATCTGAGAAATACTGAAATGGAGTTGGAGGTGAGAGGCACATACAACATTAATTTAAATGATGTTCAGAACATTATACATTGGTTGTGGGCTAAGTTCCCTCTAAGCCGCAGCAGGCTATCAAGGGCTGTGCAGGCACACAGCGGGGAGAGACACTTCTCCCCCGGCCCCAGAGCTGCAATGGACTAGCAGTTTATTTCTGAAATCTTTAATTTGGGAGGTCCACTCTCTCTATTTAAACCTTCATCCATAAATCAACAAAATTCAAAACCCCAGTCACACCAATCCTGCTGGGATGTTAACCATTTATGTTAAAAAGTCTGATCTGACCCTTGGATATTGCCAAGTGAAGAAATACAAATACACCTTCAAAGTGACTAAGATGAGTCATCACATCACATAGAGGAAATTAGGGTTACCATACATCTGGGTTTTCCCGCACATGACCTCTGTTTAGGTCCTCCAATCTCCATACTGGTGCATTTTTGAAATAAGAACAAATGTCTGTGGTTTTGAGCTGAGTGGTCGGACAGTGGTGGGTGCTGGCCAGCCACCTCTGAAGGCAGCAGTGCAGAAGTAAGGGTGCCATTTGCCTGGAGCAGCGAACCGCGGCCAATGGGAGCTGTGATCGGCCAAACCTGCGGACGCGGCAGGTAAACAAACCAGCCCGGCTCGCCAGGAGGCTTATCCTGGTGGGCCGCGTGTCAAACGTTGCCAATCCCTGCTATAGAGGATATCCTCTGAACTCTCCTCTTTTTGTACTCACAATCCGTCCCTTTTCTCCTCCATCCCCCAGCTGTCAAGTCAGTCTTTTTTTCACTTTCTTCTCTATATCTGAAGAATAAAGCCTGGAACACTGAATTTAGAATATGACATCATTCACCAACTTCCTTGAAGTTAAGGCCTGTTAGACAAAAAAAGCTGTACTCCAAATTTGTGAAGTTCCTTGCTAATATACAGTATGTTTTTATTTTGACACTATGGCCTCTGTTAAATGTAATTATTGCTCCTGGGGCTATAAAAAAATGGAGGGTGGGTTTCAAAATAAGTGTGACTTCTATTACATTTAATTACTTCTGCCTGCGGCTTGCATGGTAAAGGTGCAGCTACTAACCAAGAGGCAATGACTAATCGAGGGTGGTCTTTAAACTCAGTTTTACCGTATGTAAATTAGACCAGTTGTTTGGAGAATTGGTGGAATTTTAGCGGGTTATGACATGGCTCTAAAAAAAAGAGGGCTCAATCCTGCAAGATGCTGAGCCCCCTTGTAAGGCACCCTTAACTGCTATTGGAGTTGAGGGAGCTCAGCATGTTACAGGCCTGATACATACACTGTAGCTGTAGCAAGGTACTGAGCATAGTAAGGCTTTGTCATTACCCTGAAACAGCTGCCCAGGGAGGTGCAGAGGAAGTCTTAACCTGGTCCATGAAGATTCAAGCAGATACCATGAATGCCTTTGGAATTGAATCCTCCTGCATTTACTGCAGTTCACTTTCATACACTCACACACTCACCTATTGTTTGTGACATATTTATTAACGATTATTTTAATGGATTGACCACAAATTATTTTGAGTCAATCAGCTGGTATCCACTGCAATATCTTTTAGGAGAGCCTGGGGATTATCTAATGGCAGTAGTGGGTTTACACTAAAGGGAATTAAGCAACTGTATTTCCATATAGTGAGATGGAGACCTAACCCCCTGTACTGCCTGTCAGCAACATCTGTACACAGGATCTTTCACAACGTGTTGCACACAGTGGAGGTTTGGTTCATTTCCTTTTTAAAAGGCACACTTAGTATAAAAGGTGCGAAGTGACCACCCTGGAGACTGCAATCCTCACACACACACACACACACACACACACACACACACAGCATCAGCAGCAATGGTTGTCTTAGTGCCTCAACCAACTGGCCCTAGAGGGACCATTTATAGCAGCAAAGCAATAATTGAAGGTATGTCTACACTTAAACTGCTACAATAGCACAGCTGCACTGCTGTAATGCTTCAGTGTAGACACTACCTACGCCGATGGGAGGGGTTCTCCTGTCACGGTAGGTAACCTACCTCCCTGAGAGATGGTAGTTAGGTCAATGGAAGAATTCTTCTATCAACCTAGCAGTGTCTACAATGGGGATAGGTCGGCATAGCTATGATTCTCAGGGGTGTGAAAAATCCACATCCTTGAGAAACAGAGCTATACCATTGTAAATTCTCAGTGTAGACCTCAGCCTCAAGGACTATTCAGAGTTCTTGGTCTCCCTATGGTTTGTGATGTGGGTTCTTGTCTTGTTAGAGCTGGACTGGAACCATCAGCTCATTTCACTTATGCCACTGAATACTCATCAGACAGGAGAACTTCAGGCCACTACTGAGCTGATAAGATTTCAATGGGCACCTTAGAGCATGTGTACACTGCAAGTGAATGTGCTATTGTAGCCAGATAGATTAAAGCTAGCATGGGCATGGGTATACCTAACTAGTATAGGTAACAATAGCAGTGTAGAGACACCGGCACGGGCTTCAGCATGGGCTGGCAACCCAAGTACATACCCAGGCTCCGTGGAGTGCTTGCACTCAGGCTGTGCTATAATCACAACTTCACTTGCAGTGTAGACATATTAAGGTGCCTGCTGAAATCTCAGCAGCTCAGTAATGACCTAAGGTTCTCCTGTCTGATGGGTATTCAGTGGCATTAGGGAAATGAGCTGATGGTTCAAGTCCAGCTCTAAGAAGGCAAAAAGGGAATGAGCTCAAGCCCACCCGACCCCCTAGGCTTGAGCGGCTCACCTGAGCCTCCACTGGAGCAGCAATGTCCTTACAGCTATTTTTAGCACACCAGCTTGAGACGCACTAGCGCAAGTCTGTCTACCCAGGCTGGGAGGCTGGCACTCCTCGGCAGTGTAACCATACCCTTAAAGATGAAGGAATCTCCTTTAGCAATCCTGACCTGAGTCAGGTCCCTCAAGGATTTCTACAGTAGTGGCTTTTGCAAAAGGAATGATCATCTCAGTTTAGTAGCTGGCTTTCCATCCAGCAAGTCCTATTTTACAGTTTGAGAGACTTGATCCACCTGTAAAATAGGGATAATAGTAATTCCCTACCTCACAGGGATGTTGTGAGGATAAATACATTAAGGATTATGAGGTGCTCTGATATTATGATAATGTGGATTTTGGGGCTATCAGACAGACAGATGGATCAGTGGGGTTTTGTTCAGAGATCCAAAAACCGCCAACCCACACATAATTATATGATAAATATTTCCATTTAGTTCACAAGACCTCACAATTACCATAAACTTTTAGATGAATGTGATTTCCGTCACTGTTACGCACAGATACTTATGTGTAATACCACCTTGGTATATTTCTTCCCTTTGTGTAAATCCCCAAATGTATGTCTTAGCTGAAATTGTTAAATATGACAGGAATGATTACAAACAAGAGACAATTGTTCTACAGCACTGAAGATCTGAATACTCAATGTGCAGTAAACTTTGGAACAACACATTTGCGTGCAAATATTTCCATTAGAAAGCCATTAAACTGATGAAAGAAACTTGGGGCTGACCAATAACAATATCTGAGTAATCTGGGTGGGGTGGGAAGGGGAGATTGTACTTTGTCATTGTAATACTTACATTAAAAAAGAAAAATGATCACGAGGATTATATGTAGGTATGTAACACAGGAGTAAACATTTATCTTAGGAATTAGTCAGAAAATAGAATTTAAAAAAAATCTGCTGTTGCTCTACAAACTATTGCAGTTATAAATGAGAAATGAGAAATCAGGAATCATAATGAAAGACTGGACTGCAGGAGACATTTAAACATGCTGCTTATAATAATAAAATAAAATAAAATAATAATAATAATAAAAGGGTTAGTGGACAATATATGGTGCTGAATGGCCTTCTTCTCTTTCCTTGCTTCCTTAAGATTTTTGACAATATTCAAATGTCAGCTTGTTTAATAATGGGTGGGGGATTACTTCAACCCCCCAAGAAATGAGTCCTTTGTTCCTGATCCAACCACTAGACTATAATGTATACTGTTTTATTGTTTTCATAGCAGTAACTGTTTAGCCCATTATTTTTGCACAGTGTTCCAAAGTAATAGGCATAAGAAACAAATACTCCAAAAGAGACTCCCTGCCCCCGCCACAAATAAAGAAAAAAAGAAATCAGGAGAATGGAATTTTAGAACGGTATCAATAGTCAACTATTTAAATAGCATTAAAACAGATCTGAGCAAAGACTTAGGAACAAGAGACCACATGTGGACTTAGAGCCCTGATTCAAAACACTTCAGCATGTGCTTGAAATCCTGGCCCCACTAAAGTCAACAGCAAAATTCTCACTGACTTCATTGAGGCCAGGATTTCAGCAAAGGTTTTTATTTAATGTAATATGAAAATGAAGAACAGAAGAGTATAATATACTTTGTGTATATTCAAATTTTAATATGCCCCATAATTTTCATTTTTCAACATACTGTCAGTAAAATCATTCACAACTCAAATACTCTGCAGAAGTTGTTGTGGGAAGCTGGAACCTGTGGTAGCTAGGCAAACGACAGTGAAGCTTTAGACACCCAAGAACATATGGGAGCTGATTCAGGATTATGGAAGGAGTTTTGTGATAAAAGCATTGCCTGGATGTTCCTGTTAAAACCAGAAGTTTAAGAACAGCGCTGAAAAATACATTTTCATCATTAGGCTTCAGAATACACACCCCACAGAAATGAATGGGAGCAGCTGACCCATCTGCAGGGGTATTTCCAGGCTTTCTGCAGACACCACTACATTGGATACACTTGGAAGGTTTTCTTCGCAATTATAAAAGCTGGAAATGTAAATTTGTTTTTGTTTTTTTAAAAGAAAAGTATTGATTTAGGAGCAGAATTGTGCAGTAAAGGGAAGATTCCAGGGCTGTGGAATACCCTGGGCTCTGCTTATGTTTGTGTGCTGTAGTGGAAAAATGTAATACATTTCCAAAAATGTAGGAGAAAAAAAATCTAAGTTTTTAAGTTACTCAAGGGACTTGAAAGTGGAAATACAAGAAAAGGAAGAAAAGAATAACACACCCCAAATATTCAAAAGGAAAAACTGTTACTACCTTAAGTACTTAAGCAAAGGATTGCGGGGAATGTTACTACCAAATTATTTTAAAATTGCTTTCCTGGCAATAGCCACAGAAAACCTGAATGTGTTATGTACAAAGACTTCCTTGAGGCACAGTGCTCATCATTAAATCAATCTCTGTGCTCCTTCACATACAAGCTTTTTTAATTTAGTGAAATCCAGCTCTATGAAGTGAAATCAAAGTCCCAGAAGTGCTTCACTGCATTTCCACTCAGTGTGATGCTTCACCATAAGCAATCGGGTTATGCTATGTATTTATTATTTTGAATTGTTGCAATTAACAACTACCAGATACATGTTAAATGTTGTACTTACCTTCACTAAGGGGGGAAAAATGTATTTTTAACATGTTACAATCCTAGACAAAGCAAGCTGTACTTTAAAATGTGTTGGCTGGCCAAGATAAACCCTAAACTTTCCCCTAAGATTTATTTTATCATCTAAGACCTTATCTACACACACAAGTCATGAAAGTATAAAGCTAAGGTGTGAATTTAAACTGATGCCATTATCTATATATAAGATTGCAGGAATGTCATTCTGTGCATAACTCAGAAGCCTAAAATGTCAATAAAGTCCATGTGAAGCAAAGGAAGCAACTACAAGCATGCTTGAGAGCTTGTTTTGTTTAAGTATCACCAGGTTAAGTCATCACTGGGTTTCACAGTCTGTTACTATCCAATTTTTAAGTTCTCTGCCAGTTTTGACTTTATTAATTACACCCATGTGGTGTTCAACTACTGTAAGGCATGTACCTATGCCATGCCCAGAGTCCTAGACCATTGTGATATCAGCGGTCAGTCAACCAATTACAACCCTTACTCTACAGCTAATTTACATGCAACAATTTCATTGGTTACATGAGGGAGACTGCACAGATGGAGGATTACTTGGCCCAACTGCCACAGACATGCACTCAACTGCCATCCACAAAACAACACAACCAGCATACACAATGACCTCAAACATACAGAGCTCCTCACAGCTGTACACACCCCTCATTCACCATCTGCACAAATCAGCACAACTCCCCTAGACACAAATCATCACAACCACCCACATACCACCAGCAGCAGCACGCACATTAGCCCCAAACATCACTTGGAAGCCTAGACCAGCTATTGAGTCACCGTGAAGGGATGGAAAAGCTACAAACAGTCGAGACATATTTTTGTAGGGAATATCACCAGGATTGGACTTCACTGGGATTCGTGGTCTGTTACAATCCCATTTCTAAGTTCTTAGCCATTTTTGGCTTTTTTTATGTACAACTTTATGAGTTACAGCCATGCAACAGCACAGGCTTTCAGTTACTAGTACAGGAAAAACTGCCCATGTGAACGCTCATTCTGATATTTATACCAGAATAAGAGGGCATATCTCGTGGGGACAGTCATAAAACTTAAACAGGATTAAACCCGTATGAGTGCTCTCAACCACAAATAATGTGGTTTAATGTACTTTAGCTAGTGCACTTTAAATTCACTCCTTTAGTTAATCTTGGTTTAACTTTCCTGATTTTCCCAATGTAGACATTCCCAGTGTCTACATGGGGGTTACACCTCTATAAATGGACCTGTGTAACTGGTAAAAGCATTCACATGTACACAAGCCCAATATATGTTAGCTGACAACTTCCTTTTCTACACTAGGATTTAAATACATGTTAAAAAGACACCTTTTTTCCTTATGAAGACATGGCCCAAGTGAATTATCACTTCCCCCCACCTGTTTAGCAGATACAAAAAAGGAAGGAGGGAGGGAGGTTGCCTCTGGCATGGTCTACATTAAAAACTTTGATAGGCATAGCTATGTCGGGTGTGAAAAAACCACACACCCAGGCTACACAGCTATGCTGGCAAAACCCCCAGTGTAGCTGCAGCTTTGCTGATAGAAAAGTGCTTCTGCTGACATACCTAACGTCATATGCGGAGGTGGTGCTTTTACACCAACAGAAAAACCATGTCTGTTGGCATACACTAAGGGGCTATGCTGGGTTTAGGCTCCATAGTATAGACATAGCCTTTGTTCCATGGGCATTGTTTATATTGGCCTTTATCTCTGCCATCAGTGAGCAACCAGTGACGTAGCTGCACTGGTGCAAAACCCTAGCCCAGTCTATGCGGTGCAGGAACCCATCAGCTCCTCCTTTGCCCAACCTGACTGATCGCTGCCAGCTTATCTAATTTGCTTCTGGCCATTCAATATTTCATGGAGATTGACAACCTGGGTCCACTTCTCCTTTCACTTATACTGTGTCATTTCATTGATCTCAATGGAGGTATTCCTGATTTGTTCCAGTATGAGTGGCCCAACTCCTCAGCTACAACTCAGGGACACACAGTGAAGCTGGTGTACATGCACAAAGAAGGCTTTTGTGATCCCCATAATCTTGGCCTCACTGTATGCCAGGCTAGTCCCCTAATAATTTAGAGCAGCATTAAGGTTACTCTAAATTGCATTGGCTGCCGGTGGCCCCAAACGTCCCATGTGGAAACCGGGGAACAGAAGGGAATTACCCTTTTCTTCTACCCATTATTGCAGCAGTGGCAAAGGAGTTGCTGCATCAGCTCTGTGCAATCAGTGGATCTCCCTGCTACAGTAGGCCAATCCTTTTATGGCCAGCAACCAGGTTTTGAAATGCTTTGCTTTTCAGTGTAGGATCTGGGTCCCTGAGTAAAGACTCGGGTCCTATGACTCAAGCAATAAGCATTTGTATTTACAGCTTACATTTTTCTAGCCCACTTCTACATTTCTGTTGCATGCTATTGACTGGTTTATGTTGATTTAAGAATATCCAAACAACCTTTAGCACTGGTCTAATTAAATTGACTTTAAGTCATTTCTATAGGTAAGCCAGTGCAACTTTCTGCACAGACAAGCCCAACATTCAGTGATCAAAACAGAATGTTTTCCTCTGTCAGTCAACCGATTCTTCTTTACTATGTGTGTTTCAATTGCGGGTCTAAAAGAGTATCCTTGCAGATCACTTTTTTTCCTCCTAGATTTGAATATTGGCCAAGTACTACTGCCACCTATACCCCCTAATGTGCAACATGCACTTCATAATACTACTGGATATATTAATATTACCCAGTAGAACGGAAACCAAATTACAGTAGGAAAAGCAGAACATCTATCTTTATTAAAAGACAAGGAGAAAGCCCCTGGCGGCCCGGCCGGTTTATTTACCTGCCGCATCCACAGGTTCGGTGGATTGCAGCTCCCACTGGCCGTGGTTCACTGTGCCCGGCCAATGGGGGCTGCGGGATGCGGCGCGGGCCAAGGGACGTACTGGCCGCCCTTCCCGCAGCCCCCATTGGCCGGGCACAGCAAACCGCGGCCAGTGGGAGCCAGGTGCTTTCCCTGGACAAGCGGCATCCCAAGTTTGGGAAACACTGATCTAAAGGTTTGTCTACTTGTAGCAGTAATGCAGACTATAGGGGTGTTATTTCCAAAGCGCACGAATGTGTTTCACATTAATTGGCCCTTATAGACCCTGCTGGTGCACACTGAAGGTTCCCTAGTGTGAGTCAATGTAGCGTTCTTTGAAACAGTACTACATTAAAATACATTAGGGAACAAATGCACTAAATGCTAAACCAGGGGTTCAATAAGAAGGATACAAATCATAAACTAACAGGTAGGACCTTTTTATTCATGTAATAAAAATTAAAGTAGATCCTATTTAGAGAAAAATTTTGGGAAGTACTCAAAAAAATCTCATTACAATATAGGAGAGCCCCATAAACCCTCAATTTTTGGACATCTACATAGAACTCAAGTTGCTAAAAATACCCCCCCCCCAATGAAATTAATAAACCCCCCAAAACAGAGCCCTAAATATAAAGCTGTACGATTATTTTTGACAACCCAAAGTAATAGTATTGTGAACAAATACAGCATCCACCCACAACTCATGCTCAATAATATTAGTCAGTCACCGGAGTTGTACAGCTTTCAATCACAGGAGTTGTACAGCTCATTAAATCAGAAGCTTTTGTTCATTTGCAGTCCAAAGTATTAATCTGTAAAAAAAACCTTTTATAAACATGTATGAATTATAATGAAGATCTACAGTGACGTATCAAAAAGTGACCTGGCCAAAAGCAAAAGCTGGAATTGGCAGCACCAGCTATAATTAAGGTTGTCTAACACTTCCTATTATAAGACCCTGTTTTCAGTTGCTTTTAGGGTGACCAGATGTCCCGATTTTATAGGGACAGTCCCGATTTTTGGGTCTTTTTCTTATATAGGCTCCTATTACCTCCCACCCCCTGTCCCGATTTTTCACACTTGCTGACCGGCCACCCTAGTTGCTTTTAACTTTGCCAAACTTTAATCATTTGGGCTGAAGTTTTCCAGGTCAGGTGTCAGCCTAAGGCTGAATTATTTTGGAAAATTGCAACCAAAATGATTCCACCAATTAAGAATGGGGATAAGCAAAACAATGTCATTTTGTCAGTGTTAAGTTCTGGCAACCTTGTTTTTTAGAAGCTATAGCGTGCCCATGCGTTGGAGCAGGGACTTTAAGTTTGGCAGGGGGCTGTCCTTTGTGCCAGGGAAATGCCTTTTGGCAGCAGTCTCTGTGAAAATCTGCTCAAATTTGACTAAGTTGTAAGCCTCTTGGGGGAAAAAATATCTCAGTTCACACATGCTCAGTACTGACTAGTTTTCAATGGCTCAATTCCCCAATGATTTTGTCTGTACTGGGCATGCTCCCGGGGCCCTGCAATTGCAGCTCTGGGCCGCACCTGATCTGAGAGCAGGGATTCCGTGACTGTTGTGCTCTCAGTGAGCCCCCTGCTGGCTCCCAGGCAGGTGAGACGAGGCAGCGGCCTGTGGAATAAGGAGTCTGGGTGGGGAGATTGAGGCTACGTCTACACTACCCGCCCTATTCGGCGGGTAGCTATCGATGTTCTGGGATCGATTTATCGCGTTTCGTCTAGACGTGATAAATCGATCCCAGAGCCGCTCCCCGTCGACACTGGAA
The DNA here is from genome assembly GCA_033296515.1 of Macrochelys suwanniensis. Taxonomy (NCBI): domain Eukaryota; kingdom Metazoa; phylum Chordata; order Testudines; family Chelydridae; genus Macrochelys; species Macrochelys suwanniensis. The sequence goes on from CM065776.1 coordinate 146,708,227, forward strand.
CTCCAGCTCCGTGAACGGAGGAAGCGCTGTCGACGGGGGAGCCTGCGTGCTGCGGTGTGGACCGGGGTAAGTACCTTTTGAAATCGATCTAAGATATTCGACTTCAGCTACGTTATTCACGTAGCTGAAGTTGCATATCTTAGATCAATCCCCACCCCTCAGTGTGGACCAGCCCTAAGACTGGACATTGGTGGGTGGTGAGGACTCTGGGACTGGCTGGGTCAGGAAACTGAGCACCAATAAGTAGGGAGGAATTAGACTGATTGAGGAGCCAGGTGGGGAAGACTGGGATGGAGAACCAGAGAGGCAGGGAGAAGCAGGTGATGGGAAGATCAATTTGATGAGGATCTGGATTGCAGGGGGAGAACAGGGACTGGTGAGGCAAAGAGATTGGGATGAGATGCCTGAGGAGTGGAGACTAGCTAAATGAGAAGAATGGGACTGGAGTGAGGAACCAGGGTGGGAAAGAGACAGGAATGGGCAAAAGGGGTCCCACTTAGGGGAATGGGCAGAAGAATCTATGCCCATTAAAGCGGACTCATTTTTAGATACTGGAACAGAACATAATATTCCTGAGTCTCACCATTCCTCTGCTGTCAGCAAATAGCTTGAAACCCACTGGCAGTGCCACATCCTCCTCCAGTGCTAGTCCACATAGCAGTAGTAGGTTGTCATCCTCTATCAGTTACTGTTAGGTCAAGTGCCACAGATCTGCATGGTGGATCTAAAGTCTCAACCCTGCTGATGACCCTTGTGTGTGTCGATACAATGACACATGATGGAATTCCTGTTTTTTCACTTTGCTTTTTCAAAACAAAAACAAAAAACAACCTAGATTGTGTGCATGCCTGCACATCACACAAAACTACACCACCATAGAATCATAGGACTGGAAGGGACCTCGAGAGGTCATCTAGTCCAGTCCCCTGCACTCATGGCAGGACAATATTATCTAGACCAGGGGCGGCCAACCTGTGGCTCCGGAGCCGCATGCGGCTCTTCAGAGGTTAATATGCAGCTCCTTACCACCTAGGCACTGATTCTGGGGCTGGAGCTATAGATGCTAACTTTCTAGTGTGCTAGGGGGTGCTCACTGCTCAATCCCCTGCTCTTCCCCAAGCCCTGCCCCCACTCCACCCCTTCACCCAAGGCCCCTGCCGCTTCCCCTGAGCCTGCCATGACCTCGCTCTTCTCCCCCCCCCCCCCAGCCTCCTGTACTCGTGAAACAGCTGATTGCGGTGGGCTGTAGGTGCTGATTGGTGGGGGCTGCCGGCAGGCAGGAGGTGCTGAGGGATGGGGAGGGGATGGGGGGCTGCTGACATGTTACTGTGGCTCTTTGGCAATGTACATTGGTAAATTCTGGCTCCTTCTCAGGCTCAGGTTGGCCACCCCTGATCTAGACCATTCCTGACAGGTGTTTGTCTAACCTGCTCTTAAAAATCTCCAATGATGGAGATTCCACAACCTCCCTAGGCAATTTATTCCAGTGCTTAACCACCCTGACAGTTAGGAAGTTTTTCCTAATGTCCAACCTAAACCTTCCTTGCAGCAATTTAAGCCCATTGCTTTTTGTCCTATCCTCAGAGGTTAAGAAGAACAATTTTTCTCCCTCCTCCTTGTAACAACCTTTTATGTACATCCTTTCTTTTCCTGCAGTGTCCTTCCTCATTCACTACACACCTTCCAACTTCTGCAACAAATGAAGCAAGAGTCCTACAGACAACAATCTCCTTTACTAGACAGCCCTGATTCATCTCCAGAGCAGGCCCACCCTCTTCCCTGAATGAGGCAGGAGTCCTGTGGAAAAATAGTACAGTATGTGGTCATGTAATTAAAGACTGAATCATAACACATACATGCACAGGGGATGAATTAAGGTTGCACTGGCAAACTTTTGAGGGCTTGACTTTGGAACCTTCATAAGATCCTTTTAATGTAGTGTTTTGTGTGTAATAGAGTATGCACTTAATATTATCTGACTATGTGTGGCAGTGAACACTCCTACATACCCCATACTATGGCTTGATTTTTACTTAGCCCTAGATCCATTTTGAATTTTAAAAGTGGACATATTCATGATTAATACTTTATCCTTTTCCAAATTTATGTTTGGTACAAGGCCTAAGACCTCATCTGCATGAGAAATTTGCACCAGTTTAACTAAAGGAGCTATTTTATGAAGTGTAGTCACACAGCCTTTTGCACCAATGTAAGTAGTTTTAAAGAACAGTTACCTGAAACCAATGCAACTTCTGTTTATGAACTAAACCTTAATTTCACAGATTTAATAAAACGACCCACCCACAACATCTTTTCTCCTGGCTGCAGTTTGACCCGTTTTTTCATTATGAAAGAGGTCACTTGCTTTTAAACTCAGTGATGATAATATTTAGCTTTAGTATCACTTTTTATCCATACATCTTAAAGTACTTTACAAAAAGTAGATAAGTATCACTGGATAACATTACAAGAACACTTATGTCTCAGTGGAAGTCAGAGGGGTGTAGGAACTTGTAAAATGGAGATAGCAGGTAGAATTTGCAAATGGGGAAACTGAGGCACAGGGCAGTGAAGTACAGTTGCCCAAGCTCCCATAGCAGGTTAGTAACAGAGCAAGGAAAAGAACTCAGGTCTCCCAATTCCCAGTCCAGTGCCCCTTCCGTCGGATAATGCTGCTACCCAATAATAATCAGCTGTAAGCATAGATTGAAGAAATGTAGCTAGTGGGCAAAGAAAATAAATCTAGTTCAAGAACACTATTACATTCCAGTTTAAGGAAATCCTCCACCCTGAGAAACTAGAGATGCCAGATTTGATCTCATTTTCACTTGTATAAATCCCAAGTAGCTCCACTGAAAGCAGTGGTGTTAATCCATGTTTACACAGAGGTGAGATCAGTATCCAGCCCTGTAGCTTTCACTTGGGTATTAATTATATCTGCAGCATGAGCACACAAGCAGCACAGAAAGAGCAGTAATTGCTCAACCTGTTTCCAAAGATTATTGGAAGAAAAAGCAGAGGACTCAGGTCTCAGAGACTTACTCTCCATGAAAAATAAATGGAAGTCAACACTTTAAATTGAAGATATCATACTTAAGGTGAGTAATTTTATTTCATTAAATATATATTTTAAAAACATACCGTGTAAAGGAATTAGGATTCTCAATAATTTATTATGTACATTAGCAAATTCTGTTTACTGTTATTATACATAGAGTACTGAAGAGTATACAGGAGAGCAGCTGTGCCAAGTTCTTCAGGACCAAGGCAAAGCCATTGTACAGATAAGCAGCTCAAAATGCACTCCTCTCAGTTCATATCTCTTTAAATTAATTCTGGCCATTACTACATTAAATGCTTGATGAAAGGTCAGGGCCTGATCATGCAGGGTGTTGAGCTCATATTGGGAGTTCAGGGTGCTCAGCAACTTACAAGATTGAGCTCTAAGACAGGTTAACGTTGCACTACTCAGTAGTAAAGAGCCTTTGGGATCTGATTCTGCCCTCTCTTACACTGGCGTAACTCCACTGAGGTGAATAGAATTTCATTGGTATGAAACCAGTGTAGGCAAGAATCAGGCCCATTAAGTCTATGGGGGTGGGTTAAGCGGACGATCTGAGCGGGGGTGGTTTCTTGTTTCCTGTCCTCGTAAAATACACTGTAGTTTATCTTTAATTCTCAGTCCCTACAGGGCTTAAATCTCCCCATTCTCTGGAAAGTAATACGCAAAGGAAATTATCCATCTTGTGTAAACAACTGCAAGCACTGCTCAGATTTCCTGGTCCAAGAGAAAAACCAGATCCAAGTGCCTGGCATGCATTGACCATTCTTAGCAAGGCAGTTTAGCCTTCCTATCAGCTTTCCAGAACTCTGATGTAATTCCAGGTACCTCGACATTATAAGCTTTCCATTGCAATGCCAGTTTGCGCTCCTATTTCAGGAAAGGAAAGAAGTCAGCTCTCGGATGATTAAACACCCAAGGATTAACAGAGGTAAAGTAATCAGATTGTGCACTGGTTTCCTGTAGGCACTCTATGGTATTTGTAATATTATATGTAAGGCACCTGTTATCTCACAGCTGAACAGACAGCAAACTATGGGACCTGTCTTCAGTGACCACATAAAGGAACTGACAAATGTTGACTGCTTAACAGAGGTGGTCTTCTAATAAAGGTGGAGTGGAAGTGTACTCGGTACATCTGGGGATATCTTGTGGTGATGTTTTAAGACAGGAAGCTGCTAATATGGGTAGTCTTTTGTACAAGTTGCACTGTATAGCAGTGACCACTGGTGTCAAACTACAGCACGATCGCTTATGGTTTTGTCAGTGTAGTGGTTGCCATGGCCTTTGCCAAAATGACTTCCTTGGATCCAAGTAGCCCTAAGATCTTGCTACATTCCTTTCAGGGAAAAAGGAGTTTGTTGAAGCAATTACTTCCTTGCAAGGTACCTCCTTGAGTCACAATGAAGGGATAAGCTGCAAAATCAGTTTCATGGCATATCTGCAGCAACTTCTCTGCTGTTTTTAATCACACAGCTTTATTCATAGAAGAGCAATGGGATAGCAGAGTCTATGAGCCAAGAAATCAGTTGGATGCTAGCTGACTGGGTCCCTGGAAAGCCTCAGTCCAAAATATCCGTCTCAAACGGGACCAGGTGGTAATATGTCAAGTTGGTGACATAGGCTGCTGGATCATCAGTATCTTCTAGCTCTGAAGTAAACTCACTAACGGTTTCAAACCTAAAATTAAAAAAAAAAAGTGTCAAATCACTTACACAACATGGGACAAACGAGTGGAGGACAAAGGAAAGAATGAACATAAATTGTGCAAAGACAGGTAAAACAACCGAAGACTGCCTCCAGGAAACAATGAGGAAAGATACCTGCTAGGGAACCATGTGGAAACAAGTCTGCAAACAAAAATGCTTTCTTGAGCTGTATCTCCAGCTAATGTTGCTTGCCCACCTTTCAGGGCAATGTTTTGAGTACTAACCCACGAAAGCTTATGCTGAAATAAATTTGTTAGTCTCTAAGGTGCTACAAGTTTTTCTTTCTTATTTTCATTCAACTAGCCTTAGTTCACATCAGACCAGAGTAACAGCAGAAGTATTTCTAATGCTTTATTGCAGCTTTATCTTTGTGCAGACTACTTTGCAAGAGAATGATCCTCCCAGGGATCCACCCCTTCTTCCAGTACCTCAGTGCTTCATCCTCATGAAGCAGTGCTTTATTCTTCAGAATGCTTCACCAAGGAAGGCCCATGCAGACTACTGGTGGCTCACAGATCACAGTCTGTGAACCATTGACAGATTGTAATTATGCTTCTTTGATACATTGGCCAAAGTAGTACAGCATCTACTGCCAGTTTCAGAATCACTGAGTGTTATACGACTAGAGAGATTCCCCCCCACTTCCCACACCCCAGTTAACAGTAGGCCTGTGTCTTTCTAAACCAGGGGTCTCAAACTCAAATTACCACGAGGGCTGCATGAGGACTAGTGTATTGGCCCGAGGGCCGCATCACTGACCCCGCCCCCTTGCTGCCCCTGGCCCCGCCCCCACTCCACCCCTTCCATTAGGCCCCACCCCTTATCCACCTCCTCCCCTGTGTGCGCGGCTTCCCGTTCCTCCCCCCTCCCTCCCAGAAACCAAGCCACCAGACAGCTGTTCTGGCGGCGGGAACTGCCTGGGGGTAAACATAGAACCTTGGAGCAGCGCGGAGGGAACGGGGACCTTAGCGGCCACAGAACGTAACTGGGGGGGGGGGGGGCGGGCGGGGGCAAGGGGAGTTGGCGGCCATAGGACGTAACTGGGAGGAGGGGCGGGGGGAGCCCGGCGGCCCGTCTCTTCTCCCCCCCTCCTCCCCTGTGTGCGCGCTTCCCACTACTCCCCCCTCCCTCCCAGAAACCACCAGACAGCTGTTCTGGCGGCGGAACTTCAGAACGTAACTTGGGGGGAGGGGCTGGGGGGGTGCGGGGAGCCCGGTGGAGCGCTTCCCTGTGGCCCGCGCGCCCCCCCCCCCCCCCCGAGTTATGTTCTGAAGTTCCGCCACCAGAACAGCTGTCTGGCAGCTTCGGGAGGGAGGGGGGAGGAGTGGGAAGCGTGCACACAGGGGAGGAGGGGGGGAGCTCCACCTCTTCTCCCCCCTTCCTCCCTTGTGTGCACGCCAACCATAGGAAGGCTGTGTTCCCAGGAAGTCAATGTTCTAACAGGCAATGTCAGAGATCTAGGAGAGGAGTTGATTAAATTTTACTAGCCAAGAGAAGTTCAAACTATGGTATGTGAATGACTGTATGTGAAGCACTTAAGAAGAACCTCTAGGGTTAATCCCACTCAACCACACTCTCATATGTGAGTGAACCATCTCACTCTTCTAGGTTAAAACATGCTGGTGATGAAGGAAGGAAGGAAGCTAGCAAGCAAGCACTGGAAAAATGAGTCATGTAATTGAGGCCCAAATCCTCTCATTTCATTCTCACAGCCTTTGGCAGCTATTTCAAATGCTTCTGTTCTGAGAACACAGAGGACAGAGTCTGAATGGAATCTGCTTTTCTTTTGGTTCTGAAAATGGAGATATAATCCTTTCATATACAATGCTTTGCATTTGGCTTTTGCAACAAGCCAGAATAAGACACTAAACTATGACAGAACGACTGCAATTTCTTGCAGAGTCTGTGTATTCCTCTCTAATCTCTACAGACTGACTGCCATCCCCTACTCACACAAGGTTTTAGTAAACATAGTTTAGCTGGAACAGAATAAAAGATGATCCTATTCTCAGTTTCTCCTCCTTTGACATTTTCTTCACCACCTTCATGCTGCTCCATTATGGGACCTGCCGCGCTTGGGATGGAGCCAATACTCATATTTTCCAACATCTTGTTAGACATCATCGAATTCTCTGAAGAGAGACCAAACAGAAGGAGCCCTAAATAGTTCAGTGTAAACCTGGGTCATCACATTCATCTGAACTGATTAGACTGCTGCAGCTGAGTAACATAACTACAGTCATCCCAGCAACTCTATCACAGATTGCCCTTAGGGCACGCTATTCCAAAGATGAACCAAAAGAGCTGAGGCAAAGCAATGGCAGTCAAAAGCTTCCAAAACCACATCCAATTTCTCCATCAAACTCTTCCTTTTGGTTTTAGAAGCCTCACCGGTCATTGGCAGGAATGTTTTAAACACTCCATTGCATTCTGACACCAGGCTTCTATCTATTTTCCATGGTCTTATGTTCAGGGTGAAAAAACTAGAAAAGCAGGAGACAGGTCTGTTAAGATTCTCTCTTTCCCCCCCCCCATCAGCATCTCTACTGAAGAACAGATGACACTTCTGTTTAAAGTGGGACATACACCACAGACTCGGCAATATTTTAAAATCTTCATGTGAAGCTGAACTCAGTTATGGAGACTGCGTCAGACAGCACAGCAGTATGATATTTAACATGCTTCTGAGTCATTACAAACAAATCTTTTTTCCCAAGTGAGAGTTTCTGAAACAATAGTTCTTCAGACTATTAATTACATGCAGATTCCTTCCTCTGTCCTCACTAATTATTCCCTAGTTCCTCAAAAGATACAACATCTTCACAAAGGGCCTAATTCTCCTCTCATTGTACACACTGATGCAAAACGGGTAATTTCTCTCCTTACAATACGATTACACTAGTGTAAATCATGGGCAAGTGAGAGGAGAGCCAGGGACAGTGCACTGCTGATGAAGAAAGTATTAGCTGATTCTCCTCTCATAATTTACATGATTGTAAGCCAAGAATAATCCCACAGAAGTCAATGAAGTAATACTAGTGTAAAATTGGTGGGAGAAGAGAGCCTGGTCCCATGTATCAGCCTGCATAAGATCAGTATCTATATAGCGCCTCTTCTCTCTATGGGTAGATCTTAAAGGTCAGTGGTAGCATTTTCTTTTCCTGATAATAAACGGTAGGATTTTACATTTCTGGCAATGTTCTATTCCCAACATTAGTATTTCAGCATAGCTCTCTATTTAACGTATTTGCATTCGCTTACATAAAAATCTCCTATTCAGAGCTCTACATGTTTATAACACTACAGTAGGGTTGTCCTTAAAAATGCACATCTTCCATTACAGTGGATTTTTTCTAGAAAATAATGACCAACTCCACAGTTTTCACCACCTGCTGCTGGCCCAAAGGGTCCAAACAACCCTTGTAAGAGAAGGCTCATGTACAGCAAACCAGTGAGTAAAGCAAAACCAGTGACTAAATTATAACGAGTAGAAGATGTCTATTTAGCACCTTTTCTCTCAAAGGATTACTCTACACAAAGGGATCATTTCTGCCACCTCTGGGATGGCACACAATTGTTTCACAGCATACTGCAACAGTACAACACATTTCAGGACAGGATGTGAAGAATACATCCAAGTGAAATTCTAAATCTGAATCCTTCCCGGGCCATCCAATGTCACACAGGGCACAAAACAGGCTCTAAAATTACAGGGGAAATTAAAGGGGCAGAATACAATTACTCAAACTGGCATTTGGCCAGAACACCAGCACTAACTCTCCTGCTTGCAAAAGTGCTACAATATCTTAAGTGAAGAGTGATCAGTATTTCCGTTTTATGGATCTTACAAAACACAGCACCACTCACAATCTAATGCCTCCGAATGTTGGACACCACTTCAGTAAAGACTTATAGGAAAGAGTGCCATCTATTGAATCTCCAGTACCACTTTCTGAAGCATGTAGGTATTCTGTGCAAATTTCCTATCCAAGTTCAAATCTAGCCAAGCCCTACTTAGCTTACAATATCTTAGAGCTGCTGAAGAAAAATGTGGATCTACCAGTTTTCATTTCAGGTGAGACTAGTCAGTCAAACAGGAATTCGCTCTTATTTCAGACAGAAAGCACCAATCCAGTCAATTCAATTGTACATAGATTGCAAATAGATTCCATAACACTCCAAAAAATTTATACTTTCAACCTACATTTACAGCTGCAATATAGGAAATCTTCACTAACTCTGCCTTTGACAAAACCACGTCTTACGCAAGTGATTCCAGTCCTATCCCTGCTATAAAATACAACTGCAGAAAGGACCTCACTTCAGCCTAAGAACAGCACACATATAGATTTGCAGTTATTAACTTCTGAACCGTTCCCTGCAAGAGAAAACAAGCTACCTCTGAATTTAAAATATGAATGGGTAAAGACATCCTGTTTCATTGGCTTATTTCTTTCACCACAGTTCGTCTGAAAACCCTGCATCTGTTATATATTTCACAGATTTTAAGGCCAGAAGGGCCTGTTATGATCATCCAGTCAGACCTCGTGCATATCACAGGCCACGGCATTACACCAGCTGATCCCCGATTATAGCCTAACAACTTTTGGCTGGGCTAGAGCATATTTTTAAATCAAGACTGGATGTCTTTCTAAAAGAATCTAAGTGATGGAAAATCTATCATGTCCCTTGGTAACCTGTTCCAATGGTTAATTACCCTTGCTATTAAAAATGTATGTCTGCTTTCCAGTTTCAGCTTTGATGACTTCAGCTTCTAGACACTGGATCTTTTTACGCCTACTTCCAGCCATTGGATTATGGCCCTATACGTGCTACAGTTCAAACTATGTTATCAAGGATCAAAGTTTGAAACAAGGAACAAGATCCTGGCCACATTAAAGTCAATGGCAAAATTCCCATTGATTACAACAGGGGACCTGCAAGATCCCTTAAACCCTTAGCAAACTGATACAGATCACATTCTAAATGAAGTTAAGAAAAGGCCTTAAGTTCAGACTAAGCTTCTGTCCATTTTATCCATGACATTTTTCCTCCCTTGTTTTCCTTGGTTTTTACTGACTTGACTAACGGGTAGTTCAATGTTTTTCACTGCAAATATTTAAAATTCTTGAATACACTGTTACCTTCATTTAGTTGAAGCTATTAAAGTGAAACATCAATCAGTTGGCATGACAGAACTTCACAGGAGTAGATTTCCATAAAAATTAGTCTGTCAACATACTCATCGACTCAAACTCTATTTGAAAGCTTTATCCCCAAAGTGCCTACAACGCAGACCCAAAAGGGGAGCAATCATAAATAAGAAGGTATATTTTAGTCACTGAGTAATAAATTACTTACCTCCTAGGAGGATTTCACCTAAGGATTCTTCATTTTTCCACACACTGGGCTCAATCCAGCTCTCACCAAAGACAAAGTGTAACAGGCCAGTGTCCACTCCTGTTCTGATATCCCACACAAACAGCCTGGGATTCTTTCTGTTTGCTAGCACCTCCAGATGTTTTATTGATATTACCTCCACCAAACCACCATCACAATCCTGTGCAGCAACTCTCTCTGCAGTTTCCTCTAGTCCTCAGTCCTTTCTCTAGAGAGCACTCTCACCACCCCCAACCTCTTGTTTCCTCTGAACTCTGCTAGCATTCCACCTTGCACTTCCTTTCCATGCTTTTTAACTACCCCTCTCAGCTAATAGGATAATTAACTCCCTAACTAATCAGTTCTCCCTCCCTCCCTCCCTCTAGTGTGATTAGATAATTAAATACTCCACTCCTCCAGCAGGCCTTTTCTGGGGTGTGATACAGCATGGCCAGAAGGCAGCAGGAGAGTGATCTAGGATGAGGAGAAGCCTTATTCCCTGTAGATTAATTAAAAGCACCTGAAACCAATTAGAGCACCTGAAACCAATTAGAGCACCTGAAACCAGTCACCTGATAAAATCCCCCTGCTTCAATCAGCCAGAGGAGAAGTTGGAGCAGAGTGAGGAAGAGCTAGAACAGAGTGGTTTGGTGGTGGAGCAGAGAGCAGTTTGGAGAAGTGAAGCAGAGTGGTTTGGTGGTGGAGCAGAGAGCAGTTTGGAGGAGTTGAAGCAGAGTGGATTGGTGGTGGAACAAAGAGCAGTTTGAAGGAAAGTGGAGGAGAGTTTTGAGAAGTGCTGCCGCGGGCTAAGAAGACCAAGATCCTAGGTAAAGGGACACCTGGCTTGTGCAGAGGGAAGGCAGGAAGCCCCACAAGCTGAAGGTCAGGAGAGGGAAGTAGCCCAGGGGAAAGAATCACTGGTACAAGTGGTTCATCTGTGATCATAGGGCCCCTGGGCTGGGACCCGGAGTAGAGGGCGGGCCTGGGTCCCTCCCTCTCCACTCCCCTTCCCTGGGATACTAGTAGGATAGCTGTTACCCCAGTTCAGGGGCAAGAAATGGCACCCTGAAACCCCCCCACAAGAAGAGAAAGTGCGGGACCCATCATAGTAGTACTGGCAATTTGCCACAGGGGGAACTAATTAAAGCTGAGTGATCAGAGTGCTGGGTCAGCTACTGGTTCTCAGCACTTTGTCGCACAGATCAGACCCTTTGTACCTATCACCCTTGAGACCCCATGTTGCATCCACAGTTTTTCCATTAGAAGAGGGTCAGTCTCCTTTAGGGACACTGCAACTCCCATTAGGAATCTTTCTATTGATTTTTATGACCGCTGCAATGGGCCCTTAGGGTACGTCTACACCGCAGCTATGAGCGAGCCTCCCAGCCCAGGTGGACAGACTTGTGCTAGTGGAGCTCATGCTAGCATGCCAAATATAGTTGTGTAGATGTTGCAGCATGGCGTAGGCTCAGGCTAGCCACCCGAGCTTAGGCCTACCCTGCTCCCTGGGTCTGAGCTCGGGTGGGGAGCCCGAGCCTCTGCCGGCACTGCAACGTCCACATAGCTATTTTTAGCATAGTAGGTTAAGCCCTGCTAGCACGAGTCTGTCTACCCAGGCTGGGAGGCTCACTCCCAGCTGTAGCATAGACAGACCCTTACAGCCCAGCCAAACTAGCCAACCTTTAATCAGCCAGACGGGCAATTTTACCAACACAGGGCTTCCCCCAGCACTGGGTTTGTCTGGGTATTAAAATGTTGTTAGGAGAAGGTTACAATTAATTTAAAGACACCAAGACTCAGGAACAATGTATACTTACAAGTGCTCTGCTGAATCTACATCCAGGTGCTTGTCTTTTCCGTTTGGTATACTGTGGTCAATAACTATTGTTTCAGTGTTTGCTAAACAAAATCCATTGGATCGCATTATTTCTGTGGGGAGAAGGGAAGAAGAGGTAAAATGCTGAAAGTCTGAGATGGTTCCAGAAAAGGGAGCGTGGGGGGCGGGGGGGAAGAATCAGGGATAAGGTGGATGCGCATTGCACAAAGCTGACATTACTGCAAACAGGATATACTGAAGTGTCAGTGAATATCTGTGCAAGCTAATTTAAAAGAAATAGTATTTTTATTATTTTGTCGCTTAACGATGAGCTGGGCTCATTTGCTGGCTTCATACCCACTTATGTCCTGATCCCACCAACACCTGAGCAATATTACTTGTGATAAGTCCTACTGAACTCATGTGCTTGAATATCTGCAGTTCAGAACCCTGATGCAAAAATATTTAGCAAATCTTCCCATCTGGGAGAAGGCCAAATTCTGTTCCCCCATTAAAGCCTGTGGCAAAATTCCCATTGACTTCAATGGAGTGGCATCTGCTCCATAAGTTTATAGTCCAACAGTACTCTTGACTGTATTCTTCCCAGACAGCAAGTTATCATAATTAAACAAAAAGATGAAGAAAAGAAATTATAACTCTAAATCAACGACAACCTTGAAAGTAAGTTAAATAATAGGTTTTCCAACAGCAATTTTCCTTGGGCCCAAATCTCTATTGCCTTGAGCCTCTTGTAGTCATTACCTTTCTGCAAATGCTACTAGCTCAGAATGGCTGAATTCTACAGTCATTCTTTATAGGTAGAAGGGTCTAACACAATCCCCACTGAAATCAGTGGACAGACACCTATTGACTTTATGGGGCACTAGATTTGACTCTAAGTAAATACACAAAGTTATGATATCATAAATGCTTAGCAAGCTCACTGCAGCAAGCTTACACTTTTTGGGCCTAAATGCCATTGACTTCAATCAAGATTAGGCCCAACACTTGCAACTCAAATGAGTGATCATGAATTAACACTCCTACAATTAACAATAAGTTAACTAAACTTCAAAGTGAAAGCTCTCAGGCTGGGTGCAAAGAAACATACCGGCATTTGCTTTATAAATGCTGCATGAAACCAAGTTACAATTCAGGGGGCAAATTTTCAACTGGTATACATGGATACAGCCACATTGCCTTTAATGGTTTCTTACCCATTTACATCAGAGATTTTAGCCTCATGTTCATTAGAACACCTTTTCATTCACTGGGAGCAGCAAAAGTATACTGGTGCTGGCACATCCTTGGATTCTCCTCTCACTTGCACTCATTTCACACTGCCACTGACCTCCATAGATTTTTTTTCCTGATATACACCAAATTAAGAGGAGAACCAGGCCCTATTTGTTAGTTCTGAGCATTATCTGCAAGAACAACAGGGAACTGTCCCGCTGTTGAAAGTTAGGTGGGGTGGGTCTGGACACAAAAGGTTTGCTTCTTGAACCCAAAGAGTTTGCCACCCTGTGATACCTACCAACCTTAGTTGTGAAAAGACCTGAGGTTTTAATTTTTTACAATAAAGGTACATTTTTGCATTCAGACTAATACTCATGTGCCTCTATGTTTATGTGGAAAAATTATTCTCTGACTTCTAATTTATTTTTTATTGCACCCAAGTTGAATAGAATGTCTATGTGAGTGGTTTTACATTGAATCCCTCCAGAATCCCACTTCAGCTGTGACTCACTGTCAAACAGTGTTTAGTAGATTGAGATGCAAACTCAAGGATCAGATTCTGCTTTCATCTGGTGAGTTTTGTTTGTTTCAAATATTTTAATGTGGAGTGGACTGTGCTGGACACAGTTTGTTTTCTTTTAGTGAATACAAAATATTTTTGCAGCACATTCTGAGGTTACAAGTCACCTAGAGAGTTGTATTAGATCCAATGTAAAGCAAGCCCAGCATGTCACCATTTTTTCCAAGTGTCCTTGACATGACCTAAGAATATTACAGCATTACTCCTGCAGTAAGAAGCATTTTAGAAGTTAACCTTTAGTGCCATCTGCTGGAACCATCAACTAAACAATGCAGTCATTCCATTGTGCAAAATTCCGACTAGGGTTGTGTCAACTAAACATCAGATTCTGGGCTTTGTTTTGAAATTCTTTATAACAGTCAGTCAGTACATAAGACTGACTACCACAGAGTGCTTTTGGATACCCAGACAGACAGGAAAAAACAAATCAAATCAGGTGTGACTATAAACTGTAGGAGTTAATTTGGGATTTAAAAATGTATTCTTGTTCAGGTCCCATTGTTTCCATAGCTCCTGTATGCATAGGCCTTGCAGAATCTACTCACGGCTAGTCCAGGTTTCACTCTTTGTATTTGAGCACTCATACATGAGAATTTAGATAGTGGTCTCCACACGATTCTTTACCTACTATTAAAAATATCAGTGACCCTCATTCTCTTGTCACACCAGTTTGGTGTAACTTCAGTGACTTCCACAAAGTTATGCTTGATTTACACCAGTGTAAGAGAGAGCAGCACCAGAACTAGTAGCTGCCATCTTATTGCTCTCTTAGAGCTGCAACAGAATGGTGCCTAGACTATTGCTTAATGACCACATTCCATCTGCTTTTGGACCCATCATGTCACGCGTGCAGAGATGCACACAGACTAAGTTATTGTTAAGTAGTTGCCTTTAACTACATTTTTCTTCAGAAAACAAGCCTTAAACCCTACAAAAACAAAAAAATCGATTCTTCAGTGTTTAACCAGTTCAGCTCCAATGGAGTTATACTTGATTTATACCAGTATAAGTGTCAAGGGAATCAGACCCAGTATGTCAATTTCCACTATTCTAAACTGCAATTTTTTCTAGACTTTCTTTTAAAGTATATTGTTTAAGAGCACTTTGTTTCATATTATATATTCTTAAAGCTAGATTCTGCCACCCTTACAGACACCGAGTAGCAACTTACTCTACAAGTAGTCCCACTGAATATGCTCTTTAGTGTATTTTCAGAGAACATTTACAGGTATATAGAATCACTGTTCCGCACTTACGCCTTCTCTTGTGTTTCATTTAATTTTTTTGATGCTCTTCACCATTGTTTATACACGGGGGTTTGTTGTTAAATTTCTCAGTCATGCTTTATATTAAGGGTACGTGTATAAAGGGTTAATAAACTCTAACAAAGGATTACTCCTAATCATGGCATATAATCATCTACAAAATCTTCTACTGTACTGATGTAATTACAACTATCTGTAAGATATATTACGCATGTCTTTCACATCCTATTCATCGTGTATTAACCCTTCTTAAAATATTTATAAATAAATGTGACCATTTTGCATGTTATAGAAATATATTTTATTTAGTTCATGTTCCCTCAGTTCTTACATTGCGATGCAACAGTATGGACAGTACAAGGACACGGCCATCTCAAGGAATGGCTAATGGACACCAAGCAGTGCAAAGAAGAATCTGAAGATTGTATAATGCCCAAAGGAGTCCTTTCAACATGCCTATAGCTCTGCCGCATAGCGTGTTTGCCCTAATGATATTCTATACATTAGGAGGCAAGAGCAGGGCGGAAGTAGGGGATGAAGAGTTTCTTTTGAAATGTTGAGGGGGGAGGGGAGGGAAAGAACAGACATATTTTCATTTAATAATTCTTATGTGCATTCTAGCGAGCTAATAATTCTTACCTGATATTTTAACCGGACTCTGAAAGCTTGGTTGAATTTTATGGACGTTGTCATTTTTTAACACTTGATCTAACGGAGATCTTTCAAAGAAGGTAAGGACAACTTCAGATCTAGAATACTGAAAAAGAACCAAAGAAATATATATTTTCAAAGTTTAATTCCCAGACTCACCGCTTGGTTTGTTTATCCTGTTATCCCAGGGGTGGGCAAACTTTTTGGCCTGAGGGCCACATCTGGGTATGGAAATTGTATGGCGGGCCATGAATGCTCACGAAATTGGGGGTTGTGGTGTGGAAGGGGGTGAGGGCTCTGGGGTGGGGTCAGAAATGAGTTCAGGGTGTGAGAGGGGGCTCCGGACTGGGGCAGGGGGTTGGGGTACAGGGGGGGAGGCGAGGGCTCCAGCTGGCGGTGCAGGCTGTGGGGTGGGACTGGGGATGAGGGTTTGGGGGTGCAGGAGGGTGCTGTGGGCTGGGACCAAGGGGCTCAGAGGGCAGGAAGGGGATCAGGGCTGGGGAGGGGGTTGGGGCAGAGGAGGGGGTCAGGGGTGCAGGCTCCGGGCAGCGCTTACCTCAAGCAGCTCCCAGAAGCAGTGGCATGTCCTCACTCCAGCTCCTATGCGGAGGGGCGGCCAGGCAGCTCTGCACACTGCCCCCATCCACAGGCGCTGCCCCTGCAGCTCCCACTGGCCGTGGTCCCCGGCCAATGGGAGCTGCGGGGGCAGTGCTTGGGGCGGGGGCAGCGTGTGGAGCCCCCTGGCTGCCCCTACATGTAGGAGCTGGAGCGGGGGCTGCTACTGCTTCCGGGAGCCATGCGGAGCCACGGCACAAGTGGAGTGGGGCAAGCCCTGGACCCCACTCCCTGGCGGGAGCTCAAGGGCCAGATTTAAACATCTGAAGGGCCGGATGTGGCCCCCGGGCCATAGTCTGTCCACCCCTATGTTATCCGCTATCTCCCACCTGTTAGTGGGCCAAATCTTGAGAAATGCTGAATACATGCAATTCCTATTGACAACATGCAACTCCCATTGACTACATTAGGCATTCCAGATGCTCAGTGCCATAGGCGCCGACTCCGTGGGTGCTCCAGGGCTGGAGCACCCATAGGGAAAAATTGGTGGGTGCTGAGCACCCACCGGCAGCTCCCCACCAGTCCCACCGGCAGCTCCCCACCAGTCCCCCCGCCGCGCGTCCAGCTCACTTTGGCTTCCGGGTTCCGCTTCCTGAGGCGCGGCCCCATGAAGTGGCTTTTTTAACTTCACACGCAGGCCTGCCGCCCGTCAGCTGTGCGGCGAGCGGCAAGCGGTGGGGGGGGAGGGGGGAGCGCCACGGCGGTGCCTCGGGGGAGGGGTATGAGGAGGAGGCAGAGGCGGGTCCTCCTCCTCCTCCCCATACCCCTCTCCCAAGGCACTGCCGCGGTGCTCTTCTCCCCCCCCCCGCCCACTCACTTGCTGCCCGCCGCACAGCTGACAGGTAGCAGGCCTGCGTGTGAAGTAAAAAAAAGCCGCTTCGTGGGGCCGCGCCTGAGGAAGCGGAACCCGGAAGCCGAGGTGAGCTAGACATGTGGCGGGGGGACTGGTGGGGAGCTGCCGGTGGGTGCTCAGCACCCACCAATTTTTCCCCGTGGGTGCTCCAGCCGGGGGAGGAGGCGGGGGCAGGGATTTGGGGGAAGGGGTGGAATGGGGATGGGGCTGGGGGCTGGGCTGGGGGCGCAAGCACCCACCGGCGCCGACAAAAGTCGGCGCCTATGCCCAGTGCCTCTCAGGATTTGTCTAATAAATTACGACTACTTCATGGGCATGGTTTTTTTTGTTTTTTTGTTACTTGTCCATCTGTGATTTTCTAGGCACTTTGTACAAAATATAGTCAGTGTTCCTTATAACAAACTTATTTGTCCAGTGGGGGAGGGAGGAGGACCTCTTATGCTGAGCTCATCTGGACATGCCAAAAAACTCATGAAGTCTGAAACTTCTCTCGCTTACATTCCTTTTCGCAACTGTAACTCCACTGACTTCTGTGGAGTACATCTTGCTCTACAGAAGAACAAGTAGCCAACCAGGTCCATGATCTGCAGATTTCAAAATGACCAACCATTCACGCTGGTTATCAGTCACCATGGTTGCCAATTACTTCAAGTAGTTTTCTTCCCCAGTGAGCACTTTGTTTGTTCATGAGTTAGTTTCCTTGGTAAAGGCACTGACACAGCAGATGTGACTACACACTTTGTAAGTATCTGAGCCACTGAAATATAGCAATATGACTGTCAGGCAGAATGATCACACCTGGCACATGGTCTATTGGCTACACCGTCATATGATAGGACCGTGGCTGAAAATATAAAATAAAAAAACGTTGTATTTCCATGCTGCATTCCATTTAAAGAACTCAAAGCACTTAAAATGAATAAAATGGCCCACTACCCCAGCAAAATATCATTATCCCCATTTTATTGATGGGGAAACTGAGGCACGCATGTTCAATGACTTCCCCATTTATACATCAAAGCCAGTGCCATGACCAAGAATGCAACTCATATCTCCCAACTCCTGCATGTGTGGTTGAACTTCAAGAGCAATTGCTCTTTTACAAGATCTTCCCAAGGATTTTTAAGTGTTTTGCATACATTAATCAAGTCTCAACATAGCCTTGTCATGGAGATAAATATTATAATACCTTTTGTACAAATGAGCAACCCAAGGGACAGAGAGGTTAAGTGATTTGTCCAATTTAAAAAGCGGACTGAATCTAGGGTCCGGATAACATTAAAAGGAATGCATTCAGAAGCCCGGGGTAGCAGTGGCAAGACTACAAATAATACCCATTATTATTATTATTATTCACTGAGCACCTTCAGTGTGCCTCGTGCAGTAAAAACAGGGAAATACCCGGTCCCTGCCTGACTGAGCTTACAATCTACTGCCCCAATCCTGCAATCAGAAAACACAGAGGTAGACCCTTGTGCCATACAGAGCCCCACTGAAATCAATGGGGGTCTGCTCATGTGGCTCTAATTACAAGATTGGGCCCTCAATTCAACACACCATGCAGGTCAGATATATTACCCTGAAAGACAAGGAGATGATAGTCATGGCAATGCACTGGTAACTTTGTAGTAAATGTTATGTAACCGAACTTTACTTAGATCACTGGTTCTCAACCTGCCGGCTGCTTGTGGTCCAGTCAGCACATGGCTGCAGCCCCTGTGACATCCTTAGGACCACACAGGTTGTGTGTGTGGATGCGGCCTTCATAACACAGAGAGCTGCATATGTGGCCAACAATGGTAAACAGGTTCAGAACCACTGACTTAGATGGATTAACTCTGACAGGCTCCAGAGAAGAACTTGTGTTGAAATGAGGGATGTACCTGACCGGAGAGAGGGTGACAGTTTGGTGCTCTAGGAAAAGCAGGGTCCTCTGGGTAAAAGATGGCAAAGAAGGATACCACAGGGCTGCTTAGGAGCAAAGGCAGCAGGGGTAGAATTTACAAGGGATAGGCGACTACGAGGGAGAAATACAGAGAGGGATGATATCATGCAGGACCTTGAACAGCCCCTTCTGCCTCTGCAAAAGCTCAGACAGCCCCATGCCTTCCTATCTAAATGAAGAGGGCAAGTTACTATCCACCAGGTCTGAAGTTCAGTAAGGTGGTACTTGGCATACTCACTTTCCAAGGCATATTTATAATAATCTTCAGAAGCTTCTCCACTTCATTAAGCCTGGCTTCTATATCACGGGCCTCTTTTATTGTGATGAGTCCTAGAAACAAGGTAAACACATTGTAAGCGAGAATGAAAATACAAAACATGCATATGGACATCTATATGTGGTAGACAGATCTAGTTTGCTCAAGAATATGTGGAAAGCCATCAAACAGCATGCCTAATTGATACATGTCTTTTACCTCAGGAGGTGATGACCCATTGTCCAGAAGTAGCTCTCCTAACTTCATTTCAGAGCATTGCTGTGTTGGAACACAGGAGGGATATTAAATCAAAAAACCCCAAATCCTCTTTCTAGAGCCATTATTCATCCTTATTTGTCAAGGAAAAGTGGAAAAGAAAATACCCACACAGGAGAAGAGGAAAGAATCAAACACAAGCTAAACAAAGCTCTTTAGGAGCAGTCTCATATTTCTTTTAACGTAATACGGTACAGGAGCAATAGACGAAGATTTTTCAAAACCCTATTCGTAAACAGCTATACTGCAGGACAAGTGACTTTTGCTACAACTGTCATGATAATCATCCACCATGAACGTTATCACACAGCCATAGAAACGATCAAGATGGAAAAAGACGTTAGGTCCTCAACACCATCTTAATATCCAGTCAGTGCAATATATTTAGAGTGCTTTGTCTCTAGTTTTAAATGGCTCAGAATAAGAGGCTTCCACCATAATACTTGAGAGATTTTTTTCATAACCTAACAGGCCTCATTGTTGGGAAATGAGGAAGTCCTAAAAGGCTGCTGCTGCAAAAAAAATCCAGCAAACTGAAACCTAAGTGAATCTTTTAAAAGCAGACAACAAAAATATGTAAAATAGTTTGAAGTAGGACCCTGCCCTTGAACACTCTGACAATTTTTGTGGTTTTACACTCATATTTTCATGTTTTAAAAAGAAGTTTTAATCTCCTTGTAGCTATGTGAAAGACCCATACAAGACTGTCAAACATACAAAACTAACAAACTGGGGACAAAAACATAGAAAAATTTCCCCTCCATTTTCCTTCCGATCTCTGTCTGGCAGTGTTATCGTAGGCTGTGGCTACACTACAGAGCTTACAGCAGTGCAGCTGTGCCACTGCTAGTGCGGACACTGTAGTCTGACAGGAGAGAGCTCTCCCAGTTACTCTAGCCCCTGCAAGCAGTGGTAGCTTCTCCCGCCAACACAGCACTGTCCAAACTGGCGCTTAGATCGGTGTAACTTAAATTGCACAGAGGGGTGGCTTATTCACACCCCTGAGCGACATAAGTTCTACCGACATAAGTAGTATTGTGTACATAGCCTTAATTTAGGTGTTGCTCACTGGCACATACATAACTTCCAGGCAGAAGTGTGACTTTAGCCTGGCAATGGTCCTTAAAGAACAGCTTTAGTTAAAAAAAAAAAAGTTACTGACTATCTCAACAGCAGCTACTACTGGCAATGGGCCCCAAATTTACATCATCCATGGCAGATCAGAGGATTGCCAAGGATGGACCAATAGGATGTTGGATGTGTTGTCATGTTCTGCTATATTCTATACAAATATATTAGGCGCACTGTAACTTCCCATATTTCTTCCACGCTCAAGGAAGGAAGAGGTTCCTTGCCCAGAGCCCAAGTCAACTCCCACTGAAGTCAATGCGAGTATTTCTATAGACTTTAAAGGGAGTTGGATTGGGCCTAAAGAAAGTAGACACAGCAAAACCAACAGACCTTAATATTGGGGTGCCCAGAATCTTGATCTAGCTCTGAATTTTGTAACTAATAGGCACCTACAGAGATTCCATCTTGCCACAATGTAGGTGAATAGGGTTATTGGGAAGTTGGACCAACATATATATATAGGCTCATTTTCTACGTCTTTCTAGTTGCTTGGTAGCCCATGTTGCCAGCTCTTTATTCCAGGCCAGCCCCACCTGTGCTATGACACGGAGCCAATGATTCTATATGCAAAGTGGCACTGTACTGTTTGCCCGGCTTTTACTATGAATAAGTAGGTAAGTAAGTAAATCCATGTATTCATATTAGTGACATCATAGCAGAATTTTCTAAAGCCTTCACGATCCATCGCTAATTTCAAGAGCTGAGCAGCTGACCTTCCAGTGACCTGCATATATCATCCATCTATCATTGCCTCGCTGGTCATCCCCCACTACAATGACCCGCCACCATTCCTTCCATACTAACTTTCTCGGGTTATTTCCATCTCTACGCCTAACGTGACCAAGTACATAAGTTTGCATCAGTTGATTTCCAATATCAGGATCTGCTTCTCTCCAGTAGTATTTCTAACATAGGGATTCTTTTTTTTTTCCTGCCAGACATACAGCATTATATAAAAACTTTCTGCAAATCCTTGAACACAATGGAACTACTTGCACAAGAACAGACTATTTGTGTAAGTAAAGGTTTGCAGGATTGGGCTCCAGTGTTGCCGATTCAAGACAATGACACACCTCCTAATCTTCCAAAAGAGATGGCTGGCAGGAATCAGTACTTAGAGAAGTATATTTGTCCAAATAAGAGCTCTCTCTGTCTACAATGGCCTATTCTTTCATCAGAAATGGCAGATGAGATTTTTAGTCTCTGGCACTTCACAGGCCACCCAGTAGGGGGTTCTATAGCTCCAAGCATCCACCAAGATTTTCCATCATAAGCAAGAGATTTCACCTCTAGTACATGTTTCTAACCTTTAGATCTTGGAAAAGAATCAACTACAAACCAAATACAAAAAACAAAAGCCTACTAGAAAACTGGAACAGACGGCTTTATAGCTTTTAGCACAATAAAAAACATTTTTATTAAAACCTTAAACAATGTAACACAAGAAAAGAAGCGGAGTGGGGAGGAAGGAGATTAAGAGTGATGAAAGGCAGCGAAAACTCCTACCCTTTTGCTTTTCTACCGAAAGCCTGCAAGAGCCATCCATGCTCACTTGTTACCTCTGAAAATAATGCTTCCTCTCAGTGACTGACAAGTGCCAATTTGTGGTCAGACTGCATGATTAGCACACAGGTCAGATTTTAGGATCATGCAAATCTGCACTGCCACAGAGAGAGCTCCAGGACAGGCTTTGCCTACACGCATGAATAAGGACGACTATATATACATGAATAAATCGCTATTAATGTTCTCACTCACTACAAACATGCAGCCTGAAGCCGCTGATCTTATACGATTAGTCACTATGAATTCAGCTAGGTACAGGCCCCTCTGCATCTACATTCTAAATATGTGGAAAACACCCAAATGGTTTTACGTGTAAACTGAGGCCAGTATAATTTCATTTGTAATATTTGCACACATTATATCATTTTAAAAATTAACAGGTGCAAGACATGCCATAGTACTTTCAGTAACTGTAGGCCACGGTCCTGGAATATGGGACTGCTCACATGCATAAGAGTTCGCAGGATCAGTCCACCCCATGAAGTCAGGAGGAGCTGAGGGACTCAGCACCTAGCAGAATCAAGCCCTTTTGGTGCTTGGTAACAGACTCTTGTCTGAATCCTGCAACCCTTACTCAGACAAGCACCCAGATTAATGTCAGTGGGAGAACTCAGAAGAAGGAGGGCTATGGGACACAAGGGCCAATTCTGCAACCCTTACCCATTCAAACACTCCTTATTCATATGACCAGTTTTGCCAACTTCAGTCGGAGTAACTTTTGGCCAAGAGAGTTGCAGGATTTCATCCAAGTCCTCCATTTACACTCCTAACACAGACTTGGAAACCTTGTTCAGACAAAAGTCCTTAAATAAAGGAAAATAAATCAGAAGAAGATGCCTTGTAGCTTGGAACCCAACTAAACTATTTTTCACTTGTTCAGTCATGCATACGTAGGTTAGCTGAGAGCTGGGAAATATCCTAGTGAGGTCATGGAGAAATGTTGCACACACTCCTTTTCTTCTGCTGCAGTCTGACTTCTAATTGAAAGCATGTGCTAGATCCTCCCTGGAAACTTTGCTGTGCTGTCTTATTATGTGTGCTATGCTTGGACAAATAACTATCATTTCAACTGATTTAAATGCTGTAAACACCCATCTTTATCGTTCTTAAGCTAAACTGGATTTCCATGGGCTTCTTCCCTACCACAAAACCTTCAATTATATACAAACGTTACTGAAATGTGAATAATTATAATGTTTTAATATCCATACGCCTAATCTTGCACACTGCTGAACTTTTATGTAACATTTATTTGATTCATTTGCATGCTTTTTAACTGATGGGGGGGAGGAGGAATTTCACTCAGTGGTGCACAGCTCACTATATCACACACAGTGTTGATGAGAAATGTACATAATGAGTCACTTATAAAAAGATCTACTGACTTCCAAGGCAAAATAGCTACATACATACCTAAGAGCTGTAAGTCTCACACACCATCCCTAGATAATGCCATGAATAGGTCTTTGCTTTTCCAAAAATGTAGCTGTTTAAGTTGGCAATGTCTCAGACAGGTCCCAAATCCTGTTCATCTTACTCTCGAGATTAGCCCTATTGACACCAATGGGACTAACACATGGGTAAGGGGCGAAGGGACTGGCATAGAGATCCTCCCCTTCTGCTCTTAAGTTTAACTCACTAACAATGGAATCCTACTGGAGCATAGAGGTCAAAGCAAGTGTATGCTTTCTGCAAAGTGTGTGAGATGTTGTACTGTGATTAGTATCACATATTATACCCCACGGTGTATATGAAAAAAATAAGTCACATTGTACCCTCCTCTCCTTGACCCAGACTGCCATCTCCCATGGGAAAACCCACAGGAGGGAGCAAGGTAAACAAAGAGGTGAACAATCCCATGAAGTACACTTGGCAAAGTTTTCCTATATCAAAAGGGATTGAGGGACCACAAATTTTGGAGGTTGAGCCCTCTCCCAATTGCATGGAAGGCAATTAGATCTTACAAATCTCTACAGAAAGTCTTTTGCATAGACAAAGGAGCTGTTCTGCAGAGATGACTGCTAGATGCTACTCTACTCTTTCCCCTAACCTCAGAAAGCATGGCCTCAGCAAGAGACTTTCCTCCCACCTGCAGGGCATGCATTAGCAGCCTCAGACTGGACTCAGAGAAAGATAAGACAGTTTACAGCTGTTATTGCTGCTTCTGATCCCCCCTCCCCCCCACCCCATTTCTGCACAGAATTATACAGGATCTACAGGGATGATAAAGAACAAAGGGACATTCAATTACATTAAAAGGTGGGAAATTCAAAACGGATAAAAGGAAATACATTTTCACACAAGGAGCAATTAAGCTGTGAAACTGATTGTCATAGGAAATAATTGAGGCCAAGAACATAGCAAGATTTTTTTTAAAAAGGCAGTTGCGGCAGACTGGGTATTTACACGGATAACTGAAAATAGCCAGAGTTGTCATAATTAAAGATAATAAAAATGTTGGAAGGGATATTAAACTTCATGCTTCAGGGTTTAAGATAATCTCTAATTATTAGAGATCAGGATGAAGCCTATGTGGAGGGTAGATTATCCCATATTGGCCTACTGCAGATTTTTTTACACCATCCACTGAAGCATCCACTGGTTCTGGCCACTGTTGCAGACAGGATACTGGACTAAATGGACAGCTAGTCTGATTCAGTGTGGCAAATCCTACCAGGAGTTCTTTGGTGGCCTCAGAGTGCGGCCACCAATTCTCACTGGTGGCCGCACCGACACCTTTTCCCCTAAAATAATTAATTAACTTTAGGAAAAACAATTAAATATGCAGATTCACATCCAAATAATTGTAATGTATATTTGTAGGGTTTTTTGGCAGACTCAGTAACAAAAATAATGCGGCCTCCCCCTTTGCCCCCCCCACCCCATCCAGGGCTTAGTGGGTCCTGAGGCTTGCTGTGAATATTTGTATATTTGTTAATATCACAGCACACTTAGTAGCTACCTGGGAGGCTAAGAAAAGTGATAAGTGATATTAATAAATATACAAGTATCACTTTTCACAGCTAGCTAGTAAGTCTGCTGTGAAGTGATACTTGCATGTTTGTTAATATCACTTTTCTCAGCAAGCCCCAGGACCCATTAACTCCTGGATGGGGGAGCCAAAGAGGGAGGCAGCAGGGGCCAAAGGCAATGGTGGGTCAATAACTCCCTTGCTCCTGCAGTGTTGTGCCTCACCTCTCTCCAGAGGTGGTGCAGAGTGGTGCATCCAGGAGCAACAAGGAGGGAGGGGCCAATGCTCCCCCCCTTCCTTTCCCTCCCCCCCCCCGCCCCGTCACCTCCCAGGAGGCTGTCGTGGCTGCACAAAAAGCCACTGGTGGCTGCATGCAGCCACAATGGCTGCATTGAGAAACATTGTCCTATGTTCTTATGAGAGCAGCATCTCCCCTGTGACACTTTCGTCTTGAATTCTACCACAATATCCCTGCAGGGGGCCTGGGTAATGGTGTCACAAAGGCAGCACTCTTCCTCGCTATCCTCAGAGGGATGGGGAAATCCACACATGGACAGTTCAGTCCATGCATTAATTCTGGAGAGAATAATCCAGGTTTTAGAGGTCACCTCTGCGCTCCAAGGGTTTCATTTTCATGTGATGTCACCAACATTGCTCATTCTGGGGGTGTTTCTTGGGGAGGAGCTATCAAACTGTGCTAAAGGCTGGATGTTGGCAGTATGAAAAAAACCATTGTTTTAAATTGGTTACATTCTGAACAGAGCTCTTGTTTGGGGGCATTTAGGGCCAGATTTGTAAAGGTATTTAGCATTATGCAGTCAGAGTTAGGTCCTTAGTGAGACTTTCAAAATTTTCATCTTTAGGCAGATAAATACTTGTAAAAATCTAGGCCTTAGTGCACAAATCTAATCCTGATACAACAGGTTTCTTATTTTAAGATCTATAGCTCAGACTATGCAGAGGTAAGTTACAGCACCTAACAGTATTCCTTTCAAGCAACAGCCTGACAAATTCCCCAAAACAGGAATCCAAGAGTAAACAAGGTTTTTTTTTATTTCATTCTATATTTAACTTAATTGTTTGTGTTTAAGTATCATAGCACACATGCACAGCCCAAGGAGGTTAAAGGCAGAGAACTCAGGTCTCTCAACTCACTGGTTTTTTACATATATTCATACCAACATTAGCATTTATTATGATAGCGCCTACAAAGACCAGTCTAGGTGTTCAGGACTTCGCTGTCACAAGTAAAGTGAAGAGTCCCAGCCCCAGTGATCTTGCAGACAGGGTGTTAGATAAGACACATGGTATATGACAAAACTCAAAAGACAAAATTAAGTGAGGAAAAGTGACAGGAGGAAGAGGAAATGAAATGAACTGAGTTTGGTATTAAAATGGAAGTCTCTGCTATCACTTTTAGCACTGAATTCATACTTCTCAAAAACTCAGCATGGAACATGGACCAAAAACCCCCAAAACTGACAAATGTAATTAATTCATCATGTACTCCTGATGTCTGGGTGGCTTTGTTATGAAACCAGCAAGTTTTATTCATTTTATAACATTAGAGATGAACCGTTCATTTTTGCCATCACTGGACCACACTGTTGAATGATTTGGTGAACATCAGCCGGTTTCAATGGATTTACCTATAACCAAGTAAAACTTGTAAAGGAGCCTGAGAAGCAAATGAAAAAATGTGTCCTTTTACCGAAAGGTCCTTAGCAATAGTATGCAACTAATGACATCCTG
Source organism: Macrochelys suwanniensis (assembly GCA_033296515.1). Lineage (NCBI taxonomy): Eukaryota > Metazoa > Chordata > Testudines > Chelydridae > Macrochelys > Macrochelys suwanniensis. The sequence continues at coordinate 146,735,292 of CM065776.1, forward strand.
GAAGTGCTGAATCTAAAGGTCATTAAGGCAAATAAAAAAAACTGAATTTCAGTTGGACTACATTGCTAAAAGCCTGAAAATGAAGATTTGTTCCCTTTTGTCCACCAGACTGAAGTTCTGAACAAACTCTGTTAATGAACTATTGACATCGTCAACAGTGAACCGGGGCACAATAGATGCAGTCTATCTATCCGTATTGTCACAATACTGTAACAGCTGCTGTCTTTGGAAACTGCTAAATTGCCTCTGTAGAGCTCCCTTCACACATATATTAAATTCCCAGATGGTCTTGTAAACAGTGTATAAGAGAGCACACATAACACAGTAGGTTACGGGTACAAGAAAGTGCAGCAAAATGTGACAGTCTTCTAGTGTGTGTAATCCAGATCATGCAGCCCTCAGTCCTTCCTGGTGCACTGCAGATGTGACACAGAAGCAGCTGAGCATTTCTTTCCCATTCACTGATGTAACAGGGGAGGAAGACAGAGATGATCCAGCATGAAACAGAAGTTGTGTGTCAGGAGATAATGTGGAGGATGATGGGAGAGCTCTGATGTGCCACCGATAATTAATTATCAGTGACACCAACATTCTCGTGAAGGACAGAGAAAAACATGAAGCGGAAAAGAGGAAACAGAAAGTAGGCCAAGCAAAGTGAGACATGAGGGAGATAAACAGCCTGGGAAAGACTGATGAAGAAAGGAAGAGAAAAATCAGACTAGATGGGCAGGGGTGGGGGAGGAAGCAGCCGGAAGAGAAGCAATCTGAAAAGAGAAATACAGCAGAACAGTCCTATGAGATAGAAGAGACTGTGTACTGAGGGTGTGTGTGTGTAGGTTCAGGCACTACACACAGCCATAATGTGAACGGCCATTCTGGCAGTGCATTTGAGCTTTCATGCATTTACCGTCCATGTGTCTCTACACTGGGATCATGAACATTCATAAAGCTATTAGCACATGTTAAGAGTTTATTAATACCAGGATCAAATTCTGTCCTCCCCACTGAAATCTGTGAGGGCAGAGTTTCTGGAAGCAGAATTTGGCCCTATGAAAACAGCACTAGAGTGTATAAAAGTGTTACAGTTTCACTCCATTAGGATTCCCAGAAAACACAAACACTCAAAAGGCCAAATTTATCACAGGCTTCAGAGGGATTATGCTTATGAGATAAATTTTAGATTGATCAAGAAGCACTAGGGGCTGGCTCCTGCACTCACTGAATTCAGTGGGAGGTTTGCCTTTGACTTAATGGGTGAAGGATCGTGCTTGAAGAAAAGTCTTACTACAGAACTACTCAATATTATTTTGCAGGCAGTAGCCACTTCTCATTCATTCTATACCAGATTTGAACCTCATTTTCTCTATTTTACGTTATTAATTTGATCTATTGCAATTATTTCTGGATCTCTTTAGAGTGAATTGGTCATTTTTATGTCAGTGCCCCAACCCTTTTTGCTGTCTTTCTCACCAATTTTTACAGAGGAGATAATTTTGCATAGATGTAAGCAGAGTGGTAATGACTAGAATTGTGAAGTACTGAAGCACTTATTGAGCCAGTCTGTACTTTTATATTGTGTTGTTTGTGCATGTGCCTAGAGCAGTGGCTTTCAAACTGCGGGTCACGACTGGGTCGCAGAATGTAAGGCACTGGGTTGCAGCGGCTCTAGTCAGCACCACCAACCGGGCCATTAAAAGTCCCGTTGGCAGTGCTGCCCGGCTAAGGCAGGCTAGTCCTTACCTGTTATGACACCGCACTGTGCCCCAGAAGTGGCCAGCAGCAGGTCCGGCTCCTAGGCGGGGGACCACGGGGCTCCACGTGCTGCCCCTGTCCCGAGCACCGGCTCTACACTCCCATTGGTCAGTTCCCAGCCAATGGGATCTGGGGGGGGAAGTGCCTGTGGGCGAGAGCCACGTGGAGCCGCTTGTGCGCCTCTGCCTAGGAGCCAGACCTGCTGCTGGCCACTTCCAGGGCACAGCATGGTCTGCGGTGCCAGGACAGGCAGGAAGCCTGCCTTAGCACCTCCGCTGCGCCACTGACCGGGAGCTGCTCGAGGTAACCCCGTGCCCCAATCCCATGCCCCAGCCCTGAGCCCTTCCCAAACCCGGAGCTCCTTCCTGCACCCCAAGCCCCTAAATTCCAGCCCCGCCGCAGAGCCTGCACCCACAGCCCAGAGCCCCTCCTGCACCCCAACCCTCTGCCCCAGCTCATAGCCCCCTCCCACATGCTGAACCCCTCATTCCTGGCCCCACCCCACAGCCCTCACTCCTGCACACCAACCCTCTGCCTTGAGCCCCTCGCACTCCCCAAACCCCTCATCCCCAACTCCGTTGGGTCGCGGGCATCAACAATTTTCTTCAACTGGGTCTCCAGAAAAAAAGTTTGAAAACCACTGGCCTAGAGTACGGGATAGGTACACTTCAGACACCCAAAGAAAATACTATGAAGATTCTGGTGACATCATAATGTATCATGAGAATGAAGATACTCTGTCATTATAAGAGCAGGAATCTGATTGGAAGACAAAATTTATGACCCTACAGAGAGTGGCAAACAGCACAGAAACAGACTTGTTAGCCAGCTTACTATTAATGTACAAGAAAACCATTTTACAAAAGCATCACTATAAAAAAGAGTGCAGTTGTCCTAGACACTCACGCCTCATGTTGATGAGCATACTTGGCCTTTAGCCTCATTATGCATTCCAGATGTCCAGGTATCAAGTATACTTTCCCATGAACTGTTATTGCTTATACTGATAGTACTTGTACCATAGTACAGATTTTGGGAGATTGATACCCTCTATGTGTAGACCTCCTCACACAGAAAGGGGAAGGTGGTCAGCTATTTCCATAACAGCATTCCCCTCCCTCCCCCTGCACACTTTCTCTGGGAACTGCCAGGGCATATGAAATGAAATAAAGCTGGCTGCTAATAAAATGTGACCCGTCCTCTAATCCCTGTGGTGAGAATGCCCCTGTCCTGCCATAGTTGCAATCAGGGGAGACCATGCCAATGCAATTCCACTGGAACATGTAGATGGTCTTGTGCCCTTGGTGGATCTTGTAAGCCTTATGGACCAGACCCTGCCCTTCTTCTGTGGATGGAGGGGAACCATCCCCATGTCTTCCACACAACTGAAGAATACAGAGGAAACTGCATGAGAGGAACCTGATTGAATTCCCGGCTTCCTATGCAGGTATCACACCGCTTAAGGGTACCACATGGCTCATAAAGTCTGATCTTTGCAAGATTCTGATAACCCTCAGTTCACATTAAAGTGGCAGGAATGTTTATGTTTTCATGGAAATGCTGGTCTAAAGGAATACAAATTAATACTACTCTCTATTTGCTTTTTCAGTCAGAATTTTTGCTGGGTGTGCTAGTACCCATTCCCATTAGGGCATAAAGTCACTGGAAAAGTTAAGATATATGAATACAGCAGCTCAGGGCATTGAGCACCACTAGGAAGGGCTCAGGATCCTGCAAGAGGACTCTAAGTTTACAGAAACTTATAGTGATCTTAGTTTAATGCAGTGACTTAATTCCTTTAGTACGGATATTACCACAGGGCTCAAGCCTTAAAATACTTATGCAAATAATTCTTACTCTTATAAGCAGACCCATTGACTTCAATGGAACTATCTGCATGATGAATGTGTGCTCACATGAAATAAGAGGTTTTGCAGGATCAGGTCCAAATGCTGCAAAGTTCATAATGAAAAGTAGGCTGGGTGTAATATTATAGCCTGACCCCCAATGAGAGGAGATCTCCCAGTACCAAGTACAGTGGTACCAAGCACATGATCAAGACTTTCTAGGGAATCCTGGTTGCAGTATAGAAGCATGCATTTATACCAGATCAGTTCATTTACACATCTGCCCTTTGCAAGGATCAATGATATTTCTTCTGACTGAAATAGATTTACATGTAACAAACTTCAGAAGGCAAAACACTGAGCCTTGGTCTACACTTCAAATTTGTGTCAGTATAACTACGTTGCTCAGGGGTGTGGATTTTCCTATCAATATAGCTACCGCCTCTTGAGGAAGTGGTAGGGTGACCAGATGTCCCGATTTTATAGGGACAGTCCCGATGTTTGGGTCTTTTTCTTATATAGGCTCCTATTACCCCCCACCCCCGTCCCGATTTTTCACATTTGCTGTCTGGTGAAATGTGAAGAGCCGTCAGCATAGGTAGCGACTTCACTAAGTTCTACAGCGGGGCAGCTCCACCTGTGCTGCTGCAGATCTGTAAGTGTAGACAAGCCCTGAGTTGCAGAACTCTAATCTCAAAACAAGCCACAATCAGCTTGCAATCCCTGCTTAAAGATTTAAAATATGTATTTCTCCAGTATTCTCTCCACCTCTTTTTTAGTATTCCTAGTGCAACAGTGGCCAATTACCTTATTTTTGCTTAAGCATCATTAATGCTGTACAGTTCTGGAAATAGGGGATTGGGAGGGGGGTTCACTAAAATTTGCTGTTACTGTGCAAAAAGGAACATACCAGCACAGAATGTTAGCTTTGTTTTGACCCCACAAGTAATTATAGGCCCACAAAAGGAGTGGTCTACCATCTCTTTCTAAAATTTCTGCAACTGAAAAGTGGAAATTTTGTTAAGCCTACAACATTAATAACCATTTTTAAGATTAAACTATTTTAGCTCAAAATTTAGTTGTCTGCTACTTGAAAATATCCCTTAGCTTTTATATAACGTAGTTTGACAAAGTGTATATAAATGATAGGATAATCTAATTCTTCTGATGCTACTTAAATGTTTCTACGGTAACCAGAAGTACTTCCAATTCCTGCCATGCAATGCAAATTTGACTCACAATGCTTTCACTGCTTCCATAAAGATTAAAGATGCAAATAATACTCTGCCTGGAACTTTTGGAAAAGCTAGGATCAACAATATATCTGACTCAGTGCTAATGCCTAGAAACTGTGTGACTTTCTACTGGGTTAAATATATTGAAATGTATGGAAAAAATGTGATTCTTCTTTAAAATGCTACATGCAGAAACCTCAGATCCAAAAAGTGTATCTAAAATGAGGTCACATCACCTATGTGTATCAAATACATTATAAAATCCCGTTTATATTCTAAGCATCATCTAGTTAAATAATATTTTACTGTATGTGTGGCCAGAATGCACAAGTTCTGGTGAATAAATATGAAATACAGACTGTACAGAGAAATGCACTGATACCTCATTACCACAGAGTCATTCTTCACAGAATTTCATTTTAAGAAGTGGGTTCACTATAACTGGAATTATCAGCTACATATTGCAAATACTCAGAAACAATTCAGGACTTTGATTCCATCACATTCACGTGTTTCACTGTAAGTAGTTTCCATCATTAGCCAAAGAAAGTACAGTTCTTGAGATTTAAAATATCTTAACCCTCAAATCATAGAATTGTCAGCATTAAAAATAATGTAGGGAGATAGAAGCGCCCAATGACTGTAGTATTAGGGCTTAATTCTTCCACCCCCTCCTCATGCACGTCATTCACTGTGGAAGCCTACTGAAATGAGGGTGACAATTTATGTGGGAAAGATTACTCAGAGAAGTGAGGGCTGTAGGACCCAGGCTTTGCACAGGAATTAAATCTCCTAATGTGCTAACGAGGTTTTCTCTTCCCTGACTATTCATCAGTTATAGTTCATGCTATGTGGGAGGATCAAGTAGGGGCCTCAGCATTCCAGCATGAGTGAAAAAGCACAAATGGGGCCTCTGAAACATGTAATTAAGGCCTATTTTGCAAGAGTGGTCACTGATTTGGAGAGCCTCACTTGTTACAGCTAGGGCCTGATTTTTAGAGGTGTTGAGTACTCACAGCTCCAACTCAAGTCAATACGGCCTACAGGTTCTCAGCCTCACTGAAAATCGGACCCAAAGTCCGTTAAGTATGTTAAGTTGCGTGCCCAAATCAGTAGGTCTTAGACTTGGCAGCCAGCTTAAGGGTTTTTCGCTTTTACACAGCAAGGTTCCCCAGTTGACTGCAGGGGGCACTCAGTGCCTAGACTGTCAGGTGGCATACCTTCCTCCCTCAGTGTCAGCTGAGAAAGGATGAGGAGGGGAAACCAGATGAACTAAAATGAGCAACTCTACATTTTCAGAAATGGAAAGAGAAGCGATTTCCCATGAACCTAGGATACAACACAGGAATCGGGGAAAAGGGGAAGGGAAGAAGAAGAATATATTCCAGATATTTTTAACAGGACAAAATGACAACACAAATAGATGGAGACCTGGCAGGAGTAAAGAAAGCAGGAGGCTTGAGTGACTGACAGAGCCTCCAAGACATATTTCACTTTGAATTACTCCAGAAAAAATGATTTTTTACCACCTTAGCTTAGGGAAAACTCTCGGATGCTACCTCCAACCTCAAAGACCACGTCTTTTCTCACACAGGTGAGAATCAGAAGTAACTCCACTGAAGTCAATAGAGCTACACTAGTACAACGGAGCTGAGAATCAAGCCTCAGAATTTAACTCTCCATCACCCTGCACTGGGGCTCAGCGTATGATGGTTAAAGAGAGATAGCAGCAGCAAACTTCCATGTTCTCCTGGGGAAATATACACACAGTCTGGACTTTTCCCTCTATTATTAGCCCTGTAAATCTGCTCTGTCCACTGTGAAGAGCTGCAGCCTTCCCCATCTTACAAATGGGAAATACACATTTGCTCACTTTCAACACCAGTGCTTTCCCCTGCATCTATCAAAGTGTCTTGGGCAGGGGTGGGGAGGTGTTAAATCTGTGTGAATGGAGGAGCAGTAAACATAGATGATGTCAATTAGGATCACTTGGACCCAGGGCGCGGTGGGACAGTAACCCTCTCTGCAATTCCGAATTTGGGGCTTGTGCGTATGTGGAGCATGATGACTGTGTTCGGTTTCCCAGCAATCTGGGCCAAACCTCTGGCGCAGATTCTCTCCACTGCCTTGTATGAAGGGTCGGTCACCAGTCTGACTGAGCCAAGCGGTATCTCACAGGCACTGTACACGGCTGTATATTACACAGTGGAGAATCCAGCCCGTTATATGGCGTTTAACCCTTTCCTCCCCCGCTCGTTCTGTAGCTTTTCAATCGCTCCAGGAAAGCGACTCAACCCCACACAGCCAACAACAGAGCCTGACTCTCCCCAGCAACTAAGTTACCTCTCCCCACCCTCCCCAGGGTGTACCTACATACGCCCCCAGCCAGGAGCAGGCTCTTAGGCAATAGGAAGGAAGCCAGAAGCTGCCCAAACCTTGGAGCAGGGGGGACTGTGAGAGCTCGGGGCGATCCTCCGGGAAGGAGTCCAGCAGCCTCTTGAAGAGGCGGCCCAGGTCGGAGTAGCTGCGGTGCAAGTAGAGGACGTTCCTGTCCGACCACTCGGTGCGGATCTCGAAGAACTCCTCCTCGTCCCCGCGCCGGCTGATGATGAGTCTCCGGATGCCGTTGACCCAGCAGCCCCTCACGTACATGTTCACCAGAGAGGTGCCCTCAAACACGGCCGAGGCCATCCCGCCGCTGCCCGCGCATACCCCGGCGGGGAGCAGCCTCCTCCAGCTGCTGGGGGGCCGAGGGGTGGCGGGGCGGGCTGCAAAACAAGCGGGGTGCGATGCAACACAGCCCGCAGAAAGCACGGGCTGAGTCTCCTCCTGCGCTGGAGGGAGGTCCCAGCCCTGCCCGCCGCCCACTGCAGCGGTGCTGCGTGTCACACGCCCGGCAGGCAGCGGCGCGGCGGGGAGACCCCGACGGGCAGTAACTTTTCCCGACTTTCCTGCACTTTGCGCGGCGCCGGGCCGCAGCGTGGCCAAGGGGGGCAGGTCGGGCCGGGCCAGGCGGCAGCGCCCTTTGCAGTCCGACCCCGGGCACTCCCTGCACGCTCAGCCCTGGCTTCGCCTGGGCTCTTTCCCCCACGCAGCGGACCGAGGAGGCGCCTCCCGCCGACTCCTCTGCGCCCCGGGACCCAGCGCGCGCGGGGGAGGGTCGCTAGCTCCGCTCGGGCTCCGCTCCCCCGGCCTTGGCTTCCTCTGTCCGGAGCCCGCGGGGGGTGGATGCTGGGGGTGGCTGCTAGGAGGCTCCTCGGGGAAGTTTTGTCTCCCACGCGGCGCGGCAGCAGGCAGAGGCTGGAGCCCCCCCTGTCGCCTTCTCTCGCAGAGGGACTGGCGGGGGGGCGGGGGGGGGGGCAGGGTTATTGCCCCGCGATCGGGCGCGCGGCTCGGTGGCGCTGCCGAGCCCTGCACGGCTGGGGAGGGGTCAGTGAAAAGCCCCGGCCAGCGGAGCCTCCTCCGGAGCTGCGCTTGCCAGGCTCCCTCCCCGCCGCAGCAGCAGCAGCTGAGGGCCCGGAGCCAACACCCGCCCCCATCCTCAGCGCTGAGCAGGGTCCCGGGACAGGGACAGGGTCCTGCGCCTCGGGGTGATCTCACAGGCAGCCACTGAGCGGACGAGGAGTGTCTCTCTCCCTCCCTCCCACCCACCCACTGACCCTAGAAGTTTTTCTTCCAGCCCCAGCGGCTGGGAACAGACAGCTCCCCGCCTCTGGCGGTGCTGCGTTCGCGGCCTCTCAGCGCCCGCTTCCAGCCTGCACGTGGCTTTAAAGGCAGAGCCCGCCGCTCTGGTGAGATGCCGGCCGCGGCAGGAGTGCCGGCGGCTCTCCTGGGGGGGGGGGGGGATTGGCTCGGAGGTGAGTGCCCGCCTTATCGAGCCTCCCCCTCCCACGCAATATTAGCTAAAGCCGGACAGGAGCCTGGACGCGTGGTGTTTTATTGAGGAAAGAGCGAGACTAGAAGCACATACGTGGTGCGGAATTATAGAGGCAAAGCAGGGGGAAACCTAGCAAACTCGCTGGTGCTTTCCACCCATCTGGCTTTACCTCTTTGCTCCCGAGGGCCACAACAGCACCCCTGACGGAGCCTGCAAAAGCATTGCACGCGTTCTTGCAAACATACAGTACAGTTTGCTTCACCCACACCCGAAGCAGATCCTCATTAAGGAGAAGTCAGTGCTGGGGCTATCAGTCAAGGGAGCTATCTGCCAAAAGTAGAGAGATGCCTCTTGTAAGGGAGAGAGGGGTATGTGTGTGTGTTGTTCAGTTGTTTGAAACACCTGTGAATCTGAACAGTAAGTGGTACTTCCTAGACCCAAAGTAAATGAAGGCACAAAACCAGAAGTGTTTGGTTGGGGGTACCTGCACCTTGATGAAGAATTTTTTATCTTTGGCGAGGGACTTCTGCTCCCTTGCAGCTCACCAGCTCGAACAGAGCAGAACGGCAGTGAGGGAAGGGTGGGCACTTTCCCTGGACCCTACAGTGAGAGGGGTACTTTCTTTGGAAGACCTAAGGTTCCCACATTAACCTGCTCCTGTACTCAGTAGCACATTAGAGCCGGTTTGCTGATGTGATAAACTCCTAAGGTTCCTCACACCAGGATTGCAGTCAACAAACCAACGGCTGAGGATGCAAGCGAGGGCAGATACAAGGAGCTACCAGAGTTGTGGAACAGAAACCTATAGGAATGGCGGGATAGCTACTCCGAGGGCATTGCAGCTGAATCAGTGTTAGGGGGGATGGTTGTGTAGCTTTTTCATATGAAAGGTACTACACATTGCATTGTTTATTGCAGAGATTGCTGAATTTTAAAACTTTAAATAAAGAAAGGGTGAAAAAGATGGTTGACACACTTTGTAAACTACATGAAGCCTTGAGTAAGCAAAAAGCTCTCAATGTTCAACTTGTTGGTAGGAATTGCTGATGTCACTAAATCATTCTGATGCTTCAAGACATATAACAGAAGAATTTTAATCCTTTTCCCAGGGACACACACAAAAACTGCCCACACTCTATTGACTCAACTTCTTTATCAGTACAGCTGTGTTGAATCCATTCTGAAGCACAATTGAACGTCAGAGAAAAGAGCAAACCACAACTGAACCATATTTCCCCAAGTTGCTGTATAGATCATATTGAATTTTTTAGAAATCTGGACTAATGATACCCAAGTCCCTTAAAATTGAACTGGATCCTGCCCCAGTAAAACTAAATTGCCAACAAACTGACCTCGGTAAAAAGCAGGATTGCGCCTAAGTCTGACAAATAAAAGTAAACCCAATAAGCAACTCAGCAATCTACATAAAAATGTCATACATTGCTGCCACGGGAGACAGTGCAGTGTGTGGTAAAAGCCCACCCACTTCTCCTTGGCTCACCACAAAAAGATTCCATATCACTGACAGACAAGATCTCTCTTCTGTATTCGTTATTAGCTGTTAGGAATAGTCAATGTGTTTTCAAGGAAAAGGGATTGATGTGAACTTTTGTACTGAGGGAAGAACTTAACACAGTTCTTTTTGTTGAAAGAGGGCTTTTGTAATCTCTTCTCTTGTTCCAGTACATGGTGGTCTCCCAAGTTCTTCAGTGTGAAAACAAAACAAGAAGAGAAGGCGTTTTATTTTCTAACAGTTGCTGTGGTAACACAAGAAAAAAACCTCACCACATATCCTAAGGAAGTGAAGGCAACTGCATCGCACTCCTTTTTAAGATGTCAGCCTTGTGTTGCTTCTAATTTTAGCAGCCGAAGTACTTTTTGAACACTATTTTGTTTAATTGTATTTTTTTCATTACAATACAGACTGGGACTGATTTTTGCCCGTTGCTGTGTTCCCCCGCAACTCCTGCTAAAATCAACTTGAAGGAGCCCGGTACCGTACAGATTGAAATTCTCTTATATTTCAGGCCTGGTGCTGAGTGTCCTTATTCCTATGGAACATTCAGCATCTCACAGGTTCCTTTTGACTTTTCATTTGTACAATTCACTTTTCTCTCCTTCAGTTACACAGCCCCGCCCCCCACTCCTTCCCATTTTAATTAAAACGCTCAAAGCAATTGAGAACATAAACTTCACAAGAAAACTTGTGTGCATGTTACTGCCTGCTTACAAAAAATGATCCAATGCCAAAAATTTCAAACTTAGATTCCTAAAGTTCAGTCATATATATTATATATAAATACAGCTTATTTTTAGAAGTGCTGAAAATGGGATTACTTGCATGCCTAAAATTAACTATGTACATAACTGTATGCAGGATCAGCCCCTTACACCTCCAGAGAGTGATTATATAGTATTGTACCAGAAAAAAGTTACTTAATTCACTAAATATTAGGGCTGTCAAGCGATACAAATAATCATCGTAATTAATCACGCATAAAAAAATGAATCGCGATTAATTAACACAAGAAAAAAACCTCACCACATATCCTAAGGAAGTGAAGGCAACTTCCTTCACTGTTAAGCAATAATAGAATACCATTTATTTAAATATTTTTGGAAGGTTTCTACATTTGCAAATATACTGATTTCAATTACAACACAGAATACAAAGTGTACAGTGCTCACTTTATATATCTTTGATTACAAGTATTTGCACTTTAAAAAAACAAAAGAAATAGTATTTTTCAATTCACCTAATACAAGTACTGTAGTGCAATCTCTTTATCATGAAAGTTGAACTTACAAATGTAGAATTATGTACAGAAAATGCATTCAAAAATAAAACAATGTAAAATTTTAGAGCCTGCAAGTCCACTCAGTCCTACTTCTTGTTCAGCCAATCACTCAAACAAGCTTGTTTACATTTACAGGAGATAATGCTGCTCGCTTCTTGTTTACAATGTCACCTGAAAGTTAGAACAGGCAGTTCTCATGGCACTGTTGTAGCCGGCATCCACAGGAGCCGACTTCCGGTGGTGCCCATGGGTACTGTTGCCCGGCGTCGGGGGCGGGGCCCCGCCCCTGACGCTGGGTGACGTTGCGGGGCCCCGCCCCCGACGCCGGGTGATGTTGTGGGGCCCCGCAACATTGCCCGGTGGTGAGGTGAGTTGGGCGCGGGCCCCGGGGCTGGCGGGGAGCTGCCGGTGAGTGCTGAGCACCCACCAATTTGTCCCCGTGGGTGCTCCAGCCCCGGAGCACCCACGGAGTCGGCGCCTATGCTGGCATCACAAGATATTTATATGCCAGATGCACTAAAGATTCATATGTCCCTTCATGCTTCAACCACATGTGTCCATGCTGATGATGGGTTCTGCTTGATAACAATCCAAAGCAGTGCGGACTGACACATGTTCATTTTCATTATCTGAGTCAGATACCACCAGCAGAAGGTTGATTTTCTTTTTTGGTGGTTCGTTTTCTGAAGTTTCCGCATCAGAATGTTGCTCTTTTAAGACTTCTGAAAGCATGCTCCACACCTCGTCCCTCTCAGATTTTGGAAGGCACATCAGATTCTTACACCTTGGGTCAAGTGCTGTAGCTAACTTTAGAAATCTCACATTGGTACCTTCTTTGCGCTTTGTCAAATCTGCAGTGAAAGCGTTCTTAAAATCCATAATATGTGCTGGGTCATCATCCAAGACTGCTATAACATGAAATATATGGCAGAATGCGGGTAAAACAGAGCAGGGGGGTCATATAATTCTCCCCCGAGAGTTCAGTCACAAATTTAATTAATGCATTATTTTTTTAACAAGCGTCATCAGCATGGAAGCATGCCCTCTGGAATGGTGGTCGAAGCATGAAGGGGCATACGAATATGTAGCATAACTGGCACGTAAAGACCTTGCAATGCCAGCTACAAAAGTGCCATGCAAATGCCTGTTCTCACTTCCTGGTGACATTGTAAATAAGAAGAGGGCAGCATTATCTCCTATAAATGCAAACAAGCTTGTTTGCCTTAGCGATTGGCTGAACAAGAAGGACTGAGTGGACTTGTAGGCTCTGAAGTTTTACATTGTTTTGTTTTTGACTGCAGTTATGTAACAAAAAAGAAATCTGTATTTGTAAGTTGCACTTCATGAGAAAGAGGTTGCACTACAGTACTTGTATGAGGTGAATTGAAAAATACTATTTCTTTTGTTTATCATTTTTACACTGCAAATATAATAATAATAATATACATTTTGATTTCAATTACAACACAGAATACAATATATATGAAAATGTAGAAAAACATCCAAAATATTTAATACATTTCAATTGGTATTCTATTGTTTAACAGTGCGATTAAAACTGCGATTAATCACGATTAATTTTTTTAATTGCGATTAATATTTTTGAGTTAATCGCATGAGTTAACTGCGATTAATCAACAGTCCTAAATATAAAAGAGACATGACTTAAGTATAAACTGAGGTGCAGCTTAAAAACGGAATTGATTGTTTCTTTAGATGAAAGATTACTTCATAATAATCAGATGTTGTTTGCATCCATAAAAATTTAGTAGAAAAATGCTCTCACACAAAAACATTATTTGCAGTAGAACAGCAGTATGTCTAGGAGGAAAGTAGGTCAGCACCTTGGGCCATAAAATGGATTTGCAATAAGCATGTATAACCACAAGGGATATGCATCTTGCAAATGAAAATGATTGTTCCATTTGTTTTTTCATACTTTTGTTTTCTGCTATTCAATTTGCATGGATAGTACACTTTTTAAAAAGTAGGTAGAGGGTGGTTATTTGCATTCATTTAGTTCATTTATATGCAGCATAATCACAGTTAGTGGAGAAACATCTATGACACAGTGGAGAATTGGAAATATGCATCTGCTTTTTTTTTTTAAAGGAAGGGCCTTTATTAAGACACATTTTTATCCCTTTCCTGATAAGTGGCTTTTTATATGACTTGTATAGGATGGTTATTATCCATATTTAAGGGAAGAGAGATTGTTTTGGTGGCACATAGATATCTTAGCAAATAAATATGCCATGTGAGTGTGTATTTTATGTTATGAGGTTTTTGAAGTGATCTGATTGTCTTGTTACAATCATATCTCTTAAATGCATGCCGGCTCCCAGCCACTTAAATTCTTTAGATTTGTGCCTCAGAGTTTTTCAGCCTAGCAAACATAACTTTCACTAACACGTGATATTAAAGAAAGGAATGCTTTCCAGCAGGAATAAAATTGGCTAAAAATACATGCACAGTGCCTACAGTCTGTTTCTCTGCTTGCTGAAATAAACCAAGCCCTATAAAGCCTACCTTTGTGAAAAACTGACCTTCAATTCTTAGACTGAAACACACACAAAAATTAATGTACATAAGGTGTCAATCTCAGAACTTTGTTCTATAGTATTATTGTGACCTGTTCCATAATAGCATCATAATGAGTGCAATAAAGACAGAAATAGAGGAGAGAGAGAGGGTTCTACAATAAGAGATAACATTAAAAATTGTATTTTATCTACTTTTGCCATCTTCCTTCTTTTCTCTAAAGTGCAGCAAGTGTTAAACACTTTGAAATCCAGGTTACCAACAGGATGAAACTCGGTCAAACAAACATTTGATGAATAAAATGTTCACTATAATAAAAACAACAAGGAATCCGGTGGCACCTTGAAGACTAACAGATTTATTTGGGCATAAGCTTTCATGGGTAAAAAACCCATTTCTTCCATCTGGCTTATGCCCAAATAAATCTGTTAGTCTTTAAGGTGCCACCAGACTCCTTGTTGTTTTTGTGGATACAGACTAACATGGCTACCCCCTGATACTATAATAAACAGCTCAAAAACACTTTAGTGATAAACCAAAAGGGGAAATTAACGTCTTTATTTCCCTTCATAAATAAATGACCTGGTTTTAACAGGGTTTCACAGGAAGCACAGCCTGTAGGAGAGAAGTTGGGAGTCCATTGCTATTATGAGAATCCTGAGAGCAAGTTGTTCTTCTGCCTGCTATCTGGAGCATGTACCAGTGGCTGGGCAATGGGACTTGGACTCGGACTCAGGAGGCCTTGGTTCTAATCCTGGTACTGTTGCTGGGTGACCTCGGACATGTAATTTCACTACTCTGTGCCTCAGTTTCCTCATCTTGTAAAATGGGGATAATGATACTTACTTTTCTTTGTTAAACACTTGGAAAGCCAAGAGATAAATATCAATGAATAGCTATTGCTATTACCATTAAATTACAGAAATAATTACAAAATTTAAAGGGGAAAAAATGAAGAAAGAAATTGACCTGATGATGCAGCAACCCAGCACCCAGGCCCGTGAGGTCACCTGACAGGAGATATTTAGCACCTTGCAGGTTCCTTCCTAAAATAACAAGCTGGCCAATCCAGATACCATGGATGAAAAACCAGGTGGAATTTACAGGCCTGGGCTGGCTGGGTTTTTAAATAGAGGAGGTAAAAGACTTAGAGGGGAAAGCTAGCTGCTGGTTGCATTGTTCTCCTCTTTTGCCAGTGGTATTGGAATAGGTATTGGTATTCACCTATTTCTCCTGTTCAAGAATCCCAACCAGGCATTTGCAAAGCAGTGAGGGAGGAAACTTTATTCACTTACATAGAAAGTAAAGAGAAGATAATGAGTTTTAAAGAGCAACCCAGGCCCTGCTAACACCCGCGGACAACGTGGAGTGGGGGCTCCCATTCAATTCTTCCTTGTTAGATCCCTCCTATTAGAACTTATTTGCATCTATTATTCACAGTAACTCCTCATCTTTTAGTCTTCAGCGAATTGTTATTCCCATGACAAGATCTTCCCTCTTGGTGAAAGGCAACCCTGGATTAAACAGGCTAGTGACTAAAATATCCTTTCATGCTACTAAAGGGTGGTCTGTCTGATTGAGGGATGAATGCACAGCCAGAGCTCTGTTGGAATTCTGTATTCTTGCTGTGTTCTATCACTCGTGCAGACTAGAGCCGGCTCTGATCCTGAGAGGTGCTGAGTGCCCTTAACTCCCACTGAAGTCAATGGGAGTGGAGGGCATGCCGTACCCATGCAGTACTGGACTATTCATTATATAAATGTTGCACAAATGTTTATTACACTTTATAGCATGTTTTCTGGGTAAAAACTGGTTGAAAGAGTCCCTCCTTTCCCTCAGCATTGACACTGAGTTTGATTTAATAGCAGAGCCTGAAATTCTTTCCATTAAAAAATGTATTATAAATGCTCAAGGATCTGTAACCACATTTGAAAGCTAGCTATATTCATGCCAAAGGGTAAGCTAGCTTCATCTAGCTAAAGAACATTGCTAGCTGAAACAATTTTACCCTTTATTAGCCCATACAACAACGGTTGTATACTAAGTATATCTTTAATGTGTTTCAGGCATACCAAAGTATAGTAAAAATGTATTAAATCAACTTGCAGTATACTAAAAATATGGATGTAAAAATATGAAAGATGGAATGGATATACATTATCTCGAAGTGCTTTATAAAGGCGGACAAGTATTCTGATTTGACAGATAGGGAGGATGATGCACAGGCCAGTGACGTGACT
The DNA here is from genome assembly GCA_033296515.1 of Macrochelys suwanniensis. Taxonomy (NCBI): domain Eukaryota; kingdom Metazoa; phylum Chordata; order Testudines; family Chelydridae; genus Macrochelys; species Macrochelys suwanniensis. The sequence continues at coordinate 146,751,582 of CM065776.1, forward strand.
TGTCTAAGATTGCACAAGAAAGAGCGGCTTGAATGTAAATTGAAATCTCTTAGCTATTTGGAAAGTAGCATTTTATAAAATTAAAAATCTTATTGTTTCAGAATGGAAACTACATTATTAATACCTGAAATTACTAAGATCAATGTACAGTATGTGCAACTGTACTGTATGCATACCCTAAAGAAGACTTCATCTACCAATGTGGTTTATTGACATTGAGATTCAAAGCTGTTCTAGTTTCCTTCTAATTTTTCCTTTTTTAAGGAACAGTCTAAGCTAATATACTACAACTTGGAAGGTCAATGATTGCCCTGTGGGTCATTTTGGGGCTAGTGATGTTGAAATTGAAATAAATGTGATCTTTGCTCTCCCTCCACTACATTAGGCCCAGGATTAGCCTCTCTCTTTTAGGCCCTGACCCTGCAAAATGTTGAGCACTCTGGCCAAATACTTAAGCAAAGCCTACATGCTTTGCTGGATCAGGATCAAACTGCTCAGCATCTTGCAAAATGAAGCCCTTAAGTATCTGCACAGACCAAGAAAGCATTTCACAAAATGCAGTCCCCATGCATCCAAAACTCCCATTAAAATTAATGGGAGCCTTGGGTATGAAAGAAATGCAGGATGGAATCCTGGGTGTGATGAGCAATGGCTGTCAAATTGCATTGATGGGCATAGCTGTATCTGCAATGTGTGGCTAGTCTACATTTACTACTTCAGTCACGTCAAGTCAAAACAAGCATAAATGATTTGATATGTCTGCATAGCATAATTATAGATGTAAACAATGACTGCCATTACAGAAGCTAGAGCAATAAGCTAAGTATATACATGAGGTATTTCAGTATAGTTGTAATATACAGCCGTACTATAGTATCAGGAATTAAGTTTGAGCCCATCATACCCTTGGTAGTTCAGTCTGTGCATGACAACCCAGTCATCGGCTTTAATGAAACTCCCTCCATCTCCAGGATGAGCCACAGTCTCCCCCATTTTTAGTTATATGGGTTTCAAAGCAGAGACCTTTAGCGGAGAACAGGGTTTCAAGCCATGCTTTTGTTTTGGAGGTTCCTGAGAGTATAGCTGCTGAAAGATCAGGGTGGAAGTTCCATTACTTCTATTCCCTTCCCCCAAAACACACACGTACTGTTGATGTTCTTCTTTAGTTTTATAGTCCTTTTCATGCCCTAGGAAGCCTTTCTGAGTTGGGGGGAGGAGCGGGGGGAGATATAAATGAAGCATGAATAATACACAGAACTATTTTCCTTTTTCTTCCATATTGGTAAGTGTTCTATTTTTTTCTAACTCTTCCCAGGAGCAAGACAGAAACCATTCCTCTCTTATTCCCCACCCCCCTCCTTTTTTTTCCCTTCAGAAAGGGGCTTGTAGTGAATCTCTGTTGTTACCTATTATGCTCTATTCCTCTGTGCTATTTAGCATCAATGCTGTGTGCATGTATGTGGGTAGTTCTTTCATGTTATGAGTATAGACATTTCTTTTGGGGCTCTTTTAAGTCAATTACTATGTTGCTTTTATTACGTTTTTTTCCCAGGAGCCTGCCATATGGTTGAAGGATTATAATATTTTTGGTCTCTAATGTTCCCTTCCACCCCTTTTATTGTCACATATATATGAAAAAGGCCATGACAGATCATGTAATATCTTTTTGTTTATTCACGTGGGGCAAGATCCTGTGAGGTGCTGAGCACTCATCTCCCACTAAGTTTCTATATCATGCGTTTGTTATGAAACTACTGTAATAAAACACCTAAAACCTATCAGGGAATGCTGGGTGGATGCTCATTTGACCTGTAGAAAGCTGCTGCCTGTTTCCTTAAGTGAAGCCAAGTAAGTTACTTCAACCAAGGGTTTAATTTGTGCCATAACTGTACACTACATGAGGCCATTAGAAGATCTTGGGTAACTAAGTGAGCAATACACAATGGTTGCAACGCAGCTGAGCCTTGGAAAGAAGAAGTTTTCCCCATAGCTAACTTTTAAAAAGCCTTAGGGCCTGGTCCTATAGCTGTTCCATGCATGAACCTCAACAGGATTCAGCCCTTAGTTTACTTTAAAGACACCTGCACCTACCGCCAGTGGGAGTTGAATCACAGTATCTGCAGATTCTAACCCTTGGTTTTCTTTTGATTTTCCTTTTTACAAGTATCTATAGATTTGACTCAGACATTACATATGATCATACCTGGTACATGTGAAGGTGGATTGCATAATTTGCCCTGTGGCTTCTTCTTTACTCTGAATTCCTCTCATTAGAATTAGGCAGCCACTCCCTCGAAATGGCAGTTGCAAGACATGTTGATTCGAAGGTTTGTGTCTACAGTAGGGGTTGTTCCATAGCACTTCCCACTGTTGCTCCAGTTTTAGAGCTGCACTCGTGGTAGCAACAGTGATACATGCTGATATAGATAGCACTCCAGACATTCACCAGCATTTTAGATACTCTATCATCTAACCCTACTCAGATCTGATCTACACAACACAGTGGTTAAAATGCCTTGTCTACACTAGCTAACTCTCCATTGCTACGAGTGATGGGGTTCAACCAGAGGTAGCAACAGAGGGAAATTTTAGGGGGGGGGAAATCTGAGTTTACAATTTGGCACACTGGGAAATGAGGGACTGTGTCTCTTTCTGCTCTCCACAAGAAGCCATATTTAATATGGTTCATATTCATACATTTTGAACACTATGAACCTGTTTTTCAACTCACTTACACTAGTGTTATGTTAGTATAACTCCGCTTCTATTCCACTGGAGTTATTTTCTCCATTCACACTAGTGCAAAGAAGGGAAGAATCGGGCCCTATCTGCCTACATAAGGCATAGCAATTTTACAACTACATTTAAAGATGTGCTCTGTAAAGGATCTCTAAGTTGTAATATGACTGGACTGGCTTTAGAGGTAGGCAAACAGCATTAGCATTAACTGTGCTTTAAAATGGTTATTCGGCCCATACAACTGGGGAAATAGAAAGCTCCTTGTAGAAACCCTCCAGTCACACTGTGCACCAGTGAAAGGAGTAGGCACAATCTGGCCCCAAGTTCGACCAATTAAAAAGACTGTAGTGACCATAGACATTACATGGGTACATAGCATTAACACAGTTGGGTCCTTTCCACACAGACAAGACTACAGTACGTTATACCAAGGGAACCTGATCAATAAATGTTGCAGCAGAAGTGGGTTCATGACGTTACTACGGGTACGTCCACACTACCCGCCCGATTCGGCGGGTAGTAATGGATTTTCTGGGATAGATTTATCGCGTCTCATGTAGACGCGATAAATCGATCCCAGAAATGCTCCCCGTCGACACCGGAACTCCAGCTCGGCGCGAGGAGTAAGCGGAGTCGACGGGGGAGCGAGCCTGCGCCGCGTGGACCCACAGTAAGTAATTTTAATTCGATCTAAGATACGTCGACTTCAGCTACGCTATTCTCGTAACTGAAGTTGCGTATCTTAGATCGACCCCCCACCCCCCACCCCTAGTGTGGACCAAGCCTAAGTAGTATCACAGGCTGAAGTCACTGATTTCTGCTGCACAAAGATGCTGTTACTCAAGGTTTCCTATTTTGTTTTTTATGTAACACAGGAACTCCACATTTAAAGTCGTCCCGGTGAACGTTATTTCGTTCTTACGTTGCTGATCAATTAGGGAACATGCTCATTTAAAGTTGTGCAATGCTCCCTTCTAACGTCCTCAGCTGCCCAGCAGGCTATCAATTGCCAGCAGTTCCCCTGTCCCTTCCCCCACTGCCATGTGCTGCTCCTGCCCTCTACCTTGGAGCTGCCCTCTGAGACTCCTGCTTGCTGTGTGGGGGGAAGGGGAAAAGAGGGGGGCTAATGTCAGGGTGTCTCCCTCCCCCCTGCTCCTGCACCCTACTTACCCCATCTTCCATAGAGCAGGGGGGACACACGAGGGAGGTAGCTGTTGCCTTAGGCAGCAGCTGCAGCTGCAGGCTTGCTGATCTAATTAACAAGGCAGTGTACTTCTGACCCCACTCTTGATACCTAATTGGAAATGCGCATCTCTATCTCTCAAACAAACACACCTGTGTCTCTGTCTCCCCTCCCTCCTTTCCTGCTGCCTTGAAGAGTGTGAGAGTTAACCCTTGAGGGCCCAGTGGAGTGCTAGTTCATCATTTAGCAGTAAGGCATTCCCTGGGAAATATCCCACCCTCTGACTCCTCCACCTCAACCAGGCTTCACAATCATCACTGTGTACCAATATTAAATTGTTTGTTTAAAACTTATACTGTGTGTGTGTGTGTGTATTTTTTTTTGTCTGGTGAAAAAAATTTCCCTGGAGCCTAACCCCCCTCATTTACATTAATTCTTATGGGGAAATTGGATTCATTTAACATTGTTTCGCTTAAAGTCGCATTTTTCAGGAACATAACTACAACGTTAAGCGAGGAGTTCCTGTAAATATTTTATTTATGCCCACAATACTATCTTGTCCAGAACCATCACTCTACAAGCCTAACCCAGTCAGCAACCAATGACAATCGCCTCTTTTGCTTTTGTGAAGTTCAGGTTAGACAAGTCATATTGTCAGTAATTATTAGTATTATTAGTTTCCAGTAGCAGCCACAATACGCGCATTACTCAGTGGCAATGACTGAAGCTCCTCTTTAATACAATTCAATACCATGTCTTCCTTGAATTCCATTTACTCAAAGAAACGCTGCTGTGTAGTCTAGGTCCCAAATTTATGTTTTGTTTTAAAAAAAAACACCATAGCTTTTTTCAAAGTAATAGTAACATTTTCATGAAAATATATTCTTTGAGTCTAATTATTTCCCTCCAGAGTTTGCCACCCAAACACTGCAGCAGCATCCTAGTGCATGAGAACCCCTCAAATGAAACTGACCTGAAACTATAAACAGAAGAGAAGTGGAACTATTCCAGAGGGTCCTGAATGATGGTGCCCTAGTTACTGTGAGACCTCTCCCATGGAGAGCAGCACTTCCAACAACGTGCAATGGCCCTTGCCATTCAGATTGCAGCATGGGTGGTGAACAAAGGCTGCCTTTTCTCCAACCTCTGTCTCAGAACTGTCCCCGCGAGACTGGTGGCTTGTCTGCCGTGGGGACTTTTGCACCAGTGTAGCTATGTTGATGTAGTTTCACCAGTGCAAATCCCTGTAGTTCTGCTGCACCCATGTAAAGCCAGGCTTAAGTGGGATTACTCACAGGTTCAAAGCAAAGCATGTGTGTAAGTATTTGCAGGATCATCAGAACCTTAGGGTGAAATCCTGGATCCACTGAAGTCACTGGGAGTTCTGCCACCGACTTCAATGGAGCCAGGGTTTCACCTTTAGTCTTTTCCTTTCCAAAGCTGAGGTGGGAAGGAAAGATAGAACTAGTAGTGTAGATGAAAAAGAGAACAATAAGAGGGCTGGGGTGGGCGTAAATGAAATGACAATTAAAGGAAGGAGTGACAATTAAAAGCTCATAAAGCATCTCAGCTTTGTTTGTTTATTTAAATGCACAGTGAAACCAGAGCCGGCTCTACTATTTGTGCCACCCAATGCAGCACGCTGAATTGCCGCCACGGATGGCAAGAGGGTGGGCCTGCCGCCGAATTGCTGCCGCAGCCGGTTTGAGGGCGGCCGAATTGCCGCTGTGGCCGGTTTGAGGGCGGACCTGCTGCCGAATTGCAGCCGCGGTCGGCCGGACTGCCGCCCCTTCCGCGTTGCTGCCCCAAGCACCAGTGTGGAATGCTGGTGCCTGGAGCCGGCCCTGAGTGAAACAATTTTAGGGCCCTTCAGTCTTCAATTCTGAAAGGAAACATGAAGTACAGCTCAACTGGCATGAAATATAGGCTGCCTGCTTGTAGAGACCCAGTCAGGTCATGGGATTTAGATGATTGCGAATGGAGCATGCCTCCACCTGTCTCAGCAAGTGGTAATGGCTGGGTGGAGGCACAGAGTGCTCATTTTTTGTTTTTGCAGCAACCTTATTCATTAGTGCTACATTCTGAAGGAAAGCAAATGCAGCTATTCAGTGACTTTTCTGTTTAGACTGGACAGATTCCTGTTTTGTATTCTGAAAATTAGTCAAAAATGTATGCATTTTATAGTCAGCCTCTTGTAACACAGCAATCTGAGTAAAACAGAGGAGATACTTTAACTTATTTTGTTCCAGTTTTCATTTAACCCCACCCCACTCCAAATAATTCCACAGTTTCCTGTCAAAAAGCCAACGTAAATCCCAGGAGATGTCTTCCTTCTTGTCTGGAACAAAACCCAAGACAACAAGGGTTGGTTAGAGGCAAAGCTGTATCTGAGAATTGTCAAAATGCATGTTTGTGTCGTACTATGCTACTGAGAAGTTTCAATACATAATAATAGCACATAACTATAGCACGTTAGTGTATTAGTTATTCAAAGTGCTGTAAGAACATCAACTAATTAATCGTTTCCCTCCTCTGCAGAGTGTTGCAAGAATTCTCTCTCTTTTTTTAAGAACAGGTGAATAAAATGGGCTACAGAGAGGTTACAAGATTTACCAGAGACCACACAGCAAGTAAGTGTCACAGCCATGATTAGAAATCAAGAACCAATTATTCTCAGTATCATTATTTTTAACCTTCCTGTCAGTTCCAAGGATTAAAGATGGGATAAGGACGCTGGGGGAAGAAGGGGGAATTGACCATAGGCTTCTAGATTTTTAGTAATGTTAAATCATAATAATCAATTTAATGTTATCAGTTTCTTTTGGTATTCGGTCAAAATATGTTTAACCTGAGTGCCTAAAGCTAGCCTCCTAAATGGAGCTGGTCGGAAATTTTCTGATGAAACTAAGTTTCATTGGAAAATGCCGATTTGCTGGACTGAAATATTTTATCAAAACTATTGCAGATTTGACAAAACTTTCACCAAAATACAAGCATATTTCCATTGGGAATCTTCTGGTGTTTCACAGTCCATAGCTTAGTGACAGGGAGCCTGCCAGCCTCCAGAGTCCTGTTCTCCGAGCTTCCAGACTCAAGGCTAGCCTGGGAGTCAAATCCCTGGTAAACCCAAATCCAGGGCAGTCCACCTGGCTTCAGAGTCCAGCCTTGGGAGTCCCAGCAGGTGCTGGGTGAAATTGGCATTCTTGTCAATTTCAGTCAGCAGCTGCTGGTCCTAGGGAGCAAATTTCATTTTGGAAACACCATGTGCTCAGTGTCTGTGAAACTAATTTTTTTTTCAGTTTCTCATTTCAGCAAGAAAACTCAAAAAAATTTCAGTTCAACCCAAACTATTTTTTTCTTCTGAATATTTGGGTTTGTCCCGAACCAAAAAAATCTATTTTCTCAACTCTGCTCCTGAATTCATATTTAGACATCTAAATGAAAGTCAATAGGAGTGTGAGTTTTTAGAACCTTTAAACAAATTTTAAAAAGTCACATATTTATGTTCCTAGATAAGGATTTATGAGCCTAACTCAGCCACCCAGGTCTGAAGAATCAGGTGATAGATTAGTTATTCAATTGGTTTTCTTATCTTAGCTGTTTTTTATGAGGTTACTTGAATAATTAAAATCTGATTATTTTCACGTCTAATTCTTTCGGAGCACCTGCCCTTTGCAAATCAAGCCTTTTTAAAATGTCTCAGGTTGGATACTGAGAAGCTGAGCCATCCAAAATCATTTGTCACTTCTGAAAATTTAGGCACACATAGCTATATCCTGTACAAGAGCTCTTTTGGGATTGAAATGATTATTAAGAAAACTGCTTGGAAGTTCCAGGTAGTTTTTGGCACGTTTACATTCTCGTGCTGTGGCTCTATCTCGACACATAGCTGGAGGTTTGGTGTTTTCTAATACAGAAAACCATGGTAGAGGTGTTGGGTGGAAGATGACGACCTTCATGTGCCCACCCTGTTAAATGTGAAGCCATGACTACCGTCATCAGACTGATGATTGAACATTGACTGTCGACCTTCTAGTTAAAAGAGCAACAAAATAAGCCTTTCATTTAGGTGAGTAAAGGATACTCATATAATTAAGGGTTTGCAGGCACTTTGAGCCTAACTATTGGCATTGTCAGCATGTGACTATTTGATGAAATAATCTATTTCAGTTCACTATTTACTTTGGTCAGGAAAGCAAAATAATAATCAATTTAACTTACCCAAAATCTCTTTCTAATTTGCTTTCATTTCCTTTTATGCAGTGGAACATGAAAGGAGATGTGGCTTTGATGTTCAGTTATTTGAGGGGACATTGAAGTAGCATTAATGGGATTTTTCTAACATCTAATCTGATTTCCCACTCTGAATCTGACTTAATTTGAGCCTGTTTCTCTGAAAACTGCAAGCTGGACTTGCAGCCTCATATCCTGTTTGTCTTACACTGACTTCCATGGGTGTTGAATGTGCAAGCCCCCTGAAAAACAGGTCACTTATTTACTCATCTCAGTATGAATTTAGATACCTTCATTTAGGTAACATTTTAGACTATATGACATGGCCAAGATCACAGAGAAAGTCTGTGAAAGAACCAGGCATAGAACCCACATTGTCCTTTAAATCACAAGACTTTTCTTTCTTCCTTCTTCAGAATAATTCTATTTGTGAACAATTAGTGGGCCAAATCCTGAAGTCCTTCCAAAGAGCCAGCTTCTGATCTCAGCTTCACTGATGTATAACTAACCTGAGATCAGAATTCAGGATCTAGTTTCTCTTCAGTCCTTACTCAGGCAGCCTCCCATTAGTGTCAAAGGAGGAGTAAGAATACGTAAAAATTGAATAAGGACTTCAGGATTCAGCCCTATATGAGTAACTAGAAGTTTTCTTGAAGTAATTTTTGTCTTATTAATAGCATTATAGTGTGCCTGTAAAGTAATGGTGGCTGCTGTTACTATTACTACTATTTTACTAATGGAAAAGCAAACTAAAGTGATGTATACTTCTTAAAGGATATCTGAACACTTAGAAGCTTTCACTGTATGTCTGCAGCCTCCTATGGAAATAATTATTAGAGTGCTCATTTTAAATAGAAACATTTTTACCATCTAACTAGATCAATGAACAGGAAAGAGCACCATAAGGAATTAACACAAAGAGCATAGTACTGTCTATTATCTGTTCAGAATGGACCACTGATTTCTTTAGTATATACAGTGGAAACCCCCAAAAAGTCTAAAGGCCTGATTCTGATTTCATTTACACCAGTGTAAATAAAGTGTCAAACCACTAACAATTAAGTCAAGGGATTACACCAGCGTAAAACTGCTCTGAGGTCAGAATCAGACCGCACTCCAGGCAGTTTTCTTGCCTGACCATGAAAAGCACCCTGGGACCCAATGGTAGTGGATAAACAATATCCTCCTTGCTAGACTATGACTGTATGGCTTTAGGAAGTAAGGGTGCTTCGAGTTCTCATGGCATATAATAGAACACACATAATGTCAGACTGTGCTCCACTATTTTAAAAACTACTTCAGAACTCATCATCTGATATTTAAATGTTGTCCTGACCAGAGATCAGTGAGTTTAGACTTCAGAATTAAAAATCCTTTCCCTTATCCTCACAAGTGTTTGCAGCAGACCAAGAAATGGAGCGAGTTATTAGAGCTAAACTGCTGATTATTTGGCTTTTTAAAAATTTATGTGTGCCTGAAGACCATGCAAAATGTCTGCGCCCAGCTACAGAAGTATAAATCCAGAATAAATCCATTAGTCTCAGTGGGCTAGATTCTTCTCTTATTGATGTTTGGATGAAACTGGAATAAACAACTCCCTTGAAGATAATGGAATTACTCCTGATTTAAACCAGTGTAACTGAGGAGAATTTGTCCTTAACCCTTTTATCCAGTGCCTCAGTATATACTGATGTACAGAAGATAGGCCAATTCCTAAAAGCTTCTTCTCATGTCTTTTCAAACATTCCTCCTAAACATTGATCGGTCATGTCAGGGTTGGTGTGAAGCTATACTGCCAGCCGGCATTCTGTATCAACTAGGCTATGTGCCTCCCAGATGTCCCTGGTGTATAGGCAAGTGTTTCTGTTACTACCCCCACTCAGGCATGCAGCCTGCTAGCAACTCTGCATCAGTCCTGCCTCCTCCCCAACCCTCTTAGTTCCCTTTGAGATGCTCTGTGCTGCAAGGCGAATAGGGATGGAGCAATCCCTGCACTCCAGAGAGTGTTGGTACAGCAGTTCTTGCTGAGATGGGGTGAATGGAAAGGATTAATGCTCACCACTCACCTGGGTAAGAGCCAGAAGCATCTTGTTCTCATGGAAAAAAGGAATAAACTAGATACTAATAGTAAATCTCAATAATGTATTAATTCTTCTACAGTTCTAAACAATGGACAATCTTGCAGTCCATATTCACTTGATTCACTGAAAGCAAGGATAACCTGCGTGAGAAAGACATGTAGTATTGGGCACCCTGCAAAGAAAGTCTTCACATTTTATTGCAGATTTCTGATCTAGAAAGAGATGGGGAATATGGCACTTCTACCGTAAAGAGTAAATTCTGTGCTGAAAATCATTTCATGCTTTGGATAAATAGAAAGTATACTGTTTCCAAATTGACTCTGAATCCTGCTAGGGGCAATACAGATCTAAATCCTTATTCCATTATCTCCATAGTTTAAGGCCATCCCGGAATGACTCTGTAATAAAAAGAATACTTATGGGAGTTTGATTTACCAGATTGAGATACCACCTTATTTTGCATGTTGGATCTTATTTAATTGTATGGTACCTTTTCCAGACATGCCCCCTGAAACTACATGCTCATCTGTTCAGCTCCTTTGAAATTCTGTAGTAGAAAAGCCCTGCTCCCGAATGCTCTCTGCTCTGATGTCACGGCATTTCAGTGGAGCTGAACAGGTGGGTCTGGAACATAAAGACTGTAATTATACCCCAGCATCTGAAAGAACTGGGTGGTAGGAAGTACATTTATAATTTCCCTGAGATGAGATAAGGAGATGAGAGTGATCTAGGGTGAAATCCTAAAGTCAATGGAAGTTTTACTATTGACTTTAATGGAGCCAGGATTTCATCCCTAGAGCTCAACTCTGATCTCACACTGGTATAACTCCATTGACTTCAGTGGCATTAATCCTTGGCCCATAACTCCTACCAAAGGCAGCAGAAAGAGGGCTGGCCTCAAAACTCTCCACAAAAAAAGTGAATAACTTACCTTGATTACAAACTCTGTTCTTCAAGTATAGCCAGTACTCAAGTTCTGAAGATCATTTAACTATATGGGAAGTTTGAAGTAGAAACAAGGAGATTTTGAGTTACAGGGATCAAATGAAGTAAAAAATTCAAATCAGATTGTTTTGAAGGAACTGAAATGACAAAACAGTTTGATAAATTCTGCAAATTTATGAGAAACATTCTCCTTTTTCTTCAGAGCAAAGCTAGCAGTTTTCAGGCCAAACTATATTTTGGAACCAAAGTTATAAGGCAGTTAATATGTCTTATTATGGACATAGGTTGCAACCTTAGCTATGAAAAGGCTTCCACACGCCCATAAAAATGGGCCACACTGAAACCCTGGATGATAACTTCACCTCATGCTCCTCATATTGTACTACATGAAACAAACACCCCATTCAGTTAGCGAAACTGTTTGTTTCTTTAGAACTTTTCAAGATGGTGACATCAAATTTCCTTGGATAAAGGGGGTGTACTTAGGACCCTCCATATGGAAAGAACAATTTCCGGGGTCAGAAGTAGTATATACATCTGTGGAAAATCAATGCAGGATTTTTGGGGGAGGAGGAAAGAAGGGGAGTAGGCTAGACTTCAGAAGGAGATTTTTTTATTGCACCATATGAAGCCCAAGGACAATGTAAGGAGGACATATTAGAATGCTGAGGCTTTGATTCTCCCTCATTTACATGGGTAGTGTTTTTTAACAGTGCAACTTCATTGACTTTGATGGAGTTACTCCCAATTTACATCAGTGTAAGATATAAGTAAGCCTTATATGCGGAAGTGAGGAATGGAATTTTCCTTTTACTATCTACAACAATATTTTATTGTACAATAAAAAAGAGGTTGAAAGAAATAGGCATGTGGATGTTGAAGGTGAGGCATGGAAGGAAGCTTATAAAGGGGTCTGCAAAAGGCTCTATGTACCACTACTTACTTCCTTAGTGTGAGGCTTAAGTGGTTCTATAGGGCATTGCATTGGCTTTTGTCAGTGGGGAGATTCTCACCTTCAGTGCACTGAATACAGAGTTCGAGAAGAGTTCAGCTTTTAATAAGTGTTTCATCATGAAATCATGCTATCATGCCTAGGTAGTACTGGACATGCTAAATCTCTACAAGTCATGGTGATCCAGATTAAAAATTTACCATTCCATTAACCACCAACATCCAGGAACTAAAGCAGCACACTTTAATGTGTCAGCTATATTGTCCAGTGAAGTCACATTCTTCCCATCTATACCTTGCTTGAAAGTAGTTGGTTTGCTTCATGCTACTATTCCTGTCATGCTGGTTAGGGCAGTGTCAGATCACCTGCCATGTATTGTGATTTCTACTTGCCCAGGAAGTAGTATAGCATTCAAAGAGAATTTTCAGAAAGATTTCAAGTTTTTGATTATTCTTCTCTTTCTTCATTATATCCTTAGCTGAAGTCCTGTAACATCCATTGATCTGAAGTAGTCTGCATGCAGTTTTGCAACATTTGATATTATTTCTACTGTGTCATCATGACTAAGCCTCAGTAAAATATTATACAAACATTTGCATGTTATTTTTATTCTTAGATATGTTTTCCCGCTTACCTCTCACTTCCATGCTTTTCCTTCCATTCTTACCCACTTTTAATCTATCCTTTCACCACCACCCCAGAAATGTATAGAACATGTATGTTTGCTGTATGCAGAGAAATGTATAACTTTGTAGGTTATAAATAATAGCAGAAATAATGTATTTTCCACTATGCATTTCTTACAGTTTTTCCACCACAGTTTCATATGCTCTGTTTGTACCCAGTGCCAGGGTTTTAACTCAGCAATATTTTTTTGGAGAACTAGGCTCATTGTAAGATAATTTTCAAGTAGAAAATGTTCCACATTTCCTAGCCCTAGTATTGAGTCTAATTAGTTTGCTCCTCCTGCCTGATTTATTCAGTAACGAACATTGGAGACGAAGATGACATCTGACTCACTTCCATCGTAATTAGTTGTCATTTTACAAATACAAGATTGTTATTGATTCAATCAGACGGAAGTGGAAATGTATAAATAATAATTAAAAACTATTAATATAAACGTGTTAATTACAAGTATACTATGCACCCATCACACCCTTCAGCCCAGTGGCTTTGTGATCAGCAGTAGTGGGAGAGGATACATGGAAAGCATACATGAAAGTTTTTTGGGTGGTTGGTATATTTTCACTATAGGTTGAATGTAGTGAAGTGAGTGACACTCCTGAAGGTGTATTCTGCTAAAGCACTGAGCTAGGATTCAGAAGATCAGGGATCTGTTTCCAACTCTGCCACAGACTTCTGTGTGACATTGGGCAAGTCTCTTAATGGCTCTCCATTTCCATGTCCCCATCTGGAAAATGGGGACACTGCTTCCCTATGTCACAAAGGTATAATGGAGTAAGTTTTGTGAGCTGCTCAGCTACTAGGGTGATAGCAGCCATACAAGTATTTTATGCTTAAGGAATTACCAGCTACACTAGCAAATGGTACTCATGTAGCTTTTGTAAGGTACACTATACTGAGGCTAAACATGTCAGACTGAATGCTCAGAAGGAGTTAGAGGCCTACCGTCTATCTGAAATCTGTCAAAGTTAGGAACCTAACTTCTGAACATTCAACCCTTCAGAATGCAGTATGCTTAGTACCTTGCTGGTAAGAATGATAATCTGATTTACCAGTTTCCAGGCTGAAAACACATCTTATATTCTAGTATCATTTTAGTCAGCATCAAGAATCCCATTGAGCTCAAGGTGTCAAATCTTGAACCTATGTTTGTTTGTATTCGTCATTTCAAAAGCAGAGTTTGTCATAATTTGTTGTTACATGGGATTTTGTCTTTTGCCAGTTCCCCAAAGTGTTTCACATTCTTTCTTTGACTAGACACTGGATTTGTATATAATGTGAAAAACTGCTCTCAAGTGTGCTTGCCCCTGAGCAAGAATGCCCCCAGAAGAGTGGCAAATGTAAATCAACTCCTTTACCTTCCAAATGTGAGGAGATTTAGGGGAGCACGAGGAGTGGCTTCATCACACATGCACAGAGCTGATCTTCCCTCCCACCCCCAAATTAAAAGGTGTCCAAAATGGAGTGTTATTGAATGTGAAACTTTTTCATGAAAGTTTCATTTGACAATATAATTTTTTTGCTTTATGAGAATCTTTCTAAATGAAAAACTCCATATCTAAACCCAATTTTTATAATTTAAAAGGGTTCTTTTAAAGATACTGTCAGTTAGGAAGGTTTCTGATGGCTGCTTTGTCACTGCCTTCTTCTCTGCATGAAGATGTCTTGATACCTTCTGGCAGAATTACACCGATGACCTGGCTAATTCCTACACAGCTATCATATACTATGCAATTTAACAGAGAAAAACAAAACAATCTTTTACACATTGAACCCAAACTTGCTGTCACTGAAGTCAGTTGAAGCATTGGTCTTGCAAATACAATGCAGTTACCTTACAATGCTAAACACATGAAAGAGAAAGAAGAGCTCTTGGCTGGTACACTTTGAGAAGTAGCCAATAGTCGTGGGCTATACCAGTTCTAGTATATTGTAAGCAAGGCTTCCAGCTGTAAGCTTCAGCTCTTTTCACCAGGAATCCTGGACAATTTCCCCATTGGATTTGTCAGTGAATGTGTTTGATTCTGAATATCTGAACAAGGAGATTAAAATAATATCAGGGCACTTTACACTGCTGCAGGTCACCCTGCTTCTCCTTATCAACTGCAAACCTAAAGATTGGCCAGGACTGACAATGCAAGACGGGGTTGTTGTAGCCATGTTGGTCCCAGGATATTACAGAGACAAGGTGGAGGAGGTAATATCTTGTCTCTCACACCAACAGAAGCTGGTGCAATAAAAGATATTACCTCACCCTCCTTGTCTCTCTAATTCAAGACAGGGAGAATTTGAGCTGTGAAATGGAGACCTACAGAAAGATTCATCAAGATAGCTTATTAGCAGCATTCAATGAAGATCCCACCCCTGCAAAAAAAAAAAAAAAAAAAAAAAAGCCTTTTCACTGGTCAGCTATTTGTTTTTGTTACTGTTAAATAGGGCAACTTAAAGGTGTGCTCTAAAATGTACACTAGGTAGGTTTCAAATACCTCTTACCCATGCAACCATTAGTTTGTTTATAAATACCAAAGCTTTAATCAGTGCATTTATGATAATGCACTCTTTGTACCCATTAGATAACAAAAGGAAAACATTATGCCTAAAGTATGATTTTTTTTTGGGCCATTTTAAATCCCTTCCCAGCGGCATAGCTAATGTCTACACTGAAGCATTACAGTGGCGCCGCTGTTGTGTTTTAAATGTAGACAAGCTCTCAGTCGGACTCACTGGGCAGAGCCCATGGTGCAGAGACTCAGTCTCAGAGGTGCTGAGGCTGCGTCGTCTACCCTTAAGAAAGAGTGGGATCCTTGAGAGGGTCTGGAACACTGAAGGAGTTCATCCAAGGGAGTGTTTAAAGTTGGAGGCATAGGACAGATCCTGTGGATATCTGACAGTTACAGACGTCTTTTAATTTCATATCTTACCTAAAATGAAAACTGTTGGGGTGAGTTTTTATGTAGAAATATGCATCTCTCTGCAATGCACGCACACAGTTCCCAGGGGTTAGAATGTGAGGTTTCAGTTTGTGCCTTTGCCTAGGAGCACCTTAAGGAGAGACGAGAGCAGCAGGAGGCAAGACAAACAGAAAATTCTGAACAGGTTGAGGTGAAGCTATAATGTATTTGCCGTTATACAGTGCCTTTCAGTCTTAGGTAACCAGAGTAACTGCATAATTTCAGTGATCAGCCAGGATTAAGAGTTGGGGGGTAGGAGAGGAAAGAGAAATTTCAGAGTCAAGAGGGAAAAGACACCACAGGTGAAATCCTGGCCCACTGAAATCAATGAGAATTTTGCCATTGACTTCAGTGGGATCAGGATTTCACCCCAAGAGTATTTGTAAAGGGTGCAGATCATTTTCAGTAACTTTAGATCATGTACTTCACAATAACCCTTCAAGGGAAGTAGTGGAAACTCCACTTAGAAGTACACTGAATAAAGCACCAGATAATGTATTGCGGGGACCAATGTTCCCTCTAATTTTTGACAGGCCATGTGTGCAAAAAATGTCTTCTATACACATTGTTGTGCTTCTGTGCAAATTTTTGTGCACGCAGTGTTTTGCCATGTGCACGGGATTTAGAATCTGTGTGCGTGCGCACGCGCACACAGCTTAGAGGGAACAGTGGCGGGGACCAAGCACAGACAGGAAGATGGATGAAATGCTGCCTTATATAGTTCCATTGACTCCAGTGGGATAATACTTACACTAAGACTGATTTTGGCCTAGTAATCTAGTAGGACTTCTCTCTACTTTTAGGGATCACATATTACAGTCTGTTTTTGCTGCAGCTCAGGTCAGTGTGGACAAAACTGAGCTCTAGGTTACAAAATTGAACTAAGACATTTTGGGTGTCAAAGTTGTTATGTGGCATTGTGACCTGGGATAAAGGTTCAGCTCAGAACAAGTCCAGTTTTATGAGATCTCAGTAGGCCAAGTCCTTCCAACCCTACCCTGAGGACTGGGGCCTTCTATGAACCAGAGGTGCTTCTGTTTGCTCAATCAGGAAGGAGACTATGAGCCAGTTTAAAACCAGGCTATTTATCCAAAAATCCTTTCATTGTCTGTTGGTCCTTGAAGAATCCAATTTGAACTAGTGTATTCAAACCTTTCCAGGGTGTGGTGTTTCTCTGGAGATGTTATAACCTGAGTGAAATTTGCCTAATCATTCCCTGCTGTGCTCCTATTTACCTTTCCCGTGGACAAACATAAGATCCCTCAACAACACACAAGTAATTGCATTTTTAATGCAACGAACCCCAAAGGCAGTAAACCTAATTCAATAAGGTTTAACTTAATTCAATAAACTTCATTCAGGATATTGCAGGAAATTGTCAGTCTGTCACAGAGAGTTCCTACTGCAGCCCTTATCTCCTACCAACTGAACAAAGAGTTTGCATTATGTAGTCCTGTAATCACTAGCCCTCAGTCACAGCCCCTGGACTAGGCCTGTCATCAGTCCCTCCAAACTACATTCCTCAGAATAACTTTGTCCTGGGTCAGGGCCATGCCTGACCTATAAACCGCTTCAAAGTGCCAGCATACACCCTGTTGGGTTCCTCATTTTGCACTTATAAAAAAACAAAGCTTTAAGTTTGATTTAAAAAAAAAAAATCACACACAGCTAGTATACACTGATGTAAAGAAACCAGCAAAACCACAGAACTAAAATCAGAGTTCTCTTCTATGAAATATTCTGGATTATACAGAAATCTCTCTCTTTATTTTTTACCTTCCCATGTATCCTCCTTGCTATCTTTGTCCCCCCGTTTTCGATGGCTTTAAAATTCTCTCTTAACGGTTCTCTTACTTTACGGTTAAGAAGATATTTTCCCTTCTCTTCCCTGACACTGTCAAACAAATGGTCTTTTCTACTTTCTAAATCAACATGGGCCTCCTGGTAGACAGGTGTTTCCTGGCTGGAGGTTCTATTTCCAGTGATGATTCAGCAGAAAACAGGACACCTGGGTTATGATGACTAAAAGTGGTGGCAACTGCAGAATATTTTTAACTGCAATCATACTATTTTTATTAATGCTCTACTTGATGAACAAACTGAACTGGGAAAAGGGGCTATGTCCACAAATATTTGCTGCCCCACTACTTCTCCAGTTCCTATAATTTTAACTTCTAATATAGGGAGACTTTCTCTGTATCTCCAGATTGCCACAGGAAATCCCTCAATTTCTTCCCTGGAAGCGTGACAACAAATCTTGGCTTCTGAGCTGCTCTTAGTTGTCTGAATATAATTTTTCTGCACAGATGGATCAGTTTTTCCATAGGGAAAAACATGGCTACTGAGGCTGGATTAAGACTACACTATGTGCTTACAAAATATCTTTGCAGGCAGCAGTTTGAATCTAAAGGAAGCCTCTTGATCCGTCAACTGCAGGAAAATATAGCACAGAACAATGAATATCCCTCAAATATCCCTCCTGATGATAAGATACTTGAATCAATTTAACCCCCAAAGTATCTCACCCACAAAGCTAAAATTATGCTTGTGAAAGGGTACTACCTCATTTTTGGTGAACCAGGGATTAACTTCAGTTTAGTTTCCTTCTCACCTTGCACAGGTTCTTAGGAAAAGGATAATAAACTGGCTGGTTGAGCTACATATGGTGAGAATGGATTCTACGTGTGGGGTGATAGGTCTTGACTGAACCTCCAGACGAGCTCATTTTTGTTTCTGCCTATTTTAACGCTAACTTGCTTCCTTGTTATAAACTTTATTCATTGAGGGAAGAGAGCTTGCTGGTTACTACTGTGTTATTTTCTGCAGCATCCTTCCAACAGTGATTCTATTATTATTTATTGCTTAAAATTATTAACAGAAGCAATCCTGAACATTAAAATAGAGCTTTTAGATAATGTTATAGAGGGGATTTTCAAAGGTGCTCAGCATTGACCTAACTCTGCTACAGCTAAAATCAGTGGGAGAATTACCATTGAGCAGTTAGGCCATCGCTGACTGCTTTTGAAAATCCCATTTGACACGTGTTGAAGAATCATTTCAACCTTCCTTTGCTATTTTTGTTGTTGTTATGTCTCTCAGTGGAGTCATAGGCGCCGACTCCGTGGGGGCTCCGGGGTTGGAGCACCCACGGGGAAAAACTGGTGGAGGCTTAGCACCCACAGGCAGCTCCCCGCCAGCCCCGCACCCATGACCGGAGTACCTTACCTTCGCCCCTGACATGGGGCAACGTTGCGGGGCCCCGCCCCCGATGCACCCATCGGAGCCGACGGAAGTCGGGTCCTATGAGTGGAGTCCCTGTCACAGATTTTAAAGCATGATGTTGCTTGTTTGAGTCTTTCCAGATAGAAAGCTCTGGCCCAGGTTAAATGGAAATGATGTTACTAAATTATTCTTGTCTGGCCTTGTGATGGGCCGCACTGGTACCGCGAGGGTTAACTCTACTCTCTGGGCCGAGGAGGCCATGCCCCTGCGGCCCTGCTCTCATGCTCCAGCTGGAGACTAGATATAAAAGGGAGCAGCTCCGCTCACTCAGGGCTGACTGCGTAGAAGGGAGGATGCTCACTGCGCGCTCCAGCCTGGGAAGCGCGGAAGCCCCAGACGGCGGAAACCAGGGACGCTGAGACACCAGAGGATCCCCAAGTAGTGTCGTAGCTGCTGGGAGTCCCACTGACTGAGGAGCCCAGAGACCCCGGAAATGCTGGGGCCCCTGCATCAGGGACAGGGGAGGAAGTAGCTCAGGGGTACTAGTTATTGTGCTGCCTGGGGTCAGTGTGTTTTGGGTGGATTCCCTGCTGACCCAGTGGCAGGCATACTTGCCATTGACAGGGCCCTGAGCTAGGACCTGGTGGAGCAGGGAGGGCCTGGGACCCCCTGCCCAGCTGCCACAATCCCCCAACCAGGTGGTGGCTTACTTCCCTGAGCGGCTGCCAGGCCAAACATCCCTACTGAAGAGGGCCATTATATTGACTCTGGCCATTGGGCCACACAGCTCTGAGAGAGGGCAGTTAGACTGACTATGGCCATTGGGCCATGAAGCCCTGCAGAACAGGGCAGCCTTACTGACTCTGACTGCTAGGCCACACAGCCCTGAGAGAGGGCAGCCATATTGACTTTTACCCCTAGGCCAAGCTATCCCAAGACAAGGGATGGTTGTATAGACTCAGCTGCGTGGCTATCATTACTCCCACTCCGACCCACTCCCAAGAAGGGACAGGGCGCACTTGCCCCACGACAGGCCCACTGATAAAGTAGATGAGGAAATGAAGTAATATTGTGTCTAGTCTCATCTATTTTTCTTGTCCTGCTGTTTCCAATCAACAGCAGTAGTTCAGTGTTAAATAACTGGTCAAAAAGGCCCATCAGGGTGCAACATTCATGCTGAGGCCAAAAACAACCAACCCCAGAATAGGCAGTCTCCTCCCGGGCTTATATTACTGTTTCTCCTCAATTAATCACCACAGGAGCACAAACTGAGCACTTCCTCACTGGAGTCTGGTCTCATCAGTGCTAAGTGACCTTCCTGGCCTCTGCCAGCCCAAGGGAATAGTTATCCCAGAGCTGCTCCTGCATCCTGTCCTCTTCCATGATATTACTTAAAAGTAGAGCAGTCAAACAAACCCTTACAGTTTTTTTAATCCTGTAAAATACCCTTTATTCCGATCCCTCCCAACTGCAGTGTCTGAGTGACATCCCTTGTGAAGGGATTGCTACATACCATCCCTGCATCATTCAATCAATTTATAATTGTTTCATTTTACTTTGAGTTTTACTGCATCGGTTAAGCTTTATCTGTGTTGTGTCAATGTGAGATGACTTTGGTCTGTGAAATCATCCTTCTTGGATTTATGATCTTTAGCCAATTCATTCCTCTGAGCTTTTCATAATGCTGCAGTTACCACTATCTTTGAACATCAGTGCAAGCACTCAACATGGAAGCCCGTGCAGACAAATACAAGAATGGCCTGGGAAAGTGGTGAAAGCCAAATTTAGCAAGTAGCTAGTGCTGTCCTGAGTGACATTACCTACCAGCTCCTAGAAAGTTTCAACTCTTTCCCAGCCACAGGGATTAGATCTTCCACAAATTCCAGCATAAAATGGATAGTGGTTAATAAAGATGAACCACTCCTGTTAAGGTGCATGCATGTAATATAAACTTAGGGCTGGATTTCACAGCCCTTACTCATATGAGTAGTCCCATTGGAAATCAATGAAACTACTCACATGAATAAGGGTGGTAGGATCAGGCACTTAGCCAGATGAAAACACAAAGGCCCAGATTTTTGGCCTAAGTGATTTTCAATCCCATTTTCAAGAGTCCTTTCAGTGAGACTTAGGCCTGGTCTTTAGCTAAAACTTTGTTGACCGAGCTGCATTGCTCTGGGCTGTGAAAAATGTCAGACCTTGTGCAATGTCATTAGGTCAACCTATGCCCTAGTATAGACACCACTAGGTCAAGGGACAAATTCTTCCATCAACAAAGCTACCACCTCTTGAGGGGTGGACATACTACACCGACAAAAAAACCCATCTGTCACTGCAGCAAGGGTCTGCAGCTGTGTTGCTGTAGTGCTTATAGTGTAGACATAGCTTTAGGTTCCTAGGTGCCTAAATCACATTAGAAAATTGGATTTATCCATCACGTAAGCCTTGCAACAGTGAGTGGAATAACACCTAAATACCTTCAAAAATCTAGGCCCAGAGCATTTTTTATTTCCAGTAACATTGTGACCATTCTAGTTTCCATTTCTTTTATATACTGTGCATATTTTTACTGTTTTCTAGCATAGGAAGCTGTAGTGGTCCCTCCATCTCAGGCTTGGAAGGAGGCCACTCTGACTCACTAAGTCAGGCAACAAACAGCAGTCAGTTAGCAGTCTAGTGTTGACCCTCTGGGCAGGTCAGAGCAACACACAGTCTTTAGCCCAAAGCCTCCTGGTTAGGGCAGACAGCAAGAACAGACTTCAGGCCTAAAGGTCTAAGATAAGTGTGTGGCCAAATGCCAGCTGTGGGGTTGGCAGCGGGGGGGAGGGGGTCCCAGGTCCACCCTACTTCACTCGGTCCCAGCTTAAGGCCCTAGCAGTGGCGGGTGGTTCCACCACTGGATCAGCAGGGATCCCGCCAAATCACACTGACTCGCTTCCCGGCAGCACAATCGGACTAATGTCTGGTTCCCCATGGCTATTTCCTACTGCAGTCCGTTGGCTCAGCTCAGTATGCCACACATCCTCCGCAGCTTCTGGGTAGATGGCCAACGGTAGTTCTAGTACCTCCTCTCCATCCTCAGTCCTCTTTGGGGGCAGGGTGTGGGGTGACTCAGGGCCTGGTCTGGAGTCCTGCAGAGGGCTTGAGACATCTGCCTCCTTCCCTGGCTCGGCCCTAACTGAGCTGTGGAGAGCACTCAGCACCCTACAGGATTATGCCCTAAAGATGGAATCACGTAGTACAGGCTTGCGATGGAGTAGGAGAATAAAATAGTATGGCACGGCCAAGCAAATGCTGCAAACACAGACCCTATTGCAAAAGCTTTCCTATTCAGGAAGAGTGTTCAAGCACATGCTTAAAGTGTTTAAGTGCTATCCTGAATCAAGGCAACATGGAAAACAATATAGCAAAGCCTGGTAATGGATACAATATGAAGAAAAAGGGCTCCATGTGCTATGAACATTATTCAGTTTATCAGGAAACGGACAGCATGGGCAGCAAGACTTAAGCCAAACAATACCAAAGCAAATTAAAGCTACAAGAATAAAATTATTTCCCTTCAAAAGTAACTTCCAATGAATGCCTAGATGTCTCCATGTGGTCATCTAGGCCAACCTCTACAAAAGGTAGTTTAAGTATCATGAGGATCATCAAGAAACAAACATGATCGAGGTCCATTCCCTCTTGAAATTAGAGTGCTGGCTTTAGGCTCAAGGATACAGGTGACTATGAAGAATGTCACATCTAAGGGAATGTTGGAATAGTGTTGGAGCTATCATGGTAACTCCGTTCCAGGCAAGAAGGGGGCAGAGCTAAGAAGCGTTCCTAAGCCATTATTGAGATCACTTCTGTAACTGGTGAAAAGGATTCTGGGATGTGTTTAGGGGTGACAAGGACACCAAATTCCTTCTTTGCTTAGGACGTCAACACACCTAGGGCCAGTTCAGAGAAGAAAAATGTCTTGATGTTCAGAACAACTCCAGAGCATCCACCAGAGGTCATTCCAATCCTCATTGCATTGGGAACACAGGTTTGGAAGACCTACAGTATATTATCCGTCTAGTGCTATGAAGTCTCTGTAGATATCTACTGTAGGTAACGGTAGCCAGGAGCTCCTGTGTAGCCTTGAGCAAGTCACCTAGCCATTGAGTTTCAGATTCCCCTTTTGCAAACTGCAGGTGGTGCTTCCAGAGCTCTCAGGGATGTAGTGAGGATGAGTTAATGTTTATACAGTGCTCTGAAAATATAAAGATCTAAGTATTATTATATTGCGTGCATCTACTCAGTGCCTGCTAATCACTATCCCATATCAAGGTCCCAAACTTCTCTTCTTCCTCTTAAGAAGTGTCTCATTACCCTTTCCTAACAGCTCAGATGGGAGGAATATGAATTTGATTGTACATTGAAGATGCCCTAGTGTGGTCCTAGTTGAAAACCGGTGTTGTCAGATCCTTATCTGGAACCTGCTTTGTGCCAGCGCTCTGGCGCAGGGTTTAGTGAACACTGTCCTCCTGCTGTGACCCAGTTCATATGAACTACACTATTTCCTGTGACGATACTCAAGCATGTGGACTTTGAGTTTACTTGCATGCATGCTAGTGAATTCTATCACCCAAACAGTCCCAGGAAGTGAATGCAAATGATGTATCAGCTGAAGCTAACCAAATTGATTTTTCAGTTTGAGTGAATGCCTGTGGAAATATTTTTCCATATATTCCCAGTTCTTCTGTAAGCATATTCTTCATAGGGAAGAAGCCCAAGTTTAGGCCACCTGACTTAGTCATTCACCCTCCAGCTTGAAGCAGATGCTATGCATTATCAGTAGGAAGCAAAAGCAGCCTCTCCAGGGGAGCGGTGAATGTTTCAGGGAGCAACTGGAATGAAATGAAGCTATTAATAGCAAACAAGAAAGTGGTTAATGTGGTAATGTGTTTTTTTTTAATGGCATAATGTAAAGAAAACATTGCATTCAGACAGTACTGGGCAGAAGGGAGACAACATTCCCCCATCAGATATAAGATATCCATCCAACTGCTTCTGCCACATCTTATTGTTTAGATAATGTGTCT
This sequence comes from Macrochelys suwanniensis, assembly GCA_033296515.1. Lineage (NCBI taxonomy): Eukaryota > Metazoa > Chordata > Testudines > Chelydridae > Macrochelys > Macrochelys suwanniensis. The sequence continues at coordinate 146,775,644 of CM065776.1, forward strand.
GAGTGGAAGATTTTTTTCTCTCCCACATTGCTAATTAAAAACAGTGGTGGTGTTGCCTGAGCATCTGTAAATGGCTTTGAGCCGATGCTTTGTATTCCATTTGTAATTAAAACTGATGGCTCACTGCAACGGTCTTCAGCTTCACTAAATCAGAAATGTATTCTCTCAGCATCGCGGTTGGAAACACAAGCTCTATTCACCATCCATCCCACACTTTCACTCTGTGGTATATTGGGAAACACCTACATGTGCTCCAGTCTCTATAATACATTTTCTTCCATTAAGACAAAGCAGATTTCCTGCAACATGCAAGTTTATGGCCGAGTTCTGTGTGCTTTTGGACTTCAGGCATTCATACTTACACTGCAGCAAGGGAAGTTTAGGTTGGACATTAGGAAAAGCTTCCTAACTGTCAGGGTGGTTAAGCACTGGAACAAATTGCCTAGGGAGGTGGTGGATCTCCGTCATTGGAGTTTTTTAAGAGCAGGTTAGACAAACACCTGTCAGGAAAGGGCTAGTTATTTTTTAGTCTAGCCTTGAGTGCAGGGGACTGGACTAAATGACCTAATGAGGTCCTTTCCAGTCCTACGCTTCTATGATTCTATACAAACCCATTATTTGAAGAGGTGGATGCAAAACTGCAGTGAGTCAGTCTGGTGTTTGAACCAACCTCGAATTCAAAGTGAAAATTGCATTGTGATTTCAAAGTGAAACCCAGATGAAAATGCCCAGTTCAAAATGTCTGTAGTGTAACAGCAGCAAGTTCACAAACCTTAGCAAGGCTGGGCTGTGTTTTGAGTCAGCAACAATACTAGGCAAGTTTCATGATGACAATTTTGCATAGCTTCACTTTAAGGGAACTTCTTTTAAAACAGATTTTGCAGACAGAGGCTAAATTCAGCCCCAGTGCCACTCTACTGATGTCACTGACTATACCAAGCCTGGCGTAGCCCGCAAACCAATTCCTTAAAGAGAAAAAGAATTCTAAGTTACTTTGGAAATCCATTCACTTGTAGTGTAGCCAGATTTCCAAAGTGAACAGGGGGACTTAATGAGGGGGGAGGGGTTTGGTGAAGGTCAGGGAACTGCATGCAAGGGTTTGGCAAATGGTGATGGGAGGAAGAGAAAAGGGTGCACTATTTTTTCTATGATTTTTTACTCCCCCTCCCCCCTCCCCCACACCCGCAATTGCTGCTTTGGTTGTTTTGCTTCCTCTTTCCTCAAGCTTCAGGCTTCTTCCCCTTCCCTCTTTCTTCCCTCTCCCTCCTATTTCCTTCACCCTTTCTCTGCCACAGTTATTCATTATCTCTGTGTTGTCTCTCCCCACTTGCTCTCTTTTCCCCCCCTTTCCCAGTACCTGTGGCAATCCAATGACCAACTCTCGTGAAGGGGAGGAGGGTAAAAGCACGGACATCAGCCCCGGCTGGGTCAGTTGCTACCTGCAATATGGTAGCCATGCAGCTGAACTGCCAGAAGGCTCACTACTTTCAGTCCCCACGCCAAATTCTCCCCACTTCTGGTACAGCTGGGCCCAAAACCCAGGGAGATTTAGCTGCAGGAGATTCATCCAAGTGTAAAGGGGATCCTCTAGTGCAGAGGTGGGCAAACTACGGCCCGCGGGACTGTCCTGCCCAGCCCTTGAGCCCCTGGCCCCTCCCCTGCTGTCCCCCATCCCCTGCAGCCTCAGCTTGCCACGCCGCCAGCACTCTGGGCGGGTTGGATAGGGGGTGGGGTCCTGGGGGGATGGTTAGGGGTGGGGAGTCCTGGGAGGGGGCAGTCAGGAGACAAGGAGAGGGGAGAGGGGTTGGATGGGTCAGAGGTTCTGAGGGGGACAGTCAGGGGGCAGGAAGTGGGAGGGGGCAGAGTTTGGGGAGGCACAGTCTTCCCTACCCGGCCCTCCATACAGTTTTCAAACCTCAATGTGGCCCTCGGGCTAAAAAGTTTGCCCACCCCTGCTCTAGTGACATAGATGCTCTTATATTGTCCCCTCCCTGCTGCCAGTGGCTAGAGGAAATGGGGCATGACTGCAATGCTCTTGTGCCACACTGCTCTTTGGCTGTGTTTTTGGCTCCTTCGGGCAATTAGCAGCTGTCATAAGTGAGCAGTCAGAAATCTAACTCAGTTCTGGTGACGTGGCCCGGCCCACAGCATCAGCAGATAAGGGGAGTGCAAAGGTGAACTTTGCACCACCTTTGTATCCCCAGTATACATTATGTGCAGCCATCTGACGCTTCCTGTAGGGGAGGACTGGCTCAAAGATAAGCTTCCTGGAGGGAAAGGTGGCAACCTATAACAGACTCGATGCGGGCTGGTCCTTGAGGTACATATGTGCTTGGCTTGTTTGATGTCAGTTTCACCAGCTCAGCGAACAAGAGGCTATCTTAGGTGGCCACGTCCTCAAGGGTTTACAAATACGGGGACAAAGCACTGGTTTTTTTTTGTAAAACTGCCAGCAGCAGGCCCTGAAAAAGGAGACATTCCTGATTTTCAGGGACCCATGGTCACTCAATACACTTGCTTCAAATCTTCCCTGAAGATCACAGCAAAACATTGTGCTTTTATTCACGTTTTGTGTGTTTAAAAATAGCCATTTAGCAACATGCTGTGGTGTCAGCGGTTAACATCCTGTCTTGTGACCCAATATGAGTAAGCCAGGCAAGGTCCAGTGGTCTGTGACTAGCAATTATTGCTACGAGAGCTTTGACTAGTCCTAGGATGCCCCTGGTGCAAAGTATCTAATAGGTCAGAGAAAACCTCCCCTCCCTCCCCCACATCTGAAACTGCCCACTGCTGCAGTATTGCACCACTTAGCCTGACACTCACACCAGCAGATTGCTTTAATCTGAATATGTGCCTACAACAACAGAAAACAAGGCTTTAATTAAGCTGGACTTAAACACTCATCATTCCTGAGATTTCCTCGCTATGAATCATTAGTTTATTTTAGTACCTCAGCTCCAAGCAGTGCCTGCAGCACTGTCACTTCGTGGCTGTGGGGCTAAAGCTACTGGCTGTGACGTGATTTGTATGAACAGTCACCCGTCTTCCACAAAATTACAGAGACAAATTTCGTTACACTCTGAACAGCTCCCCTCCTTCCCCATTGCACGGGGGTTTACAGGCAAGTGCACTGTATTACCATTACATGAGCTTGAATGCCAGAGGCCAGCTCTTGGGCACTGGGGGAGAAAGAGCACGTATCAAGAAGTAACTGAGCAGAAAAAAGCACATATGTAAGAGAGAGCTCTTTATACAGTACAATCTAATTATAGGACTGCTGGGGCCCTCTACTTGTGGGGATACACTATGGCCCAATTTCTGGTAGGGGCCAAACCCCTTATTCATCATGATACCCTTCAAGAGCAGCATTTTAGAGAAAAAAGGAAAGAGAGCTAGTCAAAGCTGCCTAAGGCTTTGCATGGCTGACAAGAGGGAAGGAAACAGGGGACAATTGTACCATGTCCTGAACTCGGGGCCCCTCAAAAACATCTGTAACGTCTGTGTAAATAAAGTGAAATGGGAGGTGGCGGGCCCCCCCAGTGAATACAGTGTACCGAGGTCCCATATTTCTCTCGACGGGCCTGTCTATGGGTAGCACGGGAACCCTGGGGGATAAAGTGCACTTGCTGTGACAAATAAAGGAGAGCACACAGGGTCAAATGCAAAGAGGTGTGCTGGTAGGTGCTGTCAGCGCAAGGAGCAAAGCCCTGCAAATGCACCAGCCAACTCATATTAAGTGATGGGGGAGCCAGCTCCCTCCCCCTGCACATTCATGCTTGCAGAGCCTAAGTAAACATGTACCTTCCACTCTCCTCCTGTCGCAACAGCCTGTTGCAACCATGGCCAGTTAAGGGGGCATCACAGGCCATAGGGATTTTTCAGCTAACCATACCCCCCTGCTTCAGAGGCCACACCCTGTTCTGCTGTGCTGTACTGTCACAGCTTGCTCACAGAAGGAGTGCAACCCTGCCCTGCACCCCAGAACATAGCAACAAATGGATTTTTATATAACAGACACATCTGTAGCCCCATATCAGCACAAATGACATACATATTACTTATAGTTACCCAACCCTATTTCTCACCTAGGAATCATTGTCGGGCTCATAATGTAGAAAGCATAGAAACAATGTGATCTATCGACATCTGTATCATGAGTCTGTTCTCGCAGAGCACTTTTTGTCCTCAACCTGCCTCGGGCTGAAAAAATTTTCAGATAATAGTCCTACCATTTTTTCATGTAAATATTTTCCCCCAGCTTAAAATAGCTAACCTAGTACTGACTAAACAAAACGCACAATACCAGTGCTGAGAACAGATTAATTTACACAAATTAGAAACTTAAAAGCCAGTTTTGCATTGAACACATGCCTGATTCTGTTCTCACTTACACCATTGACTGCACATTCTCATGGGAAAGAAGAATCAGACCCCATAACGGTTTTCCATTTTATTATTCTTATATTACAGTAGCACCTAGAGACCCACATCATGCCCCAATGTGTTGGTACTGTACAAATATGTATTAGCCAATATCAAGGCAATGAACCGAGTTCCACAAACTGATTTCACGTATGCATTCATCTATCTTTAAGCCAAATCCCATTTTACAAGGAAAATACTTCAGCATTAAACAAAATCACCTGGCTGGTTCCCCACCTCAAAATGGTCCAGCTAATCTTTCATGGCCTCTACAAGGAGCATTCATATACTGTCAAGAACACAAGGTTCAAGGAGTTCAGTGCTGAGTGATCTGGAGATTTTCTTTGCATTATCTTAGTGTGGGGACTTTATGGTTCCAAGAAATGTTGCCAGGACACCATCCTTATTTTTAAAAAGGAACAGAAGCCTCAGGTGCAATCAAATGAGAGATGTAAAGAAGATGACATGCTCTTTATAGTTATTGAGCTTTTTCTTTATCTTCTTCTCTGTTTGCTTGGGATTCTCCTTCAATACTTTCAGCCATTATTCTTGGCTGCAATTTACATACCCATATCTCCCACTTGACTAGTCACTGCCAGTAAACCTTACAAGACTATGTCTAGTACATTCTGCAGGCTTGCCAAGGAATCAAACAGCTTCTGACTCCCTATTATTTGCTCTGTACAGAATAAAGATGTTTTATTGAGAAAAAAAAAACTCTTACAGCAGAGACGGCTGCATTTTTCTAGGCCAGGGAAAGGATGCCAGTGTGATGATGTCATTACCCTGAACAGTCAGCCCCTTCTTTTCCGGTTTCTCTTTTCCCAACAAACTCATGAATCACTCCAGCTTAATCACATGATGCAGAGCTTGTTCCAGAAATATTTGGAAGTAGGTGGGAGCTGAGAGCAATTAAAAACATATAATACTGGAGTGAATCTTGCCTTAATGGCAGCTTGTGGTCATCCTCCCCCCCTCCGGAAATCTGCTCTTTAAAAAGGAAAAATATAAGTCATCTGCTTATTTAGCAAGAGCTGGCAATACAAGCTCTGTTCCGTAGGCCAGGCCATGGTGATGTCACCACCAGCTGGTTGCTAAATATATTTCAACCCAAGTTAAAGTGCTCCTCAATTCCTTATATGCATATCTTTATTGAAGTTGGAATGTTACACTTCCAAAGTGATTTGACTGAATTCTGACTGTCGGAGAAAAAGACACTGGGGGTTTCATTTTGTATTGCTGTAGAAATGATAGGCCCTGCATAAAAGATTTCTAATAATGACCACATCTTTCTTGTCTTTTTGTTGTGTATTTGTACAGCACCTAGTGCAATGGCGTCATGGTCCTTGACTGGGGGTTTTAGGTGCTAGGATGATTCATGCAAAAAACAACATAGTACCTTCCAGCCAAAACTTTGCAAATTTCAATTACATTTGCCTTCACACACCCATGTGAGGTAGGTCAGTAACCTTATTGCCATTCTACAGAGAAGGGAATGGGGAAAGGGCAGGTTAAGTGACTTTCCAAAAGTCACCCAGTAAGTCCCCAGTAAAGGAATAGAACCTAAAGACCTGATTTGCTTGTCTGATGTGTGATGCACATTACACAAAAATGGTTACATGGTTTTTGAGGGGCTTGGTGTAAGTTACACATAAAGCAATTCTACTTTAGCGTCTTGAGCATGGTGGGGCAGAATGTGGTGCAGACACACTGTAAAAAGTGTGACCTTTCAAAAAAAAAAAAAAAAAAAGACAGGGTGGGTGGAGGGATAGTCAGTCAGGACCAAATTCCCCATCAGTCACTCAGCATGATGCACCCCCAAAGCAGCATCAAAAATGGGAGCAATTTAAAGCTACATCTTTTTCACTCTGCATGTGAGGGAACATAGCAGATACTAGTGCTGATGTGGGGTCCCTGAATCCCAAACATCAAGCAATAGCATCATATCAGGAGGCAAACACATCAAGAAAGAAGAACAATGTATTTACTTGGGCAGCACCATACTAACCAACAGAGATCAAGAAAAAAATGACTTCAAGGATAGGATCCACAGAATTCACTAAACTCAACAACATATGGAAATCAAAGATACACAATACCCAAACACAACTGAGAATTTTCAACTCAAATGTAATCTCTGTGCCAACATATGTAGTGTTTATGGAGCATCCATTCTGCGGCTGCGAAAGTTGGAGGTTTATTAAAATGTTACATCGAAAACTAAATGCCTTGAAAATAAGTGCCTAGGAAGGATTCTGGACATTGGATAGTGAAAATTTATCACTGATGAAGTGATCTGAGAAATTACCAATCAGCAGCTCGTTTCTACTAGAATTAGAAGTAAGTATTGGTCATATTTGGGGCACATATTTGCGACACATGGCCAGAAAGGGTTAAGCATCCTGCAGGATAAATGACCCAAATTTAACCTTTAGAGACCTATTGGAAAAATATGCAAATGGTAATTAGGGCCATTCCATGTTAGATAGGCTAGAACTTTGAAATGCAAACCGGTATTGTTAGAGAATTAGAGGCGATACTAATTGTATGTGTGTACTTATACCTTGTTAGATGTTAGACATGTAAACAGACAGTTCCTGTTTGTCACTATAGCTATTGATTCAGAGGTCAAAAGGGAATGTTAACATTTAAATGAAGCTTGGGTGAAATAATGTCATTGTCTAGATGTGTCTTTAAAGTTTGTGATAAACTGCTTAATGGATAAATTACCTTATGTTCATCCATGTAGTTACTTACCGGTGATGCTTAGGAAATAGGTCTACTTCAAAGTCTCCATGATTGCCTATTGTTCGCCTAAGGACTCCAACCTGTCAAGAGAAGGCCTGGAACTGTATAAAAAAACCCTGGGTCCTGTTCCTTTTTATCTCAGATCTGCTTAATGCTTCATGCGGAGGAAGTTTAAGTCATAAGGCTGAGAACTCCAGTCCCATCTGGATCACCCTCAATATGAACATTGGACTATAACCTATGAACTATTTCTGAAAGAACTCTTTGCAACTACAAAGCTCACCATCTCTACTATGAATCTGATCTCAGAACTGTATTCATGTCTGTATGTATACTGATCTTCTAACCAATACTCACTCTCTTTTCTTTTTAAATAAATTTTAGTTTAATTAATAAGAATCGGCTGTAAGCATGTATTTGGGTCAGATCTGGAATATTCATTAACCTGGGAGGTAATGTGTCTGATCCTTTGGGATTGGTAGAACTTTCTTAAACACTCTTCTCTACGCCAGTGAAACTTGGACCTCTACGCTTCGCAAGAAAAGAGACTGAACACCTTCCACATGAGCTGCCTCTGTCGCATACTCGGGATCACTTGGAGTGATCGAATAACGAACAACGAGGTGCTGGAACGTGCCAAGATCTCCAGCATGTTCACTCTCCTCCGTCAACGCCGCCTCAGATGGCTTGGCCATCTAAGTCGCATGGAAGATGGACGGATCCCCAAAGACCTGTTGTATGCTGAACTTGCCTCCGGAAACAGAGCTACAGGACGGCCCCACCTTCGCTTCAAGGATGTTTGTAAGAGGGACCTGAAGACTGTTCAAATCGACATCAACAGCTGGGAAGAGCTCGCCCAGGACAGATGCAGATGGAGACATGCTCTGACCACTGGATTGAAAACTGGCGAAGACAAGCTGCGGCAGCTTGCCGAGGAAAAGCGGGTTCAACGAAAAAGGAAGCAGTGGCTCCAACCCACAGCTGACACCGCCTTCAAATGCAGCAAATGCAATCGAGACTGCCACTCTCGTGTGGGGCTCCACAGCCACAACAGACGCTGCACAACCATCAACCAAACATTCCCCATGGGCGCATATCCATCGTCTCTCGAGACTAACGGACGCCAACATACTTATATGACGAATAAGATTTTCAGTAATCCTCTTCATATTTGGCTTGGGTGTCTGGGTGGAGGCTTGAGGCTCGGTTGCTTTAAGAGAACTGTGTTGTTGGCTTATGGGTAACCAGTAAGGTATTCTAGAAGCTGTTTTGTGCTGGCTTGGTAAATCTAAGTATTGGAATATCCACCATCTTTGGGGATTGTTTGCCCCATTCTTTGCAGTTAACCCTATTTGACTAATTTCAGTGCGGCTCCCCAGGACTCCAGTCACAGTACTCGAGATGCCAACACACAGACTCCCACATGTAGCTGTCAAGTGGAAACCAGCTGATGCGAGGAAACAAGGACACCCAGAGAAACCTGAAAAAGAACGCTTACCTTTGGGTGCAGAACAGTCAATCTCAACACCATAGAGCAGATGGCAGCAGTCGCTAACAGAGAGTTATGGAACAGACTAGTTTCCATCCTGTGAGCCAACATTAGTATGAGAAGGATGTAACAATAATAATAATAAGAAGAAGAAGAAGAAGAAGAAGAAGAAGAAATAAATGTAAGATTCTGACATTCCTACTTTATCATGGTAACATCAGTCATGACTTTTCAGTTGTGACTAAGGGCCTGATCCAATGCCCGTTATAGTCAGGGATATGTCCATCTATTGAATTTGATAAGCATTGGAACAAGACCTATGTTATCCAAATAATTCTTCAAAGAAAGCGCTCAAAGATTCATCCAACCTCATCAACCAACCTGCTTTCTCAGAGTAGGTGTGGAAGACACTTTGTACTGAAAGTACAAAAAGAGCTCCTGTTCTAACAAGCAATCTTTCTAGACACTTTGGTCTTCTGGTAGCCAGAAGCATTTTTTCAATTTTACAGGACAGAGGTCAGCACAGATCCCCCTACAACTCAGGCAGCAACAGATAATGTAAATTTGTTGGTTCAGGAATCCTTAATCTAAAGAGAAATTGAACATCTTCCTTTCTCCCTTTGAACCAACTCCATATCACACAGAAGCATTCTAAAAGTAGGACAAAAAGTTGAATTCCAAGAGATTTCCACTCTCCTTTTCATTCTGTCTTCTATGCCAATGAATTTATATTACAAAAATAAAGAAATAAATATATCCAGGCATAGAAGCCATCATCCCAGTACCACCTTCAGAGCATCATCCAGGTCTTTCTTTTCCAGGTTGTTTGTAGTTCTTATGAAGACAGGTGGATTCTGTCTCCATTCAGTCAATATCTGTAATGGAAACAAGATTCTGAAAAGAAAATGTTCCATGACTCACTCGAGAAATGGCTCCCTTCTACCATTTTATGCTCCATGCATTTGATGAATCCTTCCTTTCCTCACAAGATCAGGCTAACAGGTTGACCTGGCAGCATTTTACACCTATTTTTGACTAACTGTACAGAAATGTAAATGAATATACAAATTGCAGGGCGGGGGCAAATCAAATCCCTAGGTTTTAATTCTTCTCTTCCAACATTCTGCTTCGGTAGTCACCTCCCAAGATTTGCAGTGAATACTCACATCAATTTATATGGCATTGGGGAACTGACTGGACTCTTGAATTGTTAATTTCTAAATTTTTCTAATTTGGGGTTCTTTTGAAGGTATGCATTTTTTTAAAAAACAAACGGATTGTTTGGGAGTGTCACTTGGACTCGACTGAAGCATGTTTTCAACCTTATCTCTTCTTTAACTAAGTTTTCTGCATGTGACTAAGATAAATATATAAGATAGGTAGCAAGAAGTTTGTTGGAGAAATCAAGGTCATATTGAAGCCCCAGACTGAATCAGGACCTAGAACAGTCTGGATTTCATGAGTCAGCTTTTTTTTTTCTTGTGGGGACCCAGTTACGTATTGTATGTATTGGTGGGAAAAATAGTATAAGAAGAGGTAATGAGTGACACATGGCATGATTTGTAGGAACCTAGCACTGCTGGTGGTAAACAAGCATTCTAAAGTAAAATTATTTATTTGTGGATGTTTTCTAATATTGTGTTCGGAGGCCCAGCTTATTAGGAATTACCAGAGAGAAAAATGTTAATGTAGCAAAAACAGCACAAAAATTTTAATTGGGTGATGGAAGCTAACCCAAATGGCTTGATCCTTCTCCCTTGAAGGCAATAGGAGTTTTATGATGGGAGCAGGTTCAGGCCTATCCAATACTGTCAAAATAGTACCTTCTATTTGCTATTATTGATGAGATCTTTTATCATGGTATAAATAACAAAGGATTCAATCTTGCGAGGTGCTCTGCATCCTCAACTTCCATTGAAGCTAATGTGAGTTTAGCATCACAGGATTGGGCCTTTAGCCTGTATTCACTTTTCTCATTCTGATTACAAGGATCCATTAACTCATCAACCCTGGACTCCAATTAACACTTCGGTTCCATTACAAAACTACAAAGTCATATCAAATTGCCACAGAAAACTGATACACAGGTGAGTTTTAATAGCACACAGTTTATTTTGCAGGTGCCTGGCATGCTTTGGGGTTGATTCACCATTACACCATGTGAAACTGGAGTAAGCTAACTTCAATGATATAAGTGGAATTACACTGGTATAAAACTATAGTAACCCTGTGATGAATCAGGCCCTTTATCTCTACAACAAGGATGGAAGGACCTAAAAAGGTACTGCATGAAATAAGGCTTAGTCACAACCCAAGTTTCCATCAATTCAAACTTTCTACGAGTGACAATCTCATGATAATTTGCTGCTGCTTATAACTCTGTCCTTGCAACATCCTCCAGCTGAGTGCTGTACTATGACCAGAGTAATCCGCATATAGCATAACAGTTGCAACAAAGCAAAATTTGCAATATGGCAAATGGGAGTGCTGGTAAGACATGAGTTTATTGCCTGACCCCAGTCACAAGATGTAATAAGTCAATGCTCCTGTAAAAATCAATGGCAGGGGTCCTGTGGAAAAAAATAGCATGTGATCATATAATTAAAGACCGTATCATAATGTATATGCACAAGAGGGGCAAACTGAGGTTGCACAGGTAGCCTTAATTCTGGCTTTCCTAAGTTAGGAGTGCTTGACTTTGCAACTTTAATTCTCTCTTTTAATATGTTTTTTATGTGTAATATATATTGAAATTAAGAATAAGATACAAAAAACTGAATATAAGGGATATAACGTTGAAGGTCTGCTCCCAGGGCGGACGTAGTCTCCAAATTTAATGGGTGCATTATACTGAACTTCTGAGCGGACACTGACCACCTGCAGCAAAACCGTTCACCCCAGCACCGCAAATCTAAACCCCACCCAGTGCAGAAGGGAGACCTTGGGGTGGGATTTGGAGAGCGAGCCCACCTTGCACTGATCCTGCAGCGGTGGCACCTGTCCCACAGGGCTTGGCCCGGCTCCCCACTCTGGACATTGCAACCTGGCACACGGGGTCACAGCACCACTCAGGTTTGGCCTGGCTGCTCCTTCATCATGGCAGAGCAGTGGCAAGGACAAATTTGAGTGAGTGGCGTCGTGACCTGATGCATGGGGTCACTGGGAGAACATCTGGACCTAACCTGAGTGGCGCCATGACCCCATGCACTAGGTCACAGTGCCCAAAGCAGGAAGCCAGGCCCAGCCCCTCAGGACAGGCACCATAGCGGCAGGGTAAGTGTGGGGCGAGTTTGCTGTCCAGTCCACTGCCACCCCCTAAGGCCTTCCCTTCTCCCCAGGCCAGGAGAAGCATATGCTTTCCTGGCTTTGCACCATTATTGGTTTCACGATTTCTGTGGGTGCAAATGAACACATGAAACCTCACTAAAGTTGCCACTGGTCTGCTCCCTACTTTGCATCAAAGATTTACATATACATGCTGTCACGCTGTATGCATTGTTCATAACTGTGAGTGCCAGCCTCAGGGCAGACTGTCGAAAAGCAGAGACCCCAAGCGGGTGGTGTGTTCTGTAATTAGATTTCACCAAGTCAGCAACAAATGTGAACTGGATCACTATACCAGTCTTACCATGGAGTCACAGACAGTCCCCTGCACACTCCAGTCTATCTTGCCAGCCAGGCAAGCTGGACTTTGTGATCTTTGGTGTAAGTGACCATTTATCACTAAATATTCAGGTTGCTCCCAGCAGGGCCGGTGCAAGGAAGTTTCGCACCCCCTGCGCCCCCCACCCGTAATGCCGCCCCCCACCACCACCACCACCCACGGGCCCTCAGCCCCCTCCCAACCTGCAGGAGCTGAGCAGGAAGCCGGGGGCAGGGCGGCGGCTCGCCGCAGCTGCCCTGCGGCTCCCCGCTCGGGCTGGCAGGGAGCTGGCAGGGGCTCCCCCTCCTACCCCGCCACCGAAGACGCCCCAGCTTACCTGCGGGAGGTCCATAGGTCTATCTGCAGAAGGCCCCTTCCGCCGAATTGCCGCCGAAGCCGCGGGACCAGCGGACCTCCCGCAGGCAAGCAGCTTCGGAGGCAGGGCGGAAGTGCTGCTAATAATACCCTCCGCCGAAGCCACGGACCTCCCGCAGGCAAGCGGAAGCAGTTTCGGTGGAGGGTATTATTAGCAACACTTCCGCCCTGATGCCGAAGCTGCTTGCCTGCAGGAGGTCCGCTGGGCTCAGCGGCAATTCGGCGGAAGGGGCCTTCTGCCGATAGACCTGCGGCAGCTTCGGCGGCGGGGGAGGACGGGGCGCCCCTGGCAGCAGGCTTTTTCATCCCTGCCAGCAGTGCGCCCCGTTACGGCCCTGCCGCAGCCAGCCGCCCCCTGGCTCCCGGTGCCCTAGGCGACCGCCTAGGGTCGCCTAGTGGGCACGTCGGCCCTGGCTCCCAGTCCCTAGAGACCAGTCACCTACCCCAGGTCAATTTGTACCTCAGCTCTCACACCAAAAACAGCAAATCCTATAGTAAACTAACTAAGGACTTATTAACTAGGAAAAAGAAAAGAGAGTTATTTACAGGTTAAAGCAGGCAACATAGATACACACATGAGTGACAGTCTGTGGTTCCAAAAGGTGTCAGAGATGTGGTAATCTGTCAGCACTGAATGTCTTTTAGAGCTAACCCAGGTTGACCTGGAGATCTCTGCTTCTGTTTCCTAGCTCCAACCCTGTGAGAGTCCAAAGAGCAAAGAGATGAAGAGTTTTCATGTCAGCTGTCTTTATTTTCTTTCCAGAAGTCAAGCTGATGGGACAAGCTTCCTTGCACCTAGCACCTTTATAGGTGTGAGAGGGCCATTAGTCCAGTCTTTGTAACATGAGGTTTCACAGTTTCCCACTTATTTTGGATAGTCCTCCTTGATGGACAGGGGAACCCTCCTCCTGCCTCAGTTCACAAGTTCAGAACAGACGTGTTTACAGTTCTAAAGCAAAACTTACATATGACCTTGCCCTTACAAGCAAGATTAATACATGCAGCAACTTACAAGTATTTTATAGAGGCTAAACACATCTTTACAAATCTAGCACCTGTCTTGACCAATATTAACATACAGGTGAGGTGGTCTGGTTTCCAGCTATGAGTTTGTCAGGGTTCGGCTGATACTCACAGCGTTGGCAAGAGCAGACACGTGGTCTAGCAGCATCAGACAACCAACCAAGGTCAAATCTATTTTTTTCTTTTTGTGTCTATTTCTGCATATGTTACACTTGCTGTATAGGTAAACCTTATATAAGCACTAACATATCTTAGGGTGCTTTTTTGTGAGTGGTGCATTATAAGAGATGGACCAGCTTCACACACAACTTGTTTTAGTTTTGAGCAGTAAGGAAAGCCCAGCATTTAGTCCATTATGATTATCAGTTGGCATTATTAGAGCACCCAAAAGCATACTAGTTGCATTGCAGACATTCAAGAAAAGACCGCTCCCTTTCCTGAAGTGCTTACAGTATAAGGCCACAGTCCTGCAAACCACTTAAATACATGCTTCAGTGGGACTTCTATGCTTCAGTGGGACTTCTATGCTTAAGTGCTTCGCTGGATTGGGAGCAACAAGGGCACAGATTGCTAAGGCCATTCAATGAGCATTCAGGCCCCTGCAGGCAGATCCCACTGCATGATCAGGGCCTGAAAGACAAAACATACAGATAACAGGATATACAACAGTTAAAGAATTATTTTTGCTAATAAATTTCCAACGCGTGGTATTATTAAGTCCACCCTACCCCAGCTGGTCATCAAATTCAGTCCCATACAGACTGACAATGCACTTTATTCGGCTTGAGTCCTTAGCTGTGATTTCCTTTTTAAAAGCATTTGTTAGGGGAATACTCACATGTAAAGGCATACATGGGTATGGCAAAGAGGTACAGTATTAAAAGGGAGGTCAAATTAAGGTTCCATTAACCTTGATCGGGTCCTTTCAAAAGGAGATGAAAAAGACAGCAAATTGCTGCTCAAAACAGGAGCTCTCAAGACGAGCTCCTTTGTACTGGAGCAAGTATTTATAGATCACTCAGAAATCCTGAACAACGGGGCTTGTAAACGGACTGACAGGCTTTTAGCTAACCTGGGGTTAGCAACTACCACAGTAAGTTCTCTCTATCCTTTGCCACAGGGAGCTTTGTGTAAGCAGACTGCTGCTGGCAGTTTCTAAATTCATGTATATACATATTACACAGTTAATGATTTCTCAGCATAAACCAGATGATCTCTTCTGGAGCTTAACTGGTTAAAAAAAAATCTATTTTTCAAGATTTCTGATTAGTCCATCAGGAAAATGACAGTAAAACACTTGGTGGATGAACTGTAAATAGATACGTGTGATTTTGATTGTCCTACATCAGAAATCAGATGTCATGAAGAATACACAGGTCTGGGCAAGAGACAGAGTGCTCAGATTAGAGATTTTTAAATTTATTTAATGTTTTCAAGTACTTATTTTTAAATTCACTTCAGAAAACCTAAATGGCTCACCATAACTCCCATGTCAATGTAACTTGGCAGGCAGGATTGAACCGGGGATCTCGAGTTTAGTGCATGAGCCTCTACAGCAGTGTTTCCCAAACTTGGGATGCCGTTTGTACAGGGACAGCCATTGGCACGCCCAGCCGGTGTGTTTACCTGCCGCATCCGCAGGTTCGGCTGATCGCGGCTCCCACTGGCCGCGGTTCGCTGTGGCTGGCCAATGGAGGCTGCGGGATGCGGCGCGGGCTGAGGGATGTGCTGTTTGCCATGTCACTTTAAGTGTTCTCAGTGCCACTAGATGGGACAGAACACCACACCCAAGAGGTGTGTGGGTTACATCAAGAAATCAGAGGAGCCTGAGACAAAGCTTAGATCTAGATCTGAACCTCTGCAAACACTCAGGGTACAGTTGTGTAATTTGGATCCAAAGTTTTCATTCGGCTCATTATACAGATAGGAGTTGTATTACCATTTAGTGCAGGCCTGAGTTTAAGGAGACCCTGTGCGATGACAGCAGGCCGTATGGGCTGTATTTAATTAATCTAGGAGTTAAAAATCTAGGAAGGATTACTGGGTTTTGTTCATGAACTCAACAAACAACCCTTTTTTCATTTACTATTAAAAAGTCTTCTCTTCTTTAGGATGGGGCTCAATATAGTGCCAACTATGAAGGTCAGATCTCATGGCAGATTCAAAGTTCAGGAATGTCTGGATATAGAATTTTGATTTGACCTATTATAGAGATAGGCATTATCAGCAAAGTCCAGCTGCAGCCATGAACATCCTCAGAGTTCAGAGATATTTGGATCTAGAGTTTCGGTTCAGTCCCACCTTTACAGGAGTAATGCAGTTTGAACAGTATATGGATTACAAAAATCAGGTCCTAGGAAGATAAAATGCTAATCCTTAGGGATTTTTCCCTTTTGTTTCAGAGTGGCTCTAATCATGGGCCAATTGTCAAGAAAATTTTGGAACCTCTTATTGCAGCAAGGTCCCTAGAAACCCCACTATACTTGTACACATTCCAACTATAACTCCTGTCTTCAAGGGGTGGATATATAACTTGTCTGTGAACACTGGCCAAGTGTTGAAACTTGGTGTGAAAATAGACAATAAAATTTGTCAAGAGATTAATCCTCATGAAATGGTAAATAAAAAAACCCCCATATTTCAAATATCTGAGATATCTAAATTTTGAAGAAATTACAGACCTGATCCTAAATATGTAATAAGTAATGTGTGTTAAAGTTTTACTGTAACTTTGCCTTAATACAGTTTTAAAAAAAAATCACAACTGCGGCAGGCTGAAACATGGAGTGCAAACTGCTCCTCAGCCCCTTGCTTAAGTTATGAAAGCTCAGGGAAAGGAACTGTTTTTAAAATGGTAAATCAGCAATGCCTTTATATGGGGTTGGGGTTTTTTTAGCCAGGTGTGGTGGCTGAGTCACAGGTTCAGTTCAGCCTGCCGAGATCAACTCAGCCCTTTACTCTTCTGAAATGTAGGTGTTTGGCCTTTTCAGATGAAATCCTCAACATTTAACTTCATATCACTTGTGCTGATATGTGCGGACTGCTGCTCCTCTCCCACAGGGTGGCTGCATTTCAATTGGCTCAGTGTATATACATAATTTGTAAAATGCTGGAGGCTCCTTTGCGATGAAAGACCTCCAGCATCTTAACCTGGTCATCTCATGCTTAACCTCACTTGTAAAAGTTTGAGGCCAATACCTGACGCCATTACCTAATTAGCACGTGGGCCTTAAATTTCACTTGCCTCTATGTAAAACACACATAGGGTGTACTCAAGCTCCCTCTCTATGCCTAGATTGCCTTCTGTCCCCCGATCCCTCAACCTATCTGACTTCTACCTGTCTGGGCATGACCTCCTCTTCACCTGATTATGAAGCATCATTAGAAAGACAAGGTGGGTGAGGTAATATCTTTTATTGGACCGTCTGTTGGAGAGAGAGAGAGACCCAAGCTTTCAAGATGCACAGAACCCTTCTTCAGGTCTAGGAAACATACTCAGTGTGTCACAGTTATGGAGCATCATGACACATACATAGATCAGGAGGTTAACCCAAGTGCATATTTCCAATCAGGAGCATGGAAATTCAGTCTTTGCCATGGGAGTCAAAAGAAACTGACAATCAAGGATGGTGCTCTGGCTCCTTATTTAGTCAACGTACATGCACCAGAGCACCACTTCCCCTGTTGGACCAGTTAATATGATTTTGAGGATGCCACGGTGTAGCTAAGGTTCTCCAGCCTTAGTACAATGTAGGTATCATTTGTTATATGCATATTTTCCTGGATGACTTCATCACCAAAACAAGAAAAGGTCAATTGGCTGACATAGTTGGAGACCATGGATTAGAATGTAGGAATAAAAGAGCACACAGACTGATTGAATGTGCAAGCAGGAATGATCTAATTGCCTAAAATACGTGGTTTTAGCATCACCTGAGACGTTTATATACGTGGCAAAGCCCTGGAAATGAACCAGGATACACAATAAAGGAATCAGATAGATTATATTTTAATATCAAAAAGGTTTTGTATTGCAGTTTTAGATGCTAGAATGCTCCCAGTGGCAGACTGCAGTCGTGATCATAATCAGCTTGCTGTGAAGCCGAGACTAAATCTTAAAAAATTACCTAATCTAAAAGACAAAAAATCCTACAGACTACTGTGGACGGACTCAAACAATAACAAAAGTGGTTGACTTTTGAAATGTATTCCATGCAATCTCTTGATGTCTCCTACAAATGCAACAATAAAGATACTTCAAGGAAAATTTGAAAAAAAAAAATTAAGACAGCAGAACGTATAGACAGTACATTGGTATTGGGAGAGAAAGGATGTTAAACATTCATGGATGACTGATGACATTGTAAATATAATAAATGCAAGAAGAGAAGGCAAAAATAGAAAAGTTACACACATTCAAGAAGCATGCAAAGAGGCAAAAGAAAAATGTCTAGAAGAAAGATGCAATGAAATCAAAGAATATAAAGTGAGACACAACCACAAAGACGTTCGTTGCACTGTAAAAAACAACAACGAGACAAAGAAAGAAGTCAAGGAAAGGAATGAGCTGTATTAAAACTAAAATTGGCAGCGTATGCTATGAAACCAACAGCATCATGGAAAGATGGATGGAATATGTGAAGGAATTTTTTGATTATCCTGAAAAAATTGAAAGATAGACATCACAAAAGGAGAAAAAAAGCATAGCATATTGCAGTGTCAGAACTAGAAAGAGTGCTAAAAGATAAACAAGTAAAGCAGCTGGGCAGGATGGCATTGTGGTTGCAATGCTACAATCCCTGAATGAAGATTCAAAAAAATGTCTGCTAAAACTTTCAATGAGATATAGACATAAGGAGAACTTCAAGAGGTTGATCTTAATTTCTTTACCAAAGGTTAATAATGCTAGCGAATGTGAATAACATTAAAACCAGAAGCCGGAGAAGCCACACATTCAAAGTTTTGTTGAAAATCACCTGCACATGGATACATTAACATCTCTAGACAAGAATTAGCCGATGTTAGTTTGATTTCCACTAAAGATTAGGAACAGGAAGGCAATTTTTGCTCAGAGGATATTATGTGAATGTGCAATAGAAATGTAAAGGGAAATTTATATGTGCTTTGTGGATTTTTCAGAAGACATTTGATAAAAATCCAACCTGACAAGAGGATACATATTCTTGAAGAATGTAGTATTGACTTCCAAGATCTACAATTAATAAAAATCCTGTGTTGGGGCCTATCACTGGGTTCACTAACCAGAGTGGCACCTCCTGCTGGCTGTCTTGGGGATTAGTTCTCTCAGCCAGTGCCCCCTCTCCTGGTGGTGCCTCTCCAGTCATCGTCTCCACCTGCAGACCCTTCTCAGTCCAAGTCCCACAGTGTCCTCTTCACGACTCCTCCCTCCAGCCAAACCACCATCCATGTTTTCCCCTTTCTGTGGATGGTGGAGTATCTCCCAGTTCTACAGTCCAGCCAATTTCCCAGTGGTGAGTGGGGGGGCATGGGACCCAGGCCCACCCATTAGTCTGGGTCCCAACCCAGTGACCCTGTAGCTAGCAACCTCCTGCTGCCTCTCCTTAACTTCTTCACCAGTGCTGATTCAATTCCCTGGGCCACTTCCCCATGGCCCCAGCATCTTCACCCACTTCCCAGGGCCTCCAGCAAGTCCCAGCAGCCAGTCAGGAGCTCCCTCTTGCACCCCCAGTCCCTGCTAGCAACTGCTCTGTCCAAGGTGCTACCTCCCTGCAACCTGCTAGAAACATAGTGCTCTCTCCTTGGGCTCCCTGGAGCAACTGACCCTGCTCTGCTCTGCAGCTCCCTTTTATGTGAGCCCACTGGGCCCTGATTGGCTGCCTCCTGCACAGCCTTCCCATGCTGTTTTTAACCCCTTCCTTGACAGTGTGAGGGTGAATACCCCATCATAGGGACAGAAACCAGCAGTCTGAATGAACAATTAATTGAGTACTGCAGCATCAAGAAAAATGTACACCAAGGATGCAGCCTATCTCCGCAACTATTCAATATAGATGGCTCTTGGCAAGATGGCAATAAACTGATTCAAACCTCCTTTCCTGAACAATACTGAATTCTATACTATTCAAAATCTGGATCCAGATCTGAATTCTGCAGTTTAGGCCCATCCCTATTAAGATTATAGCCACATAAAATGGCATCAGCAGGGCTCACTAAAACATCTAGTAAAAGTCTATGGACCAGATCCTGAAGTCCTTATACATTTTTATTCAGTCAAAATTCCCATCACCTGAGTAAAATCAAAGTAAAGACTTCTGGGTTTGGCCCTACATAAATATTTCCTCTCCTTTATTTTCTCTCCCTCTCTCTCAAGATGTAGTAAGAAAACCAACTTGTTAAACAGCAGGGTAGAGCCAAAGGTCAAGAGCTTCAGCTACTCTGAATGCTAATGCATCAGTGGAGGAGATGGAGATTCAACATAATTTTGAAGAGTGACTCTAAACTAGTGTGATTAATTATGATTTTTTTAAAAATCAGTTTCATCCCAAGCCCCTCAACCTTTACTGGATTAATACAATTTGGTTCTGGTGATACACATGAAAAGACAGACACTTGAAATGCTCTCTTGTCCAAGATAGGACACAAAATCATTCTGAAGGCAGATGCACCTCTTTGATTTACAATGTTTCAATAAAGAAAAATTACCATAATAATTAAAAGTTAACAGCCTGGTGAGAGACATGAAAGAACCATGCTAAAAAAGGGAGGAGAGGGGGAGTGTGGGGTGGGGGCAGGAGGAGGTCTATTCTATGGGAATGTCACTCATTGTAAATACATAGGAGCAGAGTTTCTACACTCTGTCCTCCACTTCCCATTTTGTTCATGTCAGGGGTGTGTATAATAGGGCAGCAGTTAGTTTTTGTTGTGTACAAAGAAAGATCATAAAAGACAAGTAGCAGTTGCACTGCTAAGGGCTGTGCACCATGATGGTACCCATCCCATGCCACGCCCTCCCCTTACCCAGAAGAATATAAGCCTCATTACTACTGGAGCCCAGGATCACTGACAGCACAATTTTGCATAGCCTCAGACATACAGCTTGTTTTATGAAGTGGCGGCTTGTATTGGTCAACCTGGCCCTTTGTGAAATCATGCCAAAAGCTGCTAGGTCTGAGGACAGATGTTCTTTGTTCCACAACAGATGCATCCTTTCTTTGTCCACTTTCTTTTATGGCCACATTGCTGCAGTAGCATCCTATCCCCAAACAGACTATGTCTCACATCTGCCATAGCTCTAAAGGAGACATTATTGCCTGGGATTTATAGCGACTGACTTAAGTTATAGGCACACTGCTACTGAACTACTGCCAGTGGTCACACACTGTTGTGTGCATGCATACTTTTTTTTAAATGACCAAGGGAGATGCCAAATCAGTGAAAGTCTGCAATTCAGACATCAGATATAAGGATGTAAAGCAATGAGACGTGGGGGGAAGCTGAATCAAGCAAGCCCTGTTCAACTTGGCTCTCATCCATATTTGTACTAGTTTGCCTTTTTTCCAATATGCATTATTAGTTCTTTGTTATACCACTTTTTGTGTGTATATGGTAAATTAGAGGGGAAGAGGAGGACAATGTTGCCTAACAGATTATGGAACAAAATATCTCCATCTATATCCCAAATGTTGTTGTCCCTACTTGGTGCTGACTCTGGCAAAACTCCTATTGGACTTCAATTATATCTCACCCTTCAGTTTTAAGTCATTTTAAAGACCTCGCCACAAGCCGAGAAAGAAATCAAGTTCTGCTTTCAAATGGGGCTTGGTTCATATATTTTTTTTATCATCGTCAGCTTTGAAAGAGCTTTTTAAAAATTGTACAGTAGCAAACATCCCTACAGAATTACTATGGGGAGTTGAAATGGAATCAGGTTCCTGTGTCAGTCTATTATTCTTAATACAGTGTCCAAAAGTATTGCTTTAGAGAGAAATTTTAAAAAGTTAGCTTCTCCCATGAAGAGTTTACAATCTGAAAGCCTAACCCTGCAAACTCTTACTCCCTCCCATGAATTGTTACTCACGTAGGACTAGATAGGCCTATTGTCAGTGGGATGACTCACTCAAACAGGTGGCAGAATAGACCCTTAATTTTAGGCAAAACACAATGAGTGCCAGCAGTAAACAAATAGGTAGGTACAGGGGAAAAGGAGGATAAGGTTTAATAAAGTTAGGTTGTGTGGTAACTGAAGGGTTTTTTTATAGCTGACTTGATGGTGCTTATATAACTCCTGCCCCCCCCACCCCACACACACAATCAAATTCAGACCTAGTATCAGTACAACTTCACTGAAGTAAATTGTATATATTTGTGTAAGTCTCTATGCTTGAAAGCCACTCCAACAGATTTGTCCGCTGTTTTTCTATCATCAGAGAATAGAAGCAGGTGGGTTTTATCACTTGTTTGTTCATTTTTTGTTTTGCACTAAGGAACAAATGTATTATTATTATTATCATTGCATCCATTAGATAACCCTGGGTAGGAGTCTCGTTTACACAAAGGTCCCACGACCATGGCAGTGTGCAATGGCCTTAGAGTGGATGTAATTGTCAATTATTGCCAGAGCAGTGTAAATGGGGCTTGGGCTGTGTGAGAATCTGTGGGCTTAAGTATAAATTTGTATCATCATTTTAGCCAATGGCTAAGTCTGAAAACTTATGCAGAGGTCATGCTTCGGCCTTAAGAGAAGAAGAGGAAATCTTCACCAAATTGGGATCCTAGGACAATTACTCCCCATCTACTCCCACAGTAAATTCACATCTGAAAAGCATGTAATCTCTATGTTCCCTGAGTTTTGAAAAATCCTACATAGGTGTTAGGATCCAGCCCCAGTTGCTGATTGAAATGACAATATAATTTTGATCAGGAGTACACACAAAACAATATGTTCAGTGTGATAATATTTTTTACTCCTTTTGACCCAAGCGGTTAGCCAATATTCAGTCTTGTTGGTTGTTTCCATTAGGAGAAGAAATTGAGATGGAGTCAGGTATTTCTCTGCTACAATCCTATTTATTTACAGAGAATGTACATGAAGTCCTGTTTCCATGAGCACAAGAGGAATCACAGGAGGCAGTTTCTTTGCTCACAGCTCCAAGCATCTTTCTAGACAGCACTTTGCCCAAAGAGTCCCCTCTCTGTGCTTTCTCTCAGGGCCACATTTCCAGTGCTTTTCTTGCTGTCTGCTTGGCTTTTGGGCTGCTTCTGCTCCCAGACACATATAGCCCCATCAAACAATACCCAGTGAAACCACTCTGCTCACAGAGTTTGAGACTGGCCTTGAGTGTGGCCTGTGCTTTGAGTGGTGGTTCCTTTTGTTTCAGTAATAGTATTCCTGCTTCTTACATTTATCCTGAATGAAGGGCAGCTGTCACACCCACCAGCTTTAACAAGGTTTCGCTCAGCCTCCATCATAACAATATAGTAAATAATGCATTAGCATCCATTGATCTTTAATTTTTTTTAAAAAGGGACAATGGGTTCATCTATTTCTGTTGTCCAGTGTTGCTTGGTTACTGTGCCTGTAAGTGTCTATCTTTCACTCCTGGAGTTGATTTCAAGACATATTTCAAAGCTTCCTTTGGTCAAATGTAATTACACCAGAGAGGAGTTTGATCTGCTAATATAAAAATGCACATTGTCATGTGGCTTGCAGGGCTAGGGCTAGAACAATAGAGGCTCAGGTCTGAACAAGTCATCTTTTGTGGATTGGGGCTTTATTGCATGGGCCCTAGTTTAATCCAAATTGACATCAACTTGGCAAAAGTCTGTAGCTGCATTTCTTCTGCATATATTTACAAACAATAAGCATGAAGACAAGTGCAAGCCAAAGAGTAGCGTCTGTATTTCCCCAGAGCATCACAAATTTTAGTTAGCACAATCCCTTCACCTGTGTCTCTTTGGAAAAAAGAACACACTGCGTAAAGATGTTGGTTCATCTGCACCAAATTAGCTCTGAGCTGGGAATGGCTCCCTGAGCTGCCCCTAGCTCTGAATTAACCCCTCAAGCCCCAGGCCATTGTTCAGCTTGGCAAGACCTTTTTAGAGACCCATCGGGGCTGGATGTGGCAAGGCCTTGGGGTCCCTTCCAGAGGATACAAAGATCTGTGCACCCCATCAAAGTCATATTTATGAAGTTCAAGTTGAGAAATATCTTAAGATACCCAAAGGAGAAAATAAAACAACTGGAAATGAGTACATGCTCACTGAACTGAGTAGAAATTAGCTGAATTTTGCCTGGAAGAATGTAAAAATATCAGCATTTTCCACACAGTATCTTTAGTCAGAGAATAAATAGCATAGGAGCTAAGGATTATGCTGTGTACAGCGATTTGAAAAGAGTGGGAAGAAGCTCAATCTATTTTTTGTCCCAGAAAAGAGATCATTACATTGAAGTATTTGCAAAAGCGGATGACAGAAGCCTGACATTACAAAATGGATTCAAGTGGGCCCCACGCAGCAGGAGCAGGAAACAGGACTAGTATGTCAGTCTCTACAATAATCTCCTTTCTTACTGCATTCAAAATGAAGATGCTTCCCCCTCCCCCGCGCCAAGTGTAGTCATTGTATGCTATTGCCTTTATCCAGCATTTGAATAAAAGAGGGGCATGTGTCATACCATAGATCCAGGGATTTATGCCAGCAGATTAAATGTCAAGGGTTCAATTCTCAGTTAAAAGTTGGGCTGCTCTCTTCTATTCAGTCAATAACTTGAGCTGTAAATCCCTGGCACTCAGATCCTCCTCCCCAGCAGTGTCTCAAATGTATAGGTTTCAGAGTAGCAGCCGTGTTAGTCTGTGTCAGCAAAAAGAACAGGAGTACTTGTGGCACCTTAGGGCTTGTCTTCACTACCTGCCGGATCGGCGGGGAGCAATCGATCTATCGGGGATCGATTTATTGCGTCTTGTTTAGACGCGCTTAATCGATCCCCGAACGCGCTCCTCGTCGACTCCGGAAATCCACCTCGGTGAAAGGCGGAAGCGGAGTCAATGGGGGAGCGGCAGCGATCGACTCGCCGCCGTTCTCACGGCCAGGTAAGTCGATTACGATATGCCGACTTCAGCTACGTTATTCACGTAGCTGAAGTTGCGTATCGTAGATTGACACCCCCCCCTAGTGTAGCCCAGGGCTTAGAGACTAACAAATTTATTTCAGCATAAGCTTTCGTGGGCTACAGTCCCACTTCATCGGATGCATAGAATGGAACATACAGTAAGCAGATATTTATACATTCAGAGAAACATGAAAAGGTGGAAGTACCCATACCAACTGTAAGAGGCTAATTAATTAAGAGGAACTATTATCAACAGAGGGAAAAAAACTTTTGAAGTAATAATCAAGATGGCCCATTTCGGACAGTTGACACAAAGGTGTGAGGATAGTTAACTAGGGGAAATAGATTCAATTAACGTAATGACCGAGCCACTCCCAGTCTGTTCAAACCTAAGTTAATGGTATCTAGTTTGCATATTAATTCAAGTTCAGCAGCTTCTCATTGGAGTCTGTTTCTGAAGCTTTTTTGTTGCAAAATTGCCATCTTTAAGTCTGTCACTGAGTGATTAGAGAGGTTGAAGTGTTCGCCTACTGTTTTTTTGAATATTATGATTCCTGAGGTCAGATTTGTGTCCGTTTATTCTTTTGCGTAGAGACTGTCTGGTTAGGCCAATGTACATGGCAGAGGGGCATTGCTGGCACATGATGGCATATATCACATTGGTAGATGTGCAGGTGAATAAGCCCCTGATGGCGTGGCTGATGTGATTAGGTCCTATGATGGTGTCACTTGAATAGCTATGTGGACAGAGTTGGCATCGGGCTTTGTTGCAAGGATAGGTTCCTGGGTTAGTGTTTTTGTTGTATGGTGTGTGGTTGCTGGTGAGTATTTGCTTCAGGTTGGGGGGCTGTCTGTAAGCGAGGACTGGTCTGTCTCCCAATATCTGTGAGAGTGAGGGATCATCTTTCAGGATAGGTTGTAGATCTTTGATGATGCGCTGGAGAGGTTTTAGTTGGGGGCTGAAGGTGATGGCTAGTGGCGTTCTGTTATTTTCTTTGTTGGGCCTATCCTGTAGTAGGTGACTCCTGGGTACTCTTCTGGCTCTGTCAATCTGTTTTTTCACTTCAGCAGGTGGGTATTGTAGTTTTAAGAATGCTTGATAGAGATCTTGTTGGTGTTTGTCTCTGTCTGAGGGATTGGAGCAAATGCGGTTGTATCTTAGAGCTTGGCTGTAGACAATGGATCGTGTGGTGTGTCCTGGATGGAAGCTGGAAGCATGTAGGTAAGTATAGCGGTCAATAGGTTTCTGGTATAGGGTGGTGTTTATGTGACCATCGCTTATTAGTACAGTAGTGTCTAGGAAATGGACCACTTGTGTGGACTGGTCTAGGCTGAGGTTGATGGTGGGATGGAAATTTTTGAAATCATGGTGGAATTCCTCAAGGGTTTCTTTTCCATGGGTCCAGATGATGAAGATGTCATCAATGTAGCACAAGTAGAGTAGCAGCGTTAGGGGACGAGAGCTAAGGAAGCGTTGTTCTAAGTCAGCCATAAAAATGTTGGCATACCGTGGGGCCATGTGGGTACCCATAGCGGTGCCGCTGAAGTTATTGTAATGTATAGCATCTTTCAAGCAGATTTTTTTTAAAACCCACCATCATTTTTCTGACTACTACTTTCACTACTACTTTCAAACAACAAGAAATAAAAAAGGAAACAAGTGTTCTCCTATATCCCATTCGTGTAAACAGCTAAGAGGGCACTGGAGAATAGAGATGGGCTCGAAGCTAGATTTTTGTTCTTGTTTGAATATGTACCTTGTGTCCTCTGCAATAAGGAGGCACACCACACCTGCTTTCTCAAGCTCAGGGACACAAATGGGGAGGAATTCTTTTAGTGCTCATGTAGATGCAACATGCATTTCCTGAGAAACATCCTTAGAAGTTCAACACAAAATAATGTCCTCTTCAGACAAAGGCTCTTCCACATTTTTCATCACCTGTTCCAGAATGTGTTTATTTTGCCAGCTGGACTCTAGTTTCATAAATTATGGAAGGGCCTCTTTCTTGAGGAAAGCAGACCTGTGCTTACAGCAGTGACCTGCCATGGGAAAACATAGCGCACAGGAAGAGGACAGGAAGTTGTGTTTATAATATGCAACAATTGGGCTACTCTTTGCCAGAAAAAGTGAGGTCAGAGGGTCACGGCTGTTAGCTTGCTATCTATTTCTAGAGAATACTAAAAACCCGCAAAGGACACAGGTTCTGTGCAATTATTTCAAGGAGCTGTTTCTGGCCATAATTTGCACTTGTTTTTCCAGGTTTGATTAAATCAGTGGTCAATTAACTAGAGTTTGGGGGAAATCTGTAGCTTTGTCTCAGGCTTTCATGAAAACCTTTCTCCACCTTCAGTTTGAATTGGTTCACAAGAAAAACAAAGCTCAAATGTTCAGTCTTCCCTGATGTGGGAGAAAAGCTCCATTAAACTCAGGAAGTTTAAATGATTTCTTCCCACATCCATGAATCAATCCAGGTTCACTTGAAATTTGCTCAGAGATTTGCCCCACTGCGAGGCAGATTCTGCTATGCCTATTATGTTGAGTAGCACCTTATTCCATAAGTGGCTTCATTGATTTCAGTGGGACTGCTCACAGAATAAGGTACGCTTACCCTGAGTAAGAGTATCAGAATCTAGTCAGTTGTGCCAATAAGGCTTACTCCAAACTCTGGCTAGGTTTACTGGAAATTTTGGCCTAACCTGTACAAGTCTTTGACACTGAAACCAGAACACGTACAGGAGATGCTCTTCTTTACCATTCACAATTAGCCCAATGACGTTAATTGAAAGACTCCCATTGATTTCATTGTGTTTTGGATCAGGAACTTAGTGCATGTATTTTTAAAACTTTTTTGATTATTCAATGGAATTTAAAATATGGGGGAAGTGACAAAAAGAAAGAGAGAAAGAGAGAGAGAGAGAATGAACAGTTGCACACTACACAGCTAGGAAGGGTAGGTGGATATTATTAAAATAATTACTTGATCAACAAGCTAAGCAAGAAAATTTCAAATATAGAACCAAAAGTTGCATACATGGTATGTAATTAAATTGTCCCGTGGTGGGATTTTTGAAAAGGAGGGATAATGTTATGGCCATTAATAACATTTGTAACTATGCATGTTGATATAATGATATGAGTAAACAAATTTCAGGCTTCAGAGCATGAGCATTGTGTAACTGGTTCACTGCCCTTCACGTGGTGGCAAGTAAGCAGAGTGCCTTTGTCTGAAGCAGCAAGTAGTTATTGCTGCCGGATGTTATATTAGATGGGCCACTGAGCTGATCCAGTATGACAATAATATTGTAATAATAGTTTAGAGTTATGTAATGTTTTTCAACAGAAAATAAAGCACTTTACAAAGATGGAGAAAGGTTATTCTCACCTGTTATGCAAATAGAGCATCTGAGGCACAGCTGTTAAGTAACTTGCCCAAGGTTACCAAGCAAGCCAGTAGCAGAATTAGAATTAGAAACCATCTTTCCTGACTCCCACTCCAGTACTCTAATCATAGACAACACTGCTTTCCTATGAAGGAATGTGACAACTCCTGCTGTATACTTATAGAAAGCATTCTAAAGGCGTTCCTAATTCCCAATTCCCAGGATTATTAGATGAGCAGATTTTCTAGTCAGACATGGGGAAGTTTGGGGACAAATCACTCTCTCTTCCCCATCAATCTTTATCCAAGAGAACTGAAAAATGAATTCACACAAACAAGAACAGAAAACAGCCACAAAAGAGGAAACAAACTTTTAGGAAATGTTTACGTGCTTTAACTCTCACCAAATAGATTGTAAGCAGCACATCCTGCTTTTTCAATGCCATATGAAAGCAATTAACTCTTGCATGTAATTAGCAAATAAACATAGGGCAAAGTTTTCAAACTTGGCTGCATAAGATGTTGTCAACACTAGTGAAATTTATAAGAAAAAAAATCCCATTGGCAATAACACTGATTCATCTGAGCACATAGAGCTCTGATTAAAGTCACTGAGACCCATTAAACCACTCAGCACCTTTGAAATTCACTAACATTTATTTAGGTGCCTAACCTTAAACTGTGCCTTTAAACAGTGGGGAAATTTATATTTTAAAAAATCCCACAGATTCTAACACTGAACCTCTGTTAGCACTGGGAACAACAATAGTGTCAAATTCTTGGATTTCACTGTTAAGGCTTGTCTACATGGTGGCATAATGTACTCTACAGAGAGTGATTTCTAGAGTGCATTAATGTATTGCACATTAATTGTTCAGTATAAACCCTACTGTTGTACTTTAACATAGTGCTGTTTGAAAGAGTGCTATTTGAAGCACGCAAGGAACTGTTGGTGAGCATCAGCAGGGTCTACTGCTGCTACTCAGTAGCGTAGCCGGGGAGGAGCAAGGGGAGCGGTCGCTCCCGCACTGAGCAGAAGTGGCACCTTTTTTGTGCTCCGACACCTTTTGCTCCTGCACTGCAGCCAGAGCGGAGCTTTTTTTTTTTGCTCCCGGCGCCTTTTTTTAGCTCTGCTCCCCCTGTGCTCTAAACCTGGCTATGCCACTGTGCTACTATATGGACAAATTAATGTGCAACACATTAGTACACTTTAGAAATCACCCCCATAGAATGCGTTCCCCCACCATTTAGACAAGTCCTCAGTCTTGTCATAGTGTTGCGTTTTAGATTGTGAACTTGTTGGGGTAGCGACTGTCGTTTATTAGGTGTTTGTACAGAGCCTACCATAATGGGCCCAACTTGGTTGTGGCATTAAGGGGCTACATATAAATATTACATAATAATTGATAATATTAAATAATAAATACAGACAGGAAGATGCTCAGATACCACAGTTAACCCAAGATTGTCTTTTTAAAAATTGGCTATAGATGGATTTGTAATTACTGTAGTAGGAATCACTATCCTCCTTGTTTGCCAAGATTTTCAAAAATGGATGCCTAAAGGTGAGCTCATAAATCTACAATTAGGTGCCTAAGCAAGAGAAGTTCTAGGTGCTCTGAAGTTTAGAAAATTATTGGTCACTTTAGATCTCTAAATATAGATTTAGGCTCTTAACTTTAGGCATCCAGGTTTTTAGAAAAGTTAGCTATTTGAAACTTTGTAGGACCTGGCCTGAAGAAAAGAAGAATATAATAAAATAATAATGAACAATAATTAAAAAAAATTACTCAGGAGATTCCTTAACTTGTCCTGGGCCCTATCTTGTTCCTTTTGTACAGCCTCTTTTTATTAACCATGTTACTGAGGCTGCAGTACCGGGAGCTGATGGGAATTAATGCAGCATTACACCACACAATGCCAGGATGAATGTCACTCAAAAGCAAAGCTCTAAAATTTTACTTTACCTCAAAGAGAAGATTCACCCCCTTGTTACTGAAGATGGTCTAAAATGCAGCAAGCGGCATCAGTTTTAGAGCTTCAACTCAAAAAGACCCTGGCGGAGGTATCTGAATGAATGACAAAATGCTGTACCATTAGAGTCAGAGATTTTTCTCTACTACATTTGTCATCCAGAATGTTTAACTCCGGAACTGCTGCTATTTAAATCCCTGTCTCACAAGACATTTTTATTTATTTATTTTAAGGGACGTGCCTCTGAGATACCCTTATCCCTGCCTAGGGTTAACCCAGATTTTTGGCTGATGAGGGCTGGTTGCATCTCTCTGTTCTATTCGTAGGTTCTCATATTGTACCTATTTTCAATTTTTTAATACCTCAAAACAAAAAAAAATGCCTCCTTAACGTCTAGGCTGAAACAAAACATGGAGCATTTCAGCCTCAAAAGACTGTTGTTTCACAGATTATTATGAGTAGATGAAAATAAGTGATAGAACATTAATCTACAGCAATGGTTCTCAGACTGTGGTTTGTGGACTACCAGAGGTGTACAGAGCCTTGCCTGGAGAGGTCTCACAGTGGTCCTCAAAATGAAAGCGCTGTAGAAATACTATGTGAACGTCATAATAAGGGCCCCTGCCTGTCTCTTTGTGAAATTATAAAATGCTTGTGTGAATGGTGGGAATTATCACCAAAGTGTCTAAACTTCAGATGACTGAGAATGGTAACAGCACATGGAAGTACTCCACAATTCCAGAAAGACACAGGCAGAAAAGCCCTTATAAGTGTACATTGTAATGGGCCTCACTTTAGATTGTTCTGTTTGAATGTTAGACTGGAGGGAGAGAGAAGAAACATTGTTTGCTTTAATACGGTTATTATTTCAGGACTTTGTAATAAATACGTGTGCAATCTGTGTCCGTCCCGTCCCGCCCCGCACACACACGCTTCCTCTCTGATCCCTGGCTACCTGTATTCATACTAAAAAGTCTCATTATACCATTGTTAGCATAACTGCTCAGCTTCCTATGGCACAGTCACGGCTTATATCGTACTGAAAAACACTATGTCAAGCACTGCAATTATAACATGCTACAGATGTGCTAAATATTTTTAAAATAACCCCCCTAACACACAATTAACACACTTTAGAAATGTGTATTTACCCTGTTTCTTTTACACTTTATGTTGACTCATAAAAATGAAAGCAATATCCTCATCCAATCTCATTAAAGGAGTGCTTTAGTCAGTTTCTTCCACAAGGACATCAACCCATGTTAAACATCTGATTTATTAAATTAGTGAAGTGTGGCATGCCATTTTCGGGTGTCTCTCCCGACTGCAATAACTCAACTTCTGTTATCAGCTATTATGGCTATTATCTTGTGGGACCAAAAATAGTGCTCTGATCAGAACACTTCCAGACAGCACAGGAGAATTTTGCTTTCTCTTTTTTGATGGTACAAGAGTATAACTTGTCTGCAGCTAGAAATGGCTATAAACTGGCTTATCTATCTGCCTTGGTTTTCAACAAGATATGTTCAGGAGGTAACACTATTTTTTCCTCTTGAAAGTAAAACCTGGGACTCGTACTCTGTTCTCACTTATACCTCCATTCTGCACTATTGCCTTCAAAGTGTAAATTAGTTCAGAATTGGGCGAGGTCATCACACTTCTGCAAGTGACCTTTTATCCTTATTGCTAAATATCTGAAATGATATAACGACCTTCATTTTCTTCCAAATGATTCCTTGGCAGATTCAGATGATTGCTAAAATGCACAGTGTAGAAATGGTCGTGAAACACAAAGTTCAGACCTGGCTGGAGTCTAGAGTTGAGGGCTGTTTAGATGTGAGCTTTTGGTTCAGACCATTATAAAGTGGTTTGGACCCTTCTCCAGTCTAATGTGATCACACAAAATGAGGGTCAGAAGAGACAGCTACCATACCCACATCAAAGGGACTGAAAATCAGGAATTTTTCACAATTGATATGTTGAGGTGCTGGCGTTAGCCTTTTCCCCAGCCCAGCACTGCTATCCTAATCAGGCATTTTCTGTCTTCTCACAGCAACTCACATTCCAGCTGGCTGGCATATTTCATGTCAGCTGTTGTGGCAGATTGTGAAATTCACCCACACAGAGCTAGCACTGGGACGTATTTGTGCCAGTGTCTGGGATACTTTTATAGTAACTTTTCAAATTCTAAAGAACTTTGCTTCAATTGCGGTGAAACTGCAAAGGAGACAGCAGACTACATGAGCAAAATTTTCGTCACTGGTGCATGTCCCCCTCCCTCCCATCCAGCACCCCCTAATAGCTTCATCCTCAGAAACAACAACAAAACACAGGGCCAAAGTTGTTCTCAGTTACATGAGTACAACTCCATTGATGTTGAACTCACAGGTTCCTTGGAGCAGGGATCATGTTCTTTTTCTGGTACATTTGACCAGCTGTAAAGCCCAGTGCACATTTAATGAAGCCATATAAATTATTAATAATAATGATAATAAATAAATGATAACAATGCTCAGAAGCAATTCTTTTCTGCACAGCTCTATCTGCAGATTAATTAAATTGAACACAGAAGCAAGCTAGAACATGCATTTTAACAACGTTACTAACCAAAGATAATACTTTGCAATGCGCTCCTAGGAAGGCAGCAGCTGGAAGGTATCCCAGTTTAGGACAGGTGCATACATGCTAAAAAAACAAACCATTCATGTGAAGAAACAATTACACTGTATAAAGCACATATTCCACAGAATTATTTGAATCCTAGAGACAGTTTAACCAGGTCAGAGTTGAATTACATTAATGAGACAATAAGGATACCTAGCCTTCATATAGCACTTTTCACCAGTAGATCTCAATGTGCTTTACAAAGGAAGAAGGAATCATTATCCCCATTTTATAGATGCAGAGACTGAGGCACGGGAAGGAAAAGTTATTTGCCCAAAATCACCCAACAAACCAGTGGCAGAGCCAGGAATTGAACCCAGGTCTCCTGAATCCCAGGGCAGTGCCTTAGGAAGTAGGCACACTGCTTCAATGATATCAAAAATATTGGCACAGAATGGGTAATGTTGTGCGGTCCCTGCCTTTGCAATACCTACTATGTGAGTGTGGCAGAGTAAGGACTGAAGTCTCTATATCTTTCAATCCACGGCCTTTCACAAACATTACATTCATGACAGAAAAATAAGCTGTATGGATTT
Organism: Macrochelys suwanniensis; assembly: GCA_033296515.1. Lineage (NCBI taxonomy): Eukaryota > Metazoa > Chordata > Testudines > Chelydridae > Macrochelys > Macrochelys suwanniensis. Next base: position 146,808,987 of record CM065776.1, read on the forward strand.
ATAATTCATATCTGTTCCTGACGGCCATCAACATAAACTACTGCACTTCTCAAGCCATGGAATAAATTGACTACATATGAACAAAGAGCCACCCACAGCTAACTCTTTTCATTAGCAGAAGCAGAAGCGAGAGCTAACTAGAAAAAGAAAAGTAATACAGTATGTAGTGATGACAAGAAGTTCTTGTCAGTACCCTGAGGAACTTTATGCAGGACAAATGTACATATTTCTGTAATGCCTTGGTCCTTGTATTGTATCTATTTATTTTAGGAGTTTTGTACTGCTGCCCATCAGTATAGCATCTGAGAGCTGCTCATGTAAAATCAACAGCAATAGCCAAAGTTCACTGGGAGACTTCATGGAGTCTGCCACTGCTCCCATTTTGGAGTACTCTGCTTGGGGAAGGGTTTGTGTTTTGGGGTTTAATTGTTAATTTACTTTTATTTTGGGGAGGTTTGAGTATTTTCCCCTTTGGTTTTTCCCCCTAGGGTTAACTATTTTCTGTGGTTGAGGTGTTTCGAATAGAATGAGGTATTAATATTGGAAGTGTCACTTTTATGATGAAAAGGTCTTTTTGAAGGTTGCACATATCAAATACTGAATTTTGCCAGTATAGTTTGCTTAAGATTGATACTTCTAATCATGCAAAGTATTTTGTTTCCGTATATGGTACAAAGAAACAGTAAAGCCACTGAAAATAGAAGACTTCCCAGAAATACAAAGAAATAGTGGTGACTGGATTGTGCTATAAAACTCAGTACAAACATTTGGGCCAAATTGACAGTAATTTAGCCTTCCTTTGCCCCTCCACATCTATTCCCATACTAGAGTGGGTTAAACATTTTGGCAGGAGTAGTTATCCAGCACTAGACAATCCAATTGTTTCACATTTCTTTCCTCCTGCAGTTTTGTTGGAGAGGAAGAGCCTTTTACAGCTCTAGAGAAAATGTCATCTGGATGCTTTTATACAGCACACTGTAGCCAAATTCGGATTACTGACTAGGGATAGATATAGAACAAACTGTATTTGGGCCAGCTGTTGGACCTTTTGAAGCATAAAACTGAGAACTTTTCTTTACTCCCATTAGGAGAGAGAAATGTATTGCTGATCACTGCAACTCCTCTCAGTCATATTCAGTGATTCACTGACAGTAAGGCCTGGTCTACACCTAAAACTTAGATCAACCTAGCTGCATTACTCATGGCTGTGAAAAGTGTCATGCTCTGCGTAACGTAGTTAGGTGATCTAATCCCCACTGTAGCTGTAGCTATTTCAACAGAGGAATTCTTCCCTCATCTACTTACTACCTCTCAAAAAGGGGAATTAACTACTTGGTCAGAAAATCCCCTTTTGTCAATGTAGGAAGCGTCTACAGTACGGACCTACAGTGGCACGGTTGTAGCATCATAGCTATATTGTTATAGTGTAGACATATGCTGAGTCTTACATGCTTACAACTGAAATTTGAGAGTCACATTTTCCTGTAAGCATCTCAATTATAAAATGTGTACATTGCAACTGTAACCTCTTTAATAAAGGGATTATATCCCTCAGTAAATCTTTGAAATCTTTATTTCTATACATCATTAGTTGATCTGGATTTGAACAATTATCGCAAATTCTGAACACACACAAGCTCTCAGAGCTGAACTTTCCCTCCACCATTTTGAGTGTGGATTGCATCTAGAAAGGGTCTGTTTTCCAGATTCATTTTAGATGCAGCCAAAAATAGCAACATTCTAACTAGAAGAGCTGATCTCATGAGCTCTCCATCACCCTGCTCTGGCTAGGTCTTCACTGCAAAAAAAGTGTGATTTTACATTGAGAAAGCTAACTCCATGTAAAATCCTAGTGGAGATGGGGCACTAGAAGTTCCCTCAATGGAGCTAGCTGAAGTCAACCCCAAGTGGGGGATATAGAGAGTTGACCTAGACTTGCTACACTGAAGTAAAATCTGTGGTGCCCCATCTCCACTAGGATTTTACATGGAGTTGGCTATATACATTTCCCACTGGAGTTGGGGACAGGGAAGACAAAACCTTACTCTCTTTCCTTCCTGCCTACCTCCCACTCTCCTCCTAGGAACTAGTCTTCTGGCTGAATGGCCTCTTCTCACCGGCTGTATTTAAAGAATGAGGTCTCAGAGCACAGAGATCCTGTCTATACTAAGCAGAAAACAAAGCACAAACAAAAAAAACTCCACAAACATTTCTTTGGACTCCTTGAGCTTGCAACACTTGCACAATGCTTTTCATGTACCCCGTAGCCATCCGGGCATTTTACAATAGCTAGTTGTAGTGGGCAGTTGCCACACACCTTGGAGCAAGTCTTTAAGATCAGTTCCAGCTGAACTGGTGCAGTTTACATGAGTTTCTCCCCACTCTGGGCAGAATCCAAATATACAGCAGCTGTACCACCTTTCCTAACTCCATTCCATAATACAGTGCCGTGAATCTGGAAATGACCCAAAAGCCCCCGCTCCCAGCAACTGTGCTAGACACTATGGGATAGATGTTTCAAGAATCCCAGAATGCGCTGGTACAACAGTTAAGAAGGATTCCATGGGGCATCAGTGTGTGGAATTTTTTCATGGGCCTTCAGATTGTCTTTTTAGCCAGGATTGTAGAGGCATCTTCTGTTCTGAAATGTATGCTACTTGCAAATTGCCACCACTAAAGGTTAAGCTTTTTATTCACAGCCCACAAACAATCCTCTATCCAGCTGCGTCAAAAGTGTCTGGGAATTCTGTTTGACTTCACTTAAGTCTGCCCAAATGTTGTACAGTATGTTCTATATTTTCATACATTAGAGGTTTCTATAGAATCCTATTATTAGCTGTAACGGTTTCCAGATGAGAATTGCTGGCTCAGCTTTTACAGCATATAACTTCATCCTTAGTTTAGCCATTTGTCAGAAAAAAACCCCCAAAATTACCTACTCTTAATTTGAGCATATGACAAACTAGATTAAGAGAGGGCACTATCTATTTTTGTTCAAAGCCCCAAACTCATGTATAAACACTGTAAATTACTCTATGATGGCAACCCTGTGAAGAAGAATAAGTGGTGCCAATTGCTCCTTTTTTTTAATTATTTTTTTTAAGTTCTTGTTTCTTGAGGCAAAACACCACACAGCTGAGGCATTCTGTGTGACATTCACAACATACTGTACTGGAAATACAGCTTCACAACAGGAAAACTAACAGAAGCCCATTCAGCTTGTCAGAAGAGAAAGGGCTATCTATCATGGCAACAATTTCTCACATGATCAACCCTACAAGTGAGCGCAGAAGATGGACCTGAAATTCCACTGACTTCAGTGGAGTTACACCAAAACTGGCTTTGGCTTCAGTACACTAACTTGACTTTGAGTACAGTTAACAGACAATAGTGCATGCTCAGTTTATGGGATGAAATCAGAGGGACTTCATTCCCAAAGATTTCTTGATCAGGAACATGGGAGCATTCTGAAGAGACAAGTAAACTCGAATTGGTCACTTGAATAGGTCAAAAAATGCAAAACTATTTTTGGTGGGGAATTTTTTGAAAAATTGGGGTTTGGGGTTTTTTTTGTTTGTTTGGGCTTTTTTAAAGATGAAAATGTTTTGGTTTTTCAAAGAAAAACTAAAATCAACATCATTTTTCCCCAGCTTTTAGAAATCCCTTTCAGTAACATTTGTTGGTTATCAAAACCAAAAACTGGAAAAATGTGACCAAAAATGAACATTTTCATTTTGACTGAAAAGCCCCTTTTCTATCAAGATAAAAAAGGGTCAACAACATTTTGACCAGATTTATCTATGACCTTCTCGCTCATTAAGCATTCTTTGAGCTAAATCCAGCACTCTGTCACACCCCAGAATTTGTGGAAAATTTAGACGTGGAAGTGAAACATTAGTTATTTTCCAAGATCAAAATTCAGATCTTCCAAGGGCCCCTATTTTCAATCTTCCAACTCAGTGCTTTCAGCAGGAGCATAGCTGGGGGTTGAAAGATAGCTTTAAATCACATTTGTGCTTCCCAGATTTTGGGATAGCCAAGGCCCTGCTCAGCCTCTGTCTAAGTTACAACAGCCTCATGGCATTTAAGGTTCATATAAGGCCTTCCTCATCACAGTGGTGTTCTTCACACAGAAGCAAGGAGAGCATCTATAACACTCTTCAATTATTTATTAAAAGATTGCATAGATGCAACTCTGCAGCAAACAGAGCCCACTATTAGCTACTGCTGCCTATTCGACCCTGCAGTCCAGAAACTTCACACTCCACCACCAAAAAGGGTGACCTTTTTGACCTTTACAGCCACAACTGCTCTACACAACCACTTGTGCCTCGCAATACTGTTGCGTTTTTAACAGGGGGCAGGGGCAGACAAACCTCCCCCTGAAGCATCTGCAGTTGCTGTGCATGGCACCTCACACTCATCCTGGCTCACAGGTAAGTTTTGGTCATTGGCTAGAAAGAAGCCATGACATCTGTGCCAATGCCGATCCAGCCAGTGTGTGGTGGGGTTCAAGCCAGGCACCACTTTCTCATCACCACCACGGGCCCAGTCAGGGATGTTACCAAGAGGAACTGAGGGGCTAAGCCCTGTAGGGAGTCCCACCCTTAAAAGTCTGAGCATCAGCCCTCTGTGTTTCTCTGATTGGCTGGCACTCCCCATATAAACCAGAAAGCCATTTCTAGGAGTTGTCTGAGCAACACAGATCTCTGATGTGCTTCTGCCTTAGACACTGCTGGCTGGCTGCAACTTGCTTTGATCGCAGACTCCTGGCTCCTAACCCTGATCTACTGTCTCCAGCTTAAGACCATTGCTGACCTCAGCGAAAGACCATAGCCTGGCCCTGCCCTGATTCTTGCCTCATGCTTTCAATTTGGTAATGGACTCTGACTTTCGGTTTTGACTTGCCCTGAACGGAACTCTAGCTTTCAGCCTCGACACGGAGCATCTCGCTTCATGCCCACAGGCTGCCCATGAGCCAGTCCAGATGCTACCACACTAGCAGATGAGGAGGGGTAGCAGCTGTTGATTAGGACAGACAAGTGAATAGGGACAGAAAGATGGATTTAAGCATCAGGCTGCAATATTATTAATTTAACACATGGGAGGGGTCCCACTTGCCCCATTTCCCACATACTAGGTATATAAATGGGTCCCATGCAGGTGTTAAAGGTTCCCACCATATAAACCATAACTCCTCAGGCTATCCTTAGGATTCGGCTCACTCTTCTGAATCCTCTCACCCTCCCACTGCGAAGGGGACAGAAGGTACCGAAGAGGGACCTCTGTCTGTGAAAACTTCAGGTCTCTCTCTTCCCATAGGCAAGAGGTCCACCAGCAAAATCCTAGGTCTCTTCTGGGCACTGGCCCTTTTGGCTTTTTATCTGCATTGGTCACAGGCCGCAAGTTGCAATGAACTAAATGTTCTTGCACATTAACATTAGCAATTTCTCAACCCTATTCCTACTTAACCTGCATGATGCAGTGAGGAAGGTGAAAAAAATACCATCAGCTTTCAGCCAATGTGGCCCTAATGAAAAAAATTCCCTCCTGAGCCCCAAAACAGATAATCAGTCATTCCCACAGCATCCTGAAGACACAACTCCTATACCACAATTACAGGTGGGGTTGGGAGGAGGCTAAAATGGAGCAAGACGTTCCAAAAGATGCAGGCAAGGATTTAAATTAATGAAGGGCTGGGAGGAGAAGAGAAGCCAGTCAGCTCCCATCTCCCTCTGGCTGGCCAGTAGGAGAGCTCCTGGAGAAAGAGGGGCCCACCCTTGCATTCAGTGTGTGCTCCCTCCACCCCTTCCTTCCTTCTGCAGTTGTCCACCACTCTGCAGGTCCTACCAATTGTTGTATCAGATAGGCTGCATTATTTTATTCTACACATTGGAGCAGCAGCCATTTTGCCTTTGCCCCCACACGTCCTGGACAGAGCCCCACACAAAGCCTGATTATCTGAGCTTTGTGCTGGAAAGAAGAATTTCACCCCAAAGAGAGAGAGTCCATTGTTTATAGGATTTAGTACGCTTACAAAAATAAAGTTATAACTAATCCTTTTGCATAGAGGAGGTTGCAACCTAGGAAAGTTTAAATAAAAAGTTAAGTTTTACACAAGGCTAATAAGCCCCTAAATTAGGATTCTGGGAGAGAAGGGAACAGACTCTCAGTGGTCCACATGCATAGAGCAGGGATAGGAATAACACAAATGTAAGCTGTTCCTGCTCATACCAGTAGACTGACCTAAAATCAACTTTATGACAAAATCTGTCCCCCTAAAGCAGTGGTTCTCAACTGTGGTCCACCGCTTCTTCAGGGAAAGCCCCTGGTGCGCCCGGCTGGTTTGTTGACCTGTCGCGTCCGCAGGTTCAGCCGGTCGTGGCTCCCACTGGCCACGGTTTGCCACTCCAAGCCAATGGGGGCTGCGGGATGCGGCGGACAGCACAACCCCCGGCCCGCGCCGCATTCCACAGTCCCCATTGGCCTGGAGTGGTGAACTGTGGTCAGTGGGAGCCACAACCGGCCAATCCTGCGGACGCGGCAGGTCAATAAACTGACCTGGCGCGCCAGGGGCTTTCCCTGAAGAAGCGGTGGACCACAGTTCAGAACCACCGCACTAAAGTATCATTTGCTGCTGATCCTATTTACAAAAGTGTGAGGACCTTATTCTTCATGATACTGAGTGCCCTCAATGCCCAATGAGTTGAGGGCAGGCAGCACAGCCCAAGGAGTGCTCAGCATCACAAGAGATCCAGCCTTGTATCGGGAGCTGCTCCACTGATTTCACTAGGGTTAATCTGGTTTTACAACAGGATACATGAGTTCAGAGCTTGTTTTTTGCACACTAATATATTGAAAGCTCTGTGTCTATTAAAGATTTAAATGGTTTATATACCATTGGAGGCTGGTATATAATCAAAAATGGATTGGTTAAACACACACAAAGGTGTGTTCAAACCCTTTTTACAGCAATCATGCTGGATCTGACTCAAGTAGGCCAGGCTAGACCCCAAGGAGCCTCCATTGAGATATATACTGCATGCAATGAGCAGAGAATTCTATTAGAAGAGAACAGATTTGTGTTATGATAGGTTAAGTGAGCTCTGATTTCACTGCTAGGCTGTTAATTGCACATTCACTCACATCATGAAAAATCTCAGTTGCAGTGAAAGGAAGAGAGCTTCAGTATTTGCACAGAATGAAAGCAATAAAGATATATGTCAGCAATAATGTATTATTCAGAGCATCAGCATACCGGACACACAAATAAAAGCAGAAATGTAATCAAAAGCACAAATCCTGCTGATTTATTTTTTAAGACAGATGATAAAATCTAATACTTGTTAGATCTCTGACCTAAGACCTATCTATTTATATTTTTGAGTCTAGGGGTAAGGAATTGATCATGGGATGTGGATGCTTTCACTTTTCGGTCACCAGTTCAAATCTTTCCCAGGCTGGTAGTTGACGATGCTTGGCACTCAAGTCAGCAGTCTGTAGAGAAAACCAGGATACAGCAGGCCTGAACTACGCTCTTCCCTCTAGAAGTGCTTCCTCCAGAAGAAGGTCAATGCACATTGGGGAAAGCTAGTATAGTCGCCTCTCCTTGGTGTAGTGAGGATGTCAGCCTCTAGAGCTCCCCATCTGGCACCTGTCATGAGGACGAGCAATTTTTAAAGGAAGTTTCCAAAGCAATGGATGGAAAAAGCTGGACAAGTTTCCAAGCAGTCTAAAATCTTCCAAGAATGATTGTTATGCATTACAACTGAGCAAGCATGTGCAAACCCAAACATCCTGATATCAAACAGACCTCACCTCCCCCACCCCCATGCTATCAGCTCAGTAAGTATGTAGTACTTGGCGACAGGCTGGGTGTATAGACACTGCCCATAAATTGTCAAACTCTTTCCCTTTGGCTAAAGGAAGAACTGCAGTTGGCTGCACAGAAGTCCTGCTCTGGTAACTATTTAATTCACTAGACAGACTCCCATTGAGTTCAATAGGCATTGGATCAGGATCTGAAGGTATCTTTGGCAGGTCATGGACAGCCAGACCTAGTGGTCAGAGCCAGGGTCCGCAGTCTCTTGACTCCCACCCTGTGTTGGCTGGGTCAGGATAATGGGAGATCAGAAGCAGGAGACAAACCAGAAATCAGAGCCACAAGTCAGATGCCAGGAGTCAAGCTGCAGGAACAAGGTGGATCCCAGTTGCATGGACAGTTTCCTGTTCCTGTGCTGGGTTTATATAAAAGCTGTGGACCAATCAGGCTACAGTAGGGCTGGAGTCCTCTGTCGAGGTTCAGTTTCTGCCCTAGCAACTGTCAGTAGGTCCCTGGGTGGCAAAAGGGAGCATCCTAGCTCCTAACAGGCCTGTTGACTTAGGTTCAAGACTCATGGTCACTGACAGCAGGGGTCAGGCCAGTTTTGGGGAAATCACACACATTAGAGGAGGGTTGTTCTGTGGAAAGTTAGAGCTGGAGTCTGAGGTAAAAAAGCAGGAAGGATCTCTAGGAAGATGACTAGGGCATGACTTAAATTGAGACTGAGCAGTTTAATGAGCTGATATCACCCGTCATAACTAGAATTTAAATTGGGATTAGTTAACAAATGTCTCAAATTAAGCAGCACCAGCCTAATTCCTAACTGATATTGCTTCATAATGGAAAAATCACACACACATTCAGTAGGGTTACCAGTCTCTTCACAAGAGACCCAGGACCAGAATAATATGAGGAGGTATTTTAGACCATGGCTGAGGTGCATTTGTTTCAGGGGAAGCGGCAACGTTTTTATCCATCACTTCGGCCCCTTAAATTCCTCCATGATGCACTTTGTCCACTGCTCATTTTGTTTGCTGTGTAGTTTGTGAATTACAGTTGTGACTAGCACTGGGCTGTACGCATGTAAGCATGCATGGCTTTTTACATGCAGACTCATTTGGCATGAGCACCAAAATTTCTCTCTCCCTTCCCCTCCTCCCCCATTCATAAATTCCATATACAAATCTACATTCAGCACATTAAGATCCTGACTCATTAGCAGGAGTCCTTAACGCAATGTTTAATTACATGCTCACATACTGTTTATTCCCCAAGACCCCTGCCTCACTCAGTGCACAAAAAGGATGGTTCTCTATCAATGCGGTCACTCTTTAACAGTTAACTTCATCTGCATTGTTCCATGTGTGGCTGTCTAATGCACCATGCACCTTGCAATCGCTCCCATATTAACACTATTCACTGTACCACCTTGCTTCACTCTGTCCAATCTGCACAATGAATGAGGCACCAATTCTGCTGAAAGAATTCAGTGGTCAGAATTATAAAGACAGAATTATAATATATACACTCAAAGGGCCCAAAGTTAAATTTGCCCAGGCAACATGAATTTTGGCATTCACAGACTTTTAATAATTTCACTTTGCAACCTTACCATTCTTTCAAGGCAGTTTCTTGCATAGAATTTCCTTGGTTAAAAAAAAAAAGAAAAAGAAAAAAAAAAAGGGAGAATGAAATTCCATCACATGAAATGTGTCCATTTGGTTTGCTAAGCAGAAGCAGAATGGTCTCTTCTGAACCACATATGCTCACAATAAAACAAGGTCTCCTGCAAGATGAGCCAGGGCTCTCTGGAAGCCCTACCATCTTCCACACACATTCTCAAAGAATATAGTACAAGGGTGTTGACATATTAAAACTCAACATTCTTATGCATGCTTGTGCAAACACAATGGAATAATGAGATTGTCTAGTCAAAGAAAATTGCCAGTCCATTTATATATGCATGCATGAGCAGTACTAATGAAACACAGAGAGAACTTACTTTTATTGTAGAAGAGTATATACACATTAAATGTGCTTTTTAAACTCTAAAACTCAGCCCAAATCAGAACCTATTTTCATCTTATCACCAAAAGATTTATCTGTGATCTTAGGACTATGGATTCAGGGAAACACTTAAGGGATGTCTATACTGGAGCTTGAGGTGTAATTTGCAACTTGGGTAGACATATGTGTGCTAGTCAACCTGTGGAACTCTTTGCCAGAGGATGTTGTGAAGGCCAAAAGTATAACTGGGTTCAAAAATGAACTAGACAAGTTCACGGAGGATAGGTCCAGCAATGACTACTAGCCAAGATGGTCAGGTAGGTACAGCCCCATGCTCTGGGTCTCCCAGCTTCTGCCTGTCAGAGATTTAGGGACTGGATGACAGTTAATAATTGCCCTGTTCTGTTCATTCCCTCTGAAGCATCAGGCACTGGCTGCTGCTGGAGGACAGGATACTGAGCTAGATGGATCCTAGGAATGGCCATACTGGGCCAGACCAACGTTCTAGTTTTGATTAATGCTAACATGATAAAAATAGCATTGTAGCCATGGTTGCACTGGCACTGGGATGGACTAGCCACTCTGAGCACAATCTCATCTCAAACCCTAGGTAACCTATTCAGGGCCGCTAGCCCATCCCATTGTCCTTGCAGTCATGGCTACACTGCTATTTTTAGCACACTAGCTTGATCAGAGCAAGCACAGGTGTATCGGTCCAGGCTGGAAATTACACCTCCCGCACCACTGTAGACATAGCCTCAAGTACATGCTATTCAGTAAAGCACTGAAGCCCCATTAAAGTCATGTGTTTAAGTGTCTTACAGAATAAAGATGCTTTCCTGAATTGGGGCCTTGTCAAATAGGATGTTTCCATCCCCTCTTGCTGAGGGGCTGTACCTGTTCAATGAAATGTTGCAAAGATTTTTTTGCAGCAGAAAGATAAACATTTTTTCATTCATGCTTGAAAATGGCTGCACTGAATCACTCTCACACTGAGAACAAGTGTGACAAAGAGCAGCCGAAGGAGGACACGTTAACACAATTCTAAGACACCAAAGTGGACCCTTTTGAATAAAAATGTTTAAATAACTTTATGTATGGATGGGAAAATATGAAGATCATGAAACACTGCTTAGCAACCATCTGAGGACTTGAATGCTCACAGCTGCGAAAACAGACTGGCACAGGAAAGAACAGCCATTTCCCACATTTTCTTCAAATGCCACTGTCGCTTTCACCATTTCTCTTCTTTCCAAAATGTAACCCTGCATTTTTTCTCCTTCATGCTATAGATGTATATATGTGCGTGTATTTTTCTTTATATCCTGCTAAACTCAAACAAACAAAAAAAACTTATATTGAAAAAGTCTGCATTAAAAATGGGGGGGGGATGGGACTGCATTTTAAAATATGTCTTCTAGCATGAGATATTTGTTTAAAAACATTAGGATAATCCAGGCTGGGAAACACGCCTGGACAACGGACATAGGAAGCAGGAGACTTCGTTTTTTTCCCCCAGTCTGACACTGACTTACTGTACGGCCTTAAACAAATCACTTAAGGTATGTCTGCGCTGCAGCTGATAGGGTGCTTCTCAGTGCAGGTAGACGGACACATGCTAGCTCTACTTGAACTAGCGCACTAAAGATAGCAGTGTGGTTGCTGTGGCATGGGCGGGCACATGGGCTAGTCACCCAGGTACAAGCTTGCTCAATCCCCTGGGTCTGTAGTTGGGTGAGTAGCCCAAGCCATCACCCATGCCACAATGTCCACACTTCTATTTTGAGTGAGCTAGCTCAAGCAGAGCAAGCTGCATGTCTGTCTACCCAGGCAGGGAGGCATGCTCACAGCTGCAGTATAGACATACCTTTAGGGCTCAGCCCTGCGAGACACTGAACACCTTTTAAGAAGGACTGAGCACCCTCATTTCTCTCACAGGATGAGTATCTTACTCTGTCTGCCTCATTTTCCCCAGCTGTGAAATGGAAATAACTGAATATTCCTGCTAGCAAACTCAGTCACTAGAATATTAATGGAAAAAACAAACACAAAGGGGATCGATCAGAATCAATATGAATATGTTTAAGACTCTGAACAGATACTCGTGGGAAATGTTTTGCTACTTTGCCCCATCATTTGGTAGCAACTAACTATTTATTTGTTTAGGGATTCCTGCTTTTCCAGACATGTTGATAAGCATTTAACACAAATAATCTAAGTAAGGATTGACCAGTAATGATCACATTTAGAGTACTCCAGGTATCCATGTTTTCTATTCTCTTGATACAGAAATATAGATTCAGTTTACACATCCAACAAAAGAGCATCTCCAAATAATTGGTAATATAAGGGGGAAGCTGAACAAGGAAAAATGATGTTGTATTTTACAAGGTGATCTTTGAGATTTGTGTTTTCCCCTGCAGCAGAGCTGGGCCAAACAGATTAAAGTAAACAGGACTAAACTAGGGAAGGAAAGTATTTGGGTTAAATCTTTTGCTGCATGTCATGGGACAAGTACACCCCATCACTCTGGGGGTGGGGAGAGGGCATGGTAGCCCCCCAGTTAAGTCAATATGGCTGCTCTGAGCCTCAGGGCTGTGTGGACCAATGTCTGGTTCAATAGGACTCCCCTTGGCTGCAGGGGAGCATGGCCTAATGGCCAGAGTCAATAGGAAGGGGTTTGGTGGGCCACTCCCAAAAGAGGGCGGCCAGGGTAGGGGGACCCAGGCCCTCCCTGCTCCACCAGGTCCCAGCCCAGGGCCCTGATAGTGGCAAATGGGTTCACCACCAAGTCAGCAGGAAATCAGCCCGCAACACACCAACTGCTGCAGGGACACTGGCTAGCCCTCCCTGGGCTACTTCTTACCATGACTCCTGCAGTTGAAGTCGGGGTGTCTTCGGACTCTCTGGCCTCCTAGGGTGGTGGCTGCAATCTCCCTGGGTCATCTGCAGGTACCTTGGCACCAGAGCCGTAACTAGGAATTTCTGCGCCCGAGGCAGGGGCTTACCCTCCGCCGAAGCCGCAGCACCGGCGGACCTCCCGCAGGCAAGCGGAAGCGGCTTCGGTGGCAGTTTGGCAGAGGGTATTTTTAACAGCCACCGAAGCTTACCTGCAGGAGGTCCGCCGGTGTGTGTGGAGAAGGCCCCCTCTGCCGAATTGCCGCCGAAGCCGCGGCACCGGCGGACCTCCCGCAGGTAAGCAGGGGTGGCTTCGGCGGCGGGGGAGGACGGGCGCGCCCCTGGCAGCAGGCTTTTACGCCCCTGCCAGCAGTGCACTCCAAGGCGAGTGCCTCACTCGCTTCGCCCTCGTTACGGCCCTGCTTGGCACCTACCTGAGCCTCAGCATCTCCTGCTCCCATGGTCCAGGGTCCTGGCTGCTCTTCCCCTGGAGCCAGTGAGGTCCACCCTTCCTCCTCAGCAATCCACCCAGACGGAGCTAGGCTGTTCCCTTTTATACTGCAGCAGCAGTTGGAGCATGCCCAACAGGGTTGACGGGGCATGGCTTTTGCTGCTAAGAGTGCTGCCTTAACCCCCTCCGCTCCAGTGCGGGGCAAGTACACCCCGTCAAACTGCACCAGAGACGCAATCAGTGCAGCTGTGAGGCACCAAGGTGGTTTTACATCCCACATCCCCATTCCCAAAGCTAACTGGGGGCTAGTTTAGCTGTAACTCTGGCCACCCCCCTTACCCCAACACACACACCCTCACCCAGGGGCTAGGAGGTGGCCTAGCGTAGCGCCAGTGTAGCTAGCTCTATGTCATCTGGATATTTTCCTACTCTGGGAGAATCCTTGTGTAGCTGTTAAGACAGGAATAAGGCTACTTTGCACCACTGGCATAGCACAAAGCTACTTTAACAGGGGCCAGAATCTCACTCTTTGTCTAGAAAATAAAAAAGTTTTCCCATTTTTCTATTTAAAAAAAAGCCCATTTGGAACAAAAATTCTCATGTAGGGGAACAACAGAACGTTTGGAAGAGAATGATGCTAAACTTTCCAGGGACATTCCAAGTAGCTGAGAGGTCCAGGCTCACCCAGGCTTTGCAGTCTGTGCAAATGATTTGCTGTCTGCTCCCAAAAGCTTTGGATGTGAGCACTCCTGTTCACACTGGAAGCACTTTTACACATTATAAATACACTTTTAAATATACAAATTGAGAAAGAGAGAGAGAGAGAGAGAGAATCAGACTGCAATTCAGACTGGGAAGCAACCAAATCTACTTACCACTACTGATGACAACACTGCGGGGGTTAGCGTCAGAGTGAGCTGCACCAGTGCAAGTTATTTCTTGCACCAGTGCACCACATCTGCACTAGGGGTTTGCACTTGTGCAGCTACCTTGGTGTAACTACACCAGAGGCTAAAAACCCCAGAGTAGATAAGCCCTGAGTCACCATTGTCCTGCACCTTGTTTAATCCTCATTGATACCACTGAAAAGATATCATTCCTCTTTGGTAGAACTTTACATCCAGTTTGCACTGACGTAAATGACTACACAAGGTACAGGACAACGGTGAGCCAGGCTTGTCTACACACTGGCATTTTTAGCCAATGGTGTAGCTATATCAATGTGTCTACCGAAGTGCAAACCCCAAGTGTAGATGTGGTGCACTGGTGTAAGAAGTGACTTGCACTAGTGCAGATCATTCTGAGACTACAAACACCCAGTGTAGACAAGGCCTCAGACCCTTGTCTGGTGTCAGTCCACCAGTTTTGGAGGCAGTGGTTTAAAGTGCTTTTGACTTTGGGAAACCTGGGTTCACATATGAACATAGGTCAAATGTTAGCTGGAATTTCATCCTAGATTTTCTTGGAATCAGTGACAAAACTCCTGGTGACTTCGGTGGGGCCTTAATCTCTACTGGATATTAGCCACATTGGATACTCCTGTACCACAACAGAGTTTGTTACCTAATGAAGCAAATAGAAAGGTCTTCTAAAGAGAGACCCAGTGGAGGAATATAGCAAAGCTGCAGATCAAGACTCAGCAATCAGCTGGGCCATTCATAGCACTTGCCACCTCATGCCTGCCTCTAACTTGTGCTATTTGTCCCTCAGATAAATCAGCGCTACAAAGTGCCTAAATTCCACTAAAATAAAACAATTATGGGCTAGACAGTGACTCAGAGAAAACATGCCCTTCCAAATGCTGCAGAAGTGATTTTTTTATTTCTAGCTGGACCTCCTCCTTGAAAAGCACAAACTCACAGCTGTGAAACATTCCACTGAAATAGTCACTCACGATCAGAATCCGTAATAGTAAAACACAATGAGCTTCTTCACCAATCAGAAGCTTATATGCTTGGCTCATGTGACAAGACTGCAAAAATGTGTCCGGAGTATTAATCTGGTCAACAATACAAAGGAAACCAAGTTGTAACTGATCCCCTTAATTGGGATAATTTGAATATTGGCGTATTATGGAAAGATATACGGCTCCAGCCACCGTGTGTGCTATATCTGCAATCTGGCAGATCTAAAAGAAACAAAAATAATTTAACTCTTATCAGATCATCTCCTGTACTTGGGTTGCTAGCCTGTATTGAACCCAATGCCATCATGTCAACATTATTATTGTTATCCTGCTACCTAGATTAAAACTAATGTATGCTTGTCCCATGCTACAATCACATGGTCACCTAGATGCACCCCTAGCGTATGTCTACGCTGCCAGCTGGAGATGCAAATTCCATCTTGAGGAGAAATACCTGCACTAGCGCTGATCAAACTAGCATGCTAAAAACAGAGTAGCAGCAGGGGATAGCCACCCCGCATACATACCTGTTGAAGATGCTAGGCACGTACTCAGGCAGCTAGCCCTTCCCACTGCTCGTGTGCCACTGCAGCTACACTGTTTTCAGCGGGCTAGCTCAACCAGTTGCTAGCACAGGTCTGCCTCCTTTAGCTGCAATTTACACCTTCCATTTCAAGTGTAGATAGACCTTAAAAGGCACACAGTGGCAGAGATGAAATCCTGGGTAAGGGGCTTTTAAGCACAGCACTGGCAATGGTTTGATTCAGTGAGAAGAGTGCCCTCTTGTTTCACTAAGCTGACTGCTGAATGTCTTCCAGCACAGATAGATGAAAATAAGAAAGAAAACCTTGTAGCACCTTAGAGACTAACAAATTTATTTCAGCATAAGCTTTCGTGGGTTAGTACCCACTTCATCGGATGCATGGAATGAAACATACAGTAGACAGATATTTATACAGTCAGAGAAACATGATAAGGTGGAGGTGCATAGACCAACCTTAAGAGGCTAATTAATTGAGAGGAACCATAACAGCAGGGGAAGAAAAACCTATAGGTTTCCCATTAGATTGTACTTGAGGATCAGTTCCTATGAAATGTTTGGACAGGTAGGGACTGAATTGTGAAAGCCCAAGGAATTCACTTGCCTCCATCTAGTCAATGGGAGTTGAGGGTGCTTACCAGCTAGCAGGATCAGGCCCTATGATTATTTACTTTTTATAGTGTACTTGTAAATAATGAGCCACATTTGCAATTGCTCTGTCCCTTGCAATTGCTCTGTCCCTTGTGGTGTCATTTACACCATTGCAAAGGGGGTATAAATGCCCTATACATGGTGCAGGGTGGTGGAGAATCAGGCCCACTGCATTCATCTAGTGCTACTCCTTTCTGGCCAGTCACACAATCTCGCTGCTAGGAGTGCAAGCATAGTCTCCTCTGCAGCTCTTGTCAACTGTATTGGCTACAGCAATTCTTCCTGTATCTCTCAGTATCAACAGTTCTTTGTCCTGTTCCAAGTCACACCTGAAAACATTTCCTTTCTCCCTGACTTGTTGGCTCTTAAGCTCTCTCTTCTGCTGTTGTTTATTATTTACGTGTGCAACTGTGTTATTAAATTATGCAACATATTTGGGGAAATGCTTTGTGTCAAAGACCCTAAAAAGTTATATTGTATTAAAAGTTAGTGACAGAATTAATGAAACTGGACATGGTGTAGAATTAGGATTTTTTAAAATTCATAAATCACTTTATTAAATGTATGTGTCAGTAAAGGCTTGTGTTTCAAATCTTGCTAGTGAAGGGATATAGTCAATAAATGCCCTTGCTGAATAAGGATATCTGTACTGCTCTGAAGGGAATGTAATCCCAGACACAAGTAAACCAGACTGTGGAATTGAATCCTTCTAAGTGTGTACATATTGGAGAGTATTGCAAGTGCTAATTCAAACATTAGAATAAACTTGGACCCACTTTCCCATTCTGCCTTTGATAACTGCACTGATGCCTGTAATGACACTGGCTTATGGAGTGGGAGATTTATAGCCATTATAAGCATCTGCATATTAGAATCTGACAAAGAAAAACATTAACACCTGAATATTTTGCTTACATAATGCAAGGTCTCATGACATCTCTCCCTTCCCCTTTCAGCTGTCTCCCTAAACTACTGGTTGTGTGTTTTTGTTTCTTTGTTGTTTACTTACTTTCTTACTTTCCCTGAGAGGGAAGCCCTTCTTAAATTGAAAACAAAAATACAGATTGAGAATGTAACTACCAGAGCAGGGAACTGAACTGTGGTTTCTGGAAATCTGATGTTTATGTTTTACTAGACAAAATTCATCGGAACTTCTCCCTAACAAAACTTCTCCCTCTCTTTAGGGAATGGATCCATAAATAAAGGGGGAGGGAGGAAACTGGGCCTGACTTTGGGAAATGCTGAGCATTTGCAACGCCTCTTGAGATCAGCACATGTGAACATCAGGCTCACTGACTGAATCTAAAGAAGCGGGGAACTGCCTTGCAGGATGAGGGGTTTGGCTGTGTCTAGACACAACACAGAAATCCTTTCCCTTTTGTTTTAAAACATTGTTCAAACAATTCTCACACCAAACCACCACATGAAATGTCCTTTTAAATCTCTACTGCAAAACATTTCCACTTGCCCCCTGCTATTATATGGCATGTGTTTTGGTAACTCCTGACAACCCAGCCATGAATTTCCAAATAGAACTGTTGGCTTCTGAAGAAAAACAAAAATCTATTTTTTGTCCATGTTGAGCGTCCAGGAACAGATTATATTGCTGCTTCACAAGTGCCACGCAGCACAGACTGGGTTTTGGCAGCCTTGATCTCTCTTCTACTGTTTACTGTGAATCTCAGAGACTCTCTTTGCCTGAAGCCAGCTAATTATTAACTGCTGGGGCAGAGGAGGCAAAGCTTAAAGCCATACACTCCCCTGCTGTACAGCGCTGCAAGTTCACCAGGGAGACAGTTCCTGTAACACAGTATAACGGAACTTACATGCTGTAAGAGAAGCACCATACACACAAAACCTTCTTTTATAAGAAAAATTGTACCGGATTTAACAGCAAAAGCCCAAACACTACAGCACCATTAAGGAAAGGCCTGATTCACCTCACACACATTCCCCAATGTAAAATCAGCATAACTTCACTGACGTTGATCCAGATGTACAATGGTGCAAGTGAGAATATAATAAAACACCATTTCTTACTTTAATGGTGTCACCATGTTTGGGGTTTGTCACCGTGGAGGGGCTACATTGAGAATGCTTATTCGGGGCAAACTGCAAGGAATAGAACAGACAATCCCCAAAACTAGTGGTTTATTCTATAATTAGATTTCACCAAGCCAGTAACCAAACAGCTTCTGTAATATCTTACTGGTGACCATGAAGCCAAAATATAGTCCCCTTTAAGCAATCCAGCCTTTGGCTCCCACCCAGACAGCCAAGTCTAATACAGTGAGGGTTACTAAAAACCTTCTTCACCATATATAAAGTTCTAGTAACCCCAGGAGACTGGATACATTACCCACCAGGTCAATGAATATTTCAGATCTCACCGAAATACATGTTTAGAGCCAATCCTTATTAACTAAATCTAGGATTTATTAATAAAAAGAAAGAGAAAGTGGCTATGGTTAAAAGATCAATATACGTACAGATAGGAGTACGGTTCTTAGGTCAGTTTCATAGAGATTGAACTAGAATCAGTTCAATAGGTTATAGTTCAATAGGCAGTCCATGTGCAGAGCTTGTTCAAATTCTTCCATGAGAATTCCAGGGCTAATCCAGAGTAGATCTGGAGATCTCAGTCTTGTGGGCTTAGACTTTCCCGGTCAAAGTTTAAGCAGCTCTGAGATAAAAAAGGATCAGGCCCAAATCTTTCTTTATAGCTGAAGCAAGTCATGGTCACAGCAGGGCCTTTCTTGGATGAAGAATAGGTAATGTATACTGTTGCTTTGAAGCTAATCTCTGTTTCCTAAGCACATGCCAGTAGCTAGTTGTATTCATTAGCACAAGACAATTAACTATCAAACAGTTCACAGGTAGTTCACTACGTAGGGTTACAAATTTCAAAGAAAAATGAGGCCAATAACTTTATTATACCACAAGTCCCATCTAAATAAGAATATCCCCTTTTGATCTCTGAATCAATAGAATACAGTAATGAATCATAGACAGGAACAGAAGTTTAGCATCTACAAGCTAATTAGATCACATTGTTAAACTTCTAACAAGATATAGGTAAACACAGACAAATACAATTAGCATCTACTTGTGATTCTCTAACAATACAGTCCTACATATCAAGGATTCTAGTCTACTAAACATGGGTTTGCTCACTATCTACAAGGAATGGCCCTATTTACCATTTCAATACTCTTCTAATATGTTTGTAAGGGTTGCTTCCAGGTCACCCAGACTGCTGGTTGCTTAACCCTCATTGGCTCTGTGTCACAGGGCTATTGATGTTGAAAATGGTAGTATTTTATTTATTGTTTTTTAAAAATTGACCACAGGCTGTATCTTCACTAGGACATGAGGTAAAATCCTACTGAAGACAAGGCAGGATGTAGTTTTCACATGAGTTAGCAAATTGAGATAAAGACTATGGGAGAGCCTAGGGTTTATCTTCAATGCTAATTTACATTACTAAAGAATCTGGCCTCAAGGCCTCTGTTAATTGTGGTATATAGTGTTCACTCTGCCTAATGTGGACTTTACCTGAAATGAATATTGGTGATTTAGTGTTCTGTTTCTGATTCCTAAAGATGTAATGGGCCTGATTCTCCTCTCACCCTAGTTTTACACCAATTTAACTCTTATTTATTTCAGTGGAATTACTCTTGTCTTTGCCCATATTTTCTGTTTAAAGCTATGCTGTATGTGGAAAGCTTGCTAGGTTTTTTTCCTCAGTGTCTTCCTCAGTGAGATCTTCCTTGCTAAACAGCTGTTTCTCCTTCCTGATAAAGTCCTTCTCCTACAACCTTTGCTGTCTCTTCTCCACCCTTATCTTTCTCCTTAATCCTCTCCTCAGCCTCTACCTTTCTCCTCGCTGCTGAGAACCTTCTTCAAAGAGAAGACTGAAATAATTTAGCATGAGCTTCCAATCCCCCACCTCGCATACACACACACACTTCCTGGATTTTCTCCTCCTTCACTCTGGACTACAATTCAGACATGTCTCTCCCACTTTCAACCACTGACCTTCCGACCAATTTCTTTAGCCAACCCTCTTCTGATTTGGGACCTCTCTTCCTCCCCTCATTCCTTTCCCTCCCCTTCAACATCTTTCTCTCTCTGTCACTTGGCTTATTTTCCTCAGCTCAGGGTTTAGCTGATCGCCATATTTGAGGTTGGGAAGGAATTTTCCTCCACGGCAGATTGGCAGAGGCCCTGGGGTTTTTTTGCTTTCCTCTGCAGCATGGGCCACGGGTCACTTGCTGGATTCTCTGCACCTTGAAGTCTTTAAACTATGATTTGAGGACTTCAATAGCTCAGACATAGGTTAGAGGTTTATTACAGGAATGGGTGGGTGAGATTCTGTGGCCTGCATTGTGCAGGAGGTCAGTCACTAGATGATCATAATGGTCCCTTCTGATCTTAAAGTCTATGAATCTATGAAAAAAATACGCTATTGTCTCCTCAGTCCATGAAACCTTTGCTTATTACTAGCTGCCTCTCCATCTATCAGGGTCACTGAGAAAGTATCTAGCCTGACCTATTTAATGATATTCTAGAGCCCAACAGATTTTACAGATGAAAGTACTGGTATTTTGATGTATTTCTTTGTTAGCAGTCATGTTTTACATCTGTGCAGAGCTTGTACAAGGACCTTTTGAAGTGAGTCAGTCATCAAAGATTTGAAAAATAGAGAAGACTGAAATCAGAGCGGTGTTCAAGTACCTCCATAAAAAGGCTTGACATCAAAGGAAATCCATGAGGACATGGGGGCAACCTTTGTGGATGATGCCTCTTCATACACACAGTAAAAAAAAAACACGTGGGCTGCTGAATTCAAGCAAAGGAGAATCAGCGCAGAGAATGAGCCAAGAGCAGATCACCCCAAAGAGGCCACTGCAAGATGGTGATGAATGAAGAAGAGCTCTGTGTGGCTCAAAAGCTTAACTGTCTCACCTGCAGAAGTTGGTCCAATAAAAAAGTATCACCTTACCTAGAAGCTCAACTGTCAGACACATAGCTGAGACAGTGGGCATAAGCACTGGGTCAGTGCAAGCCATCCTCAATGAAGACTTTGCATAAGAAAGGTGTCAGCAAGATGGGTGCCCAGAATGATGAGAGCTGATCAGAAGAGAGTGTAACTTAACATTTTCAGTTAACTTTTTACTTCTCCATGGCAACGCATCACCCCACACATCCCAGGTTGCAGTGACCACAGCAACCAAATGTGGCTTTCTGTTGCAGCCTGTGAACCAGCTTTGGCTCCCTTTGAATCAGCTTTGGCTTCAACCTGTTCCCCAAGTTGAAGGAAGACTTTTGTGGAAAGAGCTTCAATAAGGTGATCACAGAACTCAAGTTGTTTCTGGACATGCAGGACTAGGACTGCTACAAGATGGGCACTGCCAAGCTGTGGCTAGGGTGACCAGACAGCAAGTGTGAAAAATCAGGACAGGGGGTGGGGGGTAATAGGAGCCTATATAAGAAAAAGACCCAAAAATCAGGACTGTCCCTATAAAACCAGGACATCTGGTCACCCTAGGCTACACTGGATGAAGTGCGTTAATGTCAAGGGGGATTATACTGATAAATAAACAAACAGTTGAAAACAAATTTTCTTTATTTCTTTATCAGGCTAGAAACTTTCTAAACTTCTCTTGTACCTGCCCCATCTCACTCCTTTCCCTGCCTCTATATTTCTTGGACATGCTGTCTATTCCCATTTCCTCAACTCCTTCTCCACTAACTTTCCCGTTATTCTCCTATAATCTGGTGCCTGCCAGCTCCACTCTGTTGAAATGTTCCTTACAAAGGTCACCAAAGACCTCTTCCTGTTTAAATTGCTACTCCTCTTTTCCAGTCTTATTCTGCTTGACTTAGCCATCACTTTCTACACAGTTAATGATTCTTTCTTCCTGGATACTCTCCTCCCTAGAATTCTGTGACCCTGTGCTTTCCTCGTTCTCACAATAGCTCTCTTATTGTTCCTTCAGTGTCTTCTTAGTGACTCTGACTCCTTCTCTCTCCCACTCTGCTTCGAAAAGGTAAAGTACAGTATATAGAATCTGGGGCCTTCATCAAAGGCCGTTAACATCTGAGCTAAGGAAGTTTCTTGATTAATGGTGGCAGCAGTAGATCTTATCTTCTATGCAGACCTGCCACTGAGTGGGGGTCCTGAATAAACATGCTGAAGATTTTTGTATGAAGTTTTTGGGGAAAATTGTGAAAAACAAAATAATTTGTAAATATTGTTGCCCCTTTTGATCTAAGTGGTTGGCCGGTATCCAGGGTCTTGGGGGTTGTTTCTGTCAGGAGGGGATATTGATGATAGAGTGAAGTATTTCTTTAATGCATTACTGTTTATTTACACGGAATGTACACAAAATCCTATTTCCCTGAACACAGTATGACTCAAACAACAGGAGTTTCTTTGCTCACAGTCCCAACTTCTTTCCAGCCAGCACCCAAAAGCTCTCTCAATCATCTTTTCTTGGGGTTATGCTACAAATACATCTCTAGCTGTGCTTTGGCTTCCTTGTGCCTTCTCTCTGCTTCGGTCATTGTCTCTGCTGCTTCTCCTCCACACACAGACACATAGCTGCAATCAAACCAATCCTCCACCCCTGCGTTTGTTAGCAGATCCTGCCACAAATTTCCTAAGTGACCTTGGCCAAGTTACTAAGAACCTCATTTTCAAAAAGGAAGGTGCCAAGGGCCAGGATCAGTTGCAAGCTAAGTTCCCTGTAAGCTGCATGGCCACACGGCTGCGCAGAAGGCTATCAAGGGCCACACAGGTGGGGAGAGGAGTCCCTCCCTAGGCCCAGCCCAGCCCTGCCGGAGCTGCTGCGACCGGGGAGAGGCACCTCTCACCCGGCCCTGAGCTGCTAAGGCAAGAGAGGGCTGGGGGGAGTCCTCTCTCCCCACCACAGCCTGCACCCCAAACCCCTCATCCCCAGCTCCATCCCCTGCACCCCAACCCTCTGCCCCAGCCCTGAGCCCCCTCCCGCACCCCTCATCATTCAGTCTTTGTTTCTCAGGTGTTTCCAGGAGTGGCCTTGTGTGAGGAGTCAGGCCCCTAGATGATGTCACACCCCACCTTATATAGCTTTACTATATGGCAGGAACCCTTTGTTCCAAAAACAGTTCCTAGCTCAGTTTGTGGAAAAATACAGGTACCCAAAATGGAGATCAGTGTCATGTGGCCTGGTCACATGTCCTTACAGCCCTGCTGAGTCATAGCAGCCTATACTTATAGACTGTCTGGAGCATTCTCATCAAGCAGGCTCACCACGGGGGGGGGGGATATACGTTTCTAGGAAAGCCAATTGTTTCTCCTAATGGCCCATTACCTTGAATAGGCCCTTCACAACCAGTGCTCTAGACTGGAAGCATTTTTCCTAGTGGGTGCCACTCAGGTGTAACCACTTTTGAAGTACAGATACATAGTTAATATTCATAACTTCAGATCCAAAAAGGATTCATGCATAGAAATAGGATAATCAGCAAATCATAACTTTCCAGTGACACCTTACGTGACCCATCTTGTACAAAAAGCACCATAATTATGCCATAATCATATCATAATAATATCACTATGATGAATATGGGGTGCAGTGTCACAACTCACATGCTTAAAGTTAATCTGGGACTAATCGTGTGCTTAAAATTAAGCACACACACAAGTGATTTGCTGGATTCGTGCCCACTATATGTGAGGTATTGTTCATAAGGGAAAGTCGGGGTGATGCATAAAATGCTGCTTCCTTCGTCATACAATGGGGTTCTTATTACTTGCTGTTTGTTACAAGTTTTGCAGGAAATGTGCTCTAATTGAACCAGAAGTCAGTTCCTTTGTTTTTTGTGGTTTTAAATGAGAATGAGTAGATGGAGCACTTCAAGTTTAGCTGCATATATTTTTAAAATTTATTAGTGATGTGTACTCCTTTATATTGGGAATATTTCCCTAGTTTATGATGCCATCTTGGGGGACATCAGCTTCTCTCCTAAGTGGTTAAAAGAAAAGACAGAGAGAAAATGCATACATCTGCTATGAAGCTCTCCTGCCAGGAGTGCTGGAAACCTGAACTGTAGCAATTCTGCTTAGTGATACAGATGTTCAATACTCCATTGTTTCATTGTAAGGAGCATCTGGTTCTTTCAGGCTTGCTGTTTTGTAAGCCACAACAGAATCTGATTTTCCACCCATGCATTTTGCCAGCGGTGTGTTTTGTTTTGTTTTTTAAACCACACAACTTGTCATCCAGCTACAGGAACAGCTGCAGCTGTTTTAAGAAGGTACTTATAACCCTTCTCTTCTTTGGCTGGATGACAGTTTAATTCTTCTCTTTGGCAAACTATCAAATGTAGTAAAAAATTAATGCAACCTGCCAGCATTTAATCACCTCAAGCATAAGGTTAAAGTGTATCTACGAAGGGAAAAAAGCATTAGTACTCTTTGCATAATTAATGATTAGGCATAAAAATAAATGGTTAACTTCAATCTATCGATCATCTTCATAGAAACAGGGATAAGCACATTTTTGTACCTCTCCTGAACAGCCAGTGGTGAATGTGCACATGGGTTCAAAAGTGAACAGTAAGATGCTTTCACAAACCAGGTAGGAACATGTAAACAAAATAGCAGTGCAATTATTTACCCAAGAAAATAGGACAGGATGTGCCATCTGGATAACAAAGGCACAATCTATAAACTGTACCAGATTTGTCATTGTTGCAGACAAAATCCTCACCACTTTCCAGGGCTTTGTTTAAAGGGGAAAAAATGGTCAGAGAAATGCGAGGCTCATGTATGTTAATCCCTTGAGAGATCCAGTGAGCCAGGGTAATTAACATAAAATGATCTCTTCCCTGCTTTCACTGTCCAGGACAATGAGTCAAATCAATCAGTACCGTTAAAAATATGAGAAGTTACGCTGCATAAAGAAACAGCTGGCAGCAACAAATTTCAATGGATTTTTATAAAGATAGAAATAAAAATGTGTTGTGATAGGCTGTCATCCTAATGAATACATAGTTCGCTTGGATAAAGGCTGAGTATTTTAAGATCTCTCAATGAAATGATACGATTTGACAAATGCTGGCTAATGAATGTAAGAGCTGTAAAAGAAGCAGTAGAGAAAACCACAAAAGCGCAACCTTAGAAATCAGCCCTTGTTCAGCTTGAACTGTGCTAATATTTCAATTGTGTTCAAAACCAGTTAATGCTGCCACTATTGTACCACAGTCCATTTTCATTGGGAAAATAATAATAATACAGGGGTAACACTTACACAGCACGTCTCATCAGTAGATCTCAAAGCACTCTGCCTCATTATCATTAGCCCCATTTTACAGATGCGGAAATTGAGGCACGGAGAGCTGAAGTGACTTGCCCAAGGTCACCCAACTGGCCAGTGGCAGAGCCAGGAATAGGACCCAGGTTTCTTGAGTCCCAGTCCAGGGCTATTGGCACAGGGAGCAGGATTTCTCTCTCTCTCTTTCTTTAAATGACAACCATTCTAGCCAAAACTGTGTAAGGTAATTTATAAATTGGTTTCTGAACACAGTTATTGTACTTCAAGAGAATGCAGAGAAGAGCCACAAAAATGATCTAACTGCTGGAGCGGATCCCTTACAATGAGATGACACTTAAAAATGTTTATAAAAAAAAAAAGTCAAGAGATGACTGGATTGTGGTGTATAGGTCCTTTCATGGGGAGAAGATACTAAGTACTAAAAGGCTCTCTAATCTAGCAGAGAAAGGCATAAAAAGAACAAATGTTTGGAAGTTAGAGTCGGACACATTAGAATTAGAAATACACAAATTGTTAACAGTGAGGTGCTAACCATCAGAACAAGCTACCAACAGAAGTGTTAGATACCCCTTTTTTGATAACTTCAAACCAAGACTTAACACATTTCTGGAAGATATCCTTTACTCAGACACAAGTTATTGGGCTCAATATAGGGGTAAACTGGGTGAAATGCTATGGCTTGCCTTAAACAGGAGATCAGCTAAATAATCTAATGATCCCTTTGGCCTTAAAGTCTATGAAAGGATATATTTACTGTTTCTTTAAATCCATAGTAGGTGGTAAGGCAGCAAGGGACTTGGAAGGTTGTGGGATAAGTTCTACGGTGCAGCAGAGAGAGAAGTTTTAGGGATAACACTGCTTTCCTTATTTTAACAGAATTCCTTGTTCAGTATTAAATGAAGTAGGCTGTCCTCTTATTCTTTACCATTGCCACATGACAGTTATGACATGGATCCGGATCCTGAAGAGGGACCTGCATGGAGCCTCACTAGTGGCTCATTGGTGGCAGACTTTTTATAGTTTTAACTGTTTGTTTATACATTTGATGTCACAGGTACGCCAAACTGAAGTAAGATCCCTTGTGAATCCCCTTGGCAAGATCAGGGCGGTGGCTTGCCATGTAAAATATGGTCACGAACTGTGTCACTGCAGGGTCAGGCTGTAGGCATGTTTGAAAATAGTTTCAATCCGAGTTAAAGCCCTAGTGTGGTCAGGGCTTGAGAAAGAACAAGAGATCATTCTGGTAAGACTCAGCAGCAACCAATTTGTCCCCTTTTAGCATGAATGCAGAGTGGAATCAGTGTCCCAATACAGACCTCGTAGGTGAAATCCTGGCCTCATTGAAGTTTGTGCAAAATTCAGTAAGGCCAGGATTTCACTTCACCTATCAACGGAAAGGAAAAAAATCGTGATACAGTGAAGGCTTGTACGGAGTCCACCCTTAATAGGCAAATTACTACCGTAAGAGACTGCCCATGTACAATGGGATCCTAAGTGTTACAGTAATACAAATAAATATAATAACTATACTGCTCCCCACAACTATACTGCTCCAACTTTATTAGATAAGTTAAGCACGCATAGTTAAGCAAGCTATTTTTTCCATCCCTTCAGTGGTGATTAAGAAAGGTTTAATTGTATGTTAAAGGGTGCATTGCACGTCTTGTTTTCAGTTAAGGAAAGCAGAAATTAAACCTGCTACATTACAGCAGAACTACTGCACCTTCACTTAGTGGTTGGCATGTGAAAAAAAGACATTCCCGTCACCCTTTCATCCTCTCCAAAATTCAGACAATTAAACCTCAGAAAACATTACACCAGTTAGTGCTGAGAAGGGTGTTTTCTTTGTATGTAAACATGTACATATTAGGGTGTAGTTTTCTTTCTGTTCTCTGCTTGTTTATAAATATAATGTACGTTTTTATGCGGAGATCCAAACATTACATAGCATTTTTCGAACCCCAATCCTTTAGTATGCAAAACACTAACAACTAGCATTCCCACTCCTTAAACTAGAAGACAGCGGGAGATGCTACCTCATAGCAAAAGTCAGAGAACAAACCACTGAGCAATTCCACTGAGGGCAACAGAGCCTGGTACATAGAACCATAACAGAGGGTAGGGAGCCTGCGCCAGCAGCCACAGTCTCTTGCCAATCCATACTGGCAAGTAGCAGCAAGATTCTGGCCAAACCCTTCATTACGTCAGAGAGAAGCTATGCTGAAGAAGCAATGCAGAGGTCTAGGAATCATTTATAATGAGGGAGACTCATTTGTTATCCACCAAGGCTTAATGCAGCAAGGTGCTGAGCACTGCCTGCGAAAAGCTGAGCTCCTTCATCTCAAACTGACGTCATTGGAGTGGTACCTGTGTAACTGAGAGCAGAATAAGTTCCAATCTAAAGACTCAGTGCCAGATCGTGTGTCACCCTTGGGTGTGCGTAGTTGGGAAAGTGCATAAAAAGCCTCCTTCTCCCTTTGCTGCAATAGCTTGTCACAGTTGTTGCTCTCTCCATCCCCAGAGATGTCTAGAAAGACAAGGTCACGCCCATAGCCTTGTCCTTCTCCTCCACTGGCCTGCAGAGCAGGCTGAACGCACCACAGGGTGCATGCTGCACTATCTCAAAGGGTGGTGAGTTTTTTGCCTGAACCAGGAATGTAGGCTCCTGCCCATGTGTAATCTCTCAGCACCTGGTTTTCTCTACTGGAAAGCTCTGCAGGCATCTAGTTGCTATGAATAAACAATACAATACAAATGGAGGGGAAAAAATCCATGAATATGTTTTTGATATCTTTTTCTGGTTTTGGTTGGTGGATTTGTTGCCAAATTATTTTTGCTGGTCGTTTAAATTTCCTGTTATGTGTACAGGAGTTTCTAAATGAAAGATGACAAGTTAAAAATGTGCAATTTATATTTCAAATAAATTGACTTTTAAAAAATATTTTTAAAGGGGCAGCAATTTTAAATTGTACTGCACATTTCACAAAAGATTGCCCGGTTACAAACAAGTAATTAAGAAATGCATGCTTAAAAAAGAAGTGCTCAGCTGAGCTTGCAGAGATTTTCTTTTTTAACCACGGCCCATTAGGTGAAACTCTGATTTGTGCCATTCCATCATAGGCAGGTTTCACCTCTCTCTCCTTCTGTTTGTATTTGTCATCCTGAATTTCAGTGCTTTTATAAGTGCTGATCCAGATCTTTGGGAGTTTTTGACTCTATAAAATCCACCAGCAAGTGCCCAGAGAATGAGTCCTGCATGGGGGCCAAAAGGAAGAGCTGCATAAATGTAAACTCTTTATATGATCTGTTATTTTGTATTGGGAGAGGACAGGGTCTAATTTAAAAGAATGTTGTCAAGTTGTTGGAGGATGAGTCTAGGAGACAGCAGTTTTGGGGTTCTACTCCTAGATTCTACCACTATCTCACTTTATAACCTTGAACAAGTCACTTAAGGTAAAAATTTTAAAACTGCCTAAGTGATTTAGGAGCCTATGTCCCAATTTAAGTGACAGGTATTTAGAGACCTAATTCTTATTGATTTCAATGAAACTTGAATGACTCCTACATGCCTAAATCCCTTTTGAAAATTGAACTTTGGCTCTCAAGTCAGTTAGGAACTTTTAAATATTTTACCGTTAAACCCAAATTTTCAAACTATTGTTTGTCTACATGGGGGCATACAAGTCCCCTGCAGTTTGTGTGCAACCCTGACCTATGTATCAAGTATATCAGGAGATTTTGTGCTTGAGTCAGACAGCAATAAAAGGGCACTGGCATCTGTTTGAGAAGGACCATAATCACTTGATTCCCAAATTTTTCCTAGCTATATGTGGAGACAATAAAGGCTTGTCTACATGCGAAAGTTGCACTCATTTAACTTAAATTGGTTTGAAAACCAATTTAGTTAAACATGCAAATTCCTGTGTGGGCACTCTGATAGCAGCTTCAAACTGGTTATTATGTTGATAAACTGGAGAAGGCTCAGAGCAGAGCCACAAAAATGATTAAAGGGTTAGAAAATATGACAGACAGTGATAGTTAAATTGGCACAAGCTAAAGCAATGTAAACCAGGTGTAAAACAAAATCAGTATTCATGCAGGCGGTTGCACCAGTTTAAAATCAAACTTTGAATTAAACTGGTGCTATTCTGCATGTAGATAAATCCTAAGGGTGGGGTTTAAAACCAATTTACACCGCATTAGATCACAAGAGGACAGCACAGGGAGGTAAATTAGTGCTTAATCTGGTATCGCAGTACACAATCCCCATTTAAAAACTTTTTTTTTTAAAATATAGCTAGGATCTACACAGAAATGTAGGAAGACAAGGTCCTTGCATAGAAGAACTTACAATTCACTCACTGTTACAGCCACTAGCCTCTGCTGAGGCTGTGCTTTGTTGAACTGGTCCTTTATAAACGGTCTTTCCTGACAGCGGAGGGAAGGAGAGGGAATGCGAGTACAAAAGAGGGCTTGTGTATATAACTCAGTTTTGCTCACGCTTAAACTGCTTAATGACATTCACACAGTGAAACTATTTTCCCTATTTTTATTGCTGGTAGGTTCAGCTACCTGAATAGTATAAGTTACCCACACACAAGAGTTATATATACACAACTTGTGCATGTATATATGTCAATTAGATACCACATTCCAAGCATTCTTTCCGGATTTCCTAGGAATTTGAGCTTGAATCAATTGTAGGAGAGTTGAGAAAGAGTTTCTAATTCACCCAACTAGCTGCTCATTCATCAAATTGTCTTTTAACATGTTTTAAATTAGCAAATGGTAGGAGAGCTCTGTGTAACAGAAGTATCAGAGGGGTAGCCGTGTTAGTCTGGATCTGTAGAAGCGACAAAGGGTCCTGGGGCACCTTATAGACTAACAGAGGTATTGAAGCATAAGCTTTCGTGGGTCAATACCCACTTCTTCGGATGCATCCGAAGAAGTGGGTATTGACCCACGAAAGCTTATGCTTCAATACCTCTGTTAGTCTATAAGGTGCCCCAGGACCCTTTGTCGCTTCTGTGTAACAGAAGTTGATCCAATAAAGGATATAACCTCACCCATCTTTTCTCTCTAATATCCTAGGACCAACATAGCTACAACGCTGCAAAGGCCATTATAGTCAATATCTAGATCTATCCTAATTCCTTTTCGGGACAAGTGAAGAGGAGAAAAATTAGAGGAAGAGAATGAGAAGCAATTTCCATTACATTGTGCCATATTCTTAGAGAAATACCACTTAAAAAGATACAAATACGCACTCACTTCATTGAACAACATCTGTTCTACCTAAGGCTGGTAAACAGAAGAGATTAGAATTTGGCTTCTTAAAGTACCTTTTATCCTCAAGACAATTCATATACGGGTACTTTGTCCTTTTAAATTAACTAGCGATGAATAGTTCTGCCCAGCTATAATTAGAATGAAGATAACAAATCCATGAAAACTTAAAACACTTTTTTTAAAGGCTATTTTTCTACTCAGAACCCAATTCCTAAACTTTCATCAAACTTGATAAACAGTCTGTGCAGGCAACAATGAGAAATCACTGTATTAAAACTGTCTAGCTGTGCCATGCTTTGCCAGCATACTCTAATGCTTCAGGCTGTTCTCTTGTCTGCTTTCACAAGCTACATGTGGCTGGGCCTAGTTAGTACTTGCACAGGAAATTTCCAAGGAAGAGCCAGGATGCTGCAAGAAGTGGTGTCTGGCAACTGAGTCTTAAGGTAGTATCTTATATCTCGCCCTTTGAGTCATTAGTGAATCAATGCCACAAGAAGGTGTTAAGGGGCATTACATAGCTTAAAGGTGAAATCATAAAAGTATCATGCAAAACTAAAATCATGTCCATTTATGGTTATTAAAAGTCCCCTTGCACTTTTTGCAAGAATTGGGCTGTTAATCTGTGTTCTGGCCTAATTCCAAATTGTTTAATTACATCCTGCCTACCTAAACTCCCTCTGAAGTTTCCCTTAGGCCTTGGCTACACTTACGAGTTACAGCGCAATAAAACTGCCTGCAGCACTGTAACTCACTAACTGGCTATACTTGCAAGGCACGTGCAACGGTGTATCTCCTCAGATACAGCGCTGCATGTACTCCACCTCCCCCAGAAGAATAGCAACTGTTGCAAAGTGGGTGGAACGCTGGTCTTTCAATATAGCCGAGGAATTCCGCAGTTACTGACCTCCAGAAGCTCCCTTTGTTTTGAAAGGGCACTTCCGGGTTGGAGTTCAGAGCTCCGTTCTTGAGGTGCTTTACAAAACAAACACAGCTACTGTTTGCAGGCGGGGGGGCTCCGTTAGGAATGCCGGCAGCAAAGTTGCCTTGGACAGAGGAGGGGGGGGGACAAGAACGGCGAGGGGGAGGGGGAGGGCTCCGTTTCCCCAAGTTCTCTTATCTGCTCTTTAAAAACAAACAAAGCCCCTGCTGTTTGCTTTCAGTGATTGAGAGAGAGGCAGGGGATGTGGAGGTGTGTAAACTTAGGAGATAATGAGCTGACACTCTGTGGAGATTCCAAAAACCCACTCTCTCTCCCAACACACTCCCTGTCAAAGTCCCCCTCAGCCCCCCCCATTTGAAAAGCACCTTGCAGCCACTTGAATGCCCATAATGCACCGCTCCCAATACAGCTGCAAATGCCTCAAATGTAGCCACCTTACTGCGCTGGCAGCTGCCAGTGTGGACAGGCTGCAGCGCTTTCCCTACTCAGCTGTACGAAGACGGGTTTAACTCACAGCGCTGTACATCTGCAAGTGTAGCCAAGGCCCTAGATAGGGTACTCTTCTTCAGTTCACACTTTAAACTATTTAATGTTGCCTAATTCTCTCAAACAGATACCATGTCCCACCCAGAGATGGCTGGCTGAGTGTCAATGATGGGTGAAATGATTCCTATCTAAATAACTTGTAAAGTGCTTTTGGAACCCTTTGGGAAGAAAGGCATTATTAAATGTAAGCTACTATTACTGTGACAGCTGGAAATTACCACTCGGGAAGATTCCAGTATAAAAAGAGAGCCAAAAGAATACTGTACTAATTATTTGGTAGTTTACTTGCTAGTATTGTAAGGAAATACAATATTTTTCCCATTAGTAATTTGTGGTGGGATCCACAAAGGGACTTACGCATTTTTTGGATACCTAGAAAACCACATGAACAACACTCACCCACAAAGCCAAGTTAGGCACCTAAGTTCCCTATACAATGAATGGGGAGAAATAGGCACCTAAGAATGCAATCCAGGAAAGCCAGCATGCTCAGCAGCTTCCTGCTTAAACTAGCCCGTGAGAGATGTCAATACACTGAGCACCGCCCCTTTCTCAGAGATAGGCACCTAGCTCTGCTAGCAATCCATGAAGCAGAACCGCTCTCCTGGCTCAGGTGCCTATGTAGTTTCAATGAGCTATGCGTCTGTTGAGAGAGCAGCTGTGTAACTTTCAGCTCTGTGGTTAGAACTCTCACCTGGGATGTATGAGACCCAGGTTCAATTCCCTCCTCTTGGCAGAGGGGAAGAAAGGATTTGAACAAGGGTCTCCCACCTCTCAGTGGAGTGCTCTAACCACTGAGTTATGGGATATTCTGAGGTAAGGCTCCCTGGACTAAAGTTGTAAGATGGGCAGTGGCTCCAGGAGGCTTCTGAAGGGTGCCCAATCCAGAAGGGGTGCTCAGAAGGTGCCTGTCAGAATGGGCCCCTTCAGCAACTGAACTCCTATCTTCATCTAATTCATGAATTGCTTTGGGGCCTAGGAAGGAGATAGATGTGTGAGTGCCTAGAGTGAGGGAGCAGCAAGTCCAGAGGCAGAACCATCAGCACCTAGGGAAAATTTTTACTTTGAAAAATTGAGCTGAGTTTAGGCACCTACAGTGGGAGTTTTGTGGATCACAGTGGGGATCCTGAAGTCCCCCACAAAAAAGGGAACTGAGGCACCTAAATAGCTTTGTGGATACCACCCTAAAATCTCAAGTACAAGAACTACTTTGGCTACCCTTCGTATAGAAGTTTATCTTCCCGCCGAAAGGCAGGATGAACTAGTCAGTGTTTAAGAGTTTCCTTAACCTGTTCACTGTGAGCCACTAACCTCTCAAAGCGATGAGGCTATTGCTAATGTATAATCCGCTAGGAGATGGCTGCCCGCTTCAGTACTATCTCCTCCTTCTGAACAAAAATATACAGGAAAACACCATGCTTCAACTATCTATAGATACAAGAGAAACAGAAGGAAAACAGAGATGGATATCAGTATGGGAGCAGAGCTCAAGCTATTTATTATACATAGGTTCTTATATTGCCCTAATCAGTGTAGTAGCTGAGCACCTTCACTAATGCATTAGGCAATATGACTAACATCTGTAGCATATGGTTTGTTCTCTAACCCTTTTCTCAGAGGAGGATTTGTGTGTGTAGGATAGGTTGGTTTTTTAAAAAACACTGCTATATTTGTGTTAGAAAGGGCAAAGTGCACCTTGCATTTGGAAAAGAAGGTGGCAAAGTTTGTTTGAGTGATCTTATCTGCGCATTTCTATATTTTCAAATGTTGGAGTTCTGCTGCGGTTAAAACTTAACTCTCAATTTTCTGCATTGTTTTTTGATAATCTTAAGGAAATGTCTAGTTATTTGTCCCATGAATTACCAATATATTCTCTAAACCGTAACTTCATCTTACCATTTTTGTCAGAATTTAGATCCTAAGCTCTTTCTGCCTGAAAAGAATGGGAGTCTCTACATTGCTCGGTAGCAGATTTTGCAGAGAATAAAATTCTTCATTCAAGCTGCTACATAAATGCTACTCCATTTGTGAAGTGTTTAACAACTCCTCCCTATTTTCTACTGTTGTATTTGTTAAGAAGAAAATAATGTGTGCACACTTGTGTTATAACCTACTTGTTGGTCCAACAGAAAGTTATCACATTAAGTGTTCGTATGAATCTTTATGTAGCTGGAACTGTATTTCTGGTGTAACGTTTATTAATAATAACAGATGCGGCAAAAATCACTACTGGCAAAGATTGTGGAGTAATAGCAGCAAAACAGTTTTTGTTCATGGGTTGTTAAAGGTCTGATTTTCATTCTGTCCAAAAAACTTCGTAATTTTTTGTTGCAACTCCAAAGTACAGACAATATAAAACCACTGAGTTTTTAAAAGCAAGTTTATTGGCTATGTTGTCTATATTTTTATTTTACCATTGATTAGTTTCTGATGAGACACACTTTGCATATAATAATCTATTATAGAGTAGCCAGGGAGCAGTGATATATTTTCTAATATAACTAATTCTGAGAGCCAGTGCACCAGCAGATTTCACTTTCAATCATTTATTTATTTAAAAATATGTACCTATATTTAAAATGAGCAAGATGACATCCAAGAACCAATTTGCAGAAGTCAATGCACCCAACCTGGCATTTCAATAAATTCCCCCTTTAACTGTCAAACAACCTAACTTCTAATGAAGGACAAGTCAGCGTGAGGTAGTCAGAAAACAGGATCAAGATACTCAGTCCTCATGTAAAACAAACCTCATTTCTCACAGCATGCCATGCTCCTCTCAGGAAAACCAGAGTTATAGCATATACTACAGTGTATATGAAGCCTCCTGCAAGGACCACTCTTTGAGCCTCAGGTTGAGTCACATTTGCCAGTCCTTTTAATGTCCTCACTGGATCAATTTATTCTTTTCTTCTGGCTGACCTACTGCTTGATTAGCTGCTCTGGTACACATTTAAGCATGAAGAACCTAATGCTCCACTGGAAATGGTTTGAGGCTAGGGGTGGGCTAGGTGCTGATTAATGAGGTTTCTGAACTGAGATGGTATTTCTTTACGTGCTTCCGGAGGAGTTGCTTGTCAGGGGAAGAATAGCAGCAAAAACTACAGCCAAACGCCTCACCAGTGTGATGTCGTCGCACATGGAGATCCAGGCTCTTCTTCTGGATGCTGTAATGTAATGGAAACTTATTAGAGCTTACTGGGGAAAAAATTGTAACTACTACTACTACTAGCAGCAGCAGCATTACAGTAGTGGCTAAAGCAGAGGTGGGCAAACTATGGCCCGCGGGACACATCCGGCCCGTGGGACCGTCCTGCCTGGTCCTTGAGCTCCCGGCCGGGGAGGCTAGCCCCGGCCCCTCCCCCGCAGCCTCAGCTCACCATGCTGCCAGCGCTCTGGG
The DNA here is from genome assembly GCA_033296515.1 of Macrochelys suwanniensis. Lineage (NCBI taxonomy): Eukaryota > Metazoa > Chordata > Testudines > Chelydridae > Macrochelys > Macrochelys suwanniensis. The sequence goes on from CM065776.1 coordinate 146,844,761, forward strand.
CGGTGGGGCTGCGAGCTTACTTACTTATTCATCAGTATTAAGGAGCTGAATAATGTTCTGTATAGTTTATACACATTCCAAACAGCCACTTGTATGAATTTGTGTATATACAAATTCATACAAACGATTTTAAAAAAACTATTTAAAGAAAATCTTTAATGCTCCAATATGTTTTACGGTAGAATACAACTCCCACTACTTGAACTTATAACATCTTATACTGTCCTGTTAGGTGCTATTTTTTCTGATTCAGGAACTCCTCATTTAAAGTCGTCCCGGTGAACGTTGTTTCGTTGTTACATTGCTGATCAATTAGAGAACATGCTCATTTAAAGTTGTGCAATGCTCCCTTCTAACGTCCTCAGCTGCCCAGCAGGCTATCAATTGCCGGCAGTGCCCCTGTCCCTTCCCCCACTGCCATGTGCTACTCCTGCCCTCTGCCTTGGAGCTGCTCCCTGAGACTCCTGCTTGCTGTGTGGGGGGGAAGGGGAAAAAGAGGGGGGCTAATGTCAGGGTGTCTCCCTCCCCCCTGCTCCCCACTTACCCCATCTTCCATAGAGCAGGGGGGACACATGACGGAGGGAGCTGCTGCCTTAGGCAGCAGCTGCCGGCTTGCTGATCTAATTAACAAGGTAGTGTACTTCTGACCTCACTCTTGATACCTAATTGGAAATGCGCATCGCTATCTCTCAAACACAGGTGTGTGTGTGTGTGTGTCTGTCTCTGTCTGCCCTCCCTCCTTTCCTGCTGCCTTGAAGAGTGTGAGAGTTAACTCTTGAGGGCTCAGTGGAGTGCTAGTTCATCATTTAGCAGTAAGGCATTCCCTGGGAAATATCCCACCCTCAGACTTTACCACCTCAACCAGGCTTCACAATCATCATCACTGTGTACCAGTATTAAATTGTTTGTTTAAAACTTATACTGTGTGTGTATGTCTGGTGAAAAAAAATTCCCTGGAACCTAATCCCCCTCATTTACATTAATTCTTATGGGGAAATTGGATCCACTTAACATCGTTTCGCTTAAAGTTGCATTTTTCAGGAACATAACTACAACGTTTAGTGAGGAGTTCCTGGATGTAAATTGCACCAGTATAGAATCCATTAGGCTGTTGATCTGAGTGGGCCTTACTCTTCAGATTATATAAAACGGTTCAGTCCTGAAACATTTCAGGTCTTGAATTTCCAAATACAGAAGTTGTAGAAACAAACATTTGTGATGGTAGAGAAAGAAATTTGTGTGACACATTTTAAAATCCACTACTCGGTGGACTCTTCATATTAGATGGACAGGTGTCATTGCAGATTTTATCCCATCATTTCCTATTAACTTGACTAAGGTGATGCTAGGGTCTCTGCTGAATCCAAGGCATATAAACAGTCTTCACATGTGGCAGCTCAAATCATGAAACTTTTTCATGACTAGCTACAGGTAACCCAACCCAAAACTTTATTTTAGTCTCTCATTAAAATTAGAATATTGGGTAGAACTCAGAGGTGTATAAAAGTTGGTGTAATTTGCACATTCTTCTAGCTCCTTTGTTATTTCAATTATACCATCTTAGGGTATATATCTACATCGCAACTGGGGCTGTGATTTGAAGCTTGTGTAGATGTAACTGCATTAGCTTTAATCTAGCTACCTCACGAAAAACTGCAGTGATGACACAGCAGCACAGGCACCACCGCAGATTGTACAAGCACACCTGATCCCCTGGGTATGTACTTGCATTGTTAGCATGCACTGAAGCCTGCACTGCTGTGCCCTCATTGCTATTATCAGTGTGCTAGCTCGATTAAAGCTAGCACGGGTGTATTTACACAAACTGTAAACCGCACCCCAGTGTCGACATATCCTTAGATTTGCTTACACATGTACCTGTTTACTTATGGGTAACTTACATCACTTTACCCTTCCTCTTTGAATATGGCCCACTGAGATCAACAGCCTAATGAATTCTATACTGATGCAATTTACATATTTGGAAAAGAAAAAAAAGGCAGTGTAAGATGGTATAAGTTAAAGTAGCAGGGGTTGTATTCTAAAGCAAAAACATAGTGGACCATTAAAAAAAAACTATTAAAAAAATATTGAAACAGTTTGTATGAATTTGTATATTCACAAATTCATACAAATGGCCATTTGGAATATATACCAACTATACAGTACATTATTCAGCTCCTTACGCTGATAAGCAAGTAATTGGTATAATGAAGTATAAGAAATCCACCTGTGAAACGTTCTTTAAGTAATTAGCACTTTCAGAGCATGATATAGCACACTTGCTGAATTTAGTTACTTGTGCATAAGGCCCTACTTAATTTGCAATATTGTGGAAATTGTGGATCCTGCAAAATTAGGCTTCCACCACAATTTTGACAGCAGGAGCCCCTACTCTCAGCCCCAGGCTGCCGACAGTGGAAAATCATGGAAAAATAATAATGGACCTTATTAGCACAAATAATACAGTCCACTATTACTTTTATGTGATTTTTCCATGGCTTGTCCACAATTCAGCCACAATTTTTGAACGATCCTCCTTATTCGTGCATTATAGTTAAGCTCTGACCCTGCACACATGTACATGCATGCTCAACTTTGAAGATATGAATGTTCCATTGACTTCAGTGGAACTACTCCCATGCCTAAAGTTAAGCATGTACGTAAGGCCAGTATTAGGGCCTTATTACAAACCAACCAACCAATCTTGCAATTTGCACCAGCGCAGGGAATTAGTGAATTCTGTAAATTAATAAATCCGATTAGAATCAAGGCCAACATGTCACAAAGCTGTACTTATTTTCTCAATGATTTAAAATAAAGCACAACATACACTAGAAAAATACTGCAGCATATTTTGTAAAAAGATTTTCATGAGAATTCACTACAGTGCCCTACTGTTAAATCTTACTTGACAGGAGGAGAATCTGACAAGTTTTTGTGCAGATTATTGAGTATGTAGTTTAGTGAACTGCAGATTAGCAGTGTTCTGCTCTGTAATTCTGTGGTGTCTGTTATGCAACAGGAATATTTATTTTCTGACTCCTTCCTGCTCTCTTCTCTGATTCATATAGTAGAACAAACATCATTCTTATAACTTCCAAGAAGGCAGTCATCTGCTAATGAATGTGTCCTGTTTTTGTCTCAATTTGGCAGTGAATTATCTGCCCCAACTCTTGAATTTAATTCACTTTTTGTCAACAAAGCTGGACAATGTTTAGAGTTCTTAATTTCAGCGTAGCTGTCATGAAGATTAGGAAGAGACTTTTGTTGTTGTTATTCCTGTGTTCAGTTACTGCAAGGCTCACAATGTATGTTAGGGGGTTGGGAGTTTACTCTAAATTTGGTGTTTTTGTTATTTTACCTCTTATTTGATGGATGTGTTTCCATGTTTGAACTTTGGTACTAAAGGAAACTTGAAAGTAACACTTCAATTTTGCAAGCACAGTCTCATCCAATGCTAAATGCTTTACTATTGATGGTTATATAATAGTCCTTCCAACCAACCAAACCAACAAATGGGTACGACAGACAAAACCTATCTCAGCTATCTCAGTTTTAAACTGCAAAGGTTTAACATCCAGAGGCAAATGGTATTTCACTTAACATATAGTACCATGTTCAAAGACATAAGAATGTAAAATATTTAAGATATCCTTTTGTAACCTCACAAAATTACAAAATGCTCTATAACATACTTCAAAATGTATTTGAGCTTTACCAAAATTACCTATTGCTTCTATTCTTGATACGATGTACAGACTGTGCCAGCACTGTCAAATGAACAAAAGACACGTGTACGAACTCACAGTGGGAAATGCCTTAAGTAATATGACAGTTTTCCAAGTTGGGGCGGGGAGGGGGGCACAATAAACAAACTGGCAGAAGAAATCAGTACAAGGAAAAGACCTAGTGAAGCTGATGTAAAAGTGGGAAGACACTCCCATTCATTGAATGAATGTATAGAAACATGTTCTTCTGTGATAATCCCAGTACCCCATGACACACAGATGATATCTCAATTTCCCCTCAGATACTTTTAGATTTATCACCTTCCAATTCCATGTATCCTCCCTTGTAGTCTGTACAATATCAATAGAAATTAAGTGGAAGCAGAGATAAAGGGGTTAGAAACATCCACTTAGAAAAACTAAACTATTCATTAGCTCTTTGTATCAAATGATTCAGTTGTCTATGGGAGTGAATTTAAATATCTGGCTTCTTTTGTTGATGGACGGAGTATGTAGGAAACAATCTTATTTAAAAAACATAGTTATACTGTGAAAAATCTGGCCAAGCAAGGGGGACTATTTACACTTACCAACTGTATGAGCACATTTCGCATTTGTAGGGCCTCTCACTTGTGTGAGTCCTGAAATGTCTGCGCAGAGAGCTTGCATCAATTGAGGCATAAGAGCAGATTTCACATTTGAAAGGCTTCTCACCTATCAAAATATGGAAAGCAGAGGACATGTTCACATAAATGAGGAATGGGGGCTGAGAGGATTCAAAAGGAAAATCACCAGAACATTAAAAAAATATCCTCAGACCCATTGGCTTGTCTTTTACATATTCCCATCTGAAATAAGATCAATTGAGAGTCTATGCTAACCAGGACATGTAAGGTTTGGCCTGCTAGTAGCAGCTTAGGTTTCTACCCGGGTGGATAAAAATCAATTATTTTAAAATAATAATAATAATAAAAAAAATGGATTTTTTTTATTTAAATCGGATTTTTTTTTGATAAAATGCTTTTTGAGGAAAAAAACCCATCTAAAGATAGTTTTAATTAAGATATCTTTGAGCTATAATGCATCTCATCATGGAACAGGGATTATAAATTCTAATTCTATAGTATGAGACAATATATTCATGTGATTTTTAAGAAAAGTTTTGTAAATGAGTTCCAATAGTTCATGGATTAAGGACCCAATTTTATGGGGTTCCACAGGCTTCTGTAGAGACTATTTAGGTTAATCTTTCTATCTACCCAATGGGACTCAGTGCTCAGTCTAGAAGATACCATCAGAGATGCTTAGTTTTGCAGTTCTCAAACTGTGGATTTGTGTCTCCAGAGGTAACATGCTTGTTAACAGCAAAAATGTTTTTAAATAAATAAAATAAATAAATAATATATAGAGGTGAGAAATAACAGACCTCAACTCTATTGTCCCTCTGCAAATTTGTGTACACAGAGTCAATCCCTTACCTCTCTCTAAAAGTGCAAAGTTTCAAAAAATTCAATAAATAGAAGATTGTTGGGGGCGGAAGAGATCTGGACAAGGAGAAGAAGTCTGGAGATAAATGTGAGAAGCGAGGGACATATGCTTGTTTTATTAAAATATTATGTTTGCTGTTGAAGAAAAAAATCCAGAATACTTAAATGTTGTTTTAGTTAAATAAAACAATTTAAATGTCTGCCTGGTGATGTTCTCCTCCTAATACAACATGGCAAGAAAATCCTCCAAATATTAATGATTAACCTGCTGAATTGGAGATATTTATGAAGTCATTGGGAGGCGAACTATCTGCTTCAATTTCCTTTGGAAAAGGAAATAAACAATCATTCATTTTCTGATATAGCTGTAAAATTAATCTGAAAAGTTTTCAAAATAAATCACTGTTTAAAAATGTATAGTGTGTACCTTCTAAAAATAAAACCTACATCTTTCTCTGAGTTGTGAAGAATATGTATTAAGGTTATAACAACCAACAAGAATGCACTTTTATGTAGAAAACCATGATTAAATCCAGTCTTCCTGACTAGTGATTTATATCATGATTTAAATCAATTTGATTTAAATCAAATCCACACTGGTTTCCACTGCCGAAGCAGGTTACTTATGGGGTACGTGACGGCAATGTAGCTGCATCAACAAGCTTCAAACACAGCCAGTGCCTAAGTTGTGACAGATCTAATAGTTCAGACCCCTGGTTTTGATCTTCCACACCACCTGCGGGCAGAACTCAATCGCTTCAGTTGTAGAGTGATCAGATGTACTGCAAATGACTTGAAGTGGGGCCTTCGTGAATCTCCTCTTTGCCCCTGTGGCCAGTTACAAGATGTGGATCATGTACTTGCAGGCTGCATCCAGGGCAAGAGCTGCCTTAGTTTCCATGTGGACTTCCACAATGCCCTTCCCGTCACACCCCAATGGCCCCCTCCCTCAAGTCTCCTGGGGAGGCAGATCAGTTTTGTATGTTACTAACACTGTTGCAGGCATTGCAAAGTATTCTGGGAAGGGTTAAAGGTGTGAGTGTGAGTGAAAGGTTCCTTTGCAGGTTACAAGAGGCTGATGAGGGGAAGCAGGGAGAAAGGAATAGGTTAACTCGATACTCCAGCTGAAGATAAGGCAGTGACTCCAGCCCAAGGACACAGCACACAGTGGACGCTTGGCTGCCTGCTGAGAAAGACGGGGGCTTGGATTCCACCCCGACGAGCTGTGAGAAAGATTCAGCTGCACAAACCTACAGGGGCTGCAAAGCCCAGCGAGACAGTGGAGGCCAGCGAGAGAGACAACAACGATTGTAGCGTCTCTGAAGCCGGTGTATTTTGGGGAAGTTAAGGAGGCCACAGAAAAGCTGGTTCAGACTGGTGCAGAGAGCACGGGGGACAAGGGGGGCTCCCCTGCCTGAGATGCCCCCAGGAATACCCAGGGCTTAAAAACTCTCCTGAGAGCGGAAGCAAGTTGGAGATCACAGCAGACCCTGGACGACCTGTCCACCCTTCCCCCCCTTTCTTCTTACATTACACCCAGGCTTGGCCAGCCTTGGGTTGTGCGTGTGAGAGTATGAAAGTGGGTTAGGGCTCGGGCACTAAAGCTTTTTCCCCTCCTTTGAGTGATGTGGGAGCAGTCCCAACACTCACCTCTGTTATTTTATTTTATTAATAAAGCTTTAAAAATTAGACACTTGGTGTGTTCCGTCATCTCCTCCCCAAACGATCCTGCGGCCTCAGCCTGATCAATTGAGGCACAGGCAGATTGGTAACATAAATCTGTCACACCCTCAGGTACTGAATGGTTACAACATCTAATCTAACACACTTGACTTGAACATCTATGTAAAAGCTGTTGCAATAAATAAAATCTGAAATAAAAAGTATGTTCTTGCACAACAGGACGATTCTAGTTCTAGATAGATCACTTCTTGATAACAGACATCTTTAACCTTAAATCATCACATTTGAACGTGGTTTCCACATGAAGTGGAACTGAGGTAAATTGACTAACTCCATTTCCAAATTGAAGATCAGTTTACTTTCCAGCTAAAAAGACTTTTATCCTTGCCCCTTTTCCTGCATCAGCCCCATAAATACAGAACGCTAACTCTTAGCTTGCTTTAAGTCACTAGGTTAACGCCAGTTAAAAATGGTTTCTTGCGAATTGAAGATGAGGTAGAACAGAAGTTCTCAAAAAACAGGAAACAGTATTAGTAGTGAAGCCAGGATATTAATTTTTTTTTAATGTAAAAGTAGCATGAACACCTTTTAGCATGAGCACAAAAAAATGATTAAAAAGCAGAGGACATTAAGTGCTTCCTCCTTTTTGTGCACATAGAAATTTTGCATGCACGCCCATCTGCACACGTGTTTTCATCTAAACATTTACCTGCATATTTTACAACATTTATCTAATAGAGGAGAACATGAAAGTGAAACAGACAATAAAGAAAAACTAAACTGATAAGTCTATTTTCATGGTTCAAACCCAAATGCAAAAAACAGACAATTTAAGTTAATGGTGAAAACTTGAAAAATCTATTAACTTATTTCATTTTTAACAAGCTAACTTATTAACAACATCAACACTGGTAAGGTAGTACCCTCAAATATATGATTTTTAACCAGGGTCTCTCTAATTCGTGATTGGAACCATTATAAATGCAAACATGCAGGACACTTCCATCTCCAGTGCTTTACATGTACTTTTGGTATCGGTTTCATCATAAAGTAGATTTTGTTCTGTATTGTCTTTTAACAATAAAAAAATAAAATAATGATCATCATTTTGGACTCAGTATATAGAATCTTTAATCCCCAGGGGGAAACTGAATTTCAGAGAGGTTAAGGCCAAAATTTTCAAAATCATACTCAGGCCTCGTCTACACTTGAAATGCTACAACACTTCAGCATAGACACTACCTACGCTGAGGGGAGGGGTTCTCCCATCGGCATTGGTAATCACCTCCCCAAAAGGCAGTAACTAAGTTGATGGAAGAATATACCGATCGACTTAGCACTGTCTACACAGGGGGTCAGGTCAGTTTAATTGCTGTCGCTTGGAGTGTGGATTTTTCACATCCCTGAACAACTAGTTAAGCCGACTTAATTTTCTAGTGTAGACCAGGCCTTACAGTTAGACACCTAATACTCGGGGGGGGGGGGGGGGGGGGGCAAATTTTCAGGCAAATTCTGTTTACTTTCTGTGTGGGGGAAAAAAAACTTTAAAAGTTCCTCTAAGCGAATTCACAAGTACAAAAAGTAATAGCAGAGAGATTTCAGCACCTTTTTGGAAATGACACTTTAGCTGCATCTGCGCTTGGCACTAGGTTGATATAGCTACAGCGCTAGGGGGTGTAAATTTTTCACACCCCTGAGCGGCATAGCTAAGTCAACCTAACGTTTAAGTTTACACCAGGCCTAAGTCTCTAGAGGTGAGGGAAATGAGCCAAAAGTACCTCCAGGGACTATTAAGTCTAAAACATGGCTGTGAATAGGAATATAGATCTCAATCAGAAATGCATGCAAGAGCATTCATAAGGACATCCTTATGCAGGAAAGCACTGACCCACGTCCTTAACTTTAGAGATATGCTTAAGCCCCATAGAAGATAAAGTGCTTAAAGTCAAAATACTTGGATTCTTAGATATTTGATTACCATTTATTCAGTACTCAAACGAAGTACATTCACCTATCTACATACATACACACACACACACACACACACACACACACACACAGCAACATAATTTTTAAAAACCCTCACCTTGTCTAATTTTTTTGAATATTAACATGTTACAGACATGCCTGGTCTGTTAAATATATGTAATCAGAAATTTCACTCAACAAAAATCACTAGACATGACATGTCATAAGCATAATGATGTGCTCTCTGTAATATAGTAACACTCTGTTAAATAGACAGATCTGATAACTATATTATTGTAGAATGTCTCTAAACAGAACTCACTGTTGTAATGATTATTGTATTGTATTTAATACCTACATGGCAAGGATTTGTAAACGTATAATACTTTCTAAATAAAAGAAACTAATTAATTAATTAAATAGATCACATTTAAATTCAGGAAAGCACCCCAGTTAACCATGTATCAGAGACATAAACTAAGCGCTGTATACTCACTATCATAGCCAGAGTAACTAGTGAGTGACCTTCTTTCCTTAGAACCGCTGTAAATATTTGCTAAGGAACAAAGAGTGAGGTCCAAACTCTCCTACTGCAAAGCAATCCGCCCTTTAAAATTTTTTTTTTTTTTTTTTTTTTTACAGTTTATTGTAAGTGAGAATGTAATGCACACACAGAGCTTACCAGTATGGATGCGCATATGCTGTATCAATGAGGCCTTTAGCCTAGTTTTGTACTCACAGTGCTGGCAATGAAAGGGTTTGATGCCAGCATGTATTCCCATGTGTCTCTGTAGAGCCAGTTTTGAAGAACACTTCCTGCCAAAGAGGAAACAAACCTTGTCACAGCTGAAAAAAATCATCATCTTTTTTTCCTGGATAAACGTTTCAGAAGGATGACATTTCTCAGTTACAGCATCCAATTGTGTTACTGTAGCCCTTTAATGACTTTTATGGCTGGTATTTATAGCTGTTAGCTTAATGGGTATAGATTAATATATTCAGAGGAGGGGGAATGAAAAAACAACCATTTCTTTCAGTCCTCACAGTAGTTAAATATATTTAATATTGTATTACCTTTAAAATAGTAATGCATCGAATTACCTGTGCATAGATTATGCATATTTGGGCCATTTACTGGCAGCCTGTGCACATAATGTGACATTCAATTGACAGTGTAGGGCAGCAAAATGTAGAGATCCAATCTGATCTTCTAAAAACAATCGGTGCGAGTATCAATGATAGATTTTACCTTCCCTGGTATCTGACCCACTTTTTCCACTCTTGTACATTGCTATTATTTCCATTGAAAAGTCCCCCTCTGAATGATATATGGGTTTATACCTCTTAAAAAAAAAAGTTTTTTACTATTAAAAACATAGATGTAAACGTTTGAACAGTAATATAGATGTCATAAGTTCTATTGAAGCGACAAAGGGTCCTGTGGCACCTTATAGACTAACAGAGGTATTGAAGCATGAGCTTTCGTGGGTGAATACCCACTTCTTCGGATGACTGCTTGCATCCGAAGAAGTGGGTATTCACCCACGAAAACTTATGCTTCAATACCTCTGTTAGTCTGTAAGGTGCCACAGGACCCTTTGTCGCTTCTACAGATCCAGACTAACACGGCTACCCCTCTGATACATAAGTTCTATTGCTGTTCATGTGAATTCAGGGTCTGGCACTTCTTCTAGAGCCATCGATCCTTCATGGCCACAAACTGCCTAGCTATGTGTTTTCAGCACCTAAAACTCCCCAACTCCCAGCAACATTAGCGAGAACTGTGGGTAAGCAAGAAGTGCAGGATCAAGCCTATAATGCAGTCAACTTATTTTTATTTAGTAATATATACCTCCATTATAAGTTTTATTTGAAAAAATATAAGCAAAAAAAAGATTTGGGTCAAATCCTGGTCCCCCAGAATTCAATGGGAGTCTTCCCAATTGATTTAGGAGAGTTCAAAATTTGGCCCTCCACATTTTCCAGTTTCTTGATCAACACTATTATAGAAAAAAACATTTTCATTCTGATAAGGTAAACTGCTGTGTATAGGAATGTATCTCTGAGATGTCAATCATGCAAAAAAAACCAAACAGAAGATTAATAAAAATATTCCAGTTTAGTTAACTCTTAATTTATAATTAACTTTTCAAAGGATGTTTGGCTGCATCAAAATTCAAAACAAAAATATGGAAAAATGGACTGAACTCTCAGACGTGTGTGTAATTTAACACTTCCTTGCACTGCAGAAATAAAGCTTGCATCATTTAGGATATAAGCCCATCATTTCCATAAGGGAAGTGAAAGCGGTTAAAAAAGAAAATTGTTAAAAACCTTGCTGTTCACAGAAGATATGCAATCTTGAATGAAAGAATGATTTCAGTAAAATCAAAAGCTTGAGAAGAAATAATTGGATTTAAACAGTAGATTTCAACATGTCAGCCATCTACGAAAGAAAAGCTGTGCCATTCTAAATAATATTCGATACACCAATTGTTTTCCTTCCCCTAAATATTTGTAACCTTTCAATTGTAAAGTCTTACTGCAAATAGTAGATTTTCACAGATCTAGAATTCGAATGATTTTTTTTTCTTTTTAAGAGCTACAAAATAAATACACAGCTCAAAAAACGCAGATGCTGTCTAATTTCCATAATACCTTTTGGAATCCAACCATGCACATAAACAGTAATTCAAAGTTATAAGTACTCTCATTCACTGAATAGGAAAAATTTCTTTGTCACTGCTTCTGCTCACTGCAATCGCAATCAAAGGACTATCTTTATGTATTTAAGAGATACCTATTTCACAATGATTTAGTCGAGCAACCCAGTTCCATTACTCAATCATGTGACTTGAAGAGAAGGAAAACCATCAGCCATGCAGATTCTTTTGGTTTGAACTGCAGTTAAAACAAATAGTTTATATGCATGGTTCTAACAGTTGTAAATGGTTTAAGGGGACACATGAAGACTCCGATAACATTGTGGTCTCATCTCATTGTTTGTGGCGTAGAATGACCCAAAGATCCATAGATATTGATCTGTGTCTTTTTTTAAAAAAATATGATGCTAGAGGAGATGATTTATGAGTGTAAGTATAAGGAGAGAAAAATAATGAGATTACATGTAATTACAGCAGGGACAACTCATTTTCACCCTTAAGAGGAAAATAAAACAATACAGCACAGGGGTATTTCAGAAACCTTTACCAAAAAAAAAAAAAAAAAAAGTCCTGTGCATTTACAATAAGATTCCCATGTTTCTTTTCATAGCAGCATGGGTTGCCTTGCTCAAAAATCTCAGGATCCATAAAATTTCTACATGATCACCGTAAGAGACATGTTTTTAAAGGGGCAATGTAAGATGAAACATAACACACACGTCATACCTAACAAAAGAACAAGGTTTTGAACATTCCACCCTAGGGAGCTGGTGCCCCCATTCAATACTGTTGGCAGGTAACCCTGCAGCCCTCTCCTCTACAATAAGAGCTAGCAGCTAAAGCTCAGCAGGGGGAATTAAGTTATAGCCCGTCTCTCAGCTCTGCAATGGCTACCTGCTAAGTGACCTCATCTGCAACTTAACGACTGCCACCTCCCAGCTGGTCTCCAACCAACCAGCTCCTGAGGGCTTGCTGGGGGGTGTAAGATCATACTGAAAAATAAGCAGGCAACCTGGAGGAAGGGAGATCAAACGAGGAAGTCACTTTTTTTTTTTTTTTTTTTTTAAAGACAGCGCTTTCCAAATAAGCAAGGATTGCATTCTAGTGAATTAAGTTATTTTCTTCTGCTTTTCTTACCCCTCTAAGAACAAGTTAACAGCTTAAAATTCACCAGAATGTCATGGACTGGGTGTACAATATTTCCATAAGTCAGCAAGTAGGAAATGTCCTTATTTATGCTAAAAACAACACTTGTTCAGTTTTAATAATCAAAGCAATCTGAAGTCCAATTTACTTTTCATCGTTTATGATGCTTACTTGTTGAATTTCTCTCAGATTGATCGATGGAATGGACTAGATAGATTAATTTGTGTTGCTGGTTAGTTTCTCGTCAGGTTCACTTTTATGATATATATTTGCATGATACTGCAATAACTAACATTATAGGAGAATATTAGTTTAAAAAAATGTTTCCACTAGACTTACAAAAATAATAAGAATCATTTAATTTAATCTTAGGCTTTATGAAGACTTTTTTTGGTGTAAAAAAAAAACCCTATTATATTTTGGTGAACGTTGACCTGACATTTGGCCTGATCTTGTTCCCATTAGTTTCAACAAGGGCAGAATTGGTTCCAGGGTACCTTTAAATGCAATCCTGTGACTTGAAATCCAGCTTCTCTACCATATGAGTTACAGAAGTTCCAAGTGTGCATATTTCTCCTTAAAAAGAACTTTTTTAAAAAATAAAAAAAAAAAGAATATCAAAATTACTAGTGGTGATGTGCTAAAAATTCAAAGGCTGTTCTGCAAAAGTAGGTTTCTAGAAATGTAAATATGTTCCTTTTAGCAGAATCAGATCGCGTCTCTTCATTTAAGATAATCAAGAAAAACCAATTTAAAACAAAACCAATGAATTTAAATATTTCAACCAACATTATTTCAGTCAAAGAAAAAGAAATTATCTGTTAGTACTCAGTTAATGCCAGATGTTTCACTGAAATCTAGCACCTGGCCTTTTTTCAAATTCTACATGACATGCATAGGAAAGTAATCTCTCTAGGGCACTTAAAAAACTTATATTAGATATCAATTAGCAACTGATATTAGATATCAATTAGCAACTGCCAATGTGATCACTGAACAATATTTATACTCCAAATTAATGATTTGGTAAATTTCCATAAGCTGTTTAAGGACTTGTCTGCATGGAGACTTACTGCATGGCAAGCCAGGGTTTGAATGAACACCACACTAGCGGATCGCACACTTAGGGCTGGTTCACACTAACCCCCCAGTTCGAACTAAGATAAGCAACTTCAGCTACGTGAATAACGTAGCTGAAGTCAAAGTATCTTAGTTCGAACTTCAAGGTACTTACCGTGGGTCCACACGCGGCAGGCAGGCTTCCCCGTCGACTCTGCGTACTCCTCCCGCGGAGCAGGAGTACCGGTGTCGACAGCGAGCACTTCCGGGATCGATTTATCGCGTCTAGACAAGACGCGATAAATCGATCCCAGAAGATCGACTGCTTACCACCGAACCCGGAGGTAAGTACAGACGTACCCTAAGTCACCCTGGTTTTGTATCAGACATACTGTACTAGGGGAAGGGGGGTGGGGGAAATCACTGTTATGAGCCCACTAAAATACAAAGGCATAAATGAAAAGAGCAGAAGTACATCCTTAACTCTGAATTTCCATATGTTTAAACTGGAGCTTTTTGATTGTTATGTGTTTTCCGTATTTAAATTTACATGAGTAAAGCATTAAATAAAAACAGTATTTATAAGGGAAGAACAAAACAATACTAGCCCTTTGCTGCCCCCTTCTGGAATATACAAAGGTTCTCATAGAAAATACAGCAGGGGTTCTCAAAATGGGGGCCGGGACCTCTGAGGGGGCCGCAAGGTTATTACATGGGGGGTCGTGAGCTTTCAGCCTCCACCCCAAACCCTGCTTTGCTTCCAGCATTTATAATGGTGTTAAAGATATTTTAAAGTGTTTTAATTTATAAGGGGGGAGGTCACACTGAGAGCCTTGATATGTGAAAGGGATCACCAGTACAAAAGTTTGAGAACCACTGAAATACAGTATTCAGGAATTCAGTAACAAAAGAAACATTTCTTATCTTACAGCCCCAAGCCTCTTTAGCCAACATCAGACCTCAAAAACTCTCTCTAGCTTTTTCCAGGGTCATATACCATACTCACAGACTGCTTGGCTGGCTTGTCTTTTGCCTCTGTCTCGTTTCTGTTCTCCTTTCTCACTCCCCACACCCACTACCCAAAAAAAACAGTCAGCAAAAGCCTCTCTGCCCACCCAGTCTAAAAACTGTGGGCAGGTTCACATAACCCTTTTGTTTTAGGTTGGGGGGATGAGGGGGAGTATTTAGGTTACGCTAATTGAAGGGTAAGTTCATATTCATCAACCTCATGGAGTTTTTTTTTTAAACTCAGTTCATAACAATGTTTCACCCAGCATGTAACAATATTTAACATTTAATCTAATATTTAATCTAACATTATTAGCTTATTATAACACATGTAACCATACATTTTTGCAGACATCAGGTCTCTCTTTCTGAAAGTGAAGTCCATAGTGAGAGACTCACAAACACAGCAAGTCTCACCCACATTCAGTTAATATTTTTAAAAGGTGTCAACTAGAAAATCTACTGTATATAATAAAGGTATTGATAAAATGTAAAAGAAAAACTTCATAAGAAAACCTATAATGCATATGTGGGAACAGTCACACACCCCCCCACACACACACACCCCCGCCCAGCTTGTTCTGTTTATGTGAGTAGCCCAACTACAGACCTCTTTGTATAAACAGCCATGCCAAGAGAGTGCCTATTTTTACAGATTAACTGTGGTCCCTTCTCTCTGAAACTATTGCCCTTGGCGAATAACAGTACTGGAATAATAATCCTAAAATGGAAGTCTATAGGACTACTTGCAAGTATAAAACAAACAGAGTTTGAACCTAATTGTAGCACAGGCCTTACCTGTTGCAGATGCTGCACACAAATTCATTTGAGTTCTTTTTTGTTCTAGTTGTTCTTTTTGTATCCGAGCGCACAAGCCTATTCTCAGTTCTCTTTCTTTTCTTCATCTCCTTCACTTTCTGTCTTTGATGGATATGTTTGTGATGCCTGCTCATTTGACGTCTATATTTAAATGCTTGGCCACATAATGAACATAGGAAGGCTCTGGGAGTTTTGTGTTTTGCCATATGCTCTTTCAGCTCAGCTCTGGGTGGACGGTAAAGAAATACAAATAAGAAAATTAGCAAACCCAAGCCAGAATTAGACTTAAGAATTCCCTCCCCCCCACCAAAAAAAATGCAAGTCAATCAAAATAAACTGTATTATCTTCAGTGGCGGAAAACATCTTATTAGTTTGGGACAGAACATTCTCAAAGGTAGGTGCAGATGTAATTGTATTTTAGAAATACAGTTAGTTTCATGGGTGAACAAGTGACTTGTTAACATATCACAATTCCATGCTTATATACATGTGTATTTATATCTATATCTCTCTCTCTCTATATCTGTATCTCTCTCTATATATATATCTGTATATATAAAAAGACTCCCACAAGCAACTAGATAAGATGTTCCAACATTTAGTACTTAGACACAGGACAAAGTTATATTTAACTCGTTTCCTTGAAATTACATTAATCTAGTAACTGCTTATGTTTTTCAAATATTGCAAAAAATACGGATTAGCAAATGTCTTACAGTATGGTATTTACATATAATTTTTACTCACTCTCTACAAGGCGAGGTTAGCGTTCTTGTAAGTAGTACTTTCATAATATACCAGTATAGTGACATTGTTAAGGTGAAGACCTAAGAAGGATAAACCAGGTCCAACAATTGTTACTATTTGGGAACAGTTAGTGCTGCAGAAGACAATTAGGAACCCACAAATACTTGTGGAGTATTAGGGCTAGTCTACACTGGCAACGCTAAAGCGCTGCCACGAGTGCTCTAAAAAAAAAAACAACCCACCTCCAAGAGGGGCGTAGCTCCCAGCGCTGGTGCACTGTCTACGCTGGCACTTTACAGCGCTGAAACTTGCCGCACTCAGGGGGGTGTTTTTTCACACCCCTGAGCGAGAAAGCTGCAGTGCTGTAAATGGCCAGTGTAGACAAGCCCTTACAAATAGAATAGCATGTTTTAGGAACCAGGGCCATTGCTTTCTGGTTCTGCTTTTCTGGTACTTATTTTTTACAGTTATTGAAAAGTCAACTTTTGTTTTTAAATCTAAAAAAGTTTTCTTTTTCTACTGTGCAATTACCAATAATACAGTTAGATGACTACTTTTGACTTGCCATTATGGAGCTAAGGGACTTCAATATCTCTCATGTGGTGATCTCTTCTTTAAACGTGTTTGTGGATTTTTTTGTTTTTAAAATACTGTGATACTCAGTCAGAAAAACATTACCACTTTAAATAGGGGGAGGCTATAAAAAGATACAAAGTATACCCCTTCTTTCAGAGACAGTCTTCTGGAATTCAACTAGTTGAAACAGCAGGAAAAAGAGTAAAGGGTGGAGGGGAAAACTCTTTAGGATGAGAGTCTTTTATTTACATTTTGAAACTGCAGCTGCAATCTTGGAACCCAGTGGATTCATGATAATTCAGGGCTTATTTTTGAAATAAATATTTGTAAGGAAATGTGTTCAGCTTTCCTTTAATATATAGCATTAGATATGTCTTCAGTTTAACCTTTGATGATAAAATCATATATACAGATAAGCACGACAGGCAACATTTATTGTTGGTGTAATTCTACTGAGGTTAATTAAATTACAATAGGAATGAATTTAGCCCTATCATTTTACCCTTAAACTTTCATAATTTTATCATGTTGTTCAAATATGGGTACTTCTTGGGTATTACTGCCAAAAACCACTAAACTTTTACTACGGCATTTGAAATCTGAACCATCATGCAAAGCCTGAGGCAATAACTCTCTTGTGCAAAACTCGTATCAAGACCAAACCAGGTCATACGCACATTTTTGCATTAATAAAATATATTGTCTGAAAATAAGTACTGTATAGGCACAATAGTATGTGAAGAATGAAATAGGCAGTATATTTTGTCAAGCTTGGAAGGAGTAAAATAATCTTAGAGAGACAAAGTGGGTGAGGTAATATCTTTTATTGGACCAACTTTTGTTGGGGTGAGAGACAATCTTTCAAGCTACACAGAACTCTTCTTCAGGTCTGAGAAAGGTACTTAGGCTGCATCTTCACTGCAAAGCCAAAGGGCTCGGCCCGTGGGTGCTGGCATGACTCAAGCTCGGTCCCTCCAGCCCTGCAGGGTTGGGACCCTGGGTCTGAGCCCTGGGTTGGCACACTTTCAGTGTAAATGCAAGAGGGTTAGGCTTAAGTCCAGGCTCAAGCACCGGCTTACGTTGCAGTGTAGACATACCCTCAGATTGTCATAACTAAATACAAGGTGGAACAGATTGCTTAGCATGTTTTTTGTCCTATAGCTGAAGAGGTGTTAATGGGCCACTTCACCTTGAATGGTTCCTCAGAAAGTGTGTTAACAACTTATGCTAAACAATCTGTTCCACCTTGTATTTAGCTGTGACAATGTTTTCCAGACTTGAAGAGCAGCTCTGTGAAGCTCAAAAGCTTGTCTCTTTCACCAACATAAGTTGGTCCAATAAACGATATTACCTCACCCACCTTGTCTCTAATATCCCAGGACCAGCATAGATAAGCTTATTTTGTTTGCAGTGTATTCATATCGTATGTTTAAAAAGATCTGGAAACAGCCCTTTGGGAGGGAAGGGGAAGCTGATGTTTGCATGTCAGTGTAAAAACAGAAGCAAACCAATCTGAGTAAGAATACTTTCATTTGTGGCAAGTAAAGTATAACTTCATAGAGAACTATTTTATTTGACACCTGGTATCATAACCGCATTTTTGTTGTTCACAGCGTATTCATTGAGAGTTTGTTTGTGGTTTATCACACTTGAATGAGCTGATTATTTTAGCAACAACAAAAATCTTGAAAGTGTAGGAAGTGAAGAAAAACAGAAAATGAGATATTAGCTGTTACATGAATATTAATGATTAATATAACCAACCTCAAGACAAAACAACAGTGTTAGGAGGTGACCTGTGAAATTCCATCAACTTTAGCAATATGTGCTAAATGCCCCCCCAACAGCTTGGTGAAGAAGAGAGGCATTCAGCACATTGTTACCTAGGGGGAAAAAAGTGTGTGTCTTTTTCTGCCCTACTTCAGCCAATGCCATCCAGCCTCACCTGGATTGCCAATTCTCTAGTGTGATGCCACAGCAAGCATTGTACTGTCAGTATCACAAAGGCTGGATTACTCAGCCTACTACTATAGTAGACGGGGCAGAAAAACGCCAATTTTTAATTGTATTACTCAGTTTTGCAACGATTTTAAAATATTTTATCCCTTTCAGGATAAAATATTTTAAAAGTATTCAAGATAACGTTAAAGATAAAAAGGCACTTACCTGACCCTCCACCCACAATATATGCCAGCTCCATGCTCCAGTGGGGTGCGGTGGTCACTATGACATCACCAACAAGGTGTCATGATGGAGCTGAAGCCGGCGACCCAAGAGGGTCTGAATGTCCCAGGACCTAAGGAAGAAATAGGTCAGCTTTTAATTAACAACGTGCTGAATGCCTCTCACAGCCTGGTTGCTAATGGCATTCAGCACATATTGCTAAAGTTGATGGATTTTTGTCAGTTTCCTTTAAAAGTTACTAATCTTGCCATTTCCCCCAAATCTCATTAATACATCACACACAAGTGTTACATTCAAAGATTATTAAGGTTGCAAAGTTAAGCGCTCAAAAGAGAAAAAAAAGTCAGAAAAAATGCCAGAATCCCTGCCAAGCTAGTCTCATCCCTCCAGAATCCCCGTCCTAGTCTCCCCTCACCCAACCCACTTCCACCCTTAGGCACCTTGTCCAGCAAGCCACAGCTTCCCCCACAGCCCCATATCTGATCTGTCTCTCCCCTCACCCTGGCCACCGGTTGCCCTCCTCTGCCCAAGTGTCCCATCACCACTGGCTCTCAGTTTCAATATCTGTCCCCACCCAGTTCTTGTCCCAGTCTTTCTACTCAGCCAGTCCCAGTTCTCCCCACAAGTTTTCCCCTTGTCAGATATGTTCCCCCAGTTCTCTCCCCTCCATCCCCTGGCCCCTCTGGTTCTCAGTGCCAGTCTGTTCATCCACCCAACAGCAGTCTTTTTCCCCACCCCAAATCTCAATCCCAGTTTTCACCTCTTTTCCCAAGCTTCTTGTCTCAGTCTACGCCCGCCCCCTCCCCCACACACACTCTTGATTCCTCTGCATTTGTATCAGGTAACTTCTTTCTCCTCACTGGGGCTCAGCAGGAGGTCACAGGAGAGAGAGGTTCCCTGCTCTCAATTCAGGTGCCCAGAGCTGGACCCAGCAGAGTCTGCAGCAGCCCATGCCTGCAATTGCAAAGAAAGTTCTGCTGAGCACTGGGCTGGAGCGTGCCCAGTGCAGATGAAATCTCTGGGGAATTTAACTGCTAAAATCTAAGAAGTCTCTATTGAACTTATGTGAACCGTAATTATTACTTTTTTTTTGCTCAAATTTCAGCAGATTTTCAAAGGGATCACAAAAAGCATGTGATACAATCAAATTTTAAGGTCTTTTTTGTGGGGCTTTAGGGAGCCTTCCGTCTGTTAGATAAGAAGAAAATCCTGCCTCTTGATGATGGAAAGAAAGCCCTCTGCAGTTACCTGCTGGTAGTAGGAAGCAGCTTGACTGCTCAAGACAAGCTGTCTGGTTGCAAATGTATCGCTACCAGGTAGGGCTAGATGACTTTTATTAATTATTATTATTTAAAAACGCTCTTTGGACAGAAAACTGGGTTTTGACTAAATTACACTTTTCATTAAAAGTATCTGCTTTCTATGGAAAATTTTGACTTTGTCAAAACAAAACAAAACCAACAGCCAGAAAATCACAAACTTGTAGCTGAAAACTTAAAATTTTGATTTGGAAATGCTGCCAGTTTCTCATGGGAGTTGTAATTTGGGTGTCTCATGCCACCATTCTCCTCTCCTGGCCACCAACATCCCACTACCATGTGGTGCCTGTTCTTTTCTGACCTGCCTAATGGTATCTGGAAGGGGAGGGGAGTAAGGGAAGAGTACTGAAGGTACCTGTTCTGGTCCCCACAATGTCCTTTAGAGTTGAGGATGCTTGATTCAGCACCCCAGAGTGGCCATAGGGGACCTCTAGTGCATGACCTCTCTTTCCCATAACAGCATATAAGATCCTTTGTATTCAGAACCCAAGTTACCTTTTCCCCACTTCATGTCTCTGTCATAGGGAGCCACTATAGAGCTCTCTCTCCCTCGGATAGCAGCAGCAGGATGTGATGTTTCCTGAACACAGCAAATCCCACCACATTTTTAAAACCCTGTTTTTTTCTTTAAACACTCCCACTCCCTCACCCTTTTATAGTAAATATTCACATATAGGGCTGTACTATTCCCTAACCATCACTATTTACAGTAACAGGATATAGCATTAAAAACCCAACAAACTATTGATTTTAATAAACATTTATTAAATAGTTTGCTGTATTTTAATAACCAAGAAACTAGAAAAAAAGACAAACACCTAGTAAAGCATACAAATTAAAGAGCTACCTACATTTGGAAGAACCATCTTTCACATTCGGTGCATGAATGTGGTTTGGAACTGTAGTTGTGAGTGCGAAGATGCTTGTAGACCTTGCTCCACTCTCTGTCTGTGTTAAAAAGCCATAGATCATTGAAATGTATCAGTGTCAGAGGAAACAGAAACAGAAGTAAATACAGAAAATATCACTAATTCTTCTAAAACTATACATTTGACCATGTTCAACAATCTTTCTTGTTTTCAGCTATACATTTGTTTGAGAGGGCCAAATTCAACACTGGTCTAATTTCAACAACTTCGGTGATAATACACTGGGTGAATATGGTTTGGCAGTATGTATGTATAGTAATTCAGGAAGAACACTAGCTGTATAAATAGAACAGACAGGGGACTGTGAATTATGTAGCTATAATTCCATCATGGGGTTCTGGTGATAACAACAAGCCATAATGGCAAAGTTGAGTGGCTTATGTATTACTCAGAGCTCCAAGATGGAACTGAAACATCAAAACACAAAATTTTGCCTGCTTTTTAATTTTATATAATACAGTGAGCTAGGGACAAAAAAGCCCCAAACATGTCAAGTAAGAGGGGATAAAGAATTAGTTCTAAAAAAGATTGCAAAGCCACAATCTGAAATGAATCATCAATTCCTCCACGGGTGCATCTTTTTATTTTTACATGAATTATCGTGCACATGAAGTGCTGAACAAAAGAACACAAAACAACACAAGAGGTTTAGGACAGCCCCAGTTCTGAACTGAGGAGATCATCTTTAGCAGTGAAAGAGAAATAATTCTATTTCCATTCCCATTCTGCTCTTGGCTCTTCTCCAAGACTGCTATGAAAAATGCCAATGTAGGGTGTTTTTTGTGATGTGAATGCCTGTTCAGTAGGAAACATGACTGAGAGCACCAACTCCTTTCACACAAAGAATTATTATACATAGTCATTGAAAAGACAGTACATGGTAGTAACTTTTGATTCATAATACTGACCCATAAGTGGAAAGCCAGTCATAGAATCATAGAATCTCAGGGTTGGAAGGGACCTCAGGAGGTCATCTAGTCCAACCCCCTGCTCAAAGCAGGACCAAACCCAATTAGATCATCCCAGCCAGGGCTTTGTCAAGCCTGACCTTAAAAACATCTAAGGAAGGAGATTCCACCACCTCCCTAGGTAACCCATTCCAGTGCTTCACCACCCTACTAGTGAAAAAGTTTTTCCTAATATCCAACCTAAACCTCCCCCTCTGCAACTTGAGACCATTACTCCTTGTTCTGTCATCTTCTACCACTGAGAACAGTCTAGATCCATCCTCTTTGGAACCCCCTTTCAGGTAGTTGAAAGCAGCTATCAAATCCCCCCTCATTCTTCTCTTCTGCAGGCTAAACAATCCCAGTTCCCTCAGCCTCTCCTCATAAGTCATGTGCTCGAGCCCCCTAATCATTTTTGTTGCCCTCCGTTGGACTCTTTCCAATTTATCCACATCCTTCTTGTAGCGTGGGGCCCAAAACTGGACACAGTACTCCAAATGAGGCCTCACCAGTGCCGAATAGAGGGGAATAATCACGTCCCTCGATCTGCTGGAAATGCCCCTACTTATACAGCCCAAAATGCCGTTAGCCTTCTTGGCAACAAGGGCACACTGTTGACTCATATTCAGCTTTTCGTCCACCGTAACCCCTAGGTCCTTTTCTGCAGAACTGCTGCCCAGCCATTCGGTCCCTAGTCTGTAGCAGTGCATGGGATTCTTCCGTCCTAAGTGCAGGACTCTGCACTTGTCCTTGTTGAACCTCATCAGATTTCTTTTGGCCCAATCCTCTAATTTGTCTAGGTCCCTCTGTATCCTGTCCCTACCCTCCAGCGTATCAACCACTCCTCCCAGTTTAGTGTCATCTGCAAACTTGCTAAGGGTGCAGTCCACACCATCCTCCAGATCGTTGATGAAGATATTGAACAAAATTTCAATATCCCATTACCTGCTCTTTGGGCCTTTCCGTCCTCCATCACAGGTCTAGATCGAGAATCAGAATGATAATGCCAGTTTAAAACTACCTTTTTCTTTCTTATTTTGGGGGCGGGGGAGCAGAAAGGGGTGCTAAATGAAGTACAAATACTAATCAATGTAAAACGTATACCAAAAGAAGCCAAAAGTGCGACAAGTCTATACTTTTGTTATAGGATAAAGGTATGCGAGAAGCTAATGTACATTTTAACGTGACTGATAAAATAGTACAGGAAAGAGAGAAAACATTTATTCTTGTACAAATATTTCCCTGTCACCATGGTAATTGTCCTTGAGGTTAAAAGTCAGAACAAGTGTGCAGCACACAGAGTTATTAGGGGTTACAGCCAGTTTTCACTTTCCTGGGCAACTCAAGTAATCAATTTAAGACCAAAGCAAGTTCAGGGCTTACTAATAATAAACTTCACTGCAATTAAAACTTACTACCATTTCCAAAACCACTGCTACAGAGTAAAAGCAGGTCTTTATTATCTCAGTTATACAAACTCATTAGAACAGTAGACTTGGCATCTCTGCCAAGATTAAGTATTACAGTGAGCCCCATTATCTGCTATGAGCTATTATGACTAAGAGATAATCTGAAAAAACAAAACAAAAAAATACCCTTGCAATTCTTATACTGTTTCTCCACTTCAGAGTCTTCAGAATTTAACAAAATACAATATCCTTTTAGAAGAGCTCAGTTTTATGATCACTTTGCATTTTTGTGAGGAATGCAAAAAAGGAAATACCTGAAATATTTATGAAACAGGGTATAATTACCACCTGTTATGTGGTGCTGACGCTGGTGACATCTTTTAACAGGTAGGTCCACTTCAAAAAAATATTTACATTATATTTTAATTTAACATTAAGGGACACATTTTGCCCTTAAAAAAAACACAAGACACACTTCTCACCAAAGTCAATGGATGTTACACAAGTATATCTGAAAGCAGAACTCAGAGGTGTGAAAAAACCACATCCCTGAATGACAAAAGTTTTGCCTATGAAAACTCTGCAGAGCTCTCCTGCTGACAAAACTACTGCTGCTTGTTGGGGATGGACGTTTTTTGTCAGTGGCTACAATGCGCACCTTTTAGCAGCATGGCTGTGTCGCTAAAAAGTGGGTAGTGTAGACATAACCTAAGTGACTAGAGGTGCTTTGTTTTTAAAACGAAAACGAAAAAAAACTACACACACTAATTGGATAGTCTCCATTAAAAAAACAAAATTAGACTGTGAAATTAATGGTCCATTACACTAAATGGAGCAAGTTGTATGTTTATATATGCACTTATAGTCACTCCTATAATTCTAGAATTGGAGCAATTCAAAGTATTTTAAAACAGAAATAACTATAAATCTCCCTTTCTCTCCCCACCTTCCTTTCCACCCTGTAAGAGAAACAGTTTGATTAGTTTATATACTTCTTGCTTGTCTATGAATAAGTGGAGATATTGTGCATTTGTTTGAAGAAACTACCAAGAGAAAGTTGAAGTAGTGAGTTTTGAAATTGATTCTGAATGTAACAAGATTCAGCGGTCATTTTTATTTCTTGCAGGAATTCTGTAGACGAGGTCCAGCTCCAGGTATGTGCAATCTCAAACAAGACCAAAACGGGCAAAACTAGCACCTCAATCTCACATGGATCAACATATACCCTGAGGAATAAATCCTTTGCTCTACAAGATCTCATTCCAAGCAAGTTGTCCAACTTGGTCATTATCACAGGAACCTGTTTCACATGTGCCACCACACACACCTCATTCTTCAACGGATATTCTAATTCACTACATTTACAAGCAATTACAATGACTACCGAGTACAGCTACAGACACCATAGCACCTTCTCCAAACACCACCCACACAGATAGCTTCAGTTTGCACTTACAGACAGACTGCAACAAAAAAGTGGGAAGGAAGAAACTTAAGTGGCAGAAAACAGCCTGACACAGACACTAAGAATTTTTGCATTATATGCAATGATTTGATATAATAATATTTGAAGTCAGAGAAGGCAATGTTGCCTATTGGAATGAGAACCGGACTGGAAGCTAGGAATTCTGTCATTCTAAGCAAGTCACTTGGTCTTTGTCAGTTTCCCTATTAATAAAATGTAGGTAATAGCTACATCACAGCCAAGTAAGTATTAGTTAATGTTTACAGTGGCAATGTAGTGGTTTAAAGATAAAAATAGCAGAGTGTTATTATTAAACTAGAGATAGTACATCCAAGTAAAGTTACTTTTCCCATTACATGTGACATGACTTTCAAGTCTTAATAGTCCAGGAGAAGTTAAAGTCCAACTCTTTTTTTTTTTAAACAAATATTTAGAATCCACAGATTGTAGTTTAAAATGAGCTGCAATTCTGTAGAGCACGGTAACATTTTCATAAAAAGGTACATTTGCAAAAGCTTATTCAACACAGAGATTTGTATTGGTCCGGCCTGTAACAAATTTCGCAGTAACACTAAAATTATTCGTTATAGCTCATCACAGATGGTATGATACTACATGCTGACACTCCATAAGTACATCTTTGTAACTCCCAATATACATTATGCTTACAGACGGGTTTACAATGAGGGTGAAAGTATGAGAAAAATAAATGTTTGAGACTTACCAATAAAATCACAGTGCAGACATTTAAACAAGTCACCATAATGACAAGATACGTGCAGATTTCTCACTTGCTCAGTTTCATAAAGAGATGAACACTTTGTGCATTGAAAGAGATTACATTTTCCATGATGGTTGTTCCTGTGCATTTTCCATGCACTTGGCGACATAAAAACTCTCTTGCAAATCAGACACTGGTAGCTCTCTTTTACCGGCTTGTGTGTTTTTAAATGATTTTCCATTAAGTTCCATTCAGTCATGCAGCAATTGCAATAAACACATTTGAAGCCCTCATCCCCATCATGACATTTTACATGAATTGTATAAGCACCTTTTGACTTCAGTTCTTGGTCACATATGTTGCAGTATTGTATTCTTTCAGCACTTGGTTTTAAGGTGCAAATACCTTTCAAAGGCTGAGCTAAGCCACTGTTTTCAGGTCTGACCTTCTTCTGACTTTTACTATTTTCTTGTTTGACTTCAACTTTAGTTGTTTTCACTTCTACCTCTAAGGTTTGAGTTTTAATGCTGGAAATGCGACACAGTCCAAGCGACATGAGATGTTCAGATTGGGCTTCCTCCTCATCTTTGCTTTTTTTAGATTTACTGGGGTCTGTGGAATATGAGAGGGGATTAGGTACCACAGAGCAGGGCTCCTCAAGCTGAAAATGACCTGCTTCTTCTTCAAACAGTGTGTTTACCTTACAAGAATGAGAGACATTAGGGTTATCACTGTGACTCCCCAGGCTCACATCACAGTATTCAGGGCTCATGTTATGAAGCATCTGGTACATGGGCAACAAAAATGACATCTTTGCAAGGTTTTCTTCATTTTCTTTGTTTTCTTGGCTGATTTCATCCCCTCTGCTGTATGAGTCATTTTCATCTTGATCTGGGCCCATTTCAAGGCACTCAGAAATGTGGCAAATTCTACCCTGTTTGTGAATGTTAGTCATGTGAGTTCTGATGTTATTCTTGATACTGCTTGTGAACTGACAAAGTTTGCACCTGTACACTTCAACCAAAAACATTTCCACCAGGCTAGCAATTTGGGCTTCAAAGCCCTCTGTTGCAGAGGCATACAATCGGGATGTTGTGATCTCCTCAGGTAAATGTAGGTTTGTGGAAGGAATGTATTGGTATTTATATTTAAATTCATTCATCTTCAGAAAGTGCAAGTACACAAGTCTATAAGAGAAACATAAATAAAGTAGTTAGTAGCTGTTATATGATCTGCAAAGCTGGTATGTCAGCAATGTTCTCCAGAAAAAGATGGTTCATCCTAAATCTTCAGTAACACTAAGCAAGATATACATAAAGTGCCTATTTACATTTTCCCAAGTAGAGATTGATGCATACTATGCTGTGGTATATTCATATTTCAATTATTATTGTTGCCTTTTCTCAGAAGTTACAAGAGGACCTAGGGTCAGATTATAATCTAAATTGCATCGGTGTATATAAAATTCAAGGGTGAAATCATAGCCTCTTGGAAGACAACAGAAGTTTTGTCAGTAGAAAATTTAAACCTAAAAGCCTCATACAAAGCAGCTCATTTTTTACTTCAGTAAATTATTACAGATAAAACATTTATTCTGTAACTTCAAACTTGAGATTTTAGAAAACTATTTATGTTTAAAAAAAAAAAAACCAATCCCAAATCATTTGCTACTTTCTCCTCTACTGGATTTTTGTTGTGTATTCATTTTGGGACTTGTGTGACATTTATGAATCACATAGCAAAGGCTTTTCCATAGAAAAATGCAACATTAATCATAGAATCATAGAATATCAGGGTTGGAAGGGACCTTAGAAGGTCATCTAGTCCAACCCCCTGCTCAAAGCAGGACCAATCCCCAATTTTTGCCCCAGATCTCTAAATGGCCCCCTCAAGGATTGAACTCACAACCCTGGGTTTAGCAGGCCAATGCTCAAATCACTGAGCTATCCCTCCCCCCTAAAAATAAACAAATGCCCCCCCCCTCCTCAAGGATTGAACTCACAACCCCGTGTTTAGCAGGCCAATGCTCAAACCACTGAGCTATCCCTCAACATTAAGTACATTCATTCACAAATCTATAGAGTTGACATATATACAGAGCATCCACTACTGGCAAAGGGCTGTGCCTTTTTATACAACTCTTTACAGTCTGTTAACCTCCCGATTATTTTAAAATAAACAATAAAATAATCCAGAATGCATCACAGCAGCTGGAAGCCCTATACCTGATCATTTGTAGTACATCCCTCTGCATACCTTCCCCTCTTCCCACCAGTGCAGGGTCGCTCCTTATATTTAGAGCCCTGCAAAACTGCAGATATCCACTTTATATCCAGTGACGTTTGCAGATCACGGATCAGATGCAGATACAAATTTTGTATCCACTGCAGGGCTCTACTTATATTTTGTTCGCCGGTACTATGAATTCCCCTTACACAGGGAATGGCGAACAACCAGCTGACCGTACCTGCTATACAGCGATACAACAGCAAAACCAGGGAGGTAGCATCAGCAGGTGCTAGTGCCGGAAGAAGACAATCAGTGGCGTGTCCCTCTTGCGCCTGTTTGGCAGCTCGCCCCCCTTCCCTGCTCTTCCTTCTTCCTGCGGCTTCCCCCCCACCACGCTTTTGCCAAGGGCACCCGGTCACCTCAAAGCACCACCTACAGCTACAACGGCCACCCCCTTGCGGCAGCCGCTACTGCTTGGACGGCCTCTCTAATGAAAGCACGTGCCGCTCCCTCACGGCCCGGGTCCGCGGCGCGTGAAGGGAAGGGAGGAAGGTTCCATTCCGCTCTGCAGGGGTCACTAGCTGCATTGCTGAGTTAGTCTCACCCTGTTTCCGGGCCTGCGCGGCTCAGACACGCCCCTCGCCGCTAGCTTTCCTGCTTCCGGCCCGGAACCCAGAGGGGGGCTGTGTTACAGAGCGCGCGCTCAGCCCTCCTGTCTCCTCCCTCCAGAACGCCAGGCTGCCCCACTCTAAGGGACTGTGCGCAAAGTGACGCACACAAGAGCGCCAAGGAAGGTTTGAAACCCAAATCTCAACTCTTTAAACACCAGCGACAGCTCAAGGTCCGCCAGCGCCTCCCAGTTCCCATCCCTGTGTGAGCTTAGCTCAGTCATTTAAACGCTCTGTGCTTCAGGTTCTTCATCTTTATAATCCAACACGTGGTTATTTATGGTTGCATCTGAGCTCTTTGAAGCAGGTATTGGAAAGCGATATTATCGTCTAGTACTCTGTACAGTGCTTGGCACAGTCCTTGGTTACTCTTTCAGAACATAATCGACGTGCAGGACTGGAAGGGACCTCAATAATTCATTTAGTCCAGTCCCCTGCACTGAGGCAGAACTAAATAATAACTAGCCCATAATCATACAATCCTAGCACTGGAAGGGACCACAAAAGGTCCTCTAGTCCATCCCCCTGCACTCAAGGCACCTAGTACCTATAATGAATTATAGGTAATAATAGCGGAGTAATAAGTATTAGCACCAGAGATTATCACAACTGAAACCATTTTTAAAATCTAGTCTAATTGTCTGTGCTTATGCTGTTTCCTTACGGCATTGCTTCCCATTTTTAAAATGGAAACAGACACCTGGAGTTCATTTTTGTTTTCAGGTTGACAAAATTCTCATTTCCCCATCCAGAATAATTTATTTTAAAAAATAAATGTCTGCAAAATATAATTCCCACCCCCAAATATTATCACTAGCTGCTAGATTTTCATGACAATCTTGCAAGACTTCCTACTCAGTTTAGGGCCATATCTACATGAGAAAGCATACAGTGCACAGCTGTACCCATGCAGCTGCACTGCTGTAAGATTGCTAGTGTAGCCACTCTAGGCTGACCAGTAGCGCAGCCAGGTCTGGAGCGCAGGGGGAGCGGCGCTATAAAAAGGTGCCTCCCCC
The DNA here is from genome assembly GCA_033296515.1 of Macrochelys suwanniensis. Classification (NCBI taxonomy): domain Eukaryota; kingdom Metazoa; phylum Chordata; order Testudines; family Chelydridae; genus Macrochelys; species Macrochelys suwanniensis. The sequence goes on from CM065776.1 coordinate 146,874,536, forward strand.
TGTACTCACCCGGCGGCGCTCTGGGTCTTCGGCGGCACTTCGGCGGCTCACTCCGGGTCTTCGGTGGTACCTGCCGCCGAAATGCCGCCAAAGACCTGGAGCGCCACCAGGTGAGTGTAAGAAGCGGCGCTTAAAAAGAAGCAGCACCTTTTTTTACTGCTGCTAAAAAAAGGCGCCGCTCCCCCTGCTCCCCCCCTGGCTACGCTACTGAGGCCGACGGGAAAGACCTCTCCCATGACCATCCACATTTTTTTCCCACAGCCCTGAGCGACGTAAGTTATATGACAAAAGTGTTGACATAGCCTCACTCTTCTTCTAATACACTAGGGCAAGGCTGCAAATGCCTTGGGTATCTGATGACAGGTTTGAGTGGTAGCTGTGTTAGTCTGTATCAGCAAAAACAACTAAGGAGTCCTTGTGGCACCTTAGAGACTAACAAATTTATTTGGGCATAAGCTTTTGTGGGCTAGAAAAGGACTCCTTATTGTTTTTGAGTATCTGGGTTGCCCGCTCTGACATTAAAACAATAAACGGTGAAATCTTGTTTGTGAGCTATTAAGTTTCATAAAACATAATTCAACAATAGCCACAATATCTGTACTTTGGGCCTAGGCTCCCTGGCAGTTTCTCTTTTACTTAAATTAACTCCATATGCCCACAATTTCCGGCAGCCTCGGTAGTTTTTGGTTGTTCCCCTGGTTTTCAGTATCCCATTTCTTATTTGGTGTGACATGTAGGGACCACAAAGAAGTCCAGAGCACCTGCCTGTTCACCCCTCCCCTTTGTTCTATAATCACCCCAAATTTCCTGTCCCCTCCGCCACCATCGTCCACCCACCTCTCAAACGCTGGGTGCGCCCGCCCCATGCAGCTGCCCCTGTCACTGCGCCGCGTCTCGATCCCTTGAGCTACGGGGACTCCCTTCCCCAACCACTTGTTCTGGGCTTGCGCTGCTAGGCCTGGAGGTGGCGCTTTATAGACGCTCCCTAGAGAAAGAGCCACCGGAAGTGACTTGCTCGCTCGCTGGAGGGTGAGGTTCGCTTCCGGTGGTCGCCGAGCTGGTGCGTTTCCTCGCCTCGACCCTGGGCGCCTCATCGCGCATGCGCTGCGGCCCCGTCTCACCAGCAGCAGCGAAGGAGTTTGGAAGTTCAAAATGGCCGCCGCGGTGGAGTCTGTGCTGCGGGAGCCCGAGTAAGAGACAGGGCGGCCCCGTTGGGAAGGCGCCTCTCGGGGGGGAAAGTGGGAGGGAGAAGCTACGAGGCGCCTTGTGGCGGGAGGTGGCTATAACGGTCGCTAAGGCTCATTTGCCGGCGCGGGGCGGGAGGGGAGTCGCGAGGGCCCCGGCTGGGCCTTTGGCGTGAGACCCAGCGCGGGCCTGGGCGGTGGGACTGCACGCGGCGTCCGTTTCCCCGGCCCCAGCGGGCACGAGCCGGGCCGCGAGCGGGGGAGGCCGTGCACGCGCTTGGAGTTCGGGGCTCCTCCCGGGCTCCTCGTGCTCCTCCCTTCCCGCCTCGGGCGCCCAGGGGTGGTTGCTAAGGTGCAGAGGGGGAGGGGCAGTCCCGATGTTCGTGGCTTTTTTCGTATAGGCTCCCCCTCCCCCCCCCATGCCGCTCTCCCGATTTTTCACACTGGCTGTCTGCTCACCCCGAGGAGGGGTGTTGCTAATGTCCTCCCGCCCTGGAGCTGCTAGTCGCCGGCCTGCTCTCCCTTAGTGAAAGTGGGGCCGGCTCCCACCGGGGGTGGGCATCCAGCAGCTTGGAGGCTGCTCCATACCCATTGCACTCGCAGCTGCCTTTGGGGAACGCAGGCCCTGCAGCGTTTTAGGGTGAGGAGGCCAGGGGCAGGCTTCTCTTGTCTTTAGTGCTGTGGGCGTTAGAGTCAGAGTGAAAAGCATTTTGTGAGAGAGCAAGGATCTCTCGGACTTTGTTCTTCATTAGAGACTTATCTGGAGTTAAAAGTGACTATCTGAACTTCAGGTGGCTGGGACTCTTGTAAGGGGCAGGCTGGGCCTTGCCATACATTTGTGGAATCTCAGGAAGCCCTTTGCACAGGTGTCAACTACCCTGAGATCACAGGCAATCAGTTAACCAGACCAACCTTCCCCCTCTCCCCTACCCCCCAAACCACACAACTCCTCCCCTGTGGACATAGAGCTAATTTACACTGCTAACTTACATTAGCATAGGTGAGTGTCTCAATGGTGTGAAAAATCTGCACCCCTGAGAGATGTGATTATGCCAATCTAACCTCCAGTGTAGACAGCACTCGGTCAACAGAAATTTTCTGTTGACCTAGCTATCACTTTGCAGGGAGGTGGTTTGTCCTAGTCCTCCCGTTGGTGTAGGTAGTGTCTGCACTAAAATATTGCAGCTGCAGTTTTGCTTGTGTAGGTCGACCCAGCTATGTTGATTAGGGGTGTGTAAAATCCACACCCCTGAGTGGTGTAGTTAAGCAGACCTCGCCCCCAGTGTAGACAGTATGAGGTCAGTGGAAGAATTCTTCTGTTGACCTAGCTATTTACTCCTACGCTGACGGGAGAACCCCTCCCATTGGTATAGGTGGTGAAGAGCTAGAGCAGTGTAGCTGCAGTATTTTATGCGTAGACAAACCCTAAATATAAATATATAGCCATACATCAGCCATGCCCTCCCAACCTCTTAAGTCCTGCAGTGGTCACTTGCTCTGGTGATTTTACCCACCATGAGATGGGTTCATGAGGGCTTCATGGCCGCTATTTGGGAACCACTGGTTTAATATAAAGGGGAAGGGATTCGGTCAAGGCTTTTTAGACCCAGTGTTGGACCTGTCTTAAATTGTAATCTGATTTCTGGCTGCAATAGTTTGAAGGGCTTTTTTTTTTTTACCAGTCGCTTTTTAAAGAAATAAAAAAACAATACATACTGTTTCTGGGTCACATGAAAATTTATTTTAAGAATATTATAATGGTGCAAAAATGTTTTATTGTAATACCTAGTTAATAGCAAAGTATAATGTTGACTTTCATAGGCCCAAGGTTTGTGTATAATATTAGCTATGCTTTCTGATAGGAAAGTAAATTTCCTAAAGTATTCTCTATGGGTGTATATATATAAAAGGTTAGCTTACTTTAAGTGTTTAAAACCTTTCTGACCAATCTGTGATATTCTAATCTTATGAAATTGGGGCAACACCCCTCCTAGCAGAACTACTTTGGGATTTTTTTTTTGCCAGAATCTGTAGAATTTAGTTAGCAAGAGTTTGCTGGACTTTTTTTTTTTTTTTAATTTTCTTTCTCTCCTTGGTCCTATTCCAAAATTTTCCAGCTGGTATTGTAGGACAGAAGGAGTTTTGAATTAGGTTGTTTTAGTGCTTGTTGGTCTGTACAAAACTTCATAGAAATTCCATAACACCATGCAAAACACACCACAGCAGCCCAAAATCTGGTGACTGAGAACAATGCACACAACACTTTCATTAACTGAAATACTTACCCAAATTCTTAAAGATTGTTTTATTTGAATTATGGGGGCTGTTTGCTTGTTTTTTCCCCTCTGGTTAGTACATTGCCCTCCTATGCAAGAGAGCTGAATTCTGTTCTCTTGCTTCCTTATGTTTGTCATGGCCTTGTTGCACTGGAGAAGCAATAGGATCAGGCTGTGCTGAGAAGGTATCATGTTCCTCTGAAGCAGTCAGGATAGTAAAACAACTAGTAGGGTTGATGAGCCCCGGGGTCCCTTCAGCCTTTTAAGACAGAGGGAAAGATGATGAAAGCAAAGGAGGGCACAAGAGGATTTTTGGGAGCAGGTGCTCAGGTTGGGAGAATACAGGAGTTTTTGGCTGGTGGTGGGGACTTGTCTTAATGTGGAAGATCAAGTTGAGGATTCTCATTCATAGAATCATAGAATCTCAGGGTTGGAAGGGACCTCAGGAGGTCATCTAGTCCAACCCCCTGCTCAAAGCAGGACCAAACCCAACTAGATCATCCCAGCCAGGGCTTTGTCAAGCCTGACCTTAAAAACCTCTAAGGAAGGAGATTCCACCACCTCCCTAGGTAACCCGTTCCAGTGCTTCACCACCCTACTAGTGAAAAAGTTTTTCCTAATATCCAACTTAAACCTCCCCCTCTGCAACTTGAGACCATTACTCCTTGTTCTGTCATCTTCTACCACTAAGAACAGTCTAGATCCATCCTCTTTGGAACCCCCTTTCAGGTAGTTGAAAGCAGCTATCAAATCCCCCCTCATTCTTCTCTTCTGCAGGCTAAACAATCCCAGTTCCCTCAGCCTCTCCTCATAAGTCATGTGCTCCAGCCCCCTAATCGTTTTTGTTGCCCTCCGTTGGACTCTTTCCAATTTATCCACATCCTTCTTGTAGTGTGGGGCCCAAAACTGGACACAGTACTCCAAATGAGGCCTCACCAGTGCCGAATAGAGGGGAATAATCACGTCCCTCGATCTGCTGGAAATGCCCCTACTTATACAGCCCAAAATGCCGTTAGCCTTCTTGGCATTTTGCTTGGTGGTGTTCCTCCTGACTTTCCAGTTTCCATCCTTTTACATTCTGTGACTCCTCCCACCTTCTGTTTTCTTCTATCTCATTGGGGACCAAGAGTCCGCATGTTTTGGAGATAGAACCTGCCCAACTTTTTGCTGACCTAAGTTGTGTACTGGAGTCCTAGTCTTTGCATCAGATTGAGAAACATCAGCGAGCGGATAAGGGCTCAAAATCGTAAATTAAAAGGTTGATAAATGGTACAAATGTCAATCCTTATAAGGTTCTTGGGGTAGAGTGGAGATAGAGACTGACGGAAAAGTACTGTGTTTGGAGTAGAACTTACTAGAACAGGGGTGGGCAAACTATGGCCTGCGGGCCAGATCCAGCCCCTCAGGGCTTTGGATCCGGCCCGCGGGATTGCCACCCCTGTGACGCCGTGGCCCCCGCACCGCTCCCAGAAGCGGCCAGCACCATGTCCCTGCGGCCCCTGGGGGAGGGAGGGGACAGAGGGCTCTGTGTGCTGCCCTCGTCTGTGGGTACCTCCCTTGAAGCTCCCATTGGCCATGGTTCCCTGTTCCCGGCCAATGGGAGCTTTGGGTGTGGAACCCACGGGTGAGGGCAGCGCACAGAGCCCTCTCCACGCCCCCCTCCTCCAGGGGCCGCAGGGACGTGGCGCCAGCCGCTTCCGGGAGCGGCGCAGGGCCGGGGCAGGCAGGGAGCCTGCCTTAGTGGTGCGGCACCGCTGCCACCTCGGAGCCACTCCGGGTAAGCAGCGCTGGGCTGGAGCCCACACTCCGAACCGCTCCTGCACCCCAAACCCTTGCCCTGAGCCCCCTGTTGCACCCCACACCCCTCCTGCACCCCACCGCTTGCCCTGAGCCCCCTCCCGCACTCCTCACTGCATCCTAACCTGAGCCCGCTCCTGCACTCCTCACCCCCTCCTGCAACCCAACCTCCTGCAACCCAACCCCCTGCCCTGAGCCCCCTTGTACACCCCGCACGCCTCCTCTGCCCCAGCCCCTTGCCAGGAGCCCCTTCCTGCACACCGCACCCTCTCCCATACCTTGCATTCCCTTCTGCACCCCAACCCCCTGCCCCAGCCTTACATTCATGGCCCTGCATGCAATTTCCCCACCCAGATGTGGCCCTTGGGCCCAAAAGTTTGCCCACCCCTGTACTAGAACATATATTTGTAGCTAAAATTTGTAAGGCTATGTCTACACTACAGCCTATGCCGGCAAAACTTACGTCACTCAGGGATGTGAATATTCCACCCCCCTGAGTGACATAAATTACACCAATATAAGCGTTCATGTGCACAGCCTTATGTCGGTGGGAGAGTTTCTCCCACTAACATAGCTTATACCACTTGCAGAGGTGGGGGTTTTTTTATGCCGATGGGAGAGCATAGAACGTCTTCACCATATGTGCTGCAGCACTATATGTATAGACATGGCCTTAAATTCATGTGGATTGTGCGTTAGAATGAATGGGAAATATAACCCCACTGAATATACTTGAGCCTGTTAGTTGGGTGGTTTCTGCTAAGTGGTTAATGCTGACCTTTAATTCTCTTCCTGGTTATCATTGTTGAGATAAGTGTAGTGGTTGACACTTCTCAGAGTTTGATTCCCTGCCTTTTGAAGTTAGTGGAAGGGCTTCCGTTGATTTGAATAGTCTCTGAATTAGGCCCTCTGAGCTACAGTATTGTTTCAGGCTTACAATGCAGCTTACAATGGCATGACTGTGCCGCTGCATCCACACCATTGTAAGGTGTGCAGGGTAGCTGCTCTTTTGTCACCGGGAGAGAGCTCTCCTGGCGACAAAATAAAACCACCTCAAATGAGGGGCAGTAGCTTTGTCGCTGGGAAAGCGTCTCTGCTGGATAAGCGCTGTCCACACCAGTGCATTTTGCTGTTAAAACTTTTGTTGTTCAGGAGTGTAAAAAAAAAACAACAGACCCGTGAACGGCAAAAGTTTTAATGACGAGAGTGCAGTGTAAACTTAGCCTTAGTCTGTCTGCAGATTTGGACAGAAGCTACATAGGAGTTAAATACTGCTTTATTTCAGTGAAGCATATCTACATTAGGGTTTGCACTGGTGTAACTACTTAATGAAATTACAGTGTTGCATTTGTGAACTTTTCTGATATAGACAGATCTCTGGTAGTCAGAAGGGCTAGAAAATGTATAAACAAAAACTTAATTTTGTAGAGAGCATTTTGTGCATACCAAAAATTATAGTGGAAGATCTGCTTGCATAGAAATGTGCATGCATGGAAAGATTAAAAGAATAAACTATGTATAGTTTGAATAATCAGTGATGGAGAGGGAGGGAGAAAAGGACAGGTAATGCAACAGCTGTGACAAATATATAAAGTAAGTAAATACACACCAAGGAGTGAGAGGAAATGTTTAAGGTAGTACAGAGAACTGCAACAAAGAGTAATAGGGTGAAAATAAACAAAGGAACTCTTAACATGAATATCAGGAAAATCTTTCTCATGGTGAAATCTATTAGTCTGGAGTAATCTTCCAAAGGAATTAGTGGAAAGTCCACTGTTCATTTAAAAAGGAACTGGAAAAGAAGTTTCTGAAATACCCACTCTCTCCATGAGAGATACCAATACTTACATCGTACTCATCCGCAGATTTTTTTAAACTTTATTTTATAAACGTTTCTAACCTTTGAGTCCAAATGTGAACTATATGAAATAAAGGATCAGTCGTCCAAATTGAAAATACTTTGCTGATTCAGTTTACATACTATATACAAAGAAATGCTTCTGATAATTTAATACAAGCAGCAGTCAATTTTATGGCAGACTTATAAATCAGGAGTTCATAAAAGAAAATAGCGGTCCAATCCCTATCTACAGGAGAGTGAAAAAAGCTGATATACTTTCCTTTCAGACCCAGTTCTTGCATTATTCTTGTATGCAAAGTAATGAAAGCTTATAACTAGGATTGTCAAATGATTAAAAAAATTAAGTGTGATTAATCGCAGTTTTAATTGCACTATTAAACAATAATAGACTGCCATTTATTTAAATATTTTTGGATGTTTTCTACATTTTCAAATATATTGAATTCTATTACAACAGAGAATACAAAATGTACAGTGCTCACTTTATATTATTTTTATTACAAATATTTGCACTGTAAAAAGACAAAATAAAGTTTCTCAGTTCTCATTCAAGTACCGTAGTGCAATCTCTTTATCGTGAAAGTGCAATTTACAAATGTAGAAATTTTTTTTACATAACTGCACTCAATTAAAACAATGTAAAACTTTAGAGCCTATAAGTCCACTCAGTCCTACTTCTTGTTCAGCCAATCACTAAGACAAACAGTGTTTACATTTATGGGAGATAATGCTGCCCACTTAGTTCTGCTTGATAACGATCCAAAGCAGAGTGCACTGATGCACATTCATTTTTATCATCTGAGTTGATAATCAACTGAGGTTGATTTTCTCTTTTGATGGTTCGGGTTCTATAGTTTCTGCATTGGAGTGTTGCTCTTTTAAGGCTTCTGTCAGCATGATCCACACCTTGTCCCTGTCAGATTTTGGAAGGTACTTCAGATTCTTAAACCTTAGGTCGAGTGTTGTAGCTATCTTTAGAATCTCACACTGGTACCTTTGCGTTTTATCAAATCTGCAATGAAAGTGTTCTTAAATCAAACAACATATTCTGGGTCGTCATCTGAGACTGCCATAACACAGAATATATGGCAGAATGTGGTAAAACCACAGAGCTGGAGACATACAATTCTCCCCGGAGGAGTTCAGTCACTAATGTAATTAACATGTTATATTTTTAACAAGTGTCATCAGCATGGAAGCATGTCCTCTGGAATAGTGGCTGAAGCATGAAGGGACATACAAATCTTTAGCATCATCGGCGATCCCTTAAGGTCATGGATGATCTCTTCCATGGGTTTTATTTTTCATGGGTCCTTCGGTGACTGCAGAGTCCGATTCTTGAGCCACAGGCTCGTTGGCAGACATTGAAGGTGGTGTTGGAAGACAGGATTGGACCGCCATTGCTGCGAGACAGCTGTCTTTCCTTTCTTTTCTGGCATTTTTCCGCGACCAGGGCAAGGCAGTTTTCCTCGAAAGTGGATGTTCCCTCTCTGACAAGTCTTCGCCAGTTATCCCTATTCTGGGCTGCTGTCTCCCAGTGTGTGGTGTCAGTGCCACACCTCTTGATGTTATCTTGAGGGTGTCTTTAAAGTGTTTATTTTGGCCTCCCTGTTTCCTTTCTCCTTTGGTGAGTTGGGCATACAGCAGTTGTTTTGGTAAGCATACATCAGGCATGCGCACACAGTGCCCACTATGCCTCAGCTGGTGCTGGATAATCCACCTCAACACTGAAGATGTTGTCCTCTGTGAGGACACTGACATTAGTGCGATGATCCTCCCACATTATATTGAGGATCTTCTGAAGAAAGTGCTGGTGCTGGCATTCCAGGTTTTTCAGGTGTTTTCTGTAGGTCACCCAAGTCTCACACCCATAGAGAAGAGTTGGGATTACCACTGCTTTATAAACGGCCCTTTATTGCTTCTCTGAATGTTTAGCATATTTGGCACGTAAATACCTTACAACGCTGGCTGCAAAAGTGCCATGCAAATGCCTGTTCTCACTTTCAGACGACATTTAAATAAGAAGTGGGCAGCATTATTTCCTGTAAATGTAAACAAGCTTGTTTGTCTTAGCGATTGGCTGAACAAGTAGGACTGACTGGACTTGTAGGCTCTAAAGCAGCGGGTCTCAAATGCGGCCACGAGGGGTTTTTCCTGTGGTCACGACAGCCTCTTGGACAGAGATGAATAAGGGAGGGGGCAAAGCAGCGGCCCCTCCCTGCAGCGCCTAGGGGCTGCAGGGGGAGGCTTCAGCCCCCATCCCCTGGTTCAGCTGTAGCCTCCGGTGATAGGCTTCAGTCCCTCATACCACCACCACCCCCGCCCACCTCTAGTCATGGGGCTCCAGCGGTGAGCTTCAGCGCCCCCGCCCAGCTTCAGCTGTAGAGCTCCGGGCTCTGGGTTTTAGCCTCCCCGGGGTGGCAGGGCTCTGGCGTTGGGCTCCAGGCTTCAGCCCACCCTCTCTTATCTCCAGCCATGGGGCTCTGGCTGTGGGCTTCAGCAGGGCTGGCCTTACCGGGTGCTGTGGTCAAGAGACAAGGAGTGGGGTGAGCCTGGGGTGCAAGGCCATAGGAAGGGAATCTGGGGCAATAGGAGGTGGGGGGGGGGGGGGGCGAGGGAGGCAGTGGGGGCCAGGGGCACCAAAATACAACTCCACATTATTTTTATTATTGAGTCTGCAAAAAAAAACAAAAACCCTACATAGATCACTTACAATGTTTTGGACATGTATATGTGCATATTTATTTTGTTTTCCCTGATGTTAATTAAGTATTTAGGAAAATTTGTCAGAGCGGCAACCAGCAAGAGTTGGTGGCTGCACTCTGAGGCCACCAAAAAATTTGTTGTGAGAACCCCTGCTCTAAAGTTTTACATTGGTTTGGTTTTGAGTGCGGTTTTGTAACCAAAACAAATCTGCATTAGAGATTGCACTACAGTACTTGTATGAGGTGAATCGGAAAATATAATTTCTTTTGTTTATTTTTTTAAGTGCAAATATTTGTAATACAAATAATATAAAGTGAGCACTATATGCTTTGTATTCTATGTTATAATTGAAATCAATATATTTGAAAATGTAGAACATCCAAATATATTTGTAATACATTTCAATTAGTATTCTGCTGTCGTTAAACAGTACAATTAAAACTGCAAGTAATTGTGATTAATTTTTTTAAACTGAGTTAATTTGTTTTGAGTTAATCGCTTGAGTTAATTGCAATTAATTGACAGCCCTGCTTATTACGTATCCCAACATGAAAAATAAGGTCATTCGCAGAGTGACCCACGTGTAGCTGTTAGACTGGTACCTAATTTCATTGTCCAGACCAAAAAAAAAGATTTATTCAGAGCAGCATGAATTGATATAGCTGTTTTTGTTGTATTGTTGCTTTTTAATAAGATTATGTAGAACTATTAAAATATTAAGAAACTACTACACTCACCATCTTGCTAGTAGAAAATATTATGATTACATAGTCTAAGAATTCATTTGTGATATTACCTAAGGCTACGTTTTAGTCTCGGGTATTTTTAGTAAAAGTCATGGACAGATCACGGGCAGTAAATAAAAATTCATATCCTGTGACCTATCTATGACTTGTACTATATACCCCTGACTAAATCTTGTGGGGGAAAGGGGGTGTGCCACGGTTCCTAGGGGGCGGCCCAGGGGATGCCACAGGTCCTCGGGGAGAGTGTGGGTGGCCCAGGGGATGCTGCAGGTGCTTGGGGGAGGGGGCAGCCTGGGTGGGCAGGGGCTGGCAGATTCCACGCCTCCCTGGAAACGGAGGCATCCCCCTCCCTCAGCTCCTAGGCGGAGGCGTGGCCAGGCAGCCCTGCACGTTGCCTCAGCCCTGAGCGCCTGCTCAGTAGCTGTCATTGGCTGGGAACTGCGGCCAGTGGTAGTTGTGGGGGCGGTGCCTGCAGGAGGAGGCAGTGTGCAGAGCTGCCTGGCCATGCCTCCAAGCTAGGAGATGAGGGACGAGGATGTCGCTGTTTCTGGGGAGCCCTCCAAGGTAAGCGCTGCCTAGAGCCCTCACCCCCTCCCGTGCCCCAGCCCTAAGCCCCCTTCCACACCCAAACTCCTACTGCTGCTGGGGGAGGTGGGCACTGGGGAAGGTGCTGCTGGGGGAGACTCCCCCAGCAGCGGCTGGTGTGCCTGGCCCAGGGGCTGCTTGAGATGCTCAGGCTGTACCCGGGCCAGGCGGACCGGCCACTGCACAAGTTACTGAGGTCATGGAAAGTCATGGAATCCGTGACCTCCATCACAAACTCGCAGCCTTAATCATACCATGTAGTTCTTGCTTCCTCTGAACCGCTTGAACAGCAGTGTCTGATTTGGATTGCAGCTTCTTCTATTCAAATTCCAATTTGTCACTAGGAATTTAAAAAAGTTGTAAACTAGATATTTTTTTTCCTTTTTGGTACCTGTTGAGGCAGATGCAGTGTAAAATTTGTTTCTCTTGTTATGACCAGTTCCTCCACTTCTTCCGACATAATTTGCTGCTGTCACAAATTATAACAAGCATGTGGAAGAAGCTGATAAGAAATAGAGCTGCTCATTTACATACAAATACTTTGATAATCAGTGGTAATGGAAAAGAATATATAGAGAAAATATGTGATTGAGGTGTGGCTATAGTCAGATGTTGACATGTATAAGTAGTGCCATTTTTAACTCAGCCGATAGCTCACTTATAGCTATATCGGCTGGTTAGTTCTCAAAGTAATAACTGTTACTGACTAAAATTGTTACTGCTTTTTATCATTTTTCTCCGGTTAGAATTAAAGAACCAATATTGGAAAGTGATCCGAACTTTTCCATCACATGTATTAAAATAATTGTTAACTAAGTTTTAGCTCTTGGTATGGGGAACAGTAATGGGATTTATACCAGGGCTATCTTTGGACCCTATTTGAAGGCTCTATCTTTCATATAAACCTCTGGCTAGTAGGTGTCTTATATATTTGGACCACCGTTCCCCTCTAGCTGTAGAAATATAGAAAATGCTTTGTGTTTCTCCAGCATCCTCAAAAGCCTCTTGTCTGCTAAAATGAGTGGTGGGGGAGAGAGACTTCTGTTGTTCTACACTTCTCCCAGCCTTTACTTTTTGGGTTTTCCTCCCCATTGAATAACTCTAGGATTTGCCTCTGCTCCTGTCTCTAGGATTCTGAATACCAGACATGAAATAGTTCTGTTAATTTCACTCTACCTTCACTTGGCAAAACTAATAGTAGCAGCAGAGGCACTGGAGCAGTCTGTCTTCAAACTCAGGAGGATGACAGTACATTGGTTTGCCCTCAGTTCCTATTTGTGTTTTGTCTAAACTTTTTAAGTGTTGGCTAACACATTTTAAAATCCTAGTTTATGCAGGGCAAGTTGTGTGATCCCTAAGTCAACCACCTACACGACAACGTGTTTAAAATAGGATTTGCTTTGTTTACACTAAAGTTTATGTGTGTTAGCTAACATAATTTTTTAATAACACCTTTTATCCTCATCTAGACAAGGCCTTGACGGAAGGTTATCTTTGCCAGTCTTTTTAAATAGAAGTTTAGATTCTGCAGAATGGGATAATGTAGGTTCCTTCCTATGCTAGGACAAGTGGGTATGTGGATTTTTAAGGTCTGCTTTTATTTATTGCAGTGTAAAAATACACTCCTGCGTAAGTCTAATATGCAGTTTAAAAACTACTACAGAATAGCAGTGCTAGCTGGGATATGTTTAAATAGCCTGACTAGAAAATAGTTAGGATATATATATTGCTTCAGAAGGACTTACTGGTCAGTCTTATTTATTGTTAGGGCATGCATTTATTTAAATTGCAAAGTTAATAAATGTAGTAATTAAAATGTTATATTTGCAGAGTTAAAGACAGGAAATGTAAATCTTAAGTTACCCAGCAAATATTTTAACTTACACAATGTGCATAATACAGTTTCCTGGTTAAGTGTGTATCTTACTGTATATGTAATAAAACATATACAATATAATGATATATGCAGTATGGCAGGGTTACTATTTCTTTTTTAATCTTTTCTGTTTTCTGACTTTTAAATTTTGTAAATGTAAGCTTAATGTCGCATTGGTGATTGTTGGGGGATAAGGTTGCAATTAATAAATAATATATAAAAACCTTGAATGAACCCATTTCAGCTTCTAAAGAGAATAAAATGGGGGGGGGGGGAACTCTTCCAGAGTTCTATCAGACTCAGGATGTGCAGAGTATAAAATTGAATGAGGTTATATAAGAAGCTTGTGGGAAAGCAGTTATAAGAACTATAACTGAATCATAATACAGGGTGTAGTAATGTTCAAAATTTGCCATGTTGACACAATTGTAAAAAATTGAAGCAATGTTGACAGGATGGTGGCAGTTATTAGAAGGTTCAAGTTTAGAAGTTTCATGACATGGTGAAGCTAGACATGAGAACAAGTAGCATCACAAATGTAACAAAAGTCAAATTGAATCTGGTATCCCTTCTAAAGACTGCTGCAACAGATATGACTATTCTGGGGAAAGATCTTTCTTTAAGTGGACTGCAGTAGAGGCTTAGGACTTGTCTACACAAGGAAATTTACCTGCATAACTGTAATGGTTGTATTGAATTTTATGTTAAATGCAACCCATAGAATTAAGCTGGTATAGTTATGCTGGTAAATTTCCCAGTGTAGGCATGCCCGTAGTTATTTCTAATTCTGTGGGTTGAAGCTTGCCCGATGAGCTTATCTCTTTAACACTATTAAAGGTATTACATACGTTCCTTTTTGTTGTTTGGAGTCCAGAATAATTGCAACTCATTTTGTTCATCCAAAATTCTGGGTTCCTCATTGTGAGAGTAAAGAGAGAGGGAAATTTTAAGTCTGTGTATAGCTGAGGGTATGAGCAGGACAGGGTCTGCCTCCCTCCACCCCCTGTAGGGAGCTATTAATTTTTGTTTTAATTGATGTGATTGCCAGCAAAAAAAATTGCCTACTTTCAGTCAAGAGTGACTGTTTATTTAAAATAATCATATGGTATTTTGTGCAGTCCAGCTTTAAGTACCCAAAGATTTCACACTTTACTTGGGAAACAGATAAGCAGATTCATGTGGCTTGCTGTCAGGACAGTTTTTCTGATACTCATTCTAAATTGTCCTTTTCTTAATTTATCCTGGTCCTTATACTCACTTCTACCACTTAACAGAAAAGCCTTTGCTTCCATAGTATTTACATCCTTTATATGCCAAGCTATGTGCATACTTAGGAAGAAAGATTAACACTGTTAAATAAGTCAATCCATATAGGATAGTGCAAGAATGGCTTGATCAGGTTCCTTGTGCAGTCCTTTGAAACAGAAACATACAGATTATGTATTTTATCATTTGAAAATAATATACATGCTTTAAAAAGGTTTAGCCCTGAATACACATTTGGGTGGAATAGTAAGTAAGATACTCTTGGGGGAATTCTGCAACAAAAAATTAAAAATTATGCGCACAATACTTTAAAATTCTGCATATTTTATTTGTCAAAATAACAATATAATCATGCCAATTTCAGTTATTTTGGTAAATGATTTCAAAATACCTGTCAGCAAGTATGTCTTTAACAAAACAGACAACAAAAAAGGTTCAGAAAATGTTTTTTGGCAAATAGGTTTTTTACTAGGCATATTAATACTGAACTTTGGGTAGTCATTTAAATTACAATATAGAAACGTATTTCCTGCACCCCTCAGAAGCAGTGCAAAGGTTTGGGGAAGTCAGGTTTCATGGAGGGGCCGAGGGAGAGGGAAGTAATTGCTGGGAAGGAGCCTGGGAGTGAACTTGAAGAGTTGTTTGGGTATAGGTGGGAGAAGTATGGAACAGGTTTTTTTTTGGTGGGGGTGGGATTATTGGGGAGCCTCATCCATGCAGACTCTGGTTGACCCCTAGACTCTCCTATTCAGTCAGGCACATATGACCCTGACCCCGTGTGTCCCTGCACCCCCACTCTCTGTTCAGCCAGGCATATCTGCACATGTCCCCATGTGTCTCTGAACTCTCCTTTAGCCAGGCATAGCTGCCCCTGTCTCTGTGTGTCCCTGCCCCCACCCACTGAGCCAGGCATAGCTGCCCCCAACTCAGCCAGGCATAGTTCTTCCCCCTCCCCCCCGTCATCACATGGCCCTGCGCCCCCACTCCCATTCAGCCCCCACTCCCATTCAGCCCCTGGCTCAATGTTGTCACCCCACTAGCTCCCTCCCCTTCTGAACCCCAGTCTATGTGATTTTCCCTGTCCAGCAGCCTTATGTGCCCTGCTCTGTCCATGCCCCCGTATCCCATGCCTCATCACTTGGCCCACAGGCAGGGCCTTTTGAGGAAGGCAGCCTCTGCCCCTTCCCTCTTTGTGGCTGGCTGCTCTGGCCCATGAGCCAGCTGCCCTCTCTTCAGCTGGCCAGCTGCCCTCTCATCAGTCCCTGGTGAGCAAAAGGTGTAATTGCAGCTTCCCTTCACCTCCCCATCAGAATCAATTATTCTGTGGGGGAGGGAAATAATCTCTGGGGGACATAAATTCTGTGCTTGTGCAGTGGTGCAGAATTCCCTCAGTAGTAGTAAGAATTTAGTAAAGATAAGTTTAAGGTGGTGCATAAAAATACTTTGCAGCACAGATGTGTAATGCTAATATATGGGTGGTACTATCAACATTAAGCTTGAAAACTGACACAATTTGGCAATATAAACATGTATGATATATATCTGCTAATATACTTGCTGGATCTCCCATCATCAGTATCATTTGGACATCAAAATAACCTGCATGGGTGGAAGGTTTACTTGCCATTACAACTTGGTTTTATGATGCACCCATGTATGATTCCATAGACCGAAAATAACTTCTCAGTATCCTGAAATTTGAGTGAAATCTAGATTTCTTGTTTTTTGGAAAGTTTTTACGAGTCTCATGTAAATGAAATTATGTCAAGATGATAAAAGTATAAGAACATAGTAGAAGTATTTGATATTTGCTGATGTACGTTTTAATGTACTTGCAGAATTGAAGATGCTGATATTTCTGAGAGAAGTGTCAATGAAGAAAATGGTGAAATATCAGAAGGAGAACAACCCCAGAACAAGCACAGCCGACACAAAAAAAAGAAACACAAACACCGAAGTAAACACAAGAAACACAAACATTCTTCAGAAGAAGACAAGGACAAAAAACATAAACACAGGCACAAACATAAGAAACATAAACGGAAAGAGGTTGTTGATGCCTCTGACAAAGAAGATGGACCAGCAAAAAGAACTAAAATTGATTTCTTAGCTCCTCTAGAAGATTTGGAGAAACAAAGAGCATTATTAAAAGCTGAACTTGAGAATGAGTTAATGGAAGGAAAAGTTCAATCTGGGATGGGGTTAATATTACAAGGTTATGAGTCAGGTTCGGAAGAAGAGGGAGAAATCAATGAAAAGGTGCGTAATGGCAATAGGTCTTCAACTAAATCATCAAACACTAAGGGGAAACTAGAGCTTGTAGACAATAAAACAAGTTCAAAAAAAGCAAGTAAGAATGAATCAAAAGAACGAACTAGGCACAGATCCGATAAAAAGAAAAGCAAGATAGGACTTGATGGAGTGAAAGAGAAAACAACTAGAAGCAAATCAAAAGAGAGGAGAAAATCAAAAAGCCCATCTAGAAGAACTAAATCTCAAGATCAGACAAGAAAATCAAAGTCTCCAACCCTTAAAAGGCGGTCTCAAGAGAAAAATAGAAAGTCTAAGTCTCCTCCAGAGGATAAGAATAAAGCAGATGATAAGAGTAAAGCAAGAGATCGTAGAAGGTCTCCAGTTGTCAATGAAAGCAAAAGTCGAGATCGTGGCAAAAAATCCAAATCTCCAATAGAATTAAGAAGCAAATCCAAAGACAGAAGCTCGCGATCAAAAGACAGGAAATCAAGGAGATCGGAGACTGACAAAGAGAAGAAGCAAATTAAATCTCCTTCAAAAGATGCTTCTTCAGGGAAAGAAAACAGGTCTCCTAGTAGAAGACCTGGCCGCAGCCCTAAAGGAAGAAGCTTATCTCCAAAACGTGATAAATTACGAAGAAGCAGATCTCCTCTTCTTAATGATCGCAGATCAAAACAGAGTAAATCACCCTCTCGAACTCAGTCTCCTGGTAGAAGAGCAAAGAGCAGATCAGCGGAAAGGAAACGAAGAGAATCAGAAAGGAGGCGTCTTTCTTCTCCCAGGTAACTTTAAAATATTAAGAAACACCAAAGATGCTCAAGTAAGTGCAAAACTCAGAAGGCTTCAGAATTTTGTACTATCATCTTAAAGTACAGCTTTATTGAAAAGTAGCTGAGAAAATGGCATCATGAGATTGCATATTTATTGTATGAACTTACAGTTCATGTGTCTGTTCAGTTCACAAATAGATGTATTTTCTAACTTCCAGTCATTCAAACCTAACTGAGGTTCTGAGAGTCATGCTGGGTTCTTTTTGTAGCTCATTCATCATCTCTAATAATAAATATTCTGTAGCTCAAATTCTGTCCTCAGTTCTGTCAGTTGGGCACAGAATTTTGCCCTGTATTTAGAAAGTAGTTAACAATCCTGTGGAGTGTGTATAAACATAAAAAAATCCAGTTCATCCTTGTATGGCAGAGTTGGGTCTGTAATGCTAACGAGAACATTTTAGTTGTAAAATCAGCATATATGACCGAATACACACATCAGACTAAGATGATGCCATTTTACAGCCATTTTTAGTCATTTATATAAGAGATTTTCACTTTTAAAGATAATTTTTGCTTGTTTGAGCCATGCTAGCATTTATCTTGCTGCTTTTTTGCATGTGTGTTTGATGGTATGGCTGCTTGGCCTCGTGCAGCATCACGCTTCTTAACTATACCTAAAATCAGGGGAGACAGACTTAAATCTCTTACTAAGTGCAGTCTGAATTTTATGCTTTATTTTTGATAATAGCAGTAGGAAAAATTTAAGTATAGTTTTAAATATAAATCCATAGAAAATCTGTTTCCTGGTGGTTTTTGTTTCTATGAAACAGATAAAGCTGGGACAGTAGCAATCCTAATAGAAGAAATCTTCTTTAAAAACATATATTCATTTGTTTGAAACTAAATCATTTTAAACAAGAATAAAAACTTGAGGAAAAAGATTTTAACGTTTGGTTTATAGATCTTTTTTTTTTTAAAAGATGCTTGCAGCTCACCTGAGAGCTGCAGCTGCTGCACTATAAAGCAGCACATTTTAAAAACATCAGTAAGTAACTTTTATACCAATGGGTCCAGCTCAGCAGACAGCTGGCCCAGGATTGAGGATGTAAAAAAATTGGCTTAAAAGCTATGTTTTGCAGGCACCCTGTGCTGAGGCTAGGATCTAGTCTGATAAATCTAGGTGTCTGAAATTTTAAAGCCCCTCTAGATGCTGGAATGGGGAGAGATTTTTTTCTTCTCACTAAGCACCCTACTTGCAAACCTACAGACTAGTGGGGAGATGTCTGTACTGATCTGTGCCTTTCCCTACTCTCCTGGCTGTAGCAACGGAGTGGGGATCTCTGTTGCATTGTCCTCCCATTGCTTTTTGGCTACAGCGATGGATTGACTACACTGCTCAATGCCTCCAGAAGCTTCTGGATTTTTTCAGAATCCTCCTACCTCATAAATTTTTTGCCACTCATAGTATTCCCAAGCTGCCGCAGAATGAAACTAATGAGTCTTAAGTCTTGTCTGTGCTGGAGATTTGCTTCAGTAGCTGGTGGCCAGCCTCCTGTGTAGCTGCACCTGCTGCAAGTGCCTAGTGTAGGCAGGCTAAGATGTTTGCACCAGTGGAGCTCACTCTAGTTTCAGGTAGAGGGAAAGCTCTACTAGCGAAAATAGTGGCTTTGTTTGCCTGCACTCTGGATTTGCACTAGTGAAGGTGCACTGGTGACTGGTCACTGATGGTAGTAACCAGGTAAATCCCCATTGTGGACAAGACCTTATTAATCTCACTCTGCCTTTGCTTGTGATAACTCTGGAGCTACCAGCTTGATGACTCAGGAAGACCACAGTGCATCATTAACGGCTCCTCCATTCAGTGCTTTGCCATTTGCCTTTGCCCTTTGCTTCTTCAGCCAGTTTTCAGTTCATGTAATTGCTCATACTGAAATTAGTTTTGTAAGTAAATATTTCAAATAAGTTTTAGTATTTTTATAATATATACCAACAATTCTACATGAATGGCAAGTGAATAGTTATGCAGTGTTTGCATGACAGATGCAACATAATGAAGGCATGAGATCTCTATTGAAACTGAATAGTTTTCTAATGAGATTGTGACAGATGATTCAAATGTAATTTTAAACAACTCTGTATTAAGGAAAAAATATTAATATATTTCAACATTATTTTAAAATTATTTTTAACCATTATAGCGTTAGGATTATAGCTTTCTTTGTTATTATGGTACCTTATGCTATGATTCAGTTACACCAGGGTAAACAGATTTGGACTGGATTAATAATTGAAAGGGAGACCTCTAAGAAACACTTTCTAAAACAAAAGGAGTGTTGGTGATTCCGTGGGAGGCATCTTTTCACTTGGGACATTACTGAACCAATTCCATACAGTTGGTAAGGGCCACAGTTCTGAACATGTGTGTCCATTAAGGGTCTGTTAGCAACTTTCATGAGAGTCAATGGGTGGTTTAGCCAAATACAGATTGAGGTAATCTTATTCTGCCTACCCTTGCCTAAATTTTTACTGTGATTCTATTATGTATAAAATACTTTTCGCTTCATTTCCAAAAGTTAACTGCTTATATCATTGCTGTGAATTCTTAAACAATTGCTATGTTTCATGCCATTTTATTGATGGAAGAAGTAATCTCTATGTAAAGTTTGATGTTATTCTGGAACACAGCCTTCATCTTTAACCAATGTGCAAGCACATTCTTGTGTGTCTTACTTGAGAATTCAGTTAGCTTCACATTTTCTTGTGTAACAGATTTCTCTGCACTGTGAGATCAAGGTTTTGTCTACACTAGCACTTTTGTCATTCAGAGGTGTGAAAAATACACACCCCCTGACCGACAAAAGCGCCGGTGTGGACAGTGCTATGTCATTGGGAGATGTTCTCTTGACAACATAGTTACCACTGCTCATTGGGGACGGTTTAATTATGCCGGTGGGAGAGCTCTCTCCCATCTGCATAGAGCAGCTACACGGGAGATCTTACAGTAGGATAGCCAGAGCGTACAGCTGTGCTACTGTAAGGTCTGTAGTGTAGACATAGTCTAAACGACTAGAACCTTTTTTCCATACTATTGCAATTTAATGCATTAATCAGTGGTATATTGAGATCACTGAAGCTAGTTATCAAACATAAGATGCATCATTACAAAAAGATAAAATTCCAAATTTCTGTATATTTCAAGCTCAAAAGATTTTTCTTTAAAGATGAAATGTAACACCTAAAAAAACTCCCGAGTAGTAGACAAAATATGTTGAAGAATTAGCAGTCTTTCCTCATATACACTATGTAGAGGTGTAACTGTATTTTCTCTGAGTTACTTTTCCAGTCCCGTTGAGCATTTTGGCTACTATTTTAAATCCTCATACTCTACAACTTTGGACTGTGTTCCCTGAAAACAAGACTTCAGTTATAGTTTGTAAGTAAGTTGTTAGCCCAAATCCTGTGGTTTTTAGACAGTGCTTAACTTCATGTGAATTTGACTGAGTAACAATGATTAAAGACTAATTAGATTTTAGGATTTTAATTTGCACTATATTTGAAAAATTAATTAGCATTTCCAGATTTTTTTCTAAAGGGTTGATGTCATCAGTTAAGTTATGTGATATTTAGAAAGGTGCTTCCTGATTACTCATTTTCTTCTGCTACAATAATATCCACATAATGTTAATTAAATCACGGCTGGCCACATCTGTTTTCTAAATTAAAATTGACTCTCCAGTGATTACAACTAAGTAATTTAAGCCCAAATTTGAGCTATTACTTGTAATGTTGTGGAGAAGATCCTCTGGATTCAATTTTTATTTTATGTATATATTCATTTCAACATTGCTGCACGTTTACTTAAAATAGGCCATTATTTATACAATACCTAAACAAAAACTTTCTTTTACTTCTTCTAGCTCTGTGATTGTAATTAACAAATTTTATTGCGAGAGTTGTGCTGAATTAAGTCTGTGTTTGGGCAGATATTTCCAGGGATGGGAGACATGCAAAGCAGACTGGCAGCGCTGAAGTATACTTACCCCTCTGGTGGAGTCTCACTTGCAGTAAGCTTTTAAAGTGAGCTTTCAGAGGGAATTGTGATTTTTGTTTTCAGTTTGCCCCTGATATTAGTGTCTTTCTCTTCTTAATTTCAAGAACCCGACCTAGAGATGATATTCTCTCTAGACGTGAGAGATCAAAAGAAGCCAGCCCACTCAGATGGTCACCATCCAGAAGAAGATCTAGGTCTCCCATCCGAAGGAGATCTCGTTCACCTCTCCGACGTAGCCGTTCTCCAAGAAGGAGAAGCAGGTCTCCTCGGAGGAGGTAAAAATGTCTTGCAGTGGAACTTTCTTTTCAGTATTGTCTAAATACAAGCCCATTATTCAAATTAGACAGAATAAAAAATTAAAATATTTTATTAGCTCATTCATAACAGCTCTATCATGCATATATCCTCCCTGCCCCAAAAAGTGAAACATTAGCACATTCTTTCACTCTTCTTAGCCTCTTTGAGAATATTATCGTGATTAATGTTAGTTTAATTGTTAAAGATTACTATTTTAAAGGGTTGTTTGGTGTGCCTATTTATATATTTCAGTATCAACTTAATATTATTTGGACATAAATCAACACTAAACTAATCATAAGCAAATTAAATCATATACTATTTTTTTCCTTCCTTCCTTCCTGTATTTTTCTTCTGTTCAACAGGGATAGAGGTCGGAGGAGTAGATCTCGGCTTAGGAGGAGGTCTAGGTCACGGGGTGGTCGTAGACGTAGGAGTAGAAGCAAAATTAAGGAAGATAAATTTAAAGGAAGTCTTTCTGAAGGCATGAAAGTTGAGCAGGACTCCTCATCAGATGAGAAGTAAGAATGAATTTCTAATATCTCATTTCCTAACAAGTAAAAATTTGGTTCCATTAATGGGGAGAATTAATTGTTGAAAGCTTTGTATTGTGTCCATTTAAGCAAAACCACTGTAATGACCTATTCTTTCATGTTAGCCAAGGGCCCTGGCTCTTTCACCATTTCAATACTAATCTGTGTGGTAAATCGGTTTTGTGGTGATCAAAATCTTTTTGCATAATTATAGAGAACTTGAAAACTACCTGGGAGTATTGTCTAGTGGGCAGGAGAGGGCTGTGTTCCCAATCCTGAGTTGCTGTGTATCTTGGGCAAATCACTTAGACTATGTCTACAGTAGAGACCTTACAACGGCACAGCTCCCATATAGCTGCTCTGACGGGGGAGAGCTCTCTCGTTGGCATAATTAGACCACCTCCAACAAGTGGCAGTAGCTATGTCAGAGGGAGAGCATCTCCCGTCAACATAGTGCTGTCTACGCTGGCGCTTTTGTTGGTGAAACTTATGTCAGTCAGGGTGTGTTTTTTCACACACCTGACCGACAAAGTTTTACCAACAAAAGTGCTAGTGTAGACATGGCCTTAGTCTTGCTGTACCTCAGTTTATTCATTTGTGGGGGGAAATGTTTAGAATATTACACCACCGATGTAAGGCTAAATAAATCATCATAAATTATTTTGAGACCCTCTGTTAAAAAGATCTATTTATATTTAACATTCACATTTTCAAGGAGAAGTGGAGCTGAGAAGAAAATCAACAAGTATTTGATTATTCAGCCCCTAATTTTTTTCATGGATTTACTGGTATTCTGTTTCCATTTAAAATATAAAACACTGGAAGTATTAACACCATTGTACAAGGTACTGGTTAGACCTCATCTGGAATACTGTGTACAGTTCTGGTCACCCACGTTCAGAATAGTTAATTCCAAAGTAGACTGCAAATATTTGCAAAGGGAATGCACAGTACTGGGTGACCGGGCAACAAAATTTGAGTATTGATAAATGCAAAGTAATGCACATTGGAAAACGTAATCCCAACTATATTGATAAATGCAATATGATATATTGATAAATTGATCAACTACATATTGATAAATGCAAGTTGATAAATTAATCAACTATATTGATAAATGCAGAGTAATGCACATTGGAAAATGTAATCCCAACTATATCTGCAAAATGATGGGGTCTACATTTGCCGTTATCTCTCAAGAAAGAGATTTTGGAGTCATTATGGATAGTTCTCTGAAAACATCTGCTCAGTGTGCAGCAGTCAAAAAAGATAACAATGTTAGGAACCATTAGGAAAGCGATAGATAATAAGACCGAAGATATCATAATACCACTATATACATCCATGATATGCGGTGTGCAGTTCCGGTTGCTCCATTTCTAAAAAGATAAATTAGAATGGGAAAGGTACAGAGAAGGGCAACAAAAATGATTAAGGGTATGGAACAGCTTCCATATGAGGAAAGATTAATAAGACGGGGACTGTTCAGTTTGGAAAAGAGATGAGTATGGCGAGATAGGATAGAGGTCTATACAATCATGAATGGACAAAGTGGATAAGGAAGTATTATTTACCCCTTCACATAACACAAGAACCAGGGGTCACCCAATGAAATTAATAGGCAGCAGGTTTAAAACAAAAGGAAGTACTACTTCACACAACACACAGTTGCTAGGGGACGTATTTTGTGACCTCAAAGTATCACAATCACAATCTAAAAGGTAAATCAGATTCTAATAATACATTTGTACAGGTATCATTGAAGTGTAATAGCACTGCTGACATTTCTAGTCAACATCATTAGCATCTTGTTCATCATTATGACCTCTATTGAGAGTGCATGGGTTACCTGCCCTGGCCCTCGGGCATGTATGCAGTTCTGTGCAGGGAAGATTGTTCTGGCTACAGACACAGTTGACAGTGTAGCAACACCTATTGGTACAGATACAGATAAGGACTTGTAGGGACTCTGATGCCATTGGACCCTTGAAGAATACAGGAAGTAGTTCATCCACATTTTTCCATCTGTGTTGCAGTGGTGATCCAATATCTGGTTTATCTGTGTGTGTGAAAACATCTAAATCTTTGTTTGAAAAGATCCTCTTTTTACATGCTCCTCCAGACTGTCCTCACATGGTGAGAGTTTGGCAAGTGACTTGCCATTTTTGGTGGCTAGGTTGAGGTGCAAGCAATTCAGGTCTCTGCGGGTCTCTATTTCTTTCTTGCCTTGGTCATACAGCACTGCTACCAGTTTCCTTGCCACAGAAATTGCAGGTTATCTGTCTCTCTCCCAACTTTGGAAAGATCTCTGAAGCAGTAAACGTCTTTTGTTTTGACAACATTTAACACTGATTTTTTCCCCCAGTACCAAATGGGGATGACTGTCACATCCTGTTAATGTGTCTACAGCAGCAATTATGTTGCAGAAGTCAGGACAGGAATGCACACGTACGAAACAACATTTGTCAGTTGTGCTGGTAATGGTCCCTGTTTCAATCCACACGTTAGCTGTGTTCTACTTTTGGAAAGTAGTGTACATCAAGGACTAAAACATCTGTATCAGGTGACCTAATTACTGTTCTTTGACACCAAAAATATATCTACACTGCAGTATAAGCCCAGGGTTTGAACTGAGGTGCAAACCTAACCCCATTTCCGTCTAAACACAAATTGCGCTAACCCATGGCCTGGTCCCAGACCAGGGGAGTGGAGAGTCCAAGCCTGAGTCAAGATGGGACCTAGGGTTCAAGCCCTATTGCTTTGCAGTGCAGACGTGGCCCCACTAGACTTGTGCTCTGGGAGTCTGCCAAAATAATCTCATGGGCCAACTTTTTGTCTTCTGGACAGTCAAGTTTTCCCACACTTCACCATGAATAAAGGTCTAGAGCGGCCACATTTTTGGGAGGGTGCTAGGAAGTCTGGAATATGTGTGGTTAGACTTTGGGCCCCAATAATGCAGTGGAGACGTTAGAGCTCCAGGTTGGGGTGCAGGGTTCAGCAATTCCTAACCTTGGGTTACAAATGAGTGTTAGATTCTCAAGCCCTAGATTAACAAACCCAGGGTCTGCTAACTTGAGTTCTACTAACCCTGGGCTTATATTGCAGTGTACACATATTCCAAGAGGCCTCAAAGCCATATTGCCATGTACAGGATGCAGAAGCATCCTTGTGTCTGCTTCCTCGTGAGTACTATACAAGTCGTGGGCTTTTTTCAACACCTCTACTGGTGGTGGACTTTGCTGCTTCACCTTTGGAAAAGCCCCCAACAGGGAGTATTTGTGTTGGGTGTGCTCCTACACTCTCACAAGCATTTTGAATGATCGTCATAGAAGAATTTTACAGGTGACTTACAGGTTGGATCCCGTATTTAGAAACTTTTTCCATGGAGGTACAGGATGCCCAGCAATCACCTGATATTTCTTAGCATCCAACCTTAGATCCTGTCTGGTGCTGTCTTTCTGTAGTTTTCAGAGTTATTGTCATCTCTCTCAAAGACTGATTATAGAATTAGCTTTGTCAAATCTTTTTAGGGCCTGCCTCAAGTACTCAGCATCCAATTAATCAAATGTGTGGAATTTGTCTCCAGCCATTATTTGTTTCACAGCCAGGGCATCTCTGATGTTCGCTGTGGTTTCTTTGTTGGATGCTGTTAGCTGATAGATTCTTTCAGGTTGAGTTTCCAGCTGTTACCCTAATTCAGCTTTATCTGTTCTGATGTTTCCATCACCTTGAAAGAGGGACATAGGCACAGGTCCTTATTGGCTGAAGAACAGTTGGTGTTGAAATATCATCTGTGCATCTTGCTAAAGAGAGGGCTCTGCAGAAAACAATTTCTGGACTGATCACTGCTGTTGTTGTCCCTCCTTGCCAGATTTAAACTTTGCCTGCTTGTCCGTGTCAGCAAATGTCTTGATGCCAGTTTTCTTGACCAGGCTGAAAAAGCTGCATGTCCCATTAGAATCACAGATCTCTTCATTTGTTCTTCACCAACCTTTACCTCTCAGTAGAGACTCTTGTACATCTCGTGTTACATGCAGTCCAGTAGATATGTTGATAAGTGCCTCTGGATGTGAGTCAGGGTCAAATAGGTTTGTCATATTGTTGATGACATGGTTGGTAAGAGCTGTAATGTGCTCTTTGTCCCTCTTCAGTGCAGAGGCAAGGACTTGTTTGTGGACTTTGTCTTCACTACTTCTTGTTAGGCCACTTTTTTTTCTCATAGCTTTTGCATAGTCATAATATGAAACTGTATATTGTCATCTATAACACTAATCTGACCTGTGCAGAAGTGTCACTGAATTAAAAAACTAGTTTCTAGAGTATTTCAAAGGCTAGTACTGCATGCATAGGCAGTACAAATTAAAACGTTCTACCAGGCAGACTAGATGCTTCATCATGTGTAAAAAAGCTTACAAATGGTGAAGAATTACATTAGGGATTTGCATACATTTATATCTACTCACTGTGCAGTTTGAATTAGGGACATGCAATCTACTGCTACTGGTGCAAAACCTTCATCATTTCTGGGGAAAAAAAGCTTCCCCGGGCAAAACCAATACAAATCTTTTAATACATTGTCGTTTGGTAGCTGTGATTAAAAGGAACCCCATTAAGGTACTATAATTAAGGTAAACATTAAAAATTGTAGTCCTAGTCATGTTGTAGTATTTTTGGAATTGAGCAAAAAATGACTTTGGTTTGGGTACCATTGTTTCGCCTCACCTACTGGTTTACAGCACCACTTGACAGCTCCACATTGTACCTCATCTAACGTGCATCCAATAAGCTTTCAAATGATATATGATGTGGGTATATGTAAGGAGGGTACATTAAACTCCAAAAATATGGCTGTTTTTGGAGAATTGCCGCACACCGAAGAGCATGTTTTCTCATAAAGGAGGTTCAGAAAACTAATTTTGGGATTTCCTTTGCCTTGCCTCAGACAGTTGAACCTGTAGTAAGACTAATGAGGAGTGAAGTTTATAGTTATTCCTATGCTTCAAAAGAATCTGTTTTCTTGTTTCCAAGTATTTTGAGGCGAAGAGTTGTGTAATTGCTCTTAATTTCAGATTGTAAACTCTCTGGGGCAGGGACTACATCTTTTCTAAATTCTGTAAAGAACCATATATATTTATGGTGCTATACAAATATTAATTCACAGCCTTGAAGACTTTGATGTAGAAGAAGAAGATGAAGAAGCACTGATAGAGCAGAGAAGATTACAGAGACAAGCAATTGTTCAGGTATGCGACTGTATTAAAACCCTAAGACTACTGAAGTTGTCCATACATGTCATGTACAGTAAAAACCTTTTTTGTCTTACTGTTTCTTTTAAAATAAGATTGGAGACAGTGACATTTTTCAATGTGGTTGTAAAAATATTGTCTAGGTTGAAACTTACATTTTTGGCGCACAACCTTTTAAAAAAAATTTAAGCAACCTACACCAAATGAGTCATTTTTGTGACAGTTGGCTTTTTTAGATTTTGTATAACTTAAATGACTATAAAATTATATAGTAATTGCATCAAAGGATAAATCATATATTTATTGTCTTCACTGGTATATTGCTGATACCATAATGACAGTAGAGTGAAGGTTAAGGCTCAGAAATCTTGATTGTAATCTGATTAGTCAGTTTCATTTGAAATGACAGGTTTGTTTTCTACATAACATTCAGAAAGCTGAGCAGAATTGGTGTGATTTTTGCCTGTTGTGAAACTGTTCGGTACCATGTATGCGGTTATCTGATATTCTTAGCATACTGTTCTTTATATTTTAAACCCTTAAAATAAGCGATTATGACAACAGGTATTTAATAATCATTAATAATGTTACCATTCTGTGTGGTTACACGTAAAGATGCACTGGTGCTACCTTGAGAAATGTTACTGGCCAAACCCCCCAAATCAGACAAAATGGAGTAAAAACACCTTCCACCATACTCAAAGGATCACTCAACTCAGACGCTCATGGCCCACCAAGGGAAGCAAATTCCAAAGGTCAGTGCCCTTAACTGAAATAGCCCTGCTGCTAATCCTAGAGAGTATAACCTCAGGATCTGACACCAAGATCCTTCTAAATTGTTTTTAACTTCTGGGACAGGGCATAGAATAAAAGGACACCAGTCAAATTATTGGGCTCCATATCATTCAGGGCAGCAAAAATAATTTACAGAATTTTATCTTTGTGATACATTTTTATACAAGCACTGAATAACTTAAGATGAATATGGGGAACTAACTGAGATCCTCCAATTCAAATACTAAAATTGAAAATAACACTTGAGATTTCTACACTTTCAAACTAATGTAGAATAGTAAATGTTATAGGTTGCAAGACTCAAAGCTCTTGTTTTTTCCTTGAAGCATGAGTTCACTTCTTATACACCAGAATATTAGTAATGGACTTCTCAATGCTGACGTTTTGCCACACAAGTGCTGTCCTTCGTGCCTTGTTTTCTGCACTAGTAAATCAGTTTTTACAAAGGTTTTATCAATACATCTAAATGTCTAAAAAGGTATTTTTGAAGTATTATAAATCAAACTTGAAGATTTGGACTATAGTGTCTTGTCTCAGTATATTTTGACAAGACATGTTTCTTTCTGTATCCCACAACTAGCATGCTGCACAATTTGATTAGTGTATCAGATAATGTATAAAGAAAAGTTACAGATTAAGCTCTAGAATGAGCTAGTTAGATTCAGGAAAAAGTATGCCCCAAAATACACAATAGAATTAGATTGGGACAAGTCATGATGCTGAGAATAACTTTATAAAGTGTCTTTGCAGAAATACAAGTACCTGACTGAAGACAGTAACATGTCTCTGCCATCTGAACCAAGCAGTCCTCAGAGCAGCACACGTAGTCGTTCAAATTCGCCAGATGACATTCTAGAACGTGTAGCTGCTGATGTTAAAGAGTATGAACGGGAAAATGTTGATACATTTGAGGCCTCCGTAAAAGCCAAACACAACCTCATGGCAGTTGAACAGAATAATGGTAAGAATCTGAAATTTCATTATGCAATTTGAAATGAAATGCCTAATCTGCTTTGCAGGCATATTTTGTTCAGATTTCTTAATATCATAATTTCAGACTTGTGAAAAAAGTTACTTCTTAGACAGTGTTGAAAATTTCCCCCCAGAAAGTTATAGAACTGAACTGTTAAAATAAAACACTTTCTCAGGGATGGTAGTGTGAATGTGAGAGTTGTTTTCAGTGTTCCTAATGACCAGTTAAGCAATCAGTGCTGCAAATTAGGAAAAACAGACATTAATGGCTTCCTTTATATTTAAGAAGGAACTGTTAATTTATTTTAGTTTAGTATATTTTTAAATCTTCATGATATGTGACACTTTTTTGGAAGATTGCAAATTGTTTTTCTGCTGATTTTATTTTTTCCTTTTCTGTTTGACAAACCTTGACTTATTTTCATCTTAGTCATTGTCATTGAGGAATGTGCACAGTGTTTTAATCGCTGCAACAAGGCCACAAGAAACTTGTACCAGAATTGTGCTTTGCTACACAAAAAATGGCTTTTATGGGTGGAAGGATTTGTTTTGTTCCAGAAAAAAATCGTAGTAAAGTAATGTTGGCTTTAAAATAACATAAGAAAACATAAAAATGGCCCTATTGGGTCAGACCAAAGGTCCATCTAGCCTAGTATCCTGTCTTGCGACAGTGGCCAGTGCCAGGTGCCCCAGAGGGAATGAACAAAACAGGTAATCATCAAGTGATCCATCCATCCCCTGTTGCTCATTCCTAGCTTCAGGCAAACAGAGGCTAGGGACACCATTCCTGCCCATCCTGGCTAATAGCCATTGATGGACCTGTCCTCCATGAATTTATCTAGTTCTTTTTTGAACCCTGTTATGGTCTTGGCCTTCAAAACATCCTCTGGCAAGGAGTTCCACAGGTTGACTGTGCATTGTGTGAAGAAATACATCTTATAAATATATTTTATATATATTTTATAAATATAGGACCAAAGCTTGCCTTAGCTGCTTCAGCAAGCACCCATCTGGTGCATCCTATGCTATTGAAAGTGTGTTACTCCTGTGGGAATTCTGCACCACTGCGTGCACACAGAATTCATGTCCTCCACAGATTTCTTTGCTTCGCCACAGAAAAAGTACTTCTGATGGGGAAGCAAAGGGAAGCTGCAAGAGCGGTCACATGCCCCTCACCAGCAGCATGGGCATGTCATTTCGGGTGCCCGGAGCAGCTGGTGGAGAGGCAAATCACTGCAGGTGGGGGAAGGGAGGGCAGGGCTTGGCTGGTGACATCCTGGCTGGTGGCTCCTACCCTGCACACCAGGCTCAGCTGCTAGTCCTGGCTGGGCACCAGGGAGGATGGGACTTCCTTTTCCCCTGCACAGAGTGGCTGGGTGAGAGCCATGTCAGACCAATCCCCAGGACGCTCCGCACCATGCTGATGCCCCACCCCCTGCCCCTTGCTTCCTGCCCCCATCACTTGTCGGCCCTGGCAGAGGGGTCACTGTATGGGGAGCTGCTCCCGCACCTTCCCAACCCTGTGCATCCAGAGCCCCCCTGCACCCAGACCACCCCCCTGAGCTTCATCCCCTGCATTCGGAGTCCCCCTGCGCCCAGACCCCCATCACCGAGCCTCACCCTCCCTGCATCCAGACCCCCCCCCCCCAAGCATCTCCCCCCTGCTTCCAGATCCCCACCTCTGGACACAGACCGTCCCCTGCTGAGCCTCCTGCACTCAAACCCTCACCCCAATGAGCCCCGCCGTCCAGTACCTGGACCATCCCTGCTGAGCCCCAACCATCTTTACCTGGACTCCCTGCTGAGTCCCATTCCCCCTGCACCTGGAACCCCCCAATGAACCCCTGTGCATTCAGATCCACCCCGCACCCAGACCCTCCATTGAGCTACCAGCACCCAGATTTCCCCACACAGATCCCTTTCCTCCCACGCCTGGATCCTCCCACACTAAGCCCCTCCACACTTGGATCCTGCCAGGCTTAGTCTGCTTGCTCCACACCTGGATTGGGGGCCAGGGTTGGGTGTGCGTGCGTGTGTGCAAGACTCTGTCCCTCTCGCTTGCTACCTTGGTGTGCCTGGCACGGAGGGGCATGGCTAGGGTGACCAGATAGCAAGTGTGAAAAATCAGGACGGGGGTGGGGGGTAATAGGAGCCTGTATAAGAGAGAGACCCAAAAATCGGGACTGTTCCTATAAAATCGGGACATCTGGTCACCCTAGGCATGGCCCCAGAGTGCTTGTGGGGCAGGCTCAGCCCTTGCTCGATGTCAGGATCAGGTCCAGCCTCACCATTGAGTCCGTGTCCTGGGGTGAATGGATGCAGGGTGATCTCCCATCTCCCTGCAGCCAGTGGCCCCCACTGCCATGCTGGAGCCTCCACATTTATTTATTGGCAAATAAAATATGGGGAATTTTGCAGAATTTTAATTTTTTTGACGCAGAATTCCCTCAGGAGTAGCGTTTTAACCAGGGCTGTGGAGAACATTTTGTTCTTTTGAGCAAGATCAGAGTGCAATTCAACCTGCTGTTGCATGCAGCAATTGTACTAGCTGGTTTAGAGGCTAGGTGCACCCTCTACCTCACAGACCACACACCTCTTAGGAATGCACCTCATTGAGGTTGGTAGTTTAGCCTAGCACTCCACTGAATAGTCTGAGAAGATCTTGTCCTATTGTTAGTATGTTTAGGGAGCCCCTCCCCCCCCCCCCCCCCCCAAACAAACTGGCTTCCTCCTCTTTTATATCAGTGAAACCGGGACTAGATGGCAGAATTTAGCTCAGTCGTTTCCAGCATGTAACATTTTCAGTAGTGCTTCCTTGCTGGTTTTATAACAGTTGATTAACAAAATATTTTTTTTCTAGAGCTGTGTGCAGTTCTGTTAAATATTGCTGATTGTGGTAGAGTTATATAGAAAGAGTAATCTTGTCTCAACTCTGAAAAATACACCAAACCATCAGTTTGCTAAATTGAAAAGCTAATATAATAAATAAATAAACATAATAGTATTTAGAAAGCACCCTGGCAAGACACACTTTTGTGTGCTACACAAACAATTAAATACTAAATAATTAAAATACAAAATACACAATATAAAAACTAAAGAAAATACAGTTAGAGAACGTCAAAATAGTAGTACATAAAATTAAAAAGCGATAAATAATTTTGTTCTATTATTTTAGGGGTGGGTATTACAATAAATAGAAACATAAAATGGAAGCCAATTTTAAAAGATTGCCCTGCTGCTTGTCAGAGTCAAGTTTGATCTGTGTTATGACCTCCTGTGGAGGCAGTATGATGTGCCATCAGGGGACCAGCAACTGGCCAGAGTTCAAATGTGGGATGTGAGATGTGTGTGGGGCAGGCGTGGAGGGGAGGGAGACTAAATGAGAAGGGGCACAAAACATTATATATGAAGGAAACGTAATATTTTGGATTCATCATTTTGCATAAACAGCTTTTGTATAATCTCAGTTTCATTCTCCTTTATTTCTGATGTAAATATTGTTCAAGAGTAGAAGTGTAAGGGAACACCAAATTCTGTGGAATGTAGGTAACTTTGGGACTAAAATGAAAGACATTTGAGAAGTATGGTGAAGTGCCTTCTATCTCTTAACAGTGCTCTCTGCTTG
Source organism: Macrochelys suwanniensis (assembly GCA_033296515.1). Classification (NCBI taxonomy): domain Eukaryota; kingdom Metazoa; phylum Chordata; order Testudines; family Chelydridae; genus Macrochelys; species Macrochelys suwanniensis. The sequence continues at coordinate 146,907,378 of CM065776.1, forward strand.
ATTAAGGGACCTACGTTGGTTTCAAATGATTCCAGTCCAGTCATGTATCATAAGGAGGCTGGTGGCTGTCATGTGGGGCCTTGAAAGTGCAGAATTTTGGGGTGGAATGCTGGGGGAAGTGGGTTCCTCAATACTCTGGCAGGGATGCATGCAACTTACTCCAAAAGATTAAAATTATTCTACTTTTATATGTTATGAAATAATTCCAGTTCTGTCTTCATTAACACGTAGCCTTAGTTTCTTTAAAGTTATCAACCCTATAAAATGTCTTTTGGATATTAAAGATGATTAAATGGTGAGAAAGGGATAATCTTGCCTGCATTTTAAAATGTTTCTTTTAAATAGAACAATTAAAAATACCAGCAGCTATTTTATCTATCCTGTCAAGAATATTTCATTTCTGTCTATGTGAGGGAAACTTCCAGGGAAAGAGTTTTGGGGGTTTAAAATTTTTAATAAAGTACCTCATATTATTGGCAAAAAATAATTCTAAGTTATGTACTCAGTCTACAGGTTATCCATAGGAATGTGTAGAATTTGTAGGAACAGCATTTTTTCCTGTTATGTGAATTGTTGGAGAGCCATTACAGTTAAGTCTTCAATTGAGATATTTGCTTTTTTTTAAGCAAATGAAAGATTTTAAGCTCTCTGTTGCATTTTTAAAAAGGTTAATTATGTAAAAGAATATACCATAAACCAACATAATCTAGGAGAAATGGTAATAGAAGTGCCTGGTTGCAGTCTCATATAACTAGTAAATAAGTTTAATGCTGTATAATGTAGATTCTTAATATAGAGAAGATAACTACTAACACACCAGAATACCTCTGTTTGTTGGTAATCTGTGCTTTTAGTTTATTTCTTCATTTTCAAGTTGAGTAATGAAAATTTCCTTTTAAGGCTCAGCTCAGAAGAAGATATTAGCTCCTGACATGTTCACAGAATCGGATGATATGTTTGCTGCATACTTTGATGTAGGTAATTTTAGAAAGATAATTTATACATGTTATTTGCTCTCTGTTCTGTTATTAAAGGGACACTATCAAGTCGTTTATGCCTGAATTTTGACTGACTAAAACTTGTAAAATCAGGTGGATTTCTGAAAACTTTTATTAAAGTCCATTGAGCTAGATCTCGAAATTCTTATAAGTACCATCCAGGAAATCTCTCACTAAAGTAAATGGGAGTTTTCCCTGGATAAATACTGGGGGATTTTGCCTGTTGTTCATGCAGGACCTGCAATGGCTTTTGTGCATTGTCTTTGCAGAGGAAGCACAAAGTAATATAAGAAAAAACAAGCTAGTCCCAGAATTTTGTACAAAAATGTCATAAATAGGACTGTAAGTTTATCATAATTGGGAAATGTAGTGGGCATCATGGTAAGTGTCACCCCTCAGAAAAAGGGTGACAGGATTGTTAGTCACACACTGGTTTTGTAGTTACAACATTGCTTTTGGAAAGATGCTGTAGGATTTAGTTAATCTACAATTACTTGGTTCTTCTTATAGGTTCAGTCTGTTTTATTTTCTCATAATCTTCATGACATATTTTAGGTGGCACTTAACATCCTACCTCCTTTCATGTATGCTGTTGTCTTGGACTACCCTGGTGGTTTAGTATTTGAAAGGGGTGGGATGTGTGCCTCTGTAACAGGGCAGGCTCCTCTTCTAATCTGAGATCCCACATAGTGTTTGATGCTTTCTGTTCGTTAGCACCACTGTGAGTTTTATTTATATTACCTCCACAAAACCACCATGATCCCGTGTATCAACTTTGTCTACAGTTTTCTCTAGTCCTTAGCCCTTTTTCCAGGGGAAGAGAGCGAAAGATATCTGACCACACTGATCTTATGTCCTCTGGCCTCTGCTAGCCGCCTCCTCTTTCACTTCTTTTTTCCAGTGCTTTTTAACTGTCCTCTCAGTTAATGGGATAATTAGCTTCTTAGCTCATGAGCCTTCTCCACCCCCCAAGTCTGATCAAATAATTAAATGTTCCACTCCTCCTTTTGGGAGGCATGGCAGCTAATTACTACTTAACTTATCCTCCCATCACTGTGTCATACCCTCCCATATAGCAAACATCAGGCTAGTCCTTAGTGTTGTCATTTCTGCAGTATTTTCACTAAATAATTTACAATACATACATGCACTCTAATAGGATATTTGGGATTTTGAAAGCATCATGTTTGCATGTACATATAGTGACCTGCTTATTTACATGCAAACATCCCAAAATGTGTCAAGGATGGATTTTTATTTTAAGGAAACAAAACACAAAAATCATGGAATTAATGATTCATACCAAATGTCATTCTTTAATTATGAGTGATGTCACCACAAACAAAGAGATAAAAAGCCATTGTAGTGCCACTCCATTAACAACAACAAAGGAAAACCCTTTAAAATGGGAAAAAGGTAAAATTGGTGGGAAAATATTTTTATTTTCAAGCTTTTACAACCATGCTGTAAACAATAGAGAGAATAAAAATAAAATGTAGAAAAGTACTTGATAATGTTCCATTTAAAACAGTTTATAAATGGTTGACAGTTTCTGGAAGGGAAATGCTTATTGCTTAATTGAAAGTGCTTTTTTAGTTTTGTATGTACTTTTTAAATTTGTCATACTGATATCGATGGCTATATATTGCTTGTAGTTGTCTCTTGCTAATTCACAGTATTGATAGTAATATCCATTATGAATGATTAATTTAGTAGTAAGGAGCAATTTCACAAAAAAATTCAATCATACCACCACCTCAGAATATCCTTTTCTAATTTTGACAATTATATTTTAGTTTTATTTGTAATCAATACTACAATATATTTATTAGTAAAAATATTGAATTCTAAATAATATGCCACTAGTATTTTACTATTAAAACTTTCGGAGAAGCGAGGGAGATACCACAAATCTTATGTGTGTTACTAGGAGTGTACATTAATGACTTACTAAATTTTACTTATGGTAGCAACAAAAGCTTTACTTATCTCTACTATTTAGTAGTAGTACTATTGATTTTTCTCGTCATAATTCTCATACATTGGTGCTTAAGGGATATTTTGTGTTTGATACTTCCTTTCTTAAAAGGTTAATTTATTATTTGAACTGTAGAAATAGAAGAATATTTTTTAGGAATGAGATGATAGATAACTGAATGGATTTCTAGTTTTCATAAGCAAGTGTTATGAAAAATCAGTTATATACAAAAATGTATTTCAAATATAATAGAAAAGCTAATTCTCCACTTTATTTCAGAGTGCTCGTCTTAGGGCTGCTGGCTTTGGAAAAGACTTCAAAGAAAACCCCAACCTCAGGGATAACTGGACTGATGCAGAGGGCTATTATCGTAAGTATTTTTTGCTAACTTAATTTCTACTGTTGCCTAAAATAGGGTTGTTAAATGTAAAAGCACCTTATTGAAAAGATCTGCAAAATTATTCTGAAATTGCATACCACAGTGCCATCACTTAAAGTGTGGCTGACCCAAAGCAGCTGCATGTTCCTGCACTATAGTGCTCTGTCAAACTGCTCACAGGTGTGTCACAGAATCTAACAGTCAAAGTAAAATTAAAACCTATCCAAAGTTATTTACAGCCATGAGATCTCCCTCCAGAAGGAAGGGTTACGTCAGCACGCTTGCCATGATCTGAAACCAAGAAAAACAGCATGCAAAGAACCTTGATGCCCATCGTGCTGTAGTTGTCACCCAGGACTCAGAATGGAAGCGCTTCAGTGAGCACATTTCTTCACTACTCAATGTTAAACTCAGCAGCAGTTAATAAAGACCAACAGAAACGTTTCTTGTAATGGGGTGAAATGGGCATGCAACTTCTAACATTGTTTATGAAAAGACTCCTGACCAAAGGAAGCACAGTTTCAGTTCCCCACAATTTCCACAAACCTAGCTACAAAGCACTGTAGACTTGACACAATAATTAAGTGACTGCACTGTGTATCTTTGTTTCTTTCAGAACTATACAGAAAAGTTTATTTTTGTCAGTTATTCTACTTGCGTGTATGTAGCTCAAAATTTATCTTATTTCCCTCTTCATTTTTTTCCCTAGGTGTTAACATAGGTGAAGTTCTAGATAAACGTTACAATGTTTATGGTTACACTGGGCAGGGAGTTTTCAGTAACGTAGTGCGAGCCAGAGATATGGCGAGAGCAAACCAAGAAGTGGCAGTCAAAATAATCAGGAACAATGAACTTATGTAAGTCATGTTTTGTTAAATAGTAAAATAATGAGATTTACAGCACTAATAGTGTAGTCATAAAGGTGGGACCAATAATAATCTTATTAATTATATGTATTGACATTTTTTTTAATAGAAAATCTTCCAGTACTTGGTTTTATTCCCACTTGATGTTTCAAGTGAAATAATCTCAGGTCTATCATAGTCAATAGCAATAAAAATCCAGTTGATTACTATACATAATTATACATTTTAATAAATATTTGGTAGCAGAGGAGTAAGACTCTGCCTATGTGGAAAGTAAATTATTTGCAGCTTTTTTGAAAGCTAGAGTCCCTTGTTGAGTAGTGTAAATGTTACAGTAAACAGTATTATCCAGTATAGTTGCAATACTGTGAATTTAAAGTTCACTGCTTTTGTAATTTCCTTTCCTTTCTCCATGAAGAGGATTTGCAATGTAAACCTCCCCTATCTATTTTAACTAGAGGTTTTAAAATCTCTTATTGTACTGAATCAAGACCCTTAAAAATTCTCTAAAATAAAATAGTGACAATGGTACTTTGATTAGCTCACAGATTATATTTAAATGTGAATCTTGATGTGAATTTAAATATTAAGTGAACTCTCTGTATCATGTGCAACCCATTCAGCAGAAGATTTGCTAACAAGTATAGTAACTTGTTAAATAGATATTGGATTGATTTTTTTTTTTTTTTAAACAACAACTCTCTCAAAACCCAGTATTGAGTCAAACCTCACAACCCTATGTGGTAGGGCGAAGTCTTACCTCCATTTCACATATGGGAAAAGGCAGAGAGGTTTTATATGGACATATGAAACACAAAAAGGTCGAGTCATTTGCCAAAGACAATAGATGTTGAGACTAAAACCCAGATCTTTTGACTATTAGGGCTGTGTTAACTATAAGACTGTTACTGCCTTCCTAACATTTTGAGAACCAGCCAACTTCATGCTCATGTTGGATGTGATGTGTAGAATTTCAATAAGTTCTGGGCCAAAAATATATTTCTTTGTTTTTAGGCAAAAAACTGGTCTCAAAGAACTGGAATTTTTGAAGAAGCTCAATGATGCAGATCCTGATGACAAATTTCATTGTCTGCGATTGTTCAGGCATTTTTATCACAAACAGCACCTCTGTCTGGTATTTGAACCACTCAGGTAAAATAAATCTACTTTCATTTTTATACACAATTCAGTACATATTCAAGTATATTTTAATCTTTTGTACTCTTAACTTGAAAATTTTCTTTACATTTGGACTTCTTTTACATTCTGCTTTTAATATGTCAGTAAACTTACTGAAGGCAATCAGTTCAAAAACCACTTCACAAATATACAGAGGAGTACCACACTATTTTAATCTACTTAAAATGACAATGTCCGGGTGACATCTGGTCCATTACAATAAAAATGAATTAAAAATGGTTTCAGTTAGTATTCCTGCCCTGAGTCGTCCTGACAATTGGCAATTCTTTTTACCACTATATTTTTCTTTCCTAACATTCATAGTTCCTTCTTCATCTGGGATGGTTTCAGAGGTTCAGAATTCATTCATATCATTTGCTAAGTATGTCTGGGGACATGTTACCTGTGTGTATACAACTATGTAGGATACATTCAGAGAAAAACAATCAATAAAGTGATTCAACCTTTAATTTTTCCTCTAAAATGGTATAAATGTTCAGGTTTCTTGGGACAGACTAGATTCTGTACTTTGTATTTTATGACAGTGGACTCAAAAATGTGTACTTATGCAACTCTTTTGGGGTTACATTTCTAAACCAAGACTATCAGAGTACTATGAATCCTAAGCTTTGTATGTGTGCAGTCAAGTAATTTTCCGTGTATCCTGGGGAAAGTAATATTGAGGTTTATGAAGTAATAATTGTATGCTGTGACGGGATCCCTGGGGTATACCCTGGAACTGGGGTACTGCTGTGCCCTCTTAACTCTCCAGCCTGGGCTGTCTCTCACACTGCTTTGCTAGTGACAAGCAGCAAACCCCTCCAGGCACTGCTATCACTCAGTACAACAGCATGTGGAGCCCCACACCTAGCTGAGTTGCATGAATGTTCCCTGAGCCCCTCTCAAATCACACAAAGAAAGCCACCAGCAAATCTCCCAAGCCCCCAGCCTTGCACCCCAGAATTGTACCGTCTTGCCCTGACCAGTGTAAGTTCATTACCCAGTCTGCCCCTCCCTCAGTGTGGAGAGGACACAAACTAGCCTTTGTAAACTCAGCTGAGATTTCCCAAGCACTTTAACCAAAACACACTGTTTTAGGTAAAATATAAAACACATTTATCTACAGAAGGATAGAATTGAAGTGATTATAAGTGGTAGGCACAAAAGGTCAGAGATAGTTACCAAAGAAAATAAAAGGTAAGTGCGTAGTCTAAATCTTAAACCTTGTTAGACTAGGCATTATTTGGATCAAGCATTTTTTCTCACCCATTGGATATTGCAGGTAGGCCACAGGTCTTAATACACAGGCTTCCCCTTCAAGCCTGGGACCAGTCTCCTCAGTTCAAGCCTTTGTCTTCCCAGCATTCTTGTTGCTTCCGGTGTAGATGGGGGAGGAGAAGAGTAAAAGCATGATGCTACTGTCCCTTATTTTATATCTTCAGTCCATGTGCCTGGAAAACACTAGCCTAGACATGTCCTGGAGGGCTTTGCTGAGTCACCAAGTTGAGCAATCTCCCATTGTGTGATGCTTGCGCAGGCCTCTTACACCATTGTAAATCCCTTTATTACAACTCCCCTGCTCATTAATGGTCGTGATGATCTTTCAATGCCTGCCCGGGTGTTGGGCGCCTCCTTTGTTGTCACTGGAGAACTAACAGTGGACAACTCCCAAACTTACAACATATTTCAATAACAGTCCTGCAGCAAAATCTCATAACTTCATACATTCTAATGATATACATATTCTGACAGAACAGTGGGTTTCAGTGGATTGTGACCTTTCATATGATATCTTACATGGCATGCTTTGTTTCATATATGGTTGTGATATTTAAATGATGAATATGGAGGTTGCAGGATGCTACTTTGAGGTACAGCGTGTCACAACTAGACTAATAACCTGAGATTAAAGGATGTTGTTTTATTTATCACCCACAAATTATCAGCATGCAGAAATGTTTTTGTCCTCAAATTCTGTGCTGTATTTGGCTGTTAAGTCCCTTTGATCTGCTAGTTTTATAAATATTATCCAATCTATTTGCCTATGTCAACAACCAACATGGCCACCTCAACTTCTGTGTTTCTCCTCCCCAAGTCCCAGCCTCGTCAATATGTTTTCCTGCCCTATTTTGCCGCTTGAGAAAATTTACAAAAGACGATACAGCTGTTGAGAAACTATCATAGTTTTTACACAAATGAGACCCTCAGTGAATCCTAATGAAGTTGCATAACTATTTGATAAGTACAATCATGTCAGTAACTGTATAGCATCTCTTGCTCTGATTGGCTGAGATTTCTATTTCAGTATATGGCCTGATGACAAGGAATCTATTTCAAGTTGGTCTGGTTTAAGTGATTTTTTTCCTACTGCCTAAAAGACAATTAGTTTCTGTACATTAAAATTGATGTTTAACATATAAATATGCTATTCTTTGTTTAATATTTTTCCTATCATTTTTATATACATAAATAGTATGAATTTACGAGAGGTACTGAAAAAGTATGGAAAGGATGTTGGTCTCCACATTAAAGCTGTACGGTCCTACAGCCAGCAGTTGTTCCTGGCATTAAAACTACTTAAAAGATGCAACATCCTACATGCTGATATTAAACCAGACAATATTTTGGTAAGTAATATTTAACACTATAAGGCAGCCTGTGCAAAATACATGTATGTTTGAAAAGGGTGTTATCTGAATTTTAAGGTCCAAATTTTATCATCTTTTACTCCGAAAAAAAAGCTTTGATTTTGTATTAGGATGAAATATAATGATCATGGTACAAATAGTAAATAAGAAAATAACTTAATTCAATCAAATATTCTCTGTTTCCAATTAAAAAACTTTAACAGTAAACATAACCTAGTAACCTGGAATTTTATCCTTTAAACCAACACAGCGACTGCCCAGATCCCCCTTCATGTTCCACTCATACTTCTTTAAAAAGAGGACTCCAGTATTGCAAAGTAAGGAAGCATTCTTTCTAAGAAGAAAGATCTTGACTTCTTTTGAGATAATGGTAGAAAATGCTAATGTTTTGTGAGGGTGCTAGCAAAGACATGTCCAAACATGCTAGCTGGCTCTAAATTGAGAGGATTCTTTTTGTTTGTATGAGAGGAGTGGGAAAGACTCAAACTCTCTTGCCTGTACCCTTGCAGCAGAGGATAGGCACAGCATCATGGGAGTTAAACACCAGAAAGAAGGTTGCTTCTGGTTCACTTGATGTATTTGTGGGCCACATGACAGATTCAAATCCTACAGAATCTGAGCTTTCAGTTACTTAAAAATGTAAGTTTCTAGTCCGCCAGGTTGTGAAAATAACCTAAATATTAACCTAGTGTAAGCAATGAACTGTCTTTTGAGTGTGCATCAATTTGAAACAATATCTGAGATCCATTAACTCCCTGTTATCCCTCATTAATCGTATTGGGGTGTTAACTCTAAAGCACAGGTTCTCAAACTTCATTGCACCACGACCCCCTTCTGACAACAAAGATTACTACACAACCCCAGGAGGGAGGACCAAAGCCTGAGCTCACGCGAGCCCCACTGCACCGGTGTGGGGGCCAAAGCAGAAGCCCCAGGACTTCAGCCCCAGGCAGCAGGGTCTGTAATCTGAGCCCCACCACCCAGGGCTGAAGCCCTTGGGCTCAGGCTTCGGTCCTGGGCCCCAGCAAGTCTAACGCCAACCCTGGCAACCCCATTAAAACAGGGTCGCAACCCACTTTGTGATACTGAGTCACAGTTTGAGAACTGCTGCTCTAAAGCATAATCATGGTATTTTAAATATTAACATTAACTATTTAAGTGCTGATTACGTTAGTGGATGGGAGGGGGAGGAAGTGAAACTCACAAAGTAGAAATTTGGAATTGCTGTAGGAACAGAAATGCACGGGGTAGAAAGAGGAATAAAAGAATGGGAAGGTAGAGAAACAAAATTAAGAAAGCAACAAAGAAATAAGTAGTTTTAAATGTGAGCTTATTTTTTCATGGAGGGATGCTGAGTAGAACAATAAGATACTGAACAAATAATAGAGAATACCTGAAAGTTTAATAAGCAAAAACCATATTCTACCCTTGAGCTTTATGCAAATCACTGGCTTGAGGGCCATATATAGTCTTAAATTTATACCCTGGCCCTTTTGTTAAAAAAAAAAAAAAGAGAGAGAGAGGGCCAAATTTATATGTAGTATAACTCCTTTGAAGCCTCCAATAACAAATGTGGCTCTGCTTCTATAAAAACCCGTTAAAAAGCTGTTTTTAATGGTCAAGTTAACTTAGGCTTGGTCTGCACCAGTGGTTTTCAACCTCTTTTAATTTGCGGACCCCTAAAAAATTTCAAATGGAGGTGCCAGACCCCTTTGGAAACCTTAGACTTATTCTGTGGACCCCCAAGGGTCCATGGACCATAGGTTGAAAACCACTGGTCTACACTACAAACTTTTGTTGATATTACTATGTCATTCAGAGGTGTGGAAAATCCAACCTACCCCCAGTGTAGACAGCGCAGTGTCAATGGGAGGGCTTTTCTGGTCGACATCTCTACCGCCTCTTAGGGAGGTGGAGTACCTATGCTGATGGGAGAAGCTCTCTCCTGTCAGCATAGGTAGCGTCTTCACTAAGCGCTAGAGCAGCGCTACAAGTGTAGACCAACCCTAGGCACAGCTGGGGTTAACTTGGTTCTCCCCTCCCAATTCTGAAGCTTGCATGAATGGCAAAATCCAGTTTGCCTAATTATCTTGTTTAATTTGACTGTTCAAAGAGATTAATCTTTTCTAACCTGACTGTATTATAGATATGATAGCTCTCTCTCTGGCTGAACTGTGTTAAAATAACTTAGCTTTTCTTAAATACATTTTTAAAAATCAAATATATTGAGTTAGAATCCCCTGAAGGAAATCTGAATTGTTCCCTTAATGTTATCTAAGGTGAGAAGTCTGACTAATTTGAACTGATGGATGGCTTCCCTCTGTTCTCTTGAAAGCATCAACTAAGAAATAATTTCAGTGCTTAGAAGCATGACTTATAATCGTATTATAAAGGATTATAAAGACTTGAAATAATGAAGAGGATTAAGTTAAATGGAATAGGTCCAAAAACTCCTACTCTAGCTCTCCACACAAGTATCCAGAAACCAGTTTAAGTGCTCAGATTGACAGGTTATATTATACATTTTAAGGTTCAATCAGGACTTTCTTCTATGTTCCCTACAAAGTTTGAGCTTGGCTTAACTAATTTGTGGTCTGTCCAACCACAGAATGAGAGTAGATTTTCCCCTCCAAGATAATTATATCTCTTCTTATTAGCATGGTTGAAATAATCTGTAATAAATTTAAGAGACAATGTAGTATAATCATTTTAACCAAATAGGTGTCTGAAAAAAGTGAGCAGGCAAGAGCATAAGACTTCTTCTATTTCTAAAATTTTCTATTTACTCAATGACTGAAAGAGGTTTCCACCTATAACATAGTTAAAATATTGAGTTTTAAAAATAGCCCACATGAGTAAGAATACTTCTGTCCAAATATTTTAAAGCTAATCTTTAGACCTCTTTGTGAAAACCAAAGCCTTTACGTAAGGAATCCTAAAATAAGCATTCTGTCTTTCAGTTCTTCTGCCCAAGAAGCCTTATGTGCACTCTTTCAAAAAAGGAAATCAAACTGTGAAAGATCTTAAGGCTTCAATTCACATCCAAGTATCGTTTTAAAAAAAAAAAGTAATGTCCTTTTATGAGTTGTCAGCAACCCCTAGAAATTACAGCTTTCCTATAATTACAGTGATCCAAGCCATCAATGCGATCCTCATTTTGATAAAGGAATTCTCTATGGCATCCAGTCATTTATACACATACAGGACAATGTGTTCTAATAGAAAAATAAAGTTCTCACCTTTATGATGATATCTTCAGTTTATTCAGGGTCATCTCCAGCTTTTACGAATATTTCTGAATACAACTTGAAAAATTCTTGTAACCCCTTTGGTGTTTTTTGTGTTAGTCATATTAGAAGTTCTGGCTCAATTTAGAATTTTGCCTTTTTCAGTGTATAAAAGTTAGTTTTCACTTTTCCATTCATTCTACAAACAGAAACAAAAAACTACATGCACATGCAGCTCTACCCCTTTTTTCTCAGAGAAAATCCAGCCATCAAAAAAATCCAGAGGCAAGTGACTGTAAAGTTACGCTCTGGAGTGCAGTAAGGTCTCACACTTAAACTTGTGTGAAAAGTACTGAAATGCATTGCTTTAATCTTAGCAAATACGTGTTCAACTTGTGAAAGCTGAGTAATATAGCAAATAATAAAATAAGATGTTTTCTGACTACTTGAATATATATGTCCTTCTGGAATATTTTTTCATATTAAAGATTCTAAATTTTTTTACAGTACATACAAAATGAATACCTATGTCTGTAAACGACTTCAACAAATGTTCTAACTTGGTATTGGAGGCATGAATTCTATTCTAAACAGTGTAAAGCTTTGTAGAATATTTTTTTTTGGCCAGTCCTTATAGTTGATTCATTTCATTTGCATTCGAGGTATTTAAGGCTTATTGGTGGTGTGATAAATTAATAGAGGCTGCATGTTTCCAGCTATAACAATATTTACCCGAAAAATGACATGAACTATGTAATATTAATTAGCTAATAACTACTAATTCCAATATGCATTGTTATTACTGACACAGTCAATTGATGTATGAATACCAGATTTAGAGAGTGAGAATTTTAGCCAGCTCTCTGGTTTGGCAACATAGCTGAGTGCTGCAGTTCATGCTATCCAGGTATGGAAGTGACTTTTGGTTGCTCTTTCCTTGGGATCATTGGATCTTGGCTGCATTTCAGAGGTGACTCACTTGGGCTCTGAATGGAAAATGATGTGCCTTCATTACATGAGCACATTCTGGACTGATCTTCAGACAGGGAATGTTGTCTAGTTCTGCGCAGGCTGCTACCCTGTCTAATTCTCTGGAGCAGGGATTCTCAAACTTTTTTTTGCTGGGCCCCCCTTTGAAAATATTTCAGGCTGTGATGACCCTCCCCACCCCACTCTTGGTACTGGACATAACTTTCACTGCATCAGTGCAGATCCCTCCAGAGCCAAGTAACCATACCGTTCCCCCCTTACTTCTGCGCTGCTGCTGGCAGCAGCACTGCCTTCAGAGCTGGGTGGCCAGCCAGCAGCCACTGCTCTTCGGCTGCCTAGCTGTGAGGCAAGGGAAAAGGTGATCTTGTGACCCCCTTCCCCAATAGCCTTGCGACCTCCTTTGGGTCGGGACGACCAGTTTAAGAAACTCGGCTCTAGAGAAGTAGATTGGTGAAGATTTAGGGGATCCTCAGGACCTTTTATATGACCAACTTTTGATCAAGCCAAATATGGCAAGAAAGAGCCATTTCTCTGATGACTGGGGGAAGAGTGACTAGGACTCTACTATTATTTGAAATGTGTATTGGTTCTGTATTTGGGGGAGGCGCACTCTGAGTTTGTCAGCTCAGAATTTGTGTATATGTTTCTTTTGAAGGGGAAAGACGCATTGGAATGTAAATAATCTTCATTTATTAATCCTGCACATTGTTCAGGCTGATGAATGGCAGCCTGGGGAGCAGATTCCAGCCTTTCTCACCAGGTGTCATTCTTACTGTGTACATAGAATAAATCTTTGGGGAAAAAAATGAACACACAGTTCTTTGACATATTTGTCCATGTTTTTAAAAAAATTTTTGTCAATCATGTTAACTCATTATTTTTGCTGGGCTGATAGCGCGTGCATTTGATATAAGTAGAGAGAAAATATAAATTTAGAAATGTTATTTAATAGTCTCTCAGTTTATAGACAACTGTAAAATTAGTCAAATTGATCAGTAAAAATGAATTTTAAATTCAGTAGTTTTTATGATGTAGTGCCATTCATTGTCATTTCCAGTTTAAGAAGGTATTATAGTTTTATTAGAATACAAGGAACCCAGATAGAGTGTGGGGAACAAATATTAAAGTTTGTTAAGGGGATTATTGGATGATTTGATATTGTCTTGTTACTGGTGTATCACAGTTTATGTACTATCACAGCATCAGTGACAATCTGTGTACTGTCACTGTGCCAGTAAAGTTTTTATTTAATTTGCAGGTGAATGAATCTAAAACCATATTAAAGCTTTGTGATTTTGGATCAGCTTCACATGTTGCAGATAATGACATCACACCATATCTTGTCAGTAGATTTTATCGAGCTCCTGAAATTAGTAAGTTTATCTGACGTATTTCTCTCCGTATTTAAATTATGTAAATACTTGACTGGTAACTGTCATACATGGCCATATGTATTTGGAACATTGGTGCTTCATAGATAATCTAAAAACTAAAACCAAAGTTAAAACAATAATCTTAATGTAGCCAATCCTGTGATCTGTCAGTAGCAGAACACACTAGCATCTGGTGAAAGAGAGCTTGAGATGCTCATTGTTTGGTCCTAGTTGGGCAGGGATTTGGGATGTTGCAGAGGCAGAACAGACAGACTTTGGTGAGCGGAAGCTCACAGGACCTTTCTGGGGAGGAGGGGTAATTTCGATTGACAGTTTTCACTGTTTTTTATTTTGTGGTGGCCAGGGCAGATTACAGTTAAAGCCCACTGTCATGGGAAAATGGAAAGACTTTCATTATTTTCCTTTGGTACTTTACTCTTCTTAGGAATATGAGTTTTAAGGTAGCTTCTGAATTAGGGTTTACAGGATCTGTTTGCTTTTGTGGTATTTTATGTTTATGCCTGCTTTTGTGGTATTAACTGATGTAATCAGAAAACTCTTCTGTTTCAGTTATAGGCAAAATCTATGATTATGGTATAGATATGTGGTCAGTAGGCTGCACGTTGTATGAACTTTATACAGGAAAAATACTGTTTCCTGGCAAAACCAATAACCATATGTTGAAACTTGCCATGGACCTCAAAGGAAAGATGCCAAACAAGGTAAGAAATGTGTAAACTGTTTAAAATCTTGTATGAAATTGCAGTAACGGGCATCATAGTAAACACTGAATTGGGTCTGATGTCTTAACAGCCAGCGTATAACAACCTTTTGATTGTAGAATTTGTATTGATTATAAATTTTATGACGTAAAAGTACATGACTTCTTTTTCATAGACTAAGTGTTAAGTGAAAGCAGAAACATCTTTTATACACTGACCCGAAAAAATAAAACACGTAAGTAAATGGAAGATAATTGTGTGTGGTGTTCAACTGGTTTTAGTGACATTTTATTCAGTCTAGTCTTGCCAGAAGCTGGGAATGGGCGACAGGGGATGGATCACTTGATGATTACCTGTTCTGTTCATACCCTCTGAAACACCTGACATTGGCCACTGTCAGAAGACACGATACTTGGCTGGATGGACCATCAGTCTGATTCAGTATGGCTGTTCTTATGTTCTAGTCATTTCTCACTGTTCTCTGAAATACTTAAAAGGATTAAGTAAATCATATTACTGTAAGTCAGTAGATGTAATCTTCCCTTATGATGAGTCTAAAATCTGAAGTTTTCAAGACAAACTTTACAAAATTCCTGCCTCTGTTTTATTTTCAGATGATCCGAAAAGGTGTATTCAAAGATCAACACTTTGATCAAAATCTCAACTTCATGTATATAGAAGTAGACAAAGTAACAGAAAGGGTAAGTATGAAATGAACTAACTGAACTGTCATTTTAAAAAAAAGTTTTTTAACTATAATAATGTTTCAGTTATGAAATTCAATAATTAATGACTTACTAATTAATGTCCTAACTAGTACCAAGATATGTTGTGAAGGCTGTTTAAAATCTTTGTATTTCCTGCAGAATGCAGACAATTTATTGTGATAGGTTAAATTATGTTCTAGCAACAGGGAATTTCCCTATGGAATTACATTTTAGTTTTTTAAAAAATCTGGTTATTCTCAATCATAAACTGAGTACACTCCTTCATATAATTTAATCTTGTATAAATTTAACTTGAAATTATGAATCAATCTTAATGCTGCTGCCTTCCTTTGTTTTGTTAAAATTAGAAAATGTACAACTTTTATGTGAAATGTTTGTTATAGAATACTCCCGTAAACCTGGTTTACACTACAGAGATAGGTTGATGCACGGCAGCTTGCGTCAATCTGTGTAAGTGTCGATGCTAATATTTTGCTCCCGTCAACATAACTGCTCTACTATGCCGACTTCAAAAACTCTAGCTCCACAAGAGGCATAGAGTCAGTATCAATGTAGTTAGGTCGATGCAGTGTCAGTATAAACACTGTGTTGCTTGTTACTGGCTTTCAGAAGCCATCCCACAATGCCCCATACTGACAGTACAGTCAGTACAAGCACTTCTGGTGAGGACATGCACCACCAACACAAGGAGCATAGTAGTGTGGACCATAAAAGCAATTCAATGACTGTGGTGGCTGTATGCCGATGTAATTTAGGCCAACATAATTTTGTAGTGTAGATATTCCCTTAGGGATTATAGTGTGTACTATTGAACGTCAGAGTGCACCCTAAGAATGCATCAAAATGGCAAGTATAGAACATGCTTCCTCACTTATAGAATTCTCAGTATACTAATCCACTGAGTCTCAAATGTAGAGAAGCAGATCTTAAATGAGATGTGCAAGTAAATTAATGCATTTGGCATAAAGCACATTTACTAGTCTTGCATACAATCTTCAGTATTTCTTTAAATAACATTTACAGTAATGAGAGTTACAACACTAAATTTGTATTGGACAGCAGTAAATTTAGGAGGAATAACCGCGGAGAGAGAGTTCTTCTAACTGGAATATGTGCTTGTTATTGTGCACATAGTGGTTTTATTAACAGTGCTAATTTATATGGAAGTAAATGTTGGTTGCACTTTTTATATTAGGAAAAAGTTACTGTCATGAGCACCATTAATCCAACCAAGGACCTGTTAGCAGACTTAATTGGGTGCCAACGACTCCCCGAAGACCAGCGGAAAAAAGTACATCAGCTAAAGGACTTGTTGGACCAGATCCTAATGTTAGACCCAGCCAAACGGATTAGCATCAACCAGGCTCTGCAACACGCCTTCATCCAGGAAAAAATTTAAATCAGATGAAGAAGTCCAAAGGGTTTGAGTAGTTAAGATACAAAGACTGAAGAAATTTCACAGCAGTTTATTAATGTATATAAACATAAATATTTCCCCTGCAAAGTTGAGGAAGAATGATATATTTGAATTAACACCAAGGCTGATATTTCTTTTAGAAATGTTAGAATAATTCTGTTTGTGTCTTATGTGAAAATTTTCACTGTAGAACTGTTTTAATTGCCAAGACTGCACACAAGTACAATGCTAATGTATATGGTTGCAGTTCATATATTATAAAAAAAAAAAAAAGCTTGTTATAAAAGAACAGTAATACTGGGTGGTTGATTTGTTTTTAGCAGACTTGGCTTCATTTTTGTCTTTAAAAAATGGCCAGCATAAATGCTGTTTATATTCACGTTTTCCTAGGTGTGTGTGTGCAGGCCACAGCAGCATGCCCTTGGTGTAGTCAGTGCCGAAGGGGGTCTGTTCCTTCTTGAGCCTGCCTGCAGGGATGGTCTCCTCTTTTAAAGCAGGTTGTGTACAACTTTCAGTACACTGAAGGTAAGCTAAACCATCAACATCACCGGTGTTTAAGATGTTATTTTACTGGAACAACTGACAAATGAGAGACAATAGCTTTATGGCAGAATTCCCTGCATGTTTGATAAATGATGTTCTTTTATTTTCTGGCATTGCAACTGTGGCATAGTTACAACTTCTGTTCTGTTCATCACATTTAAAATTTGGAGAATGCGCACTTGATGGATAGAGCGCCTTCAGTGTACTGTTCTTATTACTTTAATTTTTTTAATCAACTTGCTATAGACTTTGTATACATTTTGTTAAATATAGTTCACTATGACATAGAACCAATACTTACAGAAGAGTTTTCATTTACTAATTACATATGTTGGGATCTGATTCTGAAAGACCTTATATCTAAAGGATAGATAGACAACATAATGCAATTTTTAACTATTTGTATGTCATTTTGAAAGTGTACTGCTTTATGCTAAAAGTGTTTCATTTGTTCATTGTTTTCATTATTTGTGATCATGTTGTCTTTCAATACAGGCATAAACCTTCCACTCTTGAACAAAGCAGCTGCTTTTTAAAAGCGGTAATTGCTTCTTTACCTTTTATTTCTTTTGTAAATGAAGCTTTTCTTTAAGAAATGTGACAGTGTTGTCTCTTGCATAAAACAGTTGACACTCACTTATTGTAAAGTGAAGATTGTTCTGCTGCATGTAAAGTGGACCATGCAGATTTCTGTATGTTTTCAGTATGCATCATTAGATAATAAAGTCTTTTGTGAACAAGGCATTTGTAGCCATTTTTAAAAGATTTTGTCTTCAGTGCTGGTAAATCAGGTAATACGTAAGAAGAAACCCTTCGTTTTTCTGTAAATCCTTTAATTAAAGGGATTATTAAAAGTTATGATCTTTGGAAGGCGATATTAGACTACATTAATTAGACCTCTAATTATCATCATTGTAAAAGAGAGAAAACAAACCAAAAACCTACAGATACTGTCTATCTGCTTTCATTGTTATGAAATTATTCCTGTAGGATATATGATTGAATTCAGGCTTTAACTAATGTTTGTGCTATTTTTCTCACTTTTCCTTTTGATGGTGCTGAAAGAGAGAAAGGAAAGCGAGGCACAGGCCACTCTACGCCTACTCCATGGGTCTGATTTGATGAGACACCAACTTCACCTTCCTAACAAGGTTATTTCTGACAGCATGTGTAGATAAACATTTAGCAACAAGTTAAAAATAGTTTAAAACATTTGAGTTAGTTATGCAACATGAAGAATCCAGAATCAAACTTTTCCAATCCATACTGATGTTTTAAACATAGTTTGAGACAATAAAAATGCATCTTTTTATTTCCATTTATTATTTGCATAAAGGTATAGAAAAAACAGGGATTTAGGGTGTTGGTTTTTTTTGTAATACCCTTTTCAAATTGTAAATAGGACTTCTTTATCCATCTAGGCACAAACATGCACACTTAGTGCAATCAAGGATGGAAAATGAGACTAAGCAGTCATTCTGCTGGTGGGGTGTTCCCCACCAAGGAGATGTAATGAACTACAAAGCAGGCAGGTGATGGGTGATGTTACATGCCTATTTTGAACCTTCAACCTCTCTTTTCTCAGTTTTTATTTTCATTTTTAAAAGTAAATTTCCTGAAAAGTAAATCTGTTCCTACGTCAACGTATTAAGTTTCTTGTTCTTACAGGAAATAGAATGCAGATTTCACTCTTACTGAAATGAAGAACTAGATACTTGTTAGTTAATTCAACACAAAGAAATTTGCACTGTTTTGGTGATGCCTATAACATATCCAGCACTTCTGGTGGCAATTTTACACAGATGTAGTGAAATCCTATTGTTTCTGTTGATTTTGACCATTATTTTGTATCCGTATTTAAGAATAATAAAATGAGTTGTCAGCTCCAGTAGAAACAATGTACCTTATACCAGAGAACTTTTAAAAACTATTCTAAAGAAGCATAAAGTTGCTCGTTTACTTGTTCTTTGTGTTGTAGGTGCCGCTCAAAAGAAGATGATGACCACCAGAAGACATGAACAAAGGTTTCTGTCCTATAAAAGATATGAAAATATTTTTCATGTTATCTGTCTAATCTTTCTGTTTACAGCATTCAGAACTAGATTTAATTAGCACTATTAGTAATTCTAAGAATAGTCCTGTTGTGATGGTATTTATATGTAAGATGTGCTTGTTTCATTTCTGTTTGATGTGATTTTGTTGTGATCAAATGTAGGAAGATACACAGTACTGTATCTGTTTGCTTTCTTCTTATAAGAGAAATATTGGGTATCATACTTTTCCTTTAGGAAGGAGTCAACCAAATTTGATGGTAAAATATATATATTTTATCATCACTGATGTTTTTAAGATTTTACTATCCGAGGATACAAAATTTTGTTCCCGTATTTTATTGTAGCACATGCATTATATATGCTAATACTATCTCTTACTTACCTTTAGCCAACAGAGCAAACATTGTAACTAGGGAGGTTGGTTATGAGAAATTGTTGAAAAACAAGTGGATCCTGGTCCTTGGCCCTCCTCCAGCTCCCTTTGTGCTTTTCTGGCAGAACAAAAGAGTTGTAATTCTGGCTTGAACCTCCAGCTAAATGGTTCCCCCAGCATGGAAGATTCCTGAGTAGTGTAGAGACATAGTTACATATTTGCCACCCCTCTCCCTCACAACCCTTGGTGTAGGGGAGAGTTGGATGTGTGACTGCAGTGGTGCTGCACTCTGCTGATTCCCAGCTGTGGCAAACTGGTACAAAGTAGAAGAATCCCTGAAGCTGCCATTCACCAATCTATCTTAGTTTGTTGGCTTTTGGATGAGGGTGGTATACAGCTATTTTTGCTGCCTCCACACCTCAGGTCCTGTGCCGAGTGAAACTGCTGAACCCAAGCATTTAACCCATGATCTGTGTCTCATGGTGACTGAAAATCAACAAATAACAAACTAAAAGTGCTTTTGAACCTGGGCCCCCAGATGAGAATTAAATGCACTGCTTCTTCACTGATGAGTCAGATGACTGGAAATGTATGCTAAAAAATCCCTTTTATTTCTTACATTTGTTATATATGTTGCTTAGGTTTATACATCTAGGTTGACATAATTGAAAACCATTTTAAAGTAAATTTAAGTGAATTTTTATTTTGAATAGTTACATTTTTTAATAATGTTTTTCCATCCATATATAGGGTAAGTGGCAGTAAACCTCTGAAGAACCTTTGAATATATTGATCCATACGCAGAAGGCTGATCATTCTGTGAGAATACAGGAGATCTAATTTAATCTTCTACAGTGTATTAAGTCATCAACTGTAACTCATAGTTATAGCACCAAATGTTCAAAGTGGCAATTGCTTCAAGTTAATAAAATAAGATTTTGGAACTTATTTGCATCTTGTGTTTTTTACTTTTGCTCTGTTTATAAAGTTGATAATAAAGCTTTTAAATACTTTTTTCAAATATTTGCATACACTAAATCATAACATGCCAATGTTGTTCTTCAGATTCCGTATTCTCTGCTCGCGTTTAGGCCAGCATCAATAACTGAAGAACCAGAGGTGTTCAGTTACCTGCTCCATCACACACTTTCTTTGTGACCTTGGGCAAGAGTCATTTAGTCTCTTTGTGACTCAGTTCCCCATCTGTAAAATGGGGTAATAGTGCACAGGATTTTGTGAGGATAAACACATTAAAAATTGTGTTACACTAATGGGGGCCATGTTAGTGACTAAGATAGATGGCTGTAGCTTAATCGGGATAAGAGTGTGAAGATGGTAGGATGGGAAAAGCAGCCTGATGAAATGGCGAGGATTATGTTGCCTTTTTAATTCAGGGGTTGTGCTTGCCATTTGTTTTTAGATGTATTGTTGATTCACAAGCTTCTTTTAAATCAACATATAGCAGCAGTGGACAGGATGACTGGCTGTCTTCATCTAGCCAAGAAGTTCAAACTCTTTTGGGTGCAGACCTTAGTCACCATGTCACCGTGTCACTTTGAGATTACACTATAGCAATGTAATCTAGATGGGACAATACCTTAGAATCATAGAATCATCATAGAATATCAGGGTTGGAAGGGACCTTAGGAGGTCATCTAGTCCAACCCCCTGCTCAAAGCAGGACCAATCCCCAATTCTTGCCCCAGATCCTCAAATGACCTCCTCAAGGATTGAACTCACAACCCTGGGTTTAGCAGGCCAATGCTCAAACCAAAGTAAAGTTGGTGCAGAATGTGGTGGCTTACTTGTTAATTGGAGTTTTTCACTTGAACACATGAAATTGTCAGCTCTGTATTGGCTGCCTGTTAATTGCCCGGTGGAATGTAAGGTCTTGGTATTGACCGGTCAGTTTTTAAATGGGTTGGAGCTGCCTACTTGAGACCATCTCTCTCCCTAGGTGATACCAATGGTGCAGTTTTGATTAGAAGTGGTTGAGCTGAAGCCCCCTCTGTTTAAAAGAGGAGGGAGCTGCTGAAAGGGCATTGTCTGTGAAGGGCCTTGAACTTAATTAATTCCAGCCTTGACTTTGGGTAAAAAAATCACCCAAATCTGATGATCTTCAGGGCATGCTGCAAAAAAAACTTTTTGAGGCTTTTGAGGAGGAATTGTGCAGTCTGGACTGGGATCTACGTGCAAAGGGATGGTGTTTTCAGCTAGGCTGGACTTTTTCCTCACTTCTTAATTTTGATGAGTCTGTATTTATTTTTGACTGTACTAGAATGTTTATATCTCTAATATATGGTCTGGAGGACAACGAGGTGCTGGAACGTGCCAAGATCTCCAGCATGTTCACTCTCCTCCGTCAACGCCGCCTCAGATGGCTTGGCCATCTAACTCGCATGGAAGATGCACGGATCCCCAAAGACCTGTTGTATGCCTAACTTGCCTCCAGAAACAGAGCTACAGGACGGCCCCACCTTCGCTTCAAGGATGTTTGTAAGAGGGACCTGAAGACTGTTCAAATCGACATCAACAGCTGGGAAGAGCTCGCCCAGGACAGATGCAGATGGAGACATGCTCTGACCACTGGATTGAAAACTAGTGAAGACAAGCTGCGGCAGCTTGCCGAGGAAAAGCGGGTTCAACGAAAAAGGAAGCAGTGGCTCCAACCCACAGCTGACACCGCCTTCAAATGCAGCAAATGCAATCGAGACTGCCACTCTCGTGTGGGGCTCCACAGCCACAACAGACGCTGCACAACCATCAACTAAACATTCCTCATGGGCGCATATCCATAGTCTCTCGAGACTAACGGACGCCAACAACATGGTCTGGAGCCCGGAATTGACAAAATATGACATGACCTTCCCCCTCCCCTCAGCTTGCCTTCCCTCCTCCCTCCACTTGCCCCAGTAAGACCCATCTTCCTCGCACTTACTCTCATATCCTCCCTTACCCCTTAATCTCACACTCTCCTCTGGCTCTTTCCCGTCACAACACAAGCATGCTGTAGTCTCTCCCATCTTAAAAAAAAATCCCACGCTTAACCCCACTTGCCTCTCCAACTACCACCCATTCTCTCTTTCATCTCAAAGCTCATTGAATGTGCTCTTTACAATCTTTTTCTGGCATTTTTCCTCCAGTTTCGTCCTTGACTCTCTCTAATCCAGTGTCTGTCGCTTGCACTCCACTGAAACCACTCACCAAAGTCTCTAATGACCTTTTCCTAGCCAGCTCTTCATCCTCGTCCTCCTTGACCTGTCAGCTGCCTTAGATACTGATGACCATGCTTTTCTTAAAATCTTGTCCTCCCTTGGCTTCCATAACTTTGCCCGGTGCTGATTCCTCTGTTTCTCTAATTCAGAGGTCCCCAAACTGGGGGGTGTATCCCCAAGGGGGTGCAGAGGAACATTCGGGGGGCATGGTGGGGCCCAGGCCAGCCCCATGGGGGACGGGGAGGGAGCGCTACCCTGCCCCCAGCCTCGGCCCCTGACCACACCTTGGTTGCAGCCCCACCCCTACCCCTACCCCCAATCTCAACCCTTGGCTGCAGCTCCGTTTTTGGCCCCAGACCCGTCCCCAGCTGCAGTCCCAGCCTCAGCCCCCTTACCCCGTCTGCATCCTCCTCCCCCCACCCCTGAGCCATGGTCCCACTCCCAGCCCGTGTGTGTGTGCGCGCGCGCGCGTGCGTGTGCAAAGGTGTGTGTGTGGGGGGGGGGACATGACTTTGAAAAGTTTGGGGACCACTGCTCTCAATGCTCTTTCAGCCTGTCCGTTGAAGGATCCTCCTCATCCGCTGGCCCTAGCCCCACATCTTTCTGTGGGGGTTCCATGTGGCTCTGTCCTTAGTCCCCTTTTCTCCCTCTAACCTTCTCTCTCTGTAATATCATCTGCAAACACAAATTCAATACCATTTCTATGCCAACAACTTCAGATTTACCTCTATTCTGGACTGGTCTCTGATCCAAAATAAAATCTTGGCCTGTCCCTCTAACAGTGCCTTGTTGATGTTCAGGCATCAGCTCAAGCTCAATATGACTAAACCAGAGCTGTTAAATCTTCCCACTACCTCTTTCTTGATCTCTGGACAACACCACCATCCCACCTGTCTCTCAGGCTAACCTGAGCGTCATCTTCTATTTGAATTTATCTCTAGATGATCACACCCAGGCTATGCAACTCTTGCAATTTCTTTCTGCATAGTATCTCCAAGATATGGCCATTCCTATGCAATCACACAGCTAAAACTCTCATTCAGGCTCTCTCAGATCTGTTACTGCAACATCCCTCTCTTTGGTCTTGACAAATGCAGGCTTGTTCTGCTCATAACCATTCCGAATGCTGCTGCAAAGATCGCTTCCCTAGCCCATTGCTTTGACTGTATAACCCATTCGTTTGCATCCCTCCAATGGCTCTCCTTCCTCTGTAATATCAAACATAAGATTTATCTTCACTGCCTATTCCCATCTTACCTATCCCATCTCATTCACCATGGAAGTGCTGACTCCCACCTCTGATCGGCCTGTGATACCAGCATCTATTTTCAAACAAGCAGTTTGCTTTGTCCCATGCTGCCCCTCATGCTTGGGAGACGCTCCCCCAAAACACCTGCAAACTAACACCCTCCTTAAAACTCTCCTTTGTGTGATTCCTACAAAAATCTTCACAACGGTTAGGCTGCTGGTATGCTGAGACCACAGCCTGTATTACTGACCAATATTCTCATTGTTTCCTTGCATTACCTCTTCTATCTGTAACCATCTGTTGTCTCTTATCTTCTACTTAGATTGTAAACTCATTAGGGCAGGGTCCATCTTTTTATTGTGTTGTACAGCCCTTAACACAGTGGGGTCCTGGGTACCTGACTGGGACTCTGAGGCACTAGAGTAATACAAATAATAGGTGCTTTATGATATACTATAGACCTCTAAATAGCAATTTGTTTTTCACTTTGTCTCATATTTTCATGAGAGTTAATACATGTTGTGATGTGAATACCTGTCCACTAGGAACTGAACGAACACCATCAACTAACTGGTTACTACTGACCCAGGGTAGATTTTAATTGATAAATAAATATGAAAGGTTCCATATCACTTACTGGAGGATTCTCTGCATCTTGAAGTCTTTAAACCATGATTTGAGGACATCAATAGCTGAGACATAGGTGAGAGGATTATTCCAGGAGTGGGTGGGTGAGATTCTGTGGCCTGCATTGTGCAGGAGGTCAGACTAGATGATCATAAGAGTCCCGTCTGACCTTAAAGTCTATGAGACTATATCCTACTACTTCAGTAGTTCTCAGACTATTACATTTGCCCCTGATGGTAGGTGAGCCACAATCAGATGTTATGCAGGTTGGTTGAAAATGTATTAGAATAAAGAATCCATTGTAACTACACTGATTAAAATTACACAGGTGGTATGCCAAGTATTTTGAGTTTTAGATGTGGTTTGCTAGGCCTTAAAATTTGAGAAACGGCTTCATTACTAATACCCTGATTCATCTAGTCACATATGTTTAAGAAATAAATATTGAATGCATGTTGAGAGGTATGTGCACAGCATGAAGCTGAAGACAGTGATTCTTGGATCTGAAAAGTGAAACAAAAAAGGTTGTCGTAGCTGTGTATTAGATTTTTAAAGGAAAGGCTTGATAGCATTTATAGAGCACCTTTCACCAAATCCCAAACTACTTGAAAAATGGAGTGTTATCTACCTTTACATACAAGTCACTTCACCCACACTGAAATGTGCTGCAACAGCTTAACATTAAACAGCGATAAATACTATGCAAGTTCGGGCAGGAAGTGAAGAATAATTAATCCTTTTGAAACTAAATAATCAAATCCACCCTCCCTTATAATCATGGATTTCTACATAAAAGTGCATTCTTGTTGGTTGTTATAACCTTAATACATATTCTTCAGAACTCAGAGATAGATGTAGGTTTCATTTTTAGAAGGTACACACTATACATTTTTAAACAGTGATTTATTTTGAAAACTTTTCAGATTAATTTTACAGCTATATCAGAAAATGAATGTTTGGTTATTTCATTTACCAAAGGTAACTGAAGCAGATATTTATGAAGTCATTTGGAGGTGAACTATCTCCAATTCAACAGGTTAATCATTAATATTTGGAGGATTTTCTTGCCATGCTGTATTAGGAGGAGAACATCATCAGACAGACATTTAAATTGTTTTATTTAACTAAAACAACGTTATGTATTCTGGATTTTTTTCTTCAACAGCAAACATATAATATTAACAAAACAAGTATATGAATTTTTGAATTTAGTTATTCAAGTTTTTTAAAATCAGGTTTGTTTTTGTTAACATTGTTTTTAACTAAAATAGTTTAAATGAAATATTTAAAAAACAACAAAAATTAAGTCAACTATGTCAGCCAGGTCAACATGAGAAACATAAAATATTGGCTTCTGCAGCTAACTCAGTCGTCTTCACCTTCATTTTCCTGTTTGTTCATAATCTGGAAAAGAAAAACAAGCTTTACTGCTTTTTCAGGTCCCAAACGATTTCTCAATTTGGAATGAATTAGTCCAAAGGAAGAAAATATTATTTCTACACTGGCAGAAGAAGCTACTGCTGTTAAAAGTGAGATTATCACTTCAACAGTCTCTGAATCCAAGTGCTTAAGTGACTTCCACCAATTCACTGGTGGGACTTTCTTTAAAACATCATCAGCAAACATACATTTCTTGAATGGTTCACCATTAGCTCTGAAGTTTATTATAGTTGGCATTATGGATGGATGATTGCTGGATGTCCATGTCATAGCCAACTCTTCCACTTCAGCAGTTAAGGTTTGACCCTGGTACTGAGTATTGAGAATATTTGCAAGAATATGAGCTGGAGATAGTGCTTGTCCCATTCGTTTTTTTAATGCTTGTAATTTAACTCTGTCATTGCATATTTCTCTCTTAAGGTCTCACTCAGTTCCTTCCAAATTTCAACAGCGTCAGCAATAAAACAGCTATTTCCCTGCATTTTGTTCAAGGCTACAGAAATAGGTTTCAGGGTACTCAGCGTGTGTTCAAAATTTCTCTTAAGCCCAATGTTGAGAACTTTGGTTGTGACAGTGCCACCTATTTTTTCACGATTTTGTTCACAAACTGTCATCAGATTAGGCCAGTTCTTGATATAGTGCTCAAAACAGTCCACTACTGAGTTCCATCGCACGTCTTGTGGGAGAGTTATCTTGGTTCCTCCCACTTTTTTCAGAGCAGCTGCTGCAAAATGGTTGTTACAGAAGTATTTTGCAATTTCAACAACATTAGCCTTTATTTCTGGAACACTGAAGTCTTTGGCTAGGAGGTGCATCAAATGAGCACTGCAACCGTATGTTGTTAGCTTGTGACTCTTCACTCTCTTCTAAATTTCTTCTCATCTTGGATACATTTGCAGCATTGTCTGTGACCAAGCTGCATACTAGACATTTGAATTTTTTTTCAGTTTGTTACAGTTTTTACTGCCACTTCTTGTAAGTATTCTGCTGTGTGTGCATTTCCTGATATATCAATTGTTTCTGTAAGGAAGACATTCCCTGCTGTTGTCACACAAGCACATACAACAGGATCATTGTAGACATTGCTCCACCCATCAAAACTAAGGTTAACAATTTCACCCTCTAGACCTTTTGTACACTGCTCAATTTCTCTTTCATACACTTTATCCATCAATTTGCCTGCAACATCTGCTCTGTCGGATGGACTGTATCCTGGTCTTAATGACTGAATCATGTTAATGAAGTGTGGGTTCTCAATCATACAGAAAGGAGAGTTTGTTGCATAAACAAACTGGGCAATTTTTTCATCAATTACCTCTTTTTGTGATCTGGTTCTTATCACAAACTTAGCTATGGTTGTTTCTGGATGATGATTTTTTTTTCTTTTTGCTACAGGTGATATACTGTGGCTATGTGACATACATGATGTGACTTAAACACTATCATTGGCAGATAACTCTGAAACTATATCCACCTTCAAGATCATCATTTTCTAGTCTTCAGAATCCTGTATGTTGAGGATGGATTCTCCTAAACAAAATAAGTAAATGCAGTTATTTAATTATTATTACCGTACTGCTCATTTAGTGTTACTCATTGCATTCACTGACAGTACTACTTTAAAGGTGAAATTGTAAAAGGAAGATCTGCCTATTTCAGCTATTTATTTTTTATCACCACTGCATCTAAAATGATAGTACCATAGAGTAACAACTATATTTTTTCCTCAAACATGAGAATTCAAGAATAGTCCAGAAGGAAGACAGGCAGTCCTTAAGAAAGAAGTATGAAATTAAAAAAGTTTACCATCCTGAAGATCCTACATGTTCAGACATGTTCCTTTCATCATCTTCAACCAGGCCTTGCATTTCTTTGTTGCACTGTTTGCATTTTGCATGCATGCCTGTTTTACCCACAGGTAGAGGAACTTCATTAAAATATTCCCAAACTGGGTCTCTTTTACGGCTTGCTGCCATTGCAGGTTTGAATGGTATGGTAGATCTCAAATCAATGAAGGCTACACTCAGAAAGACTTCAAGACTTCTGGAATATGCTGCTCAAACAATTTCACTATTGTTTCTAGTGCCTGTCCCTCCCTTCTCACATTTATCTCCAGACTTCTTCTCCTTGTCCAGATATGTTCTACCCCCAACAATCTTCTATTCATTGACCTTTTTGAAACTTTGCACTTTTAGAGAGAGGTAAGGGATTGGCTCTGTGTACACAAATTTGCAGAGGGACAATAGGGTTGAGGTCTGTTATTTCTCACCTCTATATATTATTTATTTAAAACATTTCTGCTGTTAACAAGCATGTTATCTCTAGAGACACAAATCCACAGTTTGAGAACTGCAAAACTAAGCATCTCTGATGGTATTTTCTAGATTGAGCACTGAGTCCCATTGGGTAGATAGATTATTTAGATTAATCTTTCTATACCAGGGATCTCAAACTGAAATCACCATGAGGGCCACATGAGGACTAGTACATTGGCCCAACGGCCACATCACTGACACCTTTGCATATAAAGATACAAAAGCTGTCCCCACTCCACCCCTTCCATGAGGTCCCGCCCCTGCCTCACCTCTTCCCCACCCCCATTCCAAACCCTTCCCCAAAGTCCCTATTCCAACCCCTTCCCTACATCTCTTCTCTGCCTTCTCCCCAGGGCGCAGCTCCCTGCTCCTTTGCCCTCCCTCCTGGAAAGCGCTAAGCGCCACCAAACAGCTGATTGACAGTGGGAAGCGCCTGGAGGTAGAGGAGCGGGGACGCAGCGCCCTGGGAGGGAGGGAGGGCGGCAAGTGAAGGGAGCTTGGCGGCCGCGGGAAATAACTCCCGGGGGGCGAGGAGCTTGGCAGGCTGCAGCAAATAACTCCGCGTGCTTGAGACCTCTGATCTATACAGAAGCTCCTGGAACCCCATAAGATTGGGTCCCTAATTCATGAACTATTGGAACTCATTTACAAAACTTTTCTTAAACTATGAATATATTGTCTCATACTATAGAATTAGAATTTATAATCCCTATTCCATGATAAGATACATTATAGCTCAAAGATATCTTAATTAAAACTATAGATAGGCTTTTTCCTCAAAAAGCATTTTATCAAAAACATCTGGGGTTTTTTAAAATCATTTTTTTTTATCCACCCTGCTATAAGGTGAGTTTAGAAAGGTAGAAAAAATTAGCAGAATTAGACTCTTGTCAGGACGCCACAAATTTAATAATAATAATACTTGTGAAAAGTGCTATGTGCTTACTCATGATTGCAAGTAGTCAGGATCTGCTCTGTCTCATCCAAACATTTCCAGTATCACAGCTGTGCTGGGCAGTAGTTCAGTACATACTTACCAGAAAGAATTCTACCACCTGAATCACCAACACCATTTCATGAAACACTTAGGAGTTTTCTTGGGACTTCCTCACTGACAGGTGACCAGGGAGATGCAAGTGCCCTGGCTCCACCTACATTGGGCAATAGCTCTATGGCCCCCAGCAGGAGCAGGTGTAATGGAGAGCTAATTTATAGGTGTGTCTGGTTTGCTCACTTCATCTGTGCCCAGGAAGACACTGCTGTGCAGGCTGTATGTCCTGCTTCCCACCAATGGGCCCATTCCCCTTTAAAGAGTAATCAACTGAGATTTTAGATGCATTAGATGTTTGGAAATTTTAGCATTGTGATACTTCCTGCAATTTTTGTGCTTTTCTAAATAGGCACTTTATAACATTTGCAAGTTCTGGTTTGATGGGGACAAGAATATATGTTGCGTAACCCACTGCTGCCAGAAACTGTTCACTGGAGGCTACTCTTCCACTTGTACTTAGCTTTCTTTTTTTATATTAAATTTAGAGTTAGTGTGCCCCCAAGGCAGAACTTACCAGCCACAAGTAATCACTTTCCCTAAAAGCATCAAGGAAGGCATTGTAGTTATAAATAGAATAAAGGGTTTATAACAATATTTACAGATTACATAAAGGAAAAACAAGACTTTAGCACTACAGAGGAAACAAAGTAAATAACAAAACTATGTGTATATCTGCTAGGAGCCTATCGCATAGGCAAGAATTAAGACCAACCTCCTCAGATAACATAATTAACAAATAAGCTGGTCAAAACCCAGAGGTACTTAGCAACCATTGTGTCATGCAAATCTGCATCTTAGCTGAACTCTTCAACTCCCAAATTTAAACTTTTCCCCCTCCAAAAATTCTACAATTTTTACCAGCCATCAAACAAGCTTTTCAATAAAAAATGTTCCGTGTGGGGTTCATAGCAATGCTAGATGCTCCTCCTAGAACTTTGGGGTTTCCTGCTTCTCTGTAGTTCTGGGCATCCAAATATTAAGAAATTGACCAGCAGCATTGTCTTAAACTAAAAACTTTAAAAGATGGAAGGGAAAAAAAAGTGTCTGAGAAGTCCAACATACCGCACCCAAAACACACACGCTTTAACATTTATCTCAAGCATTGTCTTGAATTTTCTTTAAATGGAAACTCTTGCACATCACACGCACAAAGATATGACTGAAAAAGAACTGTCACTTGTTACTACTCACAATGGTACAGAATCTTCCTCTCCACTAAATTCTTGAGTGTTTCATGTAGTTTAGACATAAATACTGATACACTCTGATAGCTCAGATGTTCCTAGGGAGTAGGGGTGAACTAGAACTTAATGCATTTTGGGCACTACTGCTCCAATAGAAATAAGTATGTGTACACATACAGAAACACAGTTTCTGCTCAGAAGAGCTTACAATATAAGGTCCCAATTCTGGAAACGTACATATTTTGCATGAGTTGTCTTATTTTAATTCAATGGGACTACATATGCGTAAAGCTGCATGCATATTTGCTGGATCAGGTCCTTAATAGCTAGACAACATACAAATTATATTGAAGGCAATGTAAGATACACATCTTACCAGCTACTTCCTGCTCTCCTTATGACACTGTGACCTGACCATCCTTGCCCTGCTTTTCTCTCCAATAAGTTAATACAGAAGTCTTAACTTTGTTGGCCCACACAATCTTTGTTTCCTATGTTTTTTTTAAAAAAAATAAAAAATCAAATGGCTAGATCCTAATTAACTGTAGCCAGGGCCATGGCCAAAGCAGTTCTATGTAGCAGCATAGCCTGAATCAGTTTCTTAAACTGCTGGGATGACTCAGTAAGGGCAATTCTTGTTCAGACTTCTGAAGGAGGAAAGATGATATTTACAGTTGTCTCATAAAGGCATGTCCACAGTGAGCTACCAATTATTTTGCCAGTGTTAGAAATGAATCTGAAGAGGATTTACACTAAACTAAGCATCAAGATTTCATGAGACATTCTAGTTCAAAAGCAAGCTGATAGATGAGGAATGTAGTAGGAGTATAGTTAAAGGGACACTCCCAAGTAGTGATTTTGGGGTTTTTTTAATTCTCCAATACTGGTTGTTGACAGCATGTCTGTTTTCTCTTTTCTTGGTCATCCCTTTTTAAACCTTTTTTGTCAAGTTTCCATTGTAGTGAGTGTGGGAGCTTTAAAACAAAAGGCAGCCACACTTGCTGCTGTGTTGTTTACTTGTCTGCTTGTGCACTAGCATATCATTTATCACTACTACAGGGTGCAGCTCTGAAAAACCTAAGCAGCAGGCTAGTGCTTGTCCTAGACACATGCTATTTATAGCTCTCCTCCTCTGTATATAAAGGCAGAGTTTTAATTATCTCTGGTTTTGAGACGAGAATGGGTGAGATGCTCCAATTCCATCTGGAGCAGTTTGGATTTTTTATTTTACAACTTTGTCTG
The DNA here is from genome assembly GCA_033296515.1 of Macrochelys suwanniensis. Lineage (NCBI taxonomy): Eukaryota > Metazoa > Chordata > Testudines > Chelydridae > Macrochelys > Macrochelys suwanniensis. The sequence continues at coordinate 146,939,176 of CM065776.1, forward strand.
ATTTTGCACTGTCACATGCAAAGACAGGTCCAATCAACATGATAGGGACAGTCTCCTCGAAAATCTATCAATCAAAAGGGTCGAATTTAAGGCCTTATTAGGGACCTATATTGATCCATTTGGTCCAGTTTTATTATAATTATTCTCCTAAAAACTTGTGTAGCTTCAGATACCTTTTAACAGATGCTGTATATGTTAATGAATAAAATACTTGACTACTGTGGAATTATAAGACAGTTGCACACACTGAAATTTGGAACGATGGCTCTAATTTTCTGTCAACAGACAAGTGTAATGAAAAATGGCCTGCAAGTAAAAAAGAAAATCCCCCCCCCCCCTAATTTTTTTTTTCTACTACTTACAGGTCTTTCCTGGGAGACTCTATGAACAACTGGACAGCTAGTAGGTTTATGATATTAACCAAACAAGTGCAATTTGATTGAAGAGAGAAGTCATTTTTTTATTGACTGTTTAAAACTTTAGCTTTGTGTTCATTTTTGTAAATCCCTATTTAAGTCAAATGCTTGACACTCAGAAGAGCTCTTTTGCTAAAGGTTCAATAGCCCTTTAATGAAGGACTGAGATCTTCCAATCCATATCTTAGTCTTCCAAAGGAGACCTCCAGCAAAACAGGGAAAACAAAATGGAAAACATCATGTTCTTGATGTTTCCAAACTGTTTCAGAAAAGAGCAAGAAGAAAAAAACCCTGTCAGGCCTTTATACATCAGAAAGAACAAAAATAGGGCCCAAATCCACGTCTTGTTTTGTTTTTTTCTTCATGTCAATTTTTAAAAGAAAGAGGCACTCACTTACCAGATTGTAAATTGGTCAAATTTTTATGTAAAGTGATTATTTTTTAAGTCTCAACTGTAACATTTTTTACTATCCATACCAGTAACTTACAGCAACTAACGGGAGATTTTCCCCTTTCTATTTCCTGTTATATGCTGCTTTGGACAGTGAATATAAATGCTTCTCCCCCGCCCCCAAAATCACGCACATAGTTATGCACTTGTTAGAATAATTATGACATCATATATTATGATAGACTGTTCACATTTCATAATTAGAATGATCTTTTATAAACTATTTTTGAACCCCTCAATCTGAAGACTTTCCAACTTCACATATGGTGTGATTCATTGTTTTCAAATGATGTGCAGTTGTGAGTGATATGCCATTTCATATATAGGTATAGGTATTAATGAAAATGTTACCCATATAAACCAGATTGGCCCTAGCCAATGATTTTAAATGGAATGTAAGCAGATGAGTACATCTTGGGCTGACTCAGTGCATCGGGTGAATATCAGCTGACCTGAATCGAAATATTTTTATATTAAATGTAACCGTGTAGGGTGGTGTGCTGGTTGGTAGCTTCTCACCTTTCAAAGATGCTGATTTTAATCACTCCATCTTAGTCACTGATAACCCAATCATGGTACAAGGGTTAAGTGAGTTCTGAGATGACTGTTATTCACCACCAGCCAGCTGTCACAGTTGGCAGCATTTGTTCAGAGAAACATCAAATTTATTTAAAATGTATGGCTGAATTTTCAAGAGCTTATAAATAAAATGCAATTATGCAGATACTTCAACTCGCAAAACATTTATCCTGAAAAACTGTTAAATAGATTTAATTTGAAACCCTCTGGGATAAATCTGTGTTACAAAATTGTTTGATTTAGTAGGAGAAAATGTAAATGAGTTCTGTCTCACAGTTTGCATTGATCTGTAAGATACGTTACTTATCACTTGCTGCTTACAAGAGCTGAGCTAATAAATGTTTAAAATGTAACAAATGCGGGTTGTGCCTAAATATGAACTATATTTTCTCCAGGTGTAATAATCCAGTTCCAGCAGCAGTGAGCTGCTCACCATGAGCAATATAAGTGCAATTTCTTGTTTACAGAGTGGAAGGGTTCTGGTGTCAGTTTTGAGTTCAGGAGGTGTTTTGTGTTCCCTTTATCCCCATGCAATCCAAAACTCTGATTCAAGATATGATTAGTCATATGTGTAGGTCCATAGCTGCCTTAAGAAATCCAGCGTAGAAAGTATGGAAAAGCAGGTTTAGGACCATTTGGAGGTTCTAGATTCTAGGGCCCCAATTCATTAGAGCTCTTAAGCATGTGATTATTACCACTGTTGTTCAGGATAACATTTAAGCATGGCTTGGCGGGTAGTGATCGATCTATCGGGGATCGATTTATTGCATCTACTGTAGACGCGATAAATCGATCCCCGATCGCTCTGCCGTCGACTCCTGTACTCCACCGCGGCAAGAGGCAGAAGCGGAATCGATGGGGGAGTGGTGGCAGTCGACCCCGCACCATGAAGACGTGAGGTAAGTCGACCTAAGATACGTCGACTTCAGCTACACTATTCTCGTAGCTGAAGTTGCGTCTCTTAGGTCGATTTCCCTCCCCCCCACTCCAGTGTAGACCAGGGCATAGTGACTTCATTGCATATTAAAAACACCTTAAATGCTGTCCTTTACTAAGGATGTTTCCTTGAATTGGGACCTAAGGAAACTCCAAGTGATACAGAAAGCAGCTGAGCTGACAAGTGCACAGCGCTCCAGACACTACTCTGGCTCTCTATCAATCATTGGTCCTGTTTTTGAACTTCAAAGCTCACCAGCGGATTAGTTAAGTAGCATGGTGATAGAGATCTGAAAGCCCTCTCTATAATATAGCTTCCACTGGTGGAGCTGCACTGCTGGCATATTATGTGTCCCTTTTTTGCCAGTGCAGCCACTGCCTGGGAGTTGCAGGTGCTCGGTAGTTGTCAAGATCAGGCCCCTAAATACTTTTAGAAAACTTCCTATTTAAAGTGTACATTAAACAAGAAATCTGTTTTGTGACAAGCTGTACGGCAATGAGCCAGGAGAGCATGCAGAGAGTGTTCTTACAACTGGATTTATCTGCAGTTGGGATTTTTAAATAGTGTATCTAGCATGAAAACGAGACTCTTTAGGTCCTAGAGAACAGACCCATTTGATTCCATGGTGAAATTTGAGAAAAATCTTCTCATTAAAGTGTATAATTGTAACTTCAGTGAATGCCAATCATGTTGAAAAGGTCTTCTGCACAGGCCTGGCTGAGTAGGTCTTAATCAGTTTGTGGTGCAAGAATGGATGTTAAAGTTGTTGGTGACTGAAAAGTCCTCAACTTCTTGAATACAGAAGTCTTAATTATCTTGCCCAACCCCCCAGTGGGAGTGGGTGATTTACACAGGCCCTCTCACAACCATGAGATCTAGCAATCGGGAGGGGCGGGGGGAGAGAGAACAGCCAGTTGCTTCCAAGAACTCTCATCAGAATAAGAATTGGTTAAGATCATAAGCCAGATTCACGCACGCTATTTTCGTTGATAATGCACTCCCTTCATATTTCTACAGGGTGGGGAGAAGCTTTAGTTTCTCCCCAGGGTTTCACAAGAGCCCTGCCAGCAGAGACTGCCATTTTAACACCCTGATTTTAGTTGCTTATCACTTTTCAACTCTTTCATCTTTGGGGCTGAAAGAGGAAGGGGCATAGCCCTGAGTTGGAGTCATGCATCAGCAATCTGCCTTCTTTGCACTCCTGTACTACTATTTACCTTAAACTCCAGGATGTTGAGGTGTAATTGTGTGTAAGTTGCTCTGACGAGATGCCCTTATAGGAATGTATTGCATTACAGACCATGTTACATTGTATTCTATGAGTGTAATATCTAGCCCTTGTACAAATGAGCTCCAGTAGCTAACATTTCAGGGTTTTTAAAACAGTTATTTCTAGCTTGCATCAAGAAAAGTATCCTTGAATATGTGAAGAAAACTGTGAACTGATGTCCTGCCATCTTCCTCAGTTAATGCTGAGGTGCTGAGGGCTGGTAAGCCTGAAACCTAAAGCTATTTGAAATGTCAACATTGATAATTATTTTACTGCTGATCATTTTAGCAAAAATATTTAGCTAACCGGTAACGCTCCACCTTTTCATGTGCCAAAAACCTTCGGTTTAGCCCTCTGGCAACTTTTATAGTTCAATTACTTGTCAATACCCAAATCTGTGACACATAGTGAACATGTTAGGGTAGTATAAAATCAAATTTAATATTTGAATAAGTATTCAAAGTATTCATTGGGAATAGTGTATGGACTTCAATTAAAATAGAATTTTAAATGGAACTGCTACGGAATTTCCAGTCTGCTCCACCAGAGTATCAGATAACATAGGTTTTGTGGGAAGGGGAGGGGGTCTCATATACAAGAACTACTATGGTTGCAATAGGAACCATAAATCTGAATTTCTTGATTTCTAAGCATGTACAGCAAACTTCATCAATTTAGCTGTTCTATTTAATTTCCTTGTTTGGGGAAAAAAGTGAGTGATTACATATTGATAGAAATGCGCTACATTCATTTTGTTTCAGTATTTTACCTGGTGTATAATCAGACCATTGGTCCTTAAGCTCTGTATCAGAAAAAAATGACAAATGTATAGAAATTGTATTTTTCTCTCTCTCTTCCCACCCTTCATATTGCACTTAGATTGTGAATTCTCTGTGGCTGACACCGTATCTTCCCATGTATTAGTACAGCACCCAGCGCATGGGGGAGCACTGATGCTGAGTGGGATTTTTTGGGTGCTAGTGTAATATAACTATACTTTATTGATATTGCTTTAGTAAACATTTAAAAAATATAGTTGCACTCTGCAATGGGATGATCTGCTCATATGCTTATATTGATCCAATTCTTTTAAAAGTTACACAAATGGTCTGTAAAAGATGTCGTCAGGCAGAGGGATAAAACTTGATTTTTCTACAATACAAGTGGATTAAATTGTCACAAGTGCTATTTCATATCACTTCTGTCTCATACCATTAAAAATACTTTAACTTGACAAAAAACAAGCTAAAATAAGATTGCTGAGCAGGACTCACTCATAATGAGAAGTATGAATTCAAGAAATTACTGTTTGTCAGTGTGAGTGTACTTCTGCTTTGGCATAGCAGATACAGATTTTAACTTCTGGCAATGAAAAGTCTTACTCGTTACTACGTTTTTTCTGTAGAGTTTCTTTTTGGTCCTTGGCTGTTTATATTTTAAACTGTCCTTATCAGGGAAAGGACTGGTTATAGCTGTACTTGGTGGCAGTAGCTTTGAGGAAGTCAATTTAACAGTTGATTGAGTTCTTGGTGCTGCCACACAGCATGAGGAAGACCTCCGCAAGAGCATGTTAGAGTTTAAAATGATGCGGGGTTTAGAGCTTTTAAAGGCATCACAAGATGCTCTAAGCTGCTTTGTGGATGAACTTCTAATAGAGGATGTTCCAGCACTCCATTTGCAATTATGACAGTACTCCCAAGTGCATTTTGAGTTGTTCCACTCATGCGTGCAGCAGCCAGAATGGTTGGATTTATTTTTCTCTTGATAGTCTCGATTAAAAGGTGTCTGAAGACATAAAGGGTAAGACAGTCTTGACTGCTTCGACTGATGCATGGATTTTGTGGAACTGGGTCGATTGCCAAGCATCATACTGGAAGATACTGTCAGGTCTCTTGTCTTCTCTTTTAATATAGTCAAGTGCTGCATCCTTTCAATTTCCAACAGACGAGATATTAATTTCACAACAGAGCTTTCTGGTGGTGGATTAAAGACCACCTTCCAGTCATCCCATTTTGATAAGGCCAACTTTTGTAAGTCCAGGTTATTGAAAGGTGGTGGGAGAAAATCAGGGTATGAAAACACTTCATTTTGGTGCTTGGAGGAAGCTTTTTCAATGTTTTCTATAGTTTCTGGTCTTAAGTTCAGATCCATATATTTGAAATAACTAAGCAAAACATCAGTCACTTTTTCACTTTCAGATACATCACCTTCCTCTGTTAAAAGACTGTTCTCAATACTGTTTCGCAACTTCAAATTCCATTTGGACACACAGAGTGTGTCATCACTACTACTTTCTGTAGCAGGATAGGTGTCAGAAGCTGTGGTTTCATTTCTGGCCTTGAAAAAATCCCCATCTCCATTTGTCCAGTAGATTCCTAATGGCATCTGCTGAGGTCCCCGGTAAGACACTGTGTGATAGCTGTTCATATGGGCCCCCACCAATGTGGGATTAACAGTAAAGAAGTTGAAAGAATTACCATGTGAGCTGGAAAGTGTTTCCACTAGAGGCTTATTGGAGTCTCTGGAGGGGGGAAAAAAAAAAAGAAAAAGAAAATATAGTGCAGTTTTACTTGGGGAATTGGTAGGATAAAATGCATTTATGCGAGTTATTCTGACCCTACTGAAGTCAACGGGCATACTGACGGACTGCAATGGAGCCAGGATTTACCCTATATTTTAAGGGGGGCAGCTGCTAATGTTACATATTACAAGGAGAATAAGGACTCTGTTCAATTTATATCGAAAAGTTAAATTATAGCTTTGGCTCAATCATACAGCAACCACTTTTTAGGGAAATACTCATTCAGATGGGACTTAATGCTTTCGGCATACCAAGGGCCAACTCCTGCTTGCCTTGCTCATGTAAATAGTCCTACTGTTCTTGGCATAAAACTATTCTCCATTCATTAAAATATCACAAGTGCATCTTCATGTTGTTTTCCCTTCCTGAGTCGCAGCCCTTCTACTCTTCTTCTTCCAGATGGACTTTAAGGCCAAATATTCAACCAGTCACCTGTCGCTCTGCTGTATTGTTATGGAAATTTAATATTAATTTTACAAGACTCTTACTTTGGATTCTTTAGTGTGTACCTCTAAGGGGAATGTTTGACCCAAAAGCCCTGCAGGCATCATACATTCAGATCCAAGTATTGAAACTGACCTCAAAAGAACAGCTCTCTTCTAAATTTTTCAAGACCCAAGCAAACATGCATAAAAGGGAAGGGTTACCAGCTTGTGTTCCTAGGATTGGGAGGGGGGAGAAACTTTGCACTACTATTGTTAGTGTAGAATTACAATTCAGTGCACAGTTTGTTTTTCAGATCAGCTGTAAAACTGAAAAAACTATACACTAACAAAAATACAGTAAGGTTCTCATCAGAACACATGCAACAAATTATGTTTATCAGTCACAATTAGTGGTTTTTAGTTCTGTTTCAACAAATGTCAGCTATACAGAAAATCTGTCAGAGCACCTTTTTGATTTAATGTATCTATCTCAAAACAGTTTATAAGGTAATGAGTTAAATAAGATCTAAGATAGAGCATAACTAGGGAGTGAAAATTATAGTGTAATAACTGTAGAAAAATGGAACAGCCATTAGATATATGTAATAGCGTAAAACACTCAGATATCTATCCCTTGCCTTGAGGTGGCACATTTTTTCTATATTAGTTTAACTGCAACATTGGTTGTGTGGTTATTGCAAGGTAACAGTACCCATCAATATATACTTACCACAGCTTTCTTAAGGGTATCTCAAAAATTATACAATGCTCTTTTGAGCTGTGAAAAATTCCAAGTGTTGGACACGAGGTACCTAAATGTGAACCTGACCTGAAACTCCTTCATATGAAACTTTAAAAAAAATATGATGCTGATCTGCAGCTTAGGCATATCGCTAATGCGACTGAATCCCTTTGGGAATGTTCTAACATTCTGGCAAGTTCAGATTCAGATGCGGATGTTTTCTCATTTAAACAAAAATGTGATCTTGTAACTATAAGCAAGGGGAAAGAAGTTACCAATGGACAAATCAAATGTCAGTTAAGTGCACTGGTTCTAAATGTTTGTATATACACACATTGAGCATGCTGATAATACAGCACAGTCTTCCGCTTGTGTAAATTGCAATGGTGTGAGTGACGTTGTAGCATCTGGTGTCTCCTCTCCTGGATATTTTTTTTAAAAAATTAAGTACACGAGACATAGTGCAAGTCAGGTCCATTCTAAAGGCAAACATGTTTCTGAGTTTCAGCCCAAGTCTTCTCTGGAAGAAAAATGTTTACGATTATTCAAAGAGGGAATGAAAGCCAACACTAGCACAGAAACCATCTCTAATCTTCCTCATAATTTTGCAACAGAATTTAAAGACAGGTTCCTACAAGTCTTTTCTAGCATATCATTGCTAGATGGTGGTCTAATTTTTTCTAAAATATATGTTTAGCAACTGATATTTCAATATTCTGAGGGGTGAGATATTTAAGTGCTTTCTAATGGAAAGAACTGGAAGCAATGTGTTACGTTTTGTTAATTGGATCAGTCAAGACTCAATAGAGAACTCATGAGAGAGAAATTATCTGTCACTGTTTTCACAGTGTTACACAGTCCCTATTTCCACATCTCACAAGTCAGAAGCCTCTCTAATTATATCACATGCAGTCATGTGAGTGTAAGACTCACAATAAAGAAGTTATGAGTAGGATGAACGAGAGGACCCTGTTTATAGACAGAAGGATTATCTGAGCATTGATAAAATGTAGAGGAAAAAGCATGTCACTTTAAGTGGAAGGGGCACATAGTTTGATACCAGCATGGAAAGCCACTCAGATTTGCTCTAGTCAAACACACTGCACTGGGAGGGGGAAGCAGAAAGGGGAAGATGACAAACAAGAAAAAAAAATTTACATCTAGACTGTACTACCATTGTATAGGACCCATCACCCTGACTAACTCAGAGGTAAAAAGACTAAAAGTTAACAGTATAGACCGTAATTCTGGGAGTATTAAAGGGTGCATTGAAACCTTTTGCCCAAAACAGCTGATATATATTCTGGAAGGACTGATAAGTTCCTTTCAATTAATTAGCCTTTTACAGTTGATATGGTTACTTCTACCTTTTCATGTTTCACTGAATGTATAAATATCGTCCCACTGTATGTTCCATTCTATGCATCCGATGAAGCGGACTGTAGTCCACGAAAGCTTATGCTGAAATAAATTTGTTAGTCTCTAAGGGTACGCCTATACTTACCCGTCGCGTCGGAGGAGTCCAATTGATCTTCTGGGTTCGATTTATCGCGTCTTGTCGTAATCCTGCTCTGCAAACGGAGTAGGCGGAGTCGACGGGGGAGCCAGCGCGCCGCATGTGGACCACAGGTAAGTTCGAACTAAGAGACTTCGACTTCAGCTACGTTATTAACGTAGCTGAAGTTGCGTATCTAAGTTCGACGGGGGGGTTAGTGTAGACCAAGCCTAAGGTGCCACATTTTTTTTTTTTACTTTGATACATAATTACTATGCATCTTCCAAACTCAGATGAGTGAGTGGGAACTATGTCTGAGAAACTGAATCTGTTACACAGCAGAACTAAAAGTAAATGGAGGAAAAGATGAAAAATAAGTTTATCCTTATTAGTGACACAAACAAAATGCTCCAAGAAAAGAAGCTTGAGACACTTAAAGTCAGTAACAGTAAGCTATTGTATAAGGTGTCTCAGGCACTAAGGAAACAGAAGTCTGGCCTGGCTTTATGACTAGTTTTAGCCCTAAGCTCCTTAATTCAAATGTTCAGGAAGAGCCTATATATTTGGAGAGGAGCTACAAAATACCTATGAGGAAAGCTTGGCAAGTTAAGAATGAAGGTACATACCAGCTAAGGTAAATATACTGGTATTCAATTGGAAAGAATTCTAAAAGCAGCAAGAGATTTTAAGGCAAATTTTAAGATGACTTACACCCAATGCAATTCAAGGGAGTTGGACAAGAGTGGAAGTTGTCTCAGAATTTGGCTCACTAGCTGCAATGGAAATAGAATATTACTGTACTTCTCTTTTGTAATGCACTGTGTAAGCCAGTGTGTCTCAGACTCTGTTCCGTGAACTGCAGTTTGTCTGTGAAGCAGCTGGTAATGGCTCTTCTTGTTTGCAGCTACTACGTTTCATTAGACAGTTACATTCAAATTAAATACCTCCCTCATATTACTTTTTATGGAAGCAATTGCAGTAGCTGTTCCTGGAATGTTCTGCAAAGGGAAGAGAAGTGTTAGTGTAATTCTCTCTCTATTAAGATGTGATCTTTGAGAAGACCTGACAATACTCATTACTAGGTGCCATCTATTCGTTGGCGGAGTACAGAGCAGCACTGCCCAGGGGATAACATCTCTCTGTGTCCTTGATCTAATGCTTTCCATGGAGCCCAGAAGGGGGGAGGAATTCTCAGGATTTATTAAACAGGAAGGAAGTGGAGGAACCAAGAGAGGGAAATAAGTGGCAAAGGCATTTTCTGCAGCTGAAAGATGCAAATGAAAAAGAGAGAAGGCACATACAGTAGCAACAGAGCTTTCAGGTTCTTCCTATACACAGCAGCATTCCTTCTTTCCTGCTTGTGGGTGGATTAGTGTGAATTAAATTTCACACTAACTTGCTAAAGGCTATGCATGCTCTATTAGGTTTTACTAAATGAAGATAATTGCTATTAAAATATTTTCTAGGTAATTGTGCAAATACAGCAAATATTTTAATAGCAATTACAGTACTTGTTGGGGGACCTGAGTTCAGCAAAAGCATTACTGGAAAATAATTAAAAGAAAATATTCTTTTAGCCCTCATTAGTACTGCAGAAGAGGAAAATAAAGATCTGCCAGTAATCCAGCAGAGAGTTTATTTGCTACACACTAGACTGTGATGACAGAGCAATGCTGGTTAATTATTTAACCTATTGAGAAAAATATCAGGAGCTTTGCCTCCTTCTCTTTACTCTTCCAGCTGTTCACAATGTCAGATTACTGCAGCCTCATTCCCTCCCCCAGAAATTGGGGAATAGATCAGTCTAATAACAATACACTGAGAAAAGCTGATAAGCTTTCACCATATACTCTAGTAGGAATTTACCATGAGCATAGCTTAAAGGTAAGAAGGGACCATTAGATCAGATTCTTGTCTGACCTCCTATATATCACAGACCTTTAAATTTCACCCAGATACCCATATATTGGGCCCAGTAATTTTTTAGACTAAAACATTTCAATCCTTGAGACTAAACAGTTGTGTTACACAGGCAGAGACCAGGTGGAATCAAGGTGCCACTGATGCTCAATGCTCCTGCAATGGCAGAGTACTGATTATATAATATGCCCAGATGACACCAGCAGGTGAATCATTCTGCAGAGGAAGGTGAAAACCCCCCAAGGACCTTGCCAATGAGGCCTTGAGGAAAATTTCTTCTTGACCTCAGATCTAGTGATCAGTTTGATTCTGTGCATCTGAGCTAGACACACCAGCAAAGCATCTGAGCCGGGCCGGCTCCAGGCACCAGCTTTTCAAGCTGGTGCTTGGGGCGGCATCGAGAATGGGACGGCAGTCCGAGTCCTGCGGCGGCAATTCGGCGGCACATCCGCCGCTCTTCCCGCCACCGCATTGCTGCCGCGGGACTTGGACTGCCGCCCCATTCTCGCCCGCTGCGGCAGCAATTCGGCAGCGACTGCTTGGGGCGGCAAAATTGTTAGAGCCGCCTCTACATCTGAGAGAGGATTATGTGTACCACTTTAGAGCACTGGTCAACCCTGTCCACTGTTCTGGCTCCAACTGTGGCAATCATCGATGCTTCAAAAGAAGGGGGAGGGAGGGAACACATCTGGTCAACTATTCACTAGGGGGAAAAAATCCTTGTGAAAAAGGTGGATTCAGAGATGTTATGTCCTGTCTGCACTATTACTGAACCTATGTTACCAAAAAAACAACCCCATCTCTGATTATTACTACCATGCTTCAACCATACTGTGGACAGGACCTTAGTTATTTCTAGTATTCTAATATAATTTTAGACATATTTTAATGTAAGAAGATTCTATAAGAAACTGTTTTCTCTGAGTCACTTGGTGCCTGTAGCACAATTGCTTCTGCTGCTTTTCCTTGTACAATATTAGGCCCTGATCCTGCAAAGACTTAAGAATGTGTCACTTTTATTTACCTGAGTAGTCTCAGAGAGTAAGATTACAAATATGCTTAAATTTTGGAGGATCAGAGCTTATAGTACAGTATGAATAGTTTAAATAGTGTTTCCTTTTTGTGCTCAAATATTAAATACAAAACAAAAATCAGTGTCACTCAAGCTTGATTTTGTAGGCCAATCTGGGCATAAGTTACTTGACATACGACGGACGTCATTTCATAATGCTGGGATCTAAATTAGCTGTTGCTGTTCAAGGAAGAGATCTTGAAGTCATTGTGGATAGTTCTCTGAAAACATCCGCTCAATGTGCAGCAGCAGTCAAAAAAGCTAACAGACTGTTAGGAACCATGAGGAAAGGCATAGATAACAAAATAGTAAATATCATAATGCCAATATATAAATCGATGGTATACCCACATGTTGAATACTGTGTGCAGATCTGGTCACCCCAGCTCAAAAAAAAATTAGGATTCAAAAAGGTACAGAGAAGGGCAACAAAAATGATTACGAGTATGGAACAGCTTCCATATTCGGAGAGATTAAAAAGACTGGGAGGTTTCAGCTTGGAAAACAGATGACTAATAGGGGATATGATAGAGGTCTATAAAATCATGAATGGTGTGGAGAAAGTGAATAAGGAAGTATTATTGACCCCTTCACATAATACAGGAACCCAGGATCACTCAATAAAATTAGTAGGCAGCAGGTTTAAAACAAACATAAGAAAGAACTTCTTCACACAGTATAGTCAATCTGTAGGACTTGTTGTTAGGAGATATTGTGAAGGTCAAAACTACAATGGGGTTCAAAAAAGAATTAGATAAGTTCATGGAGGATAGGTCCATCAATGGCTATTAGTAGATACGGTCAGGGATGCAACTCTATGCTCTAGATGTCCATAGCCTCTGACTGCTAGAAGCTGAGAGTCAACAACAGGGGATGGATCACTCGATGACTGCTTGTTCTGTTCATTCCCTCTGAAGCACCTGGCATTGGACAGTGTCAGAAGACAGGATACTGGGCTAGATGGACCATTGGTCTGACCCAGGGTGGTTATTCTTATATTCTTAGTGGGCAGGTGAATGGAAGGTTAAGCTATAAATAGGGGCTTAGCAAGCAGTATACTGGAGTCAGGGTATCTGTGGTAGCTAACACAAGCAGGAACACCCTGGTTCCAAAGTCAACGGACAAGATAAACTTGGAACGTAAAGATCAGGTTATATATGACCAGCACATGTACAGAGCATGCTGGATAGGGATTGGTTCCTGAAAAGTAACCAAGCCAATCATGAAGTATATGATGCAATGTATAGTTAAGAATGCATGTGTTATTAGTGTTAGTAAAAATGCATATAAAGTTTTCTTTCGATGTGTGTTACACCCTACACCTGCCCCCTGTGCGGAGTCTGATCAACTCAGCATAGTTTTGCTGTATGCAAGATAAAGGAACCTGAGTAACAAGACTAGAGACTGAGTTCTTGGGGAATGAGGTGGAAGAGGTCTAAGGAAAACCACAACAAACTTATGCTAAGAAACAGGGAAAATAGGAAAGCAGAGTTCTTAAAGGCCAGAAGGAAAATGAGCCATATTAATTCTGGGTGTAAGAAGCCAAGATTACTTCTGAAGTCAATGCAAGTTGTACAAATGTAAAGCATTGCTGAATTTGGCCGAAGTAAATTAAAAGGTATAAAGAGAGGTTACTCACCCTGTGTAGTAACTGTAGTTCTTTGAGATGGGTCACCCTATCAGTGCTCCACCTCAGGTGCACATTTGCCTGCAATTGGATATTTTAGGTAGCAGTACCCGTTCAGCCTGTGCAAGTGCTCTACTCCACCTCATGCTGGGCATGTAATGGAGCACCCATAGGGGAACACAACACAAAGAATTACAGTTACTGCACAGGGTGAGTAACCTTTCCTCCTTCTTCAAGTAGTGTCCCTAGAGGTGCTCCACTTCAGGTGAGTACCGAGCAGTATCCTCTCAGGAAGGGGAGGGACCTTCGGAATCTAATCCAAAACTGAAGACGGTACGGTAGTGCCAGACACAGCACCAGAAGCTGAGTCATGATATTCAGAAAAGGTGTGTATGGCGCTACATATTTCAGCAATGGGAACATTCTTTAGAAAGGCCACTAAAGTAGAAAGAACTCTTGCTGAATGGACTAGTACAGAAGAATGTTGGAGATTATAAGATTGATAAAAAGAGGTAATACAGCCAGATATTCATGGAGAGAGTCTTTGCTTGGGAACTGGAGATCCATTAGATCTGTCCGCAATAGAGACAAACTAACTATCTGGGAGATTTTCTAAATTATTTATTCCTGTCCAAGTAAAGATTTATTCCTGTCCATTCTGACATCAAGTGTATGTAATACCACATCCGCCTAATTCAGGTGGGGTTTACAAAAGAAGCACCAACTGGATGAGGTAAGGAAACCACATCTGTCTTGGCACATCAGAACCATCAGAATAACCCGGGCCTTGTCTTTCCTTATCTTGATCAGCACCTTGGATATCAGAGGAGTTGGAGGAAACGCGTATAACAGACCCAACATCCAATGAAGGAGAAAGGCATTTCCCAAGGAGTGGTGTCCCACTCTGCATCTCGAGCAGAACCAGGGGCACTCTTGTATCTGGCCGTGACAGAGGTCTATCTGCAGGACTCCCCAACACTGAAATATGCAGTGGAATATAATGGGATCTATCTCCCACTTGTGATCCTCAGAGAAACATCTGCTGAGGGTATCTGCAGTGATGTTCTGAATGCCCAGAAGGTAAGCTTGCTGAGATGCTGATATGATTTTGTATCACCAACTCCAGAGTCTCATGGCTTTGGTGCAGAGGGAGGGTGATCTCACTCCCCCTTAACAATTGATATAAAACATGCACGACCTATCATCTGTCATGATCTTTGCATATTTGCCCCAATCAATGGCATAAAATGGAGACATGCATTCCTGACCACCATGAGTTCCAGCAAGTTCATGTGTAGAGTGCTCTTGTGAGACAATCACCTGTCTTGAGCAACGTGAGTGTTGGGGAATGGGGCTGAGTGAGCCAGAAACGTGCCGGGGGGTGGGAGGGCACAGCCAGAGCCTTCTACCAGGCAGCCTGGCAGGGAGCAGAGAGGGCAGGCCTCTGCCACTTCCCCAGCTGGGCTCTCGTAGGCAGCCACCACACTGCACAGAGGCATTGATTCAGAGCTACCACTCTCACCCAGCAGGAGAAGCGGTTCCGTCTGCCCCCTCCGCTCCCTGCCCAGGCTCAGCTGCCAGGGAGAGGGGCCAAGTGAGCCAGAAACGTGCTGCGCAGGAGGTGCAGCATGAGAAGGACTGAGTGCCCCCTCCCCACAACAGGCAAACCAGAGCAAGCCCTGCAAGGGCAGCTCGGCACTCACAGAAATCTTGGTGGGGGGGGGGGATGTGACCCCACGTGCCCCACCCCATGCGTTTGCCTCTGAGTTGAGGGACTTCTTCACGACAGTAGGAACCCAGAGTAGTTTGTTCAATCTGCGTTTGCTTGGCAAATAACCATTTCTGAGCCACCTATGGAGACAGTGCATGTGCGACCTGACATGGTTTACCACAAAAGTCCCAGCTGCCAAATGCCCCAACAACTGGAAACAGTTTTTGACGTATGTATGGGGCCTGATTTAGACAGTAGTGACTAAATTTGATAGGGTTGTAAACCTGTGCATTGGGACGTATGTTTTGGCAGCTACTGCACTGAGGCAAGTTCCTAGGAACTTCCATCTTTGCATTGAGGCCAACGTGGACTTCTGAATTTTTAAATTGCAGTCCCAGGCTGAAGCTATGTCTACACTAGAGAGCTCACAGTGGCACAGCTGTATCGATGCAGCTGCGCCATTGTAAAATTTCCCGTGTAGCTGCTTTATGCCGACAGGAGAGAGCTCTCCTGTCAACATAATTAAACCAACCCCAATGAGCGGCGGTAGCTATGTTGGTGGGAGAAGCTCTCCCGCCAATATAGTGCTGTGCACACTACCACTTATGCCAGCATAACTTACGTCACTATGGGTTGTTTTTTTTCACACCCCTGAGCGACATAAGTTTTGTCAACAAAAGTGATAGTGTAGACATGGCCTGAGAAATAGATCTATGGTCTTCTTCGTGGCCACTGAGGTCTCACTGTAGGAGTGTCCCTTTTGCAGCCAATCATCAAGCTATTGGAATATTAGGATTCCTTCTTTGCGAAGGTAAGCCATTACCACTGACAGAACCTTCAAACACACTCTGGGAGCAGAAGAGAGAGACCAAATGGAAGCACTCTGTATTGAAAGTGGTTTTTGCCTAGAGTGCAACAAAAGAAACTTCTGTGGAAAGGGCGAATCACTATATGGAAATATGCATCTTGTCGGTTGAGGTCCAAGAACCAGTCCTTTAGGGCCAATGATTGTGGTATTGCTGCAAGTGTTACCAATATGAACTTCTGTATCTTCACAAACCTGTGGAGGAGCCTTAGACTTAGAATGGGTCCCCATCTGCCATTCTTTTTCAGAACCAGGAAGTACCTGGAATAAAACCCCTTTCCTCTGTGTATTACAGTAACTGCTTCTACAGCACCTAAGTTCAGGAGGGAGTCTATTTCCTGCTTTAGAAGGTACTTATGAAATGGGTCCCTGAAGAAGGATAGGGAAAAGGGGTGGGAGGGAGTGAGGGAAGTAAAGTGGATGGAACATCCTGCTTATACGATCTCCACAAATCACTTGTCTGTAGTGATATGCTCCCAAGCTTGTCAGAAGTGAGAAAGGGAGGAAGCCATGCGAACAGTTGCAGCTGGTAAGGAGAAGGGAGAAGGTAACTCAGAACCTCGACCACCCACCAAAATTGGTGTTTCGAAGATGAGGCTTGTGTGGTCAATGTTCATGTAGCAGACAGTCTATTTTTCTGGAACCTCTGCATCTTTTGTATGGATTCATAAGATCTCTGGGGGCTGGGGAATTGAGCAGGACAAGATCTCTGTGCTGTCTGGGACTTATTAAATTTAAGCTCAGGTGTGTAAATTCCCAGAGACCACAAAGTGGCCCAGGAATCTTTTAATGTATGCAGAGACGTGTTTGTATTCTCCACAAACAATTTTAAGCCATTGAAGGGAAGGTCTTCGACTGTATTCTGGACCTTCCTCAGAAATCCTGAGAGCTGATGCCAGAAGGCCCTTCTGATGACCACCGCCATAGAAACAGAGCGAGTAGCCGTGTCAGAGAGGCCTGCACAGATGTTCTGGCAAGAAGCTGACCCTCTGTAATGATTGCCTGGAACTAGCCACACTGCTGTGGTGGTAGATGCTCAATAAACAAAGTGAACTTTCAGTAGTTGGTGTGATTATATTTCACCATCCACACCTGATAGTTAGCAATTCTAAACTGCAAAGATGTAAACAAATATGACTTGCAACCAAATCAATTTGAGATGCTTCTGAATTTTGTCGTATGGTATCGATTTAGCTGCCTTATGTGGTGCTGCCTTACACATTCATGTACAGTCTTGACAACTAGGGATTTGGGAGAGGGATAAGAAAACAGAACCTCTGAATCTTTAGATGGAACATAATATTTCCTATCAGCCTGTTTACAGGTGGGCAATATTGTTGCGCGGGTATGCCAGATTACTTTTTGCAGGATATAGAAGAGCCTCATTAATAGGTAGTGCAAGTCAGGCAGATGACGCTGTGTGCAATATATCAAGCAGTTTAAGTTGTGACTCCTTAGTCTCCTCAAGTGCAATTTATAAGGCGTTCGCTGTCCTTTCAATGAAGTCCTGGAACTGTTTGAAGTCATCAGCCAGGGATGGTGAGGCAGGCATAACTGCTTCATTGGGAATGAAGAAGAGGGGTTGGTTGGCAGGATGACTTCTTTGTCCACTCTCATCTCCTATTTCTCAAATGTATCTTCTTCTGGATCAGACCTTTTTGAGAGAGAGGAGGGGAGGGACTGTCTACCCTTATCATGGCAACAAGTGATGCTAAGGGCCCTAGAGAATTGTTGGCGGTATGCTGCCCATGGATCCCAGCATGGCCAATGAAGGGGGTCCACATGCTGTAGGTGGAGGAACTCAAGCTCCCTTTCCTAGAGTCCTATTGAGAGGATCCTTGAGTCTTCCACTTAGAAGCTCTAGGGGAGTGTTGCACCAAAGTGATAGAGGCAGTCAACTTACTCAGGAGACCGATGTACGGGGAGGGAAGGCAGCCCCTGGCCTGAGTGACAAGCTGGATGGATGGAGCTCTCCATCATAAGGAAACACAATTTAATTTCCTGGTTCTTTCTGGGTCTCGATTTTAAGACCAGGCAAAAATTTCCTTGGGGAATCACACGCACGCTGCTGTCCCCCACCCCTCAAAGTGTAACGGACTATACCAGGACTGCCTGTTGCTCACTAGAATAGCCTCCTGGCAGAAAAGGCAATGTTTACAACTTGGAGAGCCAGGCATATCCACCCAGCAATCTAAAGTTCCCCTCAGGGAAAAATTGAAAGGACAATGGTCCTTACAACCATTTTTGTAACTAGAACTAACAATAATGAAGATAAATAAAACTATGAGAGAAACTGCAATTGAACTAAGCTCAACTTGGACCCCATCTCAGGCCAAGGCGGTTGAGAAGGAACTGAGGGTGGTTCGCTGGCACAGCTCTATACAGCCACAGTGCAGAGCACAAGGCAGAGGCGAGGGCATACATGGGCTGAACTGGTACTGCTACCTAAAATCTCTGATCAAAGGTGCATGGGGCGCATGCGCACCTGAAGTGGAGCACCCATAGGGACACTACTTGAAGAAGAGCTGTCTGTTTTATTGGTGTTATGGTGTCTGGTTTATTTAGTGTTGCAAAACTTACTTACTTTTTATAATTAATTAAAAAGGCCACAAGACTTTGCATGGTTTGACAATTAAAAGTTCAATGGAACCCCACACGTACAGGTAAATATATAGGGAGTCGTCGGACGTCACTTTCAATGCTTTTCAATTGACCGCTTGTTTTGCCCTTATGACACTCGATTTGCATATAAAGTTCGCTTGAAATCACTTCCTAGTTGCGTTATACTGGGAAGGAGCTGGAAGGAGTCACTTCTGATTGGCTTTAAGGCAGCAGGGTAGTTTGTTGCCGGATAGGGTTGCCACTTGTTTTTGATTGGCTCCTGGCCCTGGGCTCAGCCAATCAGAAAGCTTAAACAGTGATTGGCTGAGGCTCAGCATGTGCACCGTTCTCCCTGGCTTTCTGAGCCTGTGTTGCCAGCATTCTGAGCAGAATAGGTGAGTTTACATGTTTATTTGAATGCTGTTTACAAAATACAGTGTACAGTAAATACATTGATGTTGCAACATTAGTCATCTATAATTCATTTAGTACAAAAATCTGGGCTATTGTTGTGAAAATAGTGTATCAAGCCTTGGTTCAGGATGGAACCAATCCCCCCTTCATACCATTGAGTCCTATGGGAAAAACGGTTTTGACTTACAATGCAATTCTAAGGAATGAATTGTGTCATAAGTCTGAGGACTCCCTGTATTTAATAATATCTGAATTACTGATTACATGAGTTTTATATCTAATATTTTAGATAAAGGCATTTGAACAAAAATCTAATGGATGAAAAAATGTATTAGATCTTATATGCAATAATGGATTAAACATGGTTGGTAAAGAGTGAGTTCAGAACAGTGTTTGTAATCCTGTGGATGCATTGCAATCTGTAACTGAACTTCTGGGCACCATCAATTTATTAATGGTACCTCTAGGAATAACATCAAAGACTAAATTTGTGAACATCACACTTGAACCATTCAATGCTCAAATGGAAATTTTCAAAAAGCATAATAACTTCCTGAGCCCTCCCATTCCTTAGAACATTTGGTACACATGTAAAGATAGACCTGTAAGGTCCTGGGAGGTTCTCAAGGCTTAGAGTCACAGACAGCTTCAAGGTGCCACAAACACCCTGCTCTTCCCTAATTGCTAAAAGAGGAGAATGAGGGGGCCTCAGCTAGACAGGAAGGGGAGGGGGGTTCCAGTATGAAAAAGGCTGAACAACTGCTATATATGTTTGGTGCTATTCCATTAACAGTGAAAACTGAAGACCGACAGAGTGTATGAAGGATTTATTGGAAAAAAGAGTTAATCAATTGCATACCAAGATGGCAAACAAATATCCTTTGGGTTTAACCACAGTGCAAAATAGTTGTGCTCCAAAAGAGATTAAAGGCATTTACCAAAACATCAGAATTCATAACTCTGTTACCTCACTTTTAATTAAAATACCTATTCATTAATTCATGAAATTCCTTTGAACTCAACTGTTAGAAAATATATAAGCTGACAATAAACCATCAGTATATAACTTCACTCAGTGTTAAATGCATGTTTTAGGTGCAATTCTCTTGTTTGTTCAGAATGATTGGACACCTTTTAACAAAACTGTTCAGTTTAACTGGATTTAGGTGTTAAAAATAAAAAAATTTTTTACCTGTTCACAGTAGTATTGCTTTGATCATATGTATATCTCCAGGAACGAAACATCCCTTCCTTGCTATTATTTTGACTGAGCTACAATAAGCAAAAAGAATATCTATAAAAATACTATTGATATATTTTAGAATATGCACCAAGAATGTAAAATGAAATAAACAGCATAATTAAAGTTATTTGACAAGCAAATCACACCTGTGTTGTTCTAGTCCTATTTTTTGACAACCTAAGATCTGCCAGTTGTTCCACTGCTGTTGTGTAAGCATCCTGTAAAACAGAAGAGCAACTACTATATTTACTATGTGTGAAGACACTCTTCAGGCATGATCACTTATTTATCTTGGATCTTTTGGTCCAAAAATTGTCCTCAGTTAAAATCATGCAACCCCATTCGCTTCAGTGAAGTTCCAAGTGTGTAATTAAGGGCTGAATTTAGCTTTCAATAAAACATTTAAAATACTGTGTGAATTTAGTACTCATGAAAAGTGATGGCTTGAGAGGCCTGGAATCTCACAGAAAAAGTACAGCACATGGGCAGGGCTTCTTTACACAGTAACGTTGTCTAGGAGGAATCACTTCTCTATAGGTGGCAGGGCTAATATTACTCCATATTAGTAGTCTCCATGCTCGTTCAATTTTTGATCTCTATTGAGACTAAGAGTTCAGACAAGTTGTGAAACCTGCAGACAGAGAGAGTCATGGACTGGCTGTGTCCCCGGGCTAATATGATTTGTCACAGATGCTTAATTCTTATTAGAATGTACTGTTAGAGCACATGGAGGAGCAGCAACATGTGCACTTGGAGCAGCGGAAAGATTCCTGCCGTGGTAAACAGGGCCTACTGAGCTGTAACTCCTCAAGCCTGTTTTAGATACATCAGGCTATCCTCCTCAGGCAATAAATCAGCAGTGCTGCTGAACTCAATCCATGAGAATGAATGAGTTAGTCAACTTTCTGTTGAGAGCCTCACTCTGCTACCAGGTTGGGCTGACGATACAGAGATGATGTCCTAACCCAGTGTCCCATCATCTGTGAACCTGGCCCCAAGATGGAGATGAGAGCAAGAGCAGAGTGGGTCCTGTTGCTTTCTCTCAGGCTGGGACAGATGAGAAGATAGGAAAGGCTTTATTCAGACTGAAGAATTCACTCCCTGAGGCCTTACTGCTGAATTCTGCAGAACTCTGAGGCGAATACTGACTTATTGCTCTAATTCAGAACAAAGTAACAGAATGTGACAATAGCTTTTGCTGTATTAAGGGACGCAACTGGAATGCTTCCCTAAGAGCATGCGCGTGCGACATGGGAACTTGCCAAATTAATTTCACATAGGCTGCTGAACAGCCACCAAATGGATATTTCATTATTGTATCTCAGGGCAGGTCCACACTACCCCCCAAGTTCAAACTAAGATACGCGACTTCAGCTACGTGAATAACGTAGCTGAAGTCGAAGTATCTTATTTCGAACTTCAAAGTACTCACCGCTGGTCCACACGGCGGCGCGCAGGCTCCCCCGTCGACTCCGCCTGCTCCGTTTGTGGAGCAGGATTACCGGCGTCGACGGGGGAGCACTTCCTGGGTCGATTTATCGTGTCTAGACAAGACGTGATAAATCGAACCCAGAAGATCCGACGCCTCCGACGCAGCGGGTAAGTGTAGACTAGCCTTAAGAGAAAGGAAAATAATGTTCAACAATAAGAAAGGGTCTGTTCTCACCTGCATAATGTAACTCCCCTTGAATGGAATAGAAGGATACAAATATGTAACAAAGATAACATAGATTGCTATATTTGCTCAAAAATCTATATTTTGCAGGTTTAGATTCTGAAATCAAAACAGTCTTCCTAGTTGGTGAAGTGTAAAGTGCACTGAAATGAGTTTTCACTTTTTAAAACTAAGTACATCTTACAGAAGCAACAAAGGGTCCTGTGGCACCTTATAGACTAACAGAGGTATTGAAGCATAAGCTTTCGTGGGTGAATACCCACTTCTTCGGATGCAAGTGCTTGCATCCGAAGAAGTGGGTATTCACCCACGAAAGCTTATGCTTCAATACCTCTGTTAGTCTATAAGGTGCCACAGGACCCTTTGTCGCTTCTACAGATCCAGACTAACACGGCTACCCCTCTGATACATCTTACAGTTTAACCTCATGCAAATCAAAGAGGGCAACTAAAACTCTTAAAGAAAACTTGTAATATGAATAAGTGATTGGCCAGTTACTATGAGAAGCTGTTCAAAAATGCAATTGCCTATCCATATCTTTATTTGAAAATCATTTTAAAAGAAACAAATTTTTCCTAGCGGAGCCATAATTTAATTTATGGCTTTTTAAGTACTACAA
This sequence comes from Macrochelys suwanniensis, assembly GCA_033296515.1. NCBI lineage: Eukaryota > Metazoa > Chordata > Testudines > Chelydridae > Macrochelys > Macrochelys suwanniensis. The sequence continues at coordinate 146,961,819 of CM065776.1, forward strand.
TAGTGGTTTAGTCCTTTTCAATATAAGTGTCTAATTTGTTTGATGGATTTTAAAACCCAGCATTTAGGTCCGAAACCTATGAAGTTAATTCCAGATAAGTCTGATTTCAATTACTGTCAAAAGACTGATATTTATTCTGCTCTTACCTTGTGCAACTTGCTTGAAAGAATACCTGTAAAAGACCAACAGTTGATTTGTGCTTACAGAAGTCCTCTAGAAAAATTTTCTCCAGACAGAATTTTGAATGGCTGGGATTCCTTACCTCCTGTGCCCGTCTCATCTCCGGACAGACAGTATTTATTTTCAGGAAGGTGGACATCATGTTCCAAATCACTGGTATGTATATTCTAGAACAATATTTGAGTTTTAGTAAGTGCAAAAACACAGAAACTAAAAATATATGGTAACTATGACAATTTAGGAAGTGGAGAATGGAGAGAGATGTTATCAGGAATAGCTGTGGGATAGAGAAATGATATGAAATAAAGGTGCATTACTGCCACTTGGCCTGCTGGGTGACCTTGGGCAAGTCACTTCCCCTCTCTGTGCCTCAGTTTCCCCATCTATAAAATGGGATAATATTGACCTCTGCAATAACGTGCTGTCAGATCTACTGATGAAAAGTGATATATAAGAGCTAGGTATTATTATTACTTGTACCTAACTAAGAAATACATTGAAAAGATAACATTGTGCATTCATATTGTCCTTTTAATCTCAAAGTATCCCAAAGCAATTTACAAATCACAGTCCTGATCCTGCAGGCGGCTTCATGTGGGCAGACCTTTTTTCCTTTGCAAGGGTCCTATTAATGTGACTGGGACTCCAGATGGAAGGGTGGGTCTGTCTGTATAGGGTTCATTCCGGGATTGGGGCTTTAGGCTTGTGCATAAGTAACTGCATGCATGAGAATTACCAGGGGATTTTTCAGTAAGACTACTTGTGCGCATAAAGTTACGTCCTTGTGTTTGTGGAACCCACTGTTTGGTAACGTGTTTGGTAACGTATGTGTCCTCCTTTGCACCTGATCCACAGAAGCGCTGAGTGTGTTACAACCCCAGCTGCAGAGCCTGACCCTCGTTGTGACAACCTGTAGCCACTCATGCTTTCCGTTTAGTAGGGGCATGATTTAACCTTGAGGGAGGGTGGGGAGATGTCAAAGCTGGGGGCTGTCACGTTTGCAGACTCAGGAGCCGGAGCAGAAGCAGCAAGGCTGCGCTGTGAAGAAGGGGATCACTAGCAGTAACTAACCACCCCTGAAAGGGAGAGAGCAAGTAGGAAACTGGCACCACAGACAGCCCCGGACGCCCCGCTCTAAGGCACGTGGCGACGTCCCTGCGCCCGTGAGTGACCCAGGTTTGGTGCCCTCGAGGGCGGTGGCTCACGGCCTATTCACAGACAACCAACAAACAACCAGCTGCTTCCCGGCCAGGCCAGGCACAGGAGCGGGCGACGGCTCCGCTCGGCTCCTGCAGCAGCAGCAGCGCGGCGGGGAGCCCGCACCTGGCGGGAGTCGGAGGGGCTGGTGAGCGGGAGGCTGGTGCCATAGATGCCGCCTGTGAAGTCCCCTCTGTCCACAGCGCTGCAGCGCCGGCTCCTCCGGCCAAACCTGGGGGGAGAGAGCGCAGGGGCGTGAGGGGGGAGCGGGCCGGGCCGGGCCTGGGGCGGGAACGCGCTCGGCCGGGAGGGGGTGACCGGGCCGCCCCACCCACCCTCGGAAGCTGCCGAAGCGCCCGGGTGTCTGTGTCGCGCCGGCTCCGGCCCCGCTCCCGGCCCGGTGCATCGGCCCCTCCCGCCGCCGCCGCCGCCGCCTCCGCTTCGGCCACCCCCGCGTCGCAGCGTCCCCGGCCCCGCGTCACAGGGAATCACTATGGGAACGGGCCGGGGCCCGGGCCCAGCCGCTACCCCGGCCCCACCCACGGAGGCCTGTTATTACCCCCTGGGCGTCTCTACCCCCAGCTCCCTCCACCCCCGTCCCGCACTCAGGCCCGTGGTAAGGGGGAGGCTCACCCCCTGCTGCAGTTTCCCCCCTTTGGGGAGGGTTTAGAGCAGTTCAGGCCCAAGCCCTGTGCCACTTCGTTTTATAGATTGAAGGGCAGGGCAGGGTGCGTGGACCCCCAGCAAGCTGGAGGCTGCTCGTGCTGAGTGCTGCCAAACATGCCCAGGCCACCAAGCCCAAAGACGGGGACAATTGTTTTCTTGAACAACTGAATTTGAAATCTTAGGACCTGGTGGCAAGAGAGCTGCAGTTTTTCTCCTGTCTGCTGCCTTCTGTTCCTCCTCTGTTTTCCCTCAGTCAAATGCTCTTCAATCCCACTCTTTCTCGCCTCCATCCATCTCATTTTGGGTCTGTGTGCCTGCCTTCTCTTACTCTCTCTCCCTCCATGTTTCCTCAGCACCTGCAGTATTTCTCTCCCTCACTCTCCACTTTCACATCATCTTCATCCTCAATGTGCCTTGTCTCACATCTGCATGTTTGCCTAGCCCCACCTCTACAACACTGCCTCAGTTGCACCACCTGTGATGAAATCCTCAGCCTAGGCCTTCATCTCCTCTCCCCTTGGCTATTTCATTTCCCTTGTCTGTGGCCTCTCCCCAGTCCAGTTCTCCTGACTGCAGCATATCAAGAATGCAAGGCCTGATTTTTTTACTCATACAAAGGAGAGCAACTGCAGAACTCCTTCTCAGATAACTCAATTGGGTCCTTATTTGTTTAGGATCCAGTTCGTATATGCCTTCCCAGAACTTGCTTTACGTTTTCTTCTGCTCCCTGTCCTGCTCATTAAGTACCAAGCTCTCCACTCCACTTCTTCACACAATCTCACCTCTTCCAGTCATCTCTGCTGCTTTGACCACCTGGAACAGCCTCTCCGTATATCTGTTCTTCATGTATTTCTCCATTGCATTCCATTCCAGTAGCAACTTACTTGGTACTACTTCCATCAATAATGCCAGTGTGGTGCAGTTAGCTTCTGCCCAGCTACCTTTACCACATCTGGAGATTTAATAGCTATGCCAGAATCTCCCCATCTTCATGTCTCACTATTATTAGCAGCTTCCTCCCCAAAGATTTCTTTACACTCATCTTCGGCACAGATCTCTCTCTCTCCCAACCACTCTCTTCAACTTCCTCAGATTCTGCAGAGATCAGTACATCCTACAGAGAAGATGTATTCTGTTCTGTTATTCTGAGTCTTCCTCTTTAGCTATAGCAGAAATCCTTCTCCAAGGATTGCCTCCTCTTTTCTTGGGTCAGTTAATGAGGAAGAACCAGCAAAAGGGATGTCCGGGCATTCTTCCTCTCATTGCAGGAGACACTGTTCTGGCAGATTACAAGTTCCACTTTGGCTTCATATAGCCTGTCCTTATGGTAACCAGTCCTGGCCTTACTGGAACCCTCAAATTGATTAATCTGCTGCATATTCTTTGAGAGTCCCTTTGTACAGGAATAGGTCATGTCCTACAGTGAAGCCTTCAAGATTAGTGCAACCATCATGGCAGAGTGACGATTTGGGAGAGGAAATCCAAAGTGAGGATGATGATCATATGTATCCTTCCATTCCTTTGACAATTTCTTTATCTTTGCTGGATGAAGCTGTCAATCTATCTACAATGGACCATTTAAAGGCCTTTCAAGATCTCTTAAAGAGGATGGCTGACACCTTAGAAATCCTTTGGAAGTTGTACAAGAATAGTAACATAAATATATTGATGCATTACACCATGCTGCAATTCAAGGTCGATTGGCAGTGCCCATACACAAAGGTCTCCTTGAACCAGTCAGGGATCTATGGCAGACCCAGCTTCCATCTTAGCTATCTCCCACACAAAAAGAGCATCTATATTGAGTCCTTCCAAAAGGTTTTGAGTATTGTTATACTCCTCATGTTCCAGCTCTTTAACAGTGGCTGCTGTTCGTGAGAAAGCTAAGCAACACAATTAGCCAAAGTCAACACCAAGGGGTAAATATTTGAAAAAAAATAGACCTATTCAGGAGAAGGTCTAATTCCTGTGCTAGCTTTCAGATTGCCAATTACCATGCTTTGCTAGCCAAATATGACTACCTCCAATGAGACAAGATCTCCCAGTTTATGGAAAAACTTTCAGAGGACTCAAGGGTAGAGCTAAATTCCATGTCCTTAGATCAGCTGATGGACAAGATGGCTCTGCTAGCAGCACTGGATGCATCTGACAAAGACACAAAAATAATGGCGATTGCTGTCACCTTGCAGAGGACATCATGGCTGTGGTCATCAGGCATTCCAAAAGGAGTCCAGTCTACAATTGAGGACCTTTTGAAGGTCATGAGTTTTTTAATTCAAAGACCAATGAGGGACTTCACTAATTAAAAGACTCTAGAGTGACATTTTGATCCGTGGACCCATACCCTGCAGCCCAGAGGAGAAAGCACATTAGGTCTTAGTCTTTTTCTAAAACACAGAGATCACCTTTATCATAATTTTACCACAAGAAGTCCTCAGAACCCTCTAAGAAAAGACCTCATTATTAGAAGAAGAGCAGTTTGGCACATAACATCTGGCCTGAAGGCAGCAAGTTTGTGGCCACACTCAACAGTCCTGAACTAATTTACAAGGATCTATAACTCCTCCTCCTTCCATTTGGCAAACACCTGTCTTTTCTTTGTGGCAAACATCTTTCTTTCTTTTTGGGTGCATGGACTGGAATCACTATTGACTGGTGGGTCCTCAAAGTTATCGAGAGAGGCTATTCAGTTCAATTTTAGTCCTAACCCACTTCTCACCTCCCAACTTTCTCCATTCTTAGGGACACCTCTCATGACCGCCTGCGACAGCAAAAGCAAGACTCTCCTCTACATCTAAGTACAATAGAGAGGGTTTGGAGGCAGAGGATTTTTTTACTCATACAAAGGGGAGCAACTGAGTTTTGGGGCAGAGGATTTTATTCCCATTACCTCCTTATTCTGAATAAGAAAGAGTAGCATCCCATACTGAACCTCAGGTGACTCAAAAAGTTCATCCATAGTCTTCAGTTCAGGATGGTCACCCTAGCCTCTACAATTCTCCTCCCTAGATCTACTGGATTGGTTCACGACTCTCAATTTGAAGGACGCATACTTCCCAATCTCCTTCTGGCCACCCCACAGGAAGTACATGTAATGGTGAAGGACATTCATTACCAGTTCCGAGTGCTACCATTTGGTTTTTCTGTGGCACGAAGGATGTTCATCAACTATTGGTGGTAGTCGTGCACCTGTGAAGACAAGGTATTCACATCTATCCTTATCTCAGACCCTGCTACCAGCCTGCTTATTTGTCCCCCTCAACTGAGTGTTGAGAGCCACTATAGCTGGCACAGAACAGCAGTCATGAGTGAAAGAAGAAAATGCCCCTCTGGGGCAGCATTCAGAAAAAGCAAGCAAGCAAAGGAAGCTTTTCTATCTAAGCAGGAAAGAGCTCTCCTGTGATACATAGACACAAATGTTCACAGTGAGCCTTCCAGCCTCAGTGAGGATGTGAGTGGTGAGGAGATGCCTGATCTTCCAGTTAGTCAGAGTGCAGGTGACTTGGCAGCTACTGCAGCATCCATAGCTCCATCTCAAATAGATGTAACCATGCACATTCCTGAAGAAAAGTGTAGATCAGAGAAGAGTGTGGTGGAGGCACAAAAAAACAGCTGCTGCTGAGTTTAGTTCCTTAAATCTAGATGATCCAGGACTGTGGACCCACTTGAGCAGTAGCCTGAGGGACTTCCTTGTACTGCATGGGTCACAGCAAGTGAAAAACTTCATGTTCCCCAAAGACAATGAAAATAGAAGTTTCCATCCAACACATTACTGGCGTGAAATCCCCCTGGTAGCAGGGCCTGAGTGAGGGAAGATATCAGCATCTTAAGGGCCTAATTGGCTCCTACTACTTCAGTTGACTGCCTGTTCTCCTCAAGTGGGTTCAGGGAAGCAGCAGGAAACAGGAAGTTCCCTGAGAAGCTGGTGTTAATCAGTCCAGGCTCCTGGGGGTGCTAAAGAGGTACATAAGAGGCTCTTCCTCCTCTCTCTCCCTGCAGCTCCTGCTGCTTTCTGTTACTCCCTCTCACCTTTTCTCCTGCCTGCCTGTTATGTCTCTTGTGCCCTCCTTTCTCCAGCACAGCACTCCACCATCTCTGTGCATTTAGAGCAGAGAGAATACATATGCACCAGCAGCAGACACAATTTTCTACGCACTGGGTCCTAGTGGTGTCCCCCCACAGTCTGGCACCTGAGGCAGCTGCCTCAGCTCGCCTCATGGTAAGGCCAGCCCTGCCTGCGCTTGACTGGGGTTCAGAACAGTTTAGCAGGCCAAGTCAGCTGGAAGTGCTCTTCCATTCACAAATGAACCCTGAAAGGTTCAGTCCCCACAGTTATGAAAAATTTATGGGACATTTTTACCACGGACTTTTTTGCAACCAACTCGAACAAGAAAGGTTACATTATTTTGCTCCCAAGGAGGAATGTGCCCAGGCTCCCTTTGGATGCATTTCTGATTTGGTGGAACACAAATCTAACATACATTTTCCCTCTGATTCCATTAGTTCCCAGAGTCCTCAGAAAAATAAGCCAGAACAAGGCCAAATTAATTCTGACAGCACAATCATGGGTGCACCAGTTTTGGTACTTGAAGCCGATGCATCTAGAAGTTTGTCCATCTTCATACTCCCAGTTCTTCCAAAAAACATTTTGCAGAGCCTATTCTACATCTGGACCCATCTACATCATTTCTACATCTGATAGTATGGGATAGCTGGCTAAGTTCTGATACAATGCAGGACATTCCAATTCATAGCAGGAAAGTTTTGTTGAGGTTTACATATAAAGCCAACTGGAAACATTTTTCATTATGGGCTGCTTAACATCATCTTCAACCCTTGGAGACTTCCATTCCTATCACTCTGGATAATTTGTTATCCCTGAAACTCTCAGGTCTTTCAGTCAGCTCCATTAAGGTTTATTTTGCAGCAACGTCACCCTCCCATTCAGGTGTCTCAGTATTTTCACACCTGACTGGGACTACATTTCTGAATGGTCTGGTTCATGTGTTTCCACCAGTTAAGGAAATTCCCCCTCCCTAGGACTTAAATGTAGTACTTCTGTCTTTGATGGAACACCTATTTGAGCGTATGTTGTGTATTTTATACCACCTTTTCTATTAAAACGGCATTCTTGGTGGCTTTTACATCTGCTTGATGGGTGAACAAGATTTAGGCATTAATGGCAGGACTTCTTTTCACAAGACAGAGCTACTCTTTGACCTAACCAAAAACTTTTACTCAAAGTAGTTTGAGACTTTCACTTGAACTAGTACATACATACACTTACCAGTATTTTTACCTAGGTCCTCACTCATCTCCTGCAGAAGCAAAACTCCATACACAGTACATTGAGAGTCCTTTCCTATTAGCTCCACAGGATAAAATCTTTCTGCAAGTCATGCAGTCTGTAACTTTTGGAGACCTGTCTAGAAGGCAGGCTATTTTGCCTCTAAGACTCTCAAAGTGACTGTCAGACTTTATCAGGATCTCATATGAATTGAATAAATTAGCTTCTCAGATCAAAGCACACTCCTATAGCTCAGGCAGCTTCCTTAACTTGTTTAAGGAGCATCTCTAGATCTGAAATCTATAGGGCAGCTAGTTGGAGCTTGATACATACCTTTACCAATCATTATTCCCTAGTGGTAGACTCTACATCTGACATTCAATTTGACAGGGTAGTCCTACAGTCCTTATTTAAATAGGACTCCTGGCACTCACCTCGTTAGGGAGACAACTGCTAGACAATCACCTTGAGTTGGCTCCATATGAACAAATACTCGAAGAAAGAACAGTTACTGTAATGTAAGTAATAGTGGTTCTTCAAGATATTTTGTCCACACAGATCCCATGAGCCATCCTTCTTCCACACTAATGCAAAGTCCTTTAGCTTTGAAATTCTCTTCTGTATTGGTATTTGGGGCTGCTGTGCCCTTTATGCCCTTGAGTGGAGGGTGCAAGGATATGCAGAGCGCATGCATGGCCCCAACAGACTCTACTGGACAAAAAAATCCAATTTTGGGCGGCGGGAGCATATTCGCACCTAGAATGGGATCCACATGGAGAAATCATCTAGAAGAACAACAGTTATTGTAAGGTAAGTAACAGTTCTCTTCATTGACTAAACTGTAGGTCTATCTAGGCATTTACATCAAATTTAACTTCACATTTAATTTCAAACATTTTCTTCCTTTGCCTATGTCTCTTCTCTCTGCCACAGATGCTCCTTTTTATTTTAATTATATTACTGTATTCTATAGTCTGCACAAAGTCTTTTTGGAAAAAATTTGTGTGGATGGCATTTGTGAAAAAAATCAAATGTTTGGAGTTGCAAACAGTTTCAGAAGAAGTTAAACCATTTGTAGCAGTTGTGCTTGTTCTTTTACATAGTAAGGAACTTGGGATTCTCCTATACTGTAATAGTATTTATTGCTGGAAAGGATGATAGAGAAGGTTGGGAATATAGTTCCCTTTTACTAACTGCCAGTTTTTTTACTCTTTTATAATCTTTTCCAAAAAAAATTGTTTTGTGATGCAACATGCTTACTCTTACTCCTCCCCCTTTTTTTGATGAGTGACAAATGAAGTGGGTGTGAGTGCTCAGCTGAGACAAAACATGTTTCTGCACAAAATAAATCCACTGCCTCACCACAACTAAATCTTCAGAACCTCTTGCAGTTTTGTACTTCTCTCATCTGAGTCCACTGTTCCTTCTATTAGTGAATTTCAATACTATGCAATTTGTTCTTGCTCCAAGAGAATTATGTAAACAGAATTAGTCCCAACGACAAGTACTGGAAGACTATACTTGGTACCTTTCTCCTTGTCTACTTGTTTCCACTTACTATTTGTCTGCATTATTCTACTCATCTAGATTTATATCTGTAGTGTTGCTCCCTACAAATTTCCTTGACTTTTCATATTAATGTCATATCTGAAATGCTATTAAAATCCCTACTAAGATCCATGTAAATGTATTCCCTGTCCTTCAGATACTTACTAATATCAATCTCTACTTTTTTTAGTCAATAATATTTTATGCTTTATTTTAAAGCCCACAGTTTCAGTTAAATTGAAACTACTGCTCATTGGCACGAAAACACTGTCTAAAATCCTCTTCCTCATAGTGAAATTTAGCTAACATTGTCCTGGAATAAAATGTTGTCCTCCAAGCAGTGTCATCAAGTATTCTTGAGATCATTTTCTCTGTTTGCACATTGCTGAATCTCTTTGTGGCTGAGACCCAACTGCTGTCTAATAAGAAGCAGGATAAATGGAAGGTTCAGTGTTGAGAGAAAATACAACAGTTGTCTTTAGTACAAAAAATAGTATCTGCCATAATGGCATGATTAGAAGAGCCTGACTAGAAGGGCAGAGAAAATTTGACGAGGACTATGCTGTGGGATCAATTAAGTTAATGATATATCTTAAGTTTAACTACATGGAATATTGCCATCAAATCACAGAAACAAAATATGTAGTTCACAGTTTATTGCTGTCTGTTGGGGAGGGGGGAATAAGTGTTCGCTTAAAACACCACTTTCACATCCTAAAAGTATGAATAATAAACAAAGTTAAGACCCTGAAAGTATAATAAAATTGGTGAATGATGACATAAAAGCTGAGTCTGAACATTTGTTTCCTGACAGCATAGCAAATCATAAATCATGATTACAATTGAATAATCTCACAATGTGCTGCTGTATACTTTTTATAAGTACAAGTTTATCAGAACTCTGTTCTTCAGAACTTTACTCTGTCATCAATCACCAAAACATTATGACCCAATCAAAGGGTTTAAGGAGGACTTACAGTTTAGGGTTTGAATTAATATGTGGATTGCAGCAATGTTACAGTAGACTGATAGTACACACTGATCAGACTGAATTTACACTAAATAGGTAAACGAACACCTGAAGGATATATTATGGTCTACATTATTTTTAGATTGTGGGCGAGCCATTTTGGCTGGGCTATGTGTTTAACATGCACACATCTGAAAATTGTTGTTTTCATAGGTAGTAATAGCCATATTTTGAATTTTAAAGAGCTAGGCGTGTTCTCATGCTTACTAAACACTTTTTTTTATGGTCAGTGTGTGGAACCAAAATGTTCAATGAAAAGGCTCCATTATCCCACAACTAGTCCTTAAACCAATAAATGTGCCCCAGCGCTTAGCCCCACCCCACAGTTACTTTTGTGAGATAAACAACCCTAGATATAAAACACATCAATATTTATATTTCACACTTGATCAGGCTTTTCAGAATCGGAAGAACTGACAATGACCACATCAGCATGGCCAGGTCTACACTACAAACTTATATTGGTAAAACTACATGGTTCAGGGGGTATGAAAAATCCACACCCCTGAATGACACAGTTATACCGACCTAACACCCCCACCCCAGGTGTAGACAGCACTATGTCAACGGGAGGGCTTCACCTATCAACATAGCTACCACCTCTCGTGGAAGTGGATTAATTATGCCGATGGGAGAAGCTCTCCCATCAGCGTAGTAACATCTTCACTGAAGCTGTGCCGCTGCAGTGTTTTAAGTGTTGACCTGCCCAGAGGCTGTCATATAAAAGCTGGCATGGTGAAACTGGTCCAATACATATGCAAGGGGAAAAAACCCAGTTTCTTTCTCACAAGATTTATTAGGTTGTAATAGCCAGGAATTATCTTTTGAAGATCTGGGCATAAATCCTTGCATGTTTGCCCAAATTTTTTCCTCCAGTTATTAGTGACACAATCACTAACACTGACCAGCCTAATTAAGGTTTCATAATCATTTCTATTATAACCTTGTTTTCATGTACTTTTAACTATCCGCAATTTCTCTCTATGGGAATGAACTTTTCCAAATTTCTCCTCTGCTTAAAAATTATTTTGTTTCTCCTGAAAAGCTGAGGAACAATTATTTCAGTCATTTCTGAGTTAAGAGAATGAAAAAATTATTTTTCTGCTGTTAACAAGTTGCTCTTCTGCTTTTCCACATGGAGATAAAATAAAATAAGTATGCTGAGTAATTCTGTATCATCTGCAAATTTTGCCACGTCACTGTTCACTCCCCTTTTCCAGATCATTTTGAAGATGTTGAACAGCACAGGTCCCAGTACAGATTGTTGGAGGATACACTATTTACCTGTCCCCATTGTGAAAAGTGACCATTTTTTCCTACCCTTTGTTTCCAATCTTTTAAGCAGTTACTGATTCATGAGGGGATGTTTCCTCTTATCCCATGACTGCTTACTTTGCTTAAGAGCCATTGTTGAGGGACCTTGTCAAAGGCTTTTGAAAGTCCAAGTATACTATATGGCGCACACACACACACACACACACCCCCCCAACTCCTTCCCCACCTCCCCCCAGCACCTCCCACCTGCCAGCAGCCCCGCCGATCAGCACCTCCAACCCAGCCTCCCAGCACCTCCCACCCACCACAATCAGCTGTTCCATGGTGTGCAGGAAGTGCTGGTGAGCTAAGGGGAGGAGCGGGGGCAGGAAGAGGCGAGGCAGGGTGGGACGGGAGCGGTGCACCCCTCTGCACATTAGAAAGTTGGCACCTCTGCTAAGGGATTTCTGCGCCTGAACTGTGTACTGCTGCACACCTGTCAGCTTACCCTCAGCCTTTAGTTTAAAAAATCCTCTATGACCTTATTAATTTTACATGCCAGCAATCTGGTTCCATTTTGGTTTAAGTGGTGCCCATCATTCCTGCATACGCTCCTCGTTACCCAAAAGGTTTCTCAGTTCTTAATAAACCTAAAACCCTCCTCCCTTCACCATTGTGTCATCCATGCATTGAGGCCCTGCAGTTTTGCCTGTCTTTCTGGCCCTGCGTGTGGAACTAGAAGCAATCTAGAGAATGCTACCATGGAGGTCCTGGACTTTAATCTCTTGCCAAGCAGCCTAAATTTGGCTCCGGGGCCTCTCACCTACCTTTCCCTATGTCACTGGTACCTACATGCATCATGACCACTGGCTCCTCCCCAGCAATGTGCATACATCTATCTAGAGGTCTTGTGAGATCTGCAACCTTTGCACCCAGTAGGCAATTAACCATGCGGGTTTCCCAGTCATCACAAAACCAAACTATCTGTATTTCTAATAATCAAATCTTACTAATAATCCAAATTACTAGTACCTATAACTATTCATCTTATAACAGGAAATTAAAAGATCTTGGAGCTCTTAGTCTGGAAGGAGGAGATAGCAATGTCAACTGTCAGAGTCCACTTGATGCTACGGACCCAGTATTAGTCCTAGAACATGAAGCAATAGAGCAGAAGAATGTAACCACTCAGCTCCTGAGCCCACTATCTAGTGTGTTGGAGCATACATTCTCCTCCTTCCGTTGTCTTTTTGTGATGTCACAGAACTATTGTGACTTCTGTGATCCAAAGCAGCCAGGATGTGAGAGCCCGATTCCCACCGGCTGGGCACTTTGTTCAGCCTGTCTATAAAGGAGAGAGGAGAGTTCAGCCTGCCTTGCAAGAGTGTTTACTTACCTTGTCCCATGAAATAAAGGGCCATCTCCCTTCAAGAAGGATGTCTGGGGAGCAAGCTTTCCTGAAACTGCCCCCTCTAGGAAAGTGTCAGAAAGTTAACTCCTATAATAAGGAGGAGATCTACAAAATGTTTATAAAACTATCCAGACTTCACTGCAAACTGCAAGATCCACTGAAGGAGCTGCTTTATCAGTGCGCTAGTGAGGAGGAAGGAGAATGTATGTGTACATAATCTATAATCTATAGTTAATCTGTAGTTATGGGGCAGGCAGGGGCATCAAAACGTTGCCTTGCTTCTGAGGGAGAGATGCCAGTTGCCAATAGCACAGGAATAACAGCACCTAAAATGTATTAAATGGAGTGGAGATTGCAGGTGCCCTCCTCTTTACCGATGAAGCATGGCCTTTGATAATGGCTAGTCCTATTACGTGATACCGCTTGGATCAAGGTGGAACACCATATGCTGGGAACTGTCATCTCCATAGGCCACCCTCCATGTTAAAGATGAAGGTGGCTGTAGCTGCATTTGGCTTGTGAGTTACATGTTTGCTGTTTGCAATGTGCTGCTTAATGTTAGGAAGCAGTCAACCAGACATGGTTACAAGTCATAATGGGCCAGATTTGTGACTTGGATGGCTGGAAAGGGTGGTTCTTCTGCTTCAGCATCCATACACTGTGCACTAGAATATGTTTTTAAAGATGAAGGGTTAATTCATTGTTAAGGGTTCACTTGGCAGCCATTTCTGCTTTTGTTTGATAGATACTTTATTTGATAGTAGATCGTTGTTTGTACATAATGCCATTAAAAAATTTATGAAGGGCTTATTTACTGTGCATCCTCTTTTGAGACATACTGTCCTTCCTTGGGATCTCAGTTTGGTTCTAGCCATGCTGATTAAACCACCCTTTGAACCTTTTGCTGAGTGTTCTTTACATTGTTTATCTATTAAAATGGATTTTATTGTTGTTATAACATTTGCCAGAAGGGTGAGTGAGCTAAATGCTCTTATGGCTGATCCATTGTTCACTATTTTCCACAAAGATAATGTGGTTCTTTGGCCTGATCCCAGGTTTTTGCCAAAGATAATTTCAGATTTTCATGTCAATCTGTTCATTAATTTGCTGTTTTTTCACCCAAGCCACATTCTAATAAGGTTGAATTGACTTTACATACTTTGGATGTAAGGCTGGTCCTTGCTTCTTATTTAGACAGAACTAAAAGTTTTCATAAATCATCAGGATTGTTTTTGTTGTTCTAAAAATCACATGGGATATATGGTTTCTTCCCAGAACATTTCTAGATGAATTAAGCTATTTATTGTTGAATGTTATTCATTGGTAGACTCCTATACCTGGGACAATATATCCACATTCCACTAGAGCTGTGGCAACTGCTTTTGTTTGCATTAAACAAGTCTCTGCTTTGGAGATTTGCAGAGCTGCTACTTGGAGTTCTGTTCACAACTTTCACTACACATTATACTTTGGACTTGGCTGCTAATACAGATGTTGAATTTGTTAGAGTGGTGCTGCAGTCTCTATTCATTTACAACTCTGTGCCTAGCTCCATGTTATTTTCAGCACTGTTTATCAGTCTAGCCCATAAGTGGGAATATGCAGAGCCATTCAAAGAAGAAATGAAGTGTGGTATTTAGATCTTGCTTATAATTATTAGAACTGGGAGCACTGGCTGCTGGGAGTCTATAAGGACAGGAAACAGGGAGGAGGGAGTTGAGAGGCTGAGAGAGCTACAGAGGGTGAAGCAGCAGCTTGGTAAAGGGGACCATAAATTCACAGCTCCTCTTAAAATCATAGAGAAGAAGGGACCTTACACCTATCAATTTTCTGATGGACGGGTATGGAATGCGTCTTATCTTGCACCTGCCTATGCACTAAGATGAGATTATGCCAACACCCAGTCTGCATTGGATGACTTCACCATAGCACCCACACAACAAAACATTGCACTGGAACCGGGGCTTGAGAGGCAGCCTGTCAGACCCAGACGACCACCTGTCTGGACTAGAGACTATGTTATGTAGTATCTACAGTGTTTTCAGTGTAATATTTCTGCCAACAGTATAGTGTCTTGTTTCATATTTGTTCCTGTGGTTAGAACAACAATGTTATTTTAATTGGGAGAGTTTCTTAAGAGAGGAGGGAATGTGGTGTTTAGAGGTTGCTTATAATTATTAGAACTGGGAGCACTGGCTGCTGGGAGTCTGTAAGGACAGGAAACAGGAAGGAGGGAGTTGAGAGGCTGAGAGAGCTACAGAGGGTGAAGCAGCAGCTTGGTAAAAAGGTTTCCCCTTTAAAATAAAGACCTGTTGAAGTTTGAGTACCTTGCATGACTGATACAACATGAAGGTTACTTATTTGTAACTGGAGTTCCTTGAGACCGCTCTCTGCATATTCACACTTCCCACCCATCTTCCCCTCTTTGTCAGAGTCCTAGTCACTTATTATTCTCTTCCATTGCAGTGGAAGGAATTGAGGTGATAGCAGGCGCTGCACCCCTTATATAGCCTTGCTCTCAGGACCTTCAGAGATGCTGAGGGGAAAGGCTGGGGGTGCAAAAGCATGCTAACATGTTCTACCACAGTACCCATAAGTGTGAATATGCAGGGCCATCTCTAAGACCTCCAGTCACCAGTAAGAATCCTTCATTTATTCCTTAAATGCTTACGATGTTGTAAGCTTCTTTTTGTTATGTTCATTTGCAGTTGGTTAGAATCTGAATGTAAGCATTTAATGTAACAATTTCCTGATATTCTTGTGACATGAATAGTGAGATTACATATTGGTACATAAATTATCAAATGAACTTGCCTATAACTGGTAACTGCTATAAGAAGCCATTTGAGTATTAGCATATTTATATTAATTGAGGAATTAGCAATCTGGCAGTGTTTAAGCAACCTCCTTACTAAACTCAGAAAGACAAGAAGAACCTCTCAAAAGATTGTTAAGAAGAAAAGACAATACCTTCTTTGATGATTGAAGTTCAAAGATTCTAAGAATCATTTAAGTTTAAAAGCACTTAAAGCTGAAAGACTTTTTTAGAAAATTGGGGCATTTGGACCCATTTGAAACAGAAGTTAAACTGTTATTAAGTCTGGATGGAACCAAGGGGATAGCTCAGTAAATGAATTGAAGAAGTTAAAACTCCAATTTAAAAATGATAATTTCTTGCTACAAAAGACAAAAGCAATATAACCATAATGTTTAATTACAATCCTGCTACATAAGCATTAGTAGGTTGCATATTAAATGAGTTGAGGATGCTACCAAAACCATCCCAGGAAGGTGCTGAGCCTATGAAAGGTGACAGAGGCTATCTGAATCCAGCCAAGCCCCTGAAAGAGGCGTCTTCCACCTTCAGCAGAAAGAGAAGAGACATTCTCATGTTCTTCAGCACTGAACTCAGCCTCTTTATTAAATATCCTCACACCTTCAAGCCAACAACGTACAAGCAAGCAAATAGCAACGACAAGACAGTTGTAACAAAGAAAGCAGCCAAAATCTTTTGGTCCTCCTTCTGTAATAGGACATGGACATATTTAACTTTCCCACATCTTCCACCTACATCTGGACTTTCACATAATGGTGTGAATGGGAAACTATTTATTTTGAAATATTATCCAAGAAGTCAGGACCAACTCAAATTTTTTTTTGCAGTGAATGTGCATTTCTTTTAACTGCCTGTTTTGGAAACCTGAGAATCTCTATTTTGAGATTAATAGTGTAATAGAGAAATGTCTAGCCACTTAAACCTAATGCAAGATGAACAAAGATTTCTAATTTTCTTGCAACTCATAATGTAAAAAATTATGAAGAGACAGAGTAACTGTCACCGAAATCTTGGTCAGAAAGAAAGCCCAAATAGGTATATATCAAATACTTCCTAAAAAGTAGAAAAAAGAAAGAAGTACCCTGACAAGCTAAAAGGAACGTGGGTGAAACTCACTCCTCTGCCAAGAGCCTGCCCAAAGCTTAGGCACTACTTGAGCCATAGTTTGAGTTGGATTTAAGTGGCACATTGCTCTTCTGTTTAATGGGGATGAATTGCACCCTATATGAATTGGCAAATCAGAAATCTCTGTAGACCTTCCTCCAAAGCAAGACTATGGAATAACAAACAGCTAGTTCTAAGGTTGGGGGGCAGAGACTTCCTTACAGAATAGAAGCAATTATTTGGGCATTAAGAGATGACTATATTCCCCTTTAATGATAATGTTCAAATGACTAGTGTAGCCACATCTTATCATATCTGATTGGCTTGGAGATTGAATCTAAGAAAAGGAAATCCCAGGTTCACTTTCTCTCAGCAGCTGTAGCCTAAAAAGGTGTGTCTGCATTTTAATGTAATTCTCAATCTATGCCAGTGATTGTTTTAATGCTGCTTTGCAAAAGATTAAAAGAGAATGCCTGAAGGGGATAACGTAAGCATGGGAGGATTATATTTTAATAAAATTAATCCTGTCTATAAAAGGAGACCTGTGAGAGTGTCCATCTGGACAAATCCAATTGAACTTTTCTAAGCAGCAGCATTAAACTTGACACTCCAATCCACAAAACACTTGTGAGATTGTGTGAAAGGAAAGGACCCATGAATCAAGGACTTCGGAGGGTGCAACTAACAAAATACCCCTGACTTGCTAAAAGAGATTTTAAATGCTGAGAGATTACTGCCAGAAATTTAAAATGAGTTTCAGGAGGCAGGTGGGTTGCAGGGCTGGGAATGGGGAGAATGGACACCCTTCTCAACTACACCTTACAAAGGAAAAAAAAAATCTATGTAAATGGCAGAACACAAGTTACCTCACACCACTGATTGAGGCGGCTGATCAAGACTCCGGAACTTATTGATTCACCACTTTCACTATCAAAGATGAAAATGCTCTGATCTGAACGGGCAGTTCTAGATGAATGGACAGTTCTAGATGCAGTCACTAAAACATTATCCTAGGGCTTCAGAATCAATATCAACTAGGGAAATAGTGTTTTGATTTTTAAAGTAGATCAGAAGTCCAAGTATAAGGCATTTTGTCTCTTCCCAAGGAAGGAGAAAGTAAGGTTATGCTCAAGGTACCTGTAAAATACATGTACAGATGGAACTCAGTTTTCTGAAGTTTTCAGAGTTTCTGATTTGAATGATTATATGAATGTTCTTTGTAGGGAATGGAGAGTTCAACTTGTTCTCCTCTTCCTCAAACATGGAGATGAGGAGAATTGCTTGATTTCCTAGCTCAGTAGTAGAGATGGGTCTCAACAGGAACACCAAATTTAAACATCCCATTACCTCTGGGTTGAAATCTGAACCCTATCCAGATTTAGGTTGTGTGGCTTAGGCCCATCTCTGGTCAGTACCAAAGAGCCATGGGATTGGAATAGATCCTAATTAGAATATCAGACACACCTAATAACGTAGTTTAACTAACCAGACATCTACTACCCTCCTCATCCCTAACTAAAGGAATAATTCACTGAAGGTGTCACTAAAATATGCAGAAGGTAGAATTGTGGCCTAACAGTTTAAAAAAAGGAAAAAACACCTACACAAAACAAATACTCCATACTCAGCTCCCACAAAGGCAACATTTATGTCAGTCCATAATATCCAATGGCAGGATGAGTTGGCTGCTTTCACTTCTATCTAGAGAAAAGCAGAGATGCTATCCTAGAACGTTTTCCAGGTCAAGTGACCTTAACACCAAATTTGCTAATTTCTAATTTTAGTGTCTTCCTGGCTGCAGAATACAAGTTGCCCCTTCTCCTAAAATACTGTAACAATTTCTCAATGCAACATGGGCTGATCTCTGAGTATATTTCAAAAGGATTCTATTCCTATTCTAAACAAGGAACAAGAAGTTCACCAACTAAAGGTGTTCTAAATATCATTTGTTTTTTACATTGCTGTTCAATATATATTTATTCTTTACCCTGGAACGTGTAAGAACATAACACATCCATCCAAGCATCAGTTACTTAATACAGTGGTTTTCAAACTTTTTAGGCTGCATACCCCTTTCCAAATAATGTAGTCTACCACGCACCCCTATCTAAGATAGGGTCAGAATATACCTATGATTAGATTGCCAACTCTTACTAAATAAAATGCGCTATCCACCATTACAGAGTTTGCATACCCCTAAGGATATATGTACCCCAGTTTGAAAACCACTACCTTAATATATTTATCAACTTTACATTTACCCTAAGAGAAATTAATATATATGATAGTATAGTAAAATGATTGTTGTTTATGATCTTTGAACGTTCAGTAGAAAAACGTCTTGGGGGTGGTGAAGACCCCAACAATATTCAGCTCCTGAAAGAAATTAAATATTAAGGGTGCTAACCATAATGTTAGATCAAAATATCGTAGACATTCAGGTAATCATGGTTGAAGCTATTACAGAACACACCTCGTACAAAAAATAATATACATTTCTGGCATGACTTTCAAATATGCTGAGCACTCAGAGCAACGTTTGACTTTAATGAGCGTTATGGATGCACAATACCTCCAAAAATCAGGTCCTCACTATGTAGAGCACTTTTCATCCAAAGGGATCCAGAATCACAAATTGTGGACCTGATTCTGCAAGCTGCTCAGTGCTGGCTAATACTTATGCCTGCATGGAACCATACTGAAGTAAGTGAGGCTCTAAACAAGTAGAGAGATCCCAGTTGGAGGATCAGGTCTATATAGAAGGATCACTTCACCCACTACTAAAATGCAGCCAACTCTAGAGCAGAATGCAGCAGCTGTTTAGCCGAGTATTGCAAAGCTCTTCTGTATTCTGTTCCCTCCATCACGGATATAAAACAAAATTTCCCTTTATTAAAGTATATGCTTACTAAAAAAAAACCTTTACTATCCTATTTATTATCCTATGGGCATGATTAAATTGTGTGGTTAGAACAGAAATATTGTATTACTGCATATAAATGAATGAATGATTCTCAAATCATTTCCCCCTTTTGCTGTACTGCCAGCCTCAAGATTCAACAATCATGAGTTAGCGCCCACAAAAAAAAAAGTCATATGATTTTTTAAAATAAATACTTTTCGAGGTCTTTGTATTTGCATTCTGATTTAGGGGTCACATATTCCAACTTCTCTCCACAACCGTGAGGGCTAGGAACATATTCTTTTTTTAAAAAAAAGTAGTGATAGCTGTGATTCCCATGTAATGACATGACTTCAGGAACTAGGGCTTTAAAAAAAACCCACCCAGATATCACAGGACTCACAATAAAAATCACAGGAGTTGGTAACAGTGCTCGCCCATTGCATGATCTGATGACAGTGGTTGACTTTAATGGTATCTTTGCCTGAGCAAAGACCAATCAGGAATTAATTATAGTATTTCACCCATAGTCATTATTTTGTTACCTCAGTCATGGAGCTCCAGCACACTCAAACTTCCACTATTCCTGTAAATCCCCATTCTGGTGAACTCTCATTCTTCTAAATGCAACAGATAAATGTCTGTCTCTTCATTCTCACTCCTCGTGCTGTGGACTATTGATATTCATCCTCATGCTTAGTTTTATTTCTGTTCCAC
Organism: Macrochelys suwanniensis; assembly: GCA_033296515.1. NCBI lineage: Eukaryota > Metazoa > Chordata > Testudines > Chelydridae > Macrochelys > Macrochelys suwanniensis. The sequence goes on from CM065776.1 coordinate 146,981,951, forward strand.
TTCTGTTGTCCTTCATCTCTTCAGCTGTGCCTTAGTCTCTGCATTAAGGAACAAGCACCTAACCATGTGAATTCAGTGATAAGATTGATGACATGCTTAGAAACCAATTAGTGGGAAAACCTTACATGAATTCATGAAAGACTGTTACTTGAATGTAGTCGGACATACTAAGGAAAGCTCGTACTCTAACAAGCCAAATTGAGTTAGTTAATAATGCAAAGATGGCTGCTGAGGGAAATACTTGCTCATAATGTCTATACTTATTAGAACAGGTCCAGAAAGCAGAATTCAAACAGGGTAAGTTTAGTTTAATGCTTCTGCTTAAAGTAGCATTGTTACAAGCCAAAAAAACCCAAACTTATGTTCAGATTTCATTTCATTTGCTTGCAGCCATACCACTTAGGTCTGTGATCTCCTTAGTACTTACAAACTAAGCAGGGTCAAGCCAGGTCAACACTAACCTACATGCTGCTGAAAGTGGTGTTGCTTACCCAGTGTCCATCTTCCCTTGTTGTCAGTACTGACCCAATACATTAGTCTGGTGTTGAGGGGCTCTCAGCTACTAGAGGTGCCGTCTTCAGCATTAAATAAAAAGTTTCCAACTACTTTTGGTTATTAAAAATTCCAAGATGGCACTTTTCACGACAGGCATCAGTCCTGGAGAGATTTAAGAGACTCTCCTAACACAGCCACTCCATATAAAGAAGCAGATTCTGTGCCGCAATAGATTTTTTGAGGGCCAAAATTTTCAAAAACGACTCGCGATTTTTGGTGCCCAATTTGTGACACTTTAAGAGGTCCTGATTTCCAGGGGGCTGGTGCACAATGCTTTCTGAAAACTAGGCCATCTTTAAGGTGTCACAAGTTAGTCCCCCAAACGTTGAGGCAGCCAAAATCACTGTTGGTGACAAAAAATCTTGGCCAAGAGAACTGAAGGTTCATTCTATATTTTTCATTTCTCTCTTGCTTGAGTTCAGGTTTCCACAGCGTCAGCTTTGAAAATATTTTAACTGGTAAGGGGCTACACCGTGAGGTTTATCTTTCACCAGAGCCAGACCACGTACCACGCTGGAAAAGAAATATTTCCAACAGGCTTGCTGAGAAATACAAGCAATTCAGATTGAATTTAAAGGACACCCCGATGTCAGCAGTAATTGTAAGGTAAAACTCATCAGTCTTATCCTTTCAGGATACTGTAGACAGAGATCTTTAACAGGGTGATTATATGTGGGGATATATCTAGGAAAGCTATTTTAGGAGGTGTTATGGGCCAAATTTTGCTCTCACTTATACTGATGTAAAACAGAAATAAGTCAGTGGAGTTATTCCAGTTTTATACTAGCAAAATTTGGCCCCATTGTGGCAGTTTTATCTGCCTTTTGCACCATACACAGACTGTCACATGGTAATTAAGGCCCCTGACTTTACAGGCAAAGGGATTAGAGAGAGAGAGAGAGTTCTATAAAAATTAAAATACCAAGATGTATTCAAAGATTCTGCTTCTCTACATGTTTCGGGCAATGAGGTGCCCAGGACTAGGTACTCCAAGGTGTGGTGAGAGCATGATAAAAACTTAAATAGAATAGAACTTGCCAACATTTTAGAGGGACTGTTACCTCCCTGCTTTGACGCCTCATCATATGTAACCCAAAATTCCATTAGCTCATTTTTCTTGTTTCACGTTGCACACTCTTCACTAATTTGCTGTGCACTCTCATGCTACACTTTTTCTAGTCTGAGCGTGTTAGAGACTTCTCCCATTTAATGTCTCTTTCTCCCCCATCCCACGTCCACTGATAGTTTATCCTTATATGCTTCTAAGATGAATCTCATGGTGCTGTTATTTCTTACCAAATGTATCTATGTCCTTTTGTAATGTTTCTGACCTAACTGGTGTTCGCAGCATCTCCAACATTATTTGTGAATGACATTAACATGCTACAAACTTCCTCTTCCAGAATATTAATGAACAACCTCTTTTTTCAGTGCATCTGGGAGAACCAGCTGATACATCAGCCGGTGCTGGGTAGTGGTTTCTTATATCCTTTGCAATATTTTATTTTTGAACTCCAAACTTTGCAACTCTGACCAGCAAGCTTTTACTGTAGTATTTGAGGGGGATGTTACCTTTCAGGGTAACTGTGTTTTCCAAATGATTTTCCAATCAGATACTATTCTATCAGGATCCTCTTTCTAGGAAGCTTTTATTTGCTCTGAAGTCTACACTTGGACACCCATATTCACTGTTTCAGTGGGTGAACCCGGAACTTTTGCAAGTTATGGAAGAGAGGAGACAGCCATGTCTTCCTGAGCGCACACATTTCCTTGAGCAACTAATTCCTTGCTCTTTTGAGTAAGGGCAATGTTTGCAATTAGCCTCTCAACAAGGACTGCTGGACAAGGCATTAGCGTTACTAAAGGGCGTGACTGTGAAATCATAACATTGCGGTTTTTCCAACCACCTGGCAAGTTGTCCTCAGGATTCCTAAATCTAAAGCATCATTGCAGAGATGCAAGGCCCTGACCACAGATTTCCTTCAGTACAAATGGTGAAAATATTCTATAGATTTAACCACTGCCAAGTGGTTATTTCAAGTGAGGAAATAATTTCTCTCTGGAGAAAGATAAGCCACCACCCTCTTAAGTCCTTTGTTTTCTTGTGTCAATATTAACCCTAATCAGTACGCACTACTATCTGCATCCAGTATGAAAAGGGTTTTGAAATATGGATAGGCCAAGACAGGAGCGGTCACAAAAACCCCTATCAGCCCTGAAAAGTACACTCTGCTGACCATTGAAATGTTTTCCCTTTCTCATCCATTCTATGTAGTGATTTTGCAATATTAGCAAATCCACAAATGAGCCTTCTGTATTAGGAGAAAGGCCCTACAAAACTGCAGATGTGCGATTGTCTGAGAAGTTGGCCAGTTCTGCATAATCTCAATTTTCTTTTGTTTCTATGGAAATCTCCAACACCCCCAACTATCTGTACACCCAAGGTAAATTACCTCTTTTTGGAACAACTTGCATTTCTTTTGGTTCAATTTCAGATTGGCAGCTTTAATCTCATCACAGATCACTTGTAAATATATCAGTTCCTGTTCAAAGATTTTAGCAGCAGGATATCATCTAGGTATAGGAAACTGATGGAGAATGGCATGCCATGTACTACTCTGTCCATTCACATCTCTGAAGTGTGATGCATTGCACAAGCCAAAAGTCATCAATTGCCCCAGGAAAAGCAGTTTTTCCCCCATGTTTTTTGGACCACTTCCACTTGCCAATATCACTTTTAAGACCTAGTGTGGAAAACTATATAGAACCCACTAGAGCATCCATGGTATCACCTATTTATGGCAATGGATAAGAGTCCACTATAGTGACTTAATTTAATTTTCTGTTGTCCACATACAATCTGGTGCTATCATCTTTTGTCTTAAGCAGAACTATGGGTAGGGCCTAAGGACTGGTTGAAGGCTCAGTTATGCTTTCCTGATATAGGTCATTGAGACAATATAACCTCTCTTTCCTCTTTGCTATTGGGAAATGATGAAGTAGCTGCTTAATGGATCATTTCCCCTCAGTATCAATCTTGTGCTGGACCAGAGCAGTACTACTATTCTCTTTGTTGGACTAGGAGGACTCCTGATTCCTAACAGGAAGTCCCTTAGACTGTTTTGCTGCCCCTCATTAAAATGTTCCGGCAGAATGCTGGAACAAGATCAACAAAAACTGCACCCCTGCCCCTTTGTAGCTTTTCTTCTATACCAGCATTTGCAGATCCACTGGTTCACATTTTGCAACCATGGTTCCTGTTTTTACTGTTTTTCAGAAACATTCAGCAAACAAACAGAACTGTATTCCTGCTTCAGATTCATAAGAGCTTTAGCAGCTAAGATTTCCCTGAGAATCTAGGTCTCAGAGCAGGTCAAGACCACTCATCTTTCTCTTGCTGGAAAGTTACCACAGCGTATAGCTGTTATTACAGTTTCTGATCCTGGAAGTAGGACAACTTGGTTACGGCAAACCAATTGCATACATATAATTTGCCTCACCTGAGCCACATCTGTAAAGGGAGTTTCCAGACTGATTTTGTAAGACCCCGTTCTTGGAATTTATTACACTGTTATTAAGCTATAATGAAGTCCAAACCTTCTGGTCCATAGCAGTCAGGTTGCTGGTCACCTCATCGAGCCATCTTGCCATTCCAGACGAGGAGCTATGCAAATGGACTTCCCAATCTATTGGGAAACTTTTTAGTTGCTGCTCCAAAAGAGATTTCACTTCCACCTGCAAGTCATTTCTCAGCTCGGTGGAACAGAAGATACAGTCTGTCATCATGCTACAACGTACAATATTGTCACATCTCTGATGGGAGGTTCCAGGCAATCCAGCAAAGTACTGAACAGGATGGGGTTTTACAGGCAACAAAACTGTTCAGACTTCAGGGTTGGTCAAATACAAACAGCAAGTGCCCCCAGAGGTTACTCCTGACTCTCAGGTGAGGGATGAGCAAGACAGGATTTTGTTCAAAGGTGACCAAGCACTGCAGTAATCCTTAGTTTTAAGAGCTGACATCATCGGATGGATACACACTTCACACCTGGGGTATAGCATGCCTGAGACACGTCAGGAAATGTCTAAATATACTGGCCAAGTATGAATTGAGAGCATACATGGAGCAGTGTGAGTGTGCAAAGAGTGTAGTGATCAATAGACGGAGACTCTACAGCCTCATGAAATCCCAACCCAAGCCTAGGAAAAGGTCGGAACAGACAGTTTTCCTTTTAATGACAGGAACCACATGGTCATAGGAGATTTTAACTCCAATTTCTGAGCCACACAAAGCAAAGACCTCAGGCAACAGTCCAAGCTGCAGTGGGATACATGTCATAAGAGGTAGCTACAGACTCAGAACAATAGCAGAGATGAAACTGGAGACAACTGCTAAATCGTGGCAGACAGCAGGGGCCAAGGCCAGGACTAGTAGGATGTACAAAGAGCCTCAGACATCAGCTGGACTGAGGAAGGAGGGTCAGAAGAAACAAGATATATGAGCAATACACAGCACTATAGGATGCCAGTCAACTGAATGAAGGCATCAATAGGGTGGAAGCAAGTTCCCTGCAAAAGTCATAACACAGACAAGAGTGGGAGACAGAGTCAGTGACCAGCACACTTGAAGGACTGAGGCTTATGTACTCGTAACCGCTGGCCCCAGCAAGCCAGCAAATGCTGACTTGCACAAAAGACACAACAACAAAAATTATTAAGACGGAAAGATGTAGCAACTAGGGCTGTTGATTAATCATAGTTAACTCACACGATTAACTAAAAAAAAAATTAATCACAATTTAAAAAATTAATTGTGATTAATCGCAGTTTTAATCGCACTGTTAAACAATAGAATACCAATTGAAATGTATTAAATATTTGGATTTTTTTTTACATTTTCCTATAGATTATATCCTGTATTGTAACTGAAATCAAAGAGTATATTATTTTTGATTACAAATATTTGCACTGTAAAAATGATAAAAGGAATAGTATTTTTCAAATCACCTCAGACAGGTACTGTAGTGCAATTCTTTGTTGTGAAAGTGCACCTTACAAATATAGATTTTTTTGTTTGTTACATAACTGCACTTAAAAACAAAACAATGTAAAACTTCATAGCCTACAAGTCCACTCAGTCCTACTTCTTGTTCAGCCAATTACTAAGGCAAACAAGTTTGTTTACATTTACAGGAGACAATGCTGCCCTCTTATTTACAATGTCACCAGAAAGTGAGAACAGGCGTTTGCATGGCACTTTTGTAACTGACATTTCAAGGTATTTACATGCCAGATAAGCTAAACATTCATATGCCCCTTCATGCTTCGGCCACCATTCCAGAGGACATGCTTCCATGCTGATGACGCTCCTTAAAAAAAGTGTTAATTAAATTTGTGACTGAACTCCTTGGGGGGAGAATTGTACGTCCCCTGCTCTGTTTTACCCGCATTCTGCCATATATTTCATGTTATAACAGTCTCGGATGATCACCCAGCACATGTTCATTTTAAGAACACTTTCACTGCAGATTTAACAAAACACAAGGAAGGTACCAATGTGAGATTTCTAAAGATAGCTACAGCACTCGACCCAAGGTTTAAGAATGTGAAGTGCCTTCCAAAATCTGAGAGCGACGGGGTGTGGAGCATGCTTTCAGAAGTCTTAAAAGAGCAACACTCCGATGCGGAAACTGCAGAACCCGAACCACCAAAAAAGAAAATCAACCTTCTGCTGGTGGCATCTAACTCAGATAACGAAAATGAACATGCATCAGTCCGCACTGCTTTGGATTGTTATCAAGCAGAACCCACTATCAGCATGGACGCATGTCCTCTGGAATGGTGGTTGAAGCATGAAGGGACATATGATCTTTAGTGCATCTGGCACGTAAATATCTTGCGACGCCAGCTACAACAGTGGCATGCGAACGTCTGTTCTCACTTTCAGGTGACATTGTAAACAAGAAACGGGAAGCATTATCTCCTGCAAATGTAAACAAACTTGTTTGAGTGATTGGCTGAACAAAAAGTAGGACTGAGTGGACTTGCAGGCTCTAAAATTTTACATTGTTTTATTTTTAAATGCAGGGGTTTTTTTGTACATAATTCTACATTTGTAAGTTAAACTTTCATGATAAAGAGATCTCACTACAGTACTTATAAGGTGACTTGAAAAATAGTATTTCTTTTGTTTTTTACAGTGCAAATATTTGTAATAAAAATAAATAAAGTGAGCACTGTACACTTTGTATTCTGTGTTGTAATTGAAATCAATATATTTGAAAATGTAGAAAAAACATCCAAAATATTTAAATAAATGGTATTCTATTATTGTTTAACAGGGGATTAATCACAGTTAATTTTTTTAATTGCTTGACAGCCCTAATAGCAACCTGCATGGAACTTGGAGGGAAGAGCACAGGTTGCAGAAGGAAAACATGTGGTGGAGGCACCATGAACACACTCCTTATGCACGTGGGCTAGAACGCTAGCTGCAGCATCACTGAATATAGAGTGTCAGTTTAGTTTTAGAAGCATGGTGTCCCTTCATGTTATTGCTCAGTATACGGTACATGAACATTTCTACATCCTTTCCTGCAGACTTCCTGATTCTGCTAATTTGAGAGGTGTAGATGCCAGTGTGGTCTCACCAGACATGCTGTGCTGGAAGCTGCTGCAACCAGCTTCCTCATCATCAGAAAAGGTGTTTTCCAGCAACCTTGCTGCAAAGCCCCACGCTCAGAATCCAGTAAGCTGAAAGGCTCCCAATTCATGTGATTGATGCACCTCTTTGCCTATCTATTAGGTAGCAATCAGCACATGGTGCTACAGGTACAGGAATATTGTAAACACGATTAGCTTGCCATTTTTATAACAAACGAACAGGCTGAGAAGAAGATACTTATCTACCCTCTAAAATGCTGCATCAGTAGTTCAGTTACAGCTTCCTGCTGCCTTTGGCTCTGATGACTTGTAATAAAAACATAACCCCTTGCATTAGTTTTGACTTTACACTAGCCAGTCTTGTGCCGAGTTTCCCCAACATGATTGCTGGCACATATGTACAGAGTTTTCCCCAACTGTGCCATTCTGTTCCACTCTAGTATAGAGGCAACAGTGAAATTTGCAAAAAGGGTGGGTGGGGGCGGGAGTCATAAGCATATCAGAAAACTGACCTCTTCATATTACAAAAAGGCTGGGGTGGTCACGTGTAGGTATCTGTAATTATACCCCTGTGCTCCAAAGCAGTTCAAGTATTTGACCTACCCGTCTTCTCCAGATCCTTTAAAATCCTATGATCTTTGAACAAGTCAATGGAATTGTGATGAGCCAGGACTCCTGCAGCCAACAGATTTTCTGGGGCATATAATGCTACAGATGGTTCTCTGTTATTCCTGTTGGAGAATCTGAAGACCCTCCAAGTGACCGGTTTTATAATAGCAGAGCGCTCCCATGGATATAATATGCAATTAGCTGTCAGTTACACTTATTTGCAAAAAAGTTTAGCAGCTCTAATGCACTCTGGCTCTACCAATCAATTTTCCTTTCCCTACAGAAACTATTGCTAAGGTGGTGATGAATTTGGCTCTGGCTTGCTCAGCTGGGGAAGGAGGATAAGACAAAAAAGGAAAGGGCACTCTTCTTTTGCGTCAGTTCTGTTTAATTGATCTTTTATATCACAATAACTTATTAACATAACAAGCATTAGTCATTATGACTTCATACACGTGGTCAAGATTTTGACATAATAGGAAAATGTGCAGTTGCTTGTCAAAGAGACTAAGTACATCAAGATTATTATTTTTAAGTACTTTTAATTTTAGTTATGCATGAAGGCAACTTTGTCTGTTGAATTCCCTTGTTTGCAGTGTTTTGTTTTTTAATGTGAAATTTATGATAAATTAGCAGAACCTCTCTAGTTCACTCCTTTCTCCCTGTTCCTTTCCACATATTTCAGTACCACTAAAATGGACCAAATTCATCCCCATTGTAACTCCATTGCCTTCAGTGGAGATACATCAGGGATGAATTTGGCTCAGTATATTTATAGTGTTATGGTTATGATAAACTAACAAGAGGCTTGAAATTAAGTTACGTCCAGTGCGCCTATCTCATGTGCTTTTACCAAGTATAGAGGGGGAGATGCACAAGAATTTAGAGCAGGTATGTCAGCCTACATTTTGTTGGCATGTCACAATCATATAATTTAAGGCTTGTTGGTGTTTTCTACAACAGACACAACAAGATTTTTTTCCAATCTACCTATGTTGCTGAAACCTTTGATTATTAAAACAATTTACTTTCCACCCTTAATGTCATTTACTTTTTGCACTTTGTTCATCTTATGTGCTAAAACTACACAGCAGTTTCTTTGAATCTCAAACCCCTTAAGAAACTGATTTGTTCTAAATACACTGGTTAAAATCCTGTTCCCACTTAAGTCAATGGCAAATCTCCCATTGACTTAAAAGAAGTTAATGGACAAAATCCCGGCCACATTTTTTAATCCATGACAACATTTTCTGTTGTAGTTAGGGTTTGTAATTCCCTTTAAAAAACAACTACATTTTGGGCCTAAATTAAGTGCATTTCACCCCCTATGAAATGTGTCCTTTTAAGATACAAGTCTTGAAAGAAAGGAATTAAGACATCCTCAAAACGCCATCAGACATTTTTATAATTCTATCTTTCCTGAACACACTCAAGTTGAATGAGCTGTTTTGGGCCTGCAGTTGGCAAAGTCATTTTCACATAGCATTACTAGCAGGTACTGATAAGCAAATGGCTAGGGAGCTTGTCCTAGCCTGGACAGTCAGAATGAGGCAGGTTGACTATATAATGGTTTCATCTCAAGGGTGGATTCAGTAGTGGCCATACTGGTCACAAATAGGCATGAAAACATTGCCCATAGTCACATGCTGAGATCTGCCAGAGCAGCAGCTTGCAATGCAGAATGTGCTGCCCTGATAACATGCAGATATGCAACCACTTTTTCTATTCTCTTTTGAAAATATCAGATTTGAGTCTTTACAGCATTTTAAAAAATCTCCTGCAGTTTCAAGCTTTTTAGTGCTCCAGCCTTAGGCAAGAGGTTATTTCTAACATTGGAAATAAATATAAAACGAGAAGATCTCTATAATGCCTGCCAGGTGAACACCTTTTAAAGAACAGTATTCACTTGGAAGGCCAAGAAATAAGGTAACAACAAAACCTCAGGGAATTATTTAAAGTAATGGGGCCTTTTCCCTTCATGTCACTTTACCAAAGCAATAATGAGCTGCAAGACTTAGTAACAAATATATTCATATTTATTTTATACTTATATAATATTTCCTTTCCTATATTAGATGGATAAAAAGAAATATGTTAGCATCATATGACTATCACTCAGTTATCCAAGAACTATCAAGATTCGGTGCTATTGAATCCGTGACTCCTTCTGGAAGACAAACAGCTATAGTTATATTCAAAGACATCATTTCAGCATGTAAAGCAATGAATGCTTTCCCAGCCAACAACCCAAGCAGAAGGATCCAATGTGTTTGGCATCACAAATTCATGTCTGAATATAAAATGTCAGGCCACAGAAAGGTAAAACTTACAAGTTATTAAAAATTTGTATTAAATTGTTTCTATACAATAATTAATACAGTAATAATCAACAAATAAAAAGGCACAACAAGGATCGACCCCCCCAAAAGTGTATTCACTTATTAAAATCCTTTCAGTGAGGATAAACAGATGAGCTTCAGGAGCTTGATCTTCACCAACAATAAAAATTAGAGTTTTGATTTCTTCCCAAAGAAGCTCATAATAGCATTCATGCATTCGTCAGATAACCACCTTTCCCTGAGGAGTTCACACTCTTGACAGTTAACTGCATGCAGCTTCTCCTTTTCCACACCTCGTATTAACTGCTTTGACAGAGCCAAGGACTGGGAGAAGAAAAACAAAACAAAAGCTCACAATTAGTGAGGCATACATAGTACAAGTTATGTTATTCTACACATCCCCTCATTCAGCATTCTGAAAAGTAGCATGTATTCCAGACAGATATTTAATTTGGCATTTTACATATGGGCCGCTGGTTTAATTGCTGCTAAGACTACTTAGTTGGGTGTGGTTTCAGGAGGAACAATACATCCATCTAGTCAATGCTCAGAATGTGTGTGGACAGATAAGTGTGAATTGGGAATTTGTTAGACTACCTGCAGCTCCAAATATAAATTTAGTTATTATAAACTGCTGGTATGAGTATGTCTATTATGAGACCAGCTCATTATGTTTTTCTACACATTCCAAGCAGTCAGAAAAGAGCTGGACTATGGATGTAGGTTATTTTCTTTTCGGGAGAGAAATGAGTGTGCAGAGATTCAGGATTTTTTTCCATAGGTTGTTCGTTGGTTTGTTTAGTAATCCACTTTTGAAGGTGCTGAGTAACCATCACTCCTGGTTAAGTCAGTAAAACGAATATCCTGCATGACAGCAGTTGTAGCAAACTTGTAACTATTAAATACATTAAAAAAAGCTGTTGAAACCAGTATCTCTGTTAACCCTGCAGGAGTTAGCATCCAGGGTAATTGCACATAATGTTCAAGTGGATTAACAGCTCATTTCTTAAAGGTACTTGAGTGACAAGTGATGAGCCATAAATGCAAGTGCATCTTGCCAACTTCAACCAGGAAAGCCTCTGGGATAAGAGGCAACTGTGACATTAATTCCTGGAGGGAAAACCATATGAACAACCAAGCTTGAGAAGAAAGCTTAGGTTGAGGTTTGTTATTTTTTCAATTACCAATAAAACCAAACCCCGAGAGGATAAGTTTGGACTCTATATAGTACCCTGCTATAGTGTCTTCTCACAGGAGAGCGGGAACTCTCTTGTTACAGGCTATATATACACAATTTTTAAATACTAACGTTTTTGGGGAGAGTTGCATAAGCTTTAAGTCTTATCCAAACTTCCTTTTGAAAAGCCCTGTCAGGGAAAACCTCAGTCACAAGTCCCTGGGCACACGCTTCCCCTGCAGTCAACTTCTTGTTGAAAAGAAGCATCTCGTTTGCCTACATGAAAGAAAACAAAAGACTGTTAATCTAATAAAAAAGAAAAGAAAAATAGAGAAACATAAACCTTCTACTTTTTCATAGTAGAAAAGGAAACTTAAATGTTGCCCGTTAATTTATGTTCTCTGAAAAGGGTTTGGCCACAGGTACTCACTGAGGGGTTGCATCTCAGAGCATTGTGGGGTAGCTGTACAGCTGTCAGAGAATCTGGCACAGGAAGGGCCATCCCCTCAGATCACCCCAGATTAGGTAATGTCAAAGCTAATTGTTACTTCCTCAGTTATTCTAAATTCTCCAGAACAGGGACTGGCATTCTGTAAATTGCTGAAGAGATAATCCTTTGTCTTCCTAGTGACTATAAAGCAGCTGTTTCCCCATGTACTATACAAAATGGTCATCATTTACATTGAAAATTTTTGTTAACATAGAGGCAATATATACCTGATATAACTATTTAAAACTGCCAGAATTATCACTGTGGTGAATTTCCTAAGTAACAGCTAATGGGAATTATGCAACTATAATAGGAAGATAAGATCTGCTCTATTTTGATTGTGTGAATTTAAGCCTTTTTATTGGATTTTTTTTATTCCTACTGCAGGTTCAGAATAGAGAAATGCATGAGTTTGTGGATAGGAGACTAACAAATAACTCAGCCATTAACATGTAGTAGAGAAAGGTTTTGGAATTTGTGAAAAAGTTTCCTAACAAAACTGAGGAAAGACTGAATATATAGTTTTCCCAAAGGCTCAGCAGGAGTACCTACAACTACTGCTCCCTGCCTGACAGAGGTGCTCAGCTGAGGGGTGCTTTTTAGTGCAATATCCTTCCTGACAACTTTACAACTGCCCCCAGCATTGCTGGAGGAAAGATGCAAGCCCTCAGTGAAAGCTGAGACACATGGTTTGGGGGAGAAAGGGAGAGAGAGAAGGGTTACATACCTCTGGCAGTGGATTTTTTTCTTTAGTTTTGATATTCAGTTCTCTTTATTTCAGTGCCCATGGTGATACTATTTGACTACTGTCCTCATGTTTAAAAAATGAAAGTTTTATTAAGCAGAGTGCAAAGCACAATGGGAGTAGGCTCCATTTAAATGACTCTCCCACAGTCACCCTTCTCACTCATGTAGCTGGATGGCACTACTGAGGAAAACTGGAGTTCAGTAAATGTAGGTAGAAAGTACTAAGTTAAGTACAGACTTGTGTTCTCTTACCTTGGATAAGCCCATTATCTTTGGAAACATGTAAGAAGAACATCCTTCTGGACTCTGTCCGAGTTCACTAAATGGGGTGTGAAACGTGGCCTATTAAAGAGTAAATCCAGTTTTAAAGTGAGGAATCAACCATTACATTTGTCATTTTACATGGAAGAAAAATACTAGAGTCTAGTTTTTATGTTCAAGTCTTGACTACAATGGAGTTGCACCAGAGATTAGAGTGACCCATTACTTTTACAGGCTTTAAAACACAATTTAGTAACGTGGTGTGATAGGGTGTTCACCCACACCAGTCCTGAAGGGGTTAAGGTAGGTTAGATGGGCCAACTAACCACATAGGCTGCACCTAGAGGGGAGGTAGCAATCAATAAAGCTTAATTAAGGATGAAACTCACCTGGGCAGGAACAGGTGGGGGCTCTTATAAATCTAAGAAGCTGAGACCAGAAGGGGAAGGGGGGGGACGGGACAAGGGGAAATAGCATGTAATCACTCTCTGACAGGAGGGAGGTTTGCCAGATTACAGGGTCCAGCAAAAAGCCAAAGCAGAAAGTAGTCATAGGGAACAGAGGAAGCTTAGATGGGGGGTAAACCCAGAGGAAGTAGGACAGAGCCTAGGGAAGAAGTAACCAGGGCTGGGAATAAGTAGATCATAGTTGCAGAGCATAGGGTCCCTTGGGCTGGCACCCGGAGTCACAGGTGCTGGAACTAGAGGTGCTACCGCACCCCCTGTCTTGAAGTGGTTTCCATTACATACAGGGTTTACAATTTGGTTCAATGGCTCTCAGCACCTCCACTATACAAATAGTGCCTGCACCCCTGCCTGCAGTAGAGGGCAGGCCCGGGTTCCCCTATCAGCCACTGGGAAAGTGGCACAGTCTTGGACTTAGAATAGGGGACTGCCTGGAACAGCAGAGACACAGCTTGTTCAGAGAGACAGACCAACCTCTGGAAGGGGAGAACTAAAGTGACCTGACCAGACCACTGAGTTATAAAGACGACAACTACCCAGAATCCTGGAGGGTGAGACAGACAGCGGACTGAGTGACTGAAGAAAGGGATATCCAGTTGGTAGTGAACTAATCCCCAGATGAGCCTCAAAAAGGAGTGATAGTGATGAGTAGTGAACCCCATTACACATTGTTAATACACAGCTTGATTCTCTCTACACATACAAGACCCAATTGTGTTATAGAACACAATCCCTTGACCGGGTTTAAACAATCTCCCAACATGATTAAATTGCCTATTTAGAGAGGTTTATAGCGCTGTTGGCCAAAACCATTGTCAGGGTAACTGAACCAGCAACAGCTTTCGTGGGCTACAGTCCCATTCCATTCTATGCATCCGATGAAGTGGGACTGTGGCCCACGAAAGCTTATGCTGAAATAAATGTTAGTCTCTAAGGTGCCACATGTACTCCTGTTTTTTTTGCTGAACCAGCAACAGCCATATTTAAACACAATAGCGCCTAGCAGAGTTTCAGTCACAGTGGGGACACAGCCTAATAAGGAATCAATAATGGTATAACAAGCTCATTTACAGGAGACCCAAGGCAGGATCCAAGAGTTACAAAGGGCCCAATTCTGGCAGTGAATTCCATGCACAGAGTGTTTGCAGGACTGGACCCAAAATTTGACTACTGAAAGCCTTTTGGGGAAAAAAATCCTAATACGTACGTGCAGCACTTTTCCATATAGAATATTTACATACATTTCCCCCAGAAGTTAAATAGTGTAAATAGGTAAATAGCATAAATACATGCAAAAATATTACTTCTGAACTGAACAGTTCTTAATTTACAGCAGTACAGACAAGTTGTCTGTAAAGGATCATGGCTCCTTTCTTTAAAAAAAAACCAAAAACATTGTAAGACTTTTTTCTCCCCACTTAAATTCTATTACACACTTGCTTCAGAGCTGAAACCTTGAACATTTTAATAAAGAAGTTATGGCAAAAGTGCACAATGTGATGTCACATGGAACTCTAAACTAGCTGGAAGTTGAAACTCATTAACAGGGTAAAAAAAATAAAAATGAACTGCTGGATTTCACTGAGTATCTTCTATTTTAAAAACATAAATATGCATGCAAATTGAGTATGAATCTCAAGTTCCTGCCAAGTTTCCAATACCACCCTCACCGTAATAAAGGCAGGGCACCTCTACTCTATTACAAACATTTAATTGTCTCACTGATTAACTAAGTTTTCATTTAAAAAAAGATGTACTGTATACTAATTTTTGCACGTAATATATCAAATCTTAGAATGATGAACTACTATCCAACTGATTGGCAGAAAAATGTTTGATTGATATAAATGCTGAAGCAACAATCTGAGATTGGTACCCATTAAAGATTACTTTTTTAGCTCAGGAGGTGATAGGTTGTCTTTAAAAAAACAAAACAACCACCCTAGAGTTTTTATATCCTAGGTTTGCCTCCATATGATGTGCATTCATTTCTCTTCCAAAAGTCTTTTCTATCTGAGTATGGACCTTCTGTACCATTAGATAATGGCAATAAATATGCCAGCCATGTAAATTTGAGTGAACATCTCTCTCATTATATTGGTATGGGGTATCACATTCAGTATAAAATTTATCTTCTGCTCACACCAAACCTGGACACAGCTTCTAGCACCATCGTAGGACTCAGTTTTTGTACAATATCTAATATGAGATGGTAACAATACATCATTTGTTCTATTTAATGTTTACCAGATTTTTGTTGCCACAGTTTCCTTGCAACAGAGAACAGTAACCCAAATTAACAAGACAAAACCATAGAATTCTCCATTCCACACTAGGTGTTTAAGGATATAGCACAGAAATAATATCTCTTGTTTGAGGAATAAGAAAATGGGCCTCAAGACCAGAGAGAACATTAATTGTGTAGAAGCGGTAAAGAACAATTTACAACAAATGAAAGAGAGATGCTTCCTATTTTGTGAAGTAACAATCCATATGTATTTGATTTTATGTCAAGCTTTAGCATAGCTCTTTGTACAGTAAATTTGGTAATCTCAGCCATCTCTGATCTGGCTAAAGAAAAGCTGTCATGAGGTTTTAAATTTGGTAAAGTTAGTTTATTGTATTCCGATTCTCTAATGGCATTGGTTATAGTTGGTTTAAAATAGCCTAATTGTTAACAAATTCATTAAAAGCATAATTTCACATCATATACCCTTTACTGTGACAAGATGTAATGACTTTTTCTTCAACAGAGCTCATATCGAGTCTCATTGTTCTTGGTGGCGGTGTTCAAATTACACTGGTCTACAATTTTTGAGAAGTCGTCTGCTTCAGAGATAAAATGTGCTATTTAGTATGTATTTTGATGTGCTGAATTCAAATATGACAATTAAAACAACTGATTGGCTACTGTTTCTAAGATCTTTAAGTTTTTACATTTTATGTCTATGTATATTGTGTAGATAGTAGAGTTTTAATCATAAATTGTATGACCTAGGTTTTTTCATGTGTTTATGGTTGCTTTACATGATACTATTTCACCTGTCCTGTTTATGTAACACTTTAAAAATCAGCAAAGGGGTTATATAAATAAAATTTAGTATGAAACAAAAGGCAAAAAACTATTATGTCCATAGTTTAGTCCTATTCAGTGTCTACTCGGCGCTTCTTGGCTTGTCTCTTGTATTCATTAAATGGAGCATCTCTTGTCACTGTCCAGCAATAGTCTGCAAGCATTGATGGGCTCCATTTGCCCTGATAGCGTTTCTCCATTGTTGCAATGTCCTGGTGAAATCGCTCGCTGTGCTCGTCGCTCACTGCTCCGCAGTTCGGTGGAAAAAAAATCTAGATGAGAGTGCAAAAAATGTATCTTTAGTGACATGTTGCAACAAAGGCTTTTGTATGCCTTGAGGAGGTTTTCCACTAACAACCTGTAGTTGTCTGCCTTGTTGTTTCCGAGAAAATTTATTGCCACTAACTGGAAGGCTTTCCATGCCTTTTTTTCCTTGCCACCCACTGCATGGTCAAATGCATCATCTCGAAGAAGTTCACGAATCTCAGGACCAACAAAGACACCTTCCTTTATCTTAGCTTCACTTAACCTTGGAAAATTTTCCACGGAGGTACTTGAAAGCTGCTTGTGTTTTGTCAATGGCCTTGACAAAGTTCTTCATCAGACCCAGCTTGATGTGTAAGGGTGGTAACAAAATCTTCCTTGATTCAACAAGTGGTGGATGCTGAACACTTTTCCTCCCAGGCTCCAATGACTGTCGGAGTGGCCAATCTTTCTTGATGTAGTGGGAATCTCTTGCACGACTATCCCATTCGCAGAGAAAACAGCAGTACTTTGTGTATCCAGTCTGCAGACCAAGCAAGAGAGCAACAACCTTCAAATCGCCACAAAGCTGCCGCTGATGTTGGTCATAGTTTATGCACCTCAAAAGTTGTTTCATGTTGTCATAGGTTTCCTTCATATGGACTGCATGACCAACTGGAATTGATGGCAAAACATTGCCATTATGCAGTAAAACAGCTTTAAGACTCGTCTTCGATGAATCAATGAACAGTCTCCACTCATCTGGATTGTGAACGCTGTTGAGGGCTGCCATCACACCATCGATGTTGTTGCAGGCTACAAGATCACCTTCCATGAAGAAGAATGGGACAAGATCCTTTTGACGGTCACGGAACATGGATACCCTAACATCATCTGCCAGGAGATTCCACTGCTGTAATCTGGAGCCCAAAAGCTCTGCCTTACTCTTGGGTATTCCAAATCCCTGACAAGGTCATTCAGTTCACCTTGTGTTATGAGGTGTGGTTCAGAGGAGGAGGATGGGAGAAAATGTGGGTCCTGTGACACTGATGGTTCACGACCAGAAGTTTCATCCTCTTCCTCGTCTGACTCAAGTGAGAATGATTCTGGTGCATCAGGAACCGGCAGTCCTTCTCCGTGGGGTACTGGGCGTATAGCTGATGGAATGTTTGGATAATGCACAGTCCACTTTTTCTTCTTTGACACACCTTTCTGAACTGGAGGCACCATGCAGAAGTAACAATTGCTGGTATGATCTGTTGGCTCTCTCCAAATCATTGGCACTGCAAAAGGCATAGATTTCCTTTTCCTGTTCAACCACTGACGAAGATTTGTTGCACAAGTGTTGAAGCATATGTATGGGGCCCACCTCTTGTCCTGATCTCCAATTTTGCAGCCAAAAGAAAGGGGATAGGCTTTCTTAACCATAGTGGTTATACTGCGCTTTTGTGATGCAAAAGTCACTTCACCTCAAACATAGCAGATGTTATCTGCACTGTTCACACAAGTACGAGGCATCTCTGCTCACTTTGGCTAAACAGAAATGTGTTCCTTTGCAAAATCAGACACTGACAAATAAGAGAGCACGACACTGTATGATTTCTAGAGCTGATATAGGGCAATTTGTTCAGCAGAGTGATGTAAGCTTCATTATGATTGCCTCATCCATGACTTCTAGGAATAACATGATGCAATTCATATCATGTATGACGCAATACCAGCTTCAGATTGCATCATTCATTGTTTTGCCTAAAAAGCAAGTACTGTCCAAACCCAGTCACAGATTTATTCATAGATCCAGTCAAAGATGTATTTTAGTCATTTCTGGTTTAAATTGAGATCCCTTCCCTTTATAACTCACTTATCCTCCGCCATTCCCAAGTCAAGGGTCGTACATACTGACCCAATAGCATGTCTTGAAAACTAGAGCCAATCAACAATTTTAAGCATCATTTTTGTTCTCAGTGACCCAGAATTAGTAAAGTTTGACTACATTTATTTCAGAAGCATTTTGGCTGTAGAGCAGTGTTACAGGCCATATCTACACGAGAGAAATTATCATGGGTATAAGAACATCAGTTTAGTTACACTAGTGCAAACCCCTACTGTAGATGGGCTGCACTGATGCAAAGCAGTGCTTACAAAGGTGCAGCTTACCTTGGTAAATTTCATTCCCACAAATGTCTAGCATAGACAGGGATTTACAAACACTGGATTGAGATCAGCCATGCAGGTTACTTACCCTGTCAGTAGCATACACAATGTCAAAGAGTCCAAGAAGAGTTACAGAGATTCCAACAGCTGGACCATTCACCACTGCAATCAGTGGCTTAGGGAAATCAATAAAATGGTTGACAAAGTTCCTGGAGAGGGGAAGGAGCAGAATTTGTCAGGATGACACATGAACTTTTGATGGGGAAGACCAGTCTTTTGCAAAACTTGAGACTAGTTACATAGTCTATGTTTGTGTAATGCTATACTATGAAATGTATGGTGTTTATCTTTCCCAACGTCCATTAACAAAGAACACAGAATCTATGTTAGATACCTACACTTCCTCTCCAGCTAGGATTCACATGACGTGCTCAGTGCTAGTTTCTTAAAAGCTGAACTGCACATCAAATTATGAAAATGCCTTCCATTCCCTTCAAAAACAGGTAATAAACAAGCTAAGGAGGACAGGAAGCACATCATTGTTTAATAACTTACTTTTATCCCCATACATCCGATTTCCATTCTTGAGACATTCATCCCTTCTTCAGCTGTTTAGCTTCTATTCTGCCATGATTCCCCAGCATGCTCCAGGCTAATGATGTCATAACTCTACCATGGAGCCTCACTACTACTTGTCGATACAGGATCATGTAAGGGTGTTCTATTGTATTCTACACAATTATTTTATATCCTGAAGGGTACAACACATGTTTGTTTTGGGATGTCAGCAGCATAATGAATACAAGGGCACCACAAGAGTAAGAGGGAGAAGGCCTGACAGAATTTGAAAGAAAAACCAAACAGGTGACATTTTAGGTATTGTGCTGAATCCCCTACTTAGCATGATTAATGTGGGCATTTACCACATACTGAGGTGAAAGTAGTTTACAAAATAGATCTGGGTCTTGTTGTCTCTTGGGGGGAAAATTGAGGTCCACAGACCGCGTGCCTAAATGAGGACATAGTCCTGCAACCCTTCACTTGCAGTTTATCTTTAAATATTGGATAGAAAGCAGCAGGTACCTATCTACTTTAGGGTTTTCTAGTGTGCATTACTGTAGTATCGGATGCTTCAGTCAGGAATCCAAAACAAGAGTATTTCCCAAGTTTCCTTTTCAAATTTATAAGCACACAGAAGCAATGGTGAAGGTAAAAGATCTAATCCTCTTTTTGCTTTATATCTAAAAATCAGTTTCTGCCTGTTCGAAGATATATTCCAGCCAGTGTCATCCCACATACCTGCCCTATATTTGTCCTGCATCTTACTGCACTGTATTATCTCTCAATCTACCTTAAGACTGTAAACTGTAATTTCTCACTGTTCAGCATATAAGGAGAAAGTGTGGTTTTGCAGTGAAGGCACGAGATTGGGACTCAAGAGGTGTTCACAGTTCCAGGCCTAGTCTACACTAGAAAAAGTTTGCTGGTATAGTTACATGAGCAAACCCTCCTCATGGAGATGTAGCTTATACCAGCAAAGGAGTGCTCTTGCTGGTACAGCTTCTACTGGTTTCCTCAACAAAATAAGCTATATTGCAAAACTACGTCTACACTAGAGCTTTTGCCAGTACAGAAATGTCATTTTAAAAAATAAAAATCCCACAGTCATCCCTAACTGACATTACTATATTGGCAAAGGTTTCTAATGCAGACCTGCCTCATGTCCTCATCTGTAAAATGTGGTTAATACTTCCTTTCTCCCACTCTTGTCTATGTACACTGTAAACTCTTTGAGACAGAGATCTCTCTTACTATGTGTATGTACTATACAGGCCTACTCTTGGCTGGAGCTTTTAAGCCTGAGTTAAGTCAAGTAAATAATATCCTACCCTTTACAGTAGTGTATGCACATACAATATAAAAAAAATCCTACTCGAGTAACACTGCACCATCTTTTGCCATCTTCTCTATTCCACCGGATGGGATATTGGTAAAGTTATTCAGGTCATTTCCACTACAGTAATAATCCCCATTTCCTGCAGACAATATAAAGACAAAAATTTCTGAATAGGCAAAATAAAGAAACTGAAGCTTTCTTGTCATGTTTAGAAGAGAGCTTTACTTAACCTAAATGTCTAAAGTGATTAAGAAGTTGCTTCAAAACAAACAGTTCCTTGTTAAAGGATATCTTCAACCTAAAAATATTAGTTCTGATATTTTTAACCTATTATTGTTACAAGTAATGCCTAAGAGCAGTGAAAATGAAAGTTAGGGGTAAAAAAATTCAGTTTGCTTTTTGCATCTTATCACGCTTTGTGAATAGTCAGTTTCACTGTTTCCACTGCATAGTAAGTCAGCTTCCACTGTCTGTATGGGTCTTTCACACAGCAACAAAGGAGAGAACACACATTTAAAAACAAATAGGAAAATACAATTACAGATTTTTCCTCTCCCCTCAAAACTGACAGGGGAATCTAAATTACTTAACTAAAAAACAAACAAAACCCTAAATTTCATGTTGTGTCCCTTAAAAAAAAATAAAATAAAATAATAAAAAAAAAAAAGACAGTAATCTACAGTGAAGACTACAAAGACTAGCATCTTACAATACAAGGCTACTGGGGACACAATTTTCAAACAGGAAGGGTGTGGTTAAAAGTTAGAACACATTTACTGGATGATTCTTTCCTGTTTCTAGAACGTATTATATTCTATCATGATGGCTGAAGGCTCCAATCCTGTAAACACTTATACACATTCATAACTCTGTGCCCCAAGTAGTCCTTTTTACTAATCAGTGGCATAAAGTTATGTGCATAAGTATTTGCAGGATTGGGCCCCCGCCAGTTGTTATGGTTCTCTGAGAATACCACCCAGATACCAGTGATGGGTGGCCTACAAATGCCAACAAGAACTACCTTTCTTCCTGCTTTAAGGGTAGTATGAGCAAAGTTACTAGTATTGGTACAAAACCCAGTATCTTGAATGTGTGTTAAAAAGCAAATTTTAAAGATGGACATGACATGCATTCAGGGCTCACAGACCATACAAGAGAAGTTAAGATTTTTTAATTGATCACAAGAAAACATGCAAGTGTAGTTTTTCTATTAGCTTATCAAGAACAGTTATTTCTACTATGTTGATACATATTATAAATAACCAAACTGTGACTACAGCAGAGAATTTTTAACAAACAAAACAAAAACCTAAGAGCAACACCCCCATGCTGGCGATGAAGTATGCAAACTGTACAAACATATCAAAATTGATATTTTCCAATATCTTTCACAACTTAGCATCTCAGAAGGATTAAGAGAGGCAGAAGGAAGTGCAAATCTGCTAAAGAACTTATAACATTATCTTGAAAGGATTCTGCTGTGACACTTTGGAAAAAAATTAATCATGTGATTAATCACGCTGTTAATAATAGAATACCATTTATTTAAATAGTTTTGGATATTTTCTACATTTTCACATATATTGATTTCATTACAACACAGAATACAAAGTGTACAGTGCTCACTTTATACTTATTTTTTTATTACAAATATTTGCATTGTAAAGAACAAAAGTAATAGTATTTCAATTCACCTAATACAAGTACTGTAGTGCAATCTCTATCATGAAAGTTGAACTTACAAAATGTAGAATTATGTATAAAAAATAACTGCATTCAGAAATAAAACAATGTAAAACTTTAGAGCCTACAAGTCCGCTCAGTCCTACTTCTTGTTCAGCCAATCGCTCAGACAAACAAGTTTGTAGGAGAGAATGCTGCCTGCTGCTTGCTTACAATACCACCTGAAAGTGAGAACGAGCGTTCGCAAGATATTTATGTGCCAGATGCACTAAAGATTCATATGTCCCTTCATGCTTCAACCACCATTCCAGAGGACATGCATCCATGCTGATAATGGGTTTTGCTCAATAACTATCCAAAGCAGTGCGGACTGATGCATGTTCGTTTGCATCATCTAAGTCAGATGCCACGAGCAGAAGGTAGATTTTCTTTTTTGGCGATTCGGGTTCTGTAGTTTCCACATCAGAGTGTTGCTCTTTTAAGACTTCTGAAAGCATGCTACACACCTCATCCCTCTCAGATTTTGGAAGGCATTTCAGATTCTTAAACCTTGGGTTGAGTAATGTACCGATCCTTAGAAATCTCATATTGGTACCTTCTTTGCATTTTGTCAAATCTGCAGTGAAAAAGTG
Organism: Macrochelys suwanniensis; assembly: GCA_033296515.1. Taxonomy (NCBI): domain Eukaryota; kingdom Metazoa; phylum Chordata; order Testudines; family Chelydridae; genus Macrochelys; species Macrochelys suwanniensis. The sequence goes on from CM065776.1 coordinate 147,004,938, forward strand.
TTCTTAAAATGAACACTATGTGCTGGGGTCATCATCTGAGATTGCTATAACATGAAATATATGGCAGAATGAGGGTAAAACAGTAGGAGACATACAATTCTCCCCAAGGAGTTCAGCAACAAATTTATTTAATGCTTTTTTTTAAACGAGCGTCATCAGCATGGAGCATGTCCTCCGAAATGGTGGCCAAAGCTTAAAGGGCATACGAATGTTTAGCATATCTGGCACGTAAATACCTTGGAATGCCAGCTACAAAAGTGCCATGCGAATGCCTGTTCTCACTTTCAGGTGACGTTGTAAATAGGAACGTTGTAAATGTAAACAAACTAGCATCTGGCTGAGCCAGAAGTAGGAGTAAGTAGACTTGTAGGCTCTAAAGTTTTACACTGTTTTATTTTTGAATGCAGTTATGCAATTAACAAAAAAAATAAAAAAAAAAATCTATATTTGTAAGTTGCACTTCACCATAAAGAGATTGCACTACAGTACTTGTATGAGATGAATTGAAAAATACCATTTATTTTGCCATTTTTACAGCACAAATATTTTAATAAAAAATAATATAAAGTGAGCACCATCTACTTTGTATACTATGTTGTCATTGAAATCAATATATTTGAAAATGTAGAAAAACATCAAAAAATATTTAATAAATTTCAATTGGTATTCTATGGTTTAACAGTGTGATTAAAATAGCGATGAATCGCGAATAGTTTTTGTAATGACTATTAATTTTTTTGAGTTAATTGCATACGTTAACTGTAATTAATCAACAACCCTAGAAAGAAAGAGGAAGGAAGTGTTCTTATTTTAGTTTCCTTGTTTACACACAGTTCTGCCTTAGTATGCTAATGGTTATCTAGATCAGTGGTGCGCAAATTGGGGGGGTGCAAAAGGTTCTGGGGGGGGGGGGGGGAGAGGCGTGAAGAAACTTCAGCCTTTCGCTCTTTTACTAAAATATACAAATATCACTTTTCACAGGAGACTTACTAGCACCCCATTGCCACCCTTACTTCTGTGCTGCTGCTGGTGGCAGCGCACCACTGATCTGTCAACATTATATTTAGTAGGCATAAGGTAAAATTCATCTCTTCTAAAAAAGTAAAATAAATTTGGTTGAGAAGCCCGTGAAATGTGATACCTGTTATTACAGTTATGACTGAGTCATCCTTGGCAGCTTCTTCAAGTGCTTGAATAATTTCTCTATACATCTATGTAAAAGAAGGATTAAAAAAAGAACATAAGAAAAAAGCTGTGATGTCACAAAAGAATACCTATACTGAAAATCAAGAATTTGGAAGGGCCAAATTTTCCAAGGACTGCCTCTAAAATTGTGCCTGCAATGTATGCACACAGGTCATGTATGCCTGCAACAGTTAAATATTGCAGGTCTGATATTTATATCTAGAGGACAATGTGCGTAAAATTTCAGGTGCAAGTTTGAAAGCCAGAATGAGGCCCCTTGAAAAAGTGCATATGGATTGGATAAAACTTATTTTAAAACCTGACAAAATGACATTACACATGTGAATTTAAAAAAAGTTTAAAATATAGTAAACAAAGGATCAGATTCCAGTCCCTAATCTGGCTGCCAGCTTTGCAGCTCCTACATCAGGATTCCCCTGAGCATTCTATGCTGCTGGAAGTAGTTGCAGAAGCAGATCAGCTATCTAGACATACATGCAACTTTGCTAAAACCAGTTTAGGGAATTTTACATATTCCTTGGTTTAGACAAGGCTATGGAGGGGTCTTGTACATATGTGTAAATTAATAATAATGATACCTAATTCTTTTATAGTGTTTTTCATTAGTAGATTTGAAAGCACTTCACGGTCTTTTAAATTAACCACAGTAGAATCTTTCTGCAGTTTACAGTCTCAATTTAGGGTAGGATTTAGGTCAACACTAAGAGCTTTTGAAAAATTCGAAACCTTAAAAAGCTGTTCATTGCTAGCAAGGTGGTTAGTTTTTGTACACCAACCGGAAGCTAAAGAAAAGATTGAAATGGAAAACAAAGAAGAAACTGAATAGCAGCAGCAGAATTACATAAATTGTTTGAAAGTGCAAGGAATTAGAGGACACGCCAGAACTGGAGGGAAAATAAAAAAGTCAGCTCTCTTCTTTTGAAAACACACCACTAAGGCATTATGCTGAGGAGACAAACACCAAGAGAAAGAGCAGCTGCTGCTTTAGGCTGATTGGGTATAAGCAAAGAATATTCTTCCAAGTTACTTCACAAAAATGTAGTTGCTCAGCGTGTGTCCATGTGCATCACTATAGCGAACTGTGGGTCTCATCTGCTCGGTGCTGAAGGTTTCGACTCCCATTGGCTTCAATGGGAGTAGAGGAAGTCAGCATCTCATAGGATTGGGGCCACGATATTTGAAAGACACTCCAAAAAGTTGTTATAAAAATTCACCACCACATGTCAGTGAAACCAGGCTTTTAACCTGATGTAAGAGAATATTTAACCCCTAATGTCAATGTCTTTACCTGTGTAGTGATAGCATTTTTCTTCTCAGGGCGGTTTAGCATTATCTTAGTGATGTTGTCTGTGGTGGTAACCTGTAGGGTTTCATATCCATGTTTGCTGTCAGGAGTGGTATCTTTCACCTGGCTGGAAGGCTCAGAAGAGACCAAACTTGACACAAGGTCAACATAGTTCTGTCTGGCATTGTCCTGTGGTGAGGAAAACCCAAAATTATTATTAAAAATGCTGGAGTCCAGCTCAGTCTCCTCTGCTTAGTGCAATGATGAATTGAAAAATAGGAATTTCTTCTCAGTTTAAATCAAACTAGAAAAATCTGTTTAAATTGAAGTTATGTTCATCAAGGTGACCAAGCTGCAAATAAGGACATTTATTGAATGAATACTTTGTATGTTTTGTGTCTGGTGAGAGCAATGGCAAAGGGTTTGATGGTGTTGAGCACTGCCAGTTTGAGGGGGGAAATATCGGTCTTAAAAATCCTTATGGTAGAATATGCTAAAGGCAAGGATTGTCACTTGGTTTTCTAGATTTGGGACAACAAGGCTCTCAAGGTATTCTATACTCAGACACACATTGGGACATTCCTTCAGCAAAACAAAAATTTTTATTTCAGAATGCAAGTACTGATGGAAAATAAAAGGCCAGAAAAGGACGCTAAGACACATTTTAAACAGTAAGCTACAGACATGAAAAAAAACTAAATATTTAGCTCAAATATAAAAAACAAAAGTTTTCCAAAAAAAAATCTGTTAACAGTGTAAAGATTAATAAGAATACTGTAAATTCTTGGGTGTGTCACAAATTATTATCCTGAATGACATGCTGCCTTTGAACATTAGCATAACCGCTAGAGAACCTCCATTTCTCTATACTTGAACTTCAAGAATGGATTATTCTCTATGAGTTGTTCAGCTCATTCTACAAACACCCACACACACATTTTGTAGCTCTTATAGTTTCATCAGAGAACTGCTTTTCTATATGCATGTCTTTTATTTTGATAAGATTGCCCAACAGATTTTTTTTTTTGTAACTTCCATATGTAAAATACTGATATCTCAAATCTTTACACTTGGTAATCTGAATTCTTTTATGGAGAGATAAGAGTCTTTATTGATTCTAGGGTGCAAGAATGACCCAGACTTGCTCTTCTCTCACTCTAAGAGGTGATGTGAGAATAAGCAATTAATTACAAGTGGTAACCTTCCAAAGAGAGATTTACCAATAACAATGATCAGAGTATAAGACTGGTCAGCTAGCTCCAAAAAAAGAAACCCTCCCCCCCCCTCAAAAAAACCCACCTTCTCTCTACCCTTTTCTCCTCCCACTTCCAAGTGATTTGGGAAACTTCTTCCTAATGATAGGTGGAACTCAAAAGTTTCAATTCACAGAAATACTAAAACTTCTGGATGCTTATCCAAAGGCTTCTTGGTCTAGAAATTGTACTGGAATCTCATGACAAACCTTCCATGTTTCTGGCAGAAACCAGTACATGTGGAGAGACAGGAAAAATTGAGGGGAGGGACATTGGTTTAAATGTTGAATTCCAAAACAGTTTCAGTTCAGTTCTAATTTTGCATACACTAGTTTACCTCATCTTTATGCCCCCATACCCAAGTTTTTTGTTTTCCCCTGCAATTGCTGATCACAGTATTAGCACCCAAAGACCAAGGAGCTGCATTCTTTACATTGATTTAGTCATTTGATCTCTCAGAGAGCTACGAAAACATCATCACTGAACTTGGATTTCTCAGGAAAGAATAATTATCCAAAATTTTCTTTATAAATGCAATGATATGTAATTTGGGGTCAATTTTTAAAAGAATTTAAAAAGCTAGCCTCCCTTTTTGGCAGGATAAATTAAACTGAAAAGATTTTTAAGCCTATAAATGAATTGCTGTCACAAATCTTAGTACTTGCATCTTACCTACCTCTCTTGTGGTTGCAATCAGATAAATAAACCATAGCAGGACATTTTGCAAGCACAAATTGTGGCCAAAAAAGAAGGGCTACTCTGTTGAAAACATGGCTCTTAAGTCTAATCAATGGCAAAAAATATTAATATATGATATTAACATAGGTTGGTGGTATGTTGTCCCCTTTCAGAACACCGAGTTGAGCAAAATTCAGAGTCTGAAAACCAGGAAATGCAGAATTAAGATTGCACACAACCTTAACTTTGCCCTTTTTAAGCAATGCTCCAGTTCACCCCATCAACACATATACTTTTACTTTGCCAACCCCAGAGCTGCTGCAAGGTACAAGCTCTTCACCTCCTCTTGCAACCCATTCACTCTCACCCTCAAGATTCCATCTAACACTATTAAGAGATAGACAAGGGGGAAAAAAAGTCATCCTCCTCCATTTTCTCTAACTCCCAAGGTCTCCCCTCCCCTATCAACCATCCCCATTTATCCCCCTCCCCACACTGAACCCCCAAACCCTCTCCCCTTATTCCACCACTCGTCCACCTCTTAATGTCCATCTCCTCCCAGGAAACATTCATACATTTAATTCCCCTCCTCCCCCAAGACTTTGATTACATTCCCCCAAAATAAAATTGCCACCAAGGAGTCACAAATCGTAGCAGCCTCCAGCCACTCAGTCAAAATCCTTTTGTCTTAAATTAATCACAAACCCCTACCTATCCTTAGTTATGTTAACTGAAGGATGTTCACAGCCATCAATCTCGATGAGGTCTGTGATTCATCTAGTCATTAGTATCGCTCAGGGCACGCCTACACTACAAAATTAAATCGACCTAACTTATGTCGGCATACAGCCATGCAGTAATTACATCACTTGTGTGTGTCTACGCTTTGCTCATGTCAGTGGCGTGCATTCTCGCCAGGAGTACTTCACCGTAGCATATTGAAGCAGGTCAGTGTGGGGCATTGTGGGATGGCTTTTGAAAGCCAGCAACAGTCAATGTAAGCAACTCAGCATCTACACGGACACTGTGCTGACCTAACTACGTTGACACTGACTCTGCATCTCTCGTGGAGGTAGAGTTATTAAGTCGGTGTAGTGAGTGAGTTACGTTGGCAGGAGCTAAATATTAGTGTAGACACTTATAGAGTTAGGTCAACATAAGCTGCCTTGTGTCAACTAACAGGGCTCAGTTTAACGGTACAAGGCAGCCAGAAGGAAACTGGGGTTTTGTTTTGTTTGTTTGTTTTGGGGGGGGGGGGGGGGGCTGTAACTTGGGAACCTTTTAGTCAAATGACCCTGTGGTTGGACCACTAACGCCCCCCTGAGGCACATCACATTTCAATGCAATGCAAGTAATTGTTCGGATTTTAGAACACTTAAAGGAGTTGAGCTTTAAAACATAAAATGGTGGCAAAAGGAAACTCTTGCCATTTTTCTGTATTGGAATATGCACACTATAAAAAAAAAAAGTACATTTTCTTAAATACCAGTCAGTTTGGGTACCCCAAAGATTTAGTGGTGCCATGCACTACCTTGGATAAAACTTGATAGATTAAGACTATTTTGACCCACATCACATCAGTAGTTTGATCTCTAGCACCACACAAAAAAGCCCACCTAGAAACTCTGAAAGATGGCTAGTTCTGGGGAGAGGGGGCTTCTCTCTCTGTAACCCCTAGCTGAAATGACCCCAAAATTGGGTCACTAACCCTATCCAGGCACTCTCCAGATAAACACCAAATTTCAAAGAAATCCAAATATGCATGTCAATTTTAAAGGACTTAGAAAGGTTGACCGTTAAACAGAAATCGTGATGCAACCTTAACTATAGTAGTGCTGCTGTTGTGATGTCCAGTTTTGCCAGTGATAACTGGCTGGTGGCTGCTGCTACACCTGGTTCAGTTTTGGTTGTTGCTGATTTGTGCTCTGCGTGGCCCATCTTGATGTGCACTAGGTTGTCACTTATGGCCTGGTCTTCCTGGCTTGCCACCTTAGCATGAATCTTACCAGCATCTGTGGTGGTTTTATGCTGCTGCAAAGGAGGACTGTGCAGACTGATAGCTGCAGATCTGGGCTTGGTACTGCATGAATGAACTCCTTCCAATGTTGCTGCTTCAACCCAGAAGAACATGGTCAATGGGTCTACTGCTGGATGAGCGGGGTCAGATATAGGCCAAGCAACAGCCAGTGCACGCTCACATGCTTCATTCAATATCTTACAGACTTTCACACGGCACAGCTTGACACACGATTAACTCCTGGGGACGTGGTGCTGTTGTTGAAATAATAGATGATGTCAATTAGGAGCTCATCATGAGTAAGGCTGCGTGTCTGTCATGGAGGTCACTGATTCCATGACTTTCTGTGACCTCTGTGACATTTGCAGCAGCTGGCTCCGGGGCTGCCCCAGTACTTGGGCAGCCCCTGGGCCAGCAGCAGCAGCACTTTGGGTGTGGGAGGGGGCTCAGGGCTAGGGCATGTGCCTGCAGCTCCTAGGCAGAGGGGCCAGGGGGCTCTGTGCGCTGCCCCTGCCTGCAAGCACCGCCCCTGAAGCTCCTCTTGGCTGCCGTTCCCAGTCAATAGGAGTTGCAGAGCCAGTGCTCGTGGCAGGGGCAGCGCGTGGAGCCCCTCTGGCCTTCCTTCCTTCTCGGAGCTGCAGGGACATCCCAGCCGCTTCTGGGGAGCTGCACGGAGCCAGGTAGGGAGTCTGCCAGCCCTGCCAACCCTTCCCCCTACCCCCAGCACCAGCAGGGGTCCCAGGCCATGCGCTGCCACCCACCCTCCCACCAGTGGGGGTCCCGAACTGGGTACCATCGCCCACTCCTGCCAGCACCAGCGGGGTCCTGGGCCGTGTGCTGCATGCCACTGCCCACCTGCCCCCCAGCACCAGCGGGACGCCCGCCCACCTCCCCCCTAGAACCAGCAGGGGTCCCGGACCGCACCCCCTCCGGCCCAAGTTTTAGTTAGGGATATATAGTACAAGTCATGGACAGGTCACGGGCCATGAATTTTTGTTTACTGCCCGTGACCTGTCCATGACTTTTACTAAAAATATCTGTGACTATAACGTAGCCTTAATCATGATATTTTGCACTTCTCTCAGCAGTGATGTGCACAAGGTGAAGTGGGCAGCCCACAAGAGACAGATGTTTCTCTTGAGTAAACACTGCGACACCCTTGTGCATGACACCATCATGACAGAAGCACTGTTGCATCAAAAGTCAAGCGGTTTGACCATGGGACTTTCCTGGCATCCATATCTGAATTCAGAAGATGAAAAATATTCTCTCCAGTGGCACACTCTGTACAGGTTCAGACTGATAGCAACGAGATGATCACTTTACCTTTGCGATCATTAAAATGTTGAATGATGATCGGGAACAGCTTGCTGGTACCTGCACCATTGCTGCTGTCATGGGCTACACTAAACAACAAACGAAGCATGTTTTCTGCTAGATGGTCCACACTGTCATTTGCCATCTCTTTGATAATGGCTGTCGTCTTTGTGTGCATACATACGTATTTCCTGGCGATTTCCGAATCAGGAAAAGCAGTTTTCAGCAGCTTTGAGACATGATTGCTCACCACAACTGGCAAGTTATGCTCAGCAACGAAGCCCATTACTAACATTTCAGCACAGATCACACTCTCGTTGATGTCTGCGGTGAAGAATTCCTTTGTCTGCATGCTGCTGGGCTGGTGTCTCAACATGCTTTTTACACAATGCAAATTTTCACATTGTTACGACAGCCATGCATGATGGATATGTCCATGTGACATAAGTTCACAGTACACATAAATTTTCTCTCTCTCAGTAGCTTAATCACTTTAAATTTGGTTGTATAGTCTTTCGACCTTTGGAAACCATTCCACTCAGGGCTTTTCTGGCATATTTGGCTCATTCTTATCACCCACATCAGCCATTTTTATCAACTATGGCAGCTGGTGAACTCTGGGGCAAATGGGGTGTAGCGAAAAAGAAATCATGCCTGCTTGCCCCCATGGCACTCCTTTCACTAGAAGTGCAACCAGAATTTTCATAAGGAGGGCACCCGAGAGGCCTGCACATGTGTATCGGGTTCCCCCTTTGTATAGCCATGACCTCTCCCCCTCTCCACTGAGAAACCGGGACCAGCTGGCATGCTCTCAAAAGTTATCTAGAGCACATTAATATAGTTCAGCAAGGTCTACATGGGGCCGTTAGAGCACGACACACATCCTGTAGCACGGGCTGTGCAACCAGCGCCACAAACCCCTTTCAAAATTGCTGAGGCTTCCTTTCTATCAGACCCTCACAGTGCAGTCGCCAGAGGGAGAACAACCCCCCCCCCCCCCATGGCCACAACACTATTTGCTGCATTTGTTGGACCCGAACAGTGGCAAGTGACACCAAAGTCATAGATTTGAGGCCTGAATTTATAAATCCATGTAAAAATCAGGAGATTATGGAAAATAAGGGAGGGTTGGCATTTCTGCTATTGAGCTGGCCAGTTTCACAATCAGAAACTAGGTCTGCTAAATACATTAATGTGGCTAGGAAGAAGCAGTCAGGCCTATGGCAGCACAGTGCAAAAAGACCTAACTATAGTTTGTACAAGGCAGCTCAGCCTTCAGTGTACTGGTGCAGCTACCCCACTCAGACAGTGCACAAAGAGCCATTACTTTCTCGCTCTGTGAACATCACTGTGTATGGTTACTATTCTGAAGTACTGCAGTCTGTAAACATTGTTTATTAACTGTACGTCCTTTTAAAAAATAGTGCATCAGTGAAGAGTGATCAACAGTTCATGATCTGAGAATCAGAACATGAGAAATAGCTCTTACAAGAGCTACCATAGCATAATCAATATGAAAGAAAGAAATCATTACCCCTCTGACAATGACTGGTTAAGCAAGGTTAGCTATATTATTGCTAAGCTAAGTGGAAAAAAAATATTTCTGATGCAGCAGTTTGTCCATTAGAACTAGCAGAAGTTGTTTCAGGAAAGTCCAAATTTTGCCAACTGACAACTTAGGGAGAAGCTATTCGGCTCTTAAAAGTACAGTTTTACTCTGAAAAGTGACTGACGCTAAAATGGCATAGCGGGAAACAATTTTTTATTCTCTCTCAATAGATTCCATATAAAAAAGTGTGCTTAGTTTAAAAATAAAAATATATAGTTCTCCTATCAGCTTTGCAAACTCATCCTCGGGCTCTGGTAATCTACCTGCATTAGTTTGCAAGGCTTACAGTTAGAAGAACCATATTTTTTATTTATAAACTAAGAATACTTTTTAATATGGAATCTGTTGAAACAGAATAAAAATGGGCTACAATTAGGTTGTTTTTAAGAGTAATTTTTCAGTCTTTTAGCCTATGATACAAGTCCCCTATTTCATGTGACAAGTTACCAACTTCAATTCTGAACCACTTAAAGGAGGGGAAAGTGATCAGGAACAGTCAGCATGGATTCACCAAGGGCAAGTCATGCCTGACTAACCTAATTGCCTTCTATGATGAGATAACTGGCTCTGTGGATGAGGGGAAAGCAGTGGATGTGCTATTTCTTGACTTTAGCAAAGCTTTTGATACAGTCTCCCACAGTGTTCTTGCCAGCAAGTTAAAGAAGTATGGGCTGGATGAATGGACGGTAAGGTGAATAGAAAACTGGCTGGATGGTCGTGCTCAACGGGTAGTGATCAATGGCTCCATGTCTAGTTGGCAGCCGGTATCAAGTGGAGTGCCCCAAGGGTCGGTGCTGGGGCCGGTTTTGTTCAATATCTTCATCAACGATCTGGAGGATGGTGTGGACTGCACCCTTAGCAAGTTTGCAGATGACACTAAATTGGGAGGAGTGGTTGATACACTGGAGGGTAGGGATAGGATACAGAGGGACCTAGACAAATTAGAGGATTGGGCCAAAAGAAATCTGATGAGGTTCAACAAGGACAAGTGCAGAGTCCTGCACTTAGGACGGAAGAATCCCATGCACTGCTACAGACTAGGGACCGAATGGCTGGGCAGCAGTTCTGCAGAAAAGGACCTAGGGGTTACGGTGGACGAAAAGCTGAATATGAGTCAACAGTGTGCCCTTGTTGCCAAGAAGGCTAACGGCATTTTGGGCTGTAGAAGTAGGGGCATTTCCAGCAGGTCGAGGGACGTGATTATTCCCCTCTATTCGGCACTGGTGAGGCCTCATTTGGAGTACTGTGTCCAGTTTTGGGCCCCACACTACAAGAAGGATGTGGATAAACTGGAAAGAGTCCAACGGAGGGCAACAAAAATGATTAGGGGGCTGGAGCACATGACTTATGAGGAGAGGCTGAGGGAACTGGGATTGTTTAGCCTGCAGAAGAGAAGAGTGAGGGGGGATTTGATAGCTGCTTTCAACTACCTAAAAGGGGGTTCCAAAGAGGATGGATCTAGACTGTTCTCAGTGGTAGCAGATGACAGAACAAGGAGTAATGGTCTCAAGTTGCAGAGGGGGAGGTTTAGGTTGGATATTAGGAAAAACTTTTTCACTAGTAGGGTGGTGAAGCACTGGAATGGGTTACCTAGGGAGGTGGTGGAATCTCCTTCCTTAGAGGTTTTTAAGGTCAGGCTTGACAAAGCCCTGGCTGGGATGATCTAGTTGGGTTTGGTCCTGCTTTGAGCAGGGGGTTGGACTAGATGACCTCCTGAGGTCCCTTCCAACCCTGAGATTCTATGATTCTATGAAATGAGCATTCATGATGGAAGATTTCTTCCTTTTTTAAAGAAAGAGATACAAACTAACTTAATTCCACGTACAAAGTAGGCACAAGTTTGTTGCTGGGGTGGTGGTGTTTATCAGCTAAAACCAAATTAGACATTAGTCTAAGGATCCTCACCTTTAACTTCCTTATGACAACACCAAATTCATCCACATATATGTTAGCTAGGAGGCCTGGGTAAGACTACCATTTGGAACAAGTCATTTTCCGTCCTTGATCAGCTAATATCCTATAGAACTAAGGCTTTTTATCTCTTTCTGGAACACTCACTCAATATCCATTCAGCAAATGAGAGACAGAGGGAGGCAGACACCTTTCTTCTCCCCCACATACACACACTCAGGGGATTAAGCTGTATGGCAATGAAAAGTGCTATAAGGCCCATTTTTTATTTTTTAAAGGAATGCTAAAATGTGACAATTAGACTGACATTTTTAAAAGCAAGCAAGCAAACAAACCTTACTTGAATAAGTAATTACACCTAAAACTCTTGTAGACGAACATTTCCATCAATTGTTGGTAACACTTTACACCAAGTTTACAAAGCAAAAATATAACTTCTAAAATATTTTGGTTTTTGTATGACATAGTGCAGAATATGCTGATGTCTGAAACAGACTTTCAACTAACACACGATATGATTACACACTAACCCTTCATGAATCAGTATCAAATATCTGGTTTGTAAATTAAGTGATGAATTGAAAGCAGTGCTATATTCACCTTAGACAAACTGCCAAGTGAACTCCACGCATCCCATTTGGCTTTCTTGACAAAATCAAGCATGCCAGGCTTCGGAGAACTGCAGGGACCCTCAGTAGCCTGTATAAAGGGTGGAATAAACTCATGTAAGCTTTCAAGTAAGTTCAAATTTCCCAACCAGTAGGCTGGGGGCAAAGAACACAACCACTATCAATCATTACATGATCATGGCACAGAAGCTCTAAAAACAAACAAGTATGCTCCAAAGAAAAGAGTACTGTAAAATCACTATGTCTATATTAAGTCTTTTAAGTATTCAAGATAAGCATGTAAGTTCTCAGGAACCCGATCTCAATATTGTACAGACTCTAACCATTTTAATTAATTTAAAAAAACATGTTTTAAAAAGGTGCATTTGTGTATACAGTTTACAAAAATATCGCTGCATGAGATCAATCTTTCTTTAAGAAAGGCACATTACATATACAGGGAGATAAATATTTAGACCTCAGAAAAGTAAGTTTACTAGCTTATTAATGTCAGCTGATACTGACAATAACATGTAAGGGTCTATCTTTAAAAAGTATGTGTTCTTGTATTTTATTAAAAGAACAATTAGTTCCTTCAATACAAGATATGGCCCAGACTAACCCGCTAGATTAATTTCTCACCCCATCCATTTCATACCAGTGGTTTTCAACCTGTGGTCCGCAGACCCCTGGGGGTCTGCAGACTATTTTCAGTCACCTTTCACAGACCCCTTAGACATAAAGTTTCAGATCCCAGAAAAGGCATTCCATTTTTCTGATCAAAAGTATGTGAATACCTCCATCTGCAGGTCAACACCTGAAAGGGTTTTTACAACAGAAGTCCACAGTTTAACACCCTTTCTCACGCTGCGTCAAATGCCAGGCCGAGCACATGCAACATTTATAGTTGAATTCTGTTCAAGCCAGTTTTCAGTCTAAGACTTCTATGCTAGGGGCCACGGACCACAGGATCCACACCTCTATTTGAATGAATTTTTTTAGGGGTACACAATTGGGGGGAAAAAAAAAAAAGTTGAAAACCACTGCTTCATACCATTACAAAAAGATTCCTTTAGGGTAATAAGACCCACCCCACTTCAGAAGGCTTGCATAATGCCCTCTGTCACATTGTCCACTTTAAGCCTTAGTAATAAATAACACAATGGGTTGACACCTAAGTTTCCCTCTAAGCTGCACAGCTGTGCAGCAGCCTACCAAGTACCGTGCAGGCACTCAGGGCTGCAGTGGGGAGGCGCAAAGGCACCTCTCCCGCAGCTCCAGCCCTGGAGCTGCCGCAGCCGGGGAGAGGCACCTCTCCCACACATCCCAGGTTCTGCTGCGATGAGAGAGGACTGGGGGGAGTCTTCTCTCCCTGCCGTGGCCCTGGGTAGCCTGCACCCCAAACCCCTCATCCCCAGCCCAGCCCAGAGCCCACACCCCCAGCCGGAGCCCTCACCCCCTTACACCCTAACCCTCTGCACCAGCCCTGAGCCCTCTCCCACACCCTGAACCCCTCATCCCCAGCCCCACCCTTGAGCCTGTACCCCCAGCCAGAGCCCTCACCCCCCGGACTCCAGCCCTGAACCTCCTCCCACACTCCGAACCCCTCAGCCCCACTCCCACCACACATCACCTCCATATTGGTGCACATAAAATTCATTCTGCACATGCATGGGAAACATTAAAGGGAACATTGGTTGTGGATTAATTTTAAGTAATTTTTTAACCTCAGAAATAAATTCTGTAGGAATATAGGACGTGTACACACTGCTAAAAAGGAGTGAATTGGATTCTGTTTCTTCTTCTGCATCAACAATTCCACACACACTCCCAGTCCAAATCAGGCACACCTCACTGAAGGTAATGGAATGGTACAGGTGTCACTGAGGGCATAATATGACTCACAGACCAGTTACTGGTGATTATTCATAAAGGTGAGAAGAACTCAGCTTGACTCTCAGAGCTCAGGCTGAGTTGGCAGAGCTGTCATTTATTAAAAAACAATTTAAAAGCATTTTTGAAATGCAATGAAGTTGCTCAGACACAAAATGTAGAACCCTAAAATGCCTTTTAAGAAGAATTATTTTACAGTCACTTTTCAGACTATAGCCACAATTTTTGTTTAAATTGTCTGACCTACCTGTTTAAACAATGCATAGAGCTTCAACTTTACTTCATTACCAGGGTCCTCCTTCAAAAGCTTCAGCTGATCTTTAGCCTTTTCAAAATCTTCCTGACTGACTCGCATGGCAGCTCCAGTCGTGTGCAACTGAATTACAGGAAAACAGACAGCATGCACTGTCCTACTATAAGGAAAACAAATATACACTTACAGCAGACTAAACAGCTAGCTATAACTATAAATGTTGTTTTTCAAGATGTTTAATGTTTGCCTTTAAAAAAAAAATATTCACAGGGTCACAACTAAATGTTAAAAAAAACAACACAGTAAATAAATACAAAAAAAGTTACAAAAAGTCACTGTAGAAGTTTGATGCAACGCGTAGCATAATTAACCTTTGAACAACTAGTACCTAACCCTTTCCTGTACATAAACTAGAGTGCCAGAGATAGGAGTCAACCAGGATGCTGCCAGAAGAGAAAGGGGACAGCGGGAGAAAATTATGTGATCAGGTGCCAGCCAAGCTGCAAAACTGTCAGTTGCACTGGTGGCAAATTAATGTTTGTTTTTATCCATAACTCCATTGATTCCATCTATTCTGGCTGGACTGGAGAACACAATGGAAAAATATATTGTTAATGTGTTCAATGTTGTGTGTACAGTGGAATCTCGGTTACGAACATCTCAGGAATGGAGGTTGTTTGTAACTCTGAAATGTTCGTAACTCTGAACAAAACGTTATGGCTGTTCTTTCAAAAGTTTATAACTAAACATTGACTTAATACAGCTTTTAAACTTTACTTTGCAGAAGAAAAATGCTGCTTTTAACCATCTGATTTTAAATGAAAAACATAGAAACAGTTTCCTTATCTTGTCAATTTAAAAAAAAAAAAAAAAACCTTGACTTTTTTTTTTGTAGTTTACATTTAACACTGTACTGTCCGTGCTTTTTTTTTTTTTTTTTTTTGGGGGGGGTGTCTCTGTTGCTGCTTGATTGCGTGTACTTCCAGTTCCAAATAAGGTGTGTGGTTGACCAGTCAGTTTGTAACTCTGAGGTTTTACTGTATTTAGTTTACAAGCTACATAAGTCTAAAAAAATCTCTTGTAGTCACTGTCATTTTTTATAAACTCCTCAAGTCCAATACATCTAACATCAAATACTGGCGTCTATTGGTCTGATTCTCCTCTAAGACAACTGGGAATCAAGAGTAATTCCAGTGAGTGTGGTGGAGTTGCATCACTCTTCTACATTGGAGTAAGAGAACAATCAGAACCAAAATGTTCTGTTGACATTTGGGACTAGAGCTGGTCAAAATATCGGACTGAAGTTTTCCATCAGAAAATGCAGTGTTTTTTGTCCCAATTGAAAAATGTTTTGCAGGAATGTATTGATTTCAATTAAATCTTTTTGTGTGGAAAAGTGTTGAAACTAATCATTTTGGCTCATTTCATTTTTGTTTTCACTTCTACAGTCTAATAATGTTCACACTTTATACAGCTGATATTTTATCTATTATAATATTATCAAAAGTGTTTCAAGGTTTCTGAATAAAAAAAATTCTGCATTTCTGTTCTGTGGGGAAAAAAAATGACTTTTTGTTCCAATTAAAGAAGGAAACAAATTTTGAAATGTCAGTATTTCCCACAGAATGGAAATTCCATTTTCTAACCAGCTCCAGTTGGGATATTAACAGGTAAACATTTTCCAGGTCTTAATTTCATATAATTCTTATTCATTCTGTTAGTACTTACATTACAAAAACATTATTTTGCAGATCAGATCCATAGCAAGTAACTCACCCTTTTTTCCTATAGTCAGAATCTTAAAGAAATCTAGAATTATGGCTTTCAAGGATGTTGCATAATGCAATACTCAACTCCCTTGATTGCTATATCCATCTTATATAAAATATATTTTATGTTTTTAAGCATGGAACAGAAAACAATTACAGGCAAAGCATGCAAAGAATACTATTAAAAAATGGGATTATAGTGCTCCTTCATGAGATGCAGTTACAAGGCTCCAGAGTCATCTTGTACTAAAATTTATAAGGGCTATCAGAATTTCTATCTAGTTACAGCCCTTCTGGGACACTATCATTAATGTTGGCATTGTTGAATTTTAAATTTCTGGTATTTCTTCCTTTTTTGGGCCACTGACTGTGTGTAGGTGGAGTAACATTCCCCATATAACTGATGAAGGGTAAGTGGTGGGTGACACTCGGCTTTGCCTGTTATTCCAAATTGATGCAACTCATAATTGGCTCCAAAAGCTTGAGTTAAAAAAAAGCACCAATAAGTCATGCAATTTGGCGTCAGAAGAACCACCATGTCACAGGAAGCAAAAAGAGTCAAGCCTTTTATACGAGCTAACCAACAGTACAGCATTCGTTAAACTGTGTGTCATGTAGTCTTTCCAAGGCTAGGTAGGGGGAGGGGAAAAAGAAAAGAGTATTTGAGATTCTGTTGCAAGGTACCACACATGTATTTAGCATCAAATAAGCTTTTGGGTTTGTCAAGTTAGAAATTTTCATCTTTAGTAAGTATGAAAAAGGCAGATGGATGGCAAAGAAATAACGGAACAGCAGCAGGAGGATTCCTTCCAATAGGTCTAGACTCAGAGCTACAGTAACGGGCACCCAAGTGTTACATGGAGTTCTATCTTAAGTTACTAGGTAGACAGATGACTTGTATTACTATTACGCCACTTTTTATCCTTCCTTTTGTTTTCCTTCCCTTCTCCTTTATTACACTTTTTTAAATCTTTCCCCCCTACTTGTATCTCAATTTTCTGTAGACCATTTGTGATTTGGTCCCTACTATGTGCCTACTCTCCCCATGTCTCTTGAAGGAATTTTCTCATGAAGAAGTGGCTGTAACAGGGTAGTTCACCCACATAAGGGTTGGACTGCTGGGGTTAGCCAATCCTGCTCAGAATGAGAGACACTTGGGAGAGATCAGGGTGATTGCCCTATAGACAGCAACAGGAGGCTACAATGAAGAGGGGAGAAACTTGGGGAAATGGTAGAGAGATTGTAGAGTGTGGGAAAGGCTCCTGCAGGGAAGACCTTGAGGCCAACTGAACTGTGATAGACCCTGACTGAGAGAAGGGTTTGGTCCTGGAAACCAGAACGCTGAGAGACTGAGCTTCAGCCAGGTAAAGTCTGGGAGTATTGGGCCCCCAGCTCCTACTACAGACTCTGACTGGGAGATGGGTTTGGGGCCTGGAAGCCAAAGGGCTGAGTTCTATCCAGGTTAAGCCTAACAGACTTAGAATTGCTCTAGGAAAAAGGGCTGGGGACTCCCTTCCTAAAGGGAGAGCATGAATGAACTTCAGGAGGGAAAGTATGTAAGGACTCTATACATGGGACCCCAGGAGGGGAATGTTTTAATTACTGGTAGGAGCCCTGAAGTGGGGAGAAATTGGTAGCAGGACACCCCAGAGTGTTCTCTGGCCACGAGGAGGTGGTCAGGAGGTGTCTGGCCCTGTTACAATGACCACAATCAATTCTCAAGATCTGAATGCTACTGTATTTTATAGGATTTCAGTAAAATACTATATTTTTAAAAGATGCAAGTGAAGACAAAAATTTAGTTATAAAAATACGTGAAGTATATATGCAGACCTAATAATGAACCTAATCAGAAACATCAGGCCAGATCTTGTATACCTTTTCTCACCCTACTGAAGCCAGCAAGATACTACTCAAGATGAATAGAAGTATCATAATGTGACCTGTAGAAATCAACGGCAAAATTCAATCCTGCTCACAATGGAGTAAATGAGAGCCCTCAGGGAGGGAGAGAAAGTGCTTGCCTCCGCTCTTCCTTCGTATCTTTTAACACCACTATAGCATACAGAAAACTGTGTTGTTGTTTGTTTAAAAAGTTTTCAGCCTTTACTGTGCTTCCCCTGCTGGTAGTCATTTCCCCCCAATTACAGTTCACTTTCTCATGCAGCAGCAATGGACTCAACATCTTAGCACAGCTGAATAAGCAAATGAGTTACTATGGAGGCTGCCCAGTCAGTAGAAACAAAGTAGGATGAGGCAGAGAAGAGTAGTAGTTTAGGATCTCAACTCACCAGCCTAGACAAAGCTGTAATTTTTCACTGGCACTATTGCAAAATACAATTTGCATTTGGCCAGTTGTATTTTCTCAACATGAAAGATCACTGTCCTTGGGCATCAACACCAGAACCTTTAATATCCATGCTGACAATCACTTCGACTATAGTGCCTCGTCTCAGACTTCAAGTCCTCCTACTCACTCTTGATCTCTTATAAACTATCCATCTTCCCACCCACTTTGACCTATCCTCTGTCAAATGCCTCTTATCCTGGAAAACATTTGAACATAAAGCCTCTAATTGGGCTCACATCAGTTCTACAGTTAGTAGCATCTGTCCATTTAGCTGATGACTGACACTACTTGTCACACTAACAGCATGGCAGGCCCTTCCCTCCCCCGTAGAAGGCTGTTTAAAATAAAAGCCTCCGATTATGATGTAAAATTAGCTTAACATTGGTGTAAATAATTTTTAGATGTTTAAAAACTAAAACACGAATAAAATATTTAAATGTTAACTTTCTGGGTTTTTTTTTTTTTTTTTTTTTTTTAAAAGCAGGCTGGCCATTTGCTCAGAAACATTAAATATGTGGTCTACACGAAATTACTATAAAGTTAGTGCACAGCTGGTTGAAAGACCGTACTCTAGGGATCGGCAAACTTTGGCCTGCGGCCCACCAGGAAAAGCTGCTGGTGGGCCGGGATGGTTTGTTTACCTGCAACATCTGCAGGTTCGGTCAATCGCAGCTCCCACTGGCCGCGGTTCGCCATCGCAGGCTAATGGGGGCTGCGGGAAGCGGTGTGGGCTGAGGGATGTGCTGGCAGCCCTTCCTGCAGCCCCCCATTAGCCAGTGGGACCTGCAATCAGCCGAACCTGCAGACGCTGCAGGTAAACAAACTGTCCCGGCCCGCCAGTAGCTTTCCCTAGTGTGGTATTGCCACCCTATGCCACCCTTACTTCTGTGCTGCTGCCTTTAGAGCTGGATGTCCAGAGAGTGGTGGCTGCTGACTGAGGACCCAGCTCTGCAGGCAGCAATGCAGAAGTAAGGGTGGCAATACCATACTAAGCCATCCTTACTTCTATGCTGCTGCTGGCAGAGGCACTGCCTTCAGAGCTGGGCTCTCGGCCAGCAGACACCTCTCTCCAGCTGCCCAGCTCTGAAGGCAGTGCTGCCGTCAGCAGCAGTGCACAAGGGCAGCAGTACCGCAATCTTGCCTACAATAACCTTGCTACTCCCCTTCCCCCCCAACTCCTTTTCGAGTCAGGACCCCTACAATTACAACATCGTCAAATTTCTGATTTAAACAGCTGAAATCATGAAACTTACCATTTTGAAAATCCTATGACTGTGAAATTGACCAAAATGGACCGGGAATTTGGTAGGGCCCTGTGACGTATGAACAAATTACCTGGAGTACTGCGTCCAGTTTTGGTCCCCCCACTACAGAAGGGATGTGGACAAATTGGAGAGAGTCCAGTGGAGGGCAACGAAAATTATTAGGGGGCTGGGGCACATGACTTACGAGGAGAGGCTGAGGGAACTGGGCTTATTTAGTTTGCAGAAGAGAAGAGTGGGGGGGGGGGGGGGATCTGATAGCAGTCTTCAACTATCTGAAGTGGGGTTCCAAAGAGGATGGAGCTTGGCTGCTCTCAGTGGTGGCAGATGACAGAACAAGGAGTAATGGACTCAAGTTGCAATGAGGGAGGTTTAGGTTGGATATTAGGAAACACTATTTCGCTAGGATGGTGATGAAGCACTGGAATGGGTTACCTAGGGAGGTGGTGGAATCTCCATCCCTAGAGGTTTTTAAGGCCCGGCTTGACAAAGCCTTGGCTGGGATGATTTAGTTGGTGCTGGTCCTGTTTGAGCAGGGGATTGGACTAGATGACCTCCTGAGGTCTCTTCCAACCCTAATATTCTATGATTCTATGAAATTATTGATTACTTGCTATGCAGAGGAGGAGGAGATCAATGACTGAATGGGAATATTTCTCTTATCAAATAGCTGTGTGTGTTACTGACATTTTTTGTTTTAAAGTCTCTTTCTGGGACTAGGTATAAGAAATGGCACAGTACAGCAGTGATGAGTATAAGGTCAATGTCTGTCCTATAAGGCACACAACCTACCCTAGGTACACCATGAGTTTCTAATCTACTATGCCCTGAATAATGTAATTAACTATTTGTTTGGGAAGAAAAATTGCATGTTGCTTTCTGGGACATTTACAGAGACATTAATTAAGGCTTGCTTTACAGAAGAGTTATATAACCACTAAGTAGATTTCCAAGGCCTAAGAAAAAAATAAGAGGAACAGTCCCAATTATTTTCTGGATTTTTTTTGTTTTGTTTTTGTGTTTTGTTTTTTGGAGTTCCAAGTCAGTTTAGCACAGGCAGTCTAACACAATTGATTCTGTACTAAGCAGCAGTCACTCAATTTTTCTGTTTTCTAGAAAATACACAAATACCTAACTGCTATGCAAATTAAGTATATAAACAAACTCGATTCGGTCATTTGGATAGCAAGACACACATTTTGGAGAAAGTGTGTATTAAGATTCTATTCCACAAGTCTCTTTTACTGGAGTATTTTGTTTCCCAGTAATAGGTTCTCTTTTCAATTGAGTATCTCAGACTTGACAAAGAGTTGCCATTAAACCAAATACAAGATCATCAAATATATATACATTCTTTCTATGAGAGAATGTCTTTTCCTTACACAATCCAAAATCCTGAAGACAGATCATATTCCACTAGCTTTTAGTTTTGGTAGTAATATAAAAATTCT
Organism: Macrochelys suwanniensis; assembly: GCA_033296515.1. Lineage (NCBI taxonomy): Eukaryota > Metazoa > Chordata > Testudines > Chelydridae > Macrochelys > Macrochelys suwanniensis. Next base: position 147,025,800 of record CM065776.1, read on the forward strand.
ATTTCAGAGATATAGCATGTTACAAACTGCCTCTCCATTTTGGCTTGCCAATCTGAATGAGACAAGGTGCTACAGTTATTTGTACGTTAGTTGCTTTCAGCTTTTTTCCTGCATCTCTTAACACATGGCATTGGTGAGTAAGTGGGGAAACTAGTCTTCATAATATGGTAACTACTTTTTCAGTCTTTTCCTGCTGTGCTTGTACTTGTGTGACAATGCATCATAAAATATGCCAATACTCCAGGATGCCAACCTGAATTGTAATTTTCTAAAGGCTACAAGGGTGTTAACTCAATCCAGAGAGCGTTCAAAAGGCCTGCCACAGCATGAGCAACTACTTCACTGAGAAACTGCTGGCAAATTGAAAAAAAGGAATAATTATCTGCATGGGAGTTCCATACTGGCAACGCTCCCTGCTGCTAGTACAGAACCTGACACATGAACACAGAGCATCTCAGAAGCTGCTAACATGGCCCACTTCCTGCCTGCTTGGCAGAGCTACCTGTGACGAGGGGAAATGCTTGCTAGTGCTGTAGGAGTTGAGCATTTTTTTAAAATGTGTTTGTTTCTTCCCTCCCATTCCTCTCTTTCCTCCAGGAGTTAATGTGAGGTCAGAGGAGAAGGAAATAGGACTGGGGGCGGAGCACCATGCTCCCACCACCTTAGCATCAATTTGTTTGCTCTGGAGAGACCAAAAGACTCAGGCTATGTCTACACTACTACTTATGTCAGTGTATGTCGCTTGGGGTGTGAATAACCCAGACCCCCAAGCGACATAAGTTAGACCAATCTAAGTGTCGGTGTCGACAGGGCTGTTGCTGGGAGAAACTTTTCTGCTGACATAGCTAGCGCCACTCATTGGGGTGGATTAATTAAATTGACAGGAGCTCTCTGTCAGTTTAGAGCAGCTACACTAGAGAATCTACTGTAAACTCTCTAGTGTAGTCATAGTCTGAGTTTAGGGGATGAGGAGGAGTGTTGGGTGGCTGCCCTGATGCAGCAATCAATTCAGAAAAGGAAGGGACGCTTGGAGTTAAAATCAGAATTTAAAATAAAACTATTTCCATAGGAAAATAAAATAAATGTCTTACATGGAGAGGCAGATTCAATCTGAGAAACTGATTTCACTTTAATTTTCTAAGGCCTCATGAGTAATCAAGTGAAGCTCTAACAAAAGGATTTTAAAAATGATTAAAAGGTTGATAGCCACTCTTTTAAAAAGTGTCAAATGGCTATGAACAAGTCATTAACTGTGCCTTTAGTACGCAATTTTCCTGACAGTCTGAACAAACGGTTTTGCTAAAGCCTTTCACTATCCGCCTGCAGAATTTTGTACATTCAATACATTTACAATAGCTCTGAAGTATATTTTTGCTTAGCAATGGACATGCTGTACACGCTGTCCTTGCAACAACAAACAGCACCATCCAGGAAAAGAACACTGTGTTACATTTTTTGTTCTCCCAGCCAGTCTCTAACAAGCCCACGAGCGGTAGGGGGGAGGCCTATTACAATATTTATTGGCGATCCCATATTGAGCAGCCATAACAGCACACTCTAAAATGAAAGGGCCTCACCACAAGAGCTTGAGGGATTAGCCAATTAGACACTAGTTCTTCCCCTCATCCACCCTTCTCAGGTTGTTTTGTTTTAAAGGGAGCCACTCTGTTTCTTCTAGGAGGGTAAATTCACAGCTGGATATCATAGTGCATAATCTCATTGTAGATAATCCTATCAGAATAACAGCATGCCTGCCGCACAATCCTGTCAGTATATTCTCAAGTGGAAAGGAGCCTCTTTTCAGCCTGTGGTAGGGTTGGCCTCCACAGCACTCACTTGTGGCTTGTCGTAGCACTACTCATCCTCCTTGCTTTCCCTCCAGGTCGTCAGTAGTCATACACAGCAGCCACCTCGCATGTGGTCTGATGCTGTCAGGACTAAGTCACGTCAAAGTTCCTCTGTTTTTGGAGTATCTAAGTTACAAAACAAATATAAAAAAAAATAGAAAAGAGAACTGACTGTTCCAGTTAATGGCTGGATGCAGCCCTTCTATTCAGTCTGTTTTTCTAGCTAACACTCCTCTGGACTCCCTGCTTCAGACCTAGCTTCTCTCAAGGAGGCTGTGACAGGCTGCAGTCTTACTCAGCTTCCTGGTTCCAGCCAGGCTTCTCTTACTAAGTGAGAGCTGAAAATTTGCTCCCCTTCCCAGTCAGCCACCTACTGACCTGGGTTCTCCCCTTTCACCTGCACCCACTAGACCTGACACCTAGTGCAAGGGTGGCAGGACATGGCTGACTGATCCCACAGGCTCTTGTTAAGCCCTTCTTGGCTAATGTGAGGTTTGCACTCCCCATCACAGAGCTATGCAAGTCTAAGGCCTGGTCTACACGGGGGGATGGGGGGGGGGGTGTGAAGGGGCAAGCAAAATCAGTCTAAGTTGCACAAGTTCAGCTACGAAAATAGCGTAGCTGAAGTTGATGTACTTAGAGCTACTTACCGCGGTTTCTTCACCGCGATAGGTCGACTGCTGACACTCCCGTCGACTCTGCCTACGCTTCTCGTGCCGGTGGAGTACCGGAGTCGACAGGAGAGCACGCGGCGGTCGATTTATTGCGTCTTCACTAGACACGATAAAATCGACCCCTGCTGGATCGATCACTCCCGAGGTAAGTGTAGACATGCTCTAAGTTACATAGCAATCAGTCAAAACATCCTATTAAAAAGATTTCAGCAAGAGAGCCATTATGTTAAAAAGCAGCATTTCTCCAGCTGATTTGTTGGTTCATAGCCATCTTGTGACTTTCTTGTCTTGTACTAGAAAACGTCGAGTGGCTACAGAAGCTGTGAGAACCTTCTGCACTGCAGCTCCTGCTGTCTGAAACTGCCTTGTTGTACCTGCCTCACCAACTCTCCCACCTCTTATGAAATCACCTCTTCTCTCCCTCTTAAAATTCTTTCTGCTATTATGTGGGCAACACAGCATGGGGAGTAGGTGAGCAGCCCTCAGTGGTGAAAGAACAGGTTAAGGACTATTTAGAAAAACTGGACATACACAAGTCCATGGATCCAGATCTAATGCATCCAAGGGTGCTGAGGAAGTTGGCTGATGTGATTGCAGAGCCACTGGCCATTATCTCTGAAAATTCTTGGTGATCGGGGGAGATCCCGGACGATTGGAAAAAGGCAAATATAGTGCCCATATTTTAAAAAGGGAAAAAAGATAACCCGGGGAACTACTGTCCGGTCAGGGTAGGGATAGGGTCCAGAGTGACCTAGACAAATTGGAGGATTGGGCCAAAAGAAATCTGATGAGGTTCAACAAGGACGAGTGCAGAGTCCTGCACTTAGGATGGAAGAATCCCATGCACCGCTACAGGCTGGGGACCGACTGGCTAAGCAGCAGTTCTGCAGAAAAGGACCTGGGGATTATAGTGGATGAGAAGCTGGATATGATTCAGCAGTGTGCCCTTGTTGCCAAGAAGGCCAATGGCATATTGGGCTGTATTAGTAGGAACACTGTCAGCAGATCGAGGGAAGTGATTATCCCCCTCTATTTGGCACTGGCAAGGCCACACCTGGAGTATTGCATCCAGTTTTGGTCCCCCCACTACAGAAGGGATGTGGACAAATTGGAGAGAGTCCAGTGGAGGGCAAAAAAAATGATTAGGGGGCTGGGGCACATGACTTACGTGGAGAGGCTGAGGGAACTGGGCTTAGTCAGTCAGCAGAAGAGAAGAGTGATGGGGGATTTGATAGCAGCCTTCCATTACCTGAAGGGGGGTTCCAAAGAGGATGGAGCTAGGCTGTTCTCAGTGCTGGCAGATGACAGAACAAGAGGCAATGGTCTCAAGTTGCAGTGGAGGTGGTCTAGGTTGGATATTAGGAAACACTATTTCACTAGTAGGGTGGTGAAGCTCTGGAATGGGTTACCTAAGGAGGTGGTGGAATCTTCATCCTTAGAGGTTTTTAAGGCCCAGCTTGACGAAGCCTTGGCTAGGATGATTTAGTTGGTGCTGGTCCTGCTTTGAGCAGGGGATTGGACTAGATGACCTCCTGATGTCTCTTCCAACCCTAATAGTCTATGATTCTATGTTTATCTAAAGCATTTTAAGATGTAATCAGTATGAAAGACTCATGAAATTACATGCCCTTAATCAGAAGATAACTGGACCAGAGACATTGACTGGTGCTAAGCTCCTGACAAACCCTGCTCCTTTAGACTTCAGCAACCAATATATAGCTTTCTCACAATGGTGATGTATGGAAGGAGGTAACGCTTAACCATTGCTAAGTGATTGACAGCTTTTCAGTGACTAGCATCACATAAGACAAAGGCCTTTTCTTTACTATATTTAAAATAAGGTGGGTTCTTAACTCTCAGTAGCTAATTTTAATGTACTTGCAGTAAAATCCTAGAGAAGACACAGTACATTGTCGTTTTTGTCTGAGTTAGCAGGTAAAGACTATGGGGGATGCTAAGGTTTAATATTTCTTCCAATTGCAATTTAGGCCTACTATACCCATGGGCCCTTAACATTTTACACTATTATACTGTCTTAGTATGTAAAATACACAATATAATGATGCATCTCTTGGCAGATCAAAGTGCTGCTTCACCATTGTTAAGGGTGAATTGATCAGCTGCATTTGATAGTTTTCAGATCCAAAGAATAGTTGTTAAACATTGAGATACAGTGTAATATTAGAGTCAAAATGAGACTATCATATATAATGTGCACTTGTTAATAAGGAAACTGTAATTATTCTCTTCATCACTTTGTATCCCCACGAAAGCCTTCTCTTACACAATTCAAAGTGAACTGGAAAAGAATGAGAATATTAATGACTAAAACTAAGAGGCAAAGGATATTCTGTTATTTCTTTTATAAGATGCACTTAGGCAAGTTGCAGAGTTTCTAATGTAGATACTTTAAAAATATTTTCATGAACAAATTACAAACATGAACATTGGTAGAATAATATAATGTTGTGACTCCCACAAAAAGATTTGGAAGAGCCAACTCTGACAAGTTGCTAGGTAATAGTGTCCTGTCTTCTACATACAACTTAATACCCAGCTAGAGAGATTTGTTCAAGTATGTATTTGAATTTGATACGCTTCAAATACTGTTTATGCTAGAAATCTGAACCATTGATGAAAATGGTTTTCATGGCAACAATATCCCAGAACAGGTATTGAAAATGGCTTGATTACTAATGTAGACAGAAAAAAAAACGTTGTCATACCATTTCAGAAAGCAAATCTCAATTATATGTCTACACTGGGGAAATTTACATACATAAAAAAAAAAACCCACCCTCAGTGCGTCCAGTTCAGTTCCATTAGACTTCCTTTCAACAAATTTAACTAAAATGGTGGTGAAAATGATTCCACATGCTGAAGCCTTGTGAATTCACCTCTCTTTTCCTACCCTCCAGTTTTAAAAATACATTTACATCCTAACAACCCTCCTGTTCACATTTATCACATAACCAGATTCTTTTTAGGATAGCAAAACTATTTCAGAACCAGCTAAAGATCTAGGACTAAAAAAAACCTTTCAGTTTTGTCAATGAATTTCAATAAATACCTGCTTCAAAGCTCATTAACTGTAACAGAAAGGTACTTTGCAATCCATGTTCCAAAACAGATATCTAACTATATAATAGTCTGTTATAAAATGCTGGCTCAGCTACAGAGTTGATGAGATTGCTGTTTTGTTTTTCGTTGTTTTCATTTGATTTTCAACTGTTACAGGACAATTGTTTCCTATAGAAATATACACAAACAGCATATTCTCCTGTGCTTCCATAGGGGTCTAATTTATTAATATTTTTGTCTGGACAGTAGCTCCGTAATATGGCCTTCACTTTTTGTTTAAGCATGCAAATATAAACAGACTTTTTGCAAACTTACATTCTGTTCCAGTGGATCTGCAACAGTTCAGTTAAGATAAATTAATGTTAGTACCCTTGCAGAAAATCTACCATAGTTTGGCCTCACTAACAGATTTTAACTATTTGTCTCCTTCTGTAGTGCACTGCTGCAGAACTGTTAGGCTAAATATTCAAATGACAGTAGGCAAATCTTGCTGCCCAGTGATCATGTTTCAGGGCACATAATATCTATTCACAAAATGTCCACACACAACCACATTCCAGCCAAATGACTAGAGGTATTTTACTTTATTTTGTGCTGGATTGCTTAAGGTACATAAAACGCAAGCACAAACAAAACAATGAGCAAGACACTTAATACAATAATAACCAGGACAGTGAAACACAAACATAAGTATATTGCTTTTACTATGTCCAGAGATTCTAACAGGCATTAAAATAAGTTACAAAAACTTATAAATATCGACCCACTGTATGTTCCATTCTATGCATCCGATGAAGCGGACTGTAGTCCACGAAAGTTTATGCTGAAATAAATTTGTTAGTCTCTAAGGTGCCACAAGTATTTCTTTCTTATTTTCTTTTTGCTGACACAGACTAACACGGCTACTACACTGAAACCTTACAAAAACTTAGTCATCATACCATCAGCGAGTCATTTGTTGTTGCCCAACTACTTGTTCTAGGATTCTTTAAAGCTTTTTGGAAGACACTTTTCATCATAAAAGCCATACTAAGTCCATGGTTCTGCAAAAACACACACACATTCTTCTTTGCAGGATCGGGGCAAATATATGCAAATGAGCTACCTACAAAGCCTATTTGCAATCATATTAAAGTGCATCTCATGTGTCACTTGACGCCTTGTTGATCTTCATTTTAAATGAGAGGCAGGATGAATTTACATTCTCTGGAGGATTAAGCCTGGTCTTCATGTTTTTTAAAGTTATATTAGGATTGTTGTTGGTTCCCCTTCCCCCCCCCCCCCCTTTTCTTCTATACCAACTATATACCAACTTTATTTAGGCAGTGCACGGGGCAGGACAAGAAATAACACAAGGCGAAAGCAAATATGGCCTATAGACAACATGAGTATCTGGAACAACAATATCCTAATATGTATAATCATGCAAGAGGGCAGGAAAAAAAGACAGGGAGAAAGAGTATGATACTTTCTACACCAATTGTCTACTTACTCAGGTAGCAGGAGGTGGCATAAGTTTGAAATCTTTTTTGTTTTGTTTTAAAGGCAATTTATTTCGAACCCTGGGACCTTCTGGCGGACACCAGTGGTGAGGTGGTCATTGAAACGAAAGCCTGGGCTTGAGAGGAGTTTGGAAAGACCATGGAGAACGATTACCGAATGGCCTCAAAAGGTGTTCTAGCAAACTGTTCATCACCTTAGGAGGGGTTGAGATGTTGCCCAGGTTGTTCTCAGCAAGGGTGATGAAACACTGACCTAGACTGAGAAGATTGTTGAGAGGTGGAAAGAGTACTGTGAGGAACTCCTCAACCTGGTGGACATGCCCTCTTTTCAGGAGGCAGTACTGGAAACCTCCAGTGAGACTGGATCTATTACAGTCGTTGAGGTCGCTATGGTGGCAAAGTGCTTTCGTAGTGGTAAGTTAGCAGTGGTGGATGAGATTCATCCAGAAATGCTGAAACCACTGAACAATGTTGGGATGTTGTGGCTTACTCACCTCTTCAATCTTGCGTGGAAGGCGGGTGCAGTGCCTCTGGACTGGCAAACTGGGGTGGTGGTCCCAAGCATTAAGAAAGGAGACAAGAGGGTATGTTCCAACTATTGGGGGATGACATTCCTCAGCCTCCCCGGCAAAGCCTATGCCAGGGTGCAGGAAAGGAGGTTACACCCATTAGTTGAACCTCGGATTCAGGAGGAACAAATGTGGATTCCATCCCGGCCGTGGAACAACGGACCAGCTGTTTGCTCACTTGCAGATACTCAAGGGGTTGTGGGAATTTGCTAACCCTTTGTTTTGTAGACCTGGAGAAGGCATATGACCGCATTCCCTGAGATGTCTTGTGGGAAGTGCTGCGGGAGTATGAGGTGCCAGTGCCACTTTTTGCGTGCTATCAGGTCCCTCTATTCTCGGAGTGAGAGTTGTGTTCGTATTCTTGGCATTACGTTGAGTTCATTCAAGGTGGGTGTTGGACTTCACCCAGGATGCATCTTGTCCCCACTTCTGTACGTCATTTTCATGGACAGGATATCAAGACGCAGCTGAGCTGTGGAGTGCATCTGGTACAGGGACTAGAAGGTGGCCGTCTCTGCTGTTTGCAGAAGTAAGGACATCATGATCTGCAGACTGTAATCTCCGATGTGCACTCAAACATTTCACTGCTAAGTGTGAAGAGTTGGGATGAGAATCAGCACCTCCAAATCAGGTCATGGCCCTCTCCCAGAAGATAGTGGACTGCTCTCTTCAGGTGAGGGGGGAGCAGCTGTCCTTAGTGGGAGAGTTCATCTTGTTCACGAGTGATAGTAAGCAGGCATGTGGGATCGATGGGCTAATTGGTGTGGCAGTGCTGTGGTGGTGAAGCAGGAGCTGAGGTCTCATACGAAGCTCTAGGTGTACAGGTCGATCTATGTCCCTATCCTCGCCTATGGTCATGAAATTTGGGTAATGACCAAAAGGACAGGATCGCGGGTACAAATGGCGGAAATGGGGTTTCTCTGCAAGGTGGCTGGGCTTATTCTCTGAGACAGGATGAAGGGCTCAGCTATTCGGGAGGGCCTTGGAGTAAAGCTGCTACTCCTCCGGATAGAGAGGAGCCAGCTGAGGTGGTTCGGGGCACCTGATAAGGAGGCTTCCTAGGAGTCTTCCTTTGGAACTCTACCGGTACATCCCATTGGGAGGAGGCCGACCCAGGACATGCTGGAGGGATTATATCTCCCAGCAGACCTGTGAATGCTGGGGAATCCCTTAGAAGCTGGAACCTGTTGCAGAGGAAAGGGAGATCTGATCCTTCCTACTCTCCATGCTGCCACTGCGACCCTCACCAGGAAAAGCGGCATAAGTGAAAAAGAAGAAATAAGCAGCAATTTCTTTCTTGCTGCCCCGTTTGGAACAGCCTCCCATTCCCAAAGCTCCAATACTCCCCATCCTCTTTGAAAGCCTTTTTTTCCTTTCAATTTCTTTGAGAACTCCTCGAGGAGATAAATTGTCCTAGTGTTTTGTACAGCATTATGTAACCTGAAATGGTCTCTAACTAAAATAAAGTGGATAGTAATTTTTAATGCTACTTACGTTTAGTTTCTGATTTAGGATCTTAAACTGTTTAAAACTAATATACGTTTTGCTTTTCCCCATTCTGGACATGGTAACAAGCAAACCTGTGGGCTATCAAGGCATGTTTTCTCACCTGGATTTGATTATTTTTTATTATTAACCAGCTACATTAAATCAACATTGTTTACCTGTAGGAAGCCTGCTTAGAGAGCTGTGTTTTTAAATGAAGGGAGAAGTCCTGCTGATCACATAATTTGCATGTTCTCAATTTCCCCCCATATCTTAAGATGTTCAATCTGCATACTTCAGTTAATTTTTCACGCAGCTTAGTGAGAAAAACTTACAATTTAATGGGCAAGCTACATGAACGACTATACTTTACAGGGCAAAATGCTCTTCTCCCTAATTGAGCTATATACTACAGGCTCTTGCGTTTGTACATTTTACTGATGAAGGTGCACATTTTAGTAGCTGAACTTTCATGTTCTGCTGATCAAACTTCACATATCCCTGGTCATGATCAAAACAAATATTTAGAAAAAATGTATAATGTATTTGAAAATACCTGTTTCACTGCTCTGCTTATGAATTTGCTTATTGAGCACATTGAAGCTTAATGAAGAGACTCCCATTTAAACTGGAAAATTGTTTTAAGTGCTGTTATTACAGGAAGAAGTGACTAAAAATGACATCTTCTAGTTCCACATTTATTCATCACATTTTATATTGAAGTTTGTCGCTTACCAGTTTTAATAAAAACAAAAAGGTAACACAGCAAATTCAACCATGTCTCTTTAAACCAAGCTGTTCTTTCTTCATTCGTTCCCCCCTAAAAATGAAGGTTCATAGGTGCCAAGTTGTATAGTTCCATTTGACACTTTATGCAACGTATTCAATGAGCTAATTTACATATTTGCATGTAATTTGTATGTAACTATAAACTTCAGCATAAGAAAAATCATATGAATGTAATGTTGGTGAAAAGCAGTGGCTTGCCTGCCTTGGTGAATGGAGTCCTGTTTATTATTTATAAGACAGCATTAGAGCAAGCTTTTCACACACACACCCCCACACACACACCCTCACTTCTTATGGGTAGAGTGTGTATGGGGAGTAGGGGGAGGTGCTAGTAACTAAGATTGGCAGAGACAGTTCAGTTTCCATGGCTCAGCTTTTCTGCTGTGTATTCTAATTAGCACAAAGCACGGTAGTGAGTTTGTGATGTGGGAGTGAGAATGGAGATCCACCACATTTCTCAAATAGATTCCAAATAGCCATTAGATGGAAACAATTTTTAATCCCTACTGAATCTAGCCTAGCCTAGCTCTAACTGGTGACTTACAAATGAGAAGCTCTGTAGCTCCTTACCAATGCAGTAAGGCATCCAGATCCAAGAATGTACTAACGTTACACCTTCACCAATAAGACTTGCTTTCTGGAAAGATAAGTTTACTAAATCAAGTTCTGAAGCTTCCACAAGCAAGATCTCCCACCATATGCTGCTCCCACCATAAGTCGCCTCAAGATCTCCCACCATAAGCCACCTCCTCCCCATACCCCACCCCCGAGTCGCCGCCCCACTGCGCTTTCCCTGCGCCCCTCCCCCGCTGAACAGCTGAGAGGCGGGCCGCGGCTGCGCTAAAAAAAGCGGCGGCTTCGGGGGGAGGCGCCACCGGTGGGAACCCGGAAGGTGAGCTGGGCGTGGGTGGTGGGGCCGGCGGGGAGCTGCCGGTGGGTGCTCAGCACTCACCAATTTTTCCACGGGGGAGGAGGCGGGGGCGGGGATTTGGGGAAGGGGCAGGGCCAGGGGTGGAGTTGTGGCGGGGCCACGAGCACCCACCGGCGTCGGCACCTATGGCACAGGTAGCCTCTTCACTACGCATTACAGCCGCGAAGCTGCACAGGTGTAGACAGCTGCAGTAATGTAAGTGTAGACAAGCCCTGAGAAAGAGGACTTGTTACTCCATCTGAATATAAAGGAGGTACAGGTGGATTTCAGGGATAGCAGTTTTCAGAAAGGGATTTTAGGTGTAGCCAAGCTTGGAGATAAGAAACGTTATCCTATTGTTTTCTTTGTTAATAAAGCCAAAAATGCAGTAGGTTTGCATTTTACGTAATGTGTGGGTTATACAGCAGGTTGAAAACAATACTTTCTCACAACCTGTTAATCCTTTTTTTCCCCCCTTATGTTGACTATATGCTAATTTAACTGATACAATGATCAGTTAAGCTTCACCACTTCTGAGAAGCTGCCAAAGTGGAGCACTCCCAAAATTATAACCACTATAAACTGATGTTGAATAGAAACAGTTATGTAAAAGTTTCATCTATAAATCAGTGATTCTCAGACCTCAGTGATTCAAGAGCCAAATTAGCAATCAACATTACCCAAAAGAGCCACAGTAGTATGAATTGTTTCATTTACTTTTTAAAATTTATTTATATATTCTCACAGCAAAATGACTGACCAAGTATTCTCCAATTGGTTAATAACATATTAAAAGCATTCTGATTGACTTAATTATTAACCACACAGTATTTTATTATCATGTGCTGCAAAGAGCCGCAGGAGACACATTAAAGAGACAGGTTTCAGTGTAGTAGCCGTGTTAGTCTGTGTCAGCAAAACGAAAAGAAGAAAGAAAAACTTGTAGCACCTTAGAGACTAACAAATTTATTTCAGCATAAGCTTTCGTGGGTTAATACCCACTTCATCGGATGCATGGAATGAAACATACAGTAGACAGATATTTATACAGTCAGAGAAACATGATAAGGTCGAGGTGCATAGACCAACCTTAAGAGGCTAATTAGTTGAGAGGAACCATAACAGCAGGGGAAGAAAACCTTTGAAGTGATAAACAAGATGGTCACACAGGTGTGAATGAGCATCGTTAACTTAAGGGAAAAAGATTCAATTAACGTAATGGCCAAGCCATTCCAAATCTCTATTTAATCCGGATGCAATGCAACCTAGTTTGCATATCAATTCGAGTTCAATAGTTTCTCTTTGAAGTCTGCTTTTGGAGTTAATCTGTCGCAACACTGCTACCCTCAAGTCTGTCAGTGAGTGATTAGGGAGGTTGAAGTGTTCTCCTACTGGTTTTTGAATGTTATGATTCCTGATGTCAGATTTATGTCCATTTATTCTTTTGCGTAGAGACTGTCCGGTTTGGCCAATGTACATGGCAGAGGGGCATTGCTGGCACATGATGGCATATATCACATTGGTAGATGTGCAGGTGAATGAGCCCCTGATGGCGTGGCGGATGTGATTAGGCCCTGTGATGGTATCACTTGAATCGATATGTTGACAGAGTTGGCATCGGGCTTTGTTGCAAGGATAGGTTCCTGGGTTGGTGTTTTTGTTGTATGGTGTGTGGTTGCTGGTGAGTATTTGCTTCAGGTTGGGGGGCTGTCTGTAAGCAAGGATTGGTCTGTCCTCCAAGATCTGTGAGAGTGAGGGATCATCTTTTAGGATAGGTTGTAGATCTTTGATGATGCGCTGGAGAGGTTTTAGTTGGGGGCTAAAGGTGACGGCTAGTGGTGTTCTGTTATTTTCTTTTTTGGGCCTGTCTTGTAGTAGGTGACTCCTGGGTACTCTTTTGGCCCTGTCAATCTGTTTTTTCACTTCAGCAGGTGGGTATTGTAGTTGTAAGAATGCTTGATAGAGATCTTGTAGGTGTTTGTCTCTGTCTGAGGGATTGGAGCAAATGCGGTTGTATCTTAGAGCTTGGCTGTAAACAATGGATCGTGTGGTGTGTCCAGGATGGAAGCTGGAAGCATGTAGGTAAGTATAGCGGTCAGTAGGTTTCCGGTATAGGGTGGTGTTTATGTGACCGCTATACTTACCTACATGCTTCCAGCTTCCATCCTGGACACACCACACGATCCATTGTTTACAGCCAAGCTCTAAGATACAACCGCATTTGCTCCAATCCCTCAGACAGAGACAAACACCTACAAGATCTCTATCAAGCATTCTTACAACTACAATACCCACCTGCTGAAGTGAAAAAACAGATTGACAGGGCCAAAAGAGTACCCAGGAGTCACCTACTACAAGACAGGCCCAAAAAAGAAAATAACAGAACACCACTAGCCGTCACCTTTAGCCCCCAACTAAAACCTCTCCAGCGCATCATCAAAGATCTACAACCTATCCTAAAAGATGATCCCTCACTCTCACAGATCTTGGAGGACAGACCAATCCTTGCTTACAGACAGCCCCCCAACCTGAAGCAAATACTCACCAGCAACCACACACCATACAACAAAAACACCAACCCAGGAACCTATCCTTGCAACAAAGCCCGATGCCAACTCTGTCAACATATCGATTCAAGTGATACCATCACAGAGCCTAATCACATCCGCCACGCCATCAGGGGCTCATTCACCTGCACATCTACCAATGTGATATATGCCATCATGTGCCAGCAATGCCCCTCTGCCATGTACATTGGCCAAACCGGACAGTCTCTACGCAAAAGAATAAATGGACATAAATCTGACATCAGGAATCATAACATTCAAAAACCAGTAGGAGAACACTTCAACCTCCCTAATCACTCACTGACAGACTTGAGGGTAGCAGTGTTGCGACAGATTAACTCCAAAAGCAGACTTCAAAGAGAAACTATTGAACTCGAATTGATATGCAAACTAGGTTGCATTGCGTCCGGATTAAATAGAGATTTGGAATGGCTCGGCCATTACGTTAATTGAATCTTTTTCCCTTAAGTTAACGATGCTCATTCACACCTGTGTGACCATCTTGTTTATCACTTCAAAGGTTTTCTTCCCCTGCTGTTATGGTTCCTCTCAACTAATTAGCCTCTTAAGGTTGGTCTATGCACCTCGACCTTATCATGTTTCTCTGACTGTATAAATATCTGTCTACTGTATGTTTCATTCCATGCATCCGATGAAGTGGGTATTAACCCACGAAAGCTTATGCTGAAATAAATTTGTTAGTCTCTAAGGTGCTACAAGTTTTTCTCTCTTATTTTCGTATTAAAGAGACAATAATGTCTACCGAGCCTCAGTCTAAGTATCAATGCTTTAAATGATCAGAACTGGAATTTTTTTACCATTTGACAGAGCATTAGAGCGTCTAGACACCTTTAAGGATGAAGGCTATCCCCCACATGCACACCGTTAGCTATGGTGAAATGAATGGTCAAACATGCAAAAAACAAAACAAAACAGAAGAATGTGACCAAAACAGGTAACCATTAACTGTCTGTCTCCTTTCTCCTACTAATGTGTGTGTGTCAGTTCTACAGTAGGCTATAACAGCAAGATCCCAGGAAGAGAAATTTAAATACAAAACGAGACAGTTAAGAGGAATACGCCTATTGAAACACTACAAAGATCTTCTTACTAAAGGCTGCGTCTTCAGAATCACTGGGTGGGTTCAACATGGTAGAGTCTTTGTGCAGAAAATGCAGAAGCATAACTTTGTGCTCATTAGTTTGAAACTGTCCTAGTTGAGTGGGCTATGGGGTGCACTTCACCCTTTGTTTCTAGGACATATATTCTGATCTACCTTATGGAATTTTTAGATTTTCTTCCCTCAGCTATTTGGTCAATAAAGAACACATTAATGAACAAGTTTTCTTCAAGACTTCTGGTCATTAGATGTGGGTTTATATGGCCTGATATGTTTGGTTTATTCCAGATCTTGTTTTTCTTCTGGCTGAGTTAGGGTGGGGATGGGGGAATAAAGAGGGACAAGTTCTTGAGACCTATAAAAATGAGACTTTTTTTTGCTTGGGGACAAATGTTGGGTCTGTCCTGAGGACCACTTTATCATGATAGAAAGATGTGATATTGTGGTTCCAAACAGACCTCTGACTCAGATTTCCTTCTGGCTGAGGTATAGGCAGTAATAGTAAAGACACTATAATGATTGCAAAATATGACACCTGAACTCTAAGTTCAAATGGAGGCTTGACTAGTGCCACTCACACACTTGTTTAAATCTCTGTACTTAGGGCAACTGTAAAAACAAGGATTATAATGCTTACTCACCCCTTAAAATGGTTTGAGACTTCTAAACAAAAAAAAAGAGGACTACACTAGGGAACTACAACTTTCTCAATAGCTACAGTTGTCACGTGAGATAACTAAGACACAAAATGTTAAGACCAACATTTAACCTGGTATCTAAGAGGTTAGGCTCCAATATCTACATTTAGGCACTTAAATAAAAGTAGACTGGTTTTTCCTAAAATGCTGACCACCTGCAGCTCTCATTGACTAAAGTGGAATGTTGTGAGCACTATCCCTAGTGAAATTTAGATACTCAGGTTTGAAAAGCTGGCCTTAAGGAGTTGGCTGGGGTGCACTGTGGCCTAGTTTAAGCATTAATTGTGAAGCCAAGCACCCAGGTCTTGATAATTAATTTGAGTTTTTAACAGTCAGCATCAATGTAGGTGGTTCTGTATATGCGTACTTAACTAACTTCAGCTACGTAGGGAACTATGCAGCTAGTAAGCTGTAAATTGAATGAGGCATCATTAGCTTGACCTGCACTATACACTCAATTTACTAATCTAGTGACCAATCCCAACCCATTTATTTAAAATTGTCATCTTTTATCTATGCAAGAAATTAAAAATATAAAAACCAGGGAATACCAGATACAAAGATTTCATTTCAAATACTAGTAAATGTTACTAAGTGACAAGTGTATCATACCTATCTTATCACTTACAAAACCCAAGCACTAACGAGCAGGGAAAATAAGAGACCTAAATCTTAGAGTGCTCCTAAATGCTAATTAACGTCTATCAGAAATAAATACATATTTCATCACAATACCCCTGCTGACTTCAGTGGAAGTAGGATTGGTCCCTTAGTATCTCCAACGACTGTACTGTTACAGGATGAGTTAAATTAAACCATTTTGCGGCGGGTGGGTGTAACTGCTGCTCTCCATTAGAAACAGTTAAACTCCTTTATGAAATAATTGTGGTCTCCAAATCAAAGGACAGGCCCATGTCACCAATCAAAACAAAGGCACATCTGAGGCCACTCAGGAATTTGAACTAAGCAAGCAGAGTGCTCCCTAGGTATTGGGGGGGGGGGGAGTATGTGCGTGAGAGAGCGAGAGCGACAGAACGGGCAGAAACTGTCACAGCCTGGACGAGCATGGTGTGGTGCTGGCTAAGAGTTTCTTTGCTTAGAGCTTCAAGCCTTTATCACCTGTTTTTGGGTCCTCTTGTGTCCAGGGAAAACAGGATTTTGTACATTCCTTGTAAATAAGACTGCATCAACGGTACCTGACTCCATCATCAATTTCTCCTCCTAAGAAGAACAACCTGCAAGACCCCATATTTTTGGCTAGCCACTCAGGTAAAAAAGGGGTAACAACACTCTTCTTTACTGGTCCCTTCACAGTGGGGATGGAAAATTGGTCTTTCATAAGAATTGTTGCCAGGTGGGACAAACTTTCTAGCCCATATCAACTGGGGTTATAGTGATAAGGACAGAGTGGAGGAAGACCGAAGGCCATGAAAATAGGAAGAGGTTGTGACAGACTAATATCCTGGACAAACCTTACTTAATTGAGTTAAATCTTATTCAATTGAGTTTTTAATATCTTTGCATTTTTAATATAATTAATGTTTAATTTTCATCTATGTGTTATTGTGGGATTATATGTATTTCCATGAGAAGAGTAAATAGGAGAACAGCAGGCAGGGGTGATTAGTCAAAATCACTCAGGTTGTAATATCCCCAGAGCAACTCTACTCCCTGGAAAGGTTCACATATACTAATTCAAACTGGATTCTCCAGAGACCAACAAATGATTTTTGGATAAATAGTCTGGTTTTAAACTGGCTCAGGGCCTTCTTCGTGATCCAGCAAATGGCCAAAACCTCTAGTCCATGAAAGACCCTAGGTTGGAAGGAATTGGCCTACTGAGATCCATAAAACTGGGTTCTTGTTCTGAGCTGAAGCTGTGTTGAACTTGTTACCACCAAGGAAATCCCTTGGGCAGGGTGTTGAAGGATTACTCCTGCCAGAGCCCATGTTAGAGTTGGGATGATGCATGCTAATACACTTATATCAGAACTGTGCAGCCTGGAAATAGTTGGTCAGAAGGAAGTGAGACACGAGTCCCACCAAAGAAATGCAATGGGTGGGGAGCTGAAAGCCTGACAGTGTGTGTGTGCGCGCGCGCACACACACACACACACACACACATAAAATAAATAAGCTATATCATAAATCCATAAGAAGCACTTGTGATTTGATCTAAATGTCACATTACTCACACTCTCTCCCCATCTCCGTAATGCCAAAAAACGTACTGCTGTGGATGATGCTCAAATCACGGTATAGGTCAGGGATCAGCAACCTTTCAGAAGTGGTGTGCTGAGTCTTCATTTAGTCACTCTAATTTAAGGTTTCGCATGCCAGTAATACATTTGAACGTTTTCAGAAGGTCTCTTTTTATAAAAGTCTATAATATATAACTAAACTATTGTTGTATGTTTAAGAAGCTTAATTTAAAATTAAATTAAAATGCAAAGCCCCCCAGACAATGGCCAGGACCCGGGCAGTGTGAGTGCCACTGAAAATCAGCTCACGTGCCACCTTTGGCACGTGTGCCATAGGTTGCCCACCCCTGGCATAGGTAGTAGTAATGCCTCAAAGCTGCCTTGTAACTATGGCAACTAACCCCGCTGGCTGAGGAGCCACTTTGAGAGCATTGTTATGCTAGCCAGGGCTTGGTAAGACCATGGCAGGGTTGCAGAGGTTAAGGCTAGTTCTGCCAGAATGGATACAGGGTTCCCTCCCAGCACTGATACAGTGGAAATGCAGGGGGGCTCCCTACACCCGAGGGGCCTAAAACACAAGGATGCAAGTCGCAGGGGAAGCTGTAGATATCCTGAGTTGGCAGATTAGAGACTCCCAGCCAGGATTACAAAGAACCCGATGAGCCCCTGGCTGTGGGGCAGGCCACCCCACAGCTGAACAATTCTTGCCCTGGGACGGCTCCCACACTCCTGGCTGGTGAGAGAGTGGGGTATGACAGCAGAGCTGCAGAGGGCTCCCTGCACGACCACAGGGCCAGTGACACTGGACATATGCAGATGCAAGGGGGAGGCTGCTGCCTTGGAAGGGCAGAACAAAGGCACTCCCACTTCCCCGGCCAGGATTGCAAGGAGGAATATGTATGTTGGAATGTGAGTGTTCGTGATATGTGCCTCACCTGTCAAAGTCACCAGCTACCACTAACTCAATCCCAGCTGAAAGGAGCAGCAGAGTGGATAGTCCCCAGCAGACAGTGAAGAATGAACGAGACGGAAAAATAGGTTTGTGAGCTTGACTGTCAGGATGACTTTGATATAAATCAACATGTGTTGATCAAATGCCTCAAAAGGGAGGATACCAGGCCCAAACCTCTTGTCAAGTCAAAGCTGATAAAGGATACAGAAAAAACAGCCACATTTTTGGCTTGCTATTAAGGTTATATGCGCAAAAAAAACCCACCACCAAAGCTGAACTCAGCTGTTTTATAGCACAGCAGTGAACTATTTTTTTAAAAAGTACCTTTCAAAGATGATTCAAGTCACCAAATTAGAATCTGGATTTTAAGCACTTTAACATTCAGAAGTATTTGGATCTGAAGTTTTGGCTGAAGCTTATGTAATGTATAACCATTACAGTACTTTATCATCTTTTCTAAACTTCACGGGCACATTTCAAATGAAGTATTTTTCACTCAAAGTAATGGATTGATCCTCTCACATGTACATGTCCGATGATGACAAAAATATCTACCAACAAACTGCTTCCCTGGAGTGCTCCTGGCTGTAATATAATGGTTTATCTTGTCTGGAGTGTCAGAAGCCTCAAATTTCTCCCTAGAATCCATTTTACTTGCTCACTCCATCCTTGCATACCATGCTCTCTATGTAGACACATCATGTGGCAGAACTTGACAGAGCACTATTGGAGCTGAATTGTCAATTAGAACAAGAAGATAAAGGTCACAGGATCAAGCAGCTGGAGTGCTATAGATTTACACCTCAGCTTGTCCCATAATAAGCGTTCATGTAAACAAACACTGACAGCCTGTTTTGCCTGTCACTACTTGGAGCACTTATGTCATTGAGGATTATGTGCTATCTTTCTAAAAGATCTGCAGATCTCCTTTTAATTATTCAACAGTGGAATTACTGGTTTAAAATAAACTCCTCTGTTTTGAAATAAAGGACCAGATTCTCTCTGAAAATTTTCAACTTTAAAATATAGTGAATCTGTGACTTTCATTCAGCACTATGTGAAAATCTTCTAAGACTTAAAGGGACACTTTGGGGTAAAAATCTGTTTTTAAAATCAGTTGACGTTAGAAACCAAATTCATTCACTATTAATACTATCGGGCAATTCATTCAGCCTTGATGAAGAAAAGATTTGTCAGTTTCACTTTCTGGTTCTCACAAGCAACTACAATACTGCAGGTTTTTTGGTTACCAACTCTTTACAAGAAAGTTTTAAATCTTAACTGAACAAGAAGTGTTCAAGTTCCAAATACTGCAACTATTTATACATATGCTAAACTTTAAGAATGGAATTAATTCCATTATCTCAATGGGACTACTTGCCTGTTTATCTTTAAGCATGTAAATGTTTGAAAAACACCTAACAAGTTCTCATGCCACTTTTAACGTTTATAAAACTTCTATTATATTTTCTCTCCAACACTGATAGCAACTGTATCACTGCACAGAACATGTGAGACACCTTGTGACCTCCAGAGCTGATTATATTAACTAAACAGTGGGAATAAACTAGCTAGCAATGTCAATTTAAAAAAAAACAATGTGATGGCAAGACTATGACTTTTGAGTTAGAAAATAACGTGTCTTAAATGACAAAAACTTGGTTAAAATTCACCATGACTCCTTTGTAATAAAAATGCCCCCTCAGCCTGCAAAACAAATTGAGGCAATGAACCGAGCAAAA
The DNA here is from genome assembly GCA_033296515.1 of Macrochelys suwanniensis. Classification (NCBI taxonomy): domain Eukaryota; kingdom Metazoa; phylum Chordata; order Testudines; family Chelydridae; genus Macrochelys; species Macrochelys suwanniensis. The sequence goes on from CM065776.1 coordinate 147,045,937, forward strand.
ACAATCTTTCTGGCAGCAGAAAACGCCTATTAGCATGTGTGTGAAAAGTGAGATGCTAAAACAAGAGTTACACAGTCCTGCAGGAGGAAGAAGTTTGTTACACGTTACCATCAGCACTAGTATTTTTCTTCAAAGGCCAACCCTGGCCAGAGCCAGCAGAAGTGACTGTCACTGATGCCTCACTGTAAGGATGCCTATTGCCAATGCACAGACCCCCAGGACCCTCTCCGGCCCCTATTGTTCACTAGTCCTCCCTCCCCTTGGGAGTCGCTGGCTGGTCTCAGGGACTGGGGTGGGGGGCGTGTCCTGTAGGGTAGGACCTTGGAGGAGGGAGCTGCAGGTTGCACAGGCCCTCACAGCCATGCCCCCAGTGCGGGGGAGGGCAGAGAGGCTCCGTGTTACTCTGCACAGGCCCCCGAAGGGCGCCCCTGCCCGTGAAACCTTGCACCCCTAACGAGGAGCCAGCCGGGCACGGGGCTGGGGATTTCGGCGGGTCCCGCCTCGCAGCAGGGCAACAGGACGCCCAGACTGGCTCTGCTCTGTCAGTGCTCAGCTCCCCTCCCACCCAGCCCGGGAGCCTCCCTGGCGCCCCGCTCCTGCAGCCGCTCACCTCGCCCCACAGACCGGGCGCGCCCGCAGGCCCCGGGCCAAGCAGAAGGCGGCGGCCGCAGCAGCCGCCATGCCGGAGCCGGGCGGGCGCAGAGAGGCGGCTCCTACCTGCGCGGGGCGGGACGCAGACGCCAGAGCCAAGCGCGCTCCGGCTCGTCAGCGCGGCGGCTGGACAGGGCCCCGGTCCCGCCCCTCGGGGGTGGAGCCGCTGCCACCGCCCCCTTCCCCGGCCGGGGCGCGCCTGGCAGGGGGCGCCTGTGAGCGGACTGTGTGAGGGGCGGTGTGTGACGTGTGAGGCAGACATGGGGGTGATGAGTGTGTGTGTGTGACTCACACACACACACAGTGTGAGGGGGGGCGGGGGTAGGGTGACCAGATCTCCCTATTTTATAGGGACAGTCCTGATATTTGGGGCTTTTTCTTATATGGGCTCCTATTACCCCCCACCCTCTGTCCCGATTTTTTACACTTGCTGTCTGGTCACCCTGGGGGGCAGGGGTGAATTTGCCTCTGAGAGGGGCAATGAAGTTGTGAGGAGAGGAGAGATTGTGTGTATGGGGAGAAGTGTGAGCGAGAGAGACGCCGGTGTTGTCCGCGCAAGAAAGTGGCAGCGGTTTCAATAGTGACTTTAACCCCGTTTAGTGGAGTTGGTCAGGACTTTGCTGTCAGATTTTTTTTTTTGGGGGGGGGGGGGGGAGAGAAGGGGCAGAAAATGCAGCATTTGGCCGGAGTGAAATTTGCAGTGGAAGAACAGTTCCGCGCTAGTTCTACAAACTAGATGCAGATGTCTACACTAGAAAGGTAAGTCGACTTATTGTTAGGTCGACTTACAGTCACTGCAGTAATTACTGTTACTCCCCGTTACCCACGGGGAGCGGGAGGCAAGTGGCCCCGGGGGCTTCTTGGCCCCCGTAAGTGGGGTCCAGATGCCTAGGTTTCTCGCCTTGGCTCCCAGCTGGGAACAGGATCCAGCCGCCCAGCTGGGCTCTGGTTGCGTGGCTTTCTTGTCAAATTCAGGGCTCCTGCCATGAAAATGACAAGACAGCCAACAGCCAATGTAAGTAAGGCAGTGGCTACAGAGACACTGTGTTACCCTAACTACACTGACAATAAGCTTTATGCCTCTCATGGAGGTAGAGTTATTATGTCAGTGTAGTAGGGCACTTACATCAGTGGGAGGAAGGCTGACGTAGACACTGTAGTAGAAGTAGTGTAGACACTGACATAATTAGGTCAACATAAGCTGCTTTATGTCGACCTGTGTAGTGTGGACCAGCTTTAAGTCTAAAGCCTAATCTACACCACAAATACTTTGCTGGTATAGAGGCCCCTAGTGTAGACGCAGCTTATGCTAACAAGGAGTTTTTCTGCCAACCTAGGAGCATTAGCTATGCCAGTGGTGCTCTTCTGTCAATGTAGGTCTGGTGTACGCCTAAATATTAGGTCGTGACCTACCTACATCACTGAGGACTGTGAAAAATTTTGCACCCAAAGCTCTGTAGTTAGGTTGACCTAAACCCCAGTTTAGATGCAGCTAGGTTGATGAAAGCATTCTTCCACTGACCTAGTTACTGCCTGTTCGATGGGTGGATTAGCTACATCAATGAAAAAACCCTTTCTGTCAATGTAGGAAGCGTCTACATTGATTCAGAGTAGTTTACAGTGTAACAAATGGAAGATGTCTGTTTAACTGCCCGTGAAGACTAATGTAAAATAAATGGTTGCTGGAAGATTGAAAGTGAATCAGTCCAGGAAGGAACCTTGTCATAGGAATAGGTTTCAGAGTGGTAGCCGTGTTAGTCTGTATCCTCAAAAAGAACGAGGAGTACTTGTGGCACCTGAGACTAACAAATTTATTTGGGCATAAGCTTTCAAGTTTAGAGTTGGTATGGCAACCCCCATCTTTTCATGGTCTCGCTCTCTCTCTATATATATCTGTATCTGTTCATGTTCTCTGTATATATATATATATATATATATATACAGATATATATATCTTCCTACTGTATGTTCCACTCAATTCATCTGATGAAGTGGGTTCTAGCCCACGAAATCTTATGCCCAAATAAATTTGTTAGTCTCTAAGGTGCCACAAGTACTCCTCGTTCTTTTTGTCATAGGAATAGAAGTTCTAATATGACTTCATCAAAGAAGTGCTTCAGCAAGGGTCTCATCACCCAAATGACTTAACAGGTTGTCTTCTAAATCCGGATGACCATGTAATTTGCTACTACATATTGTACCCAGGAATTAAGTAAAACTGGATCTAGAGATGTGAAAACAACATGGTCACAATGGCAATTGGGGGCCAGGGCACTGGGCTGGAAGTAGAGCTGGTCAGGGAATTTTCAGTCAACATTTGTGGAAAAATACAGTTTCCACAAACTACAATTTTGATTTTGCTGATATTTTAAAAAGTTCTTATTTTTGTATCTAAATTAAATTGAAACATTTGACCCAAATTGATATATTTTGATATTAATCTGTGCCCACTTCAGCGGTCATGGTGCCTCATGGGATTTGTAGTTGGGTTTTTCATGACACTATAAGTGTTGATTACACCAGGAAACACCCAATGCAGGGTAAACAGAATAGTTCCTTTCTTTTATTAGTTGTGTGTGATGCCATCAACTCCCACAGGGGAAATTAGAAACCTGAATTCAGATTTTGGCTGATAAAAATCTATTAAGTTAATTTTAAAAACGTATCTACTTGTCATTTTGAAACTAGAACATGAATTCTGTTAGTGATTTGAGATCTCATCAGGTGGTTTAGATTTTAAAAGAGCATTTCTATCCTCCTTTAAGACATAAACCTATTGTCTGATTGGCTTCCACATTCTACCAGTGAAGAAGTTCTTGAAGTTTCAGCATATACTAAGTACACTGACTATGAACCTAGATGAAAAACACAAAAATGTTACTTTCTCAAAGAGTAAAAGAGAGAGCATGCCATCACACCTCTGAAAACTCATAATAGAATCATAGACGTGTAGGACTAGAAGGGACCTAGTACAGTCCCCTGCACTCAAGGCAGGACTATATAATAACTAGACAATTCCTGATAGCTGTTTGTTTAAACTGTTCTTAAAAACCTCCAATGATAGAGATTCCACCACCTCCCTAGGCAATTTGTTTCAGTGCTTAACCACCCTGACAGGAAGTTTTTCCTAATGTCTAATTTAAACCTAACTTGCTGCAATTTAAGCCCATTACTTCTTGTCCTAGCCTCAGAGGTTAAGGAAAACAATTTTTCACCCTCCCCCTTGTAACAACGTTTTATGTACATGAAAACTATTAGCGTATCCCCCCTCAGTCTTCTCTTCTAGACTTAACACATCCAGTTTTTTCAGTCTTTCCTCACAGGTCATGTTTTCTAGACTTTTAATAATTTTTGTTGCTCTCCTCTGGAAACATCTTTCCTGAAAAGTGGCACTCAGAACTGGACAGAATACTCCAGCTGAGGTCTTATCAGTGTAAAGTAGAGTGGAAGAATTACTTCTCATGTCTTGCTTGTAACATTCCTCCAAATACATCCCAGAATGATGTTCACTTTTTTTACAACAGTTGACTCATATTTAGCTTGTGATCCGCTATAAACCCCATATCCCTTTCTGCAGTACTCCTTCCTAGGCAGTCATTTCCCATTTTCTATGTGTGCAATTGATCCTTCCTAAACTGAGTACTTTGCATTTGTCCGTATTGAATCGCATCCTATTTACTTCAGACCATTTCTCGAGTTTGTCCAGATCATTTTGAATTCCAATCCTGTCCTCCAAACCACTTGAAATCCCTCCCAGCTTGGTATCGTCTGCAAACTTTATAAGTGTACTCTCTAGGCCATTATCTAGATCATTTATAAAGATATTGAACAGAACCAGACCCATGATTGATCCTTGCAGAACTCCATTCGATATGCACTTCCAGCTTGACTGTATACCCACTGACAACTACTCTCTGGGAACGGTTTTCCAACCGTTACACACCCACCTTATAGTAGCTCTATGTAGGCTGTATTTCCCTAGTTTGTTCATGAGATGGTCATGTGAGACAACATCAAAACCCTTACTAAAGTCAAGATATACATCTTCCATTTTCCACCTATCCACAAGGCTTGCTACTCTGTCAAAGAGTCCTGTTAGGTTGGTTTGACATGATTTGTTCTTGACAAATCCATGTTGACTGTTACTTATCGCTTTATTATCTTCTAGGTGTTTGCAAATTGATTGCTTATTTGCTCCATTATCTTTCCAGGTACTGAATGGTTCACATCAGTGGAGTTTTAATATTTAGTTAACAGAATTACATATTATTTGTCTGCACAGGTAATTTTAGGAAACTCTCATCATTGCACTATCATAGGAACATCTTCAGAAGTGGTAACAATGGTCGGAGAGGGAGTATAGACAAAATTGAGGCATTCTATGGCATGAAAAAATGTAGATGAAGCCTACTAGGCAGGCCTAAAACAAAAGGAAGAACATGGCATGTCCAAACTAGGTAAAACCAATGCGACTTGAGAGGAGGGTGAGAAAATGAGAAGAATCTTCAGCTTTTACCTTCTCTAAAAATAATTTTAAAAAATCTCAAGGAAGAACCCAACAAGTAAGGCCATCGTTTGTAAGATTTTGGGCCACATGAGCTGAAAAATTTCAATGTCAAGAAGGGACCGTTAGATTGTTTAGTCTGATCTGTATAACACAGGCCATTGAATTTCATCCAGTTACGTCTATGATGGGTCCAATAATTTGTGTTTGAATAAAATATATCTTCTAGAAAGATACTCAGTCAGGATCTGAAGACATCAAGAGATTGAGAATTCTCCACTTTGTTTGGTAGTTTGTTCCATTGGTCAATCACCCTCCCAGGTAAAACATGTGTTCTTTATTTATAATTTGATTTTGCCTGGCTTTAACTTCCAGCCACTGGTTCTTATGACTTTGTCCACTTGGTACTTTCCCCAAACTCTACAGGGATTGAGTTGTGAAACCTTCTCAGGTCCCCTGCTTGTCCCCCTTTCCCCAACTCCCTCAAATGAACACCACTTGCCTCTTCACTATTTTCAGCCTGTGGGGACAGAGAGGGGACTCAGCTGGTAATTTACAGAAGGACACACTCAAATTGTGATGTTTGTGAGGGGATATTGTAAACCTTTTTGTTTTTTATTACATAACATTGTTTATCCAATGGCTATGAGTATAACATATTACAATCATATTGCTAGAAACAAATTACCAAAATTAACAATATAATTCCAACAATAAATACACATATTTATGAAAATTGATCAGGTCTCAAAGGTTTCTCAGATAGAATATAAGGGAGAGAATGAGGAGTACACTAATTATGGAGACATTTAGACATGAAGAAAATTGAAGATTTTGCTATTTATATGTAGTTATCTAGCACTAAGTATTATGAGAACAAATATTTGTGCTTTATTTCCCTCCACCACCCCTCTCCCCATGAGATAATGCATTTGGAGAAAGGGCAGCACCTGAATATAATTTTAAGTAGTCTTTCAGGAACATTGATAAATATTTGATGGGTCTGAGCAAACATCAAACATGCTTTTGTACCCGGTGCAGAACTGTAATAATCAATGTTTTCATCCACAAATAGAAGAGTTCAAACGGTAAATTTACTCTCTCATCTAAAATACATGACTGACCTACTTATTAAAACAACTACATCCCTGGAGGAAATAACTGCACTCCACAGAGATCAAAAGCCAAATCTCACTTGTTTGAAATGTCTGCGTATCTTGAGCAGTATTATACAGGTACCACTGTAAAATGCCCTTGTCATTGCTTCTACCTATACAGAATACTACTCAAGTCAAAGGCATCATAGAGTTACTTTCTAAATTATCTTTAGTCCATTGTGGTAAATTTTCTCTCACTTGTAGCAGTGCAGTTCTATAAATAGAGGGCAAGAATATTAAAATAGGCTTTTTCCCCCAAAGATAAAAAATGAGTGGGTGTACTTTCAATTAAATAACCTAATTTTAGAAGAATGAAAGCTTTCAGTTGCCTCTTCTGCTTCATGAGCATAGTGGTGTGATTATCTCCAAGTGGTACCTATTATCTTTTAGTTCTCTATGGTAACTGTACTTCTGGGTTGCAGAATTCACATTCATCAACAATTAGGGAATGAATGAATGAATGAAAATGGAATCGCTTTTTTTATCAGCATATTATCTAGCTAAAGAACCATCAAAGCTGGTTCATAATACCATGAGCCTATACCACAGCTAACTGCGGAAGCTGTTACTTTGAGACCAGAATGAAACTGTGACCTCTATAAAAAATTCATAGGATTGCAGAACATAAAAGTGTAAACTGTGCTAACTGCAATGCATGTTGCCAACTGTGTTTTTCTAATGCTGTGGGTATTGCTAAAAGCCTAGGAATAGGCTGATATGATGGTGTCAAGTAATTGTGAATGTAAAAAAACCAAAATTCGTCAATGGAGAGTAGGCAGTGGTCCATTTAATCCTTTGCAGTATTTCATTACTTATACATTATATTATTTAGTAAATTTGCCTACTATACTTTAAGCACATTTATTCTGTCTGTTCTCACAGCATCATATGGCAGAGTTTTTCACATCCCAATAATTCTTTAAGATTATCATAATGAATTACTTTTATTACAATAGTGTCTGCAGGTCCCAACCAATGATTGGGGCCCCATTGTACTTGGCATGGTGAAAACAGAGAATAAAAGATGGTCCCTGCCCTAAAAAAGTTACAATCTAAACTGAAGACAAGAAAACCTTAATATCTACTGTTAAACTTTTCTTCCTCCAGCTTCAGATCATGATTTTACATTTTAACTGTTCTTTGATGACAGAACAGACCATGCCCTTGTGTGTTCCATTAGGTACTTGAAAACCATAATGGCTAAAATTTTAAAATCCCAGCCAATTAAATCACCTTTCAATCTCTCTCTCTCTCTCTCTTCTCAGACTAAATCTATTTAAGATTTTGAATTTTCCCTCATGAGACAGCCTTACATACCATTAATTAATTGTGAAACACTTTTCTCTATTTTCTCTAATACCTGGAAATACATCTTTAAAGTTTTCCAAAATTATATATAACATCTCAGGTGCAAAAAGGAAGCATGATCTAGTGGTTAACAACAGAACTGGGAGTCAGGAAAGCTGGGTTCTGTTCCTGGCTGTGCCATAGACTTGCTGTGTCACCTTAGCCAATTAAATCAAATGCAGCTGAATTTTCAAAAGTAGCCACAGATTTAGGATGTCAGTTTCTGTGTCCAGTTTGAGACACCTTGGACCTATTTTTCATTAGAGTTGTGAGAGTTTAGTATTTCTGAAAAGCTGTCACAAGATTTCGCAAATTGGGCTCTGAAAAACGGATCCACCTTAAATTCGTGGCCATTTCTGAACATTTTGGCCTTAACCTCATAGTAGCTGTTTCCCTCTCTGTAAAATTGAGGTAAAAATACTTACCTCACAGTGGTGCTATGAGGTGAAATTCATTAATGTTTGTGAGTACTTTGAGAACATCAACTGAACGATGCAAAGTGTTTTTATTGGGCCATATCCTGATGTCACTGATCAGTCTTCCTTCAGGCAAAACTCATAGAGAAGCTAAGTAAGCTAATCTGAGTAAGGACTGAGTAGAAACCTCAGGATATGGCTCTTTATCAAGAAGCTTCATTTTCAGTTTTTATTTTGTTTAACATTTCCTGGGAATGTGTCAGTGTTTATCACAAAAATTAAAAAATGGGTGAAAACCAGTGCAAAAAATTAGCCTCCCAGTTTTATGGATAAATATCAGGGTTAATAATGGGGAATGGGAAGACAGAAAAAAAGCAACAGCATTGAAAATAAAAGCAGTTTAATGCTGTGGTTTATTTAATGAACTGTACATTAACAATATGTACACATATACACACACACATGCATGTGTATGCGTACTACATTGCCTTACTTTAACAGACAGCTTTGCACGTACACTTAGGCTAATTTATTATTACCTAACGTAATGTACTGGGTTTTCTTAACATAATTAGTATTTTCATGTACTTGAGTGGTCCAAAATTTGGGTGAAAATCAGTAAAAACGGAATAATAACTTTTGTAAAACCTAGGAATATTTAGGTAAAAATTGAAAATGAAGGGCCTCACCCATTATTAACTAAAGCTTTGATTCTGAGATGTGAGAGTACCCACATCTATGACTGAGAGCAAGTTCTCAGAATCAGGCTTTAAATCCTGAAAGCTTCTATGCAGCAAAGCACTTCAACCCAGTTTAACTGTAAGTATGTGAGTTGTCCCATTTAATTTTAATGGGATTACTGATGTGTTTAAATTTAAGCACATGATTAAGTACCTTGCTGTATAGGAATGGGGTTATTCAGGTGTTTAAATGCTTTGTTGAATCAGGGCCTAAATTCTAAGGAAAGGACTCTACCCTGAGAGGTACTGACTGAGCACCCTAGATGTAATCTAGCATGCTTAATTTTAATCACCTGACTAGTTCTATTGAAGTCAGTGGGAGTTTTCCCTGAGTAAGGACTTCAGGATTTTGGCCTATTTTTAAAATTCTAAATAATCAGATTTATGCAGAATTTAGCTGCACAACTTCTATAACGGGGTTTACAGATAAATCCTCTGCAAGCCTTTGAAAATTTATAATAATAATTATAATATTGAATTAGAAATAATATTAAACATGAAGACAGTTAATAGAAAAATTGTATCAAATATATCTTGTTTTTAGCTGCCTGCAACATTTCCTTTGTTTTCAAGAAATGTTTAAGTTCGTTGTTTAAAGTTTGTAACCAGTTTTTATATGAAACTGGGAGGTAGATTTTTAATCTCTAAAATTACATATGGATTCACAAGGCCACATTTTACCTTTGAATATGCATGTGAGGCTCCCCTTTGAAGCAAGCGAGAGCCCTCCACACACATCTGTGTGGAAATTTTGGCTCCAAGATATTAAAATTTTTGTCAAATAAAAATGTGTTGTTACACCTAGTTTAAACCTGATACAATGTGAAACAGCCAGAAATTTCATCACCTGAAATGTAATATAATGGAACACTAATTCAACGTTTACTATTGCAGGAGTGTCAGCACCAATATAATGAAGCTATAGGACTCTCTAGAGAGGGCAGCGTGAGCTCATTTGGTAAGTTGCCTTAGGTTTATTGTTTGTCAAACAAGTCTCTAATGCCTGGCAATGCCCTCCTCTAGAGTTTTATTGCCACTATATGTTAATGATAAGTCAAAGATGATTGTATTTTTTCAGCTGCATTTTTTATTGTTGCTCCTCCATTTAACTTGATATGGTACATCTTCAGATTTTGTTTTTCTTTTCCACATATTTTCCAAATATACCAATTTGCTTGCACATTCCTCACATTCTACACTACAAACTTTGGTTGACCCAAGTTACATCCGCATATAGATGTGTTAATGATGTGTTAACTATATATATAAAGATGTATTAGCCCCGTCTACACTGGGGGTTATGTCAATGGGAAGGCTTCTCCAGTCAACATAGCTTTAGCTTTACTGCCTCTTGGGGAGGTGTAGTACCTACACCAATGGGAGAAGCTCTACCATCGGCATAGGTAGCATCTTCACTAAGTGCTACAGCAGTGCAGCTGCGCTAGTTGTTAGTGTAGACAAGCCCTGACAGATCTTACTCAGCGAAGAAAGAGCCTTCAGGGAACAATTAGTGCTTCTCCCAACATTCCCTTGAGCTCTAAATTGAAATCTTTCATACACTATACAATGCTGTTTCCCCTCTTCATTTTCTATGACTTTTCTCCATGTGCTTTGTTTAGTTTTTCTGATATTTATACATAATTTTTTCTCATAATTTTAATTAGTAGATAGTTCTATAATATCTGCCATGTACCTACTCCCTCGGCCTGTTTTTTGTTTTGTTTTGTTTCCTCCTTCCAGTATAATAAAATGATGGGCCACAAGCAAATCATTTGAGGGAAACCCTACATTGATTGAGAGTAATCTGAAGTCTGATGAAGTTGACAGCAGATTTTGACATCCAGGATATAAACATTTTGCCCTGGATGATGACTTAGAATTTGACTCGTTCTGAGGCTTATCACCATTGAAGTGACTATGAAAGGCTACCAAATGATAACAATAAGGCTGAATACACTAATATTTTTGTCGGTATAACTTATGTCACTCAGGGTGTGAAAAAAATAACCCCTGAGTGACTTAAGTTACACTAACAGAAGCGCCGGTGTGGACAGCGCTCTGTTGGTGGGAGATGCTCACCCGTCGCCATAGCTATCGCCACTCGTTGGGGGTGGTTTATTTTTTGTCGATGGGAGAGCTCTCTACCGTCGGCATAGAGCAGCTACATGGGAGATTTTACAGCGCCGCAGCTGCTTCGGTACAGCTGTGCCTCTGTAAGGTCTCTGGTGTAGACACGGCCTAAGACCAGATCTACACTATACATTTTACATCAGTGTATCTGTATCGCTCAGGGGGTGTGAAAAATCCACCCCCCTGAGCAACATAGTTATATTGACCTAACCCTCTGGTGTAGACAGCACTATGTGGATGGGAGGGCTTCTCCCGACGACATAGCTACCTCCTTTCATGGAGGTGGATTAACTATGACAACAGGAGAAACTCTCCCGTTAGCGTAAGTAGCATCTTCACTGCAGTGCTACAGCGGTGCAGCATATAGACCTGCCCAAAGCAAGTGGTGTTAAAAATGCATGAACTGTCAACATATTTATGTATTTATATATTGGTTAATAAAAGTCCCTCATCCTGCAATATATTCCATGCAGGCAGACCCCTGTAACTATACAGAGCCACACTCGCTTTAATAAGTCTCTGCACAATGCACATGAGTCAGCCCACTTGAAGCGGCTTACAGTATCAGGGCCTAAATGTGCGATATAATTTCCTCAAAAGTTAAATCATATGCAATGTGATGTCCACTCCATACAAGGCCTGAAGGGGTAAATTAGGCCAATTGACCTTAGGCTGCACCAAGAAAAAACCTAGGGAGTGCTAGGGCCTAATTCTAGAGGAAGAGCAGCTGGGGAGAGGCGCTAGACAGGGTCTATAAAGATAAGAAGTTGGCAGGCTGGGGGAGGAAACCCGCAGTTGCACTCCCTGATGTAAGGGGGAAGAGCAGGCAGCTGTAAGGGGAGAGTAGGATGCAATCCAGGAAGGAGTAGTAAGGACTGGGAGAGTAAAAGTCCAGAGCTACTGGGTTGGACTGGACTGGAACCCGGTGCAGAGGGTGGGTCTAGGTTCCCTAGTAGCCACTGGGGACGTGGCACAAGCCATGCAGAGGACAGCAGACTGCCTGGGAGTTCCGGAAAGACTTTGTTACATGCCCCCAGAAGGGGAAACACATGTGGTCACCTGGCTGAAGGGCCAAGTCAGAAAGAGGGAGCCCCTTGAGTGGCAGATGGTGAGAGGACAGCTAGGAGGAGGTGCCACCAGTGAGTGGACCCCGTGACATGCAGGTTCTCCTATCACACTGATTTAAATGGGGTCATATCATACATGTTATGGGTCACAGGATTTTAGTTAGGGACTTAACAAGGATAATATTGATATGTACAGGTAATAGGGAGGAAGAGTAGTCTAGTGCTTAGGGCATTAGCCTGGGACTTCGGAGACCAAGATGCAATTCCTTGCTCTGTCACAGACCTTGGGCAAATCACAGAGGGTCAGGAAGGTGCTTTGGTGCCTAAAGATGCAGATAGATGCCTAGCGGGATTTTCAAAAGTACCTAAATGCCTAACTTACAACATTTTTTTGTTGGGGAAATTTCTAGTTTTTCAAAAATAAAAATTAGTTTGTCACAAAAACTTTATGTGTGAGGCCAACATTTTTCAAATCTAAAATTAAGCACCATCTTTTCCTTTTTCTCTGAATTGTGTTCTTCCCTTCTCCTTTGTTTCTCATCTTCTCATCACCAACAATCTCCTCCTCCTTCTGAATACTCCTTGCTTCTCTTCCTTAAATTACTCCCTTAATCTTTTTCTTTTACACCATTCACCTTAAATTTACCCCAGTGTAATTAACCCTCAAAAACCATCTCACCCGTAACCCACACATTGAGATAGCTGTCTTAAGCGGTTATCTCCCCGCACCCCAAAGTTGGGATATGTGGAGTGCCCTTCAAATTGTTTTTCAGTGTCTCAGCTTTTAGGTTTTTTAAAAAAAAGTGAGTCGCTAGCTGCCATGATTGCGGAGAAAATCTTCAAAATGTGAAGAAAGTGTAATAGATGCAGAGACATCTCCCTGAGTTTGCAGAGAGTCTGAAAAATAGCGTTGATGTGTAAACTTCCCCAACTATTTCAGTAGGTGCTAACTAGGATGGCAGTGACAATGTTATAACTGTCAACATTGGTATTTCCCTACTCATCAAAGCACATAAGAAAGAAGAGGAAAGTATTATAGTATGATAACCTACATCGGCATTTCTCAAAAGGTGTTGGCAAGTGAAGGACTAGCCAGGGTTATGGGGCAGAGGTATACATTAAAATATGTAAGCCTTTAACCACACACAGTAGGTCAGGATTGGTTTCATTTTCCCAATTGCAGGGAGGCTCAGCTTTCAAGAGATTTGGGAATCACTGACTTAAGGGGTTTCAATCATAGAATCATAGAACTGGAAGGGACCGCGAGAGGTCATCTAGTCCAGTCCTCTGCACTCGTGGAAGAACTAATTATCTAAACCACTCCTGACAGGTGTTTGTCTAACCTACTTTTTAAAATTTCCAATGATGGAGATTCCACAACCTCCCTAGGCAATTTATTCTAGTGCTTAACCACCCTGACAGTTAGGAAGTTTTTCCTGGTGTCCAACCTAAACCTCCCTTGCTGCAATTTAAGCCCATTGCTTCTTGTCCTATCCTCAGAGATTAAGAAAAACAATTTTTCTTCCTCCTTCTTGTAACAGCCTTTTACATACTTGAAAACTGTGATCATGTCCCCTCGCAGTCTTCTCTTTTCCAGACTAAACAAACCCAATTTTTTCAATCTTCCCGCATAGGCCATGTTTTCTAGACCTTTAATCATTTTTGTCGCTTTTCTCTGGACTCTCTTCAATTTGTCCCTTCCTGAAATGTGGCATCCAGAACTGGACACAGTACTCCAGGTGAGGTCTAATCAGAGCAGAGTAGAGCGGAAGAATTACTTCTCTTGTCTTGCTTACAACACTCCTGCTAATACATCCCAGAATGATGTTCGCTTTTTTGCAAGTGTTACACTGTTGACTCATCATTTAGCTTGTGATCTACTATGACCCCCAGAGCCCTTTCCTTCCTAAGCAGTTATTTCCCATTTTGTATATGTCCTAACTGGAGTACTCTGCATTTGTGCTTATTGAATTTCATCCTGTTTACTTCAGACCATTTCTCCAGTTTGTCCAGATCATTTTGAATTTTAATCCTATCCTCCAAAGCACTTGCAACCCCTCCCAGCTTGGTTTCGTCCACAGACTTTATAAGTGTACTCTGTATGCCATTATCTAAATTATTGATGAAGATATTGAAGAGAACTGGACCCAGAACTGATCCCTGCAGGACCCCACTTCTTGTTATGCCCTCCCAGCATGACTGTGAACCACTGATAACTACTCTCTGGGAACAGTTTTCCAACCAGTTTTGCACTCACCTTATAGTAGCTCCATCTAGGTTGCATTTCCCTAGTTTGTTTATGAGAAGGTCATGCGAGACAGTATCAAAACCTTTACTAAAGTCAAGATATACCACTTCTACCACTTCCCACCTATCCACAAGGCTTGTTACCCTATCAAAGAAAGCTATCAGGTTGGTTTGACACAATTTGTTTTTGACAAATCCATGCTGACTATTACTTATCACCTTATTATCTTCTAGATGTTGGCAAATTGATTGCTTAATTATTTGCTCCGTTATCTTTTCCGGTACAGAAATTAAGCTGACTGGTCTGTAATTCCCTGGGTTGTCCTTATTTCCCTTTTTATAGATGGGCACTATATTTGCCCTCTCCTGTCTTCCATGACGTCTCGAAAATAATCACTAATGGCTCAGATATCTCCTCAGTCAGCTCCTTGAGTATTCTATGATGCATTTCATCACACTCTGGTGACTTGAAGACACCTAATTTGTCCAAGTAATTTTAAACTTGTTCTTTCCCTATTTTAGCCTCTTCTGATCCTACCTCATTTTCACTGGCATTCACTACGTTAGACATAACTACAGGACACCAATAGACTGTATAAACAGGAGAAGGGAGGTTGGTGGGAGCTTTTCATCAGCTTTCATGGTAGAAAGCCCTTAGAAGTCAGATCCTTTTACTCCAGGCCACAGGACAAGAAGAGAGAGGTTGCAGAAGATCATAGCTCAGGGAGTACCATAAGGCCATGCCTTGCCCTCTGCCTGCAGGCTGGATGGTGAAGCCAAGTCCAAGCTATAATGAGGAGAGAGATAGTTCAGTGATAGCTGCTACCAGTTAGGTACTTTGGATATTGCTTTATAAACCTAAACAAACCTGTTTCAGCCTCAGGATAGACACTCTGCAAAAGAGCACCACCCTGAAAGGGGCACTGTTATCGTCTGACATAGGAAATGTCATGTGACATATGACAAAGCTGGAATAGAGAATGCATCCGTCCATACAAAGATCAGTCCTGCCATCTATGCAGTCATCCACCCCACCTGTCAAAGGGCCAGTTGCCCAGGCCAGGCCTAACTTTATAACTGATATAAATAAGAAGGAAACAAATACAAAATGTAAATTACAACTCCTCCGAGAAATAGATAAGTTTAATTTTCAGTCTTGGTAGCTGTCAACCTTATCCAAACATCCTTTTGAAAAGTCCCGGTAGGCAAATAAATCCCTGGGCACATGCTTCCCCTACAGTCAGCTTCTTGTTGAAAAGCAGCATCTCGTTTGCCTAAGTGAAAGAAAATAAGATGAAGATACAATAAAAATGTGACAGTTGCAATACTTAGAAAACAAAGAATAGAAAATGACAAAGCTCTAATTCACTGTTCTTATAAATAACTAACAATCTACTCTGTGCTGCATTCAGAACTATCGCTTTTGGAATATTGCAGTTGAAGTCTTGCCTATTGTAGCTTTTGTTTCCTCATGCCTTTCAGTAAAGAGAGGCCAGCTAGCTCTGGGCCAAACTCTCCACTCTGTAACAGGGATGCAGTCCTGCTGAAGCCAAGAGATTACATCACTGTAACTGAGATGAGAATTTTGTTACTATGTGGCTGCAGAGCTAACTGGTGCAGTCTGGAGCAGGGTACTTGAGGCGGAAAGAATTCTGGCCTTTATAGTAATTGGCTTGTATTTTTTGTGGCTCGTGAAAATAAAGGCAGTTTACTGTCTACTCAAAGAGGAGATGCAGGCTGCATAGCACAGATGACATGTCCAGCTATCATAGAATTGGTTTCATGCTGGAGGATGGCACACCACCACCTGATGCACATATTCATCAACCCACCCCATGCACCCCAACCAACACTACCAATCTTATTCACTCACGCCCACAAGGTGCCTTGTGTCAAGACTAAAACTTGATAAAATAATTAGTGTTATAGCAATAGAAAGTAGTGGAACCTTATTCCTTTTCTCTTCTGGACAGCCCTAATCATCTGCTTTAGTGGAAGCAGAATAGATTTATCTCCACCATATTCACTAGAGGCTACTTTCTTGTCCCTGTTTAAAATATTCTTCCAGAATCCAGACAATATGCGATATGTGCCTTAACACTGCAATACTATTGGTCTCAGCCTATTTCAGGTATAATAAACTTCTCAAGAGAATTAAACTGGTTTATTTTGGGGGACCTTGGATATATGTGTTGTGGGGCTTGAACATATGAACGGCCATACTGGATCAGACCAATGGTCCATCTAGCCCAGTGTCCTGTCTTCCAACAGTGGCCAATGTCAGATGTTTCAGAGGGAATGAAAAGAACAGGAAATCAAGTATCAGAGGGGTAGCCGTGTTAGTCTGGATCTGTAGAAGCAACAAAGGGTCCTGTGGCACCTTATAGCCTAACAGAGGTATTGAAGCATAAGCTTTCGTGGGTGAATACCCACTTCTTCGGATGCAAGCAGTGGAAATTAAGTGATCCATCCCCTGTTGTCCACTCCCAGCTTCTGGCAAACAGAGGCTAGCAACATTCAGAGCATGTGGTTGCATCCCTGACCATCTTGGCTAATATCCATTGATGAACCTGTCCTCTGTGGATTTGTTTATAGTTAATATTTAATACACAATCAGCGTGTCACTCTAAAACAATGCTTGATGTACACAGCTATATAAATGCGTACAGAATTTTTATGTGTAGCTCCACTTCATATCAGGACCTAGAGACCTTCAGCATAAGTAATAGAAGTTACTAGTGTAACATCTCTGATATTCACATTAGCATACTTAACTGTATTACTGAAAGAAAATTTTTGAAGTTCCTGCAATTAAAAACTAGCTTCATTATTGACTGAATATATCATAGGATGGTACACTTAAACAGCATGTCAAGTTTGAAAATAAATTATCCTTTTGCAAAGTAAAATACAGTACCACATAGAAGCCCAAGGCAGTTAAATGTTAGCTGGTCTCTGACTAATTCCTAGTGAACAGGTGTCCAAATCACACACATTGTCATCACAAATTGTCATCCTTGTTGGCAGTCTCAGTAGAGAGGCAAAGTATTGAATGGACATGGAGAATGAACTGTACTCTAACCCCTACACAGGGGAAAGAGAATGAGAGGGAAGGAGAGGCAGCTATTCAAAGAAAGGAAAGGAGAGGGGACAATGCTCAACAAATGAGAGTTGAAGAGGTCTGATTATGAATAGAAGGTGTTAAGCGTGGCAGGAGAGAGAAAAAGGATGAAATGAAAGAAGGGAATAAGCAAGAAAAGACAGTGAAATTAATTCATTCATGTGCCTTTATTTTATGGTTTTTTGTTTTTTGTTTTGCTTGGTGCAGTATTTGCAACAAATTTAGCCTAGCACCTTCTTTTGTTTGTGTCACAAAGAAATATTTAGTTATTCATTTTTTTTTAAATGACTTCAGTGTTGTCTGGGAACATATTTCAGACTCTGGATGGCTTGCAAACTATTTGACATGAATATTGCTTTGAAAGTTTGAACGCTTTGTGTTCATAGTATGTTATTCGTGCTCTGTGATTGGTCACCTTCTTATCTGTGGCTAAATACTACATTCTATACCCAAACACTGTAACTAGTCCACACTAGGATGTAAAGGCATATTCTAACACCACCTATCTAATGTGTTCTAAAAGTCTAGTGTGGGCAAGACACTGTAGACTTTAATGTGTGCTCACCAGCCTTAGCTGAAGCATTCCTTATCACATGTCAAAGTCTACACTGCCTTGTCTACACTTGACTGTTAGAACATGTTAGTTAGGAGGTGTTCTAACACAACATCTTTAAGAAGACAAACCCACAGACAGGAGGGGCCTTTGTAGACTCCATCCCTCCTTGTTTTGAGATTTATTGCTTGAAATTAAATATAAATGTATATGTGTAACTATGCATGGGCCTCTGTACAAGCAGCTGCATCCCGTGAAGCAGATGGCAGCCTACAATAATAGGCCTCTCATCAATGAGAGGCAGAAGCTATGTCGGCGAGAGAGCATTTCCTGCCCACAGAGCACGGTGTGGACACCGCTTTAAGTCGATGTAAGTTACGTCACTTAGGAGAGTGGTTTTTTACACCCCTAAGTGACATAACTTATATCAACTTAAGCGGTAGTATAGACAAGCCCTAAGGCTAGACATACTGTTTTGCATAAAATGTGTGGAATCCTCCAAGACAGTGAAAATGCAAAGGACTCTATCTGAAAGTGTGAAACATCATCATTGTGAAACAATAGAGAAGAATCTTTTGATGCTTGCACAGCACTTAAAAATGAGTTCAAGTCATGTAGCCATTTCTTTCGATTTGTCAAAGTCAGCAACTAAAAAAGAATAAGGCTAAGTCTATACTGGCAATTGAGCGACAAAGCTTTTGTCGTTCAGATGTGCTAATCTCCCCTCCCCCCCAAAAGACAAAAGTTTTGCCGCAGCAAGCGTCACTGTGAACAGTGTGTTGTTGGCAGCAGCGCTCTCCTGTCAACAATGTGAACGCCACTCGTTGGGGATGGAAGTATTGTTTTAGAAGAAGTGCTGACAAACAGTGGCTACATGCCTGACTTTTAGCGACACAGCTGTGTCGACACGGCTGTGTCACTAAAAGCTGTGTAGTGTAGACAAAGCCTAAGTGTCTAAAAATGAAGCAGATATTTCCAAGCAAGGAGAGTATGAGGGCTGTTATGAGAATCTTAGAATATGCAAATCAGCAGACCTGGAAACAAATAATCAAGATGATGAAAGAAATATACCATCAGAGGCAGAGCTCAAATTATTTGCACAGCCAAAAAAGATCATCTTTCAATTACTTTTCAAACACATAATTATATATACCTGAGTATATCGTTCTCCAGCTACAATGGTGTTTCATGATGTACAATAAATTTAGCAAATAACTATCAGAGATTCATTATACAACACACTGTTTCTTAGTGCTGTTGCCCCTTTTTGACCCAAGTGTCTAGTCCAAATTCCTGGCTCTGGGGATGTTCCAGTTAGGAAAAATGGTGATGGGTATATTTTGATGCAATCTTATTTATTTACAAGGAAGGTACAAAGCCCTGCGTCTGTGACTTCAGGAGGAACCAAGAACAAAAGGAGCAGTTTCTTAGCTTATAGCCCAAGCCTCTTTAACCAACAGCCTTCCCTGCCTCTTTCCCGACCCCCAAAGTATCCAAACATACCAAAACACAAACAATATTCAGCAAAAGCCCTCTTGCTGCCCCTTCTCCCAGGGGCGCCAGAACAGGGGAACCGGGGGGGGGGGCATGGCCCCTCCACTCCTTACTGTCTGTAAGGGCAAGCAATGGTGGGGGGAGGAGGCGGAGAGGAGTGAGCAAAGGGTGGAGCCTTGGGGGGAAGAAGCGGTGCGGAAGTGGGGCCTCAGGAAAGAGATGGCGTGGGGATGAGGGTTCAGGGAGAAAGGGACGGTGCGGAGGGAGGGGCCACTGTTCAGACACTAATGCCCCCCCCCGCTTTTAGGGGGCTTCTGCTACTTCTGCCCATTGAGTCCAAACTCCTCGGTGGGTTCACAACCGCCTTTTGTTTTAGGTGGGGGGGTTTCAGATTAACGCATCATGACAGTTATGGTAATTGAAGAGCATATTCACACCCAATCTCAAGGAGGTTTTAACTCAACTCATAACAAGGTTTCACCCAGTTCTTAACAATATAATTTAGAAACATAAATATTTGAGATTACAACAGACTGACATGGTATAAATCTGGGTGTCTAGCATTAGCGACTCTATTAAGAACAGTACTTCCCATGACATACAAAATATGATGTGATGTGAGCAAGCAATGTGGGGAGCAAGGGAAGTCAGTTTTGCTTTGTTCCTGCTTACAGATTGCAAGGCATTTATTCACATGGCTGAAAGGAGAGATTAATTGATTCTATTCTTGTTCAGATATTTTAATTTTAATAAAGTCACTGAAGGAACAAAAGATATTTCACCCAAAGTACAATCCTAATGAAATGCACCTGGTGTATGGTTATTATATGAGAATATAAAATTGTTTATCAGCTTTTTTTGAACACCAATTTCCTTTGGATGGGCTTAAAAAGAATACTCAACTATAAACAACTCGGTTCTTGAAAGTTTGAAGTCTCTGGTGTGGGGCCTGTCAGTGCTGAGTCACTTTAAAAACTACTGTTCCAATTCTCAGGGTGCTGCGGCCCCTTTGTGCTCTACTTCAGAGGTGAGAAACTTAACCTCTCGGGTGAGAGGGTTAATTTCATGTAACTGAATGGCAGTGCCTGCTGAAACATTATTAGTGGTATAAATCAAGCTCAGTAATGGTCTCTGTTTATCAACAAGTAGTAGAGATGTGTGTTGTATTTACATGGAGGGTGGGGGGGAACAACCTCATGCTTAGCTTAAACACAAATACTGCAGTGAAGAGGGTCTTATTTGTTATAATTACAACTTGTAATGTCCTGCCCATTTGGTCACTTTCTATACCTATATCTTATTTTTCTTGTTTAAGAAATTTACCCCTGATTGTAACTTCAGATTACATCTGGATAATGAACTGTATTTACGTTAAACAACTGGGGAAAAAATCTATTCTGATGATAAGCAAACATGTAAGCACATGCTTTTTGCAGCAATAATCTATTTGATAAATTACTAATAATAACCTGGGCTTGCAAATTTGATGCAGTCTCCTGAGTGACGCAACATACATAAATACAATAAAATTGAGTCCAATTCAAGTTCTTTTATTATAGGCTTTTAATATGTAATTTCCTAGGCTTTTTTAAAAAGGGAAGGGTAGAAACAAGTTCTACTGTGTAGAACTATAATGACTACCCAGCAGGGCTTCAACTGTGGACTTTCAGCATTATAGCACTGGTGTTTATCACTTGCACAATAGACTAAGTTTATTATCTGCTAGGAGAAGATTATTATCTAGATTCTAAGGCCTTGTCTACACTGGTGATGGCATGTAGGATAAGTGTAACTACACACCACAGTGAAAAGCAGGCTGCCTCAACACTGCAGTCTGTTGCTACATCTGGCAATGAAAGGTTCTGACAGAGGGGAGGCAGTGGGACACTACACTGCTAAAAATAGCAGTATAGATGAGGGAGGAACTGCCTGGATGTGTAGAGAGCTGGTACATGCCCTGAAGTTCTGGCATGTCTTTACTCTCCTAAGCAGTGCCTGCTATTTATACCCATGCCAGAGGTGTTTGCAGTGTATATACTCTATATGCTGCAGTAAATGTAGACATAGCCTAGACCGGAGGTGAGCAAACTACAAATCTGGCTGGCGGGACCCTCCTGCCTGGCCTTTGAGCTCCCAGCCGGGGAGGTTAGCCCCGGGCCCCTCCCTCGCAGCCTCAGCTCGCCATGCCGCCAGCGCTCTGGGCAGCGCGGCTGCAAGAGCCGCCGGGTGCAGTGTATTAAATTACTCCCCGTAGGAATGTGCTACTTACGGTACTAAAGTAGCACATTCCTACGGGGAGCAATTTAATACATTACATCCGGGTAGGGAAGGCTGTGCCTCCCCAAATAGCCTGGCCCCTGCCCCCTATCCGCCCCCTCCCACTTCCTGCCCCCTGACTGCCCCCCTCATAACCCCCGACCCATCCAACCGCCTCTGCTCCTTGTCCACTGACTGCTCCCTCCAGGGATGCCCCGCCCCTAACCGCCCCCAGACCCCACCCCCTAGCCAAGCCCCCCTGCTCCCTGTCCCCTGACCCCTATCCACACCTGACAGGCCCTCCGGGGCTCCCACGCTTATCTAACTGCACCCTGCTCCCTGCCCCCTGACTGCTCCCCGGGACCCCCTGCCCCTTATCCAACCCCCCACCCCCTTACCATGCCGCTCAGAGCACCAGGACTGGCAGCCATAAGTAGTACAGCATAAGTAGCACATTCCAATGGGGAGAAACTTAATACACCACACCTGCCCTCCATACAGGTTCAGAACCCCGATGTGGCCCTCAGGCCAAAAAGTTTGCCCACCCCTGGGCTATGGGATGGTGAGTCTATGACAATTATATATTACCTTAGTGCTTAGAGATCTCATCTGAACACATGGTCCCATTGTGCTAGGTGCTGTACACATATACAGTAATGTTGTTCTTGCCTCAAAGATCTTACTGGCCAATGGGGAGTGGTGGTTCTATCATCCCCATTTTATAGATAGAGAACTGAGGTACAAAGAGACTGAGTGACTTGCACAATGTCACACGGGAAGTCTATGACAAAACCAGAAATTGAAGCCAGTTCTTGAGTCTTTCCAATGCCTTAAATGCAGGGCCAGCTCTAGGTTTTTTGCCGCCCCAAGCAAAAAAATTTTTGGCCGCCCCACCCCCACCCCCCTTTTTTTTTTGACTTTTACACGTGTTTGCACTTTGCAATGTTTTTTTTTTGTTTTGTCCTGGCATTTTAGCCCTATAACCACTGGCACCGACATGACACGGAAATTGTTGCGAATGGCGCCGATAGGGTGGCACAGTACACGCAAATAATCGTGATTCCTTATTTAATTAATCAATAACTGTTAACGTTAACACATTTACGTACGTTCACATTATGAGTGACAGTGTCACGCAACGTGACACGATATTTTTCACGTCACACTCCTATCACACTACTGTACTTGGCCGTAGGTAAGGCACTAGTCATTGGGGCGAGAGAGCTCCCCATGAGCTAGTACACACACTGGACCCAGCCCTGCCTGGCATTTTCCCAGCGCTGAGGCCGCCCAGGTGGGAGCCCAAGGGGCATGGCTGGGCTTCTGCCAAGGAAGAGGCGCTGGGCTGGCTGGACGGATGCTGCCCCTCTCTGCCCAGTGGCTCGCCCCCTGCAGGGGGAGGCAGGAGGAGACCCCAGGCACCGGCGCGCTGTGCGGGGTTGGGGGGGGGGGGGCGACATGCTACAGCAGGCAGAAGCTCCCTGGGTGTCCAGGGGACCATACCGCCTGGCCCGGCTCTTACCTTGCTGCGGATCTGGCCCGAGGTGGACACTTTCCAGATGAGTTTCTGGGGACCCTTGTGCTCCCCGTTGCTGTCCGAGGACTCGTCTCCCGCCACTGCCGCTCCTGCCTTGGCCCCGGCAGAAGTTTGGCTCAGCCCGGGCTGCCGCTCTCCTCCCCTCCCCTCCCCGGGCAGGAGCGGTGCAGGGGGGAAGGGGAGGAGGAGGCGGCAGCAGGGACAAGTTGAGGAGGAGCTTGCAGCCAGCGCTGGAGGAGTGGCCCGCCTGGCCGCCATGTTCGGCCGCCACCCTCTGCGCTCCGTGGCCAGGGCAGGGCCGCACTACTGGCTCCCGCCTGAGGGGGGGTGGCTGCTGCCCGCAGGAGAGCAGTAGGGACACACTCCCCACTGAGCCGGCTCCCTGTCCCGCTGCACAGCCATGGCGGCACCCGGTCAGAGCAACAGGCGGTCAAGGGCGGTCAGGATCCAGCCCAGGACGCTGCCTCAGGTTGGAGCTGGGGCCCCAGCATTATGCCGCCCCTGGTAATTTGCTCCCCCGAGCACCTGCTTATTTTGCTGGTGCCTAGAGCCACCCCTGCTTAAATGCAAGATTATCCTTCTTCTCTAAATGTTGAAGTTAAAGAAGCTAGTGCAGGGGTCTCAAACACGCGGCCCGTGGGCCACATGCGGCCTGCGGAGTTATTTCCTGCGGCCCACCATAGGCGCCGACTCCACTGGCAGCCAAGCTCCAAACATTACTGAGTGTTTATATTTTATTAAAACCTCTCTTTGCATTATAGTTTTAAAAAAGTTAATACATTGACTTTTAATAGAATACTATATTACTCTTCTTTTTTTTCATTTTTGACTATACTTTTGTATCATTGTATGAAAAGGTTTCAGTGATGCAGCCCTCGGGCCAATTTACTAGTTCTCATGTGGCCCTCGTGGTAATTTGAGTTTGAGATCCCTGAGCTAGTGCATGCAGCTGAATGGAATGCAGACCACCACTGTGTAAAGAGTGTGCCCCAGAGATCCAATACTGGTATTAATACTAGGATTTTGGGTCTAATGCTATTTGCCAGCAGCATCAATAGGTATTTCCCCTTTGCTTGTAATCAGGTGGCTATCATGTTAAAAAAAAAAGGAAAAATAAATAGTGTGTGCGGTGCCCTACTAACAGTCACTAAATCAGTTAATTTGTTATGTCTGCTCACTCATTGGTGGATAATGTGTATGAAAAACAACAAGTAGTCACCCTTCGCACTGCAGCACAGAGGAGTGTTTCCAATAGATAAACTTTATCTAGGTGACTTCTAAATATTTCCAGTGATCTCATGAGTATTCCACATTCTAATTGTTCTTACTATTAAAGAAAAATGTTTCCTGATGTTGATTATAAATTCTTTTAAACAGACTACTATGCCCAATTCTGCTCTCTGGCATGACCAGAAAAGCTCCTTTCTCTCTTCAATGCAGACACCCTTTTAAGTTTTGCAGACTTCTCATAACCTCTTTTCTCTAAGCTATATGTATTGAGGAAATTCATAGAGTTTAATGTCTCTTCCTACGAGTCCTTTATCACATTAGTAGCTCTTCACTGAATTGCCTCTAATTTTCAGTATCGTTCTCATTACTGGGGTGTCCAACTTGCATGTAGTATTGCAAGTGTGGGCTTTAATGCTGTATAAGGAATGAATAGTCCTTACTTTCCAATCCTGGGTGCTTTACTATATCATAATGTTATTTTGCTTATGTTGTGATTAGATTTTCACCTTCTGACATTCTCACTTACACCAGTTTTGCACTCATACCTTTCAACATTCATTTTACATTTAGAAAAATAATTAGACGCATTTAACAAACCTCTCCAGATGTTTTTATTAATGGAAAAATCAGAGGTAAAGAGACAGCCAATGGTAAAAAGTTGCCAAGCCTCTGTTTCAAGATCTGGATTGTAAAACTTCTGCCTTGCACCAAGTAATAAAACCATACTGACTTTGCTCCTGCACGACTATAAGAGCCATTCCCATTTCAGAGACCCACTTTGACTTTTTACATAGAACTGTTGTTCAATGGGACTAAAGCTGTGAAAAATCTGTTACAGAAATGACCCTTCTCTTCCCAGCCAATTCTGAGTTTTTTCTTCTGCTACTGTTGGTTGTTCCTTGGTTTTGGTTTTTTGTTTTGTTCTGCACAATTTAAGGACCAAAGATTCTCCAAGCTACAGACGCATCTACTATTGGAGTCCTCTCTTCCTCCTCCTCCACCAACAAAATGACCAGAAGGTCAAAATATGAGACTATCCAGAACAAATTTTAAAAAAACAACCCCATAGCTTAAAGGAGTTCTTTTTTTAAAGAGCAAAAAAGCAAACCATTACAATTTCTGAAAGCCTCATCTCTAAAGAATTATCAACAAAGTAGCTCAGAGTAAATGCACTCAGCATCATACACAGAATAATCTATAAACATGTGTGTGAGGGGTTGGGAGAAGCTTCTTATTCTTGGGTCTGATTCTGAGATGAGCTGGACATCAGTAACTCCTGGTGATTTCAAGGGGTATTGCAGGTGCTTAGCACCTCTCAGGAATTGACTCTTCATGATTATGGTGGTTTCCAGGGTTCTGCATAATATGAATTAATTCCCTTTGTGATGGTATCTGAAGGGGTTAAAATGGCTAGCTGGGCTAATTAACTGCCCAGGCTGCAGCTGGAGGAGGAGCAGCCAGGGAGCAGAGATTAATTAAATGAGTCCCAGCTGGACAGGAATAGGAGGGGCCTATATAAAGCCCAGGAGCTGAGAGAAGAAGGTGGCTGCAGGGAAGTAACCTGTAGCCACTCCCTGGGAGAAGGGATTTGTGTTTGGGGCTATAGAGGCAAGTAGCTTGCAGTTACTCCCTGGGAGGAGGGACTTGGTAAAACCAGAGAGGGAGGAGAGCTAGAAACAGTGCTTCTATATCCTGAGAAATTTCCCAAAACCTGGGAATTTTTGAGTACAATGTTTTGAATGAAAATTCCCAATTTCCCAAGTTGAAACATTGTACTCAAAAATTCCCAGGTTTTGGGAAATTTCCCAGGATATAGAAGCACTGCTGGGAATTTTTCACCAGATTTGGGAAATTTTTAGCACTAGGTTGGGAAAAGTTGGCATCACGATATAGAAGCACTGGCTAGAAAAGGAGGAAGGCTCAGGGGAAAAGCAGCAAGGCATGGGATAGTATGAGCCTTGTTCACTGAAGAGAGGGTCCCTGAGGTGGAAACAGAGTAGCGGTTGGGCCCAGGTTCCCCTACTAGCCACTGGGGAAGTGGCACAGACCAAGCAGTGGAGAGTGGATGTCTTGGGATAGTCTGCCCTGAAATCCTTTGATACTCTGGAAGGGGAGGACCCTAGTGACCTGGCCAGAGGGCCAAGTCACAAAAATGAAGCTGCAGCTCCTGGAGCAGGAGGGGCTGCAGGGTGAGAGAGGATGATGGGTGGGGAGCATGTTGGAGGAAGGTGCAGCACCTGGAAGGAACTAATCCCCAGGTACCACTAGCAGTGAGTGGACCCCATGACAGCCTTCCATGAATGCAAATAAATGCCTCTGAAATCCTGCATTTCATTCTGCAAATTCCCTTGTGATACTGTAATGCTAATTCAGACAGTATAAAGGGGGTAGAGGGGAATCCATGAATGCCTCAGTGAGGCTGGTAATAAATTAAGACCAGTATTACACTTTTAATTTACTGTAGATACTTATGATCACATAACAAAACTAGGTTTTGAAGAAAACAATTCTCTTGTGATCATGCTTCATTGTAAAGAAAATGCAGTATTCATCTAATTCACGTGTCAAACTTATTTGACTTCAAAGGTTTCTTGTGTTTCAGTTTAAATCTGTACTGTATCAGCATCTAAATTCACAAGTGTCAGCATGAATTTCTCATACAATAATTTAATTATCCAAATATCAAAAGTAATTTCACACCTGGAATTCTTATCTAATTCTCAAGAGGTACCACAGCTATATTAGCCACAATCTTCCAAATAGACAATGAATCTTGTGTCCAGCTATAAATACACATTTTCCTATTGTTTTGCTTAGTCTGTGCTTTTTCCGCTTAGCAGACTGGTAGGCTGTACACTAGCATTTCTTATAATAATTTTCAGGGATCCTAGTTTTCCTTGATAAAACAAAATGTTCTGATGAAAAAAACATAAAAATCCAAGTTTTTCTGTGATAAAAATGAAATGCTAAACTTTAGTTTCCCTAGTCACAATATATTGTTATCCATATACAACAGACCCCCGTTTATCTGAGCCTTCATTATCTAGCTCTCAGTACCAACTGAACCATCAGCCGCCCAGGGCTGACAGTGACAGGGGCTCAGGTAGTCAGCCCCAGGTGACTAGGGCTCGGGGAGTGGCTGACCACCCTAGGTGTGTCCTGCACCCATCTTAAAATAAGGGATAGAAAGCACTTTGCCAATTCTCCTGATTATCTCAATTGCTGTTGATCTGATCGGGCTCTGGTCCCAATTAGATCAAATAAATGGGGTTCCACTGTAAATTTAAAGTACATTCAAAAATCAACCACAACAGGGGGAGGTTGTGCACATCCAATAAGTGACCCTGGTACTTTCAGTAACATTTTGTTAATACTTAATTTGTTTTATTTTTTCACATGTAAAAACTAAAGATTCTCTGTAAAAACGAAAATTCTGCCTTTTCCATGGGAAACAGATTTCTAGGATCCCTGATAATTTTGGAAAAAACAGTAAAAAGCATCACAATAAAAGTGTCAGAAAGGAGAACACACTGTCATTTTATACCATAGGATTTCTCCCTTGTGAATAAGTGGTTGGCAACTCAACTAAAAGTTCTAATTCAATGTCACATCCTGAAATTGATTTCACACCACTGTCACAATGAATCCGTTTACTGCAATGCTTAACAATGGCCCCTTCTGCCTGGTACTGGTATGACTACCTTTTTATTTGTTTGGGGCGGAGAGAGGGAGTTAAAGCTTCTCTGTCGCCTTGCTACTTCTAACTTTGCTTGTTGGTAAGCAAAACACAATCTGGAACATTAGAAATTGTATGTATTTGAAAAAAAAAAAGTGAAATTCCATCCCTTAAGTAAGAACTTTTTCATTTGGGCAGGGGTGTAGGGGGGAAGGTGAGTTAGTCAAATTACATTTTTATTTAAATAAGAACATAGGGCGGAATATGGACCAGGATGCTCAGTTTGACTAACTTACAATCATGCAACCACAGTGGAGCCAGTGAGGTTGCAGATGCAAGGAGTTAAAGTAAGGGGGAAGCATGCAGCTCCCCGTCCTCTGCTAAAAGCCTGAGAAAAGATCACCTGACTCTTCCTGATGTGGGTATGCAGCACTGCCCCATGGCTCCTTACCTCTTTGACTGTGTAGAGGGAGCTTACCCTTCCTATTTCCCTTTACTCTGACAGCGGTGAAGAGGCGTAGCTGACATTGGATCTTGGCCCCTTGTCTCTCAACTAATGGGGAGCAGATTCTAGTTATAAATAAACCAAGAACTGTACATGACTTAAAATGCATCATAAGGTCTCACTCGAGTCTTTAACTATCTCTGGACTGCAAGTCAGTAGAACTTATTTTATCTGAAAAATATATTAAAATGAAGTCAGGTGAGAACTATCTCATGGACCCGTGTCACAGGTTCAGCTGAGTGCCCCCTTTTGGCCACTCACCAGACTGGGAAGGGATCCAGCCGCTGGATCCTGTGTGTGTTAAGCCTCCAGAGTCTGAAAGGAGTCCAGACAGTGTTCATATCTTGGGGCCTCTAGGAGCTCACTCCAGGTACGGATCCTCTGTCCAGCTGTGTCCCCACCCAAGAGCTGCAACAACACGGCTCACTACCCAGCCCCTGGACCAGTGCTAGCCCCTGGACCAGTGGTGACCCCTCAGGCTCCCTCCATAGCTGAAACATGCCCTGTCCCAGACTCCAGCTGTGTGGGTGTTCTGGGTCTGCAGTTTACCTCATCAAGGGGCACAAGGTATGCACAAAATGCACAGACACTTTACAAATGGATTCTAGCACCATTGCGCCTAACATAATCATATGAAAAATACAAAAATAAATCCTACATGCATTTCCCTTTTCCAGTTTCCTCACCACTCCAGAGCATTTCTTGAGCTGGGGTCAGAGTCCTCTGGGGCCATCCAGGGTCCTTCTGATGCAGTGTATGACTTATCTCCTCAGACAAGGAGCCTTTTGTCACCACCTCACCTTCTGATTTTGGCTGGTCCTTCCTCTTCCCCTCTCGTAGCCAAAACTTTCTGTGTGGCTCTTTGAGTCTTCCACCTCTGAGGTTTTTAAAGATTAGCATCAACACATTGGTGTCTTTAGCCTTATCTGCACTACAGATGCTTTGCCAGTGGAGATGCAGCTTATACCAACAAAATGAGTTGTTTGACTAGCATAGTTAAACTGCCTCCATGAACAACATAAGCTACATCAACAGGAGGACACATTTGCAAGTGTAACTCCTTCTACACTAGGACTTTTGCTGGCATAGCTATGTTGGTGGATATGTGATTTTTTTTTCTGCTATCCTAGCCAACATAGTTATGCCACCAAAACTCTGTAGTGGAGACCAGGCCTCTGTTCTGCATTTGGGAATTTTCCTTTCTCCAATTACCAGCCCTCTGTTGGGGATGTGCTTAACGGCTTGTCAACAATGCTGGATGCATAAACGTAGAGGCATTCCATGATATGGTAACTGTCAAGGTAACAGCTTCCAAAGATCACTCAGAAGAGTTTGAGGCATATTCGTATGAGATGTGAGGATCTGTAGTGGGAGACGGGAGGGAACAGGAGCTCTGGGGTGAAGTAGAGACAGAGCAGTTTATGGATAGCATTGTTTTCCTTATTCTGATAAATTTCCTCCTTCAGTTTCAAAAGGTGAATCTTTACCATTGTCATTTAGTGACTCTTTACCATTGTCAAATGACTATCACCAACTGTACAGATATCAGTGGGACGAGCAGGTAGAGGCAGGGGATCTCCATGAAATAAGCAAATAGATGCTCTCTAAAGAGGCTGTGAGGTGCTACCTGCAAGACTTGGGTTATTTTACAGCTTTTCATGAAGATTTACAGGCTTGTAGAAGGTGCCAGATTAATAACCCTGGAGACTGAAGATATAGATCCACAGAAGAATGGTGGCATATGCAAACTTCCCATAAGCCTTAACCCTAGTCTCAAGGGAGAACCCCTGTAGGGGTGAGAAACATCTCTGCTCTGTTAGTTGTCTGCTCTGAGGCTAGCTGGCAAAAATTAGGACTGGGAGCTCGCTTGAAATTAAAACAGAATTGAAACTCCAAACCCTGGCCTACCTACCTATTTACTTTGTTCAATATTGGTGTTTTTGTCAAATGTTAAGTCAGTTTTTCCTCCATAAAGTAATTTTAAACGTTGTTTTCTAGTAGGGCTGTCAAGCGATAACAAAAATTAACCACAATTAATCACACGATTAATTGCTCTGTTAAACAATAATAGAATACCATTTATTTAAATATTTTTGGATGTTTTCTACATTTTCAAATATATTGATTTCAATTACAACACAGAATGCAAAGTGTACAGTGCTCACTTTTTTATAGTGCAAATATTTGTAATAAAAAATAAATATAAAACAAAAGTAGTATTTTTCAGTTCACCTAATGCAAGTACTGTAGTGCAATCTCTTTATCATGAAAGTGCAACTTACAAATGTAGAATTATGTACAAAAGATAACTGCATATAAAAATAAAACAGTGTAAAACTTTAGAGCCTACAAGTCCACTCAGTCCTACTTCTGGTTCAGCCAAACGCGCAGACAAACAAATTTGTTTACATTTGTGGGAGATAATGCTGCCCGTTTCTTGTTTACAATGTCACCTGAAGTGAGAACAGGCATTCACATGGCCCTGTTGTAGCTGGCGTAGCAAGATATTTACGTGCCAGATGCACTAAAGATTCATATGTCCCTCCATGCTTCAACCACCATTCCAGAGGACATACGTCCATGCTGATGATGGGTTCTACTTGATAATGATCCAGAGCAGTGCGGACCAACGGATGTTCATTTTAATCATCTGAGTCAGCTGCCACCAGCAGAAGGTTGATTTTCTTTTTTCGTGGTTCGGGTTCTGTAGTTTCCGCATCAGAGTGTTGCTCTTTTAAGACTTCTGAAAGCATGCTCCACACCTTATCCATCTCAGATTTTGGAAGGCACTTCAGATTCTTACACCTTGGGTCAAATGCTTAGCTATCTTTAGAAATCTCACACTGGTACCATCTTTGCGTTTTGTCAAATCTGCAGTGAAAGTGTTTTTAAAATGACCAACATGTGCTGGGTCATCAGCTGAGACTACTATAACATGAAATATATGGCAGAATTTGGGTAAAACAGAGCAGGAAGACATACAATTTTGCCCCCAAGGAATTCAATCACAAATTTAATTAATGCATTATTTTTTTAACAAGTGTCATCAGCATGGAAGCATGTCCTCTGGAATGGTGGCCAAAGCATGAAGGGGCACTAATGCATAGTGTAGACAAAGACCTAAATGACTTGTCTGAGGTCTTGCAGGAAGCCCATAGCAGAACAGGGAACTGAGCCTGGGTCGCCTGAGTTGCAGACTAGCTCCTTAACCACTGTATCATCCTTCCTCTCAACATTATTTTGTTTCCAGGTTAGATTCAAAAAACAAACCCAAAGAATTTTTTCTTCCTGTTTAAATTTAGATGGAGCCAAAATCTTGAGCTTTTCACTGCAAACTTTAGACCCAGATCTTGCTGAGATGATGGCAGGCTTGGACCATCACTGCCAGGCAGCATCCTGCTGAGCTCAGTAGGAGTAAGGAGGCTTGCTTGCAGATCCCTTTGCTGGATTGGAGTCTTGGGGACAGATCCAAAGGCCACTGAAGTCAACAAAGAGACTGTCACTGACTCTTTCCATTGACTTCAAAGGCATTTGGCTCAGGACCTTAATGGGCAAAATTTTTAAAAAGTCCATTCTTATTTTATCCAATCACCATCATTTTTACTATCTTCTCCATATTTTCAACGAAACTGTTGAGGTCATTCCCACTACAATAATAATCACCACTTCTTGCAAAAAGACAGACACATCATAAACATAGAGAGAGTGCTGAGATACCATGATGATGAATGTGCTTGTACATGCCTAGATTGATGTGCTAGATACAGAGTTGTGTGAGAGTTTGGAGATGGGTCTTCAAGGTAGAGGTTTGTGTTAAATGCAATTAATAGTTTTAAAATGTAATATGTTATATAGTAGTCACATTTCAGAATAAGTCTGTTAGACGTCTGTCTGGTTCTAATTGAAGTGATAGGATAGCTTTTCCTGGTAGTATGCTAAGATTGATGTGCACTGTTATTTATTATGCAAATGAACCTCTTGATCCATATTTAGCACAACTCTAGCCCAGTTAGTCTAGTGTTGGGTCACTAATTAGATAGGAAACAGAAAATGGGTAAAGCTAACAGTTAAGTGAGAACAAAATCAGTAACACTTTAACATAATGGTCTGGTTAATTTCAAAGCAGTATCAGTAAGAATGATAAACTCCAGATGTAACCATTTGTGGCTTGAGTTTTTCCATTGACTTCAATGGTCTTGAGTTATACATAGGGGAATGCCAGGGGAGTAATGGAGCACACAGAACTCCACCAGATCTACAGCTAGTGGCTGAAGGTAACATACTTTAAAGTAGGCTGCTCTCAATTATGCTGGGGGTTGTTTGGGCCCCTACCCAGCCTGGTATCAAAGGAAAGGAAAGGAGGCCTTGTGCTTCCATTCTGCCATCAGTCCCATTTCCCTTCAGCCTTCTTTCAAGTGCATGGCAGCATGGCTTCAATGGAGCTGTGCTACCATGGGTTCGACCAGTGACTTTTGTTCCTACAGTCCTATTTTAGGAGGCACATGAGCATGAAGAATAAACTTACTGGGTATGCTGACCCAGTCAGCGCAGATTAGGCAAGCAAACCCCGTGGATTTGGGGAAGGGGAAAAAACAGATGGTTTTGCTTGTCCACTTCCTACCTAGAGTTATCAGGCACCCTGAAGCTCTCATGGAGGTGTTTCTATGGGGGAAGGTTGGAATAATACCAAAGAGGCAGAATTTCTTCTTGTGTCCCCTCCAGCCCCAATCTGCTCTTTGCCTGGATCTGCTAAACTCTTCTTCCTTCCACCCACAGTGTCTGAGGGGATGATTTTGCTCCCATTACGATAAATCTGGCTCAGAAGCCCATGAAATGTGATACTTGTTATAACAGAGGCATTCTTGGCAGCTTCTTCAAGTGCTTGTGTAATTTTCTCTAAATCTGTATGCAATGAAGATGGAAAAAAAGAGAGACTGTGACATTGCCAAGCATTTATGGAAAGGAAACTCCATAATGAGAATCAAGGTAAAAGGCTTAAATGGATATAAGTGTGATATTCGACCCAAGGAGCCTGATTCTCATCTGACTCATTACACACTGACTTCAACTGAATGATTCTTCACTTGCACTGGTGAAAGTGGGAGGAGAATCAGGGCCAAGCAAGCTGTTTATTACAAATGGCTATTAGCCCCATAATTTTAATCATGTGACTTTGTTATTCACCTTTCCAGTAGTAAAAAATGGTTTGGATAAACATATGGGGCCACATTCACTGTCTTACTGCTCTGTTGGCTCCAGTGGGATTGCATGAGTGAAACTGAGAGCAGGATTTGGTTTGCATTCCAGCTGGTTCAGATACTGAAAACTGCAAAGTGATTGCAAACTCTATAAGAATCCCTTTATGAACAAGAAACAGGCCAATTTGTGATCTCATTCAGACCCTGTGCAACCAGATGTGAAATAGATAATACTGCATATAGTCAGCCATTTCTGTCCACACTTGCAACAACATGTCCGTATTCTTAAAATACAGTAAGTATATATTAATTTATCATAAAAGATGGGATTTTGTCTGCCAAAAGTGAAAGCAATTCATAGATTCAAAGGCCAGAAGGGACCTTTGTGATCATCTAGTCTGACTTCCTGTACAACGCAGGCCATAGAACTTCCCCCAAAATAATTCTTAGTTCATAGTTTCTAGAAAAACAGCCAATCTTGATTTAAAAATTGTTAGTGATGGAGAATCCATCATAACAATTGATAAATTGTTCCAATGGTTAATTACCTCCACATGTTAAAAATTTATGCCGTATTTCTAGTCTGAATTTGTCTAGCTTCAACTGCTACCCACTGGATCCTGTTATACCTTTCTCTGCTAGATTAAAGAGTAGTCTGTTATATTTTGTTCCCCGGTGTAGGTACTTATTGACTGTAATCATGTCACCCCTTAACCTTGTCTTTGTCAATCTAAATAGATAGACTCAAAGAGCTCAGTCACCATAACGTGAGTTTTGTCATCCTTTAATCAGTCTTGTGACTTTTCTCTGAACCCTCTCCAATTTATCAACATCCTTCTTGAATTGTGGGCACCGGAGTTGGATGCAGACGGTATTCCTGAAGTGGTCACATCGGTGTCAAATAGAGAGGGGAAATAACCTCTCTACCCTTACTTGAGATTCCCATTTATGCATCCCAGGATTGCATTAACTCTTTTGATAACAGTATCATGCTGGGAGCTCATGTTCAGCAGATTATCCACCATGACCACAAAATGGTTTTTAGTGTCACTGCTTTCCAGGATAGCATCCCCCATCCTGTAAGTAAGGTCTACATTTTTTTGTTCCCAGATATTTACATTTACATTTAACATTACTAAAACACACATTATTTGCTTGCGACCCGTTTACCAAGCAATCTAGATCACTCTGAATCAGTGACCTGAGCTCTTCACTATTTACCACTCACAGAGAGAGGTGCCTAAGTCTGGCCAGCAGGTAGGTGCCTATCTCTGCAAGTGACCCACAATCCTGGGGAAGATGAGTGCTCCTCTGCCTAACTTGCATGTGGAGCCTGATCTGGTAGGCCTGCTCAGAGGCTGTGGTAGTGGAGGGGGAGGAGCTCCCTTATCTTTAGCCCAATGGTTAGAGCACTCACTCAGGATGTGGGAGACCACCAGTTTAATCCCCACTCTGCCTCATGAGGATAAGGGATCTGCCACCTCTCAAGTGAGTGCTCTAACTAGAGCTGTAGAGTCATTCAGACTAATTCTTTGGCCCAATTCATATTTAATTATTTAATTAAAGAGGAACAGCTTCA
This sequence comes from Macrochelys suwanniensis, assembly GCA_033296515.1. Classification (NCBI taxonomy): domain Eukaryota; kingdom Metazoa; phylum Chordata; order Testudines; family Chelydridae; genus Macrochelys; species Macrochelys suwanniensis. The sequence continues at coordinate 147,081,345 of CM065776.1, forward strand.
ACAGGAAGAATTGAGGGAACCTGAATATCTGAGTGTCCCATAGCCCAGTGGTGACAGCACTCTCCTGAGAGGTGGGGTATTCCTATTCAAATCCCTTCTCCTCATCAGGCAGACAGGGAGATTTATACTGGGGGTCTCCTACATCCTGGGTGAGTGCAGTAACCACTGAGCTAAAGATTATGAGGGAGGTAGTCTTCCTCTGGTTGTTTTGTTTGGAGTTAGACGACCTTTGAGCATGCCTACTGGATTGGGTCCCACATGTGAGCTAGGTGGAGGAGCACCTATCTTCCCCGGGTTCATGGATCACTCTGGGGCGTAGGTTGGAGATAAGTGTCTGGGCATCTAGAGGGAGGCAGCAGTGTGCATGCCCAGAACCATAGGCACCCAGGGAACTTCTACTGCAAAATCTTAGGACCCAAGTGAATTTAATCTTAGGACCCAAGTGAATTACATGGCAGCTGAGCGGGGATTTTGTGGATCACAACGGCACCTAAAAATACAACTTAGGCGCCTAACCACCTTTAGGGATCTGGACCTCAGGACTTAAGAAAGGAAACATTCCAGTACATAGGCAGGAAATAATAGGATAACCTAGGGTTGCCTGGTATCCAGTTTTTGACTGGAATGCCTGGTCGAAAAGGGACCCTGGCGGCTCCGGTCAGCACCACTGACCGGGCCATTAAAAGTCTGGTCGGCGGTGCTTCAGGTCTAAGGCAGGCTAGTCCCTACCTGTCGTAGCACCACGCTGTGCCCCGGAAGCAGCCAGCGGGGGGGAGGGGGGACACAGAGGGGGGCCACGGGGCTCCAGGCACTGCTCCCCACCCCGAGCACCAGCTCCGCACTCCCGTTGGCCAGGAACTTCAGCCAATGGGAGCTGGGGGGGACGGGAGGCGGTGCGTGAAGGCGAGAGCGGCACTTGGAGCCTCTTAACTCCCTTGCCTAGGAGCTGGACATGCTGGCTGCTTCCGGGGTACAGCGCGGAGCCAGGACAGGCAGGGAGCCTGCCTTAGCCCTGTTGCACTGCTGACATGGAGGTAAGCCCGAGCCCCAACCCTGAGCCGCACCCAACCCAGAGCCTCCTCCTGCACCCCAAACCCCTCATTCCCGGGTCCACCACAGAGCCTGCACCCCCAGCCAGAGCCCAACTCCCTCTGCCCCCCCAACCCACTGCCCCAGCCCTGATCCCCCTCCTGCCCTCCAAACCCCTCGATCCCAGCCAGGAGCACCCTCCTGCACCCCAAACCCCTCATCCCTGCCCTCACACCAGAGCCTGCACCCCCAGATGAAGCCCTTACTCCCGCCACACACTGCAACCCCCTGTCCTAGCCTGGAGCCCCCTCTCACACCCTAAACCCCTCATTTCTGGCCCCACCCCGGAACCCGCACCCTCCAGCCCAGAGTCCATACCCTCTCCCACTCCCCAACCCCCTGCCTCAGCCCAGAGCCCCCTGCCATACTCTGAACCCCTTGGCTCCACCCCCCCCGAGCCCAGAGCCTCCTCCTGTACCCGAAGCCTCTCATCCCTGGCCACACCCCAGAGCCTGCACCCCCATTGGAGCCCTCACCCCCTCCTGCACCCCAATCCCCGGAGCTACCCTGGTGGAAAGGAGCGAGTGAGTGAGGGTGGGGAGAGCGAGCAACGGGGGGGGGGGAAATGGAGTGAGTGGGGGCGGGGCCTGAGGGGAGGGGACGGGGCAAGGGTGTTCAGTTATGTGCGAGTAGAAAGTTGGCAACCCTATGATAACCGGATTACTAATATAGAGTAAATTGGGTGTAACAAAAAATTACTATAAGAAGAACCAAAATTTGACTGGCAGACACCCAAAAGAGCAGAGGCCAACATTTTAAAAGTGACTTAGTGATTTTCTGGATGCCTCAATTTTTGAGTGCCCAGCCTGAGTCCGTTTAGAAGACCCTGGTTTGTCAGGAAGTGTAGAGCACTCATCCACTGAAAATCAGGCCTATTTAATGTTTCTCAAGATGGGCACTCAATAAATGAAGTGCCCAATTCTTTTGGAATATTAACATTTGATAGATGTGCCTGGTCTACTAAACGTTTATATGGAGATTTCAGTCAATTCAATAAAAACACTAGAAACTACATATTACAGTTGTAACGATGCTCACTCTGTAATATGGTAACACCCTGTTAAATAGAAAGATCTGAATGTGTTCCTATATAATGTCGCTTTGCACAAAAGCTAATTGTTGTAATGACTATTGCTTTTGTTTCTGATATTTACAACTTCTCAGGTGTTCTTCTTTTGTATGTTTTGCAAGTTGATATCTAGATTGTTTAGCCAGCTAACTGCTGCATCATCAAAGGTAGCGAGATGTAGCAGTCTGCCCTTCAGTCTTCTAATTGTGAGTTCCACCACATATCTGATGGTCTGCATCATTTCCCCACTATCAGTGTGAAGATTGGGCTAAGCCAAATTTCTGCATTGTGGCAGCCATGCTGGCCATTCCAGTGAGTTAAGCCTAGTCTAGGATTTGTGTCCCAGGCTACAAACAGGTGGAAGCAAATTAGGGCTTCTGAAATTTGTCAGCATATCTGTCTCTATCCCAGAGTTGCTGCCATTCTGCAAAGACATAACTGTTGGCCCTGATGTGTTATCTGAGATTGGCAGTGGGGCAGCAGCACTGGATATAAGTGCATGAATGGCTGCTGCAAAAGGATGTCGCAAAGTCAGTCATGGCAAGTAAGCCGGAGCTGCAGGTATAGGTATATTTTCTTCTGGAGATCGGCAGACCTTCTTATAGGAAGCACGAGTTGTTTGTTTGCACCTGTTGGAACCATTGTGCAGCAGGTTGTTTTCACCCATCATAGCCCTCCATGCAGTTTTAAGGGTGATGGCATCTTGTTGAAGTTTTGAGGGAGCTATTTAAGCCAACACATTTAAATTAGATGTCAAGGTTTAGCTAAGGCAATCACCAATGAGATGGGTGGCTGTATTCAGCTCCAAATCAAAGAGATGCATATACTGACTGCTGCTGCACAATATATCACTGGAGCAAATAGCAGTGTCACGACTAAAGTTTGTTAAACATTTGCCTCCACTCCCCAGGAGGCTTCTGGATCAAAGCATTGTGGGAGATCTTTTTCTTTAAGTGTTCTAGATAGGACTGGCATGTTAGACTGGCAGTCCAGTTTGACTCCTAAATAAGTGACAACTGTGTGTGGCAGTTAGCCACGTGCTGGGATGCAATGGCATTTGTGGTGACTGGAAACTCCTTGTGGCTGGAATCTTGAGAATGTCTTTTGACGGTCTGCCAAGCTTTCTGGCTACACAGAGTAAAGTCCATCTTTATGACTGACTCTCTCCATCAGTCATGCCTGGTTTGATTCAGCAGTTGAATGAGTTCCTCGCATTTATTACTGGGCTCCTGTTTGTTATTAGCTGATTTGAATTCCTGGTAGAGCTTAATTGCCTCTGATGACCACCCAGGGATATGCTGTCAGTGATAGCATCTAGGAATCAATTTCTTAGCAGCTGCTTGAATTAATTCACTGAAGTCTGGTAGCAGTCATTTATATTGACTGGACATGTCAAGTCCAACTCAGCCAGTTTGCTGACCGATGTCTCTAGTTCTGCTTGCAAGACCCCCCACTGAGCTTTCCAAAGATTTCACCAGGCCTTCTGTAAACTGTTTGTTGATATCCGCAGGCCCATAGTGATCAAAGACAGCTGATTCCGGAGTCTTTGGGAAAGCTTCAAAGCTTCCACTCTATGACCAGTGGTGGCAGTTGCCCAGTGCACTGGGAGAGAGTCTGTTGCACATCTGCTGCTGTGAAAAGTTGGTGTTTGCTTTGGCTTATAGAGGAGTTGAAGGTCAATGACTGATGTCCACTCCATTAGACTCTTTCCGCCTGCATTGTTGTCAGGGTATTCCCAATTGACATGACAGAAATTGAAGTTGCCACAGTAGATGGGAGGACCTGGAAAGATGGGCAGAGTGGGGATTGGCCAGTTAAATGATTGAAACTTGTAGCCATTAATCAGTGTAAGCTCATTTACCTTTATTGCCTGCCATTCTGTGATGTCGCTTGGACCAGATGTTCATACAGTGACAGCGGACAGCCCTTCTTTAATGTAAGATGCCATCCCATACTGCTTGTGATGGTGATGAGTCATGACAGCATAGCCTAGAACTGAAATGCAAGTCAGTGGTGGAATGTGTCTCCTGAAGCAAGATGATGTGTGCATCCAGATTTGTAGCTAAGTGGAAGGAGGTATCCCCCTTTACCACCGCAATCCCCTCAATATTAAAATGCAGCATCTAAGTTGAGAACCAGCCCCAGTGGTAGAGTTTGAAGCTCTGGCCCTGAAAGGGGGCCAGTTGGAGGATGGTTCTTTTGGGCGGATTGCTTAGAATGAAAACTGTATTCTGCATTTTTGTCTACTTTCGTTTTGCTTTATGCTACTCATGGGGAATGCCATGAGAAGGCGGCAGAGATATCCCCCTTCTGAGATGTTAACAGCACAACAGTGCCTATTTTTTATTTTTTTTTAAACATATGTTGAAGTGAGCTTAGTGTCTGTGAAAGATGCCAGGTGGATAGGTCTGAAGAACTGAAGTCCTCTATTTATCGATAGGACAGTGACAACTCAAGCAGCAGCCATGCAAGTTTCCCTGGACTACCTCCACCAATGTGTCTCAACTTTGACATGGGAGTGCCACCAATAAGAGTGAGAAATTAAGTCATCCTCTATTTAGTCCTTGGATTTTCTGCAGGTGGATTGATTTAAATCACAGATTAAACCATTTAAATCATGGTTTACTCAGCAAGCAGGAAATCTTGATTAAATCATCAACTTCAATCGTGTTTTGCATTTGTACTTTTATTTTCCTAAAGAGAGGTTGATTCTCATTGGTTGGTAACTATTAGAACATGTTGATTTGCAGCTAAATATAGCCTTTACAGTACTAATTGTGGCACTTCTTTCTGATAACCAGGAAAATGCACTATATCTACACTCATTTATTTAAGTACTTATATAGCTAAACTAACATTTATTCACATTCTTAAGTTTTACATTTTGATTACATTCAAAAATGGTAAAGGATGCATTTTTATTCCCAAAATTAATAATTTGTACTGGCAATTTGTGTTAAGTTCTGTTTAGATGGAAATTCAAATTCAATCAAAAATGCACAAAAAAGTGTTGTAATTTTTAATTAAACTATTTTAAATGTGTTGGAGACATAAGAAAAAAAAAGCTGATCAAAATTTTTTGCATTTAAAACTAACCAGTTTATTAAACAAAGGAAATATCTGTAGTTAGTAAATTTAATTTATTGTTTTCAATGATCTCTGTGTTCAAGATTTTAGTCATCCTTGCATATGTAGTATTTTTTATTCATAGATTGGCAGAGGGAAGCAAATTTTCCTGCTTTTTCAACTCCTAATTCGTTTCTTAACTTTGAATGAACTAGTCACTAACTGGACTTTTTGAATAAACTGAAAGAAAATATTCTCTTTGCACTTGCCGAAGAGGCTACGGATATCAAAAGCTGATTTAGCACTTCAACAAACTCTGGTTTGAGGTTGTTACCCTGTGACTTCCATCAGTTCACTGGTTTGAATTTCTTTAAATCTTGGCAGCAAACATGTACTACTTTAATATTTTTTGTATTTAATGTAAATTATTTTAATAGATGATAAATTTAGGCCTGAGCATACATTGTCAATTTCAAATTAAATTTTAAATAGTTTTTTTTAAAAAAAAAAATAAACCTGTTTTTAATTTAAATTAAAAAACAAATTTAAATGTTAAAAAATCCACTTTTTTATCAATTTTTATCCACACTGCTTCTTGCTGAGGCATCAATCAAAAGTATCGACTGTATATGTGGGTTTTGAGATATGGACACCTGCCCACTAGGGAGTAGTCTGGATTGGACTCATTTCATGTAGGTCACTGAACAAACATCGGATGGTAATGGCTTTGTGAGTACTAATGCAGGGCTGACACCAAACAAGCATCCCCTATTACCAGTTCCATGAGCCATGCACTGCAGAAGCATAAATAACTGCTCTCTCTCTCTTCCTCCACCCCCATTATTCACACACATTTTCTAGCATTTGGACACTTGTTGAGGTCAGGACAAAGGCTGAAGAACTTGCACTGTGCTATGAGTCATACAGACAGAAATGCATGAAGTGTGGGCCAGATCATGACTTTCAGAAACCAGAACTAGAGCAAGAATATTTTTATGCGGGAATTATTCTTAGTGCTGCCTTCTATTCAGCTATGTCAGAGATCAGCTGGAAGCAGGAAGTAACGCATTTTTCAACAAGTGCAGTATTTTTTTCTTTTTCTAAAACAACTTATTGACAGGGAGTATTTTCACTTAATTTATAAAAGGGATTTTCCCAACAACACACATTAGCTGATGATGTGACTTCCTCTCAGAACACCGATGTTGTTACATGCTTAAGAAAACGGGGGAGGAGGAGGAGTGAAGCAACAAACCCTGCGTGTTTCATAAAAGATTTTAATGTAAGAATTTTTGTATATAGTCTATATACTGTATCAAGAACAGTAGCAGATTAACACCAGGGCTCATGGGTCCATGCCTAGGGGCCCCAGCCAATTTAGGAGCCCCCACAGTAGCACAGGAAACTGGGTAGAAGTAGGGGGCCACTGGCACTGGAACTATGGCCCTTCTCCCTGCTCCTTATCTTCAAGGCTCTTCCCCTTGACCAGGCTGGAAGACAGAGCTGGGCCATGGTAAGAGCCGCCCAGGGAACCCAAGCCATTGTGGGGAGCCCCATACCCTCCACCTGCCCTGGGCTGGGGCTGAGGTGCCCGAGAGCAGTCCCCAGCCCATGTCCCCGCCTTGTTGCTGGTGGGATCCCGAGGCAGGGGCTCCAATCTGACCTCCTGCCCCCTCCGCAGGGCCTGCAGACATGCTTTGCGGGGAGAAGGCCCTGCCCTGGCCTGGGAGATGGCGGGGAGCCCCGAGAAGGTCACAGGCCATGAGGAGCTAGGGAGGTATCCACCAGTGCACCTCCCGCTGCTACTAGCCCAGCCTCAGCAGCCGCCACACTTCACCCGGGATTACTCAGTGCCTGTTCCTGGCTACTGCTGGTAGGCTGCCCCTGCCGGGTCTCTCATTCTCCCGGTGGTAGCCTGCCCCCACTGCTGCCTGGGCTTTATACCTGAAACAGCAACCACATGTGGCATCGTTCCTCCTCTCACCTCTGGCCCAAGGCTTGCAGTTTGGGGAGGCAATGCCCCACCTCCCACAAACTACGCCCATGCCGCTGCTGCTCCGTGCCTGCCCAAGGCTACTATGCCCCTGTTCAAAAAGGGGGGGGGGCACAGTCCTATTTCCCCCTCTGGTTCTGGCACCCCTGGGTCCCCAGGAGGTGGGGGGGCCAAATATTCTTTGTGCCCAGGACCCCAATAAATCTTAATCTGCTTCTGAAAAGAGTATCTTATCCTTAGATTCAAGGAGCTCAATTGATTTATCTTAACAAAGAGAAGGTTAAGGGGTGACTTGATTACAGTCTATAATACCTACAGGGGGAACAAATATTTGATAATGGACTCTTCAACCTAGCAGAGAAAGGTATAACATGATCTAATGGCTAGAAATTGAAGCGAGATAAATTCAGATTGGAATAAGGCGTATGTTTTTAACAGAGAGGGTAGTTAACCCTTGGAACAATTTGCCAATTTTAAAATCAAGATTGGATGTTCTCCAAAATAATTCCTAGAGCAGATCTTTTAGAAGTTCTATGGCCTGTGTTAGACAAGAGGTCAGACTAGATGATCATAATGGTCCCTTCTGGACTTGGAATCTATAAATCTATAAGTAGGCTTAGAAGGATTGGGTTTTTATTGGTAAATGTCAGTAAATGTCAATTTCACTGTACACGCTCAAACAGACAAAAATATTTCCATAGATTATGATTGAAATATGATAGAGTTTGATTTAAGGATACTTACTCTGTATATTTTGATAATTTATGTTTTACTGGTTATAAAGCTTTAACTTTTTGAATGTCTATATGTACGGTCATTAAATAATTGTCAGATTCCCGCCCCCACATAACATCCTGCAACTGTGAACATTTAAATTGATTAAAATAATTTTAATAAATTCTTAAAAATAAACATTTATTATCCATTGAAATTATTAAAAAAATAATTTTGCCAATCCTATAACAATGGCAATAACATACAAATTAAAACAGTAAACATGTAAGTACTTTGTTATTTAATAGCATATGTATAAAATATCTTCTTTCCACTAAAAACTGAGGAAATTCACAACAACAAAAACCTTTCTTTAACATTTAAGGTTTCTCTCATCAATAAACTAAGCCATAAAAAATTAGTAAATACAAAATTAAGGATTTAAAGGTTGCAAAGTTAAGCACTCTCAAATTAGGAAATGCCAGAATGAACACTGCCCATGCAACCTAAATGCAGCTCACTTGTGCATATGCATTGTGATAGTTTTTAATTACGTGCAGAAGTGACTACGTGTGAAAAGTCTGTAACTAGCCCAACATTACATAGGAATTCTGTGGCAGAGGCAGGGTAGAATCCAATTCCCCAGGATGGCATTCAACTGCCCTAATCATGAGACCATCCTTTCTCTTCCAGCAATCCCCTGCCTTATTCACTACAAACTTTCCAACTTCTGCAGCAAATGAGTCAGAAATCCTACAGAAATCAGCCTCCTTCACTACACAGCCCTGATTCATCCCCAGCGTAGATCCATCCCATGTGTGCACCATAGGCAGCGAGTATGATAGGCCGGCGCAGCTGCAGCCACTGGTTGCGGGGAAGTTTTTGCTTATTACTATGCGCCACACAGGTTCTGGGGCAGCTGAGGAGGTGGTATGTGCTACTCAGCTTCCTAGGTTCATCAGTAATCTTCCTGGACTCCAGGGAGATTACTGATGAACCCAGGAAGCTGAATAACATATACTGCCTCCCCAGCTGCCCCAGAACCTGCATGGCTCATATAAAAAGCTCAGGCTCTTTAGAAGAGATGCAAGCTTTTCCCGCGGGGTGTCTTGGTGTCTTGGTAGGGGAGGTGAGGAGCGACTGGCGGGGCTCCGGCCAACCTAGGGCTTCTCCGGTATTGGGGGTGCTTGGGGCTTCGACCACTGGGAGAGGGGCTCGGGCAGAAGAGATGGGGCTGGGGGGGAGCTAGCCTCCCCGAAGGGGGACTCCACCTACTGCCCATGCTGTGCACTGAATGAGATAGGGGTCCTCTGTGTGTCTGTGGGGACTGAGTGGGGGGAGGGAACCATGTGATTAGAAATTGATCATAATGCATACATGCAAGGGAGCAATTAAGTTTGAATGGGCAATGTTTATTCTGGCATTTTAGAGGGTGTTTGACTTTGCAAACTTTTAATCCTTGACTTTGTGTTTCCTAACTTTACCCCTCCTAATTTCCTAATATTTTATTGATGTGAGCAAACTTAACTAATATTAAAGGAGGTTTATCTTTGCAGTAAACAAAAATGTCTTTCCCAATAGACATTCTTGCACGGAACAAAGAATTCTTGACATTTCTGAATGACTTTTTGTCTGGCAGTTTCTATCATGCTCCTACTGGAATGTACTGTACTGTAGATTGCCAATGCCTCTGTGAGGAGGAATTTACCATCTTAGATTTCTCTGTAACACCACTTGCTTTCAGGAAAACTTGGAAGAGCTGCAACTCCTTCCTTCAATCCCCTACTTTCTAGACTGAGGGATTCAAGTGACTTCATTTGTTCCATTTTTGCCAGATATCATTTACTTCTGATACCTTATAATACAGGTCTGATAAACAGGAATTCTGAAATTATTCCCTGACCTAAATTTTATGTCCTGGATTAGTATTATAAAGACAGCACTCCTACTCCTACCAAAACAATGCAGTAAGAAGCAGTTGCATGTCTAGGACTTTCTGTAATTTGCCTGAAAAGCAAGAAAAAACTCCCAGAAAGGCAAATATCGGGGGAGCAGGAATCAGAGACTCATTTAAATTGAGCATTTGTGTGAATTTGTAGATATTTATTTGAAATACAAAAAAGAGAAATCTTCCTTGTGTTTTATAAAAACAAATAAGAATGTGCCAGTAGTCTACATATCTCTGTAATCATGCAGGAAGTGGGTGCATCTCTCAAAAAGATCATCCTCCATTTTTCAAGTGCAGGCAACACACTTTCTTTGAGTCATAGAACTGTAGACTGCAGTTTCACTGCAGGTTCTTTTTGTGTTGTATCTGTGTATTGTGATACAGCATGGCCAGAAGGCAGCAGGAGAGTGATCTAGGATGAGGAGAAGCCTTATTCCCTGTAGATTAATTAAAAGCACCTGAAACCAATTAGAGCACCTGAAGCCAGTCACCTGATAAAATCCCCCTGCTTCAGTCAGCCAGAGGAGGAGTTGGAACAGAGTGAGGAGGAGTTGGAGCAGTTTGGAAGAGTTAAAGGAGAGTGATTTGGTGGTGGAGCAGAGAGCAGTTTGGAGGAGTTGAATCAGAGTGGATTGGTGGTGGAACAAAGAGCAGTTCAGAGGAAAGCGGAGGAGAGTTTTGAGAAGTGCTGTGGCGGGCTAAGAAGACCAAGATCCTAGGTAAAGGGACACCTGGCTTGTGCAGAGGGAAGGCAGGAAGCCCCACAAGCTGAAGGTCAGGAGAGGGAAGTAGCCCAGGGGAAAGAATCACTGGTACAATGGTTCACCTGTTATCATAGGGCCCCTGGGCTGGGACCCGGAGTAGAGGGTGGGCCCGGGTCCCTCCCTCTCCACTCCCCTTCCCTGGGATACTAGTAGGATAGCTGTTACCCCAGTTCAGGGGCAAGAAATGGCGCCCTGAAACCCCCCCACAAGAAGAGAAAGTGCGGGACCCATCATAGTAGTGCTGGCAATTTGCCACACGTGGTGTCAGGGGTGGGATCTCCGCGCTGGGGACTTAAACCAGGGTTAGCCAAAACAATCCAGTCCTTAAGATGGATGATGTGATCAAGGCCCTAATACAAGCCACCGCGGCCCAGCAGGAGGCTACCTGGGTCCAAGCAACCGCCCAACAGGAGGCGACTAGGGTACAGCAAGAGACTAATTGTCTGTTGATGAGTCAGGCTGCCCAGGACCGAGCCCTGCTGCAGGAGCTGGTGAACCAGATGAAGGCCCTTATGGAGCGAAGCCAGAACTGCGATGGGACCCGGACTATACGGGCCAGCCACTGCCTACAGAAAATGACACGGGAGGATGATGTGGAGGCATACCTCCTGGCTTTTGAGAGAGCAGCCCTGCAGGAGGCCTGGCCCCGAGACCAGTGGTCCGGTATCCTTGCCCCGTTCCTGTGTGGGGAGGCCCAGAAGGTATACTACGATATGGCCGCAGAGACTGCAGCAGATTACCCCCAGCTGAAGGCAGAGATCCTGGCCAGATCCGGAGTAACGACAGCATTGCGAGCCCAGAGGTTCCATGAGTGGCAGTATACAGAGGACAAGACACCCAGATCACAATTGTTTGACCTGATCCACCTGACCCGGAAATGGCTGCGCCCTGAGGCCCTCAGCTCTGAGAAGATGATGGAGCTCCTGGTACTGGACCGGTATATGAGGGGGCTACCACCAGGCCTCCAGGCTTGGGTTGGCCAGAATGACCCCTCCACCTATGATGAGTTGGTCTCCCTCGTGGAAAGACAGCTAGCAGCCCGTGAACTGTTCCAGACCCCAGGGGGTGAAACACGGCAATCCAGGAAGCCAGCCCCAAACCCAAGGTCCCGGACCGCCGAGAACTACAGGAGAACTATAACTGGGAGGAAAGACATTGAGGAATGGCCCGAGTCCAAGAAGGGACCTGGGGGTTTGGGAAGAGAGGTCTGGGGGGCCGACCAAATAGCCCCAGGCAAAGGGTGGCAACCGGGATAAGGGGTCGGTGTTACGAGTGTGGGGAATTGGGGCATATAGCAGCCCAATGCCCCAACAGGGAAGAGCCTATGCAGTACAATCTGGGGGATCCTGGGGAACAATGTGGCCTAATTGGCCTGGTAGGGGTCGCAATGACCCCACATGGGTATACAAGGTCAGTAAAAATGAATGGTATTGTGACCACAGCATTAGTAGATTCCGGGAGTGCTGTCACGCTGGTCTCGGGGAAGTTGGTGGGGCAAGACCAACTAACCCGGGCCAAAACCACAGGGGTAACATGCTTTCATGGCACCATAAATTTCTACCCCACAATCCCAGTACGGATTGAGATCCAGGGGAACACTACCAGGGTAACTGCAGGGGTGGTCCCTAGGCTCCCCTACCCGGTCTTAATTGGTAGGGACTTCCCTGGGTTTGAGAACTTACTCCCCCCAGTAGAGCCAAGGGAGGGTAGCAAACCCCGGGCTGAAATGGAGGCACCTACAGATAGCCTCACCCCAATTTTTGCTGAATTTGCCCCAGAGCTATTCTCATCCCCCGGGAAACCCCAAAAGTCTAGGCGGGAAAGGAGGGCAGATAAAAGGCTCGGGACCAGGATTCTAGCAGAGAACCAGAAAACCTCCCTTGTTGGTAAGCGAACCCGTTCAGGAGGCCAGGAGAGGACTCAGAGGCAGTTCCTAGCCCAAGCAGGGGCAACCCAGGGGGCAAAGTAGAAATAGGCCCCCTGGAATTAGGTCAGATCGGTACCGCCCGTGAGAATTTCAGGCAGGACCAAGCCAATGACCCGCTATATGCGAATGTGAGGGAGGAGGTAGTGGAAGTAAATGGCGTACCGGTGGAAGGAAAGACCAAAGGCCCCGGGCCGTATTATGTGTTCAAACATGATCTGTTGTACCGAATAGTGCAGATCCGAGGGGAAGAAGTAGAGCAGCTCCTAGTCCCCCGGAAACGCACAAGGGCAGTACTAGAGCTAGCTCACAGTCATTTATTTGGGGGACATCTAGGAATAGACAAGACACTGGATAGAGTCCCAAGAAGGTTTTATTGGCCAGGAATACGTGCGGAGGTCCAACACTATTGTGCCTCCTGCCCAGAATGCCAGTTGCATAGCCCCCGACCTCACTTGCGGGCCCCATTAGTACCTTTGCCTATTATTGAAGTCCCGTTCGAAAGGATAGCCATAGACCTTGTGGGCCCACTGGAAAGATCCGCACGGGGCCACCGAAACGTACTAGTCATCCTTGACTATGCCACACGATATCCAGAAGCCATTCCTTTAAGAAACCCCACATCCAAGGCAATAGCAAAAGAACTACTCCAGGTTTTTGCCAGAGTGGGCATCCCTAAGGAGATCCTGACTGACCAAGGAACCCCTTTCATGTCGAAATTAATGAAGGACTTATGTACCCTGCTCCGCATCCATGCCATAAGGACCTCAGTCTACCATCCTCAAACAGACGGCCTGGTAGAGAGGTTTAACCACACCCTTAAAGGTATGATCCAGAAGGTGGTAGCACAGGACGGAAAAGACTGGAATACCCTTCTACCATACCTAATGTTTGCAATACGGGAAGTCCCCCAGGCATCCACCGGTTTCTTTCCCTTTAAGCTACTATATGGACGCCACCCACGCGGAATATTAGACATCGCCAAGGAGGACTGGGAAGAACAACCCAATCCAGGAAAGAATGTCATTGAGCACGTGACACAGATGAGAGAGCGAATAGCTCGAGTAACCCCTATAGTACGAGAACATTTGGAAAAAGCACAAGAGACCCAGCAGACATATTACAACCGCCAGGCGAAAGTACGGAAATTTCAGCCAGGAGAACGGGTGATGGTGCTAGTGGCAACAGCAGAAAGCAAACTCCTAGCCAGCTGGCATGGGCCGTATGAGATAGTGGAAGCCATTGGGGAAGTGGACTATAAGGTCAGACAACCAGACCGCCGAAGACCAGAGCAGATCTACCATGTAAACTTGCTGAAGCCCTGGTGTGACCGAGAGACGTGCCTGGTCATTCGGAGAGCTTCACCCCAGACGGACGACCGACAGGGACAGGTGAGGATATCCCGAGTTAGCCCCAGAACAACGAACAGAGGTCATTGATATGATCCAACGGAACCAAGATGTGTTCTGTACACAGCCGGGCCGTACGACACTGGTCCAACATCATATCATCACCAGGCCCGGAATAAGGGTGACGATAAGACCATACCGGATACCGGAAGCTAAAAGAGAGGAAATTAGGACAGAAGTGAAGAAGATGTTGGAACTTGGGGTTATTGAAGAATCCCACAGCCAGTGGTCCAGTCCTATTGTCTTAGTACCCAAGCCTGATGGCGCCTGGAGGTTTTGTAATGACTTCTGGAAGTTGAATGAAGTATCCCAATTCGATGCCTATCCAACACCACGTGTCGACGAGCTAGTTGATCAGTTAGGCAAGGCCCGATACCTAACCACTCTGGACCTGACTAAAGGATATTGGCAAATTCCCCTAGCCAAGAACGCCAAGGAGAAGACCGCTTTCTCTACACCTGATGGCCTGTTCCAATACACTGTCCTCCCTTTCGGACTCCATGGGGCCCCAGCAACATTCCAACGACTTATGGATAAATTGTTGCGACCCCATGCCAGGTATGCCGCTGCCTATTTAGACGATATAGTCATCCATAGCCCTGACTGGGAAACGCACCTAGTAAAAGTAGAAGCGGTACTAGACACCCTGAGGAAGACTGGCCTCACTGCCAACCCTCTCAAGTGCGTGATAGGACTAGCTGAAGCCAGATACCTTGGGTATGTAGTAGGGAGAGGTTTGGTAAAACCCCAATGGAACAAAGTGGAGGCAATACAAGATTGGCCTAGGCCGATCCGTAAAAAGCAGGTCAGAGCATTTCTCGGGTTAGTAGGGTACTATTGGAGATTCATCCCTCATTTTGCCACGAGAGCAGGGCCATTGACTGACCTGATAAAGGCTCGGGGCCCCGAGATAGTAAAGTGGTCTGATGCAGCAGAAGGGGCATTCGCAGATTTAAGGACAGTCCTTTGCTGCCATTCAGTACTCATAGCCCCAGACTTCAAGAAAGAATTCGTTCTACAAACTGATGCCTCAGAGGTAGGGCTAGGAGCTGTCCTTTCGCAGATGGTAGGGGAGGAGGAACACCCAATCCTGTACCTCAGCCGGAAGCTCCTCCCCAGGGAACAAAAGTACGCCGTCATTGAAAAGGAATGTCTGGCGATAAAATGGGCCATGGAAACTTTCCGTTACTACCTACTGGGGCAGCGATTTACCCTGGTGACAGACCACGCCCCGCTCCAGTGGATGCACAAAAACAAGGAGAAGAATGCAAGAGTGACTAGATGGTTCCTATCTCTGCAACCTTTTCATTTCTGAGTACAGCATAGGGCCGGAAGCCAACACGGCAACGCAGATGGCTTGTCACGAAAGCATTGCCTCTTGTCCCAAGTTGCCCAACCCCATGGTGTTGAGCGGGGGGGAGGATATGTGATACAGCATGGCCAGAAAGCAGCAGGAGAGTGATCTAGGATGAGGAGAAGCCTTATTCCCTGTAGATTAATTAAAAGCACCTGAAACCAATTAGAGCACCTGAAACCAGTCACCTGATAAAATCCCCCTGCTTCAATCAGCCAGAGGAGGAGTTGGAGCAGAGTGAGGAGGAGTTGGAGCAGTTTGGAGGAGTTAAAGGAGAGTGATTTGGTGGTGGAACAGAGAGCAGTTTGGAGGAGTTGAATCAGAGTGGATTGGTGGTGGAACAAAGAGCAGTTCGGAGGAAAGCGGAGAGTTTTGAGAAGTGCTGCAGCGGGCTAAGAAGACCAAGATCCTAGGTAAAGGGACACCTGGCTTGTGCAGAGGGAAGGCAGGAAGCCCCATAAGCTGAAGGTCAGGAGAGGTAAGTAGCACAGGGGAAAGAATCACTGGTACAAGTGGTTCACCTGCTATCATAGGGCCCCTGGGCTGGGACCCGGAGTAGAGGGCGGGCCCGGGTCCCTCCCTCTCCACTCCCCTTCCCTGGGATACTAGTAGGATAGCTGTTACCCCAGTTCAGGGGCAAGAAATGGCGCCCTGAAACCCCCCCACAAGAAGAGAAAGTGCGGGACCCATCATAGTAGTGCCGGCAATTTGCCACAGTATCTTGAAAATATAATAATTTCGTTGAACGCAAGAACTCAACTATCCCCGTATTGACCGGGTACACGTCACCTCAGGACAGGATGCAGAGATAAAGTTTCTTGACATCTTAAATTATTGCTTTGTGGAGCAGCTAGTCCTGGAACCCACAAGAGGAGAGCCAATTCTTGATTTAGTCCTAAGTGGAGCACAGGATCTGTTCCAAGAGGTGAATATAGCTGAACCGCTTGGTTATAGGAACCATAACATAATAAAATTTAACATCCCTGTAAGGGGGGAGAACACCAAAGCAGCCCACCACAGGAGCATTTAATTTCAGAAAGGGGATCTACACAAAAATGAGGAAGTTAAACTGAAATTAAAAGATACAGTTCCAGAAGTGAAATTCCTGCAAGCTCATGGACACTTTTTAAAAAGACATAATAGAGGCTTGATTTAAATGTATACCCCAAATAAAAAAACATAGTAAGAGGACCAAAAAAGTGTCACTATGGCTAAACAATAAAGTAAAAGAAGCAGTTAGAGGCAAAAAGGCATCCTTTAAAAAGTGGAAGTTAAATCCTATTGAGGAAAATCGGAGCATAAACTCTGGTAAGTGAAGTGTAAAAATATAATTAGGAAGGGCAAAAAAGAATGTGAAGAACATCTAGCCAAAGTCTCAAAAAGTAACAGCAAAAATATTGTTGAGTACATCAGAAGCAGGAAGCCTGCTAAACAACCAGTGGGGCCACTGGACTATTGAAATGGTAAAGGAGCACTCAAGGAAAATAAGGCCTAAATGAATTCTTTGCATCGGTCTTCACGGCTGAGGATGTGAGGGAGATTCCCAAACCTGAGGCATTCTTTTTAGGTGACAAATCTGAGGAACTGTCCTAGATTGAGTGTCATTTGAGAAGGTTTTAAAACAAATTGATAAACAGTAATAAGTCACCAGGGCCGGATGGTATTCACCCAAGAGTTCTGAAGGAACTCAAATGTGAAATTGCAGAACTATTAATTGTGGCATGTAACCTATCATTTAAATCAGCTTCTGTACCAAATGACTGGAGGATAGCTAATGTGACATCAATTTTTAAAAAAGGCTCCAGAGAGAATCCCAGCAATTACAGGCTGGTAAGCCTGACTTCAGTACCAGGCAAATTGGTTGAAAGTATACTAAAGAACAGAATTATCAGACACATAGATGAACATGATTGGTTAGGGGAAGAGTCAACATGGTTTTTGTAAAGGGAAATCATGTCTCACCAATCTACTAGAATTCTTTGAGGGGGTCAACAAACATGTGGACAAGGGTGATCCAATGGATCTAGTGTACTTAGATTTTCCGAAAGCCTTTGACAATGTCCCTCACAAAAGGCTTTTAACCAAAGTAAGTTGTCATGGGATAAGAGGTCCTCTCCTGGATCAGTAACTGGTTAAAAGATTGGAAACAAAGATTAGGAATAAATGGTCAGTTTTCAGAATGGAGAGAGGTAAACAGTGGTGTCCCCCAGGGGTCTGTACTGGGACCAGTACAGTTCAACATATTAATAAATGATATGGAAAAGGGGTTAAACAGTGAGGTGGCAAAATTTGCAGATGATATAAAAGTACTCAAGATAGTTAAGTTCAAAGGAGTTAGCAAAGAGTTACAAAGGAATCTCACAAAATTGGGTGACTGGGCAACAAAATCACGGATGGAATTCAGTGTTGATAAATGCAAAGTAATGCACATTGGAAAACATAATCCCAACTATACATATAAAATGATGGGGTCTAAATGAGCTGTTACCACTCAAGAAAGAGATCTTGAAGTCATTGTGGATAGTTCTCTGAAAACAACCACTCAACGTGCAGTGTGAATCAAAAAAGTTAACAGAATGTTGGGAATCATTAGGAAAGGGATAGATAAGACAGAAAATATCATATTGTCTCTATATTAATCCACAGTAGGCCCACATCTTGAATACTGCATGCTGATCTAGTTGCCCCATTTCAAAAAAGATGTATTGGAAAAGGTACAGAAAAGGGCAACAAAAATGGTTAAGGGTATGAAACAGCTTCCATATAAGGAGAGATTAATAAGAGTGGGACTTTTCAGCTTGGAAAAGAGATGACTAAGGTGGGGTATCATAGAGGTCTATTTAATCATGACTGGCGTGGAGAAGTGAATAAGGAAGTGTTATTTCCTCCTTCTCATCACACAAGAACTAGGGGTCACCAAATGAAATTAATAGGCAGCAGGTTTAAAACAAACAAAAGGATGTATTTCTTCACAGAATGCACAGTCAACATGTGGAACTCTTTGCCAGAGGATGTAGTGAAGGCCAAGACTATAACAGAGTTCAAAAAAGAACTAGCTAAGTTCATGAAGGATAGATCCATCAATGGCTATTCACCAGGATGGGCAGGGTTGCAATACCAAGCTCGGAAGTATCCCTAGCCTCTGTTTGCCAGAAGCTGGGAATAGGCGACAGGGATCACTTGATGATTACCTATTCTGTTCATTCACTCTGAAGCACCTGGCATTGGCCACTGTTGGAAGACAGGATACTGAGCTAGATGGACCATTTGTCTGACCCAATATGGCCGTTCTTATGACTCCTTAATCCTTGAACAGCTCATCACTAGTTATATTATATTGTATAGCTGTAACTGGTTTAAACAAAATGAAATGGCATTTGTTTTTGCTATTTAAAGATCATAATGGGGATTTAACTCTGTATAGTACATTTTGTTACAACCTGCCAGACAGACCTGTAGTCCTGCAGTACTGGATTAACTACTGTCTACTGAACAGCCTAAAAGCCTCATAATGTTTCATAATGACATGATGGATAAATATTTATTTTAATATTTTCATGAGAACAAAATCTCACATGTGACTTTATCTATCATGTGTGAAAGGCTCTAAGCCAAATGGGCAACAGCTGTTTGGCTTGCTGATCAATTATCATTCTTTAACTGAACACTGAGTTTTTTTTATTCTTTTGTGGGCTCAGTTACTGTAGTTTCAGTTGATAGGTTGTAGGAGATGAGATATTGACCTTTCAGCATTTGTTAGGATTTCCTTACATATATAGAAAGCATGCTCACTCACTATTGAACTTTTGACTGAACATCTTCAACATCTGTATGGGAATATCTCATGCTTATGGTATGCAGCACTTTTCATCTTCAGAACTCATAAGAAGTAACTAATTATTCCTCATAATTCCCCTGTGAGGAAGTGTCACCAGGAGCCTCCGTGAGTCACAACTGAGAATACCAAATTCAGGACACACTGCTGAGATATAGGGCAGACATACCCCAAAGCTGGTGGTTATTCTCCCAGAAGATATACCAGACCAGCAACAAAAGTAACTCTATCTCGCCACACTGGCTAACAAGAAATCAGAAAAAGCAGTCTCCTTAGGTATTCCAGTCCTTGTATCACCACCAAAAACACTAGACAATGAATAATGAATGAATAACAATGAATGGTTATTTAAAACCAATTTAATCAACGAAAGGGTTCTTCTGATCCCAAAAGGCCAGCCACATACCCAGGTCAATATATAACTCAGATCTTACCCAATAATCACGCTGTTGTCAATCCTTTAGTATCCAACGGTTTATTTATAAAAAGAAAAAAAGAAAAGTGAGAGTTAAAATTTGTTAAAGGAATCAAATACATACAGTAATTACAAGGTTCTTGGATCAGACTCATAACAGTGATGGAATAAACTGCGGGCTTGTTAAGTCTCTGGTTGCTTCCATAATAATTGGAAGGTCCTCAGTCCCTTGGTTAGAATGCTCCCATTAGTATAAGTTCATAGTCCAGAGGTTTGAGCAGGACGGAGGCAAAATGGAGGTTTCCAAGGTCTTTTATAGCTTCTGCCATGTAGAGGGAAATCCATGGTTTCAAACAAAGCCCTTAGAACAGCTTGTGGAAAAATACAGGTAACAAGATGGAATTCGGAGTCACATGCGCAATTCACATGTCCATGCCTGCTTTGCTTAGTCATAGCAAAGGCCATTCCCTGTACTCTAGTTAGAACATCTTCAGAAAGTCCATTAGGTGTAGATAGGCTTCTTTCAGGTCCATTGTGTTAGTTGATGAGCCATCAATTTGAATATAGGGCTGTCAAGCGATTAAAAACATTAATCGTGATTAATCACATGATTAAAACATTAATCGTGATTAACTGCACTATTAAACAATTATAGATTACCATTTATTTAAATATTTTTGGATGTTTTCTACTTTTTCAAATATATTGATTTCAATTACAACAAAGTGTACAGTGCTCACTTAATATTTATTTTTGATTACAAGTATTTGCACTGTAAAAAAACAAAAGAAATAGTATTTTGCAATTCACCTAATACAAGTACTGTAGTGCAATCTCCTTATCATGAAAGTTGAACTTACAAATGTAGAATTGTGTACAAAATAAACTGCATTCAAAAATAAAACAATGTAAAATTTTAGCGCCTGCAAGTCCACTCAGTCCTACTTCTTATCCAGCTAATCGCTCAGACAAACAAGTTTGTTTACATTTGCAGGAGATAATACTGCCCACTTCTTGTTTACAATGTCGACTGAAAGTGAGAACAGGCATTCACATAGCACTGTCATAGGCGGTGTCACAAGATACTTACATGCCAGATGTGCTAAAGATTCATATGTCCCTTCATGCTTCAACCACCTTTCCAGAGGACATGTGTCCATGCTGATGACGGGTTTTACTTGATAACAATCCAAAGCAGTGTGAACTGATTTGATAGCAGCCTTCAACTACCTGAAGGGGGGTTCCAAAGAGGATGGAGCTGGCTGCTCTCAGTGGTGGCAGATGACAGAACAAGGAGCAATGGTCTCAAGTTGCAGTGGGGGAGGTCTAGGTTGGATATTAGGAAAAACTATTTCGCTAGGATGGTGACGAAGCACTGGAATGGGTTACCTAGGGAGGTGGTGGAATCTCCATCCGTAGAGGTTTTTAAGGCCCGGCTTGACAAAGCCCTGGCTGGGATGATTTAGTTCATGTTGATCCTGAGGGCAGCATTATCTCCTGTAAACAACCTTGTTTGTCTTAGCGATTGGCTGAACAAGAAGGAGGATTGAGTGGACTTGTAGGCGCTGAAGTTTTACATTGTTTTGTTTTTGTACATTTTTTGATTTCAGTTACAACACAGAATAAAATATATATGAAAATGTAGAAAAATATTCAAAATATTTAATAAATTTCAATTGGTAATCTATTGTTTAACAGTGTGATTAAAACTGCGATTAATTGAGATTAATTATTTTAATTATGATTATTATTTTTTTGAGTTAATTGCATGAGTTAACTGTGATTAATTGACAGCCCTACTTGAATACTTCATTCACAATGTGCCGGTTAAATACCTTGTGGGTGTTACCACAAAAGCAAACATTTGAGATACAGATATGTAGTTAATATTCATACCTTTAATTACAAAAATGACACATGCCTACAAATAGAATAATCATATTCAGCAAATCATAAGTTTTCCATAGACACCTTGCAAGATTTGTAGAAATTCTATAACAGTGGTAGCAACTTTTCAGAGATCTCCTCCATCATATTCAGACATCTTTGAGTTTAACCCTCCAAAGCAAGACTATCTCACATTCTTGTTTCAACAATGCATAGTGCCCCTGCCGCTGAACTAAATTTTCAGGATTCTTTTCCAAGTGTTTCATCTTATTTCCTGATTTTGCAAAGTTTTCCTCACTGTCTAGCAGGGTAGCTCCTGACTTCCTGTGTACAGCTCATCGTTCAGTAAACTCTACTACACTACAAACCAAGTCTGCCCTCCCTTATTTAAAGTGAAACTGTGACTATAACATTCTAATTACTAATATATCAAAGTCCAAAGCAAAGTAAATCACTGACAAATGTGTTAAAGTGTGCCTTGGGGCCAAACTCTCACTTATCTGTGACTGGCAGGATCTTCCACTGCAATTCAGGGTATAAAACTCTGTCCTCATTCTAGGCTAGCAGTATAGATTCTCTCCCTTTTAATACCCCAAAAGGTCAAATTTGACCTGAGAAATAAAGATGCTCAAAGAAAGGAGTACCAGAAATATAATGCGGGAGGAGAAATAGAAAGGGACAATGAAATAAATTAGAAGAAATAGACAAAAATTCAGAAAAATCCTCTTATTCAGAAGATGCTGCAATTTTTCTGATAAATACTGCTTTCAGTTTAATATCCCATTACATTCAAACATGTAAAGAGGTGGTACGCTTCTTTTTACGCTCGTGTTAGTGAGACTATGACATACATACCTGTTTTTCAGTGGCAAAATAGTGTAACTACACAATATCTCTCCTCCCCCAGCACTAACTTATTCCCCTCTCTCCTCATAAAATGGTGGCATTTAATTTAACCATTATTTACTCTCTCTCTGAACCCACCAGCAAATTCAGCACTTGTCTCTTGTTCCCCTGTTATTCCACCAGAGCAGCCCCTGTCAGATGCTTTAAAGCCATGCCAATCATTTGTCTGTTTTTCAAAAATTTCTTTCAGGGGTACTTTCCTATCCCCTTCTTGTTCCTCTCATGCGTCCTCGCATTGCTAATTCATCTAGATACTTAGTTACTAGGAGTTTTAAATGATTTTGATTGCATACATCCTATTTTGTATTCCAATTCTCCTCCGCCCTCCCCCAAAAAATCTTTGCTTCATTTTTATTGATATTCATTTCTACAGCAAAATAGAACCTGTATAATACAGCCCTTGTACGAATCATATCATTGTTACTTTCAGGATTATATATCAAAGCAGACAGGCAACTAACACTTATACAGGATAATAGGAGAATTAGAGAAAAAACACTTAATTCGACAAGGCCGGGTCCTCAGCTGGTGTGAATCAGTGTAACTCCACTGAAATCAGTGGAGCTATAACAGTTTATGCCAACCATATAGTTCTCATTGAAATTTGTTCCTTCTAGTAGTGGGTATAAAATGAGAGATCTCTTTTACTGCCTCTGCTGAATTATTGAGTTGTCTCCTTGATAAATTATTAATTAGGTTTTTAAAGAGCTAATTGATATTACTGCACAATAGCCGCATTTTAATTAGAATTTTTATAACTGCTTCAAGAAATGTTCTGTCTAGTTCACAGATTTGTAATTTGAATTTAAAAAGAATTCTACTTAAAGGATGTAGATTTCATTGTATGTACTTTGTGTTTGTGCCAATATACGCTATTTTAAAAAATATACATTTCTTTTTCTACTGGTTCTAATTTCTTTTATCCTTCTTCTCTCCATTGCTGGAATTAACACCAGAGGCCTTCTGAATTAGAGGCAGTGAGAGATGATGATGATGATGTTGTTCTTCACTTCCAGTAGTATCTTTAAATTATCAAGGATTGAAAGGATTTTAAAATACAAGTGATAGAAACTCTAATTTTACTCATCAGGGCCTATCCACACTAGGGTAAAAGATGTATTTAAAAACATGTTTGTTAACATTCTTTAGAACTCTTGTCTACACAGGGCAAATTGTATTTTAACACATATTAGATGGTCTAGGTGAAATCTGGGGATGTGATTTTTATCTTAGTGTAGACAGGCCCTGAGAAGATGAGCTCTGGCTCCACCTCCAGTTGAGAAGCCAGGTGTTTAATATACAGGGTCTTCCCTGATCTGACTTGATTCACTCTCAGATGGCTCCTGTAGCAGCTGATGCCATTATGGAGCGGAAATGTTCTTTAACATACTAACTTGCTGTACTATGCAAATGTCTAGGGGAGGAAACAGTCTTTTGTTTAACTTAGTAGTTATTAATCTGCCATGGCTATTGTTGAAAAGTGCAGCACCATTCCAGTCTCCCAGAGTCTGAAAGTTCCTGCTGGGCATAGCAATGCTTTGTAATGGAGCTTCCTAGCAGGACCCCGCAGATCGATTAAAATGTTATAACTTCTCTCTGTCAGATTATATGAATTAGGGAAATTCTTCTTGCTCAAAGTGCCAGGAGTCTTTTGCAGATTGCATATGACAATTGGCCTATGTTACAGAGACCATTCCTACAGTAAATCTGGAACAACCACTTCTGTATAACTTCAGTGCTCGCTAAATATACTTTTTTGGTTAGATATAATTTAGAAGTACAGAGCAATTTTTTTTAGCTCTTTGCCTTAATACTGTCGGCCTGGAACAAGCAGGTGCATAGAAACCTTTTCTGGAGGTGTAAGTTGATTTATTTTGGGGGACATTGGATTTATATATTGTGGGGTTTGGATTCATTTATAGTTAATGCTACTTAATAGACAATAAGAGTATCACTCTTATCAACAATGTTTGTTGTACACAGCTAAATTCATGACTGCAGCATTTTTATGTATGGCTCCAGTAACACATCTGTGATTCAAATTAGCACATTAGTTACATTACTGAAAGCACAACTTCAAAATTCATGCTGGTAAATTAGTTTCATTATCGATTGACTGAGTGTGATATGGGATGATACACTTAAACAGCACAGCAAGTTTGGAAAGAAGGTATCCTTTGCAAAGTAAAATACAATACAAGGGAAAAACACAAAGTTAAATGTTAGCTGGTCTTGGACTAAGTCCTAGTGAACAGATGTTCAAACCACACTGTACCTATTGGGTTCTGGGAAGTGGGCGGGCAGAAGCCCGCCCACTGCTAAAGGACCCCCCCCAGCTTAAGGGGAGGATCCACAGGACCTGGAATCCAAATGAGTCCGGGGGACAACTAATGAAATAACAGGGTCAGGGGTGCGGTCACAGGGTTAAAAGAAGGGAGCCTGACGGGGACACCGAGCAGAGAACCCCGGACAGCGCCCACTGCTCCTCAAAGGCGTCAAGGGAGCCAGTGGACGCCGCCCAGAGGAACTCTGCTCCGATGTGTGAACGGACAAGGGATCGGAAACAGGCCCCACAGGCACCGGAGCCTCCATCGGCCAACCTCCTCTCCCTGGTTTTATAGATGGCCAATTTAGCCAGGGCCAGGAGGAGATTGACCAGGTTTTTTTTTTTTTAAAGATAGAATCATAGAATATCAGGGTTGGAAGGGACCTTGGCGGGTCATCTAGTCCAACCCCCTGATCGAAGCAGGACCAATACCCAATTTTTTGCCCCAGATTCCTAAATGCCCCCCTCAAGGATTGAACTCACAACCCTGGGTTTAGCAAGCCAATGCTCAAATCACTGAGCTATCCCTCCCCCCTCAAACCACACTGTAGCTGGGTGGATACCCCACTCCTGCCCTGAGGGGCTGGAAACAGCCCTGGGAGAGGGCTGAGAGTGAAAGCTAGTCTGATTGGCAAAGAAGCCACAGGTGTGGCCAGTTAATCAGGGCCCAGCTGGCCCTTATAAGAGGGCAGTGGGCCTAGAGCAAACACTCTTTCTCTGCTTTTAGAGGGAGAAGGGCGTGGCTGCAGGGACCTGAGCAGGTACCTAGGGTGGAGCAGGGCTGGGGAAGGCCAGAGGCGCTGGGGAGCTCTGGCCTGAGAAAACCCCAGGCTGAGCCTGAAGGTTAGGCCAGACTAGGTATGGGGGTTGCGGGGGCAGCCCACGGGTAGGCCGAGGCAGCAGGTCCAAACCCCCTTTGCCAGTGATGAGTGGCTTATACTGCAGTCTGCCCGAGGACGTGGGGGCTAGCTGGTGACTGGCAGTAGCCTATGACTGAGGTGAGGTGGGGATATTGGGTTGGGGGTTCCCCTGGGGAGGGGAGACCCAGATCTGGGGGTACTGCCAGGGGGCAACATCTCAGTTAAAGGGGCACTGGGTCCGGGGAGGGACATGGGCCAGAGTGGTCAGGTGGATCACTGGCCTGCAGAGGGCGCTCCAGAGGCTGGATGAGCTAATTCCCGACTGAAACCAGCAGGAGGCGCCGCAGGGGTGAGTCCAACCCTGTCACACACACATTGTCATCACAAATGGTCATCCTTGTTGCAGTGTCCCTAGAGAAGCTAGGGATAGAATTGATGTAGAGAATTATTTTTTCTCTTCTACCCCTACATGTGTGAAAGAGAATAAGAAGGAAGGAGACGCTGCTGTCCAAAGAAAGGAGAGGAGAGAAATAATGCTAGACAAATTAGTTTAAAAGGTCTGAAGACGGATAGAAGAGGGTAGGCATGGGGGGAAAGAACAAAGGATATGGAAGGGAAGATCTCACTTTTAGCTTAGTGAAACTAATTCATTTATTCTTTCTAGTCTGTTTCCCTTGCTTGGTGAACTATTTGCAAGAAACATTTCATTCAATGAAATTAGCACCTTGTTCTGTTTGTTTCACAAACTTAGTCTTATTCATTTTTTCTAAATGACTTCAGTATTGTTTGGCAACACATTTCAGGCTATGGATAGCTTCAAACTATTTGACATGACCATTGCTTTGAATGGTTTGTTTCCATAATATGCTATCCATGCTCTGTGATTATCTGTAGCTAAATATTGCATTCTATTAACAAAAACACTGTAACTGGAGGAAGAGAAAATAACCTAAAATGCCACAGTGCACACAAACCATTGAGCTAGAAAAGGCCCTCGCTGCCCCTTGTTTAGCGAAATTACCCCTTTCAATATTGTTTAAAAAAAATAAAATATTGGTAACCATGCATGGACCTCAGCACAAGCAGATGGACTCCACTTACCCTGCATCACAAGAAGCAGACGGAGCCAATAAAAATTAATGTTTTTTTAGAGGCAGGAGCCTTGTCTAAACTCAATGTTGCCAACTTTCATTACTTTATTGTGAGTGTCATGATATTTGGTGCTTTTCTTAAAGCTCCAGCTCCTGGAGTCATGTGACTAGGTGAGACTCTACTTTTTTGGTAAGTTTCTGTCCCTCACATTTGAAAAGATAAGTTGATGTAATTTTTTTTGAATACTTGGGTTGCAATTTTAGTTGTTGACTGTAAATGCTAAAGTAGATACTTAAATATTTATTACAGGAAGGTCACTTATTCCTGCTCATGAATCACCCTAGGCTGAGCCTATAACAAACATCTGATGTGTCTGTTTCACATTTACAGTTGTGTTAAATAACACATTAACTGGCAATTAATATGCATTACAATAAGATAAAAAATTCAAGTCTAGGGAAAGCCAGGGGTGGAGACAGGTAAAAATGCATCTGCCTTCTCCTGTAAACAGGAGTCCACCATGAAGGATGGCTTGCCATGCTATACTTGGGGTAGCAATAAACAGAAAAAATCATTCTCTTGGGCTTTCAGCGTGTCATTTTATGAGCGCTATAAATATTAACTGTAAAAAAAATACATGGCAGCTGATATTCTGTAAATACTTTTTACCATAAATTAAACACACTGCAACTAAATTCAGTGTACACACTGTGTTAGCTGGTATAAATCAGCATAAGAGTCAGACCCATTGACTTAAAGGACTAACTATTGTGACAGACCCAGACAAGTGGGATACAGAAATCTCATAGAAGGCAAATATACTGGCCACTGGATTAATAGTTTTCTGTTCCCTGAGTGACCAGAGCAGGGGCTGCACTAGAACAAGCAGGAACTTTCTGGAACCAATTTAAGGCAGGCAGGCTAATTAGGACAGGTGGAGCCAATTAAGAACCACCTGCTAGAATCAATTAAGACAGGCAGGCTAATCAGGGCACCTGGGTTTAAAAAGGAGCTCACTTTAGTTTGTGGTGTGGCATGTGAGGAGCTGGGAGCAAGAGGCACACAAGGAGTTGAGAAGGAGAAGAGTTGAAGGACTGAGGAGTACAAGCATCAGCAGACCATCAGGAGGAAGGTCCTGCAGTAAAAAGAAGGTGTTGGGAGGAGGCCGTGGGGAAGTAGCCCAGGGAGTTGTAGCTGTTACAGGAAACCCTATAGACAACTGCAATCCACAGGGCCCTGGGCTGGAACCTGGAGTAGAGGGCAGGCCCGGGTTCCCCCCAAACCTCCCAACTCCTGATCAGACACAGGAGGCATTTGACTGTAGGTTCTACCAGAGGGGAAGATCTGAGGTGATCAAAATCCGCCAATAAGCGCAGGACTCACCAAGGTAGAGGAGGAACTTTGTCACACTATACAAAATGTTTTGTGCTTACTCTGTTCCTAAAGTTATATTTCTTGAGTATATTGATGCTGCATTGTTGTCTCCTAATGCTTTGATGGAGTCTGCTTTGTTTCCAAAACTCTGAAAGGTTTTTTAAATTTTTTGTTTGCTTTTTTTAAAGAGGAGTTTGGGGGAACCAGGAATTTGTTATGCTGGAACCACAACAAATAGTATATTAATACACTGTTCTTAGTTAAACCTATTCTGTGAATTATCAAATTGTTGGAGAGAGAATTGTATTTTCAACTACTAGAAAAATATTTACAATAATAGTGATATAGTAAATACATAGGATTGTGCCTCTGAATGCAGAAAGTTGTCATTATTTTTCAACAAGCAGCTCATTAAACTGTCTGGCAATCTTGTTTGTTGTACAGTGCTCCGAAGGGTTAACTAAAAGTCAGCAGTGATGCTGTAATCCTCAGGGACTGCCACCGTGCTGCAGTGTTGTTGTGTAAGATCAGTTTTTCCGGTGAAGCAGTATTTGCTCCAGCAGCTGGCTCAGTCATGTCTGTCATTTTGGGTTTCTGTCCAAAACAACATGGCTGATGTAGCAGGTAAAGCAAATGACTAACGTACTATGTATGAAACTACATTCCTGTCATCCCCTGCTGTACCAGAAAATATCTTACTTCTGAGAAAGTCAGAATCTTTTCAGAAAATTGATACACAATGCGTCAGGAATGTTCATCCTTGATTGGAAAAAGTATGACTGCATTTTTTCAAGTACCAGCCTTCCTAAATGAAATAACAAAAGACAGATAAACCTGTCTGTCCTCCGTCTTACTACTTATGCACTATAGGCAATTTTTTTCTAACAAAATATAATAGCCAGAGGGGGTAGTTGTCCACAATATCACTATTTCCCAAATTCTGTGGTAGCCTTGCCCTTAGATAGACATTGTAACCTTCTAGTATGAGCCATTTGATATGAAGTGGAGGCATTTCCATAATTTAGCTTCTGTATAAATGTTCTTGGTGGTCGGTGTCTAGTTTTCCCTTTATTTTAAAAAGATTATACACATTATATTAGGGATGGCAAATGTGATTTGAAAATATCAGAGCTGGCCTTAACATTGGCTACCCCTGCAATCAATTAATCTATTTTAGGTTCTTAAATCCCTGCCCCCTCCCCACTTTGTAGTATCCAAGCACCTCACAATCCTGCTGTGAGCTACAGGAATGCTGCTCTTCTCATTTGGTAGATGGGGAACTGGTGCACAGAGTAAGTAAACACAAATTGCACAAATAACACAGGAAAATCTGTAATAGAGCAGAGAATTGAACCCAGGTCTCCTAAAGCTTAAAGGAGTACTCTAACCACAGGACTACCCTCCTTCTGTTTTGTCTAGTCTTAGAGCTCCAGTGATACTAGGGAAAAGCCACACCTTTTTGGTAACAAATTTTTCTTTATCTCCCTTGCAAAGCACATACTAGGCTCTTGGGTCATAATTGAGGCAGAAGAAAACTCTCTTGTATTCCAATCTGCGGAGGACTAGAAACAGAGAGAAGGAGAAGAAACCCTCCTTTTCCCCTGGCTCTGCACCACTTAGTGACAAAACTACTAATACCTCCAGGAGGGTATAACAACAATACAGTCCCACATATCTAATCCAGATCTAAACACATTGGATAAGAAATTAAATAATCCTTTAATGTCAGCTAGAACCACAAAAGACAACTAAATGAAGGAAACACGGAGCATGGGATTATAGGCCAAGGAAGGAGCTCATGGCAACAGCAAACTGAGCAGTTGGCATCAGGACACAGGAATTTCCTTCAAAGGTAAAATAAATGCAAACTGGGTGTGGAGCAGGGAAGGGAAAACAGGAAGTGCTGTGATGCATTTGTCTCATTGGGAACTAACAGGAGTCTGGTGTAGAATGATGAGTGGAACACTGAGTTTTAGGGGGTAGGATTAGGTAGGTAATGTAGCTACAAAAGGCTATGTTTATTGGGAAGGGCTGGTGAATGGGTGCATGGATGTCTGCCTGGGACACTAATTGTCAGTGAGGGGTTGAAAAACTCTTCAGTAGGAAATGATATAAAGCTCAGGGAATTTATAACTGATTTTAAGTACTACTATTGTATATCTAAGCCCTGGTCTACTCTACGAGTTTAGGTCAAATTTATTAGCATTATATCGATTGATCCGTGCACCCGTCCACACGACGAAGTCCTTAACATCAACTTCTAGGGCTCTTAAAATCGATCTCGCCACTCCACCCCCAACGAGGGGATTAGCGCTTACAGCGATATTGCAGAATCGAACTAGGCTTAGTGTGGATGCAATTCGATGGTATTGGCCTCCTGGATCTATCCCACAGTGCAACATTTGACCACTCTAGACAGCAGTCTGAGCTCGAATGCTCTGCCCAGGTACACAGGAAAAGCCCCGCGAACTTTTGAATTTCATTTCCTGTTTGGCCAGCGTAGTGAGCTGCAGGTGAGTGCAGATCTCATCAGCAGAGGTGACCATGATGGAGTCCCAGAACCGAAGACGAGCTCCAGCATGGACCGAGCGTGAGGTACGCGATCTGATCGCTGTATGCGGAGACGAAA